>OU426947.1:7500000-10000000 GCA_911387765.1 Pyrgus malvae
GATTTTAATCAACTGGAGGATTCCATCAACAACTACGAGCGAACTCACTGCTGAAGGCGACTTAGATTTAAGGTAATTATCTCCTCAAAGACGAAGTTTGCTTTCACAACTCGAAAGTCCTCGTCAAGACCGACCGACGTCAAGAAACGTGCAGACGCTCACAAAACTCTAAAGCCTGCAGTGAATAAGGAGCTTTCAAATATACGACTTACGTAGATGCCACGCAAGTCGTAGATTAGTTATGTCGTCCATGTAGAACAGCTTTAATAGGATCTAATCAAAACGCTATTGTTCCTGGATTTAAGAAACTATAATTATTTTGCCTAGATCCTCTTTATTTTAGTTTAAATTTCTATTTGATAAACTGGACCACTGAGCTGCAATCCAAGAACTACCAAGGACTCATTGCTGAAGACGTGATACCTCCGTATTTTTAAACAACCAAAATTAATTACAATAAAATTAATATAGTTGACAAATGACAAAAGTAAGAACTGTCAATCATAAGAATTGACTTGAATTGAATTAGCCAAGCAACAGTAACCAAGAAATTTCGTTACGTTTGGAGTATTTTAGTAATAATTTTTTCTTAAACATGAGTGCCATAGAAAGGTTATTTTCATTAATAGAAAACATTGATAACGACCCTGTAGAAGAAATCGAAAGAAGTATTTTTATTGAAAACAGAATCCCAAGAAGATATATAGATATGTATATCTAAGATTTTTCAGACAATTTCTTTAAAAACAGTTGTCCGTTTTTATAGTGTTGTGATTAATAATATTTTACCGTAAATATTGGACCGTTTATGTGTGGACATACGGAGACGCTGCCTATTAAAAGACCAGCGTTCCAGCTACTCGTATCAACAGCTCTAAGTTTTTCGTTACAGGGAGCTGTCTAATAGTTTGTGAAGACAATGCACATCTCTCAATCAACCGTTTGCCACATTGTGAAAAGCGTAAGCCGTGCTGTTTTAAAAGCCCGAAATAATTTGCATTTTAAATAACGAAACGCGTTGTTTATGACTCTGTCAACATACGAAAATCTTTACTTTAGAGAATTGAGCTATTTTTTATTCTTAGGGCCTCTTTTGCCACCTTCAAGTAAAGTGACAAGTACGCTAATTGTCGGCTAGTCACCCGTAACTTCAATTTCAATTTCACGATGATAAACTGACCCGTATTTTTACTTGCCAATTAACTTTACTTGGGAAGTAACTAATCAACACGTTACTTGGAGATGGCGAACGAGGCTCTCAGACAAGTAATACTTATTACGTGTCTATAAAGTAAGATTTTGATTTTAAGATTTCTAAGTATGCAATTACTTGCTTGCAACCCTTTTTACGTCCCACTGCTGGGCACGGGTCTCTCCCATAATTGTGCCTGGAGGCCTGGAGCTTACTCCACCACGATGCTCTACCACATAGTTGTTGGAGATGCGAGTTAGTGGCCAACCCGCTGTCGGATGTTTTCAAACCGCCCACAAGGCCTCCGACAAGGTTTAACAACTGTTACTGTTGTTTATCGACAAAAATCGGGATCCACGCACGGAAACGCGCATGAATTTTATGCCACTAGAGGTCACCCATCTTACACCAGACTGCGCCCGGTCGTCGTATAGATCGCTTGCGTTCTACGCTAACCGCCGCGCCGGGCCATGAGCTCTTCACAGCGCTAAGTAATTACTTGAGTGTTTGAAATTTCTTCACTTTAAATACAGAGGGTCAACTCGAAAACTTGTAGTGAATACAGAGCATTCAAATAGGTTTCAACGACATAATACATTATCTCTTCCATCTATAAGTTATTTAAAGCCCTAGTGATCCTGTAATCTATTCAAGGAAATGTTCTTGGACCTTCTTAGCCATTGAAATTAGATCAGTAACTGTAATTGAATTATGTCTTAATTACCTTATAAATGAAATATGCACCTGGAAAGATCAAATTACGAGTAGTTTTTTTATAGTTGACTTTCTGCTTCACCATTTGCCTTAGAAATGTTATACTTATTTTTATTTTATTTGAATGCACTTCCGGCTAACGTGAGAAGCTCGAAATCCATCGACATTTTCAAGAAGTGTGTTAAAGATTTTACTTCCGTTCGTCCTATTTGTAATATTTATCTATTATTGCATTCAACTATCCTATTATATTGTTTTATTTATAAACATATAGTATAATTCTATGCCTTTCTTTGTATTATTAATATTATATTTCATATTTTGACGTATTTATTGTAATATATCCTTTTTTTTGGTATCGGTAACCTTCAAAAGGTACCGACGCCTTGGGAGCCGGGTTATGTGGGATTTGACCGCACTAAAACCCCCTCGGTGGCCTGCCTCTGCGTTTGTGAGGACTCCGGGATCTCCATAGGAACGCACCGGTGTCCTCCACGCGCGGCGCCCCAGAACGGGCCCATCTTCGGGAGAGCAGATGTGCTCTCCTGCACCTTCAGGTATTCACGGCGGTATGCGGCCACGCATACACCGCCGTCCCTCCCGGGGCTGCTAGCTGGACGGGTCAAGCTCCCACTCTCACCGTCCGCATCCCCAAAAGCCCCCTTTTAGTCGCCTCTTACGATCAGGCAGGGGATACCGTAGCTCTATTTTTAATCCCGAAGCTACAGGGACTTTATTGTAATGTATCCTATCTCCGTGTTGGTGTTTGTCCGTGTTATGTCTGGGACACACTACAAGTAAGTTTGCCTGTTTGTTTGAACTCTCCTTCATGCGGGTCAGAAGAAAAAGACAGAAGAGATTCTTTTTTAAGGATAAGCAGTACCTACCCCTGTACGTGCCTGTACTCTTCTTCCTTAATTAACTATCTTTATGCCTTGTTTGTGTGTACAGAAATAAATTTAAAAAAAGAAGCAGCGAGCATGTAGGCCACGTGGTGTTAATTGCTCGCTGCAGCCTTGCTGCAATCTTGCTTGTTAATGCGGGTGCATTGGAGCAGCGTGGTTGAGTAAGCTCCAGGCCTCCCCAATAATGGGTATAGACCCGTTATCAGCAGGGGGACGCAAAAAGGGTTGTAGCCAACTCCACAAAAAAATCTATTGCCCAGCTGTGGATCATTCCTCTAATGTTCAAAATTTGACGTATTTTGTTCTAAAATGCCCAAAGCCCACAATCAACAAGACCACGTGTTTACAACTTGGACCAAAGCCAAATACATGACACACCTGACATTCATTTTGATCTGTACTGGTACAGAATTAATATTAGGTTCGGCTTTGCTACAATTTAAATTAAAAGATTACTGAGATTTAAATCAAACGAAAGTTATGTACGGTTAAAGTTTTAGACGTTACATCTAATTTTTATGACCAGAATTAGACCCCATATAAAATTCCGATAATTCGTGAAATGAGGATATTGTAGATTTTTTTTACATAAATTTATTTTCTTTCAACTGAGACTCCAAAGGCTGTTGGTAGCCTTTTTGTAAGTGGCCGTAGTCAGAAATTATTGCTGAATTACCTAGACCAAGTCCAAAACAAGCAAGTTCTCTCTACGACTTATTAAATAAATAACAAAAGATTATATCCAGATTCTAAAACTATTTAATCAAGCGACGAAAGCCGCTGTCACAGTTAGGTGTTCTTTTAATTGACGTACTTTACAACGTCTGCTGCCCAATTACATGTAAAAAGACCAATAAATCAGACATGTCTAAATATATACGCTCTATAAAGACAGGTTGATTGATATCGACATTATAGCACGGGAGGAGCATCAAGTTCGCAGTCCACTACAATGTAAACACACCCATATTCCCAGGGGATAAATGCCAGGTTGGCGTCAACGAAATGATTTATTTACATTGTTCGAATAACATTGACGGTACAGTTCACGAGTACTTGCAGAATTGCATGCATCATATAAAAACAAACGATTGATTTCAGCTGCCCTACGCAAATCAGTTCCGTTGGTTTTATGTTACCATCCTACTGTTTACAATAGAAGTTTACTAATAGTGCATTGTATTATTTACTCTTGTACTTCCTGGTATTAAATTATAAAAGTCAACGACCAGATAGCTGCCGGTAAATAACGCTTAAATATTGTTGACTCTTTCTTTTCATAAATATCTTACTAAATAAATAATGTAATGGAACTGTGAACGGTATTGTTACAAAGGGTTCCGTGTTATAATAAAATTAATGACTAAACGTAACATAAAATATTATTTCTATGTAGGTGGTAGAACTATTATGGTTCGCCCGCGGAAGTACCACCGCTGCACTGCTTCTGCCGTGAACCAATTCTAATGTGTTTCGGTGGAAAGGTGCAGTTGCCGGCCACACTTACATACAAGAGGCGACCACCAGCGTCGTATCTTTGTATTATTAAATTATGTTCGTAAACATGCCAGCTGTCGCGGGACGATTGACAGATATATAATTCGTTTAGCTTAAATTTTTTTTTCAACCTTTTTTATGTCCCACTGCTGGGCACAGGTCTCCTCTCACAAGTGAGAGGGATTTAGGCCATAGTCCACCACGCTAGCCAAGTGCGGATTGGTGGACGTCATGCTTTCGAGAAATTATGAATTTCTCTCAGGCATGCACGGCGATGAAGAACATCGTAATCAATTAAATATCATGATATTTTCCATCACCGTGGAGCAGCGATAAATGCGCACATTACAAATTTCTTTGTCAGAGGTGCGCGCCGAGGATTTGAACCCGGGATCGGTCGCGTCGAAGACCGCGGTTTTTTACCACTCGGCCATCGCTGCTTTAGCTTAATAATTCAATTAAATTAAATATAAAAACATACGAAAATTTTATTTTCATGAAGAACCTGTAACACCGTATTTTACACCACTGTTAACACTTACTTTTTTGCTTTGGTTTTCCACATATAATAACATACTTGTTTTACATTTAAATAATTGTAAATCACCATTGTTTGTCTTTAGTTTTTTTTTGTACTTGACGGACTGACTGACATTATATTAACATCTGGCATTGACGTTTGTAAGTACAGGTAGTTGTTTTTTTTTTAATGAAAAGGGTATCGGTACAGCCATTATTTGGCCAACATCAATTGTAGTAAATTATTTTAGAATTAAAATTGAGATATCCTAGATTTTATTAAGATAAATACTAATTGCTTTGTCAAACTAGGCCCATGTCCGTCACGAGAGTTGTTTTTCTTAAATGTCGGTAAAGTATATTTTTTTTCAAATCATAGTTGCAATTGGACTTATGCGATACAGTGTTGCTTTATTTTTTTTTTTGTTTTGTCTGTGACCATGGTGCATTACGGTGCAAGAAGTGGGTTTCTCGAACTTTCGGCGTTCGCAAACGTATATAAGGACTGGAGGGGTAGGCCTCCGCCTTTTCTTTCTCCGGAGCCGGCGTCAAATAGAAGCAGAGTCGTCGCGTGTAGCCCGTGTTCTTAGACCACGTGCGCTATTCTTCAGTATAGCTGGTGAGAATCTGATGGATTTTTGTTGTAGTTCTTCTTTCTTTAAAAAGTGTTTCCTAGTGCTGTGCACAGTATTTTTGGTGCTAAGAAGTGCGTTCCTTTTGTTTTTAGCTGCCATTTCCTGGGGTTGAGTTCGAGCGCCTGACCCTCGCCGAACTCCCTCACCTTATTTATTTTGGAAGAACCCAACCTTTGTTGGTAAGTTTTGAACCATTTTTTTTTAAAAAGGTTAGGTTTATTTGGTGGGCCTATTGTCAAACACAAAGGTTAACCACGTGTTCCTTTGTGTTCCAGGGTTCTTCGTTTCTTGGTTCTTCTTCTTCTCTTTTACTTCACGAGACGTCCACTCCATCAACCCCATTCTACATCCACGTGGTAGTAATCATCGCGTTGGAATCTTCCTGAGGGTTGAATTGGTTGAACCGTCTTGGAGACCTCAACCCCATCCGGAGCGTGACGCCCTGTGGGTGTTGGTATCTGCGGTCTCCATTTAGAAAACTTATGCTGCCTCTCCAAGGATTGTTCCGGGTTCCTTGAAGGAGGGAAGTAGGAGTATATTTTTTTTAACTTCAGTTTCCTTTTTATCTTAAATTATTTCACCTTTTATCTATATAAAGGGAACAACAAATAAGGAGAAAACTGTTAAACTTAAGACTTATTTCTTAGGTATTTTACCTGTATTAGGTAATAAGAACCTCTTATGTACTTTTATTTAAGTGAAATTAGATATAATAATTTGAACCAACTGTTTGATTGTGATAGTGTGGTAAGGCGCCCAACAATTTAATTACCCTTTGAAGAATTGATAATAAATAGTCCATTTTTTTATTGTTCTGTGTAGTTTTTTTTTAACCACACCGTCCTCCAGGCCTACACACCCACACACCCTCACACACACCGGTGCACCCTAACATCTGGTGCACCCTGCTCACCGCTTATAGAGCCTAGCCGAGGTGGACTGACACAGTGGCGTTCCCAACGTGTGGCCTGGAAAACAGTTGGTTCACTTTTACAACTTTGTTTGTTATTTAATTTTAAGTAAATTGTACTTGTTAACTTTTCAGGTTAATATTTCAATTAATATTGTAAATTGTAACATTAACTTAAATTTTTTTTGTTTCCAAATTGAATCTACTTTTTGTCAATTTGAATTTAAATGTTATTTTAATTGTTAATTTTAAATTGTACTTTTGTCTTTTTGACACGCTGATTATTTAAATCTGTGAAGTGTTCCTTTTGGAACGGAAACTTTATTTAATTAACAGTTACTTTATCTCTTTATTTTAAATATGGCAGGTTTAGGTTGCAACATTAAATTCCTAACTAAAGATGAAATTATTTATGAGCTGTCTATCCGGAAAATTTCAGTTTCTTCGGAGAGTCGACTGGAGGAGCTCCGAAGGAAGCTTCGCTCAACTCTGAAGCTCACCCATGGAGGTACCCTTAACGTGTCTGGTGAGGAGGCCGACGGTGATGCGGGTGAAGAGTTGAAGGTAATTTCCGCAAAGGTTAGTGATTTAGCTTCGGTTTTGGCTTCGGACGAGACCCTAACGGAATCCACTCGTATGCGTTTGTTAGGGCGGTGCCGTTATTTGTTAAGAAGGTTGAACCGAATCTCAGACTCAAAGTACGAGGGGGAGACGAGTAAACTTAGGGATTCTTTGGTCAATGGTGTTTCCATCTTAGATCCAGATAGCTCTAGTTCAGAATCAGAGGGGAGCTGCGGTAGTAAAAGAGGGGTAGTGCGCAGTATCCTCCATAAAGTAGAACACAAGGTGAATTTAAATAGTTTAAACTTAAAATTTGATGGGCAAACTTGTGTTCGTTCATTCATTAATAGATTAGAAGAGCTCCGAGTGGCTAGGGGCATTAGAGAAGAGGAGGCCTTTCATGGTTTTCCTGACTTACTGTCCGGTCCGGCTTTGTGCTGGTTCCGTGCCAATAAGTCTAATTATTCTAGTTTATCAAGCCTTTTGTCCGCTTTACGGAATGATTTTGATCTGCCTGACTATGACCATAGATTATTGCAAGAGATCCATTCTCGCACGCAAGCAAAAGGGGAATCCATTGCTGTCTATACCTCTATACTGTTAGGAATGATGTCCCAGCTCTCGGTTCCTTTGTCGGAGGAGGATAAACTTAAAATTATTATGAGGAATGTCCGCCCCGAATATAGTAGAGAATTTATATTATTCGATGTAAAATCTATATCTCAGTTATTAGAACTTGGGAAAAAATGTGAATTAATAAGATACAGAATGGAAAGTTTTGTTGAACCTCCACCTGTAAAGAAATCTTTGGCTCCAGATTTTAATTTACCTTTTAAGGCTGAAACCACATCTAAGCCACCTAGACTCTCTCAGGTATCCTCTGTATCACGATCGGCAAACCATAAGTGTTTCCGTTGTGGGGAGACTGGGCACCCTACTAAGGAATGCACTCTTACTGGGGATATACTTTGTTATAAATGTGGAGAAAAAGGTGTGAGAGTTGTTAACTGCCCTAAGTGCTCCCATTCAAAAAACCTGAATAGGCCTGTCTCCGTGAATGCCATGGTTCCGGAGACACATTTAGCTCCTGATATTAATGTTAAATTATCTAAAGGGCATTCCACTAAGTCCGGCACACCAGTCTCTGCTTCCCCTGCTCGGCCTGAGTCGAAGCGAGCCAAGCCTAAGAGGCGCTCGACTCTGCCATGTAAGGTGTCGCAGCAACCGGAAGGGTCAGTAGTTGAACACAACCACTCAATAGAACCCTTATTCTCACCACCAGCTGAGGACTGTAGGCCATATTTGTCAGTTACCATCTTAGGACAAAAGGTGTGTGGTTTATTGGACTGTGGTGCTTCATGTTCTATTTTGGGTGACAATGTTCACAAGTTGTTTTTAAAATTAAAGGTTCCACTTTTAAACTTTGACCAGCCCAGAGTGCTGAGAGTAGCTAGTGGAAATGAACTAGTTTGTACATCTTATATGAACCTTCCGGTAGAATGCAATGGAATGGTGCAAGTAGTTACTTTCTATGTTCAGCCACAAATTAAATTGCCTATTCATTTTGGTATTAATTTTTGGAAAGCTTTTAATTTAGGTCCTGATATTTTATCCTGTTTACCTACATCCGATATTAATAGTTTTAATCTTAGTAATATTAAGGAAGATGGCTTAAGGAGCCTGGACTCCTTAACCGCTTCTCAAAAGGTTCAGTTAGAGCGAATCAGGACTTTGTTCAATAACATTAATACTGATGTTGTTGGTTTGGGTCTTACAAATTTAATTGAACATAATATTGATACTGGGTCAGCCCAACCAATTAAACAGAAGTACTATCGCCTTAGTCCGGAGAAACTTAAGCATTTAAACAGTGAGTTAGACCGAATGTTAAAACTCAAAATTGTTGAGCCTTCATCTTCGCCTTGGAATTCACCCGTTACTATGGTGCCTAAGTCCAATGGTGAGGTGAGACTTTGCCTTGATAGCAGGAAGGTCAACTCCGTTTCTAAATCTGATGCCTATCCATTACCTTATATTAATTACATATTGGACAACCTTCGGGACGCCAAATATTTGACGTCCCTGGACCTGAGTGCGGCATATCACCAGGTGCCTCTCTCTCCGTCTTCGAGGGAGAAGACGGCTTTTACAGTGCCAGGACGAGGGTTATACCAATATAGGGTGATGTGCTTTGGTCTCATGGGAGCCTCTGCAACCATGCAAAGGTTGATGGATAGTCTTTTTAGTGCAGAATTTGACAATAAAGTATTTTGTTATATTGATGACATAATTATTTGTACTAGTACCTTTGAGGAACATATAAATATTTTAAAACGGGTTTATGACAAACTTAAGTTTGCTAACCTCACCATCAACATGGAGAAATCTATGTTCTGTAGGAGTGAATTAAAATATTTGGGGTATGTTGTAGATTGCTTTGGTCTTAGGACTGATCCATCAAAAGTCGATGTGATCATGAATTTTCCCACTCCTACAGATGGGAAGGAGGTTAAGCGATTTTTAGGTATGGCAGGTTGGTATCGTAGGTTTATAAAGGATTTTTCCAAAGTGGCTAGGCCCATTTCCCGGCTTACTAGTAAGAAGGTGAAATTTGTATGGGATGCTGATGCCGAGGAATCCTTTTCACAATTAAAATCTGCTCTTATATCATCTCCTATCCTTAGGTGTCCTAATTTTGAGGAACCTTTTTACATCCATACCGATGCATCTTCTTATGCTATTGGTGGTGTCTTAACCCAGAAGCATGAGGGCATGGATCATCCAATTGCTTACTGCAGTAGGACACTTTCTGCCCCTGAAACAAATTACACCGCTACGGAACGGGAGTTACTAGCTGTCATTTATGCTCTTGAGCAGTACCGTTCCTATGTAGAGGGCAAGAAGTGTTTTATTGTGACTGACCATGCCTCACTTCTGTGGTTCTATAATTTGAAAAATCCAACGGGCAGACTTAACCGATGGGCATGTCGGTTGAGTCAATTCGATTTTGAGATCATCCATAGGAAAGGGAAGGAACATGTTATTCCGGACACTTTATCCCGAATCAAGATTGACTCTATCGACATTGTTCCAGAGGATGTCTCTGACCCGTGGTACCTTAAGTTACTTGATGGATGTAATAGGAATCCTAACCATTTTCCAAATTTTAGTATGGTTGAGGGAAAGTTGTACCGGTTGTCTAAGAACAAATATAACCTAACTTCTCAGTTTGACTGGAAGCTGGTGGTTCCTTTGGAGAAGCGACCAGACATTCTGAAGAGGTACCATGATGACCCCGAGGCAGGACATTTTGGTGTGGCTAAGACCCACAAGAGGATTTCCACATATTACTTTTGGCCATCTTTATTTAAAGATGTCAAGGCCTATGTGGACTCTTGTGAAACTTGTCGCTGTTACAAGCCTGTTAATACAGCACGCCCCGGACTCATGGGAAATCCCAAGTTAGTTTCACAACCATGGGAAGCTATTTCTTGTGATATACTTGGACCTTTTCCTCCATCTTATTCTAGGAACCAATATTTATTTGTAGTTTCTGATTATTTTTCAAAATATGTTTTAATATTTCCTATGCGTACTGCTACTGCTAAAAATATTGTAAATATTCTTCATAAAAAGGTTTTCTTAGTGCATGGAGTTTGCAAATTTTTATACACTGATAACGGACCTCAATTCACTTCTAAGGAGTTTAGGGATCTTATCACTCAATTTGGAGTGCCTAATTTGTTTTATAATCCTCGCTATCACCCTCAGACAAACCAAACAGAGAGAGTGAACAGAGATATTGTTAGGGCTATTGCATCTTATGTGCGTTCTGATCATCGCAACTGGGACCAGAACATTCCTGAGATCCAGTGTGCCTTGAACACCTCTGTTCACGAAAGCACCAAATTCTCAGCTTATTTTTTGAACCATGGTAGGGAGATAGTCCTGGATGGAGCTTTATATAATTTGAACACCCCGATAGATAGGCAAGCCGTACAAGTGGATTCCGAGACCTTTCCGAAGGGATTGCCGAAGTTAAAGGAAATATTTGGCAAAGTTCATTCCCATCTTAAAAAGGCTCATGAACATAACGCCAAATACTATAACCTGCGGAAGCGACCAGTGGAGTTTCAGGAGGGGCAAATAATTTATAAAAGATGTTTTCCCCTATCCAGTGCTCCCAAGTACTTTTCTTCCAAATTGTCTCCGAAATTTGAAAAGTGTATAATTAGCAAGAAACTTTCTCCATTAGTTTATTCATTGAAGTCTTTGGATGGGAAATCTTTGGGTCAATTTCACATCAAAGATCTTGTGGACAGGAATAGGGAAGAGGAATCGGCGTAGAAGGTGGTAGCAGCTGTACTGAAGAGCATTGGGTCACTAGGTTAGGTTTTTGTGTCTGTGTTTGTCCTTAGCGTAGTAATTCCCGTAGGCCTAGATGCATTGGTGGGCCTTCTGTCCACCAATGATGCTAAGGGACTTACTCATAGTTAGGTAGGGGTCAAGTTTTTTTTTCTTTTTTTAACAATGGATTAAATTTTCTTTCATTTGGGCTTAACCTTGTCCTTGTATTTTGTCGGGTCGAAGTTTGTCGAAAAATTTTATTTCTTCAAAATAAAATTTTTCTTTCCAACGGGAGATGTACTGTAACACCGTATTTTACACCACTGTTAACACTTACTTTTTTGCTTTGGTTTTCCACATATAATAACATACTTGTTTTACATTTAAATAATTGTAAATCACCATTGTTTGTCTTTAGTTTTTTTTTTGTACTTGACGGACTGACTGACATTATATTAACATCTGGCATTGACGTTTGTAAGTACAGGTAGTTGTTTTTTTTTAATGAAAAGGGTATCGGTACAGCCATTATTTGGCCAACATCAATTGTAGTAAATTATTTTAGAATTAAAATTGAGATATCCTAGATTTTATTAAGATAAATACTAATTGCTTTGTCAAACTAGGCCCATGTCCGTCACGAGAGTTGTTTTTCTTAAATGTCGGTAAAGTATATTTTTTTTCAAATCATAGTTGCAATTGGACTTATGCGATACAGTGTTGCTT
The DNA here is from genome assembly GCA_911387765.1 of Pyrgus malvae. NCBI lineage: Eukaryota > Metazoa > Arthropoda > Insecta > Lepidoptera > Hesperiidae > Pyrgus > Pyrgus malvae. Next base: position 7,512,007 of record OU426947.1, read on the forward strand.
TATTTTTTTTTTTGTTTTGTCTGTGACCATGGTGCATTACGGTGCAAGAAGTGGGTTTCTCGAACTTTCGGCGTTCGCAAACGTATATAAGGACTGGAGGGGTAGGCCTCCGCCTTTTCTTTCTCCGGAGCCGGCGTCAAATAGAAGCAGAGTCGTCGCGTGTAGCCCGTGTTCTTAGACCACGTGCGCTATTCTTCAGTATAGCTGGTGAGAATCTGATGGATTTTTGTTGTAGTTCTTCTTTCTTTAAAAAGTGTTTCCTAGTGCTGTGCACAGTATTTTTGGTGCTAAGAAGTGCGTTCCTTTTGTTTTTAGCTGCCATTTCCTGGGGTTGAGTTCGAGCGCCTGACCCTCGCCGAACTCCCTCACCTTATTTATTTTGGAAGAACCCAACCTTTGTTGGTAAGTTTTGAACCATTTTTTTTAAAAAGGTTAGGTTTACTTGGTGGGCCTATTGTCAAACACAAAGGTTAACCACGTGTTCCTTTGTGTTCCAGGGTTCTTCGTTTCTTGGTTCTTCTTCTTCTCTTTTACTTCACGAGACGTCCACTCCATCAACCCCATTCTACATCCACGTGGTAGTAATCATCGCGTTGGAATCTTCCTGAGGGTTGAATTGGTTGAACCGTCTTGGAGACCTCAACCCCATCCGGAGCGTGACGCCCTGTGGGTGTTGGTATCTGCGGTCTCCATTTAGAAAACTTATGCTGCCTCTCCAAGGATTGTTCCGGGTTCCTTGAAGGAGGGAAGTAGGAGTATATTTTTTTTAACTTCAGTTTCCTTTTTATCTTAAATTATTTCACCTTTTATCTATATAAAGGGAACAACAAATAAGGAGAAAACTGTTAAACTTAAGACTTATTTCTTAGGTATTTTACCTGTATTAGGTAATAAGAACCTCTTATGTACTTTTATTTAAGTGAAATTAGATATAATAATTTGAACCAACTGTTTGATTGTGATAGTGTGGTAAGGCGCCCAACAATTTAATTACCCTTTGAAGAATTGATAATAAATAGTCCATTTTTTTATTGTTCTGTGTAGTTTTTTTTTAACCACACCGTCCTCCAGGCCTACACACCCACACACCCTCACACACACCGGTGCACCCTAACATCTGGTGCACCCTGCTCACCGCTTATAGAGCCTAGCCGAGGTGGACTGACACAAACCAAGAAACTTGTAAAATCGCGCCAAAATTAACCACTTAAACCTTCCCTTCGACTAAACTCCTTAGATGAATTATTATTATTTTAAAGACAGATACATGTGACAGCTATGTTTTTTTTTATTATTAGTTTTTTATAATTTCGTTTTACGGCATTGGATAAAAATCCTTTCAGCCATTCAATATTTACTTTTCGATTTTAATAATGGCGTCGCAAACTCTGTGCATATTGCCAGCGTCAAGTAAAATTTTTGCATCATTGTAGTCGTAGAAAAAAGTCAGTTAGTCGTCAGGTATTAGTCAGTCTAGTCAGTCAAATGTTCAAGTAAAGTGATGGCTACTTTACCAGAACATGTCCGATGGAATTTTGGAGGCAAGCCGAATAAACATGTTTTCGCACTGTTATTTTATTTCACAACACTCGTGCACTGTTATTGACCTATATCGTGCAAAATACCATCAACTTTATCCGATATAAGAAAAAATAATTGAATTTAATTAATAATTGAAAATAAAACAAGAGCACAACTTGTTCCTTCAGACTTCCCGCCAAAACTCTTTTTATTTTATGAATAGACCATAGATTTTCATTCATTTTTAATAATGGCATCGCAAACTCTTTGCATTTTGCCAGCGTCATGTATAATTTTTGCATCACTTGGTAGTCTTAAAAAAATCAGTAAGTCGTCTGCTATCAGTCAGTCTAGTCAGTCAGATGTCCAAGTAAAGTGATGGCTACTTTACGAGAACGAGTGCGATGAAGTTTTGAAGGCAAGCCGAAAAAACATGTTTTCGCACTGTTATTTTATTTCACAACACTCGTGCACTGTCATTAACCTGTATGGAACGAAATGCCATCAACTTTATCCGATATAACTCAAAAATACACCAAGAAAATAAAAATAAAACAAAAGCACAACTTGTCCCTTCAGACTTCCCGCCAAAAACCGACCATAGACTTATACGTAAGTATGCTAAGTCTATGAACAGACTAGGTACAAATCAGTTGTCCACCATATTTCAATTTGTTGCAATTGATTGTTTAAAATTATTTATCAACCAAGATAGTATAGTTATAAACTAACTTTCTTGATATATTTATACAAGACTTAGCCCGAAATGTCCTTTATATTGACCTAACGAACTTCGAAACTAAAATATGCCTGACACCTTGACCCCTTTTCGTGTTAAGAGCCAGAACCAACACATTCTCCTACCACAGTTTTAGAGTAAAGCCCCACCACGATGCCTCAGCAATCTCACTATAACTTTGTTTACCTTGCAACTTCTCAGTAACATCATACTTCGAAATATCAAACTTCCCAATCTCCACCGAAACATATGGAAACTAATATTCAGTTATATAACTTTTACAATGAAAATTGTACACCCTAAAGGGTAAATATGGTGATCTAAATATTTTTGTAAAACCTTTTTTGCTACCCATATTTGTGCAAATAAAATATTTTCTTTTCTTTTCTTTTATCTTTAACTTTGCCATTGCCACCGATATTGTTAAAAGCTATTGTAAGCAGTAGTAGTCGTGTGGTTAAAACACCGAACTGATAAAACCTCGACGTACACTTCTGACTAAGAGATCAGTTATGTATATTTTTATATGTGTTCCATGGTGAGGGATTTTTTTAATACTAGTATTTCATTTCATTTCAATTTCATTAAAAAATATAGTTATGAGCATTTACAGTTTATATCTCTCCCTTCCTAGCGACACAAGCTTTATTAATATTTTTTATTCAATTTGTACATAGTGGTATACCTATAGAACATAGTGTACATAATTTTTAAATTATTCTAAATCTGATTTAGATGATCTTCAATTTTTATAAAACTGATACCCGTAGCATTTATTGAACCGAAAAAAAAAAAACTATAAACTTTCCAATTGTTTTGTGTTTCAGTGGACATATGCCACATTAACATAGAGGGTGACTATCAATCTCCGGAATAGAAGCTGCGAGACTGCACCATTTCATCGAAGCAAAATAAAATTTGCTGACGACAGAAAAGAATACAGCGGTGGTGGTTTCAGAGTCCAGGCGAACCATGTAAGTTTTAGCACTTATTTATTACTATGGGGTATTGCATTCAATATGAGAAAAAAAATTGATCGGATTTATTTAAGCCAGCGTACAATGTTAATGAAAACATTTTGAAAAACTGTTTCAAAAGTTTGCCGGTTTCAAATTCAATTTGAAACACGATGATGAAAAAAGCAACTCTTCAGCAAAAGCAATCTTATTCCCATTTTTACATTTTATTATATTACTTTCGATTTTCACCTCGATATCGTAAAACGAATATTCCGTGCGATTGAAAATACGATATTTTATTCTACAAAATATTTCAGTACCTACTACCCAACGACTGTGTACTCGTTCGTATATTGCAATGGTGACCAGCCGGCTGCTATTCAAATATTAGGACACGATTCCGAGCGAGACAGAATTTTGATTGAGTTCAAATTTCTCAAAAACCAAACGAAACAGGTGTGAAGTGAAGTGTATATTTTGCCATGCCTCAGTCACAATACTAAGAGAGCTTCTTTCCTCAGTTGTCAACGATTGTCAACGAGTACATATAATTGGGAAACGTGAACCGTATAGGCACTATACAAAGAGCGTGTGTTGGGAAACGTGAACCGTATAGGCACTATACAAAGAGCGTGTATACCACACGCTCTTTGTATAGTGCCTATACGGTTCACGTTTCCCAATTATATGTACTCCGACTAAGGTAAGTCCGACTTTGAGATAATGGAAACTTGTACAATCCAACTCGTCCAGTATATCTCAGTGCCTGAAGTAAAAAGTTTTCGAGTAATATGTGCTGCCAGTGAAGCCTGTTCCATGGGCTCAAGGTCGCTCAGCGAGCGATGGCAGAATCCGTAACGATTAATTCCGTAGAGTCTACGGCGTAGACGAACGAAGAATACTCGCATAGCTCTAAAAAACTGCAAGCTGAAGTGGCAATGGACAATCTGTAGTCCAGGTCCTGGAATACCACGTCTCTGAAAAAGGAGCACAGGCTATCAATCAACCAGGTGGACTAGAGACCTGCAGAAGACACCGGGATTCAGCTGGCTTCAGAGACTGCAGTACCGGATGGAAGCCTATGTCCAGCAGTGAAGTTTTAAACGATAGTTGAATGAATCGTGTAGCTACTCCCATTCCGCAACTCATCAAGGGATTGCGTCTGATCTGAATCAGATCTGAACAGAGTTTGCGAATCTATTATTTAAAAAATGAAAGTTTAAAAATTCCATGTATTTTACGACCAGTGTTGCGCAATTATTACCATGCTGGACTGCCAATCGAAGGTTGTCGGGTCCAATTTAATTTCCGGCGAAACAGAAATTTAAAAGATGAGTTCAAATTTCTGTTATCGGTCTGGGTATTAGTGTTTCTGTATTTGTGTGTGTCCGTGGTACCCACGACACAGTGTATATCTACACTACTGAGGGGCTATTAAAAAAACATAAAGGTCCAGTTAATAAAAACGTGTTAAAAAGAAAGAGTATGCTGTGCTGATTTCCAATGCTAATATATAAGTATTTAATTTACTCACAGAATTGGCAGATTTTCATAAAAACGCTTCATTTATAAATATATATCTATATGCAATTCAGTTAAACCACGCGTCTGTGGGTAAGCATAAACGTAATTACATAACAAACCGCGATAAACCAATAGGTATAAATAGTTTTTATTTATAAACGGCTGGGACGCTTCGCACGCTTTGAGGTCGTGACTCAGTGTCCTTAATGAAATATTTCATTTATTGCATTTTAATAATGCACTTGTTTTTGAATTCTTTTATGTTCTATTGAACTATTCTTAGTCTTAGAATTGAGAAGGGTGGTCATAGCCCACGCTGTTCAGGCGCAGGATAGTTGACATACTATGCCTTTGAGAAATTTTGAAGATATTTGTACCACCACCATTTTGTAGGCGGTAGAACTATTATGGTTCGCCCGGGGAAGTACCACCGCTGCACCCACTTCTGCCGTGAACCAATTCTATTGTGTTTCGATGGGAAAGGTGCAGTTGCCGGCCACACTTACATGAGGCGACCACCAGCCTCCGGAGTAGCAGCGAAAGTGCATACGACCTCAGACAAGACTTACCTATGCTTGCTTAAGGTTGTATGTAGATGTCTATGGGCTGCAGCGACCACTTAACACCATGAGGCCTGCATGCTCGTCTGCTACTCCATTCATATAAAAAAATGTCTGACAAAAGACTTCCTGCGTAAAAATGTATTACCTAATAGAATTGTTATTAGTTGATTTGATTAGACAAACAAAAAAATAAATTCTTAAATCTTACTCTTGATACATGATCAAAGAAAAATAAGGATTATATTGTGGTTTTAAGCTTGTCGCATTTGCATAAGTAATTCAAACACTCACGTAATTCGCCAAATAATCGAATTTGTTACGATGTTGGCATAATGTTACAAAATATTAGGCGGTAAGCGAAATACTAGCTTTGCGTAGTCGCAGCAATAAACTATTTACATTTCTATGAAAATGTTATTTCACCGTAAAATGTTAATTTAGATTGGCTTTATGCTGCTTTCACTATTAACATATTTATAAACCCAAATTAATAGATAAACTGTATTGTATAAGCCAAACACTACGACGTGCTGACACGTTAATCAAAATTGCCTTTGGCGAAAAGCGACTAATGATTGGCTGAAAATCAGCGAGCCTCGACAGCTCTTTCGCAGTCACAGATTTAACTTCGATTAACTGACTGCGTACCTACTAATGAGTATTCGCTTATAAGCTATAACAAGTTTGCAGAGTAATGCACTAGCATACGCCAATAGATTCTGATATATCGCAGCATTTCAGCATTTTCATACAGACGGACGACGATCTTAATGGATTCGATTAAACTGATCAATCATACCTACGTATGCATATTGTTCAGAGTATAGATTCGTTCTCAGTTTTTATGCGATAACTATTCAATTAAAACAATTATAACAAAAATAATATCAATTGATACTGGGCTGGAAATCTGACACTCATCCATCAGTTTATAATTTCATAATTGACTTACCTTGCTATTAGCTATGTAAATTCGAAGGAATCATTCCAAATAATAAATAATAAATAAATACCAACAATAATAAATTAATCCAATAATAAATACTATGAATAATAACTAAAAATATTTGGAATGATTCCTTCATATCCTTCCTTGCTATATACCAGTGAACACAGCATGGACTGATTACGAGCTAATGAACAATTACTTCATCAGTAGCAATGCATTCGCCTAATTACATTGTATATCTCGTCGCATCACTATTGATACAGACGGGCGACATTCTTAATTGATTAAACGAATTTAATCTTACTAATCGATCCTGCCTTCGCACTTGGCGACGCAAACTATGGCCTAAAAGTTTCTCATACCAGAAACTAGATCCGGTCTATGCACGGGGCATAGTTTGATAAGAAAGGATTCTTCGTAAAAAGGAAATTTTATTTTATATCTTATTTCTGTGAAGATCTTTGTGTTTACTATGCTAACAATATAACAGTACCTGGATGACCGAACGTTGCTCGGATAAAAAAAATATTTTATTGGTTTCATTTCAAACGAAACACTCTATTGCTTAGTGTTACTTAACATCGCCATTACCAAGAAATAGCTCCAAATAGAAAAAATATATATTCACAAAAAATGAAAAATAAACGCAATATGGTTCTGATTGAGGTTTGAACCCGGGTCTCTAGTTCCGCAGTCAGCCCACGTAATCATTCGGCCAAGGAAAATCTAATTTAAAAAAAACGAATTTTTATAGACCTCTTTCAAATCGACATTGTCATATCTTTGAACGTCGCATTGGCGGATGGCATTTGTCGGCGTTCTACGCTACGATATCGTATTATTAATGCTATCCAATAGATTTCAGGAAGAGTCGTATTTTTCAGTTTATATTTAAGTTGATTATCGCTGAAAATATTTTTTACTCGCGGGCGAGTCTGGCGGAAGGCCAGCGGCCTTGCCCGCGTGGACCCGTTTTATATGTTCCCGTAGGATAAAAACCATCCTAAGTTCTTTCCCTATGTCCACTCTATATGTGTTCCAAATTTCATTAAAATTGATTCAGTAGTTTAAGCGGGAAAGCGTAGCAGACAGAGTTACTTTCGAATTTATAATATTAGTAGGGATTTATTTAAAATTTCTAAGAATAAAATCTATCTGGAGATTTCTCTCCCCTGAAACCAGGGTACTAAATTTCATCAAAATCGTTGGAGCCATTTCCGCTATTCAAAAATATATTTAGGTATATACAAGAATTGCTCGTTTAAAGGTATAGATGTTCTGATATTAACTTGCCCTAGCTATAAGTCGATTACTGGAACCTGGCAAGTGCAAGTGCAGTTCGCATTGTCAGCGAGGAACACAATCATAAGAGTTAGCGTTTGGTTTATTAACAACAAAATATTTTGATCACAAAAACTTTTTGTGAAAGCATTTGTAGCCTCTGAAATAAAATGTTCACAACATTCAAAGATTTCAATCATACCTCTCATGGCTCTCATATCTCGAAGTTAAGAAATGTGACATTCAACTGAAGAATATAAATTCCGAGAAGCGAGCGACTAAATGTTGCAACCATTTCCTAAGGGCTAAATTCTTAAAGTTACATTACATTGGTGGTACAGCGAAATAGTCTTACGTTAGTCAGATTCTTTTGCGTTCGTACACGAATACAGGGACACATACTCACAGACAAATAACAGTCTAAATTCACTAGATCGGCGTACTGGAATAGTAGCTATGACGCCATACGGAACGTAAATAATTGTAACTAATATATATAAAGACCAAAATCAGAGTATTTGTTTACGAGACGGAGTGAGGTCACCACATATAATGAAAATGATATTCAGCATTTTCGTCAAGTTAGGCGCTGAATTTGAGAATCATAATCATCAGCATCAGCCCATATCAGTCCACTGCTGAATATAGGCCTCTCCCAAAACGTACCACTGAGCCAGATCTTCGGCTCTACGCATCCAGTTACTTTCCGCCACCCGGCGCAGATCGTCGCGCCATTTCGCAGGGTAACATCTTACACTACGTTTGTCCGAACGCGGTCTCCACTCCAAAACTCCGTCTCGTCCATTGATTGTCGGCTGTTCTGTTTAGCTTGCTGGCTCTTAGAGCTATGTCGGTAGAGTTGCCAGGTCGCCAATCCTAATAGCTGGACAGACCAGCCAGCTTGGCCGGACATTTGGGTAGAAAGGCCGGACACCCTATATAATTGAGGATTTTGTGTCTCAGTATTAATAGGTATGACCAAAAACTGCGGCACTATGGCCTGCGGGTGCGACCGATAGTCGACTCACCTGCGCTCTGCCACGCTCGGCACTCGCTCGGCTCGCCGGACATGCAATCAAAAAGCCTACCTATATCCGGCTTTATCTGGACGCCTGGCAACGCTATATGCCGGTGACTTGATTTGAGAATGTAAAATTGAAAATCAGTTTTAAATGATTTATTGATTTAATAAAAAATGTATTTTTTAGTCTCATAGTATCTGGCTGCAACCCTTTTTACGTCCCACTGCTGGGCACGGGTCTCTCCTCATTATTGGGGAGGCCTGGAGCTTACTCCAGCACGCTGCTCCAATGCGGGTTGGTGGAGATGCTGAGTGGGATAGTGGCCAACCCGCTGTCGGATGTTTTCAAACCGCCCATAAGGCCTCCGACAAGGTTTAACGACTGTTATCTATCGACAACAACCGGGACCGACGGCTTAACGTGCCCTCCGAAGCACGGAAACGCACATGATTTTTTTTTGCCACTAGCGGTCACCCATCTCACATCCGACCGCGCCCGTTTGGCTTAGTTGCATAGATCGCTTGTGTTCTACGCTAACCGTCGGGCCATGCACGCTTCTAGTTATAGTATAGTTACACGTTATAGTATAGTATAGTATATATTTATTATGCCTAGAACCCTATGATCGGAACACTTTACAAAAATTGATCTTACACCCTTTTGTACGAGGAAATCCTAGTGTGGAACTATGTGTGACTAGCGTTATAAATACGAGCACTTCATTTCATTGCAAACACGACCGCATGTTAATACAATTCATTATGAAATCGACGTGTGCGCATTAGAGACGCGTGGGAAAACCTTACGCACCTGTCGAAGGTATTCGCAATCTGTTATCGTATTAACGTCAATGTTAGGGTTAAGGTAAGTGGTGATGATGTCGTATTGATTTGAATTAATGTTAGTTATGTTTCATGTTTTAGTATCTTCTATTTAGTGTCAAACTGACAATTGACAACTGTTCAGGCGGGTCCCGGGGGTCACACATGACCCCCTCACCAAATCCACGAGTCATGCATAGATGGGCGGGTAAATACCTGAGGGGAAAATACCTGGCATTTACCCCATTTGGGTATTTACCCGGGTAAATATTTTTACACTGTTAAGTGAGTATGTGACTGGCTATAGAAAATGCCTATCTGCGGGCTGAAAGTCGAGTTCAAAATTAACTTTTAAATGACATACATAACTGGGGGATACAGTAGTTTAGTTTGGGCTCTGACAGCTTCGACCGATATAAATTGTTCGTACCCGTAGGTATCGATCACCATCCAACAATCAATCAGGATATTATGGTTGCTAAATTCACAGCAAAGTCTAGAAAAGCACATAGGGCAATCTGATTGTGCTGTAGAGACCATTCCAAGGCATGGTCTCTGACCAATGCCAACCCCCGCGTAATAACCCTCCTCCCCAAAATTTCTTAGCGACCCCCAAAAAATTGTAGGCTGCGACTGCTGAACACATTGACTACTAACTTTAACATGTGAAACTACTGTTTGTCAAACAAACTGTTTGTCAATTTGTAGAACGATTTAAAGAGCATATTGAACGAACGAACGTCTTGTGGAACGAAGCAACAATAGAGACATCTAAGAAAGAAGTACTTTGTATTGTGACGAAGCCTTAACTTTATTTTTCGTAGGTTCGTGATTTATGCGCTTGTGTGTTGTGGCAAAAAGTTTGCATTGGTCAAACTGCTGTTGTATATTTTCACCACTCCTCCGTCAGGGTTTAGCGATTGCTTTCTATGGTTTACAATTGACAATTACAACAAACTCAAAGCCACACTTGCTCCTTAGCATCGGAATACTGCGAATATGTCGCTTTTTAAAGTTAAAAGCAGCGACCGAATGCTGCACACAAGAAAACTCACGATTCTGCTATCGCGTACGAATTTAGGTAGCCACGCAATCGCGATGCAACGTGCTTAAAGTCGTTAAAATGCGCAATTTGACTTTTTGTTGGGATTTTTTAAGCTATTGCATAGCTTTTATCCCGGGCTTTGAGCGCGGCGACTGTATCAATAAATTCCGTAACGAAAATCAAACCTGACAATCGTCTAAGTTCGGCAGACTTCGGCACCAACTGGGACTGATGTCTCAACATGCCTCCCGATGCATGGAAACGCGCATGAAATTTGGCCACTAGCGGTCACCCAACCGCTTCGTTTAGCTGCATACATCGATTGCGTTCTTCATAAAAACCTTACATTTACAGTAGATAGTACATAATATCCTCAAACACGTGGGAAAATTGTTATGCAAGCTTAATACCTATATGCCATGCAGGATTATAGGATATAATTATGTATTATGATATTCATATTGTCGGAATGTTATGGTCCAATCAAGCCCTATTGTACTTGTTATTACGCAATGAACATTGTTGGAGCAGCATTAATTTTTTTTTAATACTCTTCTAGCAGCATCAATGTAGCTGATGCCCATATCAGCTGAAGCAGAAGTTAAGCGATTTATGTCTACAGAGCGAGGCAAAAAGAGCGCAGTCGTAAGTAAGGTACCTGTAGTTTCGGGATTGAGAATATACATTGGGATTGAGATACAGCACCCCCTGCCCGGTCGTAAAAGGCTAAGAGGGGGCTTCCGGGGTTGCGGGCGCCGAGAGTCGAAACTCCAACCGTCCAGCAAGAGGCAGCCAGTAAATCCGGTCTTGGACTACCAAGTCAATTGAGATACTTTTAATGAGCTGTCAAAACGTGACATCCCCATACATTTTGTATGAGAAAATGATAAGTGACGTCACTTATCATATATAGTCAATTGACTTCATTATTATTGATTTAAGCGGTAATAAAAATCATGTATAAAAAAGAATTAACAATTATATTGCTTTCCAAGCGTGATTTAGTGCAACCTTTTTAAGGTAAGGATTTTGAATTTTTTGTGCATACTGTCCAAGACCCTATTGAAAGCCGTCGTAATAAACATAGAGGTTGTAGGAGAGAACAATCGCAGTCCAGATGATGGGCCCATTTAAGATAGAATGAATAAGATCGGTATGGCTAGTGGAAATTTAATGGGTATCGTTTATTTACTTAAGACGTAGTTTCTGTTTATTTTTGATAGATATATTATTGGGTAACAGTTATTACAACTTGTCAAGACATAGTGAACAGTTTCATCAGTAGCTTATTTTTTGTTTTCATTGTTAACATAATAAACAGTCACAATACTTCTTCTATTCAATTCAAGTGTATGAAATGCAGTGTCATATAGGTACTCGTAATTATTACTAATCCATCTTACTAATACAAACCGTAACGACCCGTATGGCGTAATGGTTACCACGCCTGACTGCCAATCGAAGGGTCCCGGTTTCGTTTCCCGGCGAAACAGAAATTTGAATAATGAGTATAAATTTATGTTCTCGCTCTGGGAATTTGTGTATCTATCTTCGTGCCCATAGTATCCACGACACAGGGTATATATATCTTACTGTGGGACTATTGAGTGTGAAACGTACCTATTTATTGATTTATAACCATTATTTAAAATGTTATATTATCTTAAATAGTCATTTGCCTGTGTATGCTATACTTTTTAGATACTCGTATTATGGGTAAAAAACTGGCCAAGTTCGAGTCGGACTCGTGCACCGAGGGTTCCGTAAAATATTTTTAATGATGTAAATAAGAATTTACGGTTTTTCGCAATTTTTCCTGTATTTGTGCTCTAAGTCGTTGCTTTGTGTCAAATTTCAAGATTCTGAATTCACGAGAATAAGTACCCTGTATGTTTTGATTCCCAATTGCGAGTGTCGAAACTTTGCGGCATATACGGCTTTATATTTTGATTGCGCTGGCTTAAAAGTTTAATTTTTTCACTGCTCTAAGGGACAGTAGACCTGAGTATTTGATATCAATTCCAGCTTGATTCCTCCACGCGTTATTGAGAAAAATGGTCTTGACATACAGACGGACGGACGACAAAGTGATACTAATAAGACAATAAATATACTATAAGATAAGATAATAAGAAGTGATAAGAGTTCCCTTTTTTCCTTTCGAGGTACGTAACCTTAAAAAGTAGGCTATATCATTCGCCAGCCAGTTCATGTAAAAAATTAGGCCAATCCGTACCACCACTATGACATAAAAGAAGAGCAAACAAACAGACAAGCCAACAAACACACTTTCACGTTTTATAATACGAGTATTATCTTAAAAATTAAATGACTGTTTTTTTTTTCAATATATTGTTTTGAATGTAAATTTAATACAAGAGAAAAACAAATGATAATCATGTACCTACTTTACAACATAAATAGACTACAACTATGTATGTGTATTTAAATTACGTTGGAGCCACACTTGCTACTTTAAGGATCGGCGATCGGCGTTTCCGTCGCTTTCTAGAAGTTAAAAGCAACGACCGAACGCTGCTCCGTGCAAACAAGAAAACTCGCGATTGTGCTACAGTCATTACGGGTAACTTTGAACTGACGTAACTTTGAACAAAGTTGGAAAAAATATTTAACAATTTATTACATCGAAACTTTTTGATATTTCAATATAATAACTGGATAATGGATTGCCAAAATGTTTTTGTACCAAATGAAAATTAAAGAAATAAACTGTCAATGCCATAATTCTAAAAATTCCCGCCTTTTCCGTGGTTAAGTTGCTGGAAGTTTTTGAGCTCTGATTTGGAATCGTAAACTAGTCCACTTTGATTCATAAGGCAAAACCAAGCTATTTGTTACTTTTTTACGTCAGTGTAGATGTCATTTTTATAGAAAAGGTTTTTAAATTTAATAATACCTTCTTTTTGTTTTGCTTAAACCTTAAAATATTAAGGTTTTTTACATTCTAAATAAATTATTCAAAGTTACCCAAAACTCATGATAACTCTGAATTCGAGTTTTAGGGGAAATTATGGGTAGTTCTGTTGTTTCTTCCGCAAATTTATTTTGTTAGACAGAAAAACCAACTCAAAAGGACACTATTCATTCAATAAAATAAAGGTGTCATAAATACAAATCAGTTTTAATAATACAAATAATGTAAAAAAATGTTCAAAGTTACCCGAATTGTACGAACCACGTACGAATTTAGGTGGGCACGCAATAGCGATGCAACGTACTTAAAGTCGCTAAAGTGCGCGATTAGACCTTTTTTTGTATCTGCCTTCAGATGCGATTTGTATCACACTAAAACCTCCTCGGCGGCCGGCCACGCACACACCTCCGTCCTTCCTGGGGCTGCTGGCTGGACGGATTGAGCACCCACTCTCACCGCCCGCAACCCTGGAAGCCCCCTTTTAGTCACCTCTTACGATCAGGCAGGGGATACCGTAGCTCTCTTAATCCCGAAGCTATTGGACTTAGCTGCAACCAAAGTGCCAAAACTCAATGCAGTACCAACCGATGCTCATGCAGAATCGTGGATCGACGATGCTTGTAGTAGCTAGTGTGAATTCGCCCTTAGATAGGTTCATGCCAAGTTGACAACAGATAAAGAGGTATAGTCAACAGGAAAGGAATATAAATATATCATTTCTTCCGCGCCATTCCAATAGTAAACATTCTAATGTTGCTGACTGTATGTGTCAATACTTACTCATATTTTATTATAGGTACTATGTTTTCACAGCCATTGTATGCACTAGGTAGGTGCGATTTCTATTGTGCAATAAATCGCCACAAGTAGCTGTTTGTTTATCAATTGTGTAGGAAAGCTTAGAATTTAGTATGAAAATGAAATATTTTTTTAAATTCTTTCAGTTAAACTGCTTAGTGGTTATGATTTTGGAATCCAACGCTGGGGACTAATTTTAGTAGGATATTGACTATAATTCTACTCATCTCTGAAGAAAAACCCGTTTCTAGTAATGTGTACAGGATAGGTGCAAGGTAAATGAAGATATTTCAATATGTTCACGAGGTATTTACCATTTACTTTCATGATCATGGGTTTTCCTGTATTTTCGAGTAAAGAGCTAATTCCGTATCTTTATAAAATTGTAATCATCATAATTTCAGATACCTATACAGAAAGGGAGAATTGGTTGCCTGATACATACATACACGCTTAGGGCCACACACAACGCCATTCTTATCGGGGCTGGACGGTTCGAGATCCCACTATAGCCGACCGTAACCCTGGAAGCATCCTTATAATCGCATCTAATATTAAGCAGGGCATAGTACAACCCTATTCTTAATCTCAAAGCTACAGCGTCCATCGCTCGTTACCTTTTTTTTTGGTATCGGGGTGGAACCTTTGCTTCAAAAGGTACCCGACACCTTGGGAGAGGATACCGGGTTATGTGGGATTAGACCGCACTAAAACCCCCTCGGTGGCCTGCCTCTGCGTTTGTGAGGACTCCGAGATGTCCATAGGAACGCACCGGTGTCCTCCACGCGCGGCGCCCCAGAACGGGCCCATCTTCGGGAGAGCAGATGTGCTCTCCTGCACCTTCAGGTGTTCACGGCGGCATGCGGCCACGCATACAACGCCGTCCCTCCCGGGGCTGCTAGCTGGACGGGTCAAGCTCCCACTCTCACCGTCCGTATCCCCGGAAGCCCCCTTTTAGTCGCCTCTTACAATCAGGCAGGGGATACCGTAGCTCTTTTCTTTTTCATTTTCAAACCAATGCGAATGTGTCAGTCAGACACAACGTTGTTTCTGCCCTAGGGGCGAAACAACGTTGTTTCTACCCGGCAACTTCATTTATTTGAAATGAAATGAAATGAAATATTCTTTATTCACTGTACGGTTCCTTTACAAACTCTTAGTGAACGTTATTTTTTTTGTTCTGTCTGCTCTGGGTGCGCTTAGGCAATGCTGAGCTGAAGAAAAGAGCAGACGGAGAAAAACTTCATTTATTATTTACGTCTTTATTTCAACTCTGTCAGAATCGCATTGACAACTGCCGTCAAATCGTTGTCAAAAGATATTACTGCGCTATTTGTCTGAAATAGTCTTACTTCGACTGGCTACAGAAATCAAAACTCGATGTTTCATTACATGTGATATGAAAAATACAGTGTGTGGCACGGGATTTCAAACCAGGGCGATGACAGCCCTCGCTTCGATCGGACAGTCACCTCTCGCCCTCGTCAGAAATCGACTTGTTTCAAACTATGCCACACAGTATACTATAGTTCGATCCTACAATTAACCATGAATATGTAACAAGATTAAGACATGCCTCTTAAAAGCTCTCACCAACTGCAACTTTGTTATGCATAAAAAATACTAACAATCTCACGCTTTGACGAAACGTATTACGAGTACAACTATACTATAAATATTCTCCATCATTGTCACTCGGGTACCTGACTGTACCTGTCTCTCACATGATCACAGCCGCAACATTGAAGCGGTCGTCCGATAAAATTTTTCGCATTTTGGCAATAAAGTGTATGAAATGTACCGCGATAAAACATATATTATGTGTAGAGGGGGTCGGTGCCAAGATTAAATTTAGCATTTCGCTTGGCCATTACCGTTCATTACTTTTGATAGCCAAGACTCATCAGACGAAGCTAGGGCCATTAGAATGCTTTTCTATTTTTCGAGTCAACACTTCTGAAATTTTGTTTGGGAGATATTTTTCTGCCGTGAAGAAATTTTTTTGTATTTCAGTCTACTTGGGATGACATTCGTCCTTCGGATGGTCACAGAACCAGATTTGTTTTGGTTAAAAAGTTTATTTTCTTCTAGTGTAGTGTAGTTCATAAATGAAGGCGACAGACAGCGTTTGATTTTTTTGACGTCGTTAGCATCACAAATATTAGCGCTGTCATCGTTATATTTTGTATGAAAAAAAAATCATAACTGACTAACAATAAAACTTCGGCATTGAAAGCAAAAAGTCTCGGTATTGAAAAATCGGTCCTTAATCATCTTTTCTTCTTAAAAAATCGCCTCTGACTAAGTTTGATGGACCTTTTCCTGTACCACTAAATTCATTGCAATCTTACTGACCCTATTGTTAAAAAATAATTCAATGTCTCAACTTTGTTCCTAGTGCAATGTTTATCTATACTAACTAATATGTAATACATATGTATAATGCTGAAGAGTTTGTTTGTTTGAACGCCCAAATTTCAGAAACTACTCGTTCGAATAGAGAATTTTTTTTTGTGTTGAATAGTCCATTAATTGGGGAAGGCTATAGGCTATGTACGAGTCATGCTATGACTAATACCAAAGTCCACGTGGATGAAGTCGCGGGCGGCCGCTAGTTGAAATAAGTGAACACTTAACAATTTTCCGACACACCCCTGCAAGTGTTAACTTTTCACACTGACCTACTCAGTAGTGAATGAAACACTTACAAGCTTCAGTTCGTTAGTAAAAAACTTTTACGAAACCCTCTACATTTCTTTTTATCTTTATTACACATGTATGTCTTCACTGGAACATCATGAGAGATTTAGGTTGTATGAATAAAAACACTCAAATCTATTCTCTCATATCAAAATCCAATACTATTCTATGTTTCTTGGTATTTATGTTCCTGTACGCTGGAATAAATACACAAAGGAACATCCAATGTTTTCAATGTTTGTATGAGTTTTTACTTCTAATAATCTTAATATATATAATTCTTCTGTGAGTGTGTATGTCACTGAACTCCTCCTTAAGGGCTGGACAGATTTTAATGAATTTTTTTGTGTGTATTCAAATGGATACGAGGATGGTTTAGATTCACAATTTGGGCCACTGGAGATGTTTTTTAATTATTTTTGAAGTGAAAACTTCGCGGCGTTGAGCACTTTTTGTGGGATGGGTAAAAACTATGAAACTCGCGCGAGGTCGTGTGCTGATCGCAAAATTTCGTAAGATAGTAGAGGAGACGAGGAAGATCGACCTTCACCGATCTGATAATTCGATGATACATATTGTATACCAAATATAATTTATAAACATATATACCTATGATAACTTGACTATCGAAAAGTGTTCATAGCTATTTTTAATTTAATTAATTTTAATCAATTTTCTTTCATATCACCTTCACTCTTGTAACAACCGAACGAGTGAATATCTTCACCGGCTCTTAGACCAAGACGGAGGGGTGACAGCTGATGACGGCTCATCTGACGGCTGTCTATACTTTTTTTCTTCAATTATGGCATCGCAAACTCTGCATTTTATCTTAAAATTCGTTTATATCAAGTATTTAAAATATGGACATTGAACAAAGTGCATCTATTAATGAAAAAAGTGACGAAGAAATAGTGAAAGAAAATGAGAGAGTACTTTGTAAAAATACTAGATAGAAATTAATAGGTACTGATAATTCAAGCAATTCGTGCGGAATTATTCCCTAACGATTCCAAGACATCAAAAATGCACAACGTTAATGTTTTCACTTCTGCCGGCACTCCCGGAGTGCAACCCATTTTTTTTTAATTTATAAGTAGTTTTCCCATATAAATTGTTCCTATCTGTCAAACGTTTGTATTTCGTGCCGTGCCGTTCTAAACTTTGACACATTCAGAATAACAGGACAGTTCGTATGTCATTATTTGTTTTATATTTTTGTTTGATAGTAACATGAAGTCTCTTTAAGATAATAAGAAAACAAATCCTCTTTTATTACTTTTAAGGCAGGACAACGTCTGCGGGGTCCACTAGTATACATATAAAAGAGGATGTTTGTATATATGACATCGCAAAACTCAGAAACTATTCGACCGATTATTATGAAAATTGGTATGTATATGTATTTTTTCACGGAGAAGGTTTATATGCTATCCATTATTATTATTATTTAATATTTAAGCGCGATACGGTGTTCGCGGGGTCAGCTAGTCTTAATATATGTATATAATTCTTCTGTGAGTGTGTATGTCACTGAACTCCTCCTTAACGGCTGGACAGATTTTAATGAATTTTTTTGTGTGTATTCAAATGGATTCGAGGTTTAGATTCACAATTTGGGCCACTGGTAATGTTTTTTAATTACTTTTTTACTTATTTAGTTTTCCCATATAAATTGTTCCTGCCTGTCAAACGTTTTGTATTTCGTGCCGTGTCGTTCTAAACTTTGACACAGTCAGAATAACTGGACAGTTCGTATGTCATTATTTGTTTTATATTTTTGTTGGTAGTAACATGAAGTCTCTTTAAGATAATAAGAAAACAAATCCTCTTTTATTACTTTTAAGGCAGGACAACGTCTGCGGGGTCCACTAGTATAATAATATATCTATATAAGAGTATTCCCATTTATGGAACGATATGGATGGACAGGGAAAAATTGTTATATTTTTAAACCGAATAAAATTTTGATTGCAGCATTTAATTAACGGGCTAGCCTTTCAATTTAAATATAACCCGATGGCTGCGATTTCGATAGGTACTAGCAGAGTCAAGTAAAAGCATTTAAATATAAACTTGATATGTTCCGATATTTTAGCTAGAAAGTATCAAGCATGAGGTAAATATTAGTGGCCCAGACTTTATTTTCATTTTGAAAAAAAAAAATATCACAGGCTTCGAAAATTTCCAAAAATCTTTCCTTTGTAGGCTTAAAGCATCAAGGTATGACAGGTATGACACCCGTCAGAGGAGTGGCCTTTACGGGCGAACCCCTCGTGCCAACATGCATGCACAATGTTCTATGTGTTATACAACTAGTGTGTCAGTGTTACAGGTGAATAGAATTTGACGTTGTTAATTGAAATTGACATATTGTTACGCGCTATGGGTAATGAAAATGCCGTTGGTAACGTAGAAGGCGTTTATTGTCAGCTTCCACAAAAATCCACTCTTCAGAGTCCAAATCGCAAAGCACAATCACTATAGTCCAATATCTTCGCTTGAGTCGTCGAAATATTCCTTCCTTGTCGCTTGGTAGAGATCGCTTCGGTTTCACTTCCGGAAATAAACTGCCCAGTCGCGGCTCGGCGCGTGCCTTATATACGACCACCCATGGTTCTCTAGAAATTTCCCGAACCACCAAATACAATAGACCCGTCCCGAACCTTCCTTTATGTTATTACGCACCTATGTACAGCTTATGTAGTCATAAACAATAGCCGCGACCCGCGATGTAAACAACCTATACATATACGCTATATATAGGTACGTACTCGCTGCGGATCCCGAATTTGTTTATTTGAAGAAATCGATGTTTATCTTATGACTGATTTTTCGAGAACTTTCTTCACTGTTCGATAGTAGACCTAATACCTGTTTATGCGTTTTGGTTCTGCTGTACGACGCTTTGTTTTCGAGATATAGGTACTCAAAGTCGTAACAATATTTAGAAATGTATGCGTCTGTAGCGATGAAATAATATTTGTGAGTGTGTGACAAAATTAAAATGTGTGCGTTCTTTTCCCGCACCAGATTTGGCACAAAAATTATGTATCAAAGCGGGGCGCTAAGCCGTCTCTCCTGAAGGGTGAGTCAGTAACTTTGATGCTCTAAGTTTGTAGGTCATACATGGAATCCACTGCAAAAATTTCATAGAAATAACATTAGTGGCTGCGTAGCTGCGATGATGAACCAGTCATTCATTCAGTCATTTTGACAGCCTCCGTGGCGTAGCGGGTGATGAGCCGACTGCGAAACGTGAGGTCGTGGGTTCGATTCCCACCCAGAACAAATATTTGTGTGATGAACATGACTATTTGTTCTGTGTCTGGGTGTAAAATTATCTATTTAAGTATGTATTTAGAATTATATAAGTATGTTTATCAGCTTTCTGATTACCATAGTACAAGCTCTGCTTAGTTTGGAATCAGATGGTGTTGTGTGAATTGTCCAAAGATATTTATAAAGATATTTATTTTATTTATTTATATTCATTCAGTCAGTCAGGGAACCAGAACATGTTATTTTATGATTATATACAGCAGAGTTGAAGCGCGCATGGCCCGGAGGTTAGCGTAGAACGCAAACGATCTATGTAACTAAGCCAAACGGGCGCGGTCGGGTGTGAGATGGGTGACCGCTAGTGGTAAAAAAAATCATTCGCCTTTCCGTACTTCGGAGGGCACGTTAAACCGTCAGTCCCGGCTGTTGTCGATAGATAACAGTCGTTAAATCTTGTCGGAGGCCCTTTGGGCGGTTTGAAAACATCCGACAGCGGGTTGGTCACTAAACTGCATCTCCACCAACCCACATTGGAGCAGCGTGGTGGAGTAAGCTCCAGGCCTCCCCAATAATGGGGAGAGACCCGTGCCCAGCAGTCAGTCAGACAGCAAAGTAGGCCATTTTGTACACTTTCAGAAATTATAGGAGTATGTTATTCATTATCTATTAAGATTAATTTGTCTTTTTTAATGAGAATTGTAGACACTAGGTCGTTTTCAAAACAGGCACATGTGCATTCATACAATGTTAGGGTCTTAAAATAGCAAATTGTCTTCAATTACCAACTACTCGAACAGCCGTACCTCCCATGACTAACCTTAATGTCCCGAGAGATGAATGACTGGAAGTTGCAAGCGTTTTACAAAAGCACTATTTTATTTTCGTTACCTCATCGGGAATCTTTAATATTTTGGGGGGAAGTTTTTCGTTTTGTAAAAAATATTATGTAATTTGAAATCATTTTGAAAGTGAAAATGAATTGGCGAGTAGAAGGCATATCAATTAAACTAAGTCTTACAATGTCATGTAAAACTTTGTAAGTCTACGCAATCGCTTATTAGGCAAAGTTGTGCAAGAAGTATACATACACATCGTACAAGCTCTTCCTCAATTCTGAAATTTAAATACTATTTCTGAATTTATTAACGCTGATAAACTTACAAAAATAAGAAACCGGTTTTATCGTTAAATGTACCGTGCGATTAACAAGCTCACATAAACTATATTATTCTGAATATTTTTTAAAATACAGGATTACAATCGTCCACGAGCTAAATATTGCAGAAACCAGGTTACTCATAGAAGATCTCTTTAATCAACTACAAAATATTATATAATCAATCCACATTAATGCTTTCAGTTTTTATCACTATGCTCTCAGAACAATATCGCACTTACGAGTGTGTAAGTACTGAATTAAGATGGACATTTGGCTAAAATTGTTTTATAGCCATAATTTTTCTTCAGCCCTAAGAATTTTAAAGTTTATTTTATTCGATGAAGACATTCTCAAATCTCATGCTAACGTATAGAAATAAAATGTGACAATAGGAGTTTTGGCGGGAAGTCGAAAAAGACATTGTGCTCTTGTTTTATTTTCATTTTCTTTTCTTTCATTTCCATCTTGGTGTATTTTTGAGTTATATCGGATAAAGTTGATGGCATTTTGTTTGATATAGGTCAATTACAGTGCACGAGTGTTTGTGAAATAGAATAACAGTGCTAAAATATGTTTTTTCTGCTTGCCTCCAAAATTCCATCGGACACGTTCTAGTAAAGTAGCCATCGCTTTACTTGAATGTTGGACTGACTATACTGACTGATTACTGACGACTTACTGACTTTGTTATTACTTCATCCAGTTTCACTGAAACTGGCAAAAAATTGATGCAAAAATTATACTTGACAGTTGCAGACAAAGGCAGGCGCTCCCTGTATTGTGGTTGCAGTATGCACAGAATTTGCAATGCCATAATTGAAAAAGAAATGTGACAATATGAAATTAGAGAACGTTGGGATCATTTTTAGATGCAGTTTATACACTTTTTAGAGCTTCTTATAGACAACGCGTAGACACGTTTAGTTACTTAATAATCATGTTCATGGTGCGTCATAATTAGAGTAGCCTATTTTACAATATTTTGTTGCTTGGAAATCATATTTTAATGGACCCACAAAAAAAACTAGTCGCTGTTCTAGTAATCCACTGGACAGAAAATGCTTCTGAATACTAACATTGACATTTGAATAAAATAGAGTAGAGTAGAATAGAATAAGTTTATTTGCAAAAATGTTTCGGTCTCCTTTTACACAATGTTGGTGTCTCACATTAGCCGTGATTTGGCATGCAAAATATAAATTAATAAACAATTAGAACTATTCAATATTAAATTAATTTAATTATTAAATATTGTCAAATTACATTTTTAATAAGACCAAATTACTAATTTCAAATTTAAAAAAATAATAAAAATTAAAAATATTCGTAGATTGTTATAAAAATTATATTTATAAATTAGAGTAAGTACATGAAAAAATTTATGTCAACGTTGAAAGAAGCTGTATTAATTAGAACCCGAAAAAATACCACCTTGCATACGCAGGTACGTTAGTTTGCAGGACATTATTTGAAATACCTGTTTTCAAAAATGTCTTGGTTCACAGATAACTCTAGACGTGCAGATAAACACTGACCGAACAGTTCGACCCTGCAGATTGTGAGATAATTAGAAACCTCTTAAAAGGTCAATTAAATTACTCAGAAAATAATCAGTTCACGCGCCCGGTTTCACTAGGTGCAATTTCTAAACGATAGCCAATTGGGGACAATAAAACGTAATAATTTTTGCAAGCGCCGTTAAAGTGGTGATTTATGAAACAATGGTCACTGAAATAAGAAAATGGACAAACAAAGCAATAAATATAAAGAGAAGAAACATAACATAACAATTGAATAACAAGTTATAAGCAAGGTTCAAGATTATTACCTATCACATTGCGTTCATGATAATGAATGAATTGTGATTGTGATTAACTTTATAAGGATTATTTTTTGGGTTTTTTATTGAATGGAGTAGCAGGTTGCTTGTCGTAAGCATTGATCGTCACAGAATCTCTGAGTTCGTAAACATTAGGAACGAACGCACGAGCCAGATTGTCGCTTCCTGAAAAATTTGCTTATAGATTATCTTAATTTTTTCCTAATATAAATGAGAGGATGTTTTGTGGTTTAAAAACGACCATTCATATGAGACCTACATTTGAAAGAAGAGTTCTATACATAAGGAAGAGGAACGTAGGATATTCAGGAGTTTAATAAGAAAAGGAACACTTTCAATAATTTGCAGCAAACAGTTTTGCTCATTCCCATTAAAACAGTAAAATAATCAAAAAATAAAATATGAAAAGATATCTTATTATAGATAGGTACTTATGTATATTATGATTTATAAGAAACAATACCTACTTTTGAACGATTCGATTTACTAATAACTTAATTTGGTATAGAAGTCAACGCGTATTCAGGATCAATCAATTATCTTCAATATAGTAAATCTAATCTATATCTATACTAATACTAGCTGAACCGACAGACGTTTTCCTGTCTTAACTACGAATATTGAAATAGAATTTTTAATATTTTTTTTATAGTGGTTTAAGTATTCTTAAATTTCCTAGTTTTCCATGCATTTTTCTTAATGTTTTCTTACATACAAACCATCTTCTGCCAATAACAAACACAACAAAAGAAGAATTAACGAAATCGGTCCAGCCGTTCACGCGTGATGTCGTGACCAAGGGAAAATGGGATTCATTTTTATATATACAGATTATAAAGAGGAAAGATTTGTATTTTTGTATTTCCGTATTTTTGTATGTTTGTAATGAATAAACTCAAAAACTACTATTCCGATTTCAAAAATTCTTTCACCATTAGAAAGCTACATTCACCCTAAGTAACATAGGCTACTTACTACTAGGCGCTTTTTACCGCGGGAAAATGCTTCATTCCTAAGTGAAAACGGGTGATAGGGTCAACGCGGTTGAAGCAACTGGCTAAACGCCTATGTTTTTAATATAGCAATGAAGCCTGGAATAGCACATAGTCTATTTTTTATCCTACGGGGACTCATTAAACGGGTCCATGCGGGCGAAGCCGCTGGCGGAAGGCTAGTATAATAATAAATTTAATTCCAAGAAGACTTCATGCCTAACAATGGGATATTAGACACGGTTGGAAAACAAAACAACGTGTTACATAGTCACATTATCAAGCTTGTTTATTTATTGAGACCACGGTCAGTAATATTGTACTAATTTGGGTGACCAAAAAAATTTATTATGTTATGCAAATTAAGATAGCAGAGGTTAACGGTAATGAAAATTTATTTGTTTGGCGAAACAACCTACCTCAATACAAAGTTACTGTTATCTCTTAAGACGATTTGTTACCAAAACTACGTATGGGATAAAAACTGAGCAATAAGTTTGATTGCAAATAACGTCTTTATCGTATGCGTATTCTAAAACAATTTAAGAAAAGAAAAGAAAATATTTTATTGTTGACGTTGTTGACTGTTAACATACATACAGATGTTTATAATTATTATAAGAGTTTAAACAGTCTACCATGCTCTGGCATACAATATTATATTACTAATTAAAATTAAAGTAACTAAAGTAGTTTTATTTAAAAATCCGCTAAGAATATTCTTAACGTATCATCGGCTTTTGATGCCTACCCACTATTGGGTCAACGAGAGAAAAAAATCCGGCGGAAATAACTCTCAGGCATTGTTTAGAGTTAGTATTTTAAGCGGAAGCTCCCCAAACCATTTTAATGCACGATTTACAAAGTTTAAGCATAAATTGGTCAAGAGCCCACGGTGACAAATATAGATTTACTCGAGGGACGTGGAAACTTAGGGCCGATTTTCCAATCCCCATATAAAGTTGGTGTCAGCGGTCAGTTACTATTATGGCTATCCTTTTCATATGAATAATATGACATATATAGATATACGATATAGATATAAGAGTAACGATGGCAGCGCTAAACTTTATTCGACGAATAGGTTTATCCGGGGATCGAAAAGTCTTTAAAACTGTTTATCTAACAGTTAAATATCAAATATAAGTACTTTTTTATCGACTTCTAAAAGGAGGAGGTACTGTATTCGGCTGTATGTATTTTTTACCGACTTCCAAAAGGAGGAGGTACTGTATTCGGCTGTATGTATTTTTTTTATATATGTTCACCGATTACTCCGCCGTTTTTGGACCGATTTTCAAAATTCTTTTTTTGTTCGTATGCTTATTACTCCCGAGGTGGTCCCATTGTCACCAAATCAGGATCTGATGATGGGATCCCAGGGAAATCGAGGGGAACTCTCGAATTTTATAGGTACACACATTAAATTTCTTATACTTTCTGAAGCATAAGAGATATTTGAAGAGAGATTTTTATCTGAAGCATAAAAAGAGTGAAATTAATTAAGTTTTTAACAAAAAAATATAACCGACTTCAATCGGTAAAAAATAAAATTGTGCAGTACACTTCTTCTCGTTTAGGGTAATTACTCTTAAAATTATTTTTGGAGTCGGGCCCTTAGTAAAATGTCCTGTTATAGTAAATAAAGTGTACCTTTAGTTCTGAATGGGCACCAACTCCAATATAGTTTTAACAGCAATGGTAATCATAAGCAAGAAGATGTAGGTACTGTCCCACTGTCTGTACTGTCGGTGCTCATTTAGAACGAATGGTAAGACATTTTAGTAAGGGCCCGACTCCAAAAATAGTTTTAAGAGTAATTACCACAAGCAAGAAGAAGTAGGTACTGCACAATTTTATTTTTACCGTTTGAAGTCGGTTCTATTTTTTTGTTAATAAATTAATTAAATTAGATACTTTTTAAATTTAAATTTAGTGCAATAATATCACCGATTGAGTGTAAAAACTGTTTAAAATAATTTCAAATAAAATAAAATAATGAAAAAACATCTGAAGAATTATTGCTATGTGCGCAATCGCTGCTCAACGGTGAGTTAAAGCATTGTGAATTTAATTACGATGTTTTCCATCATCGTGAGTGCCTAAGAATTACTCATAAGTTATCGAAGGCATGATGTCCGCCAATCTGCACTTGGCCAACGTGGTGGACTTTGCCAACTTCCCTCTCACTTCCAAAAGGATACTGTCGCCCAGCAGTGAGACATAAAAAAGATTGAAATAAAACTGCGACGGAAAATATATTCCTCACAAAAAAAACCCTTAAATTTGCTCTGGAAATCCCACGCTGTAGAAGGAACATTATCAGTAGCGTTTATCAGAAAATTCGAAATATTTGTCACTTTGTCCTCGATCTCACGGAGACGGGAGGTTATCAGAGAAGCGAAACCGTTAACACAGTTTGATATTTTGCATTCGAATATCAGATTCACCGAAAGCAGACATATTAGATACTACACTAATGTCAGTACTATTGATATAGGCCGATTAATCAAAGCTGGCGCGTAGACATCACTCGCTTGAAGCGCGCTTGGCCGAATAATGTTGAACGCAAACATAGCACAGCCAAATAAGCTTCGGGCACAGTTGAACTAGAGATGAAATGGATAGCAGTTTGGCCGGAAACCGGATACCGGATATTCGGCCAACCATGTGGCCAGATAGCCGGATATTTGGCCGCCGGATATCCTGTAGAACATAGCCGTTTGGTGCATATCACACACACTTGCGTTATATGAAGAGAACCGAAACCGCTTGCTACCTCTCAATGCAGAGAAATTAGTATTTATTCACCATAATTTGCCCTCAGTGCAGTATGAGTACTAATTAATTCATTTTCTTACTATTACATTAATTTACTATTGTGTGATTAAAAATATAAAACTAATTATATTTCATAATTGCTACTAAGACTAACTAAATAAGACAAATAATTACTTAAAAATATTTTTTTTCTATCTAATTTTTCTTCTTTAATTTGGCCGGAATACCGGATAACTACTATTAGGATAGTATTAAGGCCGCCGGATGAATCATAAATCATTTATTTGGTATTACTTTTGGGTAACAATGGGTGTAATATACATATAAGAAAATACAATCTCCAAAAATAAATGATGCCCTGTAAGGTGTGCCAATAATGTTATAAATTTAAAACATTTCAAGTCATGCAATCATTAATACAATTTACATATTGATAAGCCGGATACCGGATAGTTACCGGATATCCGTTTCATCTGTAGTATGAACCGCTAGTGGCTAAAAATTCATTTCGTTTCCTGCTTCGGACGGCATATCAAGCCATCGATTCCTGTTGTCATTAGTTGTTGTCGTCATAAACTTTTTCGGAGCCATTATGGTTAGCTTAGAAACATCCGAGAGCGGGTTGGTGACTAATAATCATCCGCCCAAGCCTCCCCAATAAAGGAGAGAGACCCGTGAAGTCCAATAAACCTACAGGCAACATTGCAAATAAAAGTCTTTATGCATGAAAATCCGTCTTTGTCTACAAAAATCTGTATGATGTTTAACGGAACGTAATGATTTTCCGGAATACAACACACAAATGTCCTTTGAATGCACAATATATGAACTTTAGTAAATATTTCTGAAAGCTTGTACCTACCTCTCACTTTGGTAAAATGTAACCTCTCACTTTGGTCAAATGTAGCCACAATGACATTGCGAACCTGTGATGTTTGAGTTTGAATTGTTTGTGCTAGAATTCACATGAACTCCTATGAATCCTTTGAGAGAAACATTCTGCGAATGGGTGACTTTCGGCGAATTATTTCGTGCTTGATATTCAAAGTGTTAAATTTTAAGCACTAACAGCCTTTTTCATAACCGTTACTTGTTTAAAATATAAGTTATATTTAAAATAATGATTGAAAAAATTGCATCCTAAACGTTATTTACAATTAAGCATCTGTGCTTTAAATAATTGTTAAAACTAACTTCTACTTTGTGCATCAAATAACGAGTTTCTTTTAAATACGACGAACCAACCAAGTATTTCACCCATTTTCAGTAATCATTGGGTACGCCTAAATCAGCCTAAATATTTGGCTGCAACCCTTCTTGCGTCCCACTGCTGGGCACGGATCTCTCCCCATTATTGGGGAGGCCTGGAGCTTACTCCACCACGCTGCTCTAATGCAGGTTTGTGGAGATCTATTTAGTCAACATATATAGGAGGCAATAAATATATTATTTAGGCAACCTTAAGTCACGACTAACAACGTTAGGCATAACCTATAGGACACCGATTAGGGATGGCGTAGTGCCGCAGTTAGGTGCCGCTAAACTGACAAATGTGACAGTCATTCAAATTGATTGACAATAGATTGACGAGCAAACCCTAAACCTAAAAATAGGACCGGAGTTTTGGCGGGAAGTCTGAAGGGACAAGTTGTGCTCTTGTTTTATTTTCATTTTCTTAGTGTATTTTTGAGTTATATCGGATAAAGTTGATGGCATTTTGCATATAGGTTAATGACAGTGCACGAGTGTTGTGAAATAAAAATAACAGTGCGAAAACATGTTTTTAAGACTTGCCTCCAAAACTCCATCGGACATGTTCTGGTAAAGTAGCTATTACTTTACTTGAACATTTGACCGACTAGACTGACTGATACCTGACGACTAACTGATTTTTTTTACAACTACAAAGTGATGCAAAAATTTTACTTGACGCTGGTAATATGCAAAGAGTTTGCGACGCTATTATTAAAATTGAAAAAAATAAATAGGACCAACCTATTAAACATCGATTGGTGAAACGGAACTTTACGCTTAACCTGATTCGTCGTTAGTGAAAACGGATATTACTATTTCAAAAAGCCTTATGTCTCGCTTTGCTAAAATGACACAATGACGCGATAAACCTGTGACATTCGAATTTGAAATGGAAGTGCTTAACTTCACTTGAACACGATCCTTTGAGGGAAACATTCTGTGGGTGGGATGTTGCTGGTTGCTGAACTATTTCGTGTTTGAAATTCAAAACATATTAAGCTATATTTCAGACTGTATCTCTTTTTTTCATTATGGTTGTTAAAATGTAAACTTTTTTGCCTTTTTTTCTATTTATTTTATGTTCCAATACACAGGATTCCTCTCGGAAGTGTGATATGGCCATAGATTTAGGCCACAGTCCACCACGCTGACATAAGTGCGGATTGGTGAACATCGACAAAACATGATTCACTGTCAGGCATGCACGATGATGGAAAAAATCGTCAATAATTAAATATCTCAATATTTTCCCTCCCCGTGGAGCAGGGATATATATGTCCGTATTGGTTCACAGTACAGTCACAAAACAGGTTTTAACAAAAGTGACGGAAAATTCCTACCTGACAACGCGGAGCACAAGTCCAGTTTGTACACGAAGGGGTAATTTCAGCGAATCCATTTCAACTTTGCCTGCTCGTAGGCAGGCAGCGTGTGAAAAACAATTATAATTTCCGACAGTGAAATCTGAGCGCCTACTCTATACGCCCGTATCCGAAAGATCGTGAATTTTCAGCCCTCATTTTTGATTAACACTGACAAAATTCTAGCAATATTATTTAGTATACGTTATCAATGACAACGCTAATCATAACATCATGAAAAAACGGTCTGAATATGCCAAAAATGATTTCGAAAATATAAGAACTAAAGGACGGAAGCGCGCATGGTCCGGCGGCGAGCATAGAACGCAAGCGATCTATGCAGCTAAGCCAAAAGTCGGGTGTGAGATGGGTGACCGCTAGCGGCAAAAATTTCATGCGCGTTTCCGTGCTTCGGAGGGCACGTCAAGCCGTCGGTCCCGGTTGTTATCGATAAATAATATAGTCGTTAAACCTAGTCGATGGCCTTATGGGTGGTTTGAAAGCATCCGATAGCGGGTTGGCCACTAACTCGCATCTTCATCAACCCGCATTGGAGCAGCGTGGTGGAGTATGGAGCTTACTCCAAATAATAGGGAGTGACCCGTGCGCAGTGGGATGCAAAAAGGGTTGCCTACAACCCTTTTTGCGTCTATCTCTACTATATATCCTCTGCTGCTACAATCAAATAGAAATAAAAAGATGGTTAGCGAGATGGACTGTGGACCAAATCACTACAATTCTGAGACTTGGGCAACATTGGGACATCTGTCACATTAAATGAAAATATTATAAAAGCATGCTCTGTTTGTTTCAAAGTTTTTTATATTTGTACAAGCTCCGCGAAAACCCGTTTGGCTTTAAAAATACATCGTGGCAATTATAATTTCCAGGAATCAAACCCCTTGATTGGCAGTTTGGCATGGTAACCATTGCGCAGCAGAAGTCGTCAAAAGTGTTTAAAAGTGGTATAGCTTCTTTTGATCGAAATTCGCATACACACTTCAAGCATTTTTATTTTTATGTCTTAGAACATAAAAATAAAAATGCGTGTGTGACGTGCTCATGGAAGAAGGTAATATGTGCGACCAAAAAGTTTAAGCGAAGTTTTTTGAAAATGCTAATCTACTTCTGCACCTTACTATACATCTTGCCTTTTACTGCCCAGTGATCCTTTCCCCATAATTATTATTAGATACTACATGTTTTTCCATCCGTGCGTTTACAGTGTAACATAACGTCCAGCTTACGCAAGGTCTCAATTACGAGTAGCTATACTTAGGTATGTTCATAGCAACCGCGGTCGACGACTGATCGTGAACATCAAAGCGTTCACTCAATCTCCTAATTACTATAGCGTTACATAAATCCTAATTGCTATTGCGTTAATTATAAAGTTACTTAGCTTTGTACTACATTAACAATCTATATAATCTATCCATTGAAACAAATCCGTTTTATCCATCGATGGTTTTATCTGTTTATATTAGTAATTGTCTGCAAAATTATATAGTAGTATAGCGCCAAGAGCAGCGATGGCCGAGTGGTAAAAAGCCGCGGTCTTTGATGCGACCGATCCCGGGTTCAAATCCTCTGACAAAGAAATTTGTAATGTGCGCATTTATCGTTGCTCCACGGTGATGGAAAATATCGTGATATTTAATTGATTACGATGTTCTCCATCGCAGTGCATGCCTGAGAGTAATTTATAATTTCTCGAAAGCATGTCCATCGTCCACTAATCCGCACTTGGCCAGCGTGGTGGACTATGGGCTAAATCCCTCTCACTTGTGAGAGGAGACCTGTGCCCAGCAGTGGAACATAAAAAATGGTTGAAAAAAAAATAGCGCCAATTAGTAGTAGGTATATAAGTAGTAACACCAACCGCGTTGGAAAGGATCAGCAACATGAAGTGAATATTTTCAATAGGTTTACCTACTGACTGTACTGACGCGTTACGATTGCATATTTAAATATGAAAAAGTGGTCATTGTGATATATCTGTAATTTGTGATCGCTAGTGGCAAAAAATTTCACTGCCCGTTTCCGCGCTTCGGAGGGCAAGTTCAGCTGTCGTTCCCACAGAACATTATTAACAGAAGTTAGAATGGAAATGTGGGCGGGGCAGACGTCGCCAAGGAATTTAGAGCAAACGCTCAAAATTCCAAAATCTCTACAGAAACACGCGATCGTGCTACAATATGCGTGCTTGTGTGCGTGCTTGGGTGTGATTCGTTCATTTAAAATCGCGTGATTGTGAGGCGCTAAGATTGGCTAGATTTGAAATTGCAAATATGTGCGTAATCTTCGTATTTATTTAAGTACAGATGTAATGGAAGTGAAAGGCGGGGCTTAATCGGCGACACCAGTCTTCATACAAACGGCGTATTATTGCCGTTCTACCTCTTTTAATAATGTTCTGTGGTCGTTCCCGGTTGTTATCGATAGATAACAGTTGTCAAATCATGTCGAAGGGCTTAGGAGCGGTTTGTAAACATCCGACAGCGGGTTGGCCACTAACTCGCAAATCCACCAACCCGCATTGGAGCAGCGTTGTGGAGTAAGCTCCAGGTCTCTACAATAACAAAGGGAAGAGTCCGGTGCCCAGCAGTGGGACGCAAAAAAGCAACCAAAGCCAATTGTAATAGTTAGACATTTGATATCGCGGACTTTTAATAGGTATTGATGTCAATTTTAAAACTGTAGTACATCATTTTGCTTTATTATTAACAATTTCTGCAGCGTTTGCGTTATAAGGATTTTTTATTATTTTCACAGGTTAGGTTATATTAAAGAAGTTTTAATAAGTATCCCAAACGTTTTAAAAACTATTCTATAGCCTAATTTCATCTTGGATAATTTGCAAATCTAATGTTAAAAGAATTTTTCAAATCGGTCTAGTAGTTTCGGAGCCTATTCAATGCAAACAAACATACAATCAAATTATTTCCTCTTTATCATACAAGTATGTAACATAAGTAGGTTGGATGGCTCTAACACTTTATACGAGGGTTGACTTATTATATTAGTCTTATTACACACATTTACACATTCAAATATTATACTTTAACTCTCACAATACTTTCACACAGCATTCGGGCATGATAACGCCTTAGCCCTCGAACCGAAGAACTGTCCAGCATCAGGATTCTGCGAATATTTTATACTAAACGTCCTAGGTTTGTATTATAAGTAAATAAAGAAATAAATAAAAACAATAACAATAAGTACGGACACCGACATAGATATGTGTATGTTTTGATAATTTAATTCCTGATAATTTTAAGACAGTATAATGTCTGCTGGGTCCGCAAGTTGATACACCGCTTTATTTCGAAGCAAGCGCTTTTAATACACGTGGAAACTGTACGTGTCTCAGTGTCCCTGTGAACTACTTGAGCGTTGCAAAGTTTGCCTATTAAGTGTTGTAAAACATTATTGTTTGGTAGAATTAACTTGGACTTAGTTTCCTCGTAGTCTCGTAGTGGTGGTGTTGCAAATTTTGCCTATCAAGTATTATTATTATTATTTGGGTTGGTGGGGAAGAATACAACCCTAAGGCCACTGCGATCTATTGTAGCCTAGCCCCGCGTTTATATCTGATTCCCAAGGCCGACGGTTGTTAGGAACCTTAAAGCGCTTGAGGTCTAGAAGTTTGACATCTTACGATGTGACTAGGCTGTCGCCCAGTATCCGACTTCTGCTATGGGTAAGTGCGGTACAGTCACAGTGGATGTGTATACCGGATTCCTCTTCGCCATAGCAGAATCTGCATATAGCAGTGGAACTTAGGTTTAGCCTATCAAGTATTGTAAGCTAAATTGTTGTTTAGAAGGATTAACTTGGACCACAGAACATATTAAAAGAAGTTAGAATGGAAATGTGGGCGGGGCAAACGCGCCAAGCAATTTTGAGCAAACGCTCAAAATTCCAAAATCTCTACAGAAACACGCGATCGTGCTACGATATGCGTGCTTGTGTGCGTGCTTGTGTGTGATTCGTTCATTTGAAATTGCGTAATTGTGCAGCGCTAAGATTGGCTAGATTTGATATTGCAAATATGTGCGTAAGCTTCGTATTTATTGAAGTACAGATGTAATGGAGGTGAAAGGCGGGGCTTGATCGGCGACACCAGTCTTCATAGGAACGGCGCATTATTGCCGTTCTACCTCGCTTAATAATGTTCTGTGACTTGGACTTAGTCTCCTCGTAGATGGTGGTGATGGTTGATTTTTTTAAATTTGGACAGAGTTGCAGCCGACCATGCAGACCACGTGGTGTTCAAGTGTGCCTCCGGAGGCAGAGACATAAGGTGCAGATTTACATTTTGAGACAACGCCTCATTTAAATACATGTTTAAACTTTGTAATTTAACACTAATTTTAAGACTGCTTGTGGGGAAGAAACTGTGTCTTATGCAACACAGCGAAAGCTAAATCATAGGACAGTGATTCCAAAATTGTAAACTTTTTTTATGAAAATAAACAAATTTGAATTTGAATCTGAAAATTGAAAATAAACCTAACAACCCAAAACTTGAAAATTTTAGTTTCTGTCTACGAGTATATCAATACTTCGCTCGAAACACACTTCTAATACGCACTCCAATTTAATTGAGATTGATGCAATGAATAATATTGATGAATGGGTATACCTACAAACTGAAAACTAAAATTTGAGTTTCTATCTATATCGTTACTTCGCTCGAAACAAAATACGCACTCCAATTTAATTGAGATTGATGCAATGAATATTGATGAATGGCTATATCTTTTTTGTATCGGGAGGGTGAGGGGGGGAACTTTCAGATGATATTTTGGTAGAGGAATCCTTGTTATGTGGGATTTGTACCGCACTAACACCCCTGGCCCCATTTTTGGGAAGGCAGATGTGCACCTGCACGTTCCGATGCTTACGGCGGCATGCGATCACGCACTTACCGCCGTCCTTCTCGGCTGTGTTGGCTGGACGCATCGAGCTCCCCCACTCACACTGCCCACAACCCCGGAGGCTTCCTTTTAGTAGCCTCTTACGATCAGGCAGGGGATACCGTAGCTCTATTAAGTGTTGCCATATATACAGATTTATCTGTATCTATTCAGATTTCAGACCACCAATACAGATTTGTTGTAACTTAATCTTTGATAAAATTAATGTTTTAGTATTTTTTTATTGTATGATAGATAAGTAATTTTCTCTTAATTTTTTTTCTGCTGGGTACTGGAAAAGCCGTTGTCAACTTCTTGGTAATATAAATTAACTTAACACAGAGGGGAGTTCCCGGAACATTGTATTTTGCCCAATTTTTCCGGTGAATGAATGAATAAATGGAATGTCATTGTTTGCATGTATGCTTCATAACGAGTCGACTAAAATTTTATGTACTACTACTTGTGTACTACTCATCTGAAAGTGAAGAAAATAGTAATAGGTAGAATAAACAGCTACGAACTAATGTTTTCTTTAATTATGTAAGCTTAAATATGTAGTTATCTAATAAACATACGTACCATTACAAATCATCCATCCAGATTTTACCTAGCTTATTTTTCGCATACAGATTTTACACAGATTTTTAAACTTATTTAGACAGATTTATCGACTTGTCATGTGGCAACACTGACTATTCTTAATCCCGAAGCTACAGGGACAGAATAGCTAATATAGCTATACCTACAAACTGAAAACTAAAGTTTGTGTTTCCTAACTGAAAAGAAAAGTAAAATGAAAACTGCGACTCTTCCAATCGAATGTGATAATTAAGTTGTACTATTATGTTATGATCACATTTATTGACTTCAATTTTTTAAAACTGCAATAAATTTAAATATCTATAGGCGGAGCCTAAGTGATCATTACGCCAGTGTGTTTTTGTTTTTATATACCGACTATGTACGGCTCATTTCATAAAGCTGGAGGTGAATGCAAGGTGTTTACGCTACTATGCAAAACGGGTGCGATCGGGTATAAGATGGGTGGCCGCTAGTGGCGCGTTAAACCGTGGGTCCCGGTTGCTATCGCTCGCCTTGTGGAGGCCTTGTATCTGAACAGGCGTGGTCCCAGGGGGGGTCACAGGGGGCATGATCCCCCCCCCCCAATCCATCAGTCATGCGTCGATGGACGGCGAAACAAGCCAATTTGGGACACCTCTTCCCCCAAATTTGTTAGTGACCCCGCCCCCCAAAATTTATTGCCCCCCCCCCCCCAATTGAAAGCTGCGACCGCGCCTGATCCGATAGTGAGTTAGCCACTAATCCACATCAACTAAACCGCATTGGAGCAGCGTGGTGGAGTAAGCTCTAGGCTTTTCCAATAATGGACAGACCCGTGATCAGCAACCGCTGATGACGGGTCTGTCAAGCCAAGCTATTGAGTACAACTGTACTCAATAGCTTGGGACTAAATTGCAATTTACATACGAATAGTAGACAGACATTGCAAAAAAGCCATCGGCTACAGAAGCCTAAAAATTGTGCTATAACAGCGTTATTTATTTAATTAAAACATATTACTGGCCTTAACACTGACGAAGTACAGGATAGCAGAGTTTATAGTAAAGAAGTCTTACCGAGATAGATACTATCAAAACTCGTCAACTAAAGAAGTTCTAAAGTTACTTCGAGTTTTCCTTCACCGCTCAAGTTTAGTACATTATTAATTTCAAAGGATTGCGCCTGTAATGGAAATAATTTTAAGAACGAGAAAGTTAAAAAAAATATTGTTACCATTGCAAATCATTTTCGTTAACATGGTTCGATTGGAAAAGTACCACTTTCATTTGTGTTTTGATCAAGAATGTTAAGGAGCTCCGTAACCGTAACCGAAGTTACTGGATATCCGATATAAAAATATATCCGTAATCGTAACCGATATAAAAGTTTCGGATAACTTCGTATAGGGGCGGAGTCTAAATGATATCTACAATGATAAATTCAAATATAAATGTTGTATTTTAATTTTGGAATTCCTTAAAAATCTAAGTATCCATAATCGAAACAGAAAGGCGCTCTTAGTATTGTGCCGAAACTATCTTGGAAAAAAGTTAATTGTACCCGCTGTGTGCTGTCAAATTGAAAACAAAAATCAGGAGTCATTGCAATTTAGGCGTAAAACTTAAAGGCATGATAACTTTTGTCTCTAAACATTATAAAATAAAATATCAAATTCCGATACCGGAGTTATAATAAGTTATAATTAAGTATTTTTGTTGCTTCATTCATGCAAACAAAAGTTAAAAACGTTTGTCTCAAACGTATGACACTCGCGTACGTATTATGCAGAGTCTAGCCGAAAAGTCATGTACGTGAACGGTGTGTATGTGTACGTGAATCGAGCGCACTTTGTATGAAGATTGTGTTCTGTACTTGTTTATTTTGTGGCACTATTCTATACAAATCGCCCCCAGCTGAGACACACAAGTGAGCGTGATAGATAAATAAAATATATTGATATTTTATTTGTCTTCTACATGTAATAAAACTTGTAAATATCAGCTTATATTAAATAAGTTTTCAAAACCAATATTAACAGATGAAATATACAGAGTAAACACAGATAACAAAATATACAGATAAAATAGTGTAGTCAGTGGACAAGTGAGATGTGTAATATTCTGTTGGAGTTTTGGCGGGAAGTCGAAAAAGACATATTGTGCTCTTGTTTTATTTTCATTTTCTTTGTGTATTTTTGAGTTATATCGGATAAAGTTGATGGCATTTTGTTTGATATAGGTTAATTACAGTGCACGAGTGTTTGTGAAATAGAATAACAGTGCTAAAATATGTTTTTTCTGCTTGCCTCCAAAATTCCATCGGACACGTTCTAGTAAAGTAGCCATCGCTTTACTTGAATGTTGGACTGACTAGACTGACTGATTACTGACGACTTACTTACTGACTTTGTTATTACTTCGTCCAGTTTCATTGAAACTGGCAAAAAGTTGATGCAAATATTATACTTGACGCTGGCAGTATGCACAGAGTTTGCGATGCCATAATTGAAAAAAAAATATTCTGTTGATATTATTAATTGAAATGCACATGATTTCAGTAACCGTTAAGCTAGTTTAGATTATATTTTATGTTTCTTATAATTCATATTATCTTACATGATTATTTCAAAATGTCGGCACATTGTCACTTGTCCATTGACTACACTATTTTATCTGTATTTTGTTATCTGTGTTTACTCTGTATATTTCATCAGTTATTATTGGTTTTGAAAACTTATTTAATGTAAACTGATATTTACAAGTTTTATTACATGTAGAAGACAAATAAAATTATTTTATTTATCTATCAAGCGCATCGTAGTCTGAAATAAGGATTAAATTGGCAGTAAAAGAATAAATGTTCGGTAATCATAATATCACTGCACAATTCTCTATATTTGTATGCGAAACTTACTCTGACATTTTTTCATCTTCCGACGCCGATTTCAATTGAATTAAATTCAATAAAAATTGTTTTTAATGTAAAACAAAGAGTAGGTATTATTTTAAAATGTTCTTAGTTAACCAGTGTTGCGGATTTTTTAATGTATCTGTTTATTAGCAGTCGGAATCATTGGATTTTGTTTTCAAATACAAAAATTGAGGCGCAATTTTTAACACACTACTATTATATAGGTACTTGAAAAAAATACATATCAAGTAACTTTCTACTTACCTGAAGTAAGTAGAAAGTTTGTAAAAGTGAAATCACATCAAACGAACTGTAGTTCTTTTGCCCAGTCCGATTTTGCAATGAGAGCTGAGTTGCTAGTAACAGCTTAATAAAATGTCTGTCTCTCGTAGCAAAGCGATCTGTAACGCAATGAGCGGTTTTGTTCAATATTGTCTGTTTACTGGCAGTTGACAGCACATGATTGTTTCATTTTCACTTCATAATATCGAGGAAATCCGATATCTATTCTTTGAGATACTTATCCATACTGATATTACAAATACGAAAGTAAGTCTTATGGTCTGTGTGTGTGACTCTTTCACGCCTAATATACTATATGGATTTTTAATAAAATAAGGTACACAAAGATTAGACCTTAGGAAAGCAAGCAGTATCTGTTTTTATCGCGATAAATGGGATACTTTTTCACATTCGACCTATATGGAGAAGAAATAGTAGGTAAAATGGGTATGGAATGATAACCGAATTGCACGTGAGCGATGCTGTGAGTGGAAATCATTAACTGGATAAATTAGGTAAACTTACGACCTGTTATGTTAGTTTTTAACCAATTAATGAATGAAATAATAATAATAAAATGTACACACAATCAAACGCTTCTTCAGACCTAAATTTTGGAGGCGCCAACGCTAGCGCCACAGTGCAAAGAGCTTCTTTCTTAGACAGTAGTGTAACTCAGCCCAATTTTTGAAACAACCAATGGTAGACAAAGACGATCAAAGCGTTTTATCTACACATAACGCGAAATATCAAGTATCTTGATGAAAAAATAAATATTTTTAAAACAAACGCAAATATTGTGAACGATAACGCAGCACGGCCTTTACCCATGCAATGATTCAAGTTTAGAGGGTATATAAGCGATCTATAGAGCACGCATAGCGATTTATGAATTTAGTCAACAGAATGATACTTAATTTTGATTATTTATGATAACGCTACACACTTATATCCCCTCATTCACAGTCCTCTGTATCGTAAATACCATGGATACACACAAAGACAGAACACTAATACCCTGACCAAGAACAGAAATATAACCTCATCGTTCAAATTTTTGGCTCGTCGGCAATCGAACCCGGAGCCCTTCGATTGGCAGTCATTTTCATTAGACTCGTGTGTCGTAATGGTTATCAATGTTATCATACAGTGATAATCATTGCAACACACGAGTCATACAAAAGTTTGTTTTTATAAATGAACCGAACAAAAAGGCAGGCGCGTGGTTAAGCGATCACTGTCGCCTATGGACACGGGCAACCCGAAGGGAGCCACCCGAGCATTGCCGGCTTTGGAGGAGAGCTTTTTTTACAGCTTTCTTGAAGAACCCTGTCATGTCATAGTCCACTGGAAATGCCTCAGCTGGAAGGTTGTCCCATAACTTACACGTCCTGTATAGTAACCATTGCACCACCCGAGTCATATAAAAGTATGAAGTATTTTTTGCAATCCTGTAATGTCTCACGCCACAGCCACCATTAAGATAAATCCAACGACTTATCATTTACTCTTAACACTGTTTACTAGTTTATAGTTTATAGTTATAAGGGAACAAAGCATCGGACATATATACATGCGCGCTATAGAATAATCCTCATTTTTCGCCGTAGTAATACTAAATCTAATATTTAAACAAGCGATTCTTGTATATATGTTATAATATAGAATCTGAATCTCGACAATACTTTTTGAATTTTTGTACCTTCTTTTTAAGCGATCAGCGATAATCATCTTAAACATAAACGACAAAATATGACTTCCTCACATATATGTATTGCCAAGTACTTATTAAGTAAAACTTTTTTTTATTGAGAGCTACCTACTTCAGTAGATGGTGTTTTTAAGTAAGAATGCCAACGAGTCTAAAGAAATCAGTTATTTTTATCCGAACAACGCTCGGTCATCTTTAGTCTTGGTCAAGTTACTTATAATATTATCATAAGCATATAATATATAGTTACATAGACTTATAATATTATCACAAACATTTGCTGAAAATTGGCGACGATAGATTTTTTATCTATACTACGTATATCATAATAAAATCAATGGTCATGCTCTACAAGTATCTCGTAAGTTATCTAAGATTTAAAGTGGAAGATACAATAAAGAAAATTGGCGATGGTAGTGAGTCACACTC
This sequence comes from Pyrgus malvae, assembly GCA_911387765.1. Taxonomy (NCBI): domain Eukaryota; kingdom Metazoa; phylum Arthropoda; class Insecta; order Lepidoptera; family Hesperiidae; genus Pyrgus; species Pyrgus malvae. The sequence continues at coordinate 7,552,354 of OU426947.1, forward strand.
TATGGTAGCTCGTTTGCTATCTAAGATTTAGAGTGGGAGATGATAGACTAACAACCTATTCTGTTATCTAACTCAATTAAATATAGCGTACTGACATAGAAAATATTCTTGTTGTTGACTGCAATGTAACGTTGGGTGTATGAATCACATTACAATGATCATATTTTAATCAGTGACTATTCATGAAAGAACTCTGATATGATTTTAGGGTTCATCTTTGTATTTATATGTGCTGCTGAACTAGGGACGGGTCACTCCCCATCATTAGGGAAGCTAGAAGCTGCTCCAATGCTTTTGGTTTGTTTTTGGTCCAATGGTTGGTGGAGATGCTGTTAAGTGGCGAACGGTCAGAACGTTGCTGACAAGATTGTAGGTACGACTGTTATCTATAAATAACAATTGGTACCGTCCGCTTAGCGTGCTCTCGGAAGCACGGAAACACACATGGAACTTTTGGCACTAGCGGTCTCCAGTCTCACACTCGACCGCGCTTGTGTGACTTGGTTGCGTACGGACAGCACGACATGCGTAGTCAGTTACGCGTCTCTTTACGCGTACATTGGCTACGCGTACAACTCCTGAGCCCTTAGTGTGAGTTTATAACGCGCGAACGTTATTACTGCGTCAAAGTCAAAATTGGACAGATAGATCTTAACTTGCAAGGAATAAGGTCGATAATTAAATTCTTAACGCAAACGCGATAGTAACGTTTTCGCGTGTGCAGACTCACATTAAGGCCTCTGTACGGACCGCAACGAACCGAATCGATTCACGTACTAGATCGATCGCGTCCTTTGACGCGACATGGGTAAGTAATGCATGTAATATCTATCACCGAAGTGATATTACTCGGTGACGTGATGCAACATCACGCATTACGCGACAGTTTTAAATATCACGCATCACTCTTTCTATCTCTTCGACGAATTTTTTTTCTTCAATTATGGCATCGCAAGCTCTGCATATTGCCATCATCAAGTATGATTTTTTCATCACGTTTTTGACAGTTTCAATAAAACTGGACGAGTAATAAAAGGTAAAGTCAGTAAGTCGTCAGTAATCAGTCAGTCAAGTCAGTCAGACATTCAAGTAAAGCGATGGCTTCTTTACCAGAACGTAACCAATGGAATTTTGGAGGCAAGCTGAAAAAACATAGATATTTTCGCACTGTTATTTTATTTCACAACACTGGTGCACTTTAATTAAGCTATATCGAAGAAAAGGCCATCAAATTTATCGGATATAACTCAAAAATACACCAAGAAAATGAAATAAAACAAGAGCACAATATGTCTTTTTCGAGTTCTCGCCAAAACCCCTCTTCGACGAATCGTTTTTTTTTTCTTCAATTATGGCATCGCAAACTTTGCATATTGCCAGTGTCAAGTATAATTTTGTATCACGTTTTTGCCAGTTTCGGTGAAACTGGACGAGTAGAATAATAATAGGTAAATTCAGTAAGTCGTTAGTAATCAGTCAGTCAAGTCAGTCAGACATTCAAGTAAAGCAATGGCTTCTTTACCAGAACGTGACCAATAGAATTTTGGAGGCAAGCCGAAAAAACATATTTTAGCACTGTTATTTTAATTCACAACACTCGTGCACTGTAATTAACCTATATCGAACAAAATGCCATCAAATTTATCCGGTACCTTCATTAAAAGAGGCAAAAAACTGTAAATATTAAAAAAAAACAAAAAGCCGAAAAACTTAATATTTGTATATAGATACTTATCTACTGTAGTGCTACACATGTGCATACATACACATGTACATTGTAAATATGTATACATATTATAATGATCAATAATTATTGTACATAAAGTTGATTTTTATCCAAGACCTATGTCTATGTATAAAAAATAACAATTTGCACGAAATACATAGAGTTACTAGTGAACCAGGCAGACGTTGTCCTGCCTTAAATATATTGAAAGAGGATTACTTTCTTTATCATCTCAAAGAGTTTTTATGTTACTGCCAAATAAAAAATATAAAACAAATAGTGACAGATGTCTTGTTATTCAGACAATGTCAAACTTCTGGACGATGGCGCAAAATCAATGTTTGACAGTTACTAACAGAGCGAATCCGGCAGACGTTGTTCTGCCTTAAAATATAAAAAATAAAATAATATTGCGACTATAATTTGCGATTTAAACTATCCTATCTCTCAAGTTGGATCGAACTGCACATGGTGTGCGAATTTTATTATAATCGGTTAAGTGGTTTAGGAGTCCATTGAGGACAAACATTGTGACACGAGATTTATATATAATAAGATTACATAAAACATAAATTATGTAATAATTCCGTAGTTGGTACAATGAACACAGTAATGTTAGTGATATACGAATCACGCATCACCCTGAACATTACTCGTGATTTTGCTTCGTATTACCAATAATGGTACGAGTAATGTTTAGGGTGATGCGTGATGCTACAGAGTGATATCACTTTTTTGGAAGTGATGGGTGATGTTGCATTACACTTTGACGTACTGTTTTGCGCATGCCTAACGACGGCTCGCGCGCGGTTATGCTCGCGCGGCACACGTTCTCCAAGAGTGTTATGCGCAGCGGCACGTATGGATATGGCGTTCCAGGACACGCGTAACCGACTACTGTCCGTACTTACCTTTATACGCCAGCTGTTGAGTCAAGCGCTTCTATTATTTTTTTTATTTATTTATTTATTTATTATTTTGTAACCACCTAAAACTAAGGGCTACAGGGTAAACTTAATGCCTAATGGCATTCTCCACCAGTCAACCCTGGGTGATGGATAGAACTTAAGGTAGGCGGACGGAAAACAATGATTTAAAAATAACTATTATATTGGATATATTACGTAATTATACCTTGTCATTATGAAATATAATATAATATTAACTAAATATAAATATAGACATATACCTAAACATAAATAAATATATCATACATACATACAAACATACATACATACATACATACATACATACATACACATACATATATTATGAATACATAAATAAATACATAATATTATAAATATTATAATAATAAAAAATAAAAAGGGTAAAAAGCCTGAACCAACGCACTTTTTTCTGTGCTGCCCTTTACATAAATACTCTCGCTAGTCACTTTTTTGTTTTATTTATTACAAAACTAACCTTTAGTTCATATATTACAGTATTCATATCAAAAATAAATTCGTTCTCAAAAACCGTAGATTCTATAAACGTTACATACTCATAGCTTGTAAGGTAATTATTACCCTGTGTCGTGGGTATCATGGACACATAGAAATACAGGAACACAAACACCCAGACCGAGAACAGAAATTTAAACTCATCATTAAAATTTCTGTTTCGCCGGGAATCGAACCCGGGACCCCTCGATTGGCAGTCCGGCATGGTAACTATTGCGCCATGCGGGTCGTCAATAGCATTATAAGTATGCACTTCTATAGAATTATATGTATGCGCTTAAACATTATTATTAAAATCTGTACTTACATTGTAAAAATTAAAAATTTGGTTTGTTTATTTGTTTGCCTGTTTGAAAGAGCTAATCTCAGCAAATACTGGCTCGAATTGAAAAGTTATTTTTATATTAGATAGTCCATTTATCTATATATAGGTTCTAAAACAACACGTTATTATTCCTATTAGTTGTAACATTGGAGCGTCAATTAAAATGTCGCGAAAACCATTTTTTACATTCTTTTAAGCTTTCATTGTGTGTGCTGTGTAAATACGAGTACAAGTTATAGGGACGCAAGAATCATGTATTACGGAATTCTACATTTGAAAATTTTTAAAAAATGTTCGTGGCAGTACCCCCACTATAACCTCTTATTTATTTAAGTTCATCAACGGTTATTACATTATAAAACATAAAAGTTATTATGACACAGCTTATTCAAGCAATTAATATACATATAATCACTTAAAGGAGAACATAACATGCAAATAAAAAAGCTGAGTCACAATAAAACAAAAAACACAATGAGAAATTTAACACAAATAAATATAAATAAAAGTTATAAAAGCAAAATGACCAATTAATAAAATTGCTTAAATATACATCTCAATCCATTAATATAATGAGGTTGTTTAAAAATAAAAATATAAAAGTAATTTAAAATGTTTGATGTTTTACCAAGAAATTAACAACACATCTCTTCGTGGTAATATTAAAAAGTAATTTGACATTAGATCAGATAGATTGTAGGGCCGCTATAACCCAGCGGTTAAGCTTGGTTGAGTTACGACAAACTTTGCTTAGCACGACTTTACGAGCTAAGGCTCTCGTAAAACAAGAATGTTAACTTACACTGTGTTACATTATGATTTGTTTACTGTTTTATACCCATCTACCGTAACTACCTCTAAATAGGGTAATAAGGCTGACAATTTTTTAAAATTATATTATGTACTAGACTAGCTGTGCCCCGCGGTTTCATCCGCGTTAGAAAGGATAATTAGCATGAAATGAATATAATCCACAGATTTCATGTGTCCAAATTGAAACCCATACTTTAATTTTTATTTATATTTGGCTACGCAGATAATTTTTATTTGTGATAGCCAACGCCATCTGCCGTATCGTATGTAATAAGTGATGTATGCGAATAAGTCGAATGTCAAACTGATTGATTACCAAATAGTTAGATACAGGGCCGATTTTAGAGGTCGGAGCCCCGCGGCAACAAAAGGGTGGAGGCACCTTGGCCTCAAACTACTGTGCAAATAAAATGCCCACTTTTTTCTATCAGTGATATTTTACTGATTGCCTGATTAATTTTTGTACAATTAACCGTAAAACGCGAAAATAAATATGAAAGAAAAAGTTGTGTACTAGTCTGAATTTTTTTTCCGAAGTCTCTATTGTGGAGGCCCCGGGGCGGTTTGCCCTCCCCTAAATCCGGCACTGGATAGATATTGAAGATGATTTATGGGTTGTTATACTCAAAACTTAACTATTCCCCACCTAGATATCGGCAGTAGTCTGGTTTTGTTAAGGTTTTGTACATTTTGTATGGAGGATAGGGGTCACCCGCGACTTAGTCCGCATGGACTTTAGTTTTATAATTTTTCTAAAATAAAAGTTCCTCCTTAAGACATCAGCTACCTACCAGTGAAAGTCCCGTCGAAATTGATTCAACCGTTTAAGAGATTAGCTGGAACAAACTGGCAGACCGACCGACAGACAAACAGACAGAAATTGTAAAAGATGTTATTTTGGTATATGTATCTTATATACATCATTCGCGCTCGAGAAAATCCAAAAATTCTACCACTGGGAGGAACCCAAAAGGAACAAGCTTACCGTACCTATATCATACATTGAAATATAGAGACAATGGTAACGTGTAACCAATATGTTTGTTCAGAGTTCTAGAGATACTTCAACTCAGTTGTGCGCGCGGCGCTATGTGTGGGTAAACCTGTATATACACAGTGACTTTGTGTGCGTGACAAAAGGTACAGTGAAGTTGCTCGGACGATCACGGCCGCGTCACTGTCACACAAATTAAAGCTGCATAATTACTAGCCCACGCACACATAGCGCCGCGCGCACAACTGAGTTGAAGTATCTGTATTGATGTGACACAAGGAAAATTATATTGTGGAGGGAATACTGTGAGTTATAGAGACGGATTGAAACGGATTTTGATTGTAGATTGCTCGTGTAAATGATATCATTTTGGTTAGTAATTAAAGTGGATTCAAAGAACTTAGAGTAACACAGAAACAAGAAATAATTCCTTCCATAGAAGATGATTTTAAGAGAATGATAAAATTAAACTGTCTTGTAATAATATATGTTACAAATATAACTATTTGTTAATTACAATATTATGTTACAAGTTGAATAAAGATCACGAGTTATATAAAATATAATACATATAGTACACAGGCAAATTTTAAAATTAAAAGCTATTACCTAAACTCTTTTTCATTAGAAATTTTAGTAAATTTAAGGAGTTAAATCATCATTAAATCTCAAAATCACAAATTGAAAATCGGTCCACTTATTGGCGAGAAAATCGGTGAATATAATAAAAAAAACATACAGTCGAACATAGCGCCTCCTCCAATTTGGAAGTCGGTAAAATATGGTAGTAAAAATTTTATATTGTGACCTAGACATTTTTAATAAGCAATGAAGTTCACCATAGGGTTTAGACTTTAGATTAGGTAATGTAAAACTATGAGATAATATACTGATTGGAAGTTCGACACAAAATTTGTTTTATAAATACGGGAATAGCGCGGTCAATTTATCTAACCTATCTAACTTAATACCTTTAAACTAGCAATTCTTGTAGGTATATATCTAAATATATTTTTTAATCTCGGAAACGGATCCGAAGGTTTTGATGAAATTTAGTACCCTGGTTTCGGGGATGATAAATCGATACGGAAATTTCTTTTTGATAGAAATTGTCGTTTTATTTAATGTTTATGCCGTTAAATATAAAATTACTCTTACTGACATCTATTGGAGAATATTAATAATATTGTGGCGTACAAGGCCATCAAATGTCGACCGTCAATCCGCTCTTCAAACAAACTACGGAGCTAGAGACCCGGGTTCAAACCTTAAGTAGGCAAGTTGCGTTTTTTATTTTTTGTGACATTTTTTTAAAAATTGGGGGCTAGGTATTTCAAAAGGCTTTGTTAAGTAACACTAAGCCAATGAAAGTTTTGCTTAAAAATAAACCAAGAAAATCAATTGTTTTTATCCGAGCAAAGCTCGGGCGTCCAGCTACTACTTACTGATAATCAATATACTTTATTTTCATAGTTTGACATAGTTTGACCCGGGCTATTATAAGGCAGCTTATATCGATCGAAGACATATTTTTAAAGTCATAAGTCCTTGCAGAAGTTGTCCTAACTATATCTGCATTTTTTCATTTACATGTAACAATCAAGTCTGTTTGCGTGTGTCGTACATATACAAATGTGTATGAAAAAAACTTGTCATACTGACAAAACTTTGATAACGCACTATGCTAACAGCCAACACAACGAATATGCTTTGTATATTATGCTAATAGATCTCCGACGCTTGAAGAAATATCAAACAAACAAAAAAAAAATTTCTTATGAGCTAAGTACTTTCACTAAATTACTACCTATAGAGTATTTTGTCTAATTAGTTCTTATTCCTGATAACTTATTCACTAAGAATCAAGAAAACCTACTGATTGAGAACGAAACATGTTATATGTACGTGTCTCTCCCTCTTTGAGAGGCCTGGATCTTATCTTATCCACTAGATAACTATAAATGTATGTTATAAAAACGCAAAAACGACTTACGTACCTAATTAACCTTTATTTATTTTAATGGAGTAGCAGACGAGCATGCAGGCCACGTGGTGTTAAGTGGTCGCTTCAGCCCATGGACATCTAGATACAACCTCAAGCAAGCATAAGTAAGTCTTGTCTGAGGTCGTATGCAGTTGCGCTGCTACTCCGGAGTCTGGTGGTCGCCTCATATAAGTGAGGCCGGCAACTACACCTTTCCACTGAAACGCAATATAATTGGTTCACGGCAGAAGTGGGTGCGGCCATGTTTTTTTTTCAACCTTTATTATGTCCCACTGCTGGGCACAGGTCTCCTTCTCACACAATTGAGAGGGATTTAGGCCATAGTCCACCACGCTGGCCAAGTGCGGATTGGTGGACGTCATGCTTTCGAGAAATTATGAATTTCTCTCAGACATGCACGGCGATGGAGAACATCGTAATCAATTAAATATCACGATATTTTCCATCGCCGTGGAGCAGCGATAAATTCGCACATTACAAATTTCTTTGTCAGAGGTGAGAGCCGAGGATTTGAACCTGGGATCGGACGCGTCGAAGGCCGCGGTTTTTTACCACTCGGCCATCGCTGCTATACTCGGCCATCGCTGCTATACTCGGCCATCGCTGCCATGTACTCGGCCATGTACTTGGCTGCAACCATTTTTTGCGTCCCACTGCTGGGCTCGTGCATTGTTGGGGAGCCCTGGAACTTACCACGATACTCTAATGCTTGCTGGTGGAGATGCGGGTTAGTGGCCAACCCTCTATCGGATGTTTTCAAACCGCCCGTAATGCCTCTGACTAGGTTTATAGACAGTTTTTTTTAATAACAACCGGGACCGACGGTTTAACGAACTGGAGCACGGTAACGCGCATGAAATTTTTTGCCAAGCGGCTACCCATCTCACACCCGACCGCGCCCGTTTGGCTTCGCTGCGTAGATCGCTTGTGTTCTACGCTCACTACCGGGCCATCGCTTCGCTTTGTTGTGTAGTTCTGTTCGTTATTTATTCCTGGCAAAGGTTGATATACTTGGTGAAATATGAGTAAGCAGCGATGCGAATTTAATTTCTTAAACGTATTTTTCAGTTTGTTTGTGAAGTATGTGAACAGTAAGGATAGGCACGGCCATGTTGGGAACTAATGAAAACAAACAAAAACATGCAAAAAAGGAGGAAATAATGAAAAACTTTCACACGTAGACCTTCAATGCTCCAATTCCATGTTACCGTAAACTATAAAATTTGTACATTGCTTTATTGCACACAAGGTCAATATACTCAAAGAGCTTGTGAGAGCAAATTTTGATATAATGTGCGACAAGCACGACAATATACCTAGTGAACTTGGGAGAGAAATTTTCCGCTTGTCTACACTGTCATAGGCTACAGTATCTTTCCACCGAGGATCAACACACTGACGCTTTCCATGACGCCATGTTTCAGATACATTTCCCTAATGTAAAATTCACTGGGCATTTTGCAATGATATATAATAATAATAACGCTTCACACTCATAGCCCCACAGTAGGGTATATATGTATACCCTGTGTCGTGGGTACCATGGACACACACAAAGACAGAAACACAAACACCCAGACCGAGAACAGAAATTTAAACTCATCATTCAAATTTCTGTTTCGCCGGGAATCGAACCCGGGACCCCTGGCATTTGGCAGTCCGGCATGGTAACCATTGCGCCACGCGGGGCGTCAATGTCGTGTCGTCAATGTCGGGTCGTCGATCATATGTTTCCCCAGAGATAACTTCTAACGGTCAGCCAGTATTTTGTGTGAATTTCTTGATGATAGCACAAATCCGGCAAAAGACTTTCATAGTATCAGGAAGTTTTTTTTTATACTTAATGGAAATTTTTAATAAAGTAATAACAAGGAGTTTTTGCTGGAAGTCGAAAAATACATATTGGGCTCTTGTTTTATTTTTACTTTCTTGGTGTATTTTTGAGTTATATCGGATAAATTTGATGGCATTTTGTTCGATATAAGTTAATTATAGTGCACGAGTGTTGTGAAGCGAAAATACGTTTTTTCGGCTTGCCTTCAAAATTCCATTGTTCACATTCTGGTAAAGAAGCCATCGCTTTTTGAATGTCTGACTGACTTGACTGACTGATTACTGACAACTTACTGACTTTACCTATTATTACTCGTCCAGTTTCACCGAAACTGGCAAAAACGTGATGCAAAAATTATACTTGACGCTGGCAATATGCAGACTTTGCGATGCCATAAACAACAAAATATTATCAACTAGTCCTCATTATCTTTGGGCAACCTGCCTCATAATAAACACGCTCCTGGATTCGACTTCAGACAAATAGATAGTGTAACAACATCCGTGAAAATTATATGCCAAGATAATGTTTATATGTTCATTGATCATATAAACATTATACATACAACATAGTCCATGCCGGACTGCCAATCGAGGAGTTCCGGGTTCGATTCCCGGCGAAACAGAAATTTGAATGATGAGTTTAAATTTCTGTTCTCGGTCTGGGTGTTTATGTTACTGTCTTTGTATGTGTACATGGTACCCACGACACAGGGTATTAATTACCTTACTGTGTGTTTATGAGTGTATAACGTTTATTATTATTTATTTATTATTTATTATTATTTATTTATTTATTTATGTTTATATGCTTCGAAATTTCTATCCACATAATTTATAGAAATAAATTAAATAAATCTGGACTTAATACCCGATGAATTTTCGATTTTCTGAAGTGTATAAGATCATGTAGCTCAGGCATCTAGTCACCTGGGCTAGCTTCAGACCTAAATATATTCTAAAAAACGGTTGCTGGGGTCTATAAAAGGGTTAAAAATATCCCCACAACACTGACGTGCTAACGCTTAAGGTACATTTTTCTAGCGTAAAATCCACGGGTGTTATGTGGGCACCTTAGAGCATCAAAGTTACTGACTCACCCGTCAGTAGAGCCAGAATAGCACCTCGCTTCGATTCATAATTTTTATGCCATAACTGGTGCGGGGGAAGAATGCACAAATTTTAATTTTGTCACACATTCACAAATATTCTTTCATCGCTACGGACGCATATATTTCTAAATATGTCAATTTCAATTAAAAACGTCATTTTCTATGCACCGTCAACACTGACACCGACCCACACAGTCGCACTAGTTGTATAACTAGAAGGCACATTGTGCATGGACTTTGGGACGAGAGATTCTACCGTAAAGGCCACTTCTCTCTGACGGGTGTCATACCTGTCATACCTTGATGCTCTAAGACCTTGCAATGAAATGTTTCCTCAAAGAGAGGCGTGCGATAACTTCTAGGGGGCAAACATGACCGCAAACATAACAACTGCACTGATAGACAGACAATTAGTTGTGTAAATTTCTTGATAATTGCACAAAATCAATTTAAAATACTCATAGAATCAGATGTTGTTTTAAGTTTTTTTTATTGATTTTGATGGAAAGTCGTAATAAAGTATAAAAGATACTTTCACCTAACTTTATAACAATGGAGTTCCACGAAGTAACGCCTGATTCTGTTAATTATGTTAAAGTTAGCTCTGTTGACCTTCGATATTTTGACAGCTTGGTGGAATAATCTCCAGGTCAGTCCGATATTAAGATCAGCGCTCAGCTTTGTGATCCCGGAAGCGTTACAGCTATTCATAATTTTACACCGGAAGATCTACAATAACGCTTGACACTAATAGCCCCACAGTAGGGTAGATATACCCTGTGTCGTGGGTACCGGACACACACAAAGACAGAAACATAAACACCCAGACCGAGACCAGAAATTTAAACTCATCATTAAAATTTCTGTTTCGCCGGGAATCGAACCCGGGACCCTTCGATTGGCAGTCCGGCATGGTAACTATTGCGCCACGCAGGTCATCAAATCTACACTACACTACATAATTTGTGACTAACAACGTTATTTGCATATTTATCGACCATACTATAACGAAATGTTAGGGCAGGCCCCTGTTCAGCCATACTGTAAAGGTTGATAGATATGTAAATGTATTATGACAAAAAAATAATGTTATCTGAGGGCCCACTCTGTAAGCATCCGTCCGTAAGTTCTAACATTTTCGGCATCATTTTTAGCATACTCAGATCGTTTTTATTTTCACTAAATATTAAGATAAACGTTGTCATTGATGACATTAAGCTACTGAATGAATAATATTGCTAGAATTTCTTCAGTCTTATCCAAAAATGAGGTCCGAAAATTCACTTAGTTTCGGATACGGGCGTACAGAAAAAAGTATATTTATGTTAAGAAAGGACGCGCGCTCAGCAAATTAACAAAAAAAGTCAGATAATGCTAATGCTGATTTAAAATATGCACATTTAACAGAACCAAATAATTCGCAAAAAGCAAATGGCACAGCAGAAAAGCATACAAATGACATATTAACTCACATAAAATCAATGGCCAAATAATCCCTACAGACAAATTAATGTAATATTCTGTTAATTAAAGATCAGCGCAGAAAGAGAATACGAAAACACCTCAACTAACATCAGTCTTATTATGATACGGAAATTATAGGGCGACGGAACAGCGTACCGTCCATCGTCCGTTACTTCTTTTCGTACCGTCTTCCATTTAAAAAAAATATCTTTGGACAATTCACACAACACCATCTGATTCCAAACTAAGCAGAGCTTGTACTATGGTAGTCAGAAAGCTGATAAACATATGTACTTATATAATTCTAAATACATACTTAAATAGATAAATTAACACCCAGTGAAGACACAGAACAAATAGTCATGTTCATCACACAAATATTTGTCCTTGGTGAGAATCGAACCTACGACCTCACGCTTCGCAGTCAGCTCATCACCCACTACGCCACGTAGGCTGTCATATCTTCACCCATTGAGCTTAAATTTTGTATATCCGTACGATATATCTAGACTATATTGCAAATAATTACTTATGTGAACAGTAATAAAAAAAATCAGTCTAGTCAGTCAATAATACGTAATGGTGAACAATGTCCATGATCAAGAAAAACGGCACTTGAAAATTCAAGATGAAACTATGAAACTCGATTTTCAGCCTATAGTGCAATGAGGCACTGCAAATTGCAATGTAGTAGGTACTACACCACGGCACAATACAAGGAGCGCCTGCCTTTCTAGACCACGGCCTTTCCAAGATTAGTTAACGGCCGTGTTAATGACGCTTGTCTGTGTGCGTGTGTCAATTTGGGCGATAGTTTGAAGTTACTCTACTGTATACTTATGTCTATTATGGTGTAAGGGTGTCTGTGTGTCGCAGCTGATATACGAGCTTATGAGCGCGTCAACGTTCGTACGAGTACGAGTTGTGTGGCAAAAGCTCGCCGATTTGCGCCTACACGCGCTTCCATAACAGGTTTTAAAAGCATATAAAACGCTAGTCTGAAACTGTTTAAATAAATAACTACCTACCCATACAATTTTCTATTTTTCTTTGATATGCAGCGTAATAGCACCATATCATATTCATAAAGAAAGGTCATTGGGTTAATGTTTCTGGTCTTGTTTACAAGCATTTTATTATTTAACTTTGATAAATAGCATAAAACATATTGCATTTTAATACGATGACGCGGCTACGGTACTTTTACTTAGTGTAGGGTGTTCATAACCACAAACTGCGGCTTCTTCTAACAGCGGACACACACACCTTCTTTATCTTAAGAAATATATTTTTTTGACCACGCTCACTATGTGACGCATAGTGTGACTCCACATGATGACATTGCACGCTGGCTGGCTGGCTGCAACCCTTTTTTGCGTCCCACTGCTGGGCACGGGTCTCTCCCCATTATTGGAGAGGCCTGGAGCTTTCTCCACCACGCTGCTCCAATGCGGGTTGGTGAAGATGCGGGTTAGTGGCCAACCCGCTGTCGGATGTTTTCAAACCGCCCATAAGGCCTCCGACAAGGTTTAACGACTGTTATCCATCGACAACAACCGGGACCGACGGCTTAACGTGCCCTCCGAAGCAAGGAAACGCGCATGAAATTTTTTTTGCCACTAGCGGTCACCAATCTCACACCCGACCGCGCCCGCTTTGCTTAGTTGCATAGATCGTTACACGTGACATTGCACACGAGGTTTTATTTTACACTTTTTACAATAAAATGGTATTCTACCTACATATACCTGGAAAGAGATTTTCGGACTAGGTTTCATGGGCCGGTCTTCACGTGACGCCCTAAGCAAGTTAAAAACTATGGTCTTATTAGGGGCTACCTATAACTTCCTACGAAAACGTTTGTTTCTTCGGTTGGAATTCTGCAAATCAATTTTGAAGCAGATATCTTTAATCGACTGAGCTGAAATTTTGTATACTCGTTTAGTTTGGATGACAATGCAATTATATGTACTCAGAATAGTTGGAAATCCAAAAATGGATGCTGCATCAAAATGGCGGATTAATATTTTTGTACAAACCATCCATTATGTCAAATGAAAGGGCTTTACTTGTAGAATAAATTAAATAAAATTCAAATGTAAGATGGACGCCGCTATGGAAGAGTCATAGGAGCCACTTTATATTTTTTACAACACAACCGATATGGGTAATTGGGTATCAAAATACAAAAGTTTAACTAATCGAATATTAAATTTCGAATCATGAAAGTTTTTTTAAAACGAACTGGCTATTTGTACGTTGTGCTGTACGAAAAAATTAAGTTTAAAAACAGTTTGTAAATGTATTTTTCTACTTGGCTTTACGGGTATGTAATTTTCCTTTGTTGCTAAGATCAAATATTTTTTATTTGATCTGAGCTTTGTTGTTCGAAGGCTGGTATACACTCGGCCTTAGTTTCATTATCTCATAATAGCTAAATATAAGTCAATTTATGTTGCACGTCGCTCGGAGCTTTTTGCAGCCTTAAGCGTGTTTACTGCTTTGTTTTATTTTTATCTGACTTCAAAGTCGGTCAAGTGTAAGTATTCACTGCCACCCTTTTGACATCCCACTGCTAGGAGTGGGTCTTTTCAGTATGCTTCTCCTTCTTCTTAATAATGAGGATTATAAGGAAGGCATATCGGCGGCTAGCGTAGAGAAACGCGCATGGCTCGAGGGCTAGCGTAGAACGCAAACGGTCTATGCAGCTAAGCCAAACGGGCGCGGTCGGATGTGAGATGGGTGACCGCTAGTGGCAAAAATTTCATGCGCGTTTCCGTGCTTCGGAGGGTACGCTAAGCCGGCGGTCCCGGTTGTTGTCGATAGATAACAGTCGTTAAACCTTGTCGGAGGCCTTATGGGCGCTTTGAAAACATCCGACAGCGGGCTGGCCAGTAACCCGCATCTCCACCAACCCGCATTGGAGCAGCGTCGCGGAGTAAGCTCCAGGCCTCCCTACTTAGGAGGAGAGACCCGTGCCCAGCAGTGGGATGCATAAGGGGTCGCAGCCATTCGGAAAGCACGGACTAGACTTACTTCACCACGCTGCTATACTCTTAATGCGGGTCGGTGAAGATGTGTGTTACTGTCCAAACCGCTGTCGGATGTTATGAAACTTTCCATGAGGCCTCCGATAAGTTTCACCTAGGGCCTCCGATAAGGTTCAACTAGGGCTATCTATTGACTACTGGGACCGACACTTTTACAAGCTCACCGAAGCAAAGAAATGCGCATGTAATTTTCCACCCGTCTCACAGACCATCACGCCCAGTTTGCTTAGTGTAGTTCGCTTACATCCTACGCCAACCGCACGTCCTTCCTATCAAGTAGTAGTGTTACTCGCACTAAGTATTCGAATCATACCTACCCTTCCTTTAGCATTTTTTTGTATAAAAAACCCTGTAATCGCTTCGTTGTTTTCATAGGTACCTTAAAATGTTTATCGTGAAAAAAATACGATCTTTTTTAGTATAACTTATACACAAAGAGAAAATAAGTCCCCTTTTAATAGGGTTGCCATCTCTAAAATTTGTTAACCCGGACAAGACGCGTTAAAACCCCGGATTTTAGATCCCAAAACCCGGACATGTCAACAGCGGGGGGACGGTGAATTTAGCGAGTCGGTTCGTCGGTTGACCGTGGCGTGCGAGCACAGTGCGTGTGTCGCGGGCGGCCCAAGACTATATTCTTTTTAAACCCGGACTACCCATGAAGTCCGGCCCGGACGCTCCCTGGACGCTCCTAAACTAGGACAAATCCAGGGAAACCCGGACGGATGGCAACCCTACCTTTTAATAATACACCTGCCTAGTCTAAGTGTAAGTACATAACGATCGCAAAGTAAATATTTTGCTGTGTAATACCCACAGAGCAGAGAAGGTAATACTGAAGTTTATTTGGTGCAAGATAGAATACGTTATTACAAGAGAGGAAAGTTCTTGAAGTATATTCGTAGCCGAGGCGTAAGCCGGTAACTTCTATCAACGCAGAACTGTGACGAATATACTTCACCGTTCCGTACCATTATCTATAAAAATCACGTTTATTGTATTTCTATTTTAAGTATTTGTATAACAATAGCGGCAACAGAAATATATCATTGCCTTTGATTATCCATAGAAATCATTGCATCATGATGATTGAATAATATACAAACATATATTTGCCTAATATGTATATAAAAATAAATAAATACATTGTATATGTATAAATACATAAAAATAAATAAATACAAAGATTGATCAGCTGGAAGATAAAATTATTGAAGACAAGAAATATATTACGATCTTAGATGACAAAATTGAAAATATACAAACAGAAAACCGAAAATCAAATATTGAAACAAAAATTGTACCAAAAAACATGAAAATTGAAGATTTGATAGAAGTCGTCACCAACCTATCCGGCGTTATTACTTCTAGTTCCCAAATTAAAAAGAAAACATAATTACATTTATAGAGTACGTTCTAAAAAATAAGGAGTTCTCGATACTCCAATAATAGTGGAAATGACCTTCACCCTATAGAAAAACGATATCATTATACAATGTAAGATATTCAACATCAAGCATAAAACCTGGGCTTCCGAACTGATTCCGATATCCGATTCCGACAGTAGGTGATTGACTGCATGCCACCGTAAGCATTGGAAGGTGCAGGAGGGCACATCTGCTCTCCAAAAGATGGGCCTGTTCTAGGGCCCCGATACAAAAAAAGATGGTAAAACTTTTATGGTTCATCTGGGCAAGTAACCACCGTTGCACCTACTTCTGACGTGAAGCAGTTCTATTGAGTTTCGGTGGAAAGGTGCAGTTGCGGCCTTTTGAGTAGCAGTGCAACTGCTTGGACCAAGACTCAGACTTCTTTGAGGTTGTATGTATATGTCTATGGACTGCAGCGACCGCTTAACACCACGTAGTCTGCATGCTCGTCTTTTATTCCATTCAAATAAAAAAACTTATTTTTATTGAAAGAAATATACGAAAAGCAACCGATGTTTATTTGAACTGACAAGTTTTCAGACAGAATATGTTTAGAAAACGATGACGAAGTTCGATAAGAATAAAATGTATGGGATTGACATAGTCATGTTGGATTTGTCTAACCTACATTGCGAAAACTCATGTAAATAGTCTAAATTAGCATAGGCTTGGTATTGCTATGGCACAATACTATGTAATAATCTGTTGCATTATTCATTGCTTAGATTTGGCTTGAACGTAAATACAACAAACATTAATATTATTATGTTGCCAGCTATACTTCAAGCTCTTCAACTCTCATTGTCATAGCGAGTTTTATTGATTTTGAGCGACTTACATTTATATGTTAATAATAGTCTTATTTATAGACCTTTTTATTGTACCGTTGTGGGAATGGGGATTATAAGTTACCCGTCACCTTGGGAGAGGATACCGGGTTATAATTTGGGATTTGTATCCCATTAAAATATAAAAACGCATCGCTGGCCTGGCCCATCTTTGCGAGAGCAAATGTGCTCTCCTGCACCTTCAGATGCTTACGGTGGCATGCGACCACGCACACACCGCCTTTCTTCCCGGGGTCGCTGGCTGGACAGAACGAGCTCCCACTCTCACCGCACGCAACCCCGGAAGACTTTAGTCGCGTCTTACGATCAGGCAGGGGATACCGTAGTGCTATTCTTAAGCTACAGAGACTACCTAATCCAATGGATAAAATCTTAACATTTTGGGTTCGTCTTCCTTCTGTGAAAACGAAAGGAGAAGTTTCCTTCACATTGGGTGTTGATTTCCAGGGTCTGTAGTGACCATTTGCTTTTCACGCGGCCAAATTGTTTTATTATATTATTGGAAAGGTCTACTTGTAAGGGAGAAGAAGAAGTAAGAAGAAGAGATAACGTATGCCGTGGCGACTTGTCGCCACGCCGAGTAGCGATCTACTCTTGTTGGATGTATAGGTTAGCGGCCCAACCTCTGTCGGATGTTTACAAAGCGCCCGTAAAACCTCTAATAGTATTTACCCGAAGGCGCCAGAAGGAGGGTTATGGTTTTCGCGAGTTTACAATAATAATAATAAATAATAATAACAATAATAAATAATATCTTTGGACAATTCACACAACGCCATCTGATTCCAAACTCACAAATCACACCAATATTTGTCCTGGGTGGGAATCGAACCTAACGGAACCGAATCGAACGGAGGCTGTCAGTTCTGTGTGTTTGTATTTATGTATAATTGTATGGCACGCTCTGAAGCCTGAACTGCTTGATGGATTTTAGCTTGAGAGGTGTCGTTAGATTTGTATTTACTGTGAGTGACACTGGGTATATCAAAATAAAAAAAGAGTATTTTTGGCGCCAAATTTTTTTATGTAACGCTCGGAACGGCTAAATGGATTTTTGCTTGAAAGGTGTCGCTAGATTCTTATTTACTTTGAGATTGTGGGTATATCAAAATAATAATAATATCTTTGGACAATTCACACAGCACCATCTGATTCTAAACTAAGCAGAGCTTGCATAATGGTAATCAAAAAGCTGATAAACATACTTATTAATTCTAAATACATACTTAAATAGACAAATTAACACCCACACAAATATTAATTGTCCTGGGTGGGAATCGAACCCACGACCTCACGCTTCGCAGTCGGCTACCACCAGCCACCACGCCACGGAGGCTGTCCTATTAAAAACAAAATAAACATGACTGCATTTCTGTGTAATCTGGGAATGTAAAAACCCTAAAACAAGAAAGTCGTCATACCCGATTGCACTCAACTAATAAATCGACTTTTCTTGTATTTACAATATTGTTAAATATACTATGAGCTCCTGTTCTATAATTTATTTATTTATTTATTTATTTCATATACTTACAACTAACATTACAGGAAGCCTAATTCGTTAGTGTAGAACATTATAATTACAATACCATTTAATGTCAACAAAAAAAAAAGAAAAACAGCAATATTCGCATACATTATTTCTAAAAATGTCCAAGTAAAAAATAATCAGTATATTAATAAAAAGTTGTCATAAATTGAAAGAATAATAATAATAAATACAAAATAATAATTCACACTATAATAATAATTGACATTGAATTTCTGTAATCCTAGACACAACCTTCGTGAACTCATTCAGTGTGCAGTTAAATAAATCCATCCGGTAAGCAACTGCGTTTAAAGTGCGCACAGCCCGCGACAACGGCGCACTGTGCAGCAGCTTGGTGCGGGCGTGCGGCAGCGCCAGCAGCGCCGGCCGCCGCCGCCGCTCCACGCATCTGTCCGGCACGCACAGCTTCAACTGTTGCAGCAGAGCTGGGTGGTCAAGTTTACCGCGCAACACCTTAAACAGATACGTGGCGAGGGACGCCTCCCTCCTCGCTTCCAGTTTACTGTACCCGACCATGCCGAGAACGAATAAGGAAGGGTACGGCATCGGGTAACCTGGATATATTCCATATAGTTTTGAGAAGAGAAATCTAGTAAACTTATTCTGAATCCGTTCTAGCATAGACTTATATTTGATCTCACTTGGAGTCCATATAATCGAATTATACTCCAAATGACTTCTTACCAGGGCTTCATATAGGGCACGCAAGGCCCCAGGATTAGTGAAGTCTCGTGAATGCCGCAATATGAAGCCTAGGTTCCTGTACGCTTTTTTGCATACTTCGGTTATATGTTCTCGAAAGTTAAGATCAGCCGTAAATTTAATACCTAAGTCCTTTATCTCCGTGATACGGCGGAGCGGATTCCCGTTCACCTGGTACTGATAGTGCTGCGGAACGCGGGCTCTGCTGAACGATAACACGGAGCACTTAGCCACATTAAAATGAAGGTTGTTGGCGCGACTCCACTCAACGACCCGATCTATGTCTCGCTGAAGTTTAACATGGTCTGTACTGTCACCTATCTCACCAACCAATTTCAGGTCGTCAGCAAACAAAAGGCAAGTAGAATCATGGACCACCTCAGGTAGGTCGTTTATCATAATGATAAACTGGAGGGGTCCTAAATTACTACCTTGGCTGACGCCTGACCTTGTCGGGTATGGCTCCGAAAAACATCCGCCACAGTCGACAAACTGACGCCTGTCTCGCAAGTAGTTGGCAAAAAAAGTAAGCGTATGTTGCGTACAGCCCACCCTTGCCAACTTCGCTAGCAGAACATCACCATCAACCGTGTCGAACGCCTTCCGGAAGTCGAAATAGGCAACGTCTAACTGTTTCCCGGCATCTACTATAGGCACCGCTTTTGACATCAAATGCAGTAAATTACCCGTCGTCCCTCGACCCGGACGAAAGCCGTGCTGCGCTTCAGATAGCTGACTCCTAACCTGCTCGTACAACGAATGGTGGATGGCAGACTCGAATATTTTAGCCGGCGTGCTTAAAAGAGCGACAGGTCTATAGTCGCTCGGCTCCGAACCCCCGGGGCTCTTGGGTATCGGTACTACACGGGTAATTTTCCACCTATCGGGAAATGATGCAGTCGCAAGGCAAACATTATATAAATGCAACAGTGGCGCCTCCAATACAATGCGACAATCCTTGAAGACGAAAGGTGGAATACCGTCCGGTCCTACAGAGTGCTTCGCCGGCAGCCGCCGCAGCGCGCGACTCACCTCCGCAGCGCTCAGCTGCTGCAGGTGCACGCGCGCCGCGCCGCCCGCCGCCGCGTGAGCTGACGCGCCGCTCGCCGATACGTCGAGCCGCGCCGGCTCGGTGTTGTACACGGAATAAAAGAAGTCCGCGAATTTTTTCGCACATTCTTGATTCGAAAGCGTCCGCCCGTTTTCAAGTAACTTACCTGAACGTGAGGTACTTCTTTTCGACCTTATGTAATACCAAAAAGCTTTGGGATCCCTAGCTAGATGGTTTTGTACGCGATCTCGATATTGATCGTGAGCCAAAGCGATTTCCACCTTCACTTTGGCCCTATACCTAGCGAACTCGTCGTAATCACTCCTTGACTTACTTTCTTTAAACTTTTTATGCAAATTGTATTTCATTTGTATATTTCTAATAAGTTGCGAAGTGTACCATGGTGGGTAAATGTGTCTATTGTTCCCAGATTTTACAGTTTTGAGAGGTACACAGTCATCGAGAACTTTATTAATCATGTCGTAGAAGAAGTTAATTACGGAATCAGGATCATTCATTGAATAAATTCTGCTCCAGTCTATATTCATTATTGAATGATATAATAAATTCAGATCTGCTTTATAAAAATTCCAATGCCTAAACGATACCTCCCATGGATCTTTATCATTGTAAGTGGAATTCACGTTCAGGTAGGCAGAGGGCGCGGGGGACGCGGTGACGGTGATGGCGAGCGGCGGGTGGTACGCGTCCACGGGCTGCAGCGCCTCGTCGGCCGCCGCCACCTCCACCGCTCCCCGCGCGCTTAGCACTAGGTCGAGCTGTCTCCCATTGCAGTTTGGAATTTTGTTACACTGAATGAGTCCACAGAACGAAACAAAATATTCAAAATAATTACAAACAGCATTATTACTCGAGTATAAATTGAAATCTCCTAAAATTAATACATTATTTTTATATTTCACACATACACTCTCAAGAAGTTCAAGCATAATGATGTACTCGTCTTCTGCAGTCTGCGGTGGGATATAAACGACACAACATGTAAGTAGAAACCGGTTATGAATATAAACAGATGCGCAAATGAATTCAAAGCTGTGCAAGTTTATATCAATGTCTTTAGGCGACGGTACTTGCCGTAACTCGAAACGCGGTGCGGCCACCAGCATAACGCCACCCTGTTTCCTTCCATCAGCTCGGTCGCACCGTAGAATGGAGTAGCCAGGCAACGTAACTTCGGCGTCCTGGATCGACTCGTTGCAACCAGTCTCGGTTATTGCGAACAGATCAGCAGTCGAGCATTCTAATAATGATAAAAAGTCCGTCAATTTTGTTCTAAGGCCTCTCACGTTTTGATATAAGATGCCTATAAATGTGTTACTTATCTTTGTGGGAGTTTTTGCGAAAAAACACCCATTCGCTATACTCAGCATTTTTTGGCCACACATTAGGGTTGAACAATTTAGGGAAATTATCCTCGGATACGCAGATTTTAAATGACGAGTATCCCTTCTCCATTTTATGATTTAATTTGTCCACCTGTACGTAGCTATCTCCCCCCAATAATTCGCGTACATATTCTATTAAACTTTGTTCTGTAGTTTCTTTCACTAATCGCCATATATGAAAATACTTCCTTCGTTCAACAGCTTTTATTTTGAGAACGGATGTATTTAGTCCTCTATTTATGGGGCTGGTCTTTCTGGATTTTACGTTGGTTTCGCTGTCATTTCCGCTGCCCATTACCATAATTCCAGCCTGCCCTCGCTGTAAACGTCTTGGCTTTACATTGACCCATTCGTTTTCGTCTAATTTTGGGTCAGCGGTGGATGCAAAATTTTCAGTTACATCCCGCGGAGTTTGAAGCGACGATTGTGCGATGTTCAAATTTTCCCGCCTGTGTGACATACTCGGTGAAGGCGATGCGCAATTGGTAGATGTCAATACTCGGGCAGGTTCGGCTGTCATGAGTTCGGCAGTGGCGGAAGATTGTTTACTTTGCCGAACTGGCTCCGGAGATTGCCGGATTCGGCCGATCTCGCGCTCTTGACATTGGCTGCCGAGACTGCTCCGATACTTGCGGGACACGACTACCCTCTACTGCTTCGTTGTTTGTATGACGTTCAGAATGGCGATAACTGTCACAAACACTGAGTAGTTTATTTATCATCTTATTTTGTTCAAGAATAGTCAGTTCCAGCGATGAAACCTTTGCCTGAAGATCGAACACAGTTTTAGTAAGGTCGCGAACAGCACTTTTAAGCGTTTCAGCTTCACTTTCCATTATTAACGATTTTTCTAAGTAGGAGTGTGAATATCCTTACCCCTATTAGTCCGTGCAATCGGGTGTTATTTTGAACCCTTTTTATATCTCACCGCTGGGCACAGGTCTCCTCTCGAAAGTGAGAGGGATTTAGGCTATGATCCACCACACTGAACAAGTGCGGATTGGTGGACATCATGCTTTTGATGCCTACAAAATAGTTTTGTTTACTGCTAAATTTTGCTTATAAAAATATTTTATAGCAATTTTATCTTATAAATAGACCCTTCATGTTTGGCGCGGGTAAACCCTCTGTGGGCGAGTCCAATTCGCGCTTGACCACTACGAGTAATTGCGCGTACCACCGGTTTTAGCATTAGTAACGCTACTGTGTGACTACGCCGGACAATGCTACGAAGCAATTGTAGAAAGTACAGTAGATGATAACTACTGAAAGTAGGCACGTGCAATGCAACACATTCAAACCTGATGTGTGCTTCAACACATCACAGAACACATTATTACGTCCAGGAAGGGTGAAGTTGACGTCCGTGGTTAAATGAAAATGCATTTGTATGAGTATCGGCCGTAATCGGCCTTTAACGTATTATTCTCATTTCGTATGAAAAATTTAGGCGGTCCTTTATAAATACGAACGTTTTATATATTCGGTGGAACGGGACTAGTTTTGACCTGAACGATGTCCTTACTCAAGAGGACCACTTTTAAAATCGATCGTTACCTATCTGTCGATGACATCCGGGGCCGACAGCTTAACGAGCCCTCCGTAACACGGAAATGCACAGGAATTTTTTGCCACTAGCGGCGGCCACTCATCTCACACATGACTGCGCTCGTTTGACTTACACCTGCTGTAACGTTGTACACAGCTTGCGTCCTAAATATGCAAGCCGCCGCAGGTAATTTGCCGAAGAAAAACTTATGTAAGTTAACCAATACAAGTAGAAAATTCCATACATTGTAAGCTTTGGGCAGAAGAATATTCTTATACTTTGGGATTCAAAACCAAGTCATTATTTCACAATAAAAATCTATAAACATTTTTTTACGTGAGTAACCT
Organism: Pyrgus malvae; assembly: GCA_911387765.1. Lineage (NCBI taxonomy): Eukaryota > Metazoa > Arthropoda > Insecta > Lepidoptera > Hesperiidae > Pyrgus > Pyrgus malvae. Next base: position 7,576,024 of record OU426947.1, read on the forward strand.
CATTTTCCAATTGAAATGCATCAAGCTTTAATCGTACTTTTAAACGTTTTTGACGTACGATATTTCTCTAACTGGCGTTTTTAGTTCTAATTTAATAAACGATTGCAGTCACACTAATATATTTTATACTCTGTATCTGTATACGCAGTCTGGATACTAAATTATGTAATGTACAGTTTTATTTTAAGCCCAGCCTAATCCATTTTTTAGTTTAGTTGTAACTTACTTATTATTTTTACATATATTTTTTTCAACCTTTTTTTTATGTCCCACTGCTGGGCACAGGTCTTCTTCTCACACAATTGAGAGGGATTAGTGAGTTATTTTTACATTACAATACATAATGTTATGGTAACCTGCAAAAAGGTATGATCAGATTGTATTGAGAAAGGTTATCGATATCTAAATTAGCATTTCGTTGTACTCGTTTTTATTTTCAGACTAATCGGCCGAGTATTGCGTTTGGCAGTCGGGTGACTCAATCACTTCTCAAAATTAGCTGTATTGCATTGTATCCTTTAGTCGCCGGCCCCACTGCAGGCGTTCTAGCGGTCAAAGTTCCAAGTTCTGCGTTCTGCGTTCATAGCTGCCACACAGCAAGCGGTCTAGAAATCTGGAGTTCAGTTACAAGTGATGACATATCACACGCTCATTTTTACTTTTAAAATGTCACTTATGGGCGTACTTGAGAAAAATTCCTGTCCTTCTCAAAATTAGCTGTATTGTTTTGTATTGTATCCTTTAGTCGCCGGCCCCACTGCAGGCGTTCTAGCGGTCAAAGTTCCAAGTTCTGCGTTCTGCGTTCATAGCTGCCACACAGCAAGCGGTCTAGAAATCCGGAGTTCAGTTACAAGTGATGACATATCACACGCTCATTTTTACTTTTAAAATGTCACTTATGGGCGTACTTGAGAAAAATTCCTGTCCTTCTCAAAATTAGCTGTATTGTTTTGTATTGTATCCTTTAGTCGCCGGCCCCAATGCAGGCGTTCTAGCGGTCAGAGTTCCAAGTTCTGCGTTCTGCGTTCATAGCTGCCACACAGCAAGCGGTCTAGAAATCCGGAGATCAGTTACAAGTGATGACATATCACACGCTCAGTTTTACTTTTAAAATGTCACTTATGGGCGTACTTGAGAAAAATTCCTGTCCTTCTCAAAATTAGCTGTATTGTTTTGTATTGTATCCTTTAGTTGCCGGCCCCACTGCAGGCGTTCTAGCGGTCAGAGATCCAAGTTCTGCGTTATACGTTTATAGCTGCCACACAGCAAGCGGTCTAGAAATCCGGAGTTCAGTTACAAGTAATGACATATCACACGCTCATTTTTACTTTTAAAATGTCACTTATGGGCGTACTTGAGAAAAATTCCTGTCCTTCTCAAAATTAGCTGTATTGTTTTGTATTGTATCCTTTAGTTGCCGGCCCCACTGCAGGCGTTCTAGCGGTCAGAGTTCCAAGTTCTGCGTTCTGCGTTCATAGCTGTCACAGAGCAAGCGGTCTAGAAATCCGGAGTTCAGTATTCTTTACAAGTGATGACATATCACACGCTCATTTTTACTTATAAAATGTCACTTATGTTGTGTCGCGTACTTGAGAAAAAATCCTGTTCGTTTCTCCTATATTTTTTGGAAGATACATAAGCAATGATTACGGTTAATTTATATATATTTATAAAGTGTGTTCGGCGCCTTAAGGCTCATTTTAATTGGTTTATATAATAATATGTAAAGCATGCAGGGGCATGCGAGAACTCCCCGCAGGCGGACTAACGAAACGACCGATGAAAATCAACAAGTCTATACAAAACAATGATCGTAAGCGTAACGAATGCGGTCCAGAGCAGCCAATGAAAATTGAGCCCTTATATTATTAAAGGAGCATCTCAGTAACGTTTAAAAATAAATCTTCAAGACAAGTACGAACGAACGCTTCTACGAACGAACCGTCCTTTGTGGGCACAGTCGGGTAAAAAGAAAAGTTCATTGTGCAGAAAAAGGCACTATTAATATACAGCAGTATTAAGTTTCAAAATTGTAACAATAGGTTGTTCTTAAGTCTTTAAGTAGCCGCAACCTGATTGACTTCAAAGAAGATTTTAAAAGAAAAAGAAGCATTAAAAACTTACTTATGATGTACACTGAACTGTTGAAATTTAGTTAATAAATTTAATATGGAAGTAAGTAATAAAGTAAATATGCAACTTCTTTATTATATTTTTAATTCTGTTACCTTGTTTTAGTCATTTGATTAAAGTGCGCTTAGGCTTGAAGATTTTTTATTTATTTTAAAGGTCGAGGAGACAAGGACTTGTGGAAAAAGCCGTTATTAAAATTGAATTAAAACTGATGCCCGCGACGTGGCTCGTGTCGATAAAGACTTGTAAATATGAGATATGTATATTTGTCGGTTTCTTTTAGCGGTAATGTAATGTTAAAAAGAAAATTTCGTTATGCTGCTCTGGCAATATTTGTTTTCAGCGGTTTAAAGTTCATAATTATATTGTTAGGACAGGTTAGGTAATTTCTTCTTAAGTTTCGTAAGACAACGAGTGTCTACAAAGAAGATTTAAAAAGAAAATTGTTTTGTAAGCTTCCCGTGGGTCGTGAAGATTGCTTACAGGTTATGATCAGGCTTAAATGTTACAATCGGAAGCATTCGACACTTTTTTATGAACTTTACACTTATTTGCTTTCAGCAGTTTAAAGTTTGTAAATCGTTATGGTAGGTCGAATCGAAGCGCGCATGGCTCGGCGGTTAGCGTAAAGCGCAAACGATCTATGCAACTAAGCCAAACGGGCGCGGTCTGGTGTGAGATGGGTGACCGCTAGTGGCAAAAAAAATTCATGCGCGTTTCCGTGCTTTGGAGGGCACGTTAAGCCGTCGGTCCCGGTTGTTGTCGATAGATAACAGTCGTTAAACCTTGTCGGAGGCCTTATGGGCGGTTTGAAAACATCCGACAGCGGGTTGGCCACTAACCCGCATCTCCACCAACCCGCATTGGAGCAGCGTGGTGGAGTAAGCTCCAGGCCTCTCCAATAATGGGGGGAGACCCGTGCCCAGCAGTGGGACGCAATGAAAAGGGTTGTAGCCAAGGGTAGGTTGTGTACTTTCCTCTTAGGTTCTTCAGTAATCTACAACCTGATTGCCTTCAGAGCGTAAGCGTTCCGTTGGCCGTAAAAATGCTTGCATACGGGAAATGTTATGACCGGAAGCATTAGAAATTTCTTTACCACCTTTTAAATACTTTTAATATACACTTGGCTTTACCTTTTTTGCGTCTAACTGCTAGCCACCGGTCTCTCTCCATTATTGGAGAGGCCTGGAGTATACCCCACCACGCTACATCAATGCTAACCCGCTGGATGGTCGGATGTTATCAAACCGCCCATAAGGCCTCCGACAAGGTTTAATGACCGTTATATATCGATAACAACTGAGACCGATGGCCTAACGTGCTCTCCGAAGCACGAAAAATGATTGATGAACCGTGTGGCGCAATGGTTACCATGCCGGACTGCCAATCGGAAGGCCCCGGGTTCTATTCCCGTCGGTATGGGTGTTTGGGTTTTCAGTACCCAGGACACGGTATATCTACCCTACTGTGGGATATGAGTGTGAAACGTTATTATTAAATACCTACAGGTCGAGGTAAGCTAAAATCGATCTGACATTTCATTATTAAAAGCTGCGGCAAAGTTAAATCTTGACTAATTAGTGTAAGATATTCTGATTCAGCGGTCTTATATTAAAAGTCTCATTAACTATCATTTATCTTGTGAACTTTTTAGAGTTCCGTATCTGAAATGGAAAATTGAAGTATTGTCAAGCCAAGTCCTTTGTTTTAATTAAAGTCAAAATATTAGGCTTTGAGGAACATAGAAGTTAAAAATATTAAAAAGTTTATACGAATATGTTTCATAACGTAATTAGGGTTGATGAGGAAGGAGTTATGAGGATGAGGAAGAGGAAGTATTAAGCACAAAGTAAGAGGATGAGGATGAGGATGAGGATATATTCATGAGGAAGAGGATGAGGAAGAGGAAGAGGAAGAGGAATGTTTTGAGTAAGGGAAAAAGAGTAAAAACTATATAAATAAATAAATCCTAGTGATTCTCTTTGACGTGTGAACCAAGGACACACATAAGACAGATACACAAAAACCTAAACTTAGAACAGAAATTCAAACTCAACATTAAAATTTCCTCGTCGGGAATCGGAAATCGTCATCTGGAAACAGTCCGGCATGGTTATTATGGCGACACGGATCGTCAAGCAGTTACAAAAAAAATTAGTTTAGTAAGATTTAAATAAAATAAAATATGCAGTAGGTATTTAAATTCAACTCAAGTTTTTATTAATCAGAGGTAGTAGTACTACAGTTACAAAAAGTAAGTATAACTTTTTAGTTGTATGCGAAAACAAAATTCCTCATAAATTCCTCTTAATTTAAGAGGAAGCGAAAGAGGATGAGGAATTTTTCTACTTTCCCTAAGAGGAAGCGGAAGAGGATGTGGAAGTACCAAAAAATGCGTAACTTCCTCATTAAGAGGAAGAGGAAGAGGAATCCTCATCATCTCTAAACGTAATATATTTTCCAAAAACAACGCACATCACAACGAGTATGTGTGTATGTGTCTGTATGTGTGAGTTTATATAATGCATCGACCACACAGATATAATGTATTTCAAGATCACAATAGTCGTGCTATACCTATTTCAAAAAAAGCAAAAAATAGGATCCAGCCAAGCGAGTATTGCCTTATAAAATGAATGTTTTTAAAATTATTTTTTCAACCTATTTGACGTCCCACTGTTGGGCACTCATGTCAGCAGTGAGAGAAATTTAGGCCATAGTACTACCATTAGTAGGCTTAAAAGAGTACTTATAGGTAATATGAGAATAAATACATTTAGTTACCTAACAACATTGCATATCGTTACAAACTTTTATACTAACACTAGCCTTCCGCCAGCGGCTTCGCCCGTGTGGACCCGCTTTACAGGTTCCCGTATTATTTCCAAGGTCCTCTCTAACTGTGTTCCAAATTTCATTTAAATTGGTTCAGTAGTTTAAGCGGGAAAGCGTAGCAGACAGACAGATAGACAAACTTACTTTAGAAATTTATAATATTAGTAGGGATTAAATTTTACAAAATATAACCTAGCTTTGGTGAACAACACAAAACTTAAAAATTAAGAAAAAATGAAGAGAGAAAAAGAAGAAATTAAGAGAGAAAGAGAATAAATTAAGATACATTGTACGGCAAGACTAGAACGAGAGAAGAGACGAGAATCTAATTTAAACGTGCTTTAAGTGTAGTGTCACATTAAATCAACTGATTAAATCAATTGACGACCCGCGTGGCGTAATGGTTGCCATGCCGGACTGCCAATCGATGGGTCCCGGGTTCGATTCCCGGCGAAACAGAAATTTGAATGATGAGTTTAAATTTCTGTTCTCGTGTCTCTCTGGGTGTTTGTGTTCCTGTCTTTGTATGTGTCCATGGCACCCACGACACAGGGTATTCATTACCTTACTGTGGGGCTATGAGTGTGTAACGTTTATTATTATTTATAAAATCAACTTATGCAAAGAATTCCATACAATGATCAGACAGGTATATTTACACGCGAATCGGGAAAAATCCGCATGTAAAAATAAGTTGGTAGGTACTTAGATGCTAATTGGTGACATGAGTTATATCTGTGGGTGGGTTTTATTATGTACCTGGTCTACATGATGTTGTCGAATATTCTTTGAAAATCCTTTTCATAAGGAAAGCTTTTGCCTCGAGGCTTTTTAATTACCATAAGATCTCTTAGGGACTTAGTATTGATTGTGACACGATCAGCTGTCACTTGTGACCATTATCGACCCATAGCCATTCTGTTATTTCTCAAATATATTATTATGTACTGTTTTTTTAAAAGAGTGCCGGGAGTTTTTTTCCGCCGCCTTTTTTCTCTCAGCTCAACATCTAGCCCAAACGGGCACTTAAAGGCGATGACCGGGAAAAAATGACATTCATTAAGCGAATATTTTGTATTCCTAATATGAAATAAATATTTTTTCTTTCTTTCTTTCTTTCTGTGACCTTTGTTTGTATCAGGGGGGGGCCTTCAAAAGGTACCCGACACCTTGGGAGTGGATACCGGGTTATGTGGGCTTTGACCGCACTAAAACCCCCTCAGTGAACTGCCTCTGCGCTTGGGCAGGACTCCGGGATCTCCAGTGGAACGCACCGGTGACCTACACGCGCGGCGCCTTGAATGGGCCCATCTTCGGGAGAGCAGATATGCTCTCCAGCACCTTCCGATGCTTACGGTGGCATGTGGCCACGCACATACCACCATCCTTCCCGGGGCTGCTGGCTGGGCGGATCGAGCTCACACTCACACCGTCCACAACCCCGGAAGCCCCCTTTTAGTCGCCTCTTACGATCATGCAGGGGATACCGTAGCTCTATTCTTAATCCCGAAGCTACAGGGACTATTGCTTTGCGTACCTACATATTTTAAGTTGCTCTTCATTCATAATGGCTTGGGAAATTCCACACACTTGGTGTTGTGCATTGTGATTTTCCAAAACTGAGAAAAAATACAATTGTTATCAAAATTATACCTTGTGTACGAGATGATATTATAGACAGTTTAGTTGATTTACAATTAAGAGTTACCCATAAAATGAACTTTTGGAACACAATTTATATGACTATTTAAATCCTTACCCTATTTATTTTTAATTTTTTTAAACGACACGTTATTTTCAAGCATAAAATAAACGTATTTAAGTATGCAAGTCTATATCGATAGTAATCACAGAGACACAAAAGAGAGACAAAGATTTGTGTTTTTGTATGTTTGTAATGAATAAACTACTGTTCCAATTTCAAAAATTATTTTACTATTAGAAAGCTGCATTCACCTTGAGTAACATAGGCTACTTTTTTCCTACGTGAAACCGGGTAATAGGATCAACGCGGTTGAAGCAACTGGCTAAACGCCTATGATTTTAATATAGCATATGTTGAAGCCTGGAATAGCACATGGGCTATTTTTTATCCTACGGGGACCCATTAAAGGGGTCCACGCTGGCGGAAGGCTGGTACTAAATGTAACGAATCAAAGCTGCGTGAGTGTGCGTGCATGTAGTTGTTCATCATCCCCGTTTTTAGTTGACGATTATTAGGATGTGTCATATCTTCCACTATTTAAATTTTAATCTAAGGTTTAAACTGTTGAATTCCGATATCCTGTCTAAACTAAATGACTGAAACATTCAACGGTCACTATTTTTAGAAAATTCAGTGGGATACCGCTAATTAACGTGAAATTACAATTTCAATTAAGGGATAGCTTATTTTAAACATATCGGTTCCAATAAAGCCCTGTTATTTATAGAATGAACACCGCAAGTATGCAAAAATAGAATTAATTATAAAATTTGTCGAAGTGGAACCAAGTTTATACAATTTCAATAATAAAAGCTACTCAGTTATTAATAAAATTTCCTAGCATTACTTTTACTTTAGCCCTTTTTAACACGCTTTTATTAGCTTGACCTGCATGTATGTATGTATGTATGTATGTAACGGAATCTTTTAACTTCTTTTTCACTTACTTCTAGAAGTCTGATTAACTTGGAAATTTGCACAGGGGTCAAGGGCCGATGACAATACAATAATCTCATAACTTTATATTTAAATCTTAACTAGACTCATCGGGATAAAAAAATATACGAGGGGCGGCTGATAAGTTCGCGGCCTAAGGTACTTAATGAAAATTTGCACAGGGGTCACAATGCAATATGAAAAAAAATCCAACTAAAAAATTAAAAATAAATAATGTAGTTAAAAAAACTAAAATACACGCTTTTGTGAAAATACGAACTAAAAAGTAAAAATTAAGAAGAAAATGTATTTTACTGTAAAAAAAGCGTGGGGTGGTTTTCAAAATACTATTGACACCATGCACCCCACATTAGTTTTTTAAGCTTTGGAGTTGAGAACCAGTTTGGACATAGTGCACCAAAATGGCATGGTTTGGGTGGACAGAACAAAGTCTTTGAGATTTTTTTGTGTAAATCTTAGGAATGCACGGTGATGGAAAACATTATAAAATAGCAGAGAAATAGAAAATAATTAAAATAATCGCTGTTATTATTTTAAAATAACTGAAATAATTTCTGTTATTATAACTTAAATAATTTTAAAATAATAAATAAAAAAGCTCTCCTTCAAAGCCAGCAATGCTCGGGTGGCTTCCCTGGGGTTGCCCGTGTCCATAGGCGCCACGCGATCTGTCTGCCTTTTTGTACGGTTTATTTATATAAAAAAATAGAAGCAATAAATACAGTTTGTACCAGGGACCCGCAGGTTGGAACGGTTAACAGTTTTCGTAAATAAATGGGTATAGTGACGACCCCAGTGGCGTAATGGTGGTCCCGGGTTCGATTCCCGGCGAAGCAGAGATTTGAATGATGAATTTAAAATTTCTGTTGTTGGTCTGGGTGTTTGTGTTTCTGTCTTTGTGTGTGTCCATGGTACCCACGACACATGGCCTATCTACCCGATATAGGCTGAGGCGTTGAAATAAAAAAAATAACCCTACAGACTCATACCCCACACTAGTCACAATCCCTGGGACGTTGGTGCCATGGACGCACACATACACATGATCACAAAACTCAACTATTAACAGAAACCGTAACTCATCATTTTAATTCCTACATTCAGGGATCGAATCCGGGACCCTAATTCGGCAATCCGGCATGGTAAATATTGCATCACATTGATCGTCAATTGAAATTGCATTTGCATTAGATATATTGAAATTTATCTTTTTATCTGTTCACATAATTGTGTTAACATAAAATAATAAACAGAATCCATGTACAAATGGATTACAAAAGGCGATTAAAACGAACACGTGCCTGCGTAATTTCGAAGTTCGTAAACGAAGACAAAACATTGATATTCGAGCGATTTTAGTACTCATAAACGTATTGCAATTAGTAAGCATGGCATGGCCAGCGATCTACACATGTACGTAGCTAAGCTAAGTTTTTATCCACCCGCTTTTTTCTCCTAGCCCATATATAAGCCTTAGCGCACCCAAAGCGGATGACGGTCTGCCGTTAGCCGTACAACAATGACAAACATCAGTGTATACCCAGGATGTTTATAAACTATTACCTACATTTCAAACTATTTCGGTGGGGTGTGAGATGGGTGACCGATAGAAGCAAAAATATTCATGAAATGAAATAGTTTTATTAACATCCTGGGTAATACTAATAATATACACTGATGTTTGTCATTGTTGTACGGCCATCGGCTGACCGTCATCCGCTTTGGGTGCGCTAAGGCTTACATGGGCTAGGAGAAAAAAGCGAGCGGAAAAAAAATCCAGCCCTGTTTTAAATAAATTTTCATGTACAATGGTACTTATTATGCAGCATGACTGTGGAGCGATATGCGCGCTTCGTACCTTGGAGGGACACGTTAAATCGTCGGTCCTGGTTGTTAGCTTAGAGAACAGTCGTTAAACCTTGTAAGAAGCCTAAGGACGGCTTGAAAAACCCGCATCGGAACACCCTGGTGGAGTAAGCTCCAGGTAACGTTATTGTAAGGCTCCAGGAGTCCACGATATTGGGAAGAGACCCGTGCTCAGCAGTGAGATGCAAAAAAAGGGTTGCAGCGAGTCGAGCACGCATATCGATCTAATAAGCTTACATTTACTGTAACCACAGGTTCGCAGAAGTGCAAGCAATAAAAGTTCATCAGGGTTGCCACTTTCGCTTTTAAAGCCTGCCGACAGGAAGCCGCGTGAAGCGTTGCAATACACGATTGCGACGACCTTGCAAGTTCGCTCAGCCACAAAACCGCCCGCACGCTTGCTTATATCAACAGCATTTCAATATCAAAACATTACATGCAGAGAGAAAGCGCCCGTGAAATATAACATTGATTTCAATAAATCGCTCATGCCAAATTCTTGAAAACGTATTGTACCTAGTAAAATTTAAACTTATCTTGGGATGTCTGACCTAGACATTGAAATTAAAACCGACGATAAACCACCCACATTTTTCCGGGAATTGATTCTATGAGTTTTCAAGTTCAAGTCCACAAAAAGAATATTTGCTTGAAGTAATATCATAAAATGGCTATTTATAACATTATTACTAAATGTTTTTGTCTTTAATCCATAAGAAAAAATGTGTGTTATGCTACTTTACACTATTTATATCTGTTTTTGTCTTAGCCGAAAATTAAGATACCTACCAACCATAATAACTAATGTTAAGATAATAAACACTGCCTAAGAATGATAAAAACAATTTTTTATTTAGATCCCTGAAAAAAGTAGAATATAAAAAAGAAAAAAAAGGGGACAGAAAAAATCCGCTAAAATGAACATCAATTGTAAGATAAATCATATTTTATCATGTCATGCACAAAATAATTATGCTACTTCAAAAACTATCTCCGGGTAAAATAATAACCTAAAAAAATATAAAGTTGGTGGTATGATCCATAGAAAGAACTGATCAATCCTAGAGCCTACATGAATAATCCATTATAATGAAAAAAATATGTATACAAAAGGCCAGTTACAGTTAAAGGCAGCTGGCTTCGTAATTTTAAAGGTGATGCTTGGTGTAATGTAAGATATCACAATTTAAAAAAGTGAATACGTACTTTTTTGGGGGCTGCGGTTGTGGTGGGTTCTGCTTTGGAGGTAACTCTTGCTTCTTTGGTGGCGAGAGCAGTTGACGCAGCGTCGGAGTCGGTGTTTGGTCCAGCGAAGCCTGCATTGGCTCCATCATGTGAGCGGTCTGGCCCATATGAGTCATCTGATTCATTTGAAACATCTGGTTTATTTGCTGCTGGTTCATCATTGTCACGTTTTGTTGACATTGGTTCTCCTGGTAATCTAAAGGCATTCCTTCGTAGGTCACTTGCATATTCTCTGGCTGCATGTAATGGTACGAGGTGGATGTCCCTTCGCACGGATCACACATAGAAGGTCCCATGACGCATGCATCGGTCACGTTTTGATACTGCTTTTGCTGAGTTTCTTCCGCTGAATACATGGAACAGTAATGCTCCGCAACTGGCTTGTACATGGGGACAATCGTATGTGGAAATGGCTTATAGTCGTCGGACACTCCACTGAACACTCCCTCCTGGCAAAGGTCGGGCACCTGCTGAGCTTCTTCGGAAATGCACTGCTGCGCCACCATTTCAATCCTATCCAAAATCTGATTTTCGAAGTGTAACTCTTCAGTTATTTTGTCGACGATCACCAGTTGGTGTAACATCGGCTGGAACTCTTCTGGTACTGGGTGAAATGACTCAGGGATTTCGACACACAGCCTCTCAAGTTCTTCATCTCTGGCGCGGTTTCTAGCTTCTTTTTCCAAGGTAGCCTGATCTTTCTCCGGTTCTGGTGGGGTTTCAGTCGGCGGGGCTACCGGCGGCGCTTGAGGCTGATCTGTTGAGGCGGATTCCTGTGCCGAGACTTGAGTTGGACCTTGCGCAGGTGGGGCCTGGTCGTTAGGTTGTGGTTTTCCGTCACACATTTTTTCCGATGAGGGTTCTATTTTCGCTTTCTTAGCATACTGGTTGTCATCGTCCGAGTCGTCGCCGGAGTCGTCCTCTCCGCGAACCAAAGCGCGCCATTCGCGGTCTAGCATGTATTTGTAGTTCATCGTTCACTTGTCGTGATCGGAAAACTATTCCGTGGCCGAGTACTTGCACGCGTGCACCGGCGGACGCATCGCGAGCGCACTGAGCCGCACTGACGATGCCTGACGACGGAACCGATCGGTTCACCCACTCGTGCAGTGTTATAAACAACTACAAAATTAAATCCTTTTCGCTGTCTTGTGATTGCGTTGTGATAACTGAGCGGCGCTTAGCGAATCACTCGGTTACCGGAGCTTTAAATAACTTGATCGTTTGACATTAACCTGCGAGAGATAGTGTTTTTCTCGGCCAATTATTCGCACGGTAGGTACGCAGGTACCTACCTAAAGAAATTCGCGGCAATATTTACAGTACGATAAATAATACGATAATGTCTCACACGATCATCTGTCACGTGTGCCTATTATCCACCCATAGCTATTCTGTTATCTCAAATACATAAATGTACTTTTTTTAGAAGAGTGCTGTTGGAAAAAGTTTTTTTCGCCGCCTTTTTTCTCTCAACTCACCATCTAGCCCAAACGGGCACCTAAAGGCGATGACCGGGAAAAATTACATTCACTAAGCGAATATTTTGTATTCCTAATATGAAATCAATATTTTTTTCTTTCCTTATTGTTTATATCTTTACCTTACATTGAATTATAATAATAATAAAATATTCTTATCTATTCTCTTATAGTACCTATTTATTTTAAAAAACAAAAAAATTCAAGTCCAAACATTAAATGAAATATCCAATTATTATGATATTAACTGCTTTCTAGTAATCTATGCACATTAAACAAATCCGATTGCTCTTGTTTGCACTGTATAACAACAGAATATTCGTAATAACAACGATACAAATACAACGAATTAAGTATGTATTTGCAATTACAAATATTTATACTATAGAAGTTAATCATAGTAACCACCTAATTTGCCAAAATATACGGAACAATGGTTTAATTGCACGGAAGAGGAGAAAACGTTGTTTTGTACCAAATTTAATCAATTTATCATACGATTTTAAATTGTAAGTGCCTAATAAAGTTGCTTACCTACTTGGGGTCATACGTGGTTCTGTAGGTCGAGCGAACTATCTACTGTATCCCCCTGCCTGATCGTAAGAGGCGACTAAAAGGGGGGCTTCCTGGGTTGCAGTCGGTGAGAGACCAGCCAGCAGCCCCGGGAAGGACGGCGGCGTGGGCGTGGCTGCATGCCGCTGTGAGCGCTTGAGGGTGCAGGAGAGTGCATCTGGTCTCCCGAAGATGGGTCCGTTCTGGGGCGCCGCGCGTGGAGGACACCGGTGCCTTTCAATGGGGATCCCGGAGTCACACCCAAGAGCAGAGGCAGGCTACCGAGGTGGTTTTAGTGCGGTACAAATACCACATAACCCGAGAATCCTATCCCAAGGTGCTAGGTACTTTTTGAAGGGGGACCTTCAATGAAATACCAAACCCCCATACCAAAAAACTATACCTAGTTCTTAATGATTATATCTTTTTTTTTTAATGCAGTTAAAGACGAACATTCAGGCTACGTGGTGTTAAGTGGTAGCTACAACCCTTGGACATCTACACACAACCTCATCAGAACCAAACTCCGTTTCCTGCCTGATGGCTCCACTGCATATGAACTGCATATTGCATATGGACTGCATATAGTAGGTGGTAGAACTATTATGGTTCGCCCGGGGAAGTACCACCGCTGCACCCACTTCTGCCATGAACCAATATTGTGTTTCGGTGGAAAGGTGCAGTTACCGGCGACACTTACATGAGGCGACCACCAGCCTCCGGAGTAGCAGCGCAACTGCATACGACCTCAGACAAGACTTACCTATGCTTGCTTGAGGTTATATGCAGATGTCACGGGCTGCAGTGACCACTTAACACTACGTGGCCTGCATGATCGTCTGCTACTCCATTCAAATAAAAAATGATTCGCGGCAGAAGTGGGTGCAGCGGTGATTTTTCCTCGGTCAAATTATCATAGTTCTAACACCTACACAATATTTTAAAACCTACAGATAGTTTTTTAAGTATATGTGTGTATGCGATGACCCGCGTTGCGCAATGGTTACCATGCCGGACTGCCAATCGGGTTCGATTCCCGGTGAAGTAGAAATTTGAATAATGAGTTTAATTTTATATTCTCGGTCTGGGTGTTGTGTTTCTGTCTTAGTGTGTGTCCATGGTTGGGTACCGACACAGGGTAGGTATATCTACCCTACTGTGGGGCTATGTGTGAGAAGCGTTATTAAGAAAGGCAATTTCAGCTGAAGATACCATTAAAATTGAGTTGCAAAATTCCAACCGAACAAACATACCTGTAAGTAAAAAGTAAGTACATGTAAGTAAAAAGCTTTTAAAAGTATGTAGATCTATAATCGTCTGTTTCGCGTTTTGCCAAAGTCTGATACTTGTATTCATGCTATGTATGTTATTTTTTAACCCCCGACGCAAAAACGACGGGGTGTTATAAGTTTGACGTGTCTGTGTGTGTATGTAAATGTGTATGTGTCCGTGTTTGTTTGTGGCATCGTAGCTCCCAAACGGATGATCCGATTTTAGTGCGGTTTTTTTTATTGAAAGGTATATCAGTCGAGAGTGTTCTTAGCTATGTTTCGTGGAAATCGGTTCAGGTCTTCAAAGTCATCAGGTCGTTTGTTAGGTGTGATAGGAATGTTACTCGCTCAGTTTACTTGCAAGCATATGTGGGATCTGACATTTGAAACACTAATGTCTTCTGGAACCACTGAGCTGGTCTGCTGTTAGGCCTCGAAGATAGGAGAAGTAACCCTGGTCTACCTTTTAGTAAACCCATCGAGTTTGGGCTCGTTGAATTTGCCTTGACTAGTTCTCTTCATGTTTTTAATTGACGAAGACCTGATGCTGGAAATGAGATGTGGCGGATGAAACCCTGGAATGCCGGAATGAAACGGATAAACCGATTTATATTTTTTGCTGAAAATCTAGAAGGACCAAAGTTTAATCTTTATTGTTTTTCAATCTGTGCAATTCTCCCAGAGCCAGTTTGTCATGAGGATTGTTAAACAGCTTCCTTTGGTCGAGATCGCATATAGCGACCCCATCTAAACTTTTTACGCAGCTTAAAGCCACGTAGGCTTGGCCTTTAAAAGTTTTTTTGCCCAAAAATACTACAGCTTTTTCAACTGTGGTTCCTTGTAACTTAAGTACAGTAGATCAGTTCCGTTTAAAAAGCCTGAAATAAAAATTAAATTTAAAAATTTAAAAACCCCCCGACCAAAAAAATTTACTCTATAACAAATAATATTTTAAACCTATTATAATTATCATCGTCACATATATTATGTGAGTTCAAGTATTTTTATTTTCCAAGAGTCGTCGCGTTGGGGGACCGCTAAGTGAGAAAAACAGGTGTAGTGCAGATTGCAACAAAAGAATTTACTCCGAAAAATACGCAAAATCGACTCAACCGTTAACGTCGTCTGCCTTCACGTTTGGTCGGGGGGTTTTTAAATTTTTAAAATTTATGTTATTTACAACCCTTTCCAATCCTTAATTGGTTTTTTACCAGCCTTGTGCATGGCTGTCCATTTATGTCCAAGGACTAATCTTATTATGTTGGGAGTAGCGACGGATGCTGGACTTTTGCATCAGCACTTACCAGGGCGGAAGTAATATCATCGAGGGTCGATCAAACGCTACAGTAAGTAAGTACAAGTTTATGTGTAAAATTTTACATAATAATTGCTCACCTCGCGATCTCTGTTTGGCTGCAACCCTTTTTGCGTCCAACTGCTGGGCAGCTGCTGAGACCTGGAACTTACTACAACACGCTGCTTTTTTGAAATTTTTTTTTGAAAATTATTCCAATTTGCCGTAGTCAAATGCAATTTCTGGCCAATTTTTCTCAAAATAGACTAAGTTCAATGTTTTTTACTAATATTTTATAAAAAAAAGACTAATTTACAATTTCCACATATGTGTGCCTATAGAATTTGAGAGTTCCCCTCGATTTCCCGCGGATCCCATCATCAGATCTTGACTTGGTGACAGTTGGACCACGTCGGAAGCATAAGTTTTTGAACAAAAAACATTTATCGAAAGAATTTTCTCTCAACTACGATGGTTCGTAGTACCTTCTATCATCAGCTTAGCAACATGAGATGATAGTTACTATGCACAAATATCAATTTTGGTTCAGAAAGTAGAAGAAAATCAATATGTGTGATTTCCTAGGATTCCATCATCAGATCTTGACTTGGTGACAATGGTGAAGGACCACCTCGGAAGTATAAGCTTTCGAACAAAAAAAGAATCATCAAAATCGGTTCATAAACGACGAAGTTATCCGCGAACCAACATAAAAAAGCATATATACGGTCGGATTGAGTATCCTCCTCCTTTCTGAAGTCCGTTAAAAAGTAGCGCTATACCGCGTTAGGCCGAAACAGCAGCGCAGACACGAGTAAATTGGCTGGTTTAAAAACACTCTTGTACAAAATAAGTCCTTCATTATTATTATATTTTAGAACTACACGTGGCTTTAGAGATTTGTTTCAAAACTATGCATTGAATACTCGGAACTCTGTGGACTAATGCATATCAAATAGACACAGGGTGAATTCGACATCAATGTCCAGTTTTCCGGAATAATACTCTTATGAGTTTGGCTGAACATTGATATGATATTTTATCATAAAATCAACAGCATAAAACCTCTTTTTAAAGCTTTTATTGAATTCTCTAAAAAGAAGAACATAAAATTTTCTTTTAAAATTGTAATTATCAACTTATCACCTCATTAAACACAATATAATGATGAGTGTATGATCATAAAAACTTGTTGCGAGGTTTGCGTAAGTACATATATGTATTTAAATCTTGTGACAAGCTTTTACTATCATATTTTTTGCATTTGCAATTGCATAAAAAATAACTATTCCGCTATCTTGTAAGTTCCGCCATATTGGATTTAGAATGACGTTACATTATTTTAGAGTTACTCTCAATAAACCCTTTCATTTGATATGTATGCTTTAGAAATGCATTAAAATGACTATTCCGCCATCTTGGATGGTCTGCCATATTGGATTTAGAATGACGTCATACAACTTATCGTGTAGGTAGGTACTTATCGTGTATTGTCATCCAAACTGAACGTGTATTGTATACAAAATTTTAGTTAAAGATAAAAATTGAGTAGCAAGATTCCACTCGAATAAACCGACGAGTAGGTACTCGTACATACATACATAAATTGCAAGTTAAATAAAAGCTTTTAAAATATACACCCGTTGGGCAAATAGTAAAAGATACCTTTTATCTTTTACTATTTGCCCAACTCATGTTTAGTAATGCAGCACTTTTTTTTTTTAATAGGGTACTAGTAGTAATCTGTCATTAATAATGTAGGTGGTAGAACTAATGGTTCGCCCGGGGAAGTACTACCGCTGCACCCTTCTGCCGTGAACCAATTCTATTGCCACATTTATATGAGGCGACCACCAGCCTCCGGAGTAGCAGCGCAACTGCATACGACTTCAGACAAGACTTACCTATCCTTGATTGAGGTTGTATGTATATGTCCATGGGCTGTAGCGACCACTTAACACCACGTGGCCTGCATGCTCGTCTGCTACTCCATTCAAATAAATAAAAAATAAAAACCTTTATAAAACTCATTATTCAAATTAATGTCTGTAATTCATTAAATGCGTTTTAATTTAATTTGCATGCGGCTTAAGCATACGCAGAATCGTAATAAATTGTTTCATTTCGTTTTAACATAAATTTTTGAGTTTCTGTTGAACACATTAACGTAATTTTATTAACTTGTTTTCACTGTTTACACGTGAAATTCATGCAATATTTTTGGGAAGATGAATAAGCTCCAAATAATTTTGATTATAATAACATATTTTTCAACACAGCTTGCTACTACCCTTTTAGGTCTCTTTTTTTTATATATGTAAACCGAACAAAAAGGCAGACGGGCCGCGTGGTGTTAAGCGATCACCGTCGCCTTTGGACACGGGCAACCCCAGGGGAGCCACCCGAGCATTGCCGGCTTTGGAGGAGAGCTCTTTTTACAGCTTTCTTGAAGAACCCCATGTTATAGTCCACTGGGAATGCCACCGCTGGAAGGTTGTCTCATAACCTACACGTCCGTGGTAAAAAGGAGCGTGCAAAGCGGACTGTGGAGCACCGCCACGAGTCCAGATGGTGCCGGTGGAACTTTAACCTTCGCCTGGTGGTATAATCATGGAATGGTGATGTAGGCATGAGTTTGAAAAGTTCTTCGGAGCACTCACCATAGTAAAGTCTCTCCCTAATAATGGGTTTACTCCACCCCGCTGCTCCAATGCGGACTGGCGGAGATAACGTAGTAAGGTGGAAATGGTTGGTATTTCCACCTTACTACGTCGCTGTCGGATATTTACAAACCGTCCATAAGGCCTCCTACGATGTGTAAAGACTATAGGTAGGATGAGGAGAAGTATATAAACATAACAAAAAATCCGCCTGAAATCAGGAACACCAAACTGATACCTATCTCACATTATTTCGATTTGCCTAAGCAAATTCGATTACTAATTAGTGTAATTAGACATCCGCGAAATTTTGATGGGATTGGCAGAATCTCCAATCTGTCCGGAGTGTAACAGACTGGATGATGTTTCTCACGTATTGATGGAGTGTGTGCGGAATGAAGCAGACAGCAGGCAGCAGGCAGAGAGCATTAATTTTTTATAATAATTATAATGTCGGCATTTGTAACAGTATTTTGGCTTCCCCATTTTCTGAAAAAGCCAACATGCTGATCAAATTGTATGAGAAATTGATTACTTTATAAGGTTTACTGGTTTACCATGTAAAAAGCTTTTATGGGGTGACATAGTCACTGCGTGACCAAACCCCTTTTACATACTAAGGATTGAAAAAAAAACAGACATCACACGTGAGACTACACTGTCTCACGGACTAGACTTAGTACGAGTACTAGCAGATTAATTAATATATAATAATATAAATAAATAATAATAACAATAAGCAGTTGTCGCAACGTCGCCGAAGAAGCGGCTTACTATCTATCGGCTATAGTCTCGCTCATGAAACGTAAAACAGACATTCTGTAGAAACAAAGAAAATGCATATTTATACAAAGTCGATTGCCGACTGTTTACACTACCGGCAAGGACTTATTTCGCTAGTTTGTCGCTGAGCAACAAGAAGTACAAACGCCTGGGGCGGTGCTTTCGCCAGGCGTTTGTACTTCTCGCCCGTATTCATAAACAATACTATGAGGTCTAATGCTGGCCAACGCATAGGGTCATCTAAACGAATTCATAGACGATACTGTAGTGAAACCTGCTACTATGCCTTTGACAAAATCGACATGAATCGATGGCTTGACACTACGAAAACACGTCAAATAGCGCTCTTTGCTTAGCGTTACTTGCTTACTTAAGCAAGTTTGCTTCTTGAATACGGCCTGTACTTCTTAGCGTTCGGTTTGAGCGCCGAAACACTGTCGCAATCCTCGTATTTTTTTCCATTCGCAATTTCCATTCGCAATTACTCGCACACTCGCACATAACCTAACGACAAAACTTTTAACTGCACACTCGCTTATCGTTTATCGTTGGCGATATGACAAGTGTCACGGTTTCTGTCTTGTCTAATTTTTTACCGTGCATATTAATTTAAAATTCTGTGAAGAGAGAAGTGTCTATATAAGCTTATGGATAAGCTTTGGGACATTCCAAAGTTTAAAAAAAACACCTGATATAATTTGTTAACGCAAATACAAAACCAATTATAAAACTAGTAACTAGCACGAAATATTACGTGCGTTCTTGAAATCTAAACTACCTGTGAAACGTAAGTGTTATGCTATTGTATTCATTCAAACAGTTTGCATACATAATGTAATGTATTACTCGCACTAGTATGTTCGTCAACCATTCTTCTGGTAAATTACTCGGAAATGTAAATAAAGGTAATCATAGGTACGTAGAAAGCATCAATTAGGTAGAAAGTGTTAAGTTACTTAAACAACTACTTAATTGCATATTTTGTCAAGGTTTCGAATAATTATAACAAATAGTAGGTACCCTTTTTGAGTCCCACTGCTGGGCACGGGTGTCTCCTTAAATTCTCTTTCTATATTATCTCTCTTGGGGAGGCCTGGAGCTTACTCCAACACGCTGCTCCAATGCGGTTTGGTGGAGATGCGGGCTAGTGGCCAACCCGCTACCGGATGTTTTCAAACCGCCCATAGGGCCTCCGACAAGGCTTAACGACTTATCTATCGACAACAACCGGGGCCGACGGCTTAACGTGTCCTCCGAAGCACGGAAACGCGCATGAAATTTTTAGCCACTAGCGGTCACCCATCTCACACCCGACCGCGCCCGTTTGACTTACCTGCATAGATCGATTGCGTCCTACACTAACCTGCTTAACTGACTTCAAAAAAGGAAGAGATTCTCAATACGGTTTGTCATCTTATACCTTATTTACACGGTAATGGAAAAAAATTAATGAAATATTACGAGTAGGTAAGTACATGTTTTCCCTCGCCGTCTAGCATCGATTAAACTTTGTTATACGAGTGTCTACGCGTTTGCACTCGGGGTTTAAACGCGGGACCCCCGTGTCGGAAATTTACTACTCAACTTTCGCTGCTGGAATTTTCCTTTATAATGTATGCTCTTATTTTTTCATCCATCACATTAGAGCAGTGATAAATGCGCACATTACAATTTTATTTGTCAGAGGTGCGCGCCGAGGATTTGAACCTGGGATCGGTTGCGTCGAAGACCGCGTTTTTTTACCACTCGGCCATCGCTGCTCACTCTTGTATGCACTCTTAAGGGGGGAGTTTCCAAAAATCTTTTCTGAGAGTTTCCATAGGTATGTCGATAGAAGAACTATACAAAGTTTAAAGAGCAAACTCTGACCCTATTTTTTGACTTCTTAGCGACCAGCATTGGTCGGTGCAGCTCTTCATGGAAAGTTAGAAAGTTTGGGTCTTGCACGTATGCACAACTACTCCAGTGGCTGGTGGTCACCTCAAGTAAGGCTTGCCGTCAACCATGTATACGAAAATTTTATGATAAATGACTGGCTACAACGCCTTTTTTGCGTCCCGCTGCTGGGCATGGATCTCTCTGGGAGGCCTGGAGCTGAATCACGCTGCTCCAATGTGGGCTAGGGGCCAATGCACTGTCAAATGTTTTCAAACTGCTCATAATGCCTCCAACAAGGTTTAAGGACTGTTATCTATCAATAACCGACCGACAGACTACGAAGCACAGTAACGCACATGAATTTTTTGCCATTGGCGTTCACCAATCTCAATCCCAATCCCGACCGCTTGGCTTACATCGCTTGCGTATGGCCGAGCGCAAGCGGTTTTAACCTTTAAGATAAATGCCCTTGCAAAATACCGTAGGGTATTCAGAACCTTTTCCAACGTAGGTTACTTTACTACGGAAACCGTGAGTCTTTAAATTTTTTAAGCCATAAAATTATACACCTGCACGGTCTCAAGTTATCAATCATGCAGTGAATTTCTGTAGGCACGAAAGAAGTCGATACACGTGTGCTTCTAATAGCAACTTATCAATAGGCGATTTTACACTATATACCAAAAAATTCATTCCTTAAAAAGGTTTCATTTTACTAGGTACTATTTGGGAAACTGAATAATTGTTCTATTATTTTTTATAATGTATTTTTATTGCCTTTGATTTTAATAATAATTAAGTCAATTGACTATACAAGCATGTGACGTCACCAAAGTTTTTCCGTAAGTACATTATTCTTGTAGCGCGCATGGCTCGGCGGCGAGCGTAGAACGCAAGCGATCTATGCAGCTGAGCCAAACGGGCGCGGTCAGGTGTGAGATGGGTGACCGCTAGTGGCAAAAATTTCATGCGCGTTTCCGTGCTTCGGAGGGCACGTTAAGCCGTCGGTCCCGGTTGTTGTCGATAGATAACAGTCGTTAAACCTTGTCGGAGGCCTTATGGGCGGTTTGAAAACATCCGACAGCGGGTTGGCCACTCACCCGCATCTCCACCAACCCGCATTGGAGCAGCGCGGTGGTGTAAGCTCCAGGCCTCCCCAATAATGGGGAGAGACCCGTGCCCAGCAGTGGGACGCAAAAAGGGTTGCAGCCAGCCAACATTATTCTTAGTCTAAGGTTATTCCCGTGTAAAATATAGGAGGACGAAGCGTTTTGACAGCCCATTACAAGTAGGTATCTCAATTGATTCTGTAAACAAATAGTCAAATATATTATGCAACTCCCTTGATATTAAAGTGATGACAGACGGACAGACAGACATCCGGACAGCGGAGTCTTAGTAATACGGTCCCGTTTTACTCTTTGGGTACGGAAACCAGAAATGATGATAATGAAATCTCACTAAATACTATTTTTCTTCCATATATTCGAAGATAAATTGTAAACTGTCCATAGATCGATGAAAACTCAAATATTTCATCGTTCTACCCGTAATAGTATAAATAAATAACTCCGACTAGTATAACATTCAGAATATTTTCATCAGATACGAAAAACAAATTATCTAGATGACGAACAAATATGTATTTTTAAAACGTAAAATTCGTATAAAATTGTGGTTTCATTTAGCTGTTGGTTTTTAATATATCAGCGTTAATCATTTCGGAAGTTCTGTTCTGAATAATAAATAATTGAAAACCTGCCTTATTTTTACTAGCTTTCCGCCAGCGGCTACGCCCGCGTGGACCCGTTTTATAAGTTCTCGTAATAAAGGATAAAAACCATCCCATGTCCTTTCCCAAGGTCCACTCTATCTGTATTCCAAATTTCATTAAAATTGGTTCAGTAGTTTAAGCGGGAAAGCGTAGCAGACAAAGTTACTTTCGAATTTATAACATTAGTAGGGATGTCGGTTTAATATCGAGTACGAGTGATGATCGAATGTTGCTTGGTTAAAAACAATTGATTTTCTTCAGACTCATTGGCTTACTTCTTTTTTAATAATGGCATCGCAAACTCTGGGCATATTGCCAGCGTCAAGTATAATGTTTGAATCATTTAGTAGTAATAGAAAAAATCAGTAGGTCGTCAGGTATCAGTCAGTCTAGTCCGTCAAATGTTCAAGTAAACTACTTTACCAGCACGATGGAATTTTGGGGGCAAGCCGAAATAAAATGTTTTCGCATTGTTATTTTATTTCACAACACTCGTGCACTGTCAACAAAATTCCATCAAATTTATCAGATATAACTTAAAAATACATCAAGTAAATGAAAATAAAATAAGAAATGGAATGAAAATAAGTCAACAATAAATTGTTGACTGTTTACATACATAGAATAAGATGTTTAAAATTATAATTGGAGTTTTAAACAGCCATATTCTGGCATACAATATTATTAATTAAAATTAAATAAAAATATTTTGTTTTAAGATCCGATAAGAATAATCTTAACGGATCATCGGCTTTTGATGCCTACCCACCGCTGGGTCAATGAGAGTAAAAAAGCCGGCGGAAAAAAAAACTCTCAGGCATTGTTTAGAGTTATACTTATTTTATAATGTACTTTACGCGAAAACCCCCCAAACAATTTTTATTGCACGTATCACGCACGATGACTTATCTTCAAAAAACAATAAAGTATTTTCATTTCAATTTCAAAACAAGAGCTTAACTTGTTCCTTCAGACTTCCCGCCAAAACTATTGGCTTGCATAACAACGCCATCTACTTCAGCTCCCAATAAAAAAAATTGAATTACAATATTCGCCGATAGATGTCAGGAGGAGTCATATTTATCAGTTAATGTTCATTAACTGAAACTAAAGTAGATTATCGCTGAAATCACGAACAAAACGAAATTTTTTAAAAATGAAACCTAGCTAGACCGAATATTCGCCCCTGAAACTCCCTGCATGCGAAATTTCATGTAGGTAAATCGTTGAAGCCATTTCCGAGATTCAGATCTTAATATATGTATGTATGTTTCTTGTGTTCGTGTGTATAGTGTAATATCACTGAACTCCTTCTAAACGACTAGGCGGATATGATGAAATTTTTTGTGTGTATTCAAGGTGATTTGAGAATGGTTTAGATTGACAATTTGGTCCACTGGACTGTGCTTTATATTTATTTATTTTTTAATGAAAAAAGGGACGAAGAAATCGTGAAAGAAAATGAGTGAGTACTTTATAAAAATACTAGATGAAAAATAATACTGATAATAAAAGAAATTCGTGCGAAATTATTTCCTAACCATTCCAAAATATCAAAAATGCACAACGTTAATGTTCAAGTTTTCACTTCTGCCGGCACTAGCGGAGTGCAATTTATAAGTAGTTTTCCTATATAATATATTATATTGTTCCTACCTGTCAAAAGTTTGTATTTCGTGCCGTGTCGTTCTAAACTTTGACACAGTCACAATAACAGGATGGTTCGTATCTCATTATTTGTTTTATATTTATGTTTTACAGTAACATAACATTTCTTTAAGATAATGAAAAAAAACGATCCTCTTTCAATACTTTTAAGGCAGGACAACGTCTGCACCCGGGCGGAGCTGAGGGCCCACTCCCCACTCTGTAAGCATCCGTCCGTAGTTCTAACATTTTCGGTATCATTTTTAGCATACTCAGATCGCTTCTTTTTCATGAATTAATAAGATATGCGTTGTCATTGATGACATTAAGCTATTGAATGAATAATATTGCTAGAATTTCTTCAATCTAATCCAAAAATAAGGCCCGAATATTCACTTAGTTTCGGATACGGGCGTACAGAGTGGGCCCTCTGGACCGGACCACTACTTAGTTATATACTTACATAATTATATTTACAAGAATTGTTCATTTCAAGGTATTAGATAATAAACCAGAACTGTCACCGATTTAAATCGACATAACAGTCATAATACGTTTAATGTAAAGCGTTAAATGTAAAATATTGTCATGATTGTAAATTTATAGTCAATTAATATAATTAAAATAAATATAGAACAACACCGATGGTATTAGTACATCGTTTTCTTTCAGATACATTTATTTGCTTTAAATGTGTTAAATCTAACAGATGTAGGAGCATAAATTACAGGGTTCTCACATTTAGCTACAACAAAGCATGCTAATATTACAAATTTCAATATTAATACACAATATTTAGTTCAAATTATTACAATATATAAAATTCAAAATTAATACAATTAAAAAAAACAATACCAGACATGTCATTTAAATAATACAAAATATTAACAAATAATTATGTCATTAGAATTCAATCATGTAGGGAAAAAATATATCTAAATATTCAATTAATTGTATGTCTCTAGTGTCTATTGTTATTTGAAAAGTATTCAGTTACGGAATAAAAACATTTATTTAGTACCTTTTTAAAATATGTGATTGATTTCTCTTTCAACTCTGCAGGTAAGTCATTATAAATTTTTATGGCAATAGAATATGGATTTTTCCCTTTTAGCTAATGGCAATACTAGTCTATTTGGAAATCTTCCTTTATAATGCACTTGATCGTTATGTTTTTTGTTAAATAAATTCTGATGCGTATGGAAAAAATAACTTATTTCATATACACGGAAATTACAGCAGGTTAAATCTTTTAAGCAATTGTTTACAACTTGTTATTAGAGGTGCGTTGCAGATAGCTCGAACACATTGTTTTTGCGCTATAAAAGCTCGATTTGCATTTTTTTATTTGAATGGAGTAGCAGACGAACATGCAGGCCACGTGGTGTTAAGTGGTCGCTGCAGCTCATGGACATCTACATACAACCTCAAGCAAGCATAGGTAAGTCTTGTCTGAGGTCGTATGCAGTTGCGCTGCTACTCCGGAGGCTGGTGGTCGCCTCATGTAAGTGTGTATGTGTATTTTTGGGTAACCCAAAAAAACCCTTCTCCTTTAATTTTTCGAAAAGTACCTTTTTTTATCGGGGGGGCCTTTAAAAGGTACCCGACAGCTTGGGAGAGATACCAGGTTATGTGAGTTTTTTACAACCTTCAAGAGGTACCCGGCACCTTGGGAGGCTGGCTGCAACCCTTTTTACGTCCCACTGCTGGGCACGGGTTTCTACCTATTGTTGGGGGAGGCCTGGAACTTACTCCACCACGCTGCTCCAATGCGGATTGGTGGAGATGCGGGTTAGTGGCCAACCCGCTGTCGGATGTTTTCAAACCGCCCATAAGGCCTCCTACAAGGTTTAACGACTGTTATCTATCGACAACAACCGGGACCGACGGCTTAACGTGCCCTCCGAAGCACGGAAACGCGCATGAAATTTTTTGCCACTAGCGGTCACTCATCTCACACCCGACCGCGCCCAATTGGCTTCGTCGCATAGATCGCTTGCGTTCTACGCTAACCGTCGGACCATTCGCGCTTTCGTTGGGAGAGTATACCTGTAATGTGCGATTTGTACCGCACTAAAGCTTCCTCGGTGGCGTGCCTCTGCGCTTGGGAGGACTATGGGATCTCCAGAGTCCCACACACGCAGTCCTTCACACGCGTCGCCCTAGAACGGGCCCATCCTCGGGACACAAATATTGCTCTCCTGCCGGCCAAGCACACCCTGGCGCCGGCCTTCCCGGGACTGCTGCTACTGCTTTTAGTCGCCTCTTACGATCAGGCAGGGGATACCGTAGCTCTATTCTTAATCACGAAGCTACAGGACTAACAGGATCTACCTTAATAAACTTGTTGAGTAGTATCGTCATTTGCCATACGATTCCTACATATAAATAGGAAAAAAAGGGGTACACGAGTAGGTACTTATGTCAGACATCAAACGGGTGTAAAAAGTTGGGCGTCAGCTATATACCTTAATAGGTTCATTTCATTCATTCAGAGTTAGGTGAAAAAAAGAACGTTGAAAAAAATCTCGATTGGACAAAGTACAGCTATACTAAAAAGTATTAAAAATAAATTAATTTTAAATAAAATCGAAAACCGACTTTCAAAGTAAACTTTAAAAAATAGTGTAGTTTAAAAAACTTAAAAACACGCTTTTGTGAAAATGCGAACTAAAAAGTAAAAAATAAAAAGAAAATGTATTTTACTGTAAAAAAAGCGTGGGGTGGTTTTTAAGATACTATTGACACCATGCCACACTATTGACACATTATTTATTTTTAATATTTTAGTTGCATTTTTTTTTCATATTATAGCATTGTCATCGGCCCTTGACCCCTGTGCAAATTTTCAAGTTAATCAGACTCCTAGAAGTAAGTGAAAATGAAGTTAAAAGATTCCGTTACATACGTACAGAACAGATCAAGCTAATAAAAGCGTGTTAAAATAATTTTAATTCGTATCGTACTTTTTCTTGCGAATGGTAAGAGAGAGACTATTAAAACTCTCTCTCTTTTTCTCTATTCATTATTAGAAAGGCCTAAACTTTACTCCACCGCCATGCTGCTCAAATAGTCCTTGTGTAATTTTTTCATTCATTTTAAAGATATTTTTACTAGGCGTTAGGTCAGAACATAGGGTCAGAAGCACAAATTACGTATACAATGTTTAACAGTAACATAACATTTCTTTAAGATAATGAAAAAAAAACGATCCTCTTTCAATACTTTTAAGGCAACGTCTGCACCCGGGCGGAGCTGAGGGCCCACTCTGTAAGCATCCGTCCGTAAGTTCTAACATTTTCGGAATCATTTTTAGCATACTCAGATCGCTTCTTTTTCATGAATTAATAAGATATGCGTTGTCTTTGATCACATTAAGCTATTGAATGAATGATGTTGCTAGAATTTCTTCAATCTAATCCAAAAATAAGGCCCGAAAATTCACTTAGTTTCGGATACGGGCGTACAGAGTGGGCCCTCTGCCCTACCTACTAGGCGTTAGGTCAGAACATGGGGTCAGAAGCACAAATTACGTATGTACTACCTGTAGTACAAAACAGCCTCCTCAGATTAACAGTATTCAATTGGGACTTCATTCAAATTTTTTATTTTTTTATTTTGACAAGGTGCTGAATATTCTGACAGACAGTTAAAAATATGAATAAAAGATAAATTGTAAAATGTTCAACATTAAGTAAGAATCTATAAACATAAAATCCTACCATCTAGCGGAACGACTATGATTTACTTTGTCTTATGGTCATACGATGTATAACTTAGTACGTAAGTATCACTATAGATGGCGCTGTAAATGAAATTCTGTAAAATATTTTGCTGTCGATAAAAATGGAACAATTTTGTAAGTACCTATTGTTTTTATCTATTTTTGATCCAAAATTCTTTTAAGTTATTGAAAGTAATTTTTTTTTGTGACGTGAATGTTCAATCTTAAAATATAATAATATCTAAAATAATGATCTAGTTTTTGTAACAAAAGC
Organism: Pyrgus malvae; assembly: GCA_911387765.1. Classification (NCBI taxonomy): domain Eukaryota; kingdom Metazoa; phylum Arthropoda; class Insecta; order Lepidoptera; family Hesperiidae; genus Pyrgus; species Pyrgus malvae. The sequence continues at coordinate 7,604,103 of OU426947.1, forward strand.
CCTTATTTTAGGGCTGCCATTCGTCCGGATTTCGCCGGATTTGTCCTAGTTTGAAGGGCGTCCGGGGGCCGTCCGGCAGGGTTTTTGAAAAGTGTCTGGGTGTAACGCAGTTAGGTAAAGTAACGCCTGATTCTATTAATTATACGGTAAGCCTGACATCTACAAAAACATTAAACTATGCTTGTTAACGTTCGTAAGTCGGCCAATAGAGGGCATTAAGAGCACTGAAACCGACAGATTTTAATCAGCTGTATCTTTATAGGAGATCCTTCGTCGTGATATTATAAGAAATGAATTGTAGGACTCAAAGATTTATTATAACTTTGTCTCTATGTTAAGAATTTTAAAGCGGTGTTTTGCCCCGTCATTAGTGTTTTATTAACGTTAACAAACATGATTTTCAGGGTTTATTTTTGAAAGGTTTTTTTATTATAATATGGTCACTTTTCTGCACATACCAATATTAGCGAAAATAGTAGAAAACATTCAAATTAATAAACTAAAATAAGTAACAATGTTATTTCAGTGTTTTTAATGATGGTCTACTAATATATTCGAAGCGTTCGAAGCGGCGCGGCGGGGCGGTCGCTTTTCATCTAATCTTACTTTGAGGAGGCTTCCTGCCTTGGAAAATATCGCGGATCAGAAAACTAAGAGAAAATAGTACCTATTACATTACTAGGTATGTAAAAAAGGATGAATTATTCTTATTTCCAAAAAATCAAATGCATTAGGTATGCTAGAAATACACAATTTGAAAAATCTTGTGTCACACTGGTGGATTACGGCCGTACGGATTATGGGTAGGGTTGTCAGAGACACGCTTATCATTTCATGGACATTTTGGGGTTACTGGGGTTACTGGGGTCTGGGGTTGGAGTTGGAGTTAGAGTTAGAGTCCAAATCTAACTACAAATGTTTGCTGTTGGGGACGAGCCGAGCCGGGCGCTCTCATCCCCTTGCCCCTCGCGCAACCACAGTGTGGACGTTCCACACATGTTTTGTGCCAAGCGACTTCGGAGCTAGAATCGCGCCGCCCCGTGGTGGCGTACTTACCTAACTTTGTGGAAAAAAACTAGTGTTCATGAATTTCGGGACAGTAAAATGTAATTACTGGACACGGGACCACACGTGAAATTCCGGGACTTTCCCGGAATTCCCGGCCGTCTGGCAACCATAATTATGGGCCGGTCGTTGAGTTGAATCTCACGCAAACTTACGAAAAGATGCCAGAAAATGTCTAAAATTGCCTCACGTAATTAATAAAGCGCTTACAACTTGTAGTTAAAAACTGGCCTCGCATAATATTCGCATAATGTTCTCGTGTACATGTTCTAGGTATGTATGTTAAGTTCCTAGATGCAGAAGAAGGAAAGGAATATTAAACTGAACTATTTAGTTCAATTTTGCAATCCCTACAGTGACTATTGTAGACAATATGGCGTTATTATGAGAAGCGGAGGCCTTGTTCTTGAAATGTGCGGAAGTCTTGAAGTGCTTGAAGTGTGCGAAATGCCCGTTTCGCAAATTGATTGATACCCGCAAGCGTAAGCAAGCAAGATTGATTGAGATTGATACGAAGCGCGTATGGCTCAGCCACTAGCGTAAAACGTAAGCGATCTACGCAGTTAAGCCAAATAGGCGCGATTTCATGCGCGATTCCGTATTTCAGAGGGCACGTTAAGCCGTCGGTCCCGGTTTTTATCGATAGATAACAGTCGTTAACCTTGTCGGAGCAGGGCCGGTTTTAGCATTACTAGCGCCCTGGGCGAGATTTCTTCGGCGCCCCCCCTAACTGCAATTCAATTCCATACGAAAAAAGGCAATGAGTATATAAATAACCATGTATTTAAAAAAACTAATTAGTCCATCGGAATGTTACATGAGCTTTACATTTCTTACAGGACGCAATTTTTTTTTGGGACATGTATGGGGGGTCAATGGAAGCTTAACCCCAAGTTTGTGGGGTTGCCGCTCTTGTCCCCCGGCCGCCATCTTGGAAAAGGGGTGCAAACACCTTTTTCGTAATATCTCGGAAACTATGCGTCCTACAAAAAAATCGTTTCGACATAATTTGTAGCAAATTGCTGTGCCTACAAATATGTTCATATTACTTTATGTCCTAAATTTAAAATTGAAGAAGTTATAAGCAAAAAAGTGAGACACTTTCTATAAAAATTTTCTTTTTTGTACTATAACTTTTTTGTTATACATTTTACAAAAAAATTACGTCATACCAATTTTGTAGGTCTTTTGAGGAAAATTGTTCTCTATATATTTTTTTAATTTCATTAATTTAAAACGCTGTTAAAGCGCTCCAAAGTTGACCGGGTCCGTCAGTGCTCACGAGAATCCGATGAAAACGAAATGTTTAACTTAGTTTTCTGATATTTTTTGTTAATAAGCTCAAGGTCACTCAGCGAGCGATGGACAGTCCTTTGCGACATAATCCGTACCTAAAGATGAAATCCATAGACGAACGAAGGTTACCGACATAGCTCTCAAAATTTGCAAGCTGAAATGACAATGCCCAAGTAACAATTTAACGTCGTATAAAGGTTTAGTAAACGTTATCTGAATACCATACATCGCAATAGTTAAGTCATACTAACGTTATAATAACGTTTACTAAACGCGAAAATGGCCCCAGTTATACGACCTAAACGGTCGTATAATGGTCATACAGAAGTCTCCAGCCAACTTCGTTAACGTCATTCAAAAGTCGTACAAATGTTATGGGATAACCATAACTTTCGACGCTTTGTTGTATTGTGGTCGTACAGGTGTTACTGAATGACTAAAACGTTTTATTTGAGTCAAGAGTTTCGTTTCAAGATTTTAGTGTAAAATAAATAATTACAAGGAAATAAATGCTAGCTGAGTTTATGTTATTTTCATATCTTACTTACTTTATCTGTCTCTCATGCTATTTAGTTCGACTGGGAACTGAAGTTTTATGATAATATACCTATGTGAATACTATTAAGATTTTCATGCCCCCTCGTAATTTTGTGTTTAAATCAATAGATTTTTATTAATAAATATAGGTTTTTCTCTAAAAATGTCCGACATATTGCTTTTGTCGCAAACTTACCTCTGTACGACCTGATGATGATGATAATGGTCGCCATGACAGCTAGCTATTAGGGTTCCGCAAGAAACATAAAGAAAACCCTTTTCATATTGCCAATATTCACCAAAATTCTCGTTAATCTTCGTCTCCACGATTCTTTTGATTCCATTTTCGTAACAAAATTTTATCAAAAGTTCGTAAATATGTCCGCCTAGTCATTATAAAGTCAAAACCTGATTTAAATGCGACTGCAAGTTTGATTAAAGTCAGGACATGACATTAAACGAACATCATGTAATATAAAGGTTATATTTGAGTCGTCAGTAAACAACCATGTCATTTAAGAGTCTTTAATTGACCGCTGTAAAACAATATAGTGATTGTTATATAAACGTCTCTGTGATAATGTCTATACAACATGCACGTTATATAAATGTCATATAAAGGTTTTTCAAAGATATAATTTGGTCTGTTCCAAACATTTATCGGACTATAACGTTAGTATGACTATTGCGTTGTCGTACAAACGTTTTAGCTAAGAAGTAATATAACGTCATATAGTTTAGTCACCCCAACGTTGCTAAGACCAGTTTACTATGACATATTCGTCGCACGACTAATTAGTTACATTAAAAACATCTATAGGACCTGGTAGTCATAATTCATAATTCATAATTCATAATTCTTTATTAGTATTTTTGGGTTACACTATTTCACTTACAATTCAATTTGTCGATCACACCACAAAAATACAATGCCGATTAAGGCTTTTAAAAGACATTAAATACAAATAATTATATTGAACAACTTTTAAGAGTAACAATAAACGATTCGAAGATAACAATAGCAATAATATGTTTATAATAATAATAATAAGAACATGTCATGATAATTAATTAAATAAATGTCAATGATTAATATACATAATTGTCAAGTTTTATCATAATATTTCTTTGTCGTTTAAATAATTGTCACAGCTGTAATAACATTTTGAAGTCAGAATTAGTTTAATTTTTTTGAAGAATATATTGTCTTCCTTTATTTCTTTTATTTCAGTTGGCAAGTTGTTATACAGTTTTACTATCATACAGTATGCGCCTTTACTAAATATACTTAACTTTTTATCATCAGGATACGCCAAATCTAAATTATCTTTTCTACGTGTATTTTGTTCAAGCTTTTTCAATTTAAATAAATGACTATTTTTACGCGCAAACATTAACATTTCTAATATCATTACCATTGTAAGACTGCAATCCAACTTTAGATCGTACAAGTCAAGACTTATACGACGTATTTGTTTGTTGGGTGGGCAAGCCATATAGCAAGGAGGACCGACAATCGATGGGGAAGAAAAGTTCTCGAATGACGACCACGACAAAAGGAGTACTGGCCGCCCTCCAACCAAGTGTACTGATGACCTAAAGAAGGACGCAGGACCGGGAGGAGTAGCGAACGTAAGGGGAGGCCTACGTCCAGCAGTGGACTACGAAAGGCTGAAATGATGATGATGATGACAAGTATAGTCAATAATATTCGCAATGCTGTCCATATATTTGGATACAGTTCTTGTTAGTTGCAATCTTTACAAATACCTACTTTCACACTATTTGTATGTCTACTTTTTACCCGATTGCGACAGGAGGGTTATTAAATAAAACTAATGTCACTCGGTAGTTGGAACAAGACTAACAAGAGAATCGCATCGTAACGTAGCGTTAAACGTCTGATTACAGCATTTGTTTGTTTAAAAAAAGTCAAATAGTTTTAAGAGCGTCCATTTATATAAAGAATGAGAATGAGATTTCTGAGATGAGTGTGTTCGACTTCGTGAAAAATTGAAAAGACAGATCTGGGGAATCCCCGACCATAGAGAATCACATCGTCAACATAACAATTTTTCCCTAAATTTAGGGTTTAAAATAAAAGTATTGAGGCCTCGCTCAATAAGTGAGGTAACTATGAAGAGCGCCTCACGCCTGCGGGAAATTATAAAGAAGCTTATAAAAGGGGCACCGCTGGCGCTCCTTTTCATCTGGCGCCCTGGGCGGTCGCCCAACCTCGCCCTACCCTAAAGCCGGCCCTGCGGAGGTCTCATGGGCTTGAAAAAATCCGACAACGGGTTGGCTAACCTGCAACTACACCAACCCGCATAGGAGCAGCGTGGTGGAGTAAGCTCCAGGTCTCCCCAATAATAAAGACACCCGTGCCCAGCAGTGGGACGCAAAAAAGGATTGCAGCCTTATTGATACCCGTAAGTATTAATTTAAGTACCAAACCATAAAAAAAGCTTATGTGTGCATACAACAATAATAGATAGTTATTGAATGTGTAAGGGTTCATAATTAAACTAACGAACCTGGCAGATATTGTCTTGTCAATGACAATAGTAATAAAAATATAGTATATATACCCGCAAGTATTGACCAAACCCCATATGAAAAAAGCTTACGTGTGCGTAGTATAATAATAGATAATTATTGGATATGGAAGGCTTTATAATTAAATTAACGAGCCTGACGGATATTATCTTGCCAATATAATTATTCAGTAAAAAATGCGCAGACATTACTCACGTTTGCTCATTAAAGCATTGTCTACATTTTTGTACCTAAAACCAATCCAAATGTTTCACTCCAATGTAGTCAAACATAATATCAAATATGATGATTACCCCGCCATGCTTTTCAATGTTAATGCTATGTTAACTTTGTTTCATTCCTATATTAATATTTTAAAGGGCCTACAGGGAAATCGACATGCAGAACTCACTTAAGTTAGATTAAATGAAATGAAATGGAATGGAATGGAATGGAATGAAACGAAACGAAACGAAACGAAATGAAATGAAATGAAATAGTTTATTGAAAGAAATAGTTTATTAACATCCTGGGTAATAATAATAATACACATTTGATGTTTGTCATTTTTGTACGGTTGAATCATAGAAATCGTCAAAGTCAGTTGTATTCTATTGACGACCCGTGATAACCGTTAAAAATAGTATAGTACTCTATGACCCGTGTGGCGCAATGGTCACCATGACGAACGGCCGATCGAACGATACCGGGTTAGATTTCAAGCGAGGCAGAAATTTGAATGACGAGTTTAAATTTCTGTTCTCGGTCTGGCTGTTTCTGTCTTTGTGTGTGTTCATGGTACCCACTGCAAGATTTATTTATTTTTATTCAACTCAGGGCTTTACCCGCTTAATGGCAAGACACAAAGGAACATTTTGTTTTCATCTAAAACAAAACCGAAATGCACTTTGTTTAAATGCTTTTTCTGAACTTGTTGGTTTGTGAGTAAGATATTATCTACCATAAGTAGTAATGAGTCATTCAACACAATGCAATGTTATGATCATAACTCATAAGGAACAGTTATTTTTTTATGTTATGAAGTAGGTATTGGTGTAGATTTCAAGCGATATACAAAGTCATCAATTACCTGCGTAAAACACCACAACCCAAACTCTCTAGTCGCTGGTCGTCCTTACTATAATTATTATTTATTCTTATGTCCTTACATGCACAGAAAAACTTTCAGCTTTTACTAAATAACGAAGGTCTGGCCGTCGTGGGCTCTTTCTCTGTAATAGATTTTTGTAAAAACACATTTTGAATTCGTTACAAATATGAAGGATTATTAAATTTTTAATATTAAATTGACGAATTATTAAAACTAAAAAGATTAAAGTAAACAAAAAATCAACGGATTGCACTCCGGCAGTGCCGGCAGAAGTGAAAACTTGAACATTAACGTTGTGCATTTTTGATATTTTGGAATGGTTAGGGAATAATTTCGCACGAATTTCTTTTATTACTTAATAGTATTATTTTCATCTAGTATTTTCAGTAGGTTTTCATCAAGTATGTTTATACAGTACTCACTCATTTTCTTTCATTATTTCTTCGTCACTTTTTTCATTGATAGATGCACTTTGCTCAATGTCCATATTTTAAATACTTGATATTGTTACGACTTTGAGTACCGATATCTCGTAAACAAAGCGTCGTTTAGCAAAACCCCAAAAACGCATAAACAGGTATTAGGTCTACTATCGAACAGTGAAGAAAGTTCTCGAAAAATCAGTCATAAGAAAAACATCGATTTCTACGAGTAAACAAATTCGGGATCCGCGGCGAGTACGTACCTATATATAGCGTACATGTATTGGTTGTTTACATCGCGGGCCGCGGCTATTGTTTGACTGTACATAGTGTGTAATAATAACTAATAACATAAAGGAAGGTTCGGGACGAGCCTATTGTATTTGGTGGTTCGGGAAATTTCTGGAGAACCATGGGCAGCCGTATATAAGGCACGCGCCGAGCCGCGACTGGGCAGTTTAATTCCGGAAGTGAAATCGAAGCGATCTCTACCAAGCGAAAAGGAAGAATTATTTCGACGACTACAGCGAAGCTATTGGACCATCGTGATTTTGCATAGCGATTTGGACTCTGTCAAGTGGATTTTTGGTGGAAGCCGTCAATAAACGCCTTCTACGATACAAACGGCATTTTCATTACCCATAGCGCGTAACAATATAAACGAATTTTACAAGTTTAGTATAGACAGTCGAGCTGTCACCCCTCCGTCTTACGAATATTTAATCAGGCCACGTGTCCTGACGCGAGTTTAACATTTTTTTCCCATCCCAATAAAAAGTGCACAACGCCGCTAAAGAAGTTTTCACTTCAAAAGAAGTATTTTTTTTTCAGACGTCACGATACACAGAATTAGAATTTATCTCGCTGTTTTATTATAAATAAATAAGATGTACATATGACACTATATTTTTAGAGACTATTGCATTTAATCGACTATATCATTATTTATATAATAAAACTAAAGGAGTCCCGGCACGATAAAGGGACTTATATAGTGTGATAGCCCTTTATCCCCCCTCGAACAAGAAAGTTCCCGTTTTAACCTAAAGGGCGTGTTTTTAAAGATATAAGGGCTTTTCCAACCCTTCAACTTGGAAATTAAGTGTAGTGGCGCCATCTGTTGTCGAGTATTTGAACTTCATTCAGAACAACGATTATTTGGGTTCATGGACGTACCCAGGTTCTTGGCCAGAGGGGGCAAGTTCTTGGCCACTGGGGGAAGTGGTGCAAATTTTAAGGTTATTATATTAAGGGTTTCAAGCTGGGTACCGCAATAACGTACCGCAGTAAATTTGCTTTCCACGTTACGCGATGACACGCATACAAAAACCAAAGTCCACGCGGACGAAGTCGCGGGCGGCCGCTATAATATTATAAATGCGATTGTAAGTTTGTTTGTTACTTTTTCACGCGAAAACTACGCAACCGATCATCATGAAACTTTGTACATATATTCTTGGAGTTATCAGAAGTAAAATAGGATACTTATTAAAAAAAATAACGCGGGTGAAACTGCGGGGTGCAGCTAGTCGGCTATAAATTTTAATAATCTACAAATGTTTACTTGCCAACAAACAAATTTTATAAAAAGATACCGGATATTTAAATTTGTTTTAAAGTTATTTTTATCAACAAAACAAATGACAAAAGTATAAAATCATTCATTTTTATTAGAAATTAATAAAAAAAATTCTTCGTTAGTCAGCTCATTTAGTTCAGGTGTACATATAACTTCTCTTTTCAGACGGTCTCTACTTGCGTCCATACACCGAGTATAATTTCTTAACAAATAAATAAGCAAAGTGTGTGTAAGAAGTGAGCACTGCAATTGAGCATTTAGGCAATAGGCTAGGTCTTAAGTTCAATGTTTTAACTGTTGCACGTTGCTGTACAACTGGGCCATTAAATTATAGTCCGACGGAACGTTGACGTCGTTATCTGACAGCTCTTTCACACTGCCTCGCGTTATCGCAGTGTATTCGCAGCGTTGTCGCTAGCGAAGTGTCGGGTATCCATATCCGTATCCACGAATATCCATTCGAGAGAAATGAAAGATCCGTGACTTTTTGACGGATTTCTTGCGGATCTTTCCATATATCTGTATATTTTGTTCTGGCCAGTGTTGAAATTAATAAAAAATATACTCCAAAATTCAAATGACAGAACAGCTGATGTTAATTAATAGGAAAATAGAATATTGTGTGGGGTGAAACAAGACGATTTCTGACGAGGGTCGCCCTGGTTTGTAATCGTGTTTCATCCCGTCGCACACACTGTATTTTTCGTATCACATGTAATGAAACAACGAGTTTTGATTTCTGTAGCCAGTCGAAGTAAGACTATTTCAGACAAATAGCACAGTTATATCTTTTGACAACGATTTGACGACAGTTGTCAATACGATTCTGTCACACTTGAAATAAAGACGTAAATAATAAACAAATGAAGGTGCCGGGTACATTCGAATTGGTTTGAAATTGTCTTATTTCGACTTGCAAAACAGAGATCTAAACTCGCTGTTTGCTGCGTGTATGATGCATGTGATATGAAAAAATATTTTTTACCTAACTTTAAATAAGACAGAAGAAAAAAAACACTTCTGTCGCGAACTATCAAGGTCACGCGAGGCAACATCGATTGATTAAAAAGTTAAGATCCATTTTGGATCTACATACTAGTACATACTTTGATAGCGATCCGGCACATCACTAGACTTGTCGCACCTCGACCATGCGACCTAATCGAGAACGCCACATATTTTTTTTTATTTTGACAGCTAAAATAAGTAGCGTTAAGTTTTTTCTTCTTCCCATCTTTTTCAACATTAAGTTCACAGAATCCTATATTAATATTAGTAATGCTGTTGGTACGAGTATGTTACAGAAATTTATTCATATTACGGAAGGGTGCGCATAGTGTGGGGTCAAAAAACGCTTGTGTGACAGGACTTTAAGGAGTAAAAAACCTTAAACTGAATACTTGAGTTGAACTGAGTACTGACTCATTGCTTTAAACTTCCTGTTCGTGCATTTGTTTAGAAACGGGTTATTGTAAGTAATATCTGTGATACTTACCTATAGGTATGTATTTCGAAATTAATCTCTTGGTTCTGGTGATCTAGTTCTTAAAACTTCTTGGCCCACTGCTGGATACGGGTTTTTCTCCTTAACTGGGGAAACCTAGAGCTTACTCCATTATGCTGCTCCAAATGGGTTGGTGGAGTTTAATGTAGTTCGACTTCAATCAAGGCAAACGTTTTAATGGATGGGTTGTTATTGGTCTAAAAAACTAATAATAATAATATGAAAAATAAGATTTTATAAAATGATTTTATGGTTGATTGTTTAAACTGAAATAATATTCTGTTAATGCATAAAATAAAATAAGTAAATTTGCACGCCATCAGGCAGGATTTGTAGGTATAAAATATTAATGTGTAACACCTTTGTAAACTGAATCCAGCAAATAAAATATTTCATTTCATTTCAAACTTTGTCCTTGTCTTTGTGCGACTAAGATGTCCGCGACACAGATCCTGCAGAGAGACCTATGCCCAGTAGTGGGACACGAAACGGATCGCAGCCAGTTATGAGCAACGATGTTCGCGGCTTTAATGTAGATACGAGTAGTGTAACCTTAGATCCCTATTAATAACACAGGAAATGTATACTACATATAATAGAGCATCGAACCATTCGATAAGACATTAATTATGGGTAAAACAGTTACCATTGCCATTGAAGCGTGAAAAACCCTGAAAAATGTAAAAGAGTTATTGACCTTCTTGAGTTACGTGGTCCCGAATCGAATCGATGTCTAAAGGTCATATTTAGATTTGCAATTTATCTAAACAGTAGACAAGGTTCGTGGTAAACTTAAATTGAATCTTAACAACAGTTACCAATATTTATTTCTTTGGAACATTTTTTTTTCATGTATAAGTAATAATGGCTGCAACCCTTTTTGCGTCCCACTGGTGGTTACGGGTATCTCCCCGTTATTGGGGAGGCCTGGAGCTTACTCCATCACGCTGTTCCAATGCGGGTTGGTGGAAGTGCGTGTTAGTTGCCAACCCGCTGTCGGATGTTTTCAAACCTCCCATTAGGCCTCCGACAAGATTTAATAACTGTTATCTATCGACGATAACGGTCCCGCCATTGGCTTAACGTGCCCTCCGAAGGACGGAAAGCGCATGAAATTTTTTGCCACTAGCGGTCACCCATCTCACATCCGACGGCGCCCGTTTGACTTAGTTGCATAGATCGTTTGCGTTTTACGCTAACCGCCGGGCCATGAGCGCTTATAAATAATAATGTTCATCTTAAATCGTTGCATGCCTTACGTCTGTCTTAAACATTCTAGGCCTTTGATTAAGACCCTGTCTTGGTGCCAGAATACGATCTTATGCATCCTCTGCCTGTCGCAAGAGGCGACTACAAGGATAAGGGGTCAGGGTAGCCGGCAGTAAGAGTGGGAGCTCAAATCGTCCAGTCAGCTCCCAAGTGCCAAGATACACTAGGTACCTTAAGCACCGACAATCGCCGATCTATTCTTTTTTTTAACACGCTTATATTAGCTTGACCTGTATGTATGTGTGTATGTATGTATGTGTGTATGTATGTATGTAACGGAGTCTTTTAACTTCATTTTCACCTACTTCTAAGCGTCTGATTAACTTGAAAATTTGCACAGGGGTCAAGGGCTGATGACAAAGCAATAATATAAAAAAATCTAACTATAAAATAAATAAAAAAATGTAGTTTAAAAAACTAAGAAACACGCTTTTGGGGAGCTTTTTGATTTGAGATACGTCTATTGACACCATGCACCTCACGCTTTTTTTACAGTAAAATACATTTATACATTTTCTTCTTATCACTTAATTTTTAGTTCGTATTTTCACAAAAGCGTGTTTTTTAGTTTTTTAAACTACATTATTTATTAGAAAAATAAAATAAATTTACCTGCTTCAATAAAAATAAAATGAAACATTTAACGGCTTCATAGAATTTACTTTTCCGTAAGCGTGCCTTTATTTCTGAGAATACCACTTATTTCCTACTACCTGTGCGACGGAGTTCCCCCACAGTTCTTTGACCATGTTTTCTCATTGATAACATTTGTGTGAGTAAATATTTTTCGACATTCACTTGAGCTTTGATATTCATTGGAGTGTGAATCAATAAATGTCTAGAATATTGTAGGTAGATTCGGTGTGTCACACATACGTTATACCTAATAATAGTACCTGGACGCCCGAGCGTTGCTCGAATAGAAACAATTGATTTTCTTGGTTTATTTTTAAGAAACATTCATTGACTACTTAGTGTTACCAGTCTTTTGAAATACCTAGCTCCCAATTTAAAAAAATGTCACAAAAAATAAAAACGTAACTTGCCTACTTGAGATTTGAACTCGGGCCTCCAGCTCGAAAGTCAGGTTTCGTAACCATTCGACCAGAAAGCTTTAATTCCTAAGACGAAATTTTTATAGAATTCTTTCATACATAGAGATATTGTCATTTGTTTGAAGGGCGGATTGACGGTCGACAGTTGACTTAATTCTCCAATAGATGTCAGTAAGAGTAATTTTATATTTAACGGCATAAACATTAAATAAAACGACAATTTCTATCAATAAAAATATGTAGATCGATTTATCATCCCCGAAACCAGGGTAGGTACTAAATTTCAATAAAATCTTTGGAGCAGTTTCCGAGATTCAAAAAATATATTTAGATACTAGCTGTGCCCGCGACGTCGTCCGCGTAGATAAAGACTTGTACAAAAGACGGATTATTTGTTCCTCCTCCTCCTCCTCCTCCTTAGTCGTTCACTCTTGATCATCTCTTGACAGAGTGGTCGTAGCTGATGAGGTTGCAATTTCGTTGGATAATGATGCTCTCGCGATGCGTCACCATTTGCTGCGGTTTGTAGCATCTTGAAAACTCTAGACTATGGAGGTCTGTGTTGCAGCTTTGATAATGTCTGTCTAACGTGTAGGTGAGCGCTCGCGTGACCGCTTGCCCTCCACTGTCCCTTCGATTATTGTTACCTTTTATGAAATTACTTATGATACAAAAGTTCATATTATTATGTTGAGTAGATATATTCTTCCTGAGTCCTTACAGTTCTTACTGTACTCCTCTTATAATATCGACAATTCAGTCGTTATATCAATTTATTTTTACAAATTAAACGTATTACAATAGCCTGTTTTTAAAGTGTTTAGATAGTACTGCTGTGCCCGCGGAAAGTATCATTATAATTAAATAATTTGTGCTGCAAATAATTCATAGATTAATTATTATTATGTAACTTAAATCTATTGCAGAAAGGTGGTGAACTATACAACTACGCTACGCCAGGCGTGGTTAGTAGTTGGGAGTCAAATTCTTGGTTGCTTGCACGTTGGTTGCAATTGTCGTTAACATACCGTCGTTCATACTTAATGGAGGTCTTTTGAGCGATATAAAACTTGCGACAGCAGTTAGGCCACTAACAATGAAGATGTCATCAACCTGAATTGGAGCAGCGTGAGAGGATCAGCCCCTACGCGATTAAGAGGCACGTCGCCTATTAAATAAGATTGATACCAATAAAATCTGGACGTTACATTTGAGTTTAGTTGTCAATTGGTCCTATTAACAACCCTTCCTACAGCATCAGAAATAAAGTAAGTCCTCTATACATATATCGATTACTAATATTATTTTGGGCGTGACCACCATGCAGAGCTGCTGCCGTGACGCTTTAGCATATTAGTGTAACACCAGTGCCAGTACTGCGTGTGTATGTAATAGCTCTTATTAAATTAACCACTGAAAACGATTTTATAGTTAATTTCAATACAAAACCCCAGCGGAGCCACCCGAGCACTGGCTTTCAAGAAGAGCTTTTTTACAGCTTTCTTGAAGAAACCCATGTCAAAGTCCACTGGAAATGCCTCAGCTGGAAGGTTGTCCCATAACTTACACATCCGTTCAAACATCAAAAGGAGCGTGCAAAGCGGCTTGTGGAACTTTGACCTTCGACTGGTGGTGTAATCATGATATGGTGACGTAGGTACCATTTTGAAAAGATCACTCAGCATAGTAAAGTCGGTAGAACACTTTGATTTTTTAACGTTTCACACTGATAGCCCCACAGTAGGGTAGACCTTGTGTAATGGGTACCATGAGACACACAGAGATAGAAACACAAACACTCAAACCGAGAACAGAAAATTAAATTCATCATTAAAATTTCTGCTTCGCCGGGAATCAAAGACCCTTCGCTGGGCAGTCCAGCATGGTAACCATTGCGCCACGCGAGTCGACAATTTATTGTTAAGTATCTCTGGATCTGCATTGGAATAGTGTTATTGAGCAACAACGCCATCTATAGCGTCACCTATTAAATAAAATCGATACCAAATACCAATAATATCTGGACGTAACCACTGCGCCGCGCCTCCATAATGCTCTACTACAATGAGTAAAATATCAGCGCCAGTTCCAAAGCTCTCTAAGTTGTTAATTTTTTTATTCGATATTTTACTATGTAAATATACTCGTAATTAATTATTTGAAATCATCTCCACCAATCCACTCTATAATAGCGTTATTCAGTAACAACGCCATCTACCGTATAGCGTGTAAATTAAATCGTCGATATACCAAATTTGCAACAACAGATCACCAAATAGTTCTGAATGAACTATTCGCCACATAGATGTCGGCAGTAGCCTCGTTTTGTTAAGGTTTTGTACATTTTGTATTGAGGATTTCTTTGAATATGTGGTGATATGTTGTATGGTTCTTTTTTTAATATTTCGAGATGAAATCTAGCATAAATGATCGAAAATTTGCTATTAAAATATTAAGAGATGTAGTAATTATCGAAACTTGCGAACGCCTGCATTCGCACGCCATTTCATCATTCTTGAAATTGACGTAACTTTTTTGTTTGTGAACCGATTTAAATAAAACAAACCCTAAATGTTAATCCAAAAAAATACCAATACACCAGTGAAAACCGCATCCTTCTACGTTAAGCCGTTCCTGAGATTAGCGCGCACAAACGAACAGATAAACAGACAAACAGACAAACAGACAAACAGACAATAATTCTAAAAATCATTGTTTTGGGTTCTATTACGCTAATAAATAGCCCTAGTGACAGTTTTTCTCAAATATCTTCAATGTACAGAAACCGACTTGTTACAGATTTATTATATGTATAGATATACAAGATTTGCTCGTTTAAAGGTATTAGATAATTACGAAAGTTTGGTTGAGCATTGAGAATATTCAATCATCTGGTGTAACATCCGCTCAATTTTTCCATTTAATAATACGCAGATTGCAGACAGATTTTAAAAAATACAATGATGTTTTGGTGTGTTTCTCTAACTGTGGAATGAATATCTTTTCGCCGTAAGATACTGGCTCCGAAGTACAAAAATATTAATTATAAATAACATACTTAAAAAATGTAGGATCGTTCATAGATCTGTATTAATTGTGCGTTCGAGATCCTGGGTTAAATTTAAATTTCAGATTAAAAGATAGTATACATATAAGGTATAAAAGACCTTGGGCCCTTGGTCTTCTGACATGAAAAAATTCATATCAGAAATGTCGTCCAGGCTTGTTCTTGCATGTGGCGACCTGAGAGCTGGTGAGTATTTCGACCAAAGGCTCAGCCTCGGTATTCAAAGGGGAAATAGGTATATTCATACTAATCTATGGGGGAAATGCCGCCAGCGTCTTAGGCGCCATGCCGAACACGGACATTTTAGAAGAAGTTTTTTATTATAATTTTATTTTTGTTTTATTTTTGTAATTACAATATTTTTGTACAGTTTTTTTATTCTTATTGTATATAGTTAATTCTTTTTTAATATAAATTGTAAAGTAGCTTTAATAGTTTGTAAATAAAAAAATACATATTTACAATAATGAATTAGTGTCTATCGCAAGATTTCTAATGTAATATTTCGGCTCAGATATTTTTTAAATTTTAATTATACATTAGTAGAACGCTGCGAACAACAAAGTATGGCCGGTTAAAACTTTACCGAGCTGTGCACACACACACGACACGCAAACACATACAACAAAACTGAACATGGCTTTGACAGTCGAATATCGCGGCGCATAGAGTAAAACGTTGTCCAAAACAATAAAAAAGTCACTAGAAAAAATATTTTTTTATCTCCCACTACTGGGCACAGGTCTCCTCTCTTAAGAGAGGGATTTAGGCCATAGTCCACCACGCTGGTCAAGTGCGGATTGGTGGATTGTGAGATTGGTGGATTGGTGGAGAAAAAATAATAGGTACATAAATAAATAACGCTTCACACTCATAGCCCCACAGAAGGATAGATATACCCTGTCGTGGGTACGATGGACAAACACAAAGACAGAAACACAAATACCCAGACCGACAACAAATTTTTTATACCTACTCATCAATTTCTGCTTCGGCTAAATCTAACCCTCCGATAACCCGGGGGACTCTCCGATCGGCATTCCGGCATGGTAACCGTTACGCTACACGGGTCCTCAATATACCGAAATGTGTTAATAAATTGTAATGAATTATAATAAATAATACTTATAATAATGAGGTAATTTAATTATGATTTCAATATATGTGTGCGTAGCTCGGTCACGCGTCCATGTTTCCAAAAATTTGTTGTTCGCGGAGTTCTATCTTTACTTTAATATTTTATCTGAGTATTTGGGATTTTGAACCCGCGTCGTTGGAATTTGAGGTCCTAACAACTACGCCTTAGATCTGCCGAGGCCCTTTCGCGTTAATTTTATATCGACACTAGCGGCCGCCCGCGACTTCGTCGCGTGAACTTAAGTTTTAGAATCTCTAAAATAAAAGTAGGTTACTTCTTATTACATCAGCCACCTGTTAGTGAAAGTCCCGTTTAAATCGGTCCTGCCGTTTCAGAGATTCGCCGGAACAAACAGACAGACAGATAGACAGATATACAAACATTATAAAAAATGTTATTTTGGTATATGTACAGTATATAAATTCATACGAATGTAGTAAAAAGCAGTTATTTTAATATTACAAACAGACACTCCAATTTTATTTATTTGTATAGATGTATAGATAGATCGACGGTTCCGGGCGGCGCGGACGGCCCGGCGATATTTATCTAATACCAGCGTACAAAGATCAACATTATGTCAGAGTTTCAACTCATACAAAGTTATTTAATATTATGATTTTAAAATATTTTTTTGCTGTCGATAGCTGCAGTTCATGGACATCATGACGTCAAGGACAAATAACTCGTAAGAGGCGACTAAAAGGGGGCTTCCGGGGATGCGGACGGTGAGAGTGGGAGCTTGATCCGTCCAGCTAGCAGTCCCGGGAGGGACGGCGGTGTATGCGTGGCCGCATGCTCTCCCGAAGATGGAGTTGGATGAAGTTATGAGGCGCCGCGCGTGGAGGACACCGGTGCGTTCCTATGGAGATCCCGGAGTCCTCACAAACGCAGAGGAAGGCCACCGAGGGGGTTTAAGTGCGGTCAAATCCCACATAACCCGGTATCCTCTCCCAAGGTGTCGGGTACCTTTTGAAGGTTTCTCCCCGATACAAAAAAAAAGGCAAACCGCCATCAGTTCTCGAAAATTCTTGGCTGGATGATACGGGCTCCCTCTCTAGTCGACCGCAACCCCTGAAGCCCCCTTTTAATCAACTCTTACGGTCAGGCAAGGGATACTGAAGCCGTATTCTTAGTCCGTATTCCAAGAGTATACTTGTATTCCGATAACCTATTCAACGCGAATCTCTACTCTATGCCCACGTTACGAGATCAATATCTGCAGTATTGTAAAATTTTAACACTGAATACAAGACCGTGATTACGATAATTATACGATAAAACACAGCTGAACAAATTATAAATATTACAAAAATAATATTTAACTTTGTTTACTAATCAAATGTCCGGAACTGAAAGGCACGCGTATACCTTAGTACACACTAGAGACGTACTTAATGTTTTTTTTTATATTTGCGTGTACGAAAGTCCTCGTGATTATTTGAAGACAGTATCCACAAATATGAATACCCATCCCAATATAAATTTTAGAGTTCCGTAATCAAAAAACTAAAAAAGGAACCTTCATAGCATAGGATCACTCGTTTGGCTCTTCATCGCAGCGTCGGTCTGTCACAGCAAATGGGCTTCGAAAGTAATTCATCCAACGATGAATATATAAAAAAATCTGTCATAGTCGGGCCTTTCGTAAAAGGTCTACATTTCTTACTGAATAGTGAATACTGCGAACAAATTTGACTATATCTATATCTCGATCTCAAAAATATCGTATATTATAATGACCAATATAAAATAAAAATAAATGCAGCTATTTCGAATTCAAATAGGGTCTTGGACACTATGCACAAAAAATTCAAAATCATTACCTTAAAAAGGTTGCACTAAATCACGCTTGGAAAGCAATATAATTGTTTATTCTTTTTTATACATTATTTTTATTACCACTGAAATCAATAATAATGAAGTCAATTGGCTATATAAGATAAGTGACGTCACTTATCATCTTCTCATACAAAATGTATGGGGATGTTACGTTTTGACAGCTCATTAAAAGTATCTCAATTGACTTGGTAGTCCAAATTCCAATATACTACCTATATCACTAACACGTACGCTCATAAGACAACGTCATTGAACTTTTCACGGCATGTTGGGCCTTGTGTAGATAGTAGAAGATAATGCGAATGTTTTTCATATATTTAACTCTAGATTTGTAACATTGATACAACTTAATCGTACCGAAGTAAAACATTCTTATCAGCAATCTATTTATACGAGTATCCTTTTACTAGTACGGAGCTTAAAATTATTTCAAATAAATCTGAAGAGATATTGACCATAGTTTATACCCGCATCGACCAAGTGTTAGTTATGTAATGCCTGCTAGTCCTGCTACACACGTAAAGATACTCGTATATCGTAGCGATTGTTCTGTGCAAACCGAATTGCGCCGTACCTAAAC
Source organism: Pyrgus malvae (assembly GCA_911387765.1). Lineage (NCBI taxonomy): Eukaryota > Metazoa > Arthropoda > Insecta > Lepidoptera > Hesperiidae > Pyrgus > Pyrgus malvae. The sequence goes on from OU426947.1 coordinate 7,623,103, forward strand.
ATAATATATAGTAAATATAATAATCGCACGATATAACTGTGCACATCACATCATATAATTTAAGGAAAATTGGGATAGTTCTTAAGAGCAGATTGCTCTACGTAAAAATATTATTTATACTCTTTCTTTTTTGACGACGGATATATTTACTCTACGTATATCATCCGCCAATCCGCCGTTCCTACAAATCACAAAGTCGATTAGAAAGAGCTCTGTATAAAGAATCTCGTATACATATAATGTAATCTGACTGCGGAGCTAGAGACGCGGGTTCAAACCTCAATCACGCAGTATTGTGTTTCTTTTAGCGTTAATTTCATTTTTTGTGACTATATCTTTTTTAATCGGAAGTGAAATCAAGTGAATCAATTGAAATACAGTTGGCGTTGTTAAGTAACACTAAGTCAGTAAGTGTTTTAATTGAAATAAAATCAAGAATAGCAATTGTTTTTATCCGAGCAACACTCGGTCGTCCGGGTACTATAGGTATACTTATACAAAAATTGCTCGAATATTTAATATAATAATACCTTTGAGTATTATTAGATTTATCAGTATCCGATGCGAAAAAAAGATCTGTTTTCGATTAATCTTTACGATTTTCCGACTGCTTACCTAACATTACGCAGTGATCTCATAAGTCATAATAGGTTTACATTCACGAATTAGAGCAGAACGTTACTACGCAGAGAACGGAAATAATGTTCCAATAATAAAACAAAGTATTATATTCGCAATGAATCTTTATCTTTTTTTTTTTATAGATAAACCTAACAAAAAGGCAGACGGGCCGCGTGATGTTAAGCGATCACCGTCGCCTATGGACACGGGCAACCCTAGGGGAGCCACCCGAGCATTGCCGGCTTTGGAGGAGAGCTTTTTTTACAGCTTTCTTGAAGAACCCCATATTATAGTCCACTGGGAATGCCTCAGCTGGAAGGTTGTCCCATAACCTACACGTCCGTGGTAAAAAGGAGCGTGCAATGCGGACTGTGGAGGACCGCCACGAGTCCAGATGGTGCCGGTGGAACTTTAACCTTCGTCTGGAGGTATAATCATGGAATGGTGATGTAGGCATCAATTTGAAGAGTTCCTCGGAGCACTCACCATAGTAAAGTCGGTAGAACACGCAGAGCGAGCCTATGTCTCAAAATTATCTTTCTGAAGTTAGCTACAAGTAGTTGTGCAGAACTCAAAATAGGCATGATGACAGATTTTTAAATACCTTTCCATATTGTAGGTACATGTCTCCTAGTTTCGAAAAAAAGTTTATTTCAGCAATAAACTTAAGTTTTAACGTAAATTAATGAATTTTCTGCTATGTAATTTGAATTAAGCGCGAAAACGCTCGTAGGTGTCATGGCGTCGGCTTGCTCGTCAAACTTCAAGCAACACGATGACTTTTACTGAGACGTGACGTCATTCCTTTTGATTGGCGTTTCAGATACATGGCCGATTGCTGTATTTATACTTTTATTTTATTGAAAATCTTATTAATCTTAATGTTTATATTAAAATGGGATTATATTTTAGAACTTTGGTAGCATATATTTTTCTGTAAAACCATTTATTCTCTGATTCTTTAATAGTGTCATCATGCCTTGCTCTAAACCAATCAAAACATTTCTCACCACAGCAGTAGGGTGCACTGTACACCCGTTAGATGCAGTTACCTTCAAAAAACATAGGGGGCTTAGCCAAATTGAGACAAGATCTAATATCGTCATCGTCTCTGAAATAGCGTTCGTTTTGCTTTTTCAATAGGTACGTCAAATGAACATTACGCTAACTCACAGCGTGAAAAACGTGAAAAATGAAAATTTCGAATTTTTGAGTTAGAGTAGTGTTCATTGGAGGTATCGATTTTTGAGGATCGCGATCGTAGTGAAGGCGATAATTAACAATGCCGCTTGTCTTTGTTTGGGATAATTGTCGTTGACAATGCGATAGTTTATGGTTTCGTTACAAATATGTATAGCGCGCATTGCTCTTCGGCTAGCGTAGAACGCAAGCGGTCTATGCAGCTAAGCCGAACGGGTGCGGTCGGATGTGAGATGGGTGACTGCTAGTGGCAAAAAAAACATGCGCTTTTCCGTCCTTCGGAGGGCACGTTAAGTCGTCGGTCCCAGTTGTTGTCGATAGATAATAGTCGTTAAACCTTCTCGGTGGCCTAATGGGCGGTTTGAAAACATCCGACAACGTGTTGGCCACTTACCCGCATCTCCACCAACCCGCATTGGAGCAGCGTGGTGGAGTAAGCTCCAGGCCTCCCCAATAAAGCCTTTTTCTCCCAGTGCCCAGCAGTGGGACGCAAAGAGGGGTAGCAGCCAATCCTTCTAATATTATAAAAGCGAAAGTAAGTTTGTTTGTTACTCTTTCACGCGAAAACTACTCAACCGATCATCATGAAACTTTGTACATATTTTAAACTCTTGGAGTAATCAGAAGTAAAATAGGATACTTTAAAAAAAATACGGGTTGCACTCCGGGAGTGCCGGCAGAAGTGAAAACTTGATTATTAACGTTGTGCATTTTTGATTTATTGGAATAGTTAGGGAATAATTTGAACGAATGCTTTTATTATCAATATAAAAGTACTATTATTTATGTCGTAGAATACAACATTTATTTATTGCGCTATCGTACACAAACATTACAATTTATATTTCATTTTCTAATTCTTTTCAATTTTTTTTTCATACTTTGAAAAAAATTCTTACTTTGAAAAAAAAAATTTTAACCCATTTTTTATGAAAACAGATTTTTTCAAAATCTATTTTTTAATAATCGAAACCCTTACAATCGATTAAAAAATAAACAATCGATTGTTCGATTAATCGATTTCGATGTTACAACACTACTCTCCAACCGTCTTAGGTTTTTCGATCAGCACACGTGACCTGACGCGAGTTTCACAGTTTTTACCCATCCCACAAAAGTGCTCAACGCCGCTAAAGAAGTTTTCACTTCAATAACGCGGGTGAAAGCACGGGGCACAGCTAGTTAACAACAGAAAGAATCAACAAAGAATCAACACTAAAGGCATTGTTGTGGAATAAAATAATAGAGCGAAAACATGTCTTTTCAGCAGATACATTCTGTTAAAGTAGCTGTTAAAGTAATATCGTTTTATTACGATATCTGTCTGACTTAGGCAACCATCTCTAAAATTTGTCAACGCGGACAAGACGCGTTAAAACCCCGGATTTTAGAGCCCAAAACTCGGACATGTCAATAGCGGGGGACGGTGAATTTAGCGAGTCGGTTCGTCGGTTGACTGCGGTGTGCGGGTACAGTGCATGTGTCGCGGGCGGCCCAAGGCTTTATTCTTTTTAAACCCGGACTACCCATGAAGTCCGGCCCTGACGCTCTCCGGACGCCCTCGAAACTAGGACAAATCCGGGGAAACTCGGACGGATGGCAACCCTAGTCTGACTTGACTGACTACTTGATATAGTGATGACTCACCGATTTTTATTTAATTATTTGAATGGAGTAGCAGACGAGCATGCAAGCCACGTGGTGTTAAGTGGTCGCTGCATGGACATCTACATAAGCAAGCATAGGTAAGTCTTGTCTGAGGTCGTATGCAGTTGCGCTGCTACTCCGGAGGCTGGTGGTCGCCTCATGTAAGCGTGGCCGGCAACTGCACCTTTCCATCGAAACACAACAGAATTGGTTCACGGCAGATTGGTGCAGCGGGATTTAATTTTGTTATTTCCGCAATCGGTTTGAAAGAAACGGGAAGAAAATTGATTGATTTTTTTATCTCGACATTGACAATATGAGCGTAACATTCGATATTATTATTAAAAGAAAAAATATATAACTAATTACCTATGAACAAAACGTCGGATGTTAACTAGACAATTTGACCGCGAATTGTGTGCACAAGTAACAATTATTTTACTTTAATTTGTTATGACCTTATGTTCAAGGCTGACTATAATTAACTTAAACTCCCGAAATAACATAGCTCTGAACTGGTTAAGTAATTTAGTACTATTTTAATAAAACAAGTATATGCCTACTACAGTGTAAAAACTCAATGTACGTCCTATATCTATACTAATATTTTAAAGAGGAAAAATTTGTATTTTTGTTTGTTTGTAATGAAGAAACTCAAAAACTACTGTTCTGATTTCAAAAATTTTACCACTAGATAGCTACTGAGTAACATAGGCTACTTTTTACCGCGGGAAAATTCTTCATTCCTACGTGAAAACGGGTAATAGAGACAACACGGTTGAAGCAACTGGCTAAACGCCTTTGATATAATAAAGCAATGAAGCCTGGAATAGCACATAGGCTATTTCTTACCCTACGGGGACCCATTAAACTGAAGGCTAGTAAAAAATATATTGGTTGGTTGCCAAATTATTGTTTTATGACAAGGTTTATCCTAGCAACGCTCGGTCGTCCATTAAAACAGGACAATGTATGTCGGGTCAGTTAGTTTTAAATAAGTATCCGACATAGCTCTCAAAATTTGCAAGCTGAAGTGGCAATGGGCAGGCCACATAGTTAGGAGGACTGACAACCGGTGGGGAAGAAAGGTCCTCGATTGGCGACCACGTCTCGGTAAAAGGAGCACAGGCAGCCCTCCAACCAGGTGGACTGAAGACCTAAAGAAGATAGCGGGAAACAGCTGGATTCAGAGGGCGCAGGACCGGACGGAGACGGAACATTAGGGGAGGCCTATGTCCAGCAGTTTTTCGTATCGGGAGAAAAACCTTCAAAAGGTACCCGACACGAAGATTCTGAGTTTTGTGGGATTTGTACCGCACTAAAACCTTCTCGGTGGCCTGCCTTTGCGCTTGGGGCGGACTCCGGGATCATTAGTGGAACGCACGCGGCGCCCCAGAATGGACCCATCCTCGGGAGAGCAGATATCCTCTCCTGCACCTTCCGGTGCTTACGGCGGCATGTGGCCACGCAAACACCGCCGTCCTTACCGGGGCTGCTGACTGGATCGATCTGGATGGATAGTCGCCTCTTACGATTAGGCAGGGGATATCGGAGCTCTATTCTTAATCCCGAAGCTACAGGGACTAAAAATGTGGAACGCTTCACGATTTTGCATGTCATCCTTGCGCAGGGACCATGTTAATCTTCTTTGTATCGTTCCAATCTTAGTATATTATTATGAACTTACTGCCGAAGGGACTCTTAGAAAAGCAGTCTGACAATAAATGTTTTTTTCAAGAGAAGACCTGATAATGTTAATAGTATCTACCTTTTTTTGTTATGTAAAATATTTTATATTACAGGTAGGTTAACTTATTAGTAGCAAAAGACGGTAATGTGTTGTGTTTCCTGAGAAGCCTTGATAACCACTTAAATATAACAGCCTCATTTTCCTCGTATTGTTAAGCAATTATTTAGCGATCATAAAGAATAATTCAGCTACTTATAGTAATTCTTTATAGTGTTAAGTTAACAATAATGCTACCAGGTTTCCATTATGGTTGAGTCATATCACACAAGTGATATTATTTGCAACGGTGTTAAGTATGGAACTATACTACTTGATCTGCTGTTAAGTACAAAAAATCAGAAGTAGGTAGCATTTCTTTCAGTTACCGTCAAGTTTGCACATTTTTGACGTGACAACGTCTAATAAATCGATGAACGCAGGTGCACCCACGAAAAAGGATGACTCAAAAACGAGTTTAGGCGGGAAGTCGAAAAAGACATATTGTGCTCTTGTTTTATTTTCATTTTCTTGGTGTATTTTTGAGTTATATCGGATAAAGTTGATGGCATTTTGTTTGATATAGGTTAATTACAGTGCACGAGTGTTTGTGAAATAGAATAACGGTGCTAAAATATGTTTTTTTCTGCTTGCCTCCAAAATTCCATCGGACACATTCTAGTAAAGTAGCCATCGCTTTACTTGAATGTTGGACTGACTAGACTGACTGATTACTGACGACTGACTTTGTTATTACTTCGACCAGTTTCATTGAAACTGGTAAGAAATTGATGCAAAAATTATACTTGACGCTGGCAGTATGCACAGGGTTTGCGATGCCATAATTAAAAAAAAAAAAGGATGACTCATTGTAACGTTACGCTGATTGTACCGTTACGTCGAGAGTTGAGCGTTCGGCTTGCGCAGTTCGTTACTGTTTGTAAAGCGAAAAGTTAATGTGGTTTTCATTGTTATGTTATGACGTTGTCACGTTAAACTATCGTCCGTAAACCGATTTTAAAGGCAAACATTTTTTTGTTTACTGGGGTGACGCGAATACCTTCAAAAGGTATTCATCACCTGGGCGAAATAATAATAATAAGGTTTCACATTCATAGCCCCTCAGTAACATGTTTCGTGGGTGCCATGGACAAACTCAAAGACAAGGATGAAGGAACACTCCGATGAAAAACGGTAAGTAAAATTCATCATTTTATTTTCTGCCCTGCCATGTCATTGCGCCACACGAATAGTCAATATAAGTTAGGTTATGTCGGAATCATACCGCACTAAAACCCCCTCGGTGGAATACCTCAGTGCTTGGGGAGAACCATTACTCACTTAGTCATTTACGCACTATCGACAGTAATGTTTTTAGTTTACCACATAATAATAGTGCCGCTCCTCTCGACATCCTAGCTGCCCACGCCAATGTTGCTCCCAGGCATTCACGCCATATAATTTATTGTCAGGGCCCATTCAGTGAGTGGCGAGTCACCACCTGCCTCACCTTAGATTATACCTATGAGCTGATGTTGGATGGTACTACGACGGTTAGGAGTTGAGAGCAAATTCTTTCAATATATTTTTTTAATTAATTTTTCAAAGGGTTCAATATTATTTTCTTTATAGAAATAAATAAATTAGCAAATATGAACGTAAAATGTTTTGTAAACAATACAAAAAAAGTCACAGTAACATTTTTCTGTTAATTATTTTATATATCACTATTTTTAATAAGTGGTTTTTTTGTTTGACTCAAAATGTTCCGTATTTAAAGCTTTTATTTACTTTTACCTGTCCCGTTGTCTATAATCAAATCTTGCAAGTTAAATTTGATCCACTTCATGGTTTCCGATTAAGCAGAAATTTATAGTGAGAGACTCACGCTAAGTAGATTGAAGGCGATGGTTGTAGCACAGAGGCAAAACATAGTACCTATATACTTAGTCTTCAAAATCTGATTTTATGCTGTTACAAAGTACTTGAATACCAACCCTGAGTAAGCACTAGGCATCTTCATTTGAGGGGAGAGCCCCGTGTCCCGTGGGACACAAAAAAAGTAGCTTCATTATCAGAGTATGTTGTACAAAGCTGTTAAATTTTTTATATACGAGTAGCATTTGCCGTTACAATGTGATGAAAGAAGAGGTCTAATGATGAACGCTAGTTTCAAGAAGGAGTAACGGTCTCGATAGTATAATTAAATATTCATTTACATAACATAACATAGAGTAGATATACTGGGTCGTGGTTTATTTATTTATGATCTTAAAATGTAAACATTACAGACTTTACGCCCAATGCGTTTACAATGTTTCAAGGTATCTTCCGGCTGTTTTGCGAAATACATCAGGTGCAGAAAAGAATAAATATAGACTTTGGTCAAATTCCAGAACCCCATTAAAAACGTTTATTTTTCTAAATTTGAATGGAGAACATGACGAGCATGTAGGCCACGCGATCTGATTAAGCCTTAGTCTAGCCCGTGGTCGTATGCATTGGCGCTGCTACTCCGGAGGCTGATGGTCAACTCGTCCAATCCCGGTCCTTTCCCGGTGGCTGGCAACTGCACTTTTCCACTGAAACAAAACAGAAATATGCTCGGATTTGTATCGCTCCAAAACTCAGTCAGCTGCTCAGTCTCAGCGCTTAGTGAAGAGTGAGGACTCCGGTTTCAAATAAGTGTTGACAGTTAGATTTGCGTGACAGCATCGGAGGACGCTCTTTCTGGGGCGAGGCGCTTTGGCATAAAAAATCGAGTCATGCACGATGATGGGCAACCGGGCCAAGGTCAACCGGTCAAGTGAATTTTCGACTACTAAGTGTAACACTTCAAGTGTAACACGTGAAATTAGTGGGGCTATGAAATTTGAGGCAGAGGATAGTGTTGAAGACGTATAAAAAATAATCTTTACTCATATCGTAAATGCGAAAGTTTGTTGCTCAATCACGCAAAGCGGCTGAACGAATAAGGTCCAAATTTGCCACATTTTTTACTTTTATTCCCGAAAATGTCCTTTTTTCATAGGATGGATACGTGTGTATAATCATATAAAATCATTCATCCGAGCAAAGCCAAGCTCAATCACTGGATTTTAAAAAAATTGCTTCATAATTTTGCATTATTTTTTTTCTTCAATTATGGCATCGCAAACTCTGCATATTGCCAGCGTCAAGTATAATTTTTGCATTACGTTTTTGCCAGTTTCGGTAAAACTGGACGAGTAATAATAAGTAAGTCAGTAAGTCGTTAGTAATCAGTCAGACATTCAAGAAAAGTTATGGCTTCTTTACAAGAACGTGACCAATTGAATTTTGGAGGCAAGCCGAATAAACATATTTTCGCACTGTTTTTTTTAATTCACAACAGTCGTGCACTTTGAATAACCTATATCGAACAAAATGCCAGCAAATTTATCCGATATAATTAGCGTAGCCTAATATAAAAACGTAGCCTGATCGAAAATTCGTAAGACAGAGGGGTGACAGCTGATGACGGCTCGACTATCTATACTTGTATAATTCGTTTATATCACGTATTTTAAATATGAACATTGAACAAAGTGCATCTATTAATGAAAAAAGTGACGAAGAAATAGTGAAATAAAATGAGTGAGAACTTTATAAAAATACTAGATGAAAAATAATACTGGTAATAAAAGCAATTCGTGTGAAATTATTTCCTAACCATTCCAAAATATCAAACATGTACAACGAAGTTTTCACTTCTGCCGGCACTACCGGAGTGCAACCCGTTTTTTTTTATGTTGAATAGTCCATTTATTGGGGAAGGCTGTAAGCTATATTAGTATCAAAATCATAAAAGTCCATGCGGATGAAGTCACAGGCGGCCGCTAGTTAGATTATAAATGCGAAAGTCAACTGCTAAACCAATTTTCATAAAATTTGGTATACATATAGATTGGATCTTGGGAAAGGGCGTGGGTTTAGTTTTTATCGCGAAAAAAAGGGCTTAAAGGAATGGAAATAAGGGATGAAAATTCGCATGAATTGTGGTCACTATTTTACTTATAAAAGTATTCAGGAACTAGACAGAAAGTAAATAAATATTTGTTTATTATCCGCCGGGCCAACATTGGCGCCTTCATTAGCGTAGGCTTCATTAGTGTAAAACACAAACGATCTATGCAACTAAACCAAACGGGCGCGGTCGGGTGTGAGATGGGTGAGCGCTAGTGGCAAAAAATTTCATGCCCGTTTCCATGCTTCGGAGGGCACGTTAAGCCGTCGGTCCTGGTTGTTGTCGATAGATAAAAGTCGTTAAATCTTGTCGGAGGCCCTTTGGGCGGTTTGAAAACATCCGACAGCGGGTTGGCCACTAACCCGCATCTCCACCAACCCGCATTGGAGCAGCGTGGTGGAGTAAGCTCCAGGCCTCCCCAATAATGGGGAGAGACCTGTGCCCAGCAGTGGGACGCAAAAAGGGTGGCAGCACTGGCAGCCAAATAAATATTTTTACATGAGTTTTTCACAATTTGAATTACAAGGGGAAGAAATAGGAGATAGAAATGAAAATCGAGTTGCACGCAGGAAAAGCCGCGGGCGGTAAGCTAGTATAGACATAATTGTAACAGTGTGATACTACGTTAATTCTTAACACAGATACTTAATTCATACCATGACATGATTTAAAATTATGATTTATTTTATCATATCGTGGCGGTCATGATCACACTCAAGGTATACCCGTATACATTTATATATATATACATAAGTCCGATTACTGAAGAATATTATTATCGACTGAGCGGCGATGCTCGAGTGGGAAGCGGTCTCCGACGAGGGAGATGTCGGGTTCAAATCAGATACTTAATTCATACCATGACATGATTTAAAATTATGATTTATTTTATCATATCGTGGCGGTCATGATCACACTCAAGGTATACCCGTATACATTTTATACATACATACGATATAGTGTATAAGTCCGATTACTGCAGAATATTATTATCTGACTGAGCGGCGATGGCCGAGTGGGAAGCGGTCTCCGACGCAGGACATATCGGGCTCAAATTCTCGGCGCACACCTCGTACAAAAGAAATTTGTAATGTGTGCATTTTATCGCTACACCACGGTGATAGAAAATATTGTGATATTCATTTAATTACGATGGTTTCCATCACCGAGCATGCCTGAGAGACATTCATAATTTCTTGAAGGTATGATGTCCACCAATCCACACATGGTCCTATGGTCCAAGTGAGACTATGGCTTAAATCCATTTGTTGAATTTGTTGATTGTTAGAAGAGACCTGTGCCCAGCAGTGGGACATAAAAAGGTTGGATTTTTTTATCTTAAGTAGTTTTCCCTAGAGAATATACATATTTACCTAAAGTAATTTCTATCCAGAAGCGCGCATAGCCCTGCTGCTAGTACAGAACACACGCGATCTGCGCCATTCTACGCAGGTGAAACGGGCGGGGTCAGTTGTAAGATCCGTCGGTCCCGGATGTTGTAAATGTCATTAAATCTTGTCGGAATCGTTTTTATGATCGAGTTCGAAGTTCACTTTGATCTGAAACTGAAATTTACACCTAAACGAATTTCAATTCGAACTTCAACAAGTAGGAAGAATTGAAAAAAGTAATTAATTCGTAGGGATCAATTTTTAAGGGGTACTTAAACCTTAATCGACTTATTATAAATTTGAAAGTAACTCAGTCTATCGTCTGTCTGTCTGCTACGCTTTCCCACTAAAACTACTTTGGCAAAGGGAGATCTCCCGCCGGGCGAGGTGGTCATGCCCGGGGAGCGGCCGCGCTCCATTTGACTCAATTCGGAGCTTGTATATGTGCTGTGACAGAATCCGTAACGATGAAATCCGTAGACGAACAAAGGTTACCGATATAGCTCTCAAAATCTGCAAGCTGAAGTGGCAATGGGCAGGCCACATAGTTAGGAGGACTGGAGGACCGGTGGGGAAGAAAGGTCCTCGAATGGCGACCACGTCTCGGCAAAAGGAGCACAGGCCGCTCTACAACCAGGTGGACTGACGATCTGAAGAAGATAGCGGGAAACCGCTGGATTCAGAGGGCGCAGGACCGGACGGAGTAGCGAACATTAGGGGAGGCCTATGTCCAGCAGTGAACTTTAAAAGGCTGATGGATGCATGGATGGATATGTGCTCGGATATTCAGGAAACTTCGATAGCGTGATTCAGAAATACCCGTGGCGCCATCCGTTGATGAGTAACGGAAGGTCGCTACATAACCCCCTGCTCAGACCGGAGGTCGATATCTTCAATCCATGCTTGAGTAATCTTCGCTTACAAGCGCCTTGAATGCCCTCTATCTGCGGTGAGTCGAGATGTGAGGGTGCAGACCTTGTGTGGCCCTCTGTCCACGGTGAGTCGGTATGTGAGGTGTCACTACTGAACCAATTTTAATGAAATTTGGGACACAGATAGAGTGGGCCTTGGGAAAGGACATAGGATTGTTTGTATCTTACGGGAACCTTTAAAACGAGTCCACAGGGGCGAAGCCTCTGGCGAAGGGCTAGTGCTTATTATGGATGTTAACCATATATATATAACCATTATAACCATTTTTATAACAGAAATTCGGGCTGTACTGTTTTTATTTAAAACACATAATATAACTAAAGAAGTAAAGCTAAGTCGTGCCCTTATATAAGGGCTTAACATTCTTAATTTTATAATGGGAACCAACTCTAAATTCAGTTTTTGGAAGTCTGTACAATTAGTAAGAAACGTACTCGTTACCTCCATCCATCCATCAGCCTTTTACTGTCCACTGCTGGACATAGGCCTCCCCTAACGTTCGCCACTCCCCCCGGTCCTGGGCCTTCTGAATCCAGCGACTACCCGCTGTCTTCTTCAGGTCGTCATTCCACCTGGTTGGAGGGCGGCCTGTACTCCTTTTGCCGAGACGTGGTCTCCATTCAAGGACCTTTCTTCCCCAACGGTTGTCGGTCCTCCTAACTACTCGTTACCTATATAATAAAAAGTCTTTTTTTTGTTTTAAGTAAATTATTTATTTTAATTAATTAATAATGTCATTTTTCCAATTATTGCTTCATTCCGAGAACTAATAAGCGCATATTATCGGCCTAGAACGATTTTAGCTACCTGAAGGTTATTCCGTAAATGACCTAATAATGTTTCGTATGACTTCCAGATAACAATTATGTAATCAGCAACCAAGTTGCGTAAGTCTGTTCGTACTAAGTTTGTATTTCCCTTCAAGAACTTTATTTCTCATAAAAGTTAAAAGTTTGTATTTCGGCAAGCGTGCTATTCACACGAAGGTGAAAGTCAAGGCCAAAAACGTTTGGACGGTAAATTATATAATAATCGATTTGTATTACATTCGCGACTCGATTATTTAACAGTGCAGTAGGTCATTGCGTTACCCACGCACAATAAAAGACATTAAGCGCTGTATAGCACACATTTAAGTTTTTTTTTATTAGGTTTAAGCACGTCACCTTGTATATTGTACCGATGAGAACAGTAATTGATAAAAGATTTAAGGTGGTAGAACTCTTATGGTTCGACTGAAAAACCACCGCTGCACCCACTTCTGTCCTGAAACAACCCGGTCTTGAACTACCCAATCAACTGAGATACTTTCAATGAGCTATCAAAACGTGACATCTTCATACATTTTATATGAGAAAAATGAAAAATTATTTATGACATTACAACATGGTGTAGTCAATATTTGCATACCTCATGAAGGTAAATATGGGGAACCAAATGTATAAAAACACTTTTTGTAAACACCCATATTTGTGCAAATAAAAGTCTTTGTTTTTGTGAATTGACTTTTGATGATTGATTTAAAATGAAACAAAAATCATTAACAAAAATTAATTAACCAGTATCCAGTATAAAGTAAAACTTTTTGAACTCTGCATTTTGATTTTTCTGTTCATGGTGTCAACTACTCAAATCAATTGTATGTAACTTTAGTGTTATACGGCACAACGTGCTCGTGGCCGTATACGAAATTTTGCCGATTTCGCTGATTTAGCTGATTTAACATATAAGATTTTGCAGTTCAAATACAGTATTTCCATTAAGTTTCACAGCACAATATAACTGATCATTTCAATAATAATCTTTAAATCAGTATAACTGGTCATTTCAATAATAATAAAGTGACATTAGTCACTTTTTAAGCTTGGGTCAAGAAATATAATGCGAGTTTTAGCCTACTTTAAAAGATTTTTAGTGCCAAATTTTCATTAATAATTTGATTTTTTCAGGAAACGAATTGATTATGAACTGAAGTGTATTTATGTCAAATAAATTTTATGCGCATTTTCCCTCAAATTTGACTAAGTTCAATGTTTTTTTACTAATATTTTTTGTATGAGAGTTGCAAAAAGTGACTAATTTACCATACTATATGCGATTTTTACAGCAATACATAACATAACATTTTATTCGATCCGTTTACGTTTTAAAATGATTATAAAATATGTAATATTCTATACCCATTACAGTAAAATTCACAAAACTGTCACCGTCTTGATCACCGCCTGTTAAGCAAAACAACGTTATAAAAATGAAAAAGTTGCCAATTTAATAGTTTATTATTGAAATGATTAGTCATATTGTGCAATAAAACTTATGGATATATTGTACTTTAACTGCAAAATCTCATGTGTAAAATCAGGGAAATCAGAGAAATCGGCAAAATTTCGTATACGGCCTCTTAAACCTTGAACAAAATCCTTTCCTTCCCTTGTTTAAATAACACCGCTACTTGCACAGTCGACCGAGAGCGGTTACCGTTATATTACATAACGTATGGTGGTCATGTGCCGCCCTTGACTTTCACCTTGACGCTTTATTATCTTAGTAAACCGCCTATATTATTGCTATTTGGCAGTAGCCTCTGTTTTCATTGCCACGGATTGGAAGAAAAGATAATTTGTAACAATTTTTGTTCAACCTTTTTATGTACCACTGCTGGGCACAAGTGAGAGAGATTTAGGTCATTTTGTTATTTGAGTAATAAGGTTCGGGCTGTATCAGTTCAGGGTACTTCAACCTATGTACCCAAATTGTCTGTACCCGTAGCCAGGTCACCGTCCAACCCGACAGCCTTGAAAAAGGCTAGGATTTTACTGACGGTGATTTGTTTGGTTTGGCTTCATCTGGCCGCAGTACGTGTCTCCCTAGATGAATACTATGCTTGTGATTCAGCGCACCTCAATTCAAAACGAGGTGGCGTGGTGTCCCGCTCTACTCGTTGGAGTAGAGCTAAGTCCTAAGTGCAGATATTGATCTACACTTAGGACTTAGGTCATAGTCCACCACTCTGGCTGAGTCCGGATTAGTTGGCATCATGTTTTCGAGAGATTATGTGTCTCTCTCAGGCATGCATAGTGAAGAGCGCCTTAGTGAGATTGTATCATAATTACACATCGAGCGTCATCCCAAGAAATTGCAAGAATAATTGTGGTATCGTGTGTTATTACTCGCCAATCAATACTGTGGTTCAAAAATATAATGTTTGATTAACAACACCGTTTTGTGTTTTGTACTGGCAGCTCCGAATATCCAACGGTACCATAACGTTACAGCTGACGCGTAACTTCAAATGTGATTCGTGTTTTTAGTATTTTGCTGATCAACATTTTCGATAATTTTATAAATTATTCTTAGTGAGCGTTGTGTTATAATATATCTAAAAGAAAGAACAACGAGGTTGCAGAGGAATTTATTAGACGCAACATAAAAAAATATGAAAAGACTGCGCAAATTTAATACCATTAAATCAAAACCTGTAAATTGTGACGTACCTATACCCTAATAAATAGCATAAGACTGAATGTAACAACCTGCAATAACGAACAATAAAAAAAGCTTTTAAATAAATAATTAACACTACGTAATCGTTTGAGATAAATCTAATGATTGGGACAAAAAAAACGAAAAAAAAACTCGTAATTTTGTAACACATAGCATGCTGTGGTTACCTCTAAGTGTAAGAACCGCTAGCTAAATCAATGACATACATTGTATACCTTTTAGTTGCATCATCTCTATCTTATGTTGGTAACCCGTAAATATGCTCGGTTATGTTCGGAGAGTAGGGGAACACGGACCATGATCGCCAGTGCTATTATTATTTGAAGGTATTTAAATCAATATTTTACACCACCGTGGAGCAACTAATAGGGACACTATGCACAGAAAAATTCTAAATGCGTACCTTAAAATGGTGACACTGAACCAAGCTTGGAAAGCAGGATAATTGTTAATTTATTTTTATATAGGTATGATTTTTATTACCTCATAAACCAATAAAAAATAGTCAAATAACTATAAATGAGTTGTCACGTCACAAATCATTTTTTTCCATTTTAATAATGGCGTCGCAAACTCTGCATATTGCCAGCGTCAAGTAAAATTTTTGCATCACTGTAGTCGTAGAAAAAAGCCAGTTAGTCGTCAGGTATCAGTCAGTCTAGTCAGTCAAATGTTCAAGTAAAGTAATGGCTACTTTACCAGAACATGTCCGATGGAATTTTGGAGGCAAGCCGAAAAAACATGTTTTCGCACTGTTATTTTATTTCACAACACTCGTGCACTGTCATTAACCTATATCGAGCAAAATGCCATCAACTTTATCTGATATAACTCAAAAATACACTAAGAAAATGAAAATAAAACAAGAGCACAACCATCCTTCAGACTTCCCGCCAAAACTCCCCCACAAATCATTTTCCCATATGAAATGTATGGGAATGTCAATTTTTGACAGCTCAATAAAAGTATCTCAATTGAATTGGTAGTCCAAAACCGGATCCGCACATTACCTTTGAAAGACGTGCGCCAGAGATCGGAACATGTCGTTATTTTTAAACTTGTCGGAGTTATGTTTATCATAATAAGTTGGACCGATGCGACGTATTAACGTGCCCCTCCGAAGCAAAGCAGAAACGCACAGAAAAGTTACTAGCGGTCATCCATCTCACATTCGACCGTGCCTGCTTAGATAGTTTGCGTTCTACGCTAACCGCTGGACCATGCGCGCTACGCAATTATTATAATTGGTGGTTATTTAAATAATAAAAAAATCAATTAAGTGGAATGAGTATTATTTATTCTTATTTTTATTAGTGTAACTGGTTCAATCCGTTCTAATCAATGAATAATAAATAAAATGATATCAATTAAGTAAATTTGTAGAATTATGCTATGTACTCGTATAAGATATAAAAAGCACACAGTTTACGACAGTCATTTTGTGTTAAATTGGTTTAATTTAATTTTATATACATGGTGATTTGTAATAGGTGTAATTCCTTTCAAGGGGTGAAGGTATGGACAATAAAATTAGTCATTTAATAGCCTGTCCGATTTTCAGTATTTTCAGAGATATTTGATTTGTACCTTTTCTGAAAATACCCCGGTTTTAGGGGAAATTAGAAACCACATAAAATATACTGCTGATGCAAAATATTTTTATTATTGTTTGTGTTTTCTGAATAGACAATTAATAAATGGAAATTTTTATTTATTTATTTATTCTTTTTTTGTTATTACCTAAAAATTAAAAGTGAGAAATTGTTGGTAGGTAGGTGGAAACAGTTCGGTGGATTGAGCTTGAATATATTTATTTAAATATTTAGTTTATGGTATATAATAGAAAATAAATAAATTTAAAATACAGTTCAATATTTTTGAAATAGAAGACCAAAAAGTAACATATTTATTTTTTTCACAAAATCTAAATTTTGTAATTTGTTTCATAAAATTTTTACTTCCATGTTATTTTGCAAAATTTTCTCAGCTTTCTAAAATATATTAAAAGTATTCAAAATTTTAACAAATCACCGATGATATTAAAATTAGTCGAGTCAGGTAGCCCAAAAAGATGCGTTACCCCGTTTGAGTACGTAATTCCCAACTGGAAATTATTTCATTTCACAATTAGATCTTTTTTGAATTTTTTCAATGCTAATATTGTCTGAATAAACAATTGATAAATAAGAAAGGAAAAAATTTGTAAATAGTTCTAGATTTTTAAATATAAATACCAAAAATTTGTGTCATATTGGTAATTTTTCTTTTTTGTATTTGAAAATTATTTTTTAAACAACGTCACGTTACATTGCTCCCACACAAAATAACAAAATTTTATATGTCAAAATACTTTTGAGCGTTACAGTATCTTTGACATCAATATCCAGAATCTCCTAGAAGTATTCATTCATTCATTCAAGACATTCCAGCTTCCGTTTTATAAAGTGCTATCTGGAAATATATGGTTATCATGTACCCAGGTCTGTCGGCAACACGGAGATCCAAATATTCCTGGAATCTGGAATTAGTAGTTTGACTGATATGCATTAGATCACCACCGATTATCTGTAAACAGAGTTAAATTATTTAAAACTATATAGGTAAAACCGGACGTACAAAATATTGATATCTATCTATTTATTAATATAGAGTTGGTTACGAACCTGAAAACTTCCAGAGGCATAAAATCGTAGAGACACATAAAGCTGATGAAATTGGAAGACCTCTTTTTGTGACTTTGTTGAGGTCTTCTTTAACGAGCGGTACACAAAGCACAACATATTTGGTGATACTAACGCGTTTTCTGAACTCTTCCCCGTTATAATATTCCGGAGGTATTTGGAAATTGTTCAAAAAAATCCATAACTTATCTGACACTAAATTGTCTTTCTTCGCGTATCCTTATCATTAATATAGATATCAAACTCACTACTGTAATCCATATTAAATTACTTTTTTACTTTAATGTGACGATATGCGCTCCTTGTAATAGCTCGACAGATGTTTTGCCTATGCGTTGATTTTGACAAACGTATATAGCGGGCTTCACTCGAGTGTCTTCTATGAATTCGTTAACCCTATGCGTTGGCTAGATCTCATAGTATTGTTAATGAATACGGGTGTGAGTACATCCATAGGGGTAGTTCCTTCTCCCAGCGCTGGACTAAATAATTTTAGATTTCTAGTTGCGTTGCGTTGCGTTTTCTGCGCTTGCGTGACGTATGACGTAACCGGCTACCACCGGAAAGACTGGAAGTAGATGCCACCTTCGCAGCGCTGTGATCCTAGTGTTTTAGAACTTTGCATAAAACCGATGGCTTAAATGGACGCTTATTAAAAGAAGCCTCCATTATTCTTATGGCCTGGCGTAGATTATTTACTATCATTACTTTTAATGGTTCGACTGGGAAAATACTATCGCTGCACCCACTTTTACCGTGAAGCAATTCAATAAGAGAAGAAGAAAGGTGCAATTATCGGCCAGATTTACATGCGGCGACAATCAGCCTTCAGATTAGCAGGAGTTGTTCTGCTGCTAATCTGAAGGCAGGAAAAACATACTTATGGTTACTAAACTTGAGGTTGTGTAAACTTGAGGTCGCTGCATCTATATATTCAATTCAATCTATAGAATGTCCATGGGATGCAGCGACCACTTAATACCACGTGGCCGTGACTGTATCGAGTAGATTATCATACATATCTTTGCTTACTTAAGGTTGTTAGTAGATTGTCCATGGGATGCAATGACCATTAAATATCACGTGGCCATGAAACGCAGATCATGTCGATTGCTTGCTTGCTTACCTACTTGCAAGTTTCAGAATATAATGACGTCACTGATATAATCCCTTCGAAGCGCTGTGATCCTAGTGTTGTAGAACACTGTCTACAATGTAGAACGCTGCGTTTGTGACACAGATGGGGAATATGGTTGCTTAGGGTGCGGGTTATTTGGAACTCCGTGGTTGCTTATCCTAGCTCTGCACTTACAAGTCAGAACAAGGACTCTTCTTCCATGTGTAGAAGCTGTTCACTGCGAGTTCCATGTGTGCATGACATAGCGAGACATCACTGAAATATACAGAGAAGGCTGGAAGATGTGTTGGATTGTACGAAACAGGTGGGGATAATAGTTGCCACGCCTAGCGCGTACCTAGCTGTTTCACCCGCGACAAGGATCAGCGAAATCACCGAGATCATCGCGAGCTAGTAATATAGATACTTTGTTAGTGTATTCTATTCAGTACTAATATTCTTCTTCTTGTAAACCGGACCCTATCCAAAATTAGTATCGGCCCATATTGTTCTATCTATTTATTATTTTTTTATTTAATAATTAATGTACACAAGCACTTAAATTAACAAATAGTAACAATAGATATGGTACATCATCCTCCATTCTTGCGCAATATGATCTTGATTTATTACTTCAAAAAATACTTAAAAATGAAGCAATAAAAAAATTGCAAATCATATTTTTATAAAATGGTTGTATTTCGCTTCTTTATTTTAATTACTTCAATATAATACTAAATACCTTTTTTAAATATTTAAAAAAGTTAAAAATATGATATCTTTTTCATTTTCTTATTGTGAAAAATCGGTTGGTGTCGTGATACAACATTTTTATTATTTTTATCATAATCAGAATACCAAATTTGGCAGGAATTAATTAAATTTATCGACAATGTTTTTTTGTGTGGCTTGTGTAATCAAAGACATTCTCTTGAGTAAAATGAAACTTCTATTTAAATTGAATCGGTGAAGCAGCATTTATTTCATAGAATCGTTTGTATGTGTGGATGTGCGTACAAAATGTGTATTTTACACACAAAGTTGAAAAACTAGGACATAATATTGACTTCTATTGCTCTGCTAATACCACTATTTTGTTTTCATCCAATGTTATTTACAGCTGGATGTTAAAATTTTATTCTATCTGTAGAAGATGCGATTTCTACGCATGCGCGACCGCATGGCATCACTGGATTCCATCTATACCTTCGCATCGCTTTGGTCCTAGTGCTTAAGAACGCTGTATCAAACCGGTAGGGATAACGGGATGCTTTCTCCAGTGATGGACTTTACTTTCCCGAGCTCTGGACTTATTTACAGATAATACTTTTTTTTTTCTTTCAATTATGGCATCGCAAACTCTGTGCATACTGCCAGCGTCAAGTATAATTTTTGCATCAATTTTTTGCCAGTTTCAATGAAACTGGACGAAGTAATAACAAAGTCAGTAAGTAAGTCGTCAGTAATCAGTCAGTCTATTCAGTCCAACATTCAAGTAAAGCGATGGCTACTTTACTAGAATGTGTCCGATGGAATTTTGGAGGCAAGCAGAAAAAAACATATTTTAGCACTATTTCACAAACACTCGTGCACTGTAATTAACCTATATCAAACAAAATACCATCAACTTTATCCGATATAACTCAAAAATACACCAAGAAAATGAAAATAAAACAAGAGCACAATATGTATTTTTCGACTTCCCGCCAAAACTCCCAGATAATACTTATGCGTGATGAACGCACGTGCGACGTAGCGTTACGTCACTGGTTTTCACTGAGAATATCCCTTTGCAGCGATGTGATCCTAGTGCTCTTAACTCTGGAAACATCCTATGGGGTTGCACTGTTGCTTACCCCATCGCTGGACTTTTGCAAGATTCCTAGCTTCATCCTACAGTTCCACCTGTAAAAATTTCAGTAGTTTTCACTACTTTTAAGTTGTGATAAACAGCGCCATCTGTTTTGGATACTTCTGTACAAAAAAGTAGTGTTGTCCAAATAAAAAATATATATTAAAGATACTTAAATAGATTTAAATTAAAGATTTTTTTGTAAGGCTAATTTTGACTTATAGTTCTTAGACATAAATAACAGATTGAAAATGTATATAATATCTATATATATATATATATATAACTATGTATAAAATACTTCATCCAGATTACTTCCATGTGGAAGTAATAAATTATACTACATATTTATTTCTGTCATTAAAATTTGAATTAATCAATGTAAATACAACAACTTCTATGCAAAACGACTACTTATATTAATATAAAACGCAGCTTAAGTTTCTTAAGATCCAGTTAATAATTTAAAAAGAAACCGGCCAAGTGCGAGTCGGACTCACGCACGAAGGGTTCCGTACCATTATCTATAAAAAATCACGTTTGTTGTATGGGAACCCCCTTAAATATTTATTTTATTCTATTTTTAGTATTTGTATAACAATACCGGCAACAGAAGTTTTTTTTAATTCAAGTAAAATGAAGCCTTTGCTTTTACATTACGTATCTCGTAATAAATAAAAATTAATCAATAAAAAGGGTGTAATATGGGTACAAATAAAAATAAAATATAAGTATAATATAATAAAGGAAACTTTTTCAATGTACATTTTTATATTTGTGATTACGAGTAGTTAGCTTTTAATTGTTGTAATATTTGCATACCTCGTAAAGTCATGAAAGTACATAAATATGGCGAATCAAATGTATAAAACACCTTTTGTAAACACCCATATTTGTGCAAATAAAGGTCTTTGTCTTTGGCATAATGGCGAGACCTTCAACAAACTACCAACTACCTTTTTCCGTACCTATAATGTACTTATGTTCAGTTGTACAGACATCAGCCTGTTACGATTTTATTCTATCTATAAAAAATACCACTTCTGTGATATTTCTACGCAAGCGCAACGAAAAATGACGCCACTGGATTCTCGGTGGCCTGCCTCTGCGCTTGGGCATTGCAGGATTCCAGGATCTCCAGTGGAACGCACCGGTGACCTCTACGTGCGGCGCTCAGTAGAGCCCATCTTCAGGACAGCAATTTTGATCTCCTGCACCTTCAGGTGTTCACGGCGGGCACGGCGGCATGCGGCCATGCACACACCGGGGCTGCTGACTGGAGGGATCGAGCTCCCACTCTCATCGCCCGTGCGTGCCATTTAGTGCGTTTTATTAGGACATCATGGCAGACTATAAATGAAAACTTTATTAGTTGTGTGTATTATATTTGAAACGCAAAAAGTACCCTCCATACAGAAATTATTTACCATAAAGTATTGTAAACAGCCTTATTATGCCATTTATATGCAGATGGTACATTTTATCTATTTAATACCTTTAAACGAGCAATTCTTGTTTATACCTAAATATATTTTTTTGAATTTCGGGAACGGCTCCAACGATTTTGATGAAATTCAGCACCCCGGTTTCGGGGGTGATAAATCGATCCAGTTAGTTAAAATATTTTCTGCGATAATCAACTTAAATATAAACTGAAAAATACGACGAGAGTATTAACAATATTGTGGCTTAGAACGCCGTCAAACGCCATCTGTCTATTCGACTTTCCAAGAGATGACAATGTGGATTTGAAAGAGCTCTATAAAATTTTCGTTCATTGAATTAAAGCTTTCTTGGCCGAATGTTTACGTGGCCTGACTGCGGAACTAGAGACCCGGTTTTAAAGCTAATTTTTTTATTGGGAGCTATTTCAGATGGCATTGTTAAGTAACACTAAGCAAATGTTTGAAATTAAACCAAGAAAATAAATAGTTTTTATCCGAGAGCAACGCTCGGTCGTCCAGGTACTATCCTTTTAAGCAATCTACAGAACGGACCGAGTATTTTTTTTAATTACTTTACGTTAATTTATCTAGCACACAGTATTAAGAAATAGTGTCATATTCTTAATATAATGTGAACGAAAGAATTCTGAAGAATTCATATACGGTTAATTTAATTTTGTAATCGGTAATAATTTAACAGTGTCAATTAACAGTGCCATCTACATAATTTTGAGAACTTAAATTGGTTACACAATTATTAACTTTCCTCAAAACCTGCTTGTATTGGCTGCAACCCTTTTTGCGTCCCACTGCTGGGCACGGGTCTCTTCCCATTATTGGGGAGGTCTGGAGCTTACTCCACCACGCTGCTCCAATGCGGGTTGGTGGAGATGCGAGTTAGTGGCCAATCCGCTGTCGGATGTTTTCAAACCGCCCATAAGGCCTCCAAAATGGTTTAACGACTGTTATCTATCGACAACAACCGGGACCAACGGCTTAACGTGCCCTCCGAAGCACAGAAACGCGCATGAAATTTTTTACCATTAGCGGTCACCCATCTCGCACCCGTTTGGCTTAGTTGCATAGATCGTCTACGCTCCACGCTAACCGCCGGGCCATGCGCGCTTCAATCAAAAATTAAAATAAGATATATATTAGACATATACCATATTACCCAAGTAAAATGAAGTCTAATAATTTAAGTTAATTTTCTGGTAATATATCCGTATAAACATACAAACAGACGGTTGAAAAATTCCCCGAACTGTCGTTTTAGGTATGTAACGATAGGATATGGATAGGTATTAATTTTTCATGAATAATGTTTAAAGGTAATTTGATTATAGTATGACTTTGTTATAACGTTATAAGAAATTATACACATTTCATGACGTAGCATGACGTCACTGGAGGCTGCGTTAATCCCTTCTCAGCACTATGATCCTTGTGATTCAGAATTCCGGAAACAATCGGGTGGGGAAGTAGTTGTTTGCCCCAGTGCTGGACAATGCATACCTCAGCAAGGTATAAAACTATTTATCCCGCCCAATAGTTCGAATATTTTTGTATCACTGGGATAACAGCGCTACTAAAGGATCAACGCAGCATCCAGTCTCCTAGGTGAAAGTTATTGACGTCATTTTGCGTCACATATTATCATACGTTTTCAGCATGACGTTATTTTATTTTATTTATTTATTTTGTACACAAAGACATAAAACAAAACACATTAAAAGAAGAATATATGTACAGGGTGCTACTTATTCCTAAAAGAAATTTCTTCCAGTAGCACCAGGAATGGATAGAATGACGTTACCAACTTTCACCTAGAAGTCTGGACGCTGCGTTGATCCCTTCGCAGCGCTGTGAACCTACTGATTCAGGACTCTGCAAGGAACCGGGTGGGGTAAGTAGTTGTTTACCCCAGCGCTGAACTTTGAAAAAACTGCAAGTCCAATTCTGGGGTTAGCAAAGTCCAGCATTGGGGTAAGCAACAATTTACCCCGCACGTGAGGTAGCAGATTTTTAAATCACTAGGATTACAGCGATGAGAAGGGATGAACGCAGGGATGAATCCAGTGTCCAAGGTGAAAGTAAGTAACATCATTATACGTCCGTCACATTGCACAAATGCAAGACTTTTGCAAGATTTAGGTCACGCAATCTTTGCCCTGCAGGAAATTGCGTTGCATGAACATAATTCATAGATGAGATATTTCATACTGTTAGCTGTGATCTGTAAAGGTTGGTTGTGCAAACAGAGCCATCCATGTTTTATTATTTACTGATAATTAACGAAATATCAATGAATTATGCTGTATTATATGATTACAAATCAATTGAGATACTTTTAATATGCTGCCGAAGAAATGCGACACCCGCATTTTATACTTACGCATAAGAAAAACATTTTGTAGCGCCATAAGGTTGTGGAGTCAATTACCTTAATTATTATTGCTATAAAAGGCAATGAAAATCATAAACTAAAATGAATTATTCAGATTTCCAAGTGTAGTTTAGTGCAAGATTTTAAGATAGGGATTTTAATTTATTGTACCTGTTGTCGAATAGCCTAATATTTAGAGTGACAAACATTTCTTTATACTAGATAAAGCTGAAGAGTTTGTTGTTTGAACGCGCTAATCTCAGGAACTACTGGTTCGAATTGAAAAATGTGTTGGATAGTCCCTTTCGTCCAGTCGGGGAAGGCTTTAGGCTATATAACATCATGCTATGACTAATAACAAAGTCTAGTCCGGCCGCTAGTTCTATATAAGCGTGGCGCTAACAACCACGAAATCTGTGAAAAAGAATTCTCTAGAGTAAAATTTAACTTTTGATGAAGGTCTCACTATTATACATTGTTGAAAGCAGCATATTATTCTATGCAAAAGACTTTGCATTCTGTGCGTAAAAACATACCTACAACTGACAAAAATTAAAAAAAAACTTTCATTTCGGCTTCCAGTGCTCTATTAAGGACTCTCTACATATATTCGTTTTTTCTTTTACAATTTTGTTCTATCTGTGGTAGACCACTACTATGCAATTTCTACGCATACGCAACTTAACATGACGTCACTGGCGTCATCTAGGATAACCCTTCACATTACTATGATCCTATTGAATTTTGACGTCATAAGCTTCCATCGAGAATATCCCTTTATAGCGCTGTAATCCTAGTGCTATCAGCTCTGGAAACACCGATGCCGACAACCGACAGTTGACCTCTGTTAGATTTTGGTCACGCTAGCTTTGCCCGGCATTTTCAGTTTTCAGGATATTTCATAGGTGGTAAGTGATTATCGCTTTTCTTTTTTGATAACTAGAGATCGCTTTTGATGAACTGCGCCATTTTCATTTTTAGTAACAATTAGGTATTTGGAATTTATCTTCAGTTCATATACTAATCTCAAAAGCTGTAAATAAAATAAGACATTCTCTTCACTATTAGTTGAAGGTCTTGCCAACACACATTGTTGAAAGCAGCATATAATTCTACGATATGCAATAGTTTTACACTGACACTAGTAATAGTTTTTTCCTTAAACTAGAAGATATACGTATACGAGAATATATATTTCTACGCATGCGCAACGAAACATGACGTCACTGGCTTCCATCTAGGAAAACCCTTCATAACTCTTTGATCCTAGTGATTTAGAACAACTGGGAGTAACGGGTTGTTTTCCCGGAGCTGGACTTATGTCGGGTTCTTAAATTGGTCCAGCCATTCACGCGTTATGTTATGTTATGACTAAGGGAAAAGGGATTCATTTTTATGTACTTAATATAGAAGATTTATTATAAGATATGTACAGATGAAATTTCGTTAATAAATCTCCATTATCAAGTAAACAAAGTTAAAGTAGGTAGTAACGTAGGTGCTCCGGGGTGTTCTCCTGGCGGGCATGAGTGTCATCTGCTATGCGGATGACACACTCGTCACTGCCCGCGGGAGAACGTACGGAGAGGCGGCGAGGCGGGCCTCTGCAGGCGGCACGCTTGTCGCTCAGAGGATTCGCCGCCTCGGCCTCAAGGTGGCGCTGGAGAAGACCGAGGCCCTATTTTTCCCTGGGCCCCGGCAGCGCCTCCCTCCCGACGCCCACATTGTTGTGGGCGGCGTGAGGGTTGAGGTCAAGGCCCGGCTTAAATACCTGGGCCTTACCCTGGACAGCCGGTGGCAGTTCGGCGCGCACTTCGCCGGGCTGTCATCCCGCCTTATCCGCGCAGCGGACGCGTTCAGCTGGCTCCTGCCGAACCTTGGGGGTCCAAGCTCACGATGCCGGCGTCTTTATGCCGGCATCCTAAAGAGCATGGCGCTGTATGGCGCCCCTGTATGGGTGGACTCCCTGCATCGGCGGGAGAACGTGGCCCTCCTCCGCAGGCCCCAACGGGCCATTGCACAGCGGGTGGCGAGGGCCTACCGCACAGTCGGGTACGCGTCCGCATGTGCGCTCGCGGCGACTCCTCCATGGGAGCTGGAGGCCAGGGTGCTGGCCACCGTCTACGATTGGACGGCAGCGCAAAAGGCGCTGGGTGAGTGGCCAGCCCCTGAAGAGCGCAACGCGGTGAGGCGGGATGCGCGCGAGGCTATGGTCCAACTGTGGAGGGAGGACCTAGCCTCCGCGCAGTTTGGACGCCGCACTCTCGACGCCCTCGGTCCTGTAATCGAGGCGTGGGAGGAGCGGCCGCACGGATTCCTCACTTTCCGCCTGGTGCAGGTACTTTCCGGACACGGATGTTTCGGCAATTACCTGTACCGAATCGGAAGGGAGGAGTCCCCGTCGTGCCACCATTGCGGTGCGGCGGAAGACTCGGCGCAGCACAGCCTTGAGAGTTGCCAGGGCTGGGATGAACAGCGCCGAGTCTTGTGCACTGTTGTCGGCCGGGACCTTTCGCTCCCGAGCATAGTTAGGGCCATGCTCGGAAGCGAAAGAGGCTGGAAAGCTGTTGCCTCCTTCTGCGAGGAAGTAATCTCGCAGAAGGAGGCGGCGGAGCGGGAGAGGGAGGACGATCCGTCCCAACCCCCGCTCCGCAAACGAAGAAGGGGAAGGAGAAGACGGCAATACGACCGTTCTCTCCCTCCCCCCGCTGGTGGCCTGCAGGATGGAGGTACGGGGGTGCCTCCACCTGCATTGCACAGGCCATCACTGATTGACAGGAATGACCCGGCGCTCCCGGTCATTCCTGTAGCCTCCCCATAAGGGGAGCGTGTAGGGCCTGCCAAGATAGGCAGGCAGTCGCCGACGATGTTGTGGAAGCAAAGGCTCTGCCGATTTCCCACGACATCGTCACGATGGCGATGGAGGAGCGCAGTAGGGTTTAGTGGGTATACCCCTGCCTCGTAACGGCAGGGGGGAGTCCCACACACCTCCCTCTGTCCCCTCGACAGAGGTCGAGACAAAAAAAAAAAAAAAAAAAAAGGTAGTAACGTAGAATATCATGAAATCAACGCACAACAAAGTAAAGAAGTAGCAGCTCAGGCATTTGTGGTCATGGCGCGTGGTATTTTTTCGAATTCAGTTTCCACAACCGCACTGGCATTGTCTTTTTTAAGACAAAGAAAGAACTATGCAGAGTTAAATACTTGGTTGGAATTGGTTTCAACGTGTGTGCATTCACATCATATCAGGGTTTCAACTTTTTAAGCATGATCAAAAATAAATCTGTTGACGGTACTGTGACTGTGTGGTACTGTGACTGCGGACTGTACGGTGACCAACCGTACTTCGGCGTAAATGGCAAAAAGATATATTACATAAATAATTGACGTGCCACAAGTAAGCAAATCATTGCGTAACTATTTAACAAGTTATGATTTTGCTTATAACGATGGCGATGGTACTCAGGAAGTGGAATTATATTGAACGAATGTATGAGATCGAAAAATCTTGTATCCTTAATTTATG
Source organism: Pyrgus malvae (assembly GCA_911387765.1). Classification (NCBI taxonomy): domain Eukaryota; kingdom Metazoa; phylum Arthropoda; class Insecta; order Lepidoptera; family Hesperiidae; genus Pyrgus; species Pyrgus malvae. The sequence continues at coordinate 7,651,117 of OU426947.1, forward strand.
CCATATACATAAAATAAAACGACAATTTCTATCAATAAAAATTTGCTGGATTGATTCATCATCCCCAAAACCAGGGTACTAAATTTCATCAAAATCTTTGGAGCCTTTTCCGAGATTCAAAAAATATATTTGGGTGAATTTCAACAGGTTCAATAAAATCTTCATTTCCGTGGATTTTTTATCCTTCAATTTTAGAACAAGCAAAAATAGTTTTTACTCAAGTTTTTGATAATATATGTATTCTTACTTAATATCTAGCAGGCAGCTTAAAAAACTATTGAGATATACAAGATTAAAAATTTCGTGCCACGGCGATGAAAGATGCGTGCACGGCAATGAAACATGCGTCCACGGCAATGAATGAACTGTGCCACGGGAATGATAGAATCAATCCACGTTAATGAAAAGAATTACTTACCTGAAATAGATACAGTCCTATCTCTAAAAAGGAAAAGGCATACACAACACACACATACACTCTTTTTACCCTCTACTCAATAACATTCTCGCATCGATGTAAAATTATGTAATCGATGTAAAAGTTAATAGAATCAAAGCAACACAATCATTTATTTAAATTTTTTCACATAAAAAATTACAGAATAGAAATTAACAAAATGAATATTAAGATACTTTTCTAAAGTATGCAATAGATATTGCTACCAATATATATATACTTAACATAATGTTATTTTAATATTTGCGTAAAAGGTATAATTCATAAAAATCTAGGCCTGTTGTGATTAGGTAGGCCCTACGCTTTGTTGGGCCTATCTTATCATCCTTATTATCAAAATTATATCAGCCTTATTATCAAAATTATGTTTTTTTAATCTTTTCCCTATTAAATCTTGTAATACAGAGTTACAGTAATGGCTTCAACAAGCTTACAGCTACCCTTTGTCTATAGTTCGTTCTTAAATATGTCCTATAGCAAGAAACATAAACCATATAAAAGGGTGTAAACTTGGTAAATAGAATTTAGACTGTAGTATATGTGAGTGAGTGCGTGTGATTGTGTGTGTGTGTGTGTGTGTGTGAGTGTGTGTGTATGTATGTGTATTAATCATTTTGTAAGGTTAACGTGGAAATATTTTTTTGTAGTTGACTGTACAGTACTGACTGTTTTTTTTCTTAATCATGCTGTGGCGATGAAAACATAAGTCACGGAAATGAAACAACTGGTCATGGCAATGAAACTAAATTGTTTTAAAAGGCATGGCAATGAAATTTTGTTTCATCGCCGTGTCTTTTTTTCATTGCCATAGCAAATTTTGGCCACGGAAACCACGGCAATGAGAGCACGGCTATGAAAATCGAGGCAAAAACATCAAGTATCCAAAAATCTTATAATAATTCACAGTAATTAACACGTCACAAATAAACATAAGATAAACGCCATTCTATCAAAAGCTTAATCAAGAGGACAAACTTATTCAAATAGAAGTTAGACCTATCCACGGCGATGAAAGAAAAAATGTCCAGTGATATAAAAATCGAATAATTATATTTATGGCTCGAAAACGCAGGCACGTATAGACCTCCTTCCACGTCGAGCACCAAGCGACACTAATAAGCAACGTTTAGCACATATGTGTGAGGCACGCAAGTCCTTAGATAAAACAATATTCTTAAATGTGTTTAGGACACGGCGATGAAAGGTAGTTCTAGGACAAATGCATTTTGATTAGCCATTCGTTGTATTATTTAAATATATGAATAAATTTATTCCGTAACAATACTTTAACTATTCACGTATAAAATAAGACTAGGTTTTAATATAAATAACCAATACATTTTTATGAATGACATATAATACACATCAAGGTGATGTGTGGACAAACATGGCAATGAAAGATTTTGAGGCTTAATTTTTTTTTTGAGCAACTATTAATCCTATTTAATTAAATATTTAGTGCTCCACATAGGTTACTACTTCACCTAACCGGAAAAAAAACTTATAACATTATAACTATGTTTTATAGTACCGATTTCATTGATGCCACGTAATTTTTGTTCCCGGGAAATTCACCCATTTAGATATATACAAGAATTGCTCGTTTATAGGTATAAGATTTTGCGCTCGCCGGCGAAATGGCAGCTAGCGGATTTACTCAAGATCGAATTGACACTTTTGACGGCTCGAAAAACTCGACATCGAACTCCATACGGTGTTCGCCGTTAAGTATAGAAACGCATGATTAAAGACTGTTCACCTTAACTTTAGGACTGGAACTAAGGGCGCTGTTCTGTCTAAATTACAGGTTTTGTAATACTAGTAGCATTTGTACAAAATTTATAGCGCGGCCTAATCGGCTTAATACTTTATACAGAATTACCAGAGTTGCATGTAGTCAGGTTAGGAGATAATAATATACCCGGTTATCTTGTTGTTCACTTGGGTCAAAAGTAATAAGCAAGGTAAGGTAATTGGCATTTGGGCACGGGGCCCAGCAGAGGGACGCAAAAAGGGTTGCAGGGCAAGGGTCTCTCCCCATTATTGGGGAGGCCTGGAGCTTACTCCACCACGCTGCTCCAATGCGGGTTGGTGGAGATGCGAGTTTGTGGCCAACCCATTGTCGGATGTCTTCAAACCCCCCATAAGGCCTCCGACAAGATTTAACGACTGATATCTATCGACAGTAAAAAGCGGTTATTTTAATATTACAAACAGACACTCCAATTTTCTTTATTTGTATAGATTATAATTTTAGTGTAGTCATTGGCGTACCCTGGGGGGTAAGGATTCAAGAGTCACAAAAGATCTCCCAAAAGAAAATATGTAATTAGTATTTTGTGTGCGTGTCTTCGAATAATTTTGCTAGAATTTCTTCCGTCTTTTTCAAAAATGAGGCCTAAAACATCACGAAGTTTTGGACATGAGTGTATTTATGCATTTTCTGCGCATGCGCGACATATCATGACGTCACTATCTTCCACCGAGGAGCTTGGTGGTGGCGGTAATCCCTCTGAAAAGCTGTTTTCCTAGTTATTTATATTCTGAACACAACCCACGGGGTAAATAAAAAAAAAGTAAAAAAAATAGTTGCTTATTCTAGACTGGACTGTTGCTGCACGACACTGATCGATTAGCTGTAATGTAGTTTCGCATCAGTAAGAAATGATAATGCGAAGTATGTAATCTTACAATGGTTGATATCGGTTATGGTAAATAACGCCATCTTTGATTTCGAGATTAACAACTAAAAATAAGTTACATTTTTTGTTTATGTAAGCGTGGTACTGTGTTCGTTCCTTGCAATAAGTAAGTTTAAATTGGGTTATTATATTATTGTATACCTATAAAATCTTCACGTCGCAACCACAATATGAAAAGCTTCTTGTGTCGCAACGGACTTACTTGATTTTTGACATATATGCTCCTTTTTTGCCCGGGTAAAATATTTCATTCCTATAGGAAAAATGTTGTAACTCACGCCGGCAATATAGTTGAAATATAAAATAAGTAAAAATGTAAACAGAAAATACTTTTAGTAATGAACATTTCCTCATAACACGTGTCATTGCTTGTTAAAACTACATTAAAAAATGAAGTACATCCCTACTAATATTATGAATTCGAAAGTAATTCTGTCTGTCTGTTTGCTACGCTTTCCCGCTTAAACTACTGAACCAATTTTAATGAAATTTGGAACACAGATAGAGTGGACCTTTGGGAAAGGACAAAGGATGGTTTTTACCCTACGGGAACCCATAGAACGGGTACGCGGGCGAAGCCGATGGCGGAAGGCTAGTTATAGAATAAAGCACGTTAAAGGAGCTATGCGGCTGTGTGTAGAGACTTTAGATTCTGTATGTCATTAGAAGTAATTAATTAGATTTGTTCTACTAATATTACAAATGCGAAAGTTAGTGTGTTTGTTACTCTTTCACGCGAAAACTACTCAACCGATCATGATGAAACTTTGTACATATATTCTTGGATTTATCAGAAGTAAAATAGAACTTACATAAAAAAATTATCGCTTGTGAAACCGCGGGGCACAGCTAGTTACTTTATAAATTGCTATATAGAGTTAATATTACGAGTTTTATTATTTTCAATCTTGTGATTTATACTAATACAATAAAAAAGACTGGAGCCCAGGTTTACGATTAAAACATATTATATCGTACTCGTATATGTATTAATAGTTATAAAAATACTTATTATTCAGAGGCTGCTAGATTCTGGATAAAATGCTAAAAGCCAAATTTAAACAGATAAGAATATTTGTTGTGTCCTTAGGTGGTAAGGGGACTTTAAATAAGAAAGTGGACTGTATAATTTAGAAGACTATATTATCAACGTAGATCGCGACGCGAGTGGTGCGCACTGCCATAGGCCGCCGTAGGTGGAGTGAGCGCTGTGGCGATCACTGCCTCCATGCCCGGTCCCCGTCGATGCTGGGATGCGAACAATATTCGTTTCATACTTATGTAGATTCATATTATTTAGTCAATTAAATCTTTGAAGTGCGCATCTTGAATTCAAGTGATCTACGAAGCTAACCAAAATGGTTGCGGTCGGGTATGAGATGGAAGGGTGGATGACTGCTGGTGACAAAATTTCATGCGCGTTTCCGTGCTCCTGAGTGCAAGCTTAGCATTTGGTTACGGTTGCTATCGATATGTAGCAGTCGTTGAACTTTGTCGGAGGCCTTGGGCGGTTTGATCCGACAGCGGGTTGGTCAATAACCCCTGGTGGTACGGCCGGTGGTACGGTGGGGAATGAATGAGTTCCACCAAGTCGCATTGGGGCAGCGTGGTTTCTCACCACGCTCCAGGTCTCTCCACTAATGGGGAGAGACCCTTGCCCAGTAGTGGGATGCAAAAAACAGTTGCAGCTAACTACTATATCATTAGATTTTTTAGATTTTTTTATATGTCCCATTACTGGGCACAGGTCTCCTCTCGACAGTGAGAAGGATTAAGTCCACGCTGGTTTGGTGGACATCATACCTTTGAGAAATTTAAACATTAGATTAAAATAAAGAAATATAAACTTCTCCCAATGGCCCTGTCACATATAAAATATTGCAGCTGTGTGGTCTTGACCCACAAGTAGGTATACGTTATCATAATGTGTAATACACTAGTAACTCAGTAATGTATGTGATTGCAGGTGACACGCCGTGCCTTTTCTAATCGCTATTCGCAATCTGTATGTCACTTATAGGGGTCATGTTAAGGTTATTATTTATTTATTTATCACACATCAGACAACTGTCCAAGTGGATTGGTGGTCATCATGCCTTCTAGCGCAATGGTCACCATGCCAGACTCCAATCGAAGGATCCCAGGTTCGATTCCCAGCGAAGCAGAAATTTGAATAATGAGTTTAAATTTCTGTTCTCGGTCTGGGTGTTTGTGTTTGTCTTTTTTTTTATATGTAAACCGAACAAAAAGGCAGACGGGCCGCGTGGTGTTAAGCGATCACCGTCGCCTATGGACACAGGCAACCCCAGGGGAGCCACCCGAGCATTGCCGGCTTTGGAGGAGATCTTTTTTTACAGCTTTCTTGAAGAACCCCATGTTATATGCCTCAGCTGGAAGGTTGTCCCATAACCTACACGTCCGTGGTAAAAAGGAGCGTGCAAAGCGGACTGTGGAGGACCGCCAATAGTCCAGATGGTGCCTGTGGAACTTTAACCTTCGTCTGGTGGTGTAATCATGGAATGGTGATGTAGGCATGAGTTTGAAAAGTTCCTCGGAGCACTCACCATAGTAAAGTCGGTAGAACACGCAGAGCGACCCTATGTCTCTTCGCAAGCTGAGCAGTTCTAGCCTGTCAGTCAATCTTGGGTCGTTGACGATTCGGACTGCGCGCTTTTCAACGGAGTCAATAGCTGGTATTTTGGTGCTCCTGCCCAGAGACGAGAGCAGTACTCCATGTGGGTTCTGACCTGGGCCTTGTACAGCGTCAGGAGTTGCCCCGCAGTGAAGTACTGCCTCGCCCTATTGAGGACAGCTTTTTGGACGTCGATTTGGCTTTGTCTTTGTGTGTGTCCATGATATCGACGACACAGGGTATATCTACCCTACTGTGGGACTATGAGTGTGAAGCGTTTGTTTTTATTTTCTATTTTGATAATTTCATGAGTTTATCTAATTGCGAGTGTTTGAACTAAAATATATTTTTATTAAATCGAACTAAAAATTAATATAGTTAAAAAAAACTTAATCCACGCCTTTGAAAATTCTTTTTTTTTATTTGGGCTCTCTGTGCAATATTTTTCCTATATCGAACAACCCACACTTTTTTCACAATAATACTAGTATTTTTTGTTCATTATTATTTCCTGCTTAGGATTATTTTTCACTTTTTTAATTTGATTTGCTTCAAAAGCGTTTTTTAATCTATATTTATTTATATTGAACATAGTGTTTCAATTACATTAAAAGAAAATATAAAAAATACCGTCTATTTGTACATTAGTTTATAAGTAAATTGATAAAAAAATATGTTGAAATATCCAATCCAATCACATTATCATATTGGGTGAAAAAGTTGTAATTAATTATGATAAAAAGGAAAAATCATTTAACGGGTGATTTATTGATATTATTCACAATTTAAGTGATACATTATTTATTATAATGTAAAAGCCAATCTCTAAATCAAACTGAAGTGCTGATATTATCGAGGTCAGTCTTCCGGTCACGACTTCTGGCTTCGGCGGAAGCAAATTTATTGAGTCAGAACGGAGATTAGCCAGACTAGATCCATCTGGGTCGTAGATTCTCAACCTTTATTCTAACTAGCAGATAATTTTTCTCTTTTGATAAGTGGATAATCAGACCCGGGACCCTCCGATTGGCAGTCCAACCTGGTAACCATTCCGCCACACGGGTCGCCAGATAATAGTTTATTTTATTTTATTTGCATAAGTATGTTTTATACGTTAAATCCTCAATCTCATAAAAAAGAGTTCTACGTCTGACGGTGATCGGTCAACAAAGGAAAGAAATAAATAAAAGTTAATTTTTCGTTGGTAGAATAGATGTTATCTACATTACTTTACTCGGATATCTGACTGATTGCCCTGGGAACCCTTTTTGCGTCCCACTGCTGAGCACGGGTCTCTCCCCATTATTGGAGAGAGGAAGAGATGGGGGTTAGTAGCCAACCCGCTGTCGGATGTTTTCAAACCGCCCATAAGGCCTCCGAGAAGGTTTACCGACTGTTATCTATCGACAACAACCGGGACCGTCGGCTTAACGTGCCCTCCGAAGCACAGAAACGCGCATGAAATTTTTTACCACTCACCACCATCATCTCACACCCGACCGCGCCCGTTTGGCTTAGTTGCATAGATCGTTTGCGTTATACGCTAACCGCCGGGCCATGGGCGCTTCGGCTTCCGTCTGATTACAGTCGTTATAATAGTATTATTATATCTTTCACCTTTAAAAAAACGACCAAAAAATGGCAATTTTATACTTGTCAATAGCGACATGCAGATATCGTGCGAAGAAATAAAGAGAAAGAGTTTTCATAGCCCATTTTGAGAAGCACTTTTGTATTATCTAGATAGATGTACTACTCTGTTCGTTTATAATATTTCAAAGACTCAAGTCTCTTCCGACAAGATGACAATTGATTTTCATAGCAACAAGATGGTGTTGCTATGGAAATCAATTTTCGCAATAAATGTAATTGTGGTATTTCTGAATTATGTTGGAGTTATAGGCTAGGGGATGAAACTACTTAAAGTAGAGGACGATGCAATATTATTTTCACTTGCTCGAGCTTCATAGAAACCACTTGTATTTTGCACTCATATAGTTTAAGGATGCGCTGTGAAATAATGTTGTAAATGTTTATAAGCAATATTCATCGATTCCTAAAAAAATTTTTGCTACTGATCTTACTATTATAAACACGAATAAACATTTTTAATTCATTAATCGCGATCTAAGTCTTTGTTTGTTGTTGGTGTGATAATACTTTACAACAGTTAAGTATAAAAGTTACGTAAATCAAATGAAGTATATTATCTAATACCTTTAAACGAGCAATTCTTGTATATATCTAAATATATTTTTTGAATCTCGGAAACGGCTCCAAAGATTTTGATGAAATTTAGTACCCTGGTTTCGGGGATGATAAATAATCCAGCAAATTTTTTTTGATATAAATTGTCGTTTTGTTTAATGTTTATGCCATTAAATACAAAATTACACTTACTGACATCTATTGGAGAATATTAATAATATTGTGGCGTAGAAAGCCGTCAAATGTCAACTATCAATCCGCCCTTCAAACAAACGACAATGTCGATATGAAAGACCTCTAAAAGTTTCGTCAATGGAGTTAATGTTTTCAGACCCGGATTCAAACCTCAAGTAGGAAAGTTGCGTTTTTTATTTATTGTGACAATTTTTTTAAATTAGGAGCTAGGTATAACAAAAGGCTTTGTTAAGTAAATGAATATTTTGCTTAAAGATAAACCAAGAAAATAAATTGTTTTTATCCGAGCAACGCTCGGGCATCCATCCAGGTACTTATTATTATTATAGCAAGGAAAACTCCGAATTTATTTTACTGACACCAATTTCTCGCCAGCATAGAGCTAAAAAATGTATATAATGCTACCTACCGTTTTACCAATTTCTAGTTTAGTTTAATATTTGGATGTATTCAATGAAGCTTAAATATGGACACTGAAAAGTTTTCGTTACAGCTTCAGGAAATATTTGTTCTCTCACTCTATATTTTAATGAAGTACCTATTTTAATGTGTATTGATTAAAACACTCCGAGATTGAAACTCATGTCTGAAATTGGCACATAGACAAGGGGATTTTAATTCTTTGTGCGGTTTTTTACAAACTTTTTGCTAAACATATTTTAGGTTTCATTAGTTACTAAATCTAGTAACGGATATTATAGCGATTGTAACGTATAGATTCTGTTCATCAAGTAACAAGTCGGCAGGAAACATAATCACAACATTTGGTTTCAGAGCAGAGATCGCTTTGATCAAGTTTAATTGCAGTGAAATTGGAATTTGCAATTGCTACTTCTGTCTGAACCACCGAATATTGACGGCTCCAAATTGATGCAGGTATGCTTCGTGGAAGTCAGAGGTATATTAGTTAATAGCAAGTAGCTACTAAGATAAATAGAAGTGCTAAAAGTGACGTCATCGGCACAGATATTTAAAATAAAATAAAAATTGACAATTATTTTATGTCCACGATAAAAAAGATGATGCGTCTGTTGAGGTCTCCGGGCCTAAAAAAGGTGCATTCTACAAGTACAATCGTAAACTTTACGCTATATTCTTCGATGGTTTTTTGATGGTTTTTGAACAAGGAGGCAAGACAAAGTGCATTCTATTATCGTAAATGCTTGTGGAATTGAATAAAAATGTATTGGAGTATAGTTTGCGTACACGTGTTATGTACACGACAAACGCAAATTATGTAATTGGTTGATTCCTTAAAATGATGTCAGTAGGTACTTATACCTAATACATTTTTACAAAGCTGAGAAAACGGAAAATTCATAGAATTATCCATAAATAAAAAGAAATAAAATTGAAGTGTCTACTTGTAATATTAAAACAACCGCTTTTCACTGTATGTACTCGTATATGAATATATGTAAGGTACATATACCAAAATAACAATTTTTACAATTTTTGTCTGTCTGTCTATCTCTTTGTTGTTCCGGCTAATCTCTGAAACGGCTGGATCGACTTCGACAGGACTTTCACTGATGAGCTGATGTAATAAGGAGTAACATAGGTTACATTTATTTTAGAAAAACATATAAATCTAAAGTCCATGCGGACGAAGTCGAACGTCGCGGACAAAGCTATTACAAATATAAAGAATCTGCGTAGGCAAAGATAATAAAAAATAAAAGTATGGGTTTCAATTAGGACACATGAAACTGCGGAGTATATTCACTTCTTGCTGATGATCCTTTGTAACGCAAGTGGTTTTTATAGAAATAAATGACAGAAACTTAGATTTAATGATTTTTTTGCCTCATTTTTGGTATTTCATTATAAAAATCTTGAAATGTTTACTAATTTTTTTCATTTCTAATTTATAAATCGTATAAGGTAACGTAAGTTCTAATCCTTGCGATGGTATGCGACCATGCACACGTCTCCGTCATTTCCAGAGCCTTTAACCGAACGATTCGAGTTCCCATTCCCGCCGCCCGCAAACACGAAACGTCCTTTTAGTAGCCTCTTACGATTAAGAAAGGGATATCGTTGCTATATTCTTAGTCCCGAAGCTACAGGGTCTATAATTGGGGAGACCTAGAGCTTACTCCATTCTGCTGCTCAAATACGGATTGGTGGATGGTTACCGTAAAGGACACAAAATAATAAAAAAACGGCACATACCGTGAATTACAAGAATTATCTGACGACCCGTGTGGCCCATCAGTATCATACCAGACTGCTGATCGGAGGGACCCGGGTTTGTTTGATTGATCACTTCAAATTTCTGTTCTCGGTTTGGGCGTTTCTGTCTGTCTGTCCTGTGTCCATACTACTCACGACACAGGGTATATCTACCCTCATAATGTCATTGTCTACCCTACTGTGGGGCTATGACAGTGTTTTAAAATATATATTCAAAAGAGTAAATGAATCAATAAACATCCTGAAACAAGTAAATTATTAGCGATCAAGACGGATACGGAACCGTCGATCATAAGCCTTCCATATACGTCTAACGGGATATTTGTCCAGTTATTATTAATGATATGTACGATTTAATTAATTCAACCGTCTGTTTGTCATTACGAGTCACGCCCTTCGTACTTTATCTACGTCGCAAATATACCGTACATCCGTCACAGATTTATTTTTAATTACTGTTTGTGCAATGCTCGAAATTGTAAATAATTAATTGTAATTGTAATTGAAATAAAAAAAATGTTTTGGAAAATGAAAATGACATTTTGAGATTTGGCGGGTATTCGGAAAAGACATGGAAAAGACATAATGTGTTCTTGTTTTATTTTTAGTTTCTTGGTGTATTTTTAGTTGTGTCTGATAAATAAGTCTGATAGATAAGCCGAAAAAATATGTTTTCGCACTGGCATACCTATATCGAAAAAAATGCCATCAACTTTATCCGATATATAACTCAAAAATACACCACGAAAATAAAAATAAAACAAGAGCCCAACTTGTCCCTTCAAAGTTCCCCAAAACTATGAGCGTGTCTTTTTTTTTTGAAGTGATAACTTCTTTAGCGGCGTTGAGCACTTTTTGTGGGATGGGTAAAAACTATGAAACTCGCGCGAGGTCAAGTGTGCTGATCGCAAAATTTCGTAAGATAGTAGAGGAGACGAGGAAGATCGACCTTCACCGATCTGATAATTCGATGAGACATATTGTTTACCAAATATAATTTATAAACATATATGCCTATGATAACTTGACTATCGAAAAGTGTTCATAGCTATTTTTAATTTAATTAATTTTAATCAATTTTCTTTCATATCACCTTCACTCTTGTAACAACCGAACGAGTGAATATCTACACCGGCTCTTAGACCAAGACGGAGGGGTGTTTTATCTTAAAATTCGTTTATATCAAGTATTTAAAATATGGACATTGAACAAAGTGCATCTATTAATGAAAAAAGTGACGAAGAAATAGTGAAAGAAAATGAGAGAGTACTTTGTAAAAATACTAGATAGAAATTAATAGGTACTGATAATTCAAGCAATTCGTGCGGAATTATTCCCTAACGATTCCAAGATATCAAAAATGCACAACGTTAATGTTTTCACTTCTGCCGGCACTCCCGGAGTGCAACCCATTGTTTTTTTTTTCTTCTTCTTCAATTATGGCATCGCAAACTCTGCATATTGCCAGCGTCAAGTATAATTTTTGCATCACGTTTTTGCCAGTTTCGGTGAAACTGGACGAGTAATAATAGGTAAAGTCGTAAAGTAACATATAAATAATATAATGATAATATAATATAAATTCGTAAAGTCGTCAGTAATCACTAATCAGTCAGTCAAGTCAATCAGACATTCAAGTAAAGCGATGGCTTCGTTACCAGAACGTGACCAATGTAATTTTGGAGGCAAGCCGAAAAAACATATTTTAGCAATGATATTTTAATTCACAACGCTCGTGCACTATAATTACTATCTTATATCGAACAAAATTCCATCAAATGTATCTGTTATAACTCAAAAATATATCAAGAAAATAAAAATAAAACAAGAGCAAAAAATGTCTTTCGACTTCCCGCCAAAAATCAGAGTCAAGAGTTAATCACAGATCAAGTATCAAACCGAGCGTGTTTTATTTGTGCTTTAGTTATGGCATCTCACGACACTGTCAGTGTCAAGTAGAACGTTTAATTTTTTTTCCTTTATTCAATCATTTTTAATTTTTTATGTCGAATTTTGAACACTAGTTGTAAAAAATAAACAATGAGCGCCTGAACCTGATCTGGACATGCTAGGTGTCCTTGTCCACTGTTAGAGGCCAAATTATGAACTACGAGTACTAGGATATCAGCATTTGGAAGGGATGTTTGTTTTCGTTAGGAGCCAGTGACGTCAGATACAAGATATGTATGTGATAGAGCGCATGCGCTGGAGTGAAACGCTGGCACAATTCAAAGAGCTTCTTGACGCTGGTCTCACTTTCAGGCAAACGCTATGCGATGATATGACATTCTATATAAATATACCTAAATTGATGAATTTATAATTTAAGTGCCAGTGATCTGGCTCGGCTTCGCTCGATTGATTTATTTTATGATTATACTAATCTATTCTGCGGGAACTACATTTTACCGGAATGAAAGTAGTATTATGTGTTATCGCTGACTATGTCTCTGTGCCAAATTTCACCCGATCCGTTCAGCAGTTCTGGTGTGATTGAGCAACAAACATACAACCAAAACAGAAAATATGTGTTGTAAACATTAAAATTTATAAAATTAGTTGAGGATTTATTTCAACCTTTTTAATGTCCCACTGCTAAACACAGGTCTCCTCTTGGACGTGACAGGAACTACGGCAAAGTTCCATCGCGCTGGACAAGTGCAAGTTATTCGACCCTTCCCTAGTCCCTTTTGAAATGTAATGTTACTATTATTCATTTATTTATTGTGGAACAAAGTTATTTATTGTTTATACAATAGTATGTAGGACAATAAATAGTATCTCGAATTGTTGATAGACAAAGAAATTTGTTATTGGCGTATTTATCGCTGCTCCACGGTGAGGGAAAATATTGAGACATTTAATTTAAAAGTTTTCCGTTCTTGAACGTATGATGTTCAGCAATCCGCACTCGGCCAGCGTGTAAGTATGTCCTACATCCCTCTCACTTGTGAGAGGAGACCTGTGCCCAGCTGTGGGACGTTAAAAAGTTTTCAAAAATCATAACGGTGGTCCATCCCAAACATTTAAAAATAATATAATAATCTAATGTACTATTAGCTAATCGTTAATTCGTTATAAAACCGCTAACCTTTATAGCACAGGGAGGTTGGGGTTGTATCTTAGCATTTATTTGTGACTTAGGCCTCATTAAAATAAAATTACAAAAAATATAAGGACAATTAAATTAATTTCATGTTAGCAATATTTTTCATTTGGGAGTAACAAATAAATTACTACATAATTTCATAACATCCCATATTTATATTTTAGACAAGCAAGCTGCTCCAGAAAATGTGATCAATAAAAAAATATGTGACGGCGTAGGGTATGGCTGAGCGGTGCCTTCACCTTCATTTACTGCTAGCTATAGCTATAGCGTCCACTTTTATCGCTTCACTTTAAATTATGAAATTATTATTCACGCACTAAACAAACCCACAGTATGGTATTACAGGTTTGTACTGCTTGATTTGACCATTATGAGAGATAATATTCCACGATATAGTGATCCACGACATATAATAATTTGTCCCCTAATCACAACACCGTAACAATATTACTTCATTTTAGTTGAACTACAGTCTTGCATGATTTGATTTATAGATGGCGCCTACTTCGAATAGTTTTATTATTATTTTGAACCACAACTAGAGCCCTCTAGATGGGTCGCTAGTTTCTTTAAATTACTGACTGAGGTAAGCAACTACTAACCCCACCCGGTTGGATGCAGAGTTCTAAAACACTAGGAACACAGCGCTTCGAAGGGGTAAATGTAGCGCATGCGTATAAAAACTCATAGTATCCACTTCTGTCCAATAGATGGCGTCTTTTAAGTTTCGTACGAGCAGTAGGTGTCTCTATTTTTAATTATTTTCAATTAATTCATAAGATTCTTATTTTATTTTCGTTAAACCAGGCTTTGCTAAATTCTCTCTACTTCGAATTTGTTGTTTTATGAATGTGTTAAAGCAGTACTAGCGACCTCTAGACGGGTCGCTAGTACCTATAATAAAACTGAATGAGTAAGCAACTACGTATACCTCACCCGGTTGGATGCAGAGTTCTAAAACACTAGGAACACAGCGCTTCGAAGGGATCAATGTAATCTCCAGCCTTCCACTGAGACGTCATCCTTTATAGCGCATGCGTATAAAAATCTCATAGTGTCCACTTCTGTCCAATAAATGCCGTCTTTTAAGTTTCGTACAAATTCATGATGATCTGTCAGTTAAAACTTGCAAGTCTAACGATGGGTTAAGTCACTGTTTGCCCTACAGTTTGGTAGAAAAAAAGAATAAAAAAACTAAATAAAGATAGGAAAAACATTCAATTTATAGATTTTCTATTTTACAGTACGTATAAAAATCATAACATAAAAAGCAATATCGTCGTCGTCGTAACCATTCATATTTAGGAAATAAAAAAAATATTGTTAAAGAGAAAAAATTGCTATCGTACGTATTTTTAAGAGCAATATCAGCTAGCTCTATTTTTAAACATTTTCAACCAATCCATTAGATTATTATTGAGTTTTGGCGGGAAGTTGAAGGGACAAGTTGTGCTCTTGTTTTATTTTCATTTTCTTAGTGTATTTTTGAGAAAAATAGTATACAATAATTTAAAAAAAAACTAAAAAAATTAATTTGTTTTTGCGTCGATACCTGGTCTAGGAACGAAACGTCACAAGAAACTTTGACATATGAGAGGGAAACTACTATCTGTCGTTGATGAAAGATAGATAGCTCTTATCCATGATTGTGAAATTGAAACTAAGGATAGATACGCTGCTACTGATTATCGGAGATAGCGATCTATCCATAATCTTCGATAGGTTAGCAGCACTAACTTGGATAAGCAACTACTAACCCCACCCGGCTGTTTGCAGAGTTCTAAAACA
The DNA here is from genome assembly GCA_911387765.1 of Pyrgus malvae. Taxonomy (NCBI): domain Eukaryota; kingdom Metazoa; phylum Arthropoda; class Insecta; order Lepidoptera; family Hesperiidae; genus Pyrgus; species Pyrgus malvae. The sequence continues at coordinate 7,666,407 of OU426947.1, forward strand.
CTAGGAACACAGCGCTTCGAAGGGGTCAACTTAATCTCCAGCCTTCCATTGACGTCATCCTTTGTCGCGCATGCGTATGAAAATTCATAGTATCTACTACTGTCCAATAGATAGCGTCTTTCCAGTTCAGTTTGAAATTCATTACTTACTATATTTTTCAATAATACTTGTATGTACATATATTTATTGTACATCACGGTATGTGGATCAGGATCTAAAAGTCCTATGAGTACTAATTTAATCTACTTATAGCTAATCGTCAAGACAATACAACTCTTAATAGCACCGGGGGGTCCTATCTAGACTTTCGCCGGTGATAAAAAATAAAACACGTGTTTTTACTAATTTTACTAATTTCATTTGACTTAGCTTAATGTCAATAACGTTATTTATTTGTAAGTTCCAAAATAAACTTATTTATTATTACAAAATTATAACAATTTGTTACGAATCGACGCACTGTTCTTTAATTTTCGTTGAAGGCTTTGATGGCGTGTATTTAGTATTTGTAGGTCTAATAATGTTTTAAAGCAGCACTAGAGACCTCTTAACGGGTCGCCAGTAAAATAAACCTGCTGGGGTTTGTAACTATTAACTCCACCCGGTTGGTATCAGAGTTCTAAAACATTAGGAACACTGCGCTTTGAAGGAGTCAATATAGCCACCAGCCTTCCACTGATGTCATGCTTTGTCGAGCGCGCGTATTACAAATTCATAGTGTCCACTACCTACGGTCCAATAGATGGCGCCTTTTCAACAAGTCACGTTAGTTCACTTGCTAGTAAAAAATTGCAAACTAACCGGGGGAACTTTACCGGGGGTAAGCTACCGTTGTCCCTACCGGTTGGAATTGGAGCGGATTTCTATGATGCTAGGATCACAGCGCTGCAAAGGGATCGGCAAAACCTCCCCCCTTCCTCGGTGGGGGCCAGTGCCGTCATGCTACATGGCGCATGCGTAGGAATTGCACGGACGTAATCTAAAGTCTTGCATGTCCAACGCTGGGGTAAGCAACTATTTACCCCTTCCGTTGAATGCAGAGCTCTAAATCACTAGGATCACAGGGATGTGAAGGAATTATCGCATCCCCCTGCCTTCTCGGGTGAAGCCAGTGGCATGTTACATTGCGCATGCGTAGAATATTTTTGTACTTAGGTCGGTGTCGTACAAAGAGATGATGATGACTGTGATAAAATAACAGCGACTACATTGTTGGAACAATGCAAAGAAAATTACATGAGTTTTTGCATTGCCTCTTTTTTGTCACCATTTCGATGTAATAAGCCATCGTTCTAAGGCAGACCACCAAGGGTGTATTTAATGCGATATAAATCTCACATAATCCGGTATCTATTTCTACGAGTAAGCCGGGTAACTTTTGAAGGTTTACCCCCAATAAAAAATAACATTAAAAGTCACATTAATCTCCTAGACTTAAGTGACTCCTAGTTAAACTCATTATTCTGTATTCGGGCAGTAATCAACAAAACAATATTTTCACATTGAATGATATAAATAAATAAAAAATGAAAACGAAAGTTATTAAATTCATTTATATTACATTTTCGATAATGGTTGCTTTTTAATATTTATTTTTTAACATTTACAAAAAATGATGTTTAATTGGGTAATTTTAATAGCTGGTTATAAATTCATTGGATACAAAATTAAATAAATATAAATAAATAAATATATTTGGACAATTCACACAACGCCCAGACACAAAACAAATAGTCATGTTCATCACACAAATATTTGTCCTGGGTGGAGATCGAATCCACGACCTCACGCTTCGCAGTCGGCTCATCACGCACTATGCCACGGAGGCTGTCAATATAACGCTTATAATTATAACGCTTATATAAGTTTAAAACGTACATAAAATAAGTATAAACTTTATTAAGACAAAACTTGTTTGTTTTCGTCATCTTGAAAATAGTGAAACCAGTGACAATGATATCGACGTTTGACGTCGTAAATTTGGCAAGTGACATCGTATTATTACATTATTCTTAGTCTAAGTATTATAGTATGTGCTCTCGGAGAAATCTGAACCTATATTTTCAGGGTTCTGTACCTCGAAAGGATAAATTAACAGAACCCTTGAAAAACGGAACCCTTATAGTATCACTTTGTTGTCCGTCCGTCTGTCGGTCAAGTCCCTTTTTCTCAGGAACGCGTGGAGTTATTAATCTGGAATTCATATCGAATACTCAAGTCTACTGTCCATTGAAGCTGTGAAAAAATCAAACTTCTAAGCCAGCGCAATCAAAAGATACAGCCGTTGATGCCGCAAATTTCCGCAAATTTTTGACACTCGCAAGAGAATCAAAACCTATAGGGTTCTTCCCGTGAACTCAGAATCATGAAATTTCGTACGAAACAACGTCTTATAGCACAGGTAAATTAAAAATTGAGAAAAACGTAATTTTTTTGTTACATCATGTATTAAAAATATTTTACGGAACCCTCGGTGCACGAGTCCGACCCGCACTTGGCCGGTTTTTTATTTTAAATTTAGCAGACAAGCATGCAGGCCACGTGGCGTTACTCGTAAGTGGTCGCTGCAGCCCATGGACACACAACCTCAAGCAAGCCTATGCCTTGCCTGTGTGCGTATGCAGTTGCGCTGCTACTACAAAGGCTGATGTTTGCGTCATGTCATTCTGGCTGGCAACCACACCTTTCCACCAAAAAACAAAAGAACTGCTTCACGGCGCAAGTAAGTGCAGCGGTGGTGCTTCCCCGTTCGAACCATTAACAGTTCGAACTACTAACAGGTCGAACTAATAACAGTATTGTAAGGAACCTTCGGTGGGCAAGTCCGACTCACACTTGACCGGTATTTTTTAAGGTAGTTTCTACACCAAAAGTTTCAATCGAAGTGTAAATTTAGTATATATAAATTGAAGGAATTATTAATTCCGTCGACCTGCCTTTTATGGTTTAATTGCACAAAATAACTACTATCAGCATGTTATTAAATTCAATAGCCATAACTTAAAACCCACTCAGAGATTTACAAAGCAAATATAGTTATTGAGATAAGAAATAGCGGAAGTATTACTAGTTTGACCTCTTATCTCTTGTCAAGATCACGTAAAGGCTGTTCCACACAACCATAACACAACTACGATTATAATAACGGGCTCAGATCAAATGAAAAAGTAAAGATGGAGCTCTGCGAACTACAAAGTGAAGCTTGTTATTCAAATTACCCCTTTAATATTATTATTTATTAATACTATTCATTACACCCGTTCACAACACAATTGAACATTTTTTATGCATGCATTATAGATGCAATTTCGCTGTGTAAGTGTGCGTGTCATGTGTATGAACGAGACGTGGAACAATTTAAACCAGCCTCGCTAAGTTGTTCGCAGTGTTCTATCTATACTTTTTTGTTTGATCTGAGATAACGGGTTAACTGGCAGAGAATGCCACTAGGCATTAAGTCCGCCCTTTGTATTTTTTGCATATTTATGTCGCAGCCATCTGGTTAAATCAGCCACTTAATTGAAAGGCTAGCCCATTCATTAAAAACCGGTACTCAATGAAGTGGCTAAATGACAACTTGCCAAGTCGCTGAATGTACGCCCACAAACACACACACACACACACACACACACATACATACATACACACACGCATAAACACACACACGCATAAACACACACACACAGAGAGAGATAGTATATTTCACATTTTAATATTAATGTGGATTAACAGACGTGATTTAAAAGGTTCCAAAGCTACGACTGGGGTCCGCGGAACAAGACATATTATGTAGGTAGCTTGGGATTACTTGATACGCCTAACTAACGTCTAACATTGATATATGTGTGCCTAGAAAAATTCCCAGAATTGTAAACAGGTAGGTCATTATTCCCCCCTAAATAGACTGCTTAGAAATTATAATACTGTTCATGTTATGAGATTGAGTGCAGAAAATCTCACTCAAGCAAATTGTGTCAGTAACACGAAAGTTGTCCCAAGATCTCAGGCCATTGACATATTCTCAAATAATCTTAACATACCTATTTAAAAAGAACATCTTGCTTATACATACACAAGAGGGCAAGCAACATAAAATTTTTATTCAAACATATTTCATTAATTAATCAATTATTTAAATATGCAATTTTTTTAACAATAACTTAAACCATATCAATGATATTAAATTCAAATTATTAATTATTTTCATGCGTTTCATCAATTAAATTCATTTTAATGTCAATAATTTTATTTAATGATGCCAATATTAATGATGTATATATTAATGATATCAATATTAATTAACTAATAATAATATTACTTTAATCGTTTTAATAATGTTTATAAATGTAATTTCCTTTATCTAATTTATTTTTTGTGGTGCTTATAAAGCATGCCGTTTGCACGTATAAGTTAGGTTTCACCTGCGTAATATGTTATATTTTTAAGAAGTATCAATGTCTTGTCTTGGTGTAATAGGCCAGTCATTATCGACACAAATAAAGGCAAACATCGCAAACGCGCATCTATCTATGAATCTTTTATATGTTGTTAGGTCCCCTAAGAGTAGTCTATACCAAAAATTGCAACCCTGAAAACCTTGTGCTGTGAATCGTAGATACATGCGCGTTTGCGATGTTTGATGTCGATAATGACTGGCCTATAAACCTTGTTGGTGTAACTATTATAAATAAATAAAATAAAATAAAATAAAATACACCTAGGGTAGTGCTGTGATAAATAAATAAATAAATATCGTTGGACAATTCACACAACACCATCTGATTCCAAACTAAGCAAAGCTTGTGTTATGGTAATCAGAAAGCTGTTAAACATACTTATATAAATCTAAAGTACCTGGACGACCGAGCGTTGCTCGGATAAAAACAATTTATTTTCTTGGTTTAGTTTCAAACGAAACACTGATTTGCTTAGTGTTACTTAACAACGCCATCTGAAATAGCTCCTAATAAAAATAGTTATTTTCATAAAAATAAAAAATACACAATTTGGTTTTGATTGAGGTTTGAACCCGTGTCTTTAGTTTCGCAGTCAACTCACGCAACCATTCGACCACGAAAGCTTTAACTCAATGGACGAAATTTTCATAGAGCTCTTTCAAACTGACATTGTCATTTCTTTGAACGTCGGATTGGCGTATGGTAATAGGGGAGCCCGAGAGGGGATTTACAGATTTACTCGAGCGCGTCAGATTAAGATATGGGGTACACCTTGCATCCTGTTCAGCGCTGCCACGATTAAAAAAGACCTTCCATGTAGGTACAGTTTTTTTTTCTTACTTCCGGATGTCAAAATGGTCAGATTAGAAAACCCCGTTACCGTTGAGCCATGAATTTTAAATAATAAAAATTCGAACTCTTCAAGAGTTTGCCAAAATGCCGTTTTTTTATTTCGCTGTTTTGTATACATTCATACTAAAATCTTCAGATTACTGAAATATGACTTACCATGCATTAAAGTTACTGAAATATGACTTAGCATGCATTTAATTTATTCTACTATTTTACCTGGACCTTTCGTATAAAATTTTTGAAAACCTATAGGCAACATTCTAAGTACACTGGCAGGCAAATGGGACTCTCCCCTGCTTGCACACTGGATTCGAATCCATGTAGCGGCGTAATTGGGTGGGAGTGCCAATCAGCCTTTTATTTTGTATATTAATTATAAGTACGTCTGTTTAGTTTTTAATGTATGTGCTTGGTATTTTAGTGTTTCGTATATGTATGTAAAACTAACTCTAGAAATAATAATTAGAATTTATGAATTACTAACAATTAAAATTGGGCCTGTATATTGTTGCCTTTAATAAATAAATATTATTATTATTATTATAGGCGCTCTCTCCACCGGTTAAACGCAAAACGTCATGAAGTATAATAATATTAAATAATATAATATTTTAATCTACCCAACCTATAAAAAGCACAAGGTCCTGATTACGCTTGAGGAAATACACAATGAGCCTTGTGGGCTCCCCAGTTTGACAGCGTTTACGCCACAATATTATTAATACTCTCCAATAGATTTCAGGAAAAGTCGTATTTTTCAGTTTATATTTAAATTGATTTTCATTGAAAATATTTTTATACAGCTAAAAATTTCCATCAATAAAAATTTTGTGGATCGATTTATCATCCCCGAAACCAGGGTACTAAATTTCATCAAAATCTTTGGAGCCGTTTCCGAGATTCAAAAAATATATTGAGATACATACAAGAATTGCTCGTTTAAAGGTATTAGATACATACTTAAATAGATAAATTAACACCCAGACACAGAACAAATAGTCATGTTCATCACACAAATATTTGTCCTGGGTGGGAATCGAACCCACGACCTCACGTTTCGCAGTCGGCTCATCACCCACTACGCCACGGAGGCTGCCCAATCGTGATCCTAGTATCATGAGGTCTTCCTTAATTTTTTGTTCATCTTCTTCAATTTCTTAACTGGCCTCTGTCCTTCTGTTTCAGGTAGTTTCAGACGACATCAAGAATCCGCTGTAAAGGAGAATTTTTTATATTATGCATTTATTTGCTACTTTATTCATTCAAGTTTCATTGTAATATGATATTATTTATTAAATATAAATATTTACTGTTTCGCATTGTCATTTAGAGTTAAACCTACATAAAATAATATCATTAGTTTACTCTCAGTAAAGATACCTCCTGGAACAGATTTTTTTGATAAATAAAAACGTTTTCTATATATAGTTATATTATATAAACTAGTTCGCAGGTAGTCGCAGGTAGGTTCGTAGGTAGAGTTCGAACTCAGTACCACCCACGTTTAATTGTTTGGGGTAGGCCACCCTTATCACTTAGGGGGATGAAAAATAGATGTTGACCGATTCTCAGAACTACCCGATATGCTCACAAAGTTTCATGAGAATCGATCGAGCCGTTTCGGAGGAGTATGGTAACTAACATTGTGACACGAGAATTTTATATATAAGAAGATAATTATTATTATATATATACTTAAAAGAAAACTCGAAGCTTTGTGAAAAGCTTAGTGAAGCTCGAAGCGCTCATGGCCCGGCGGTTAGCGTAGAACGAAGCGATCTATGCAACTAAGTCAAACGGGCGCGGCCGGATGTGAGATGACCGCTAGTGGCAAAAAATTCATGCGCGTTTCCGAGCTTCGGACGGCAGTTTAAGCCGTCGGTCCCGGTTGTTGTCGAAAAAACCTTGTCAGAGGCCATATGGGCGGTTTGATAACATCAGACAGCGGTTTGGCCACTAAACCGCATCTGCCCCAACCTGCATAAAGTAATATAATAATTACAAGCTGTATCATTTTAACTGAAGCTTAGCTGCAGTATTTACTGCCTCACCTGAGCCCTTAGTGTGAGTTTGTAAACGCGCAAACGTTACTACTGCGTCCGAGTTAAAATTGGACAGATAGATCTTAACCTGAAAGGAATAAGGTTGATAATTAAATTCTTAACGCAAACGCGATAGTAACGTTTTCGCGTGTGCACACTTACACTATGGCCTCTGATGGGCAATGGTTTACAATTTGCAGCTAGTCCGGTCCTTTTAGTCGAGCTTATAATGGGAGAATCGTCCATATTAGGCAACCATCGTTAATCACAATTATTAATGACTAGCTGTGCCCCGTGGTTTCACCCGCGTATTTTTTTTTAAAGTATCCTATTGTAATTCTGCAGATAACTCCAAGAATATAGTACAATGTTTAATTTTAATCGGTTGAGTAGTTTTCGTGTGAAAGAGTAACATAAAAACTTGCGAACCACGTGGAACTCGCGAAAGTGAGTTCCACGTGGTTCGCATTTATAATATTAGTAGGATAGGATTACAGTTGCAGTGTAATTATACGATAGTTTTCCATTTTTATTACCGCTAATTCATTTGAGTTGGTAAGGTAAATGTCCATAATGTCCTCAGCGTACTAGCTGTGGTACTAGTACTCCTCATTCCATAGAAAAACGGGCAAAATTTATAATTTCTCACTGACTGGACGACCCGCGTGGCGCAACGGTTACCATGCTGGACGGCCAATCGAAGGGTCGGGACCCTTCGATTGCCGGCGAAACATAAATTTAAATGATGAGTTTAAATTTTTCTTCTCGGTCTGGGTGTTTGTGTTCCTGTTTTTGTTTGTGTTCATGGTATCCACGACACAGCGACACAGACTTATAATATATTGTTATATTAAAAGTCTATGCTTAAGGCTGTGTTTATTTCCATTGGCATTGTTTCCATGGGCTGCACCGACTACTTAACGTGACATTTTCGCCTGCTACTCCATTTCATTAAAAAAATAATTAAAAATCTATGCCATAATTTATCATTCCTTTTAATCATAAAATCATCCCAGAAAGATCTTATATAGATAGATGATATTATATTATAGATGGATCTTATATAGATTTAAATATCTACAAGTACATAATAATATAAGCTAAAATAATATGTAACTAAAAACGAAAGTACTTATAAATTACACATAATAATAAACCGAGTGTAAAGCACATCTAATTCATGTCTTGATCTTGGCGCGCTCGCCCTTACGAGCAGGCTTTAGCTGCAAGGCAGCATCGGCAGCTGCCGCGGCCGATACACTGCGTTCCAGCAGCAGAGCAGCTGTTCGCGCTGCAACACATGACGAGTCCATACGGCTGCCTTCCAGCACAACACGTAGCAGTCCCCCTAAGCCCCGCCTCGCTTCCGCCTGGTACGCAAGCACCTCCACCAGCCGCGCCCCATCAATGCAGTCCAGCTCGTTGTACGCAAGATTCAGATAACACAGGCTAAAGTTACCTACGCAGTACAGCCCCTCATTCCGCGTCACCAGCTCCGTTGCCGCGAACGGCTCCAAGCACGGACCAATCAGCTCATTCGCCATCATCTCTGCGCGGTACAGAAGGGCATCCGCTGCGCTAGTCTTCATCGAAGCCACTGAGACAGCGCTCCCTCTCCTCGATCGGCCATGAAAAGTCTTGGTCCGCCGGCGTCCTCCCTCGATTGTCGACTCTGTTGGTGCAGACAAGATCTCCAAGCACCTCTCATATATCTCCCGCTTAGTCTTCAGGTACTCCATGGTGCGTTTTCGCTTCAAAATCATTTCCTCTTCCGACACGGGAAACGGCATCAGGCTGCAAAATATGTAACCGACGCCGCGATTCGTTAACCGATTTCCTGCGAGATTGAGGTGTCTCAGCGACCGGTTAGTACGTAGAGCCTCACCCAGAGCACGTGCGCCTTCATCAGTTATGAAGTTCGATTCAAGGGAGAGGATGTTAAGCGTGCGAGAGGCGGGCTGCGGGTGCGTGAGCAGTTTCGCCATGGATACTACGTCGTGATCGGTCAAGTTGCAGCGCGCAATGCTAAGGCTTCTTAGTTTAGTTTGTCGCTCCAGTAAAACTTGGTAACTATGTTGAGATGCTGGGGAATCGTCGAGACAGATTTCAGTTATCTGTGACAGTGGCAAGAACTTTGCAATCTCGTATAGAGCGAAACCATCGAGAGGCGCCCAACGGATCGTTATTTTTGTAAGCTGCTGATGAAACGGGACGCATAATCCCAATATCTTCAAGAGGAGTCGAGGAATCTGTGGGCACCGATAGAATACAAGCTCTATAGGCCTGCCTGTAGAATCACACAGCGCTCGGACAACTACCTCGTCCACGTCACTGTATTGTTGCGCAACTACTGCTTTCTTCTCCTGCTCTTCGCTCGAATATTGAGTAGTGGAAGTAACAGCTTGATTTTCGGCCTTTTCACATTTACTTTTCTTATCTTTATCTTCAGACTTAACGTATTCTTCTACAACTTCTACCAGTACTATGACGTGGAAAGGCGCCTCGAGTTGACCGCAGGCAAAGGGCAGAAAAGCAGGCAAATCTACAGGGCGCGGGCGGTACACGTTTACTTCCATTACTTGGTCCATTTTTATATTTTTACAAAATAGTACTTAAAAACTTAAAATATCATAAAAAACAACGATTTCCTGTTCTTTCATAAACATTGATTGATTTTTATTTGAAGTGTTTGATTACTTCAAAATTTTCTTCTTTTTAGTTATCGAGGTTGAAATGTGCATCATGATTTCCGACCACTTATTCTACTGAAGATACGGTAAGTATGGTTTCACACAAGCGTTTTTTTTGGGTGCGTTCGCGCGTCTTTTGCTTGTATTTTGTTTCGTGTGTAACCGCGAGACGTCAAGTATTGACATTTTCTGGTACATAATTGCGCGCCTGTAAGCGCGTTTTCCGAAATGACGCGCCGAAAAATATGATAGTTTGAAACCGTATATATCATGATGCACATTTCAAAACTTATTCATTCCATTAAATATTTTATTCAATGAACATTAAGGAACATGTCTGGTATTGAAGTTAAGAAATATGAGGCAAGGTCCGGCCTTGTTACACAATTAATATTTTCCATTCTTCAGAAAATGTGTGTCACTGTAACCCATTAAACGAAGCAAACTCCGGACATCGAATGGTACTACTAATACTACCTACTACTGCGAAGTCGTAGTTAATGTATTAACTACAGTACTCACAACCGATCTTTGTTGGCGAAAAAAATTCTAAATCTACGAGTGTGCTCGAAATTTCGTGTAAGTACTCGTACATAGCTACGCAGTAGTATCAGTAGCTAAAAATTGCTACAAAATCATTCAAAACACTTCTCTGTACAGCAGTAGATGCGTATTACATACTTGGAGCCATTTATTTCACCTGATTCCCTCTGGTCTAAGATTCTTTGTCACAGTGTACGTAACTACAATTACTACTGAAACAGGACAAATGTGCTTCAAAATCTAAATGCCTGTTGGTTTGGGGATTTCGTGAGGTAAAACACGTTAACTATAACGTATTGTTTAATTTCTCTATGACGTTAACGACCGATGGTGACGCAGTGCTTACCATGCTGGTGTTTCGGAAAAACGTTCCTGGGTTTTATTGCTATTGGGGGGAGATATTTTTAGAGGCACCTATTTTACTGTGCGATTGACAGTACATTCTACTGCGGGGCTGTTAGTGTTCAGCGCTCTTAGTTATGCTTAGAATAAATACCTATAGAATGAGTGTCTTCATACAAGTGCGCTGTCAAAATTGAAGCACTAAATAGATTCCTACAGCTGTCACATCTGACAAACAAAATATTTTTATTTTAATCAAATTAACTATAAAATACTACAAAATATTGAAAACACTGTGAAAAGTTATTTTATTAGATTTCTTTTGTTTTTAAAAGTGAAACTAAAATAATTGTAAATAGTAGTTAAATCGAATAAGCGTGTTTAGTGCAAGCAGAATAGCACCAAATTGGATGTTTTATCCGCATCGCTAGTTAGATCGGAAACGCCGCGTGGATCAACGGTCTCTCTTTAAAGGTCGATTTTCCATCCGCGGATAAAAGTATTCGTCGAATAAATGTTAGCATTGTAACACTGATTCTATCGTAATACTGGTAATTGTACGATATTATCGTAATATTGGGAATTCGGTATGAATCAATTCTTTAGTATGTACGGTGGTATGATTTCAATATAATTAGTATCTGCTGATTTTACAAATTTTGAATGGAGTAGCAAACGGCCTCATGGTGTTTTGTTGTCGTGTTTATATTTAACAGTTTTTTATCATAATTGAGGAAAGGGAATTAAATATATCGTACTTGTGTGAATATTCTTCAGGTCACCTTTTATAACATTTCCGAGCTCTTATAAGAGCCCGGGCAGTATAAAGGCCCATCTGTCTTCAATTCAGAATATTCGCATGTTAGACGAAGTTTTTGCGATTCTATTTTTAATCTACCACTTATTTTAGTGCCGGTATCTGGATGATGAAATAAGCCGGAGGTATTGGGTGGACTGATTTAAATTTTCTTTAAAACTCCACCAAAACGAAATACACTATTTGTAACCAGCTAGCAAAATGTTATCTTGCTCTACTGTCAGTCAGAGGGAGATTCCGTGCACTATGTTGGTCCAAAATGGATCCAAAACTGCTCGACCAATTTTGTTTGAATATTTGTATACTTGCGGTATCTATCGGTAACACCTTAAACTCAAAGGAAAGTTTTTACTTTAATCTTAATGCATAAATCTAATACATATATGTTAAGGGTTATACCCGAAGTGTGGCTGCACTCAGTTCTACCCGGCTAAATTTAGGTGGAGCCGGTAGCTCTTGGTCAAACCTAGATGTAACAGATTTGTTCACGGCTAATACTAAGTGCAGCTGGTTCTGTTTGTTTAAAACTAGTTGTAACCTTCTTGTGCTGGATTTTAAAATGAATGGGATCGGTTAGGTTAAGTAAGGCATTTTTAACTAATACAAAAAAGGAGCCCGCCCAGCGGTCCATCGACTTGGTACCATTCACATCAAATCTGTTTAAACACCTAGGTTTAACCATCGGATACAGGATACCGGCTTCGCTTAGATTTGGCCGGGTGGAACTGAGTGTAGCCGCACTTCGGGTATTACCCGTAACGTACTCGTATATATATACTGTCATGATCACAGACCTATATAAGTCTGTGGTCATGATGATGAATTCGATTCAATATTTATTGATCTTTGAGTCAGGACAACATCTCCCTGGCGTTCTAATAAAATGATAAATTACAAAGGCCGAACCTTAATTAAATCGAAAATTCTTGATAAAGTATTCAAACTTACATCATTAAACACGTGTCATCATAAGTACCTATGAAGATCATTGAAATCGTTGCTTGGTTGTCGTTTACGGGCGTCGGAATTTCCGCTACGAAGTTATGCGATAAGAATAGGTTTAAGGATATGCAAATCATTGCAATTTTCGCACGTTAGATCATTATCATCAATCATTCCATCAATCAAAGCTAGGCCTAGGCGTATGTCAAATAAAAGGATATAATAATTTATGCTTCTTCTTAAAGTTGATTTTTTAGATTCATTTTATAGAAAAAAAAATTGTATAAGCTGAACCTGGTGAGCATGTTTTAAGCGTACTGATGAAACAATAGCAAGTTAAGTGTGACCTTAAATACCTTGAGGTCAAGTTTAGATGTTACTAACAACCCGACGATTACGGAAGCAAAGGGGAGAGGGGAAGGATATTTTCACTAAATAAAAAACGGGTTGCACTCCGGGAGTGCCGGCAGAAGTGAAAACATTAACGTTGTGCATTTTTTATATTTGAAATGGTTGGGGAATAATTTCACTCGATTTGCTTTAATTATCAGTATTATTTTTCATCTAGTATATTCAGTAGGTTTTCATCTAGTATTATTATATAGTACTCACTCATTTTCTTTCACAATTTCTTCGTCACTTTTTTCATTATTAAATACATTTTGTTCAGTTTCCATATTTTAAACACTTGATATACACGAATACGTAAGTACATTATTCTTAGTCTAAGATGTATACAGACATCAGCCATCAGCTGTCACCCCTCCGTCTTACGAATTTTCGATGAGGCCACGTGTCCTGACGGGAGTTTAACATTTTTCACCCATCCCAATAAAAAAAGTGCACAACGCCGATAAAGAAGTTTTCACTTCAGTAAAGGTACGTACTCTAAAACTCTTAAATATATTTTGTTTAAGTAATTTAAACAGGTAACTGGCAGGATAATTTTTACTCTGAAGTTTTTCTTTTTTTCTTCGCGTTGTCCGTCTGCATCCACCATTGTTTTGTTCGATTCACTCTGCTTATTGCGTAAAACTGATTTTTTAAACATACCACGTTATCATTGCTAAAATCCCGGTATTTTTAATTCTACTATGTATATTGTAAAGATCCGCACTTTGTTGCCTGTTGGCTATCATTCAGTAGAGACTCAGCAGTGCCTAAACATTATCTATCGCTATTTAGATGTAATCAACATGACTTTATGTTGTATGGTATTTCTGACATAGTAACAGAGTTTGTAGGGGCACTATATTGATAACATGAACTCGGATATATCCAACACGCCAGTAGCACAGGCAGCAACTTTCTTGGACCGCGGGTATAAGAACTACAACTTGAACAAACCGGGACAAAGGACAAACTACGGGCAACAGACATTTAATTCTACGGCTGATTACTGACCCATTACATATATCGCGGGTTAGTAGCCAACACGCTGACCGAAATTTTCAAACCGCCCATAATGCCTCCATCATGGTTTCTTCACTACTGCCTATTGATAGCAGCTAGGACCGATGTATATACATGTCCTCCGCAGCACAAAAACGCGCATGAACATTTAAATCGCGCCATATGAAAAAATTAATCGAAACTTTGATAATTAATTATAAGATTACTTTTTTTTCTGCTATTGTACGTAAAGTACGGCCTTAATGATTCAATTATGATATGGCGCCAATAGTAGAAGAAAACTTGTTTTCCCTCTCGGTGGAGCAGTAATTTATGCACGACGAGCCGAAAATTTGCATCTATACCTCATTTATTTGACCTTTTGAAAATGAAATAATTAAATAAAAAATAAATAAAATTATTTAAACTTTGCAAGTACATGGTTATTTATTGTGTAATATAGTTTATTACTTTTTAAATTTTTATAAAACGAATGCTTGAAAACCATAGACTTAGCATATAATTACGTAAATATATGTTGAAAATTCATGTAATTTGAGTTGGACGTGCTTACAATAGAATTATTTAGAGGACCGCCACATCAAATGGTGAAAAAATAATAACCTCCGCCAGGTGGTTTATTGGTGAGGTAAGCATTGCTTTATTTTTTTTCAATAATGGCATCGCTAACTCAGTACATATTGCTAAAATATTTTTAATAATTTCAAATATCTAAAAATAAAACCTAGCTGTATCACCCCTGAAACCAGGGTACAAAATTTCATCAAAATAGTTGTAGCAGTTTCCGAGATTCAATAAACATATTTAGGTGTATACAAGAATTACTCGTTTAAAGGTATTAGATAAAAAAACAAGGTCAAATCCCAGACGTATAATGCGTAGACGAGTCACCGAAAAGAACTCGCTCTTTGAAAATCCATGACAAATTACACTTATGGTTAATCTAATCTAGAATTGATTGAAACACTGACAAATAATGGCATGCGGAAATTATAAGACTGATTACTACCAGTTAATAGGTAACCATAGATAATTATACCTACATATTTTATTTTTGTTCGCAATACTGGCAGTAGAGCAGGATTTTTTGCGAACAAAAAAGAACAATTACATTAAGGGAACCGGTCGGTGCCCTTAAACCGGTAATACAACTAAGAATTCTATAGATAAAATGAAAAAAAATAATGTGTATAACGGTTGTAAGTACTTATTTTTTTGTAACTAATAGACGTCTATGTATGTGAGCACGTGGTTTATTACATATTAGCTATAATTCTTCCTTTTTACAATTTTTATTTGTGGAAATGACATATTTATGGTAATAAAAGTAGTTGCTCTAGCCCGTCGACATCTAAAGAGACAGAAAAGTGTCGTTTTTTGTCTTAGAGCATCAAGGTATGACAGGTATGACACCAGTCAGAGGACTTTACGGGCAAACCCCTCGTCCCAACGTCCATATATGCACAATGTGCCTTGTAGTTATACTTCTATACTCAGGCCAACGAGACGAGATAAAGAATGTAAACAAACGGACCGTTACCAAGTTACTATTGCGAGAGCGAGCAATTATTATCTCTGTTCTTATCATTCATACGCAGTAATGGCGTCAGTTAGTCGATGACAGCTGTTTCGCGGTACAGGAAAGCAGTCAGTACCGCAGTTGTCAACATTTGGTCGAGTTTTGACGGGAAAGACAATATGTTATGTATATGCTCTTGTTTTATTTTCATGTTCTTGGTATATCTTTGAGTAATTGTAATTGGGATTTAGAAGACGCAGTGGTATAAAGCCACGTACTCATAAACATACAACTAATCAATTCATTCGAGCAGTGATTTTGGAGCGGTTAAGACCGCGGTTTCCGACATGGAAATACCGAGTTCAAACCCTCGGCGAGCACCTTTGGCAAAATAGTTTGTTATGTGCGTATTTTCCGCTGTTCCAAAAATATGATTTTTAGAATTGCGGTGTCACTTTCTCTAGTAGATATTTGGAAGAAGTACATATTTTAAAACAAATTCGCTTCCCACCGCTTTCCCGCGTCCCAATGTATGCTTTAAAACTACCCAACGGATTTTGTAGCGGTTTTTTTTAAATAGATAAAGTAATTTCTGAGGTAGGTTTAGGTGTATAATTGATTATGCTTTTATGTAACTAGACTAAAACATAACGATTTTTGTCACAAATCTTGCCTACTGGGAGAGTTATATTCTCTTGCGCCGCGTTAACCAGCGGAAAAACATTAAAGTGATGTTCTAGAGAATTGTAGATATATATAAATTTGCTATACAAAAGTCCGCATTAGTGTACTCTATCTCTTACGGTTGACTTACAATAACAACTTATATTGTGTAAAATGTTAATGAAAAATATCACGTTATCTCGAAGCTGTTTTATTCTGTTCAGTATTAATCCTAATCTAAATAAAAACGTTAATTAGCTTCGTCAATTAAGATTAAAATTGTACAAAATGTAATCAAATAAATACTTTAGAAGATGATATTTTGTTTTACCAAACATCATCACATCCCCCGGCGTGCATTCTCATCGCGCGTCTATTTTTTGCCTTTAGTACCTACTTAAATGGGTTTTTGTAAAGTAGATTTTAATTTATATGGCGCGAGCGAAGCTGGGCCGGGTCGCTAGTATATGCTTTGTATAAAATTTATTCAAATAAAAATGTTTTGAACTCCTGAAACATTGTTTACATTTTTTATGTCGTCTCCTTGGCCTTACTATAGTTACTGTAATTTCTTCAGTCATGTTCAAAAATAAGGCCGAAAATTCACGAACTTCCAGACGGATGCGTACAAATTAGAGCCTCTGTTTCCGGTTTCGAAAGGCCTTACATGGAGATGGAAACGCGTAAATCTAAATTATCTGCTAAGGAGGGCAAAAAATGTGTACTTTTTACGACAATTGTGCTAATTTTGTCACGAAATGAAGCGTTAAGTTAAAAAAACATGGCATTTCCTTAATCTCGACCTTTGTGCTAAGAGCTGCCATCTCAACTAAAGGGTGCTTTACACTACATTGCCTGCGATTTACGAATTGACTAGGTCAAAAATTATAGACAGACAAATCTATATAATACACAAAATTCTCGTGTCGCAGTGTTTGTTGCCAAACTCCTCCAAAACGGTTCAACCGATTATCATGAAATTTAAAAAAAATGAATACTCAGTAGATTTGATATTTGACCATTAAATAGCTTTAACCAGCCAAATTCGAGCAGTTAACGTTATCGTTAAGTTATGACGTCATTACAAATATAGCTGAAATAGTAGATGCGTGCCCAGCAGTGTTCTGTCGAAATGGTTCCAGCCAATCACCCAGCCATATTGAACAAAACTTGTAGATTCTCATTATTTTAATCACCTTATTTGGCAAGTAAACAGTAATATACAAAACGAAAGGGCTTTTGCTAAGCCGATTAGGTACTAATAATTACTTCAATTGTCTAGTGGATTATCATTATCAATCCTAATTTAGTTTGTAGATTAATACTGAATAGTCTGCAGATTAAATTATGTACCTACTGAACTCTGTTCAATTCTGTTCATTGGAATAGTTGTTTTTTTTTGGAATAGACTGAATGCCTCTCAATGTTAAAAAAGAGCAAAAACGTATAACGGGTTCTACACTTTATTTAAAATCTTGGTGCCTTTTGTGCCCTAAATGAAAATGACAAAATGATATAAAGTTAAAATGTGTACAGATATTCTATTTCACGAAGTCCATCGTCTCTGGTAGTAGTAGTGAAGTGTACAGATAAGCGTGTATGTGTGCGTAAGCTTTTAAATCGTTAGCAAAGAAATTTTAACATCTTTTTCATTTACAAAAAACTTTATAAAATGTTACCTTTCATACAACTCTTCCAGGTTTGGTTGTCATGCTTACGCGAGATTGAATGCTACGAGGTTACGCACACTAAAACAGTGTACAAGCGCTTCGCAACATCCATAGTGGAACAGACTTCCTATTATTACTTACTTACTAATATTACTTACGTACGTATACATACTTCAACTCAGTTGTGCGCGCGGCGCTATGTGTGCGTGGGCTAGTAATTATGCAGCTTTAATTTGTGTGACAGTGACGCGGCCGTGATTTTCCAAACAACTTCACTGTACCTCTTGTCACGCACACAAAGTCACTGTGTATATACAGGTTTACCCACACATAGCGCCGCGCGCACAACTCAGTTGAAGTATCTATACTATAAACATTTTATGCCCTCTAAAATGGGAACTAAAAATTTATTGAAAAGTATACAAAAATCCGTGACTCAAAAGCTTTGTACAAAAAATAAGTGTCCCTTTAAAAATATTAAAACATCGTAATTAATCAAAATGTCACAAAAATTTCCCCCGCCGTGAAGCAGCTATAAATACGCACTTTTTAACAAATTTCTTTATCAGAGAGGCACCCGGAGATTTGAACTCGGTACCTCCGTTTGGAGACAGCGGATTTTACGGTTCGGCCTTCGCTGCTCCTAATAGGTATCTAGTAAAAACGAACCCAGCGACAATACAAAATCTTTACTATGTTGATGATAGATCATTTATGATACTGTCAGAGTTCAGGTCAAAAATTCAACCCGGAAAGTGTTCAAAAGACTTTCAGAACATTGTGTAGATATAAACATTCCTATATAGGTATCAAGGTTTTACCTGTGTAATTTGAAGTAGGTAATTTCTTACTGGTATCACTTATCTCATATCTTATCACTTAACACTTTATATTCATTATAATAAGTTATGTATTTCTAACTTGTAATAGTTCCTTACTTTCTATGAGGAAATGGTATCATGCGTTTTTAATTGCTAAGAACCGTAATTATAAGATTAATACAGGTTGATAAAACGAAATGGTGCGTTCACATGATTGTTGGACAAAAGTTGCCGTATTATAAACGGGCTGCGAAGCATGGATGTTTACGTCCACTCAGAGATGAAGTGTTACATTTATGTGCTTGCATATGCACACTATGCATGAGGGAATGTCGCTCGGCATTGAGAATATGAGTTACGGTGTATCCTGGCTGATTGTAAGACGCGACTAAAACAGGACATGGAGTTGTAGCAAGAGTGGGAGCTCGAACCGTTCAGCCAGTGACCTCGTGGCGGTCCGCGGTGCATTTCGTAAGCACCTGACGGTGTAAGAGAGCTACTAACTCGCTTCCAAGATGGGCCCATAAGGGTCACCGCGAATGAAGGCGCTGAGGTAAACCGAGGGGGTTCAGAGCGGTAAAGCTTACTCAATCACGTTTCTCCAATGAGGATTGTTAAATACCTATCTATTAAGTTAAATATCTATCGATAATAACTGGCACCGACGAATTGAAGAACTAATATGAACAAAATAAATTGCCCCGGCAAAAATAATCCCATCGCACTGGAGCAGCGTGGTGGAGTCAAGTTCTGGTTTTCCTTGTCTTTTAGGAAACCCCGTGGCCAGTGGTGAGAAGCACATAACATTGCAGCTACCCAAACAAATTGCAACGAAAATATTTTTTTAATACAGTTGCTCAAAAAGTGGCGTATTGCAGGGACGTATAGCGTTCGGGAAGTAGGCTATTACTCATTCGTGCGTTTTCTTTACATTTTCCGAACTCGTGCGTTCTCTTTCCCAACTGTCAAAATAATGTCTATTTAAAAAAACTAACCACTAAGTTTTGGAAGTTTTTATGATTCATGCAAATATTTCTAAAAAGAAGCTACTAATTTGTTTCAATATTAGATTTAATGATTTGATTCAATGAGTTAGGTTAGGTTTCATTTCATTTCATCTCATTAACATTTTCATTTCATATCAATAAAAACATTCTACTGAAGACTTGGCTGTATGGGCATGGTTCCCTTTGCCTACCCAGAATGGGTGAAGAAAACAAAAAAAAACTCTACATATAGGTATTCTTTTACGGTTGGCGCCATTTTTCAAAAATGTTCTTTGCGAGTTTTTATTATTTTATTAAATTGCTTCATTTGTTCACAACTGTATTAAAAATATTTGTTCAGTACACGTGCGGAACCGTCATTGGAAGGAGTTCCGACTGTCAACCCTCACCTTCGGCTGCGCCTCGGCTTGGGTAGACATTTGTCGAAACTCCTTGCAATGACAGCCTTTCCGCACTTGTAATGAAAAACTATTTCATGATTAGAGGGTACTCTATACACGAGTATTCTATGTATTTTTTTATATTCTATATATTTTATTCTTGTGTATTGTGACATATAAAAATAATAGTGATAATATTACTATACGATTGTGGGAAAACGTGGTGATTGGTGGATATCAAACACATTCATAGTAACATTGTGTGGAATTTCTGATAGAAAGGCACCCTTAAGCATCTTTTCAGTCTTGTATCTTTATACCGCAGAAGGAATGTTTTAGTTCAGTAAGTACCCATTGAGACTCCAGACCATATATATAGAAATATCTTACTCGTAACTCCAGACAATGTTGTATTCATGTATACTGGTAACTTTACAACGAAATGGCGGTCCCGTTCATTAGAGGTATATTATTTAGTTTATGGAGATTAAATAGAAAAGAAAACTGAATTGGGCCGGACGCAAGGGCACATGTCACAAAATTAAATATAAGATGTAATTTTAATTTTAAAATAATAGCGGTCTGTTCATTGAAGAGAAGCTTCGTTTTATTTAACCAAAGATATTTTTGAACTAAAATTAATCATAGACACAATTTTTTAAATCGATATAAAACAAATAATTTATTTGACAACGATGCAAATTTTTATCGTATTAAAAAGCGGTTTGGCAATTTGGCAATATGGTTGCTGTCATGCACTTACTACTCGTCAAAGCTTTTTTATTTTTTAACCTGATTTTGTTGCTCTTTGTTTTTTTTTATATTAAATGGAGCATGCAGGCCGCGTGGTGTTACTTGGTCGCTGCAGCCCATGGATATATGCCCATAACTTGAACCGAACTTAAGTCTTGCCATAGGCAGGCACGGTCGCAGCCTTCAATTTGGGTCGTCAATAAATGTTTCACTAAGAAATTAGGGGGAAGTGGTGTCCCAAATTGGCTTGTTTCGCCTTCAATCTACGCATGACTGATAGATTTTGGGGGGGTCATGTCCCCTGTGACCCCCCCCCCCCCGGGACCGCGCCTGGCCTTAGGCCTGTGCAGTTGAGCTGTAAGTCCGACGGCCGATGTGCGCCTCATGTAAGTCTTCTTGGCAACTGTACATTTCCACCGAAAAACGATAGAATTGCTTCATGACAGAAGTGGACGCAGCGGTAGTCTTCCTCGGTCAACCATTACATTTCTACCACCTACAAATGAATGAATGAATATAATCTAATACTTTTAAACGCGTCTGCGGAAAATTCGTCGAGGACAATTTAGCCGAAAACACAATTCGCCGAAACACAATTTCGTCGAATCGATATTTCCCGCTGTCGTTGAAAATGTTTATAAATATTTCCCGTTATAGTTGAAGATCACTATGAATATTGCCAGCCATACTTTAAAACATTATTTGTGACGGTTTTTAGTCGATTCGACGAATTATATTTTCGAGGAATTGTTATGGTCTAGAATAGGCGAATTTTCCGCAAATCCTTTAAACGAGTAATACTTGTATATATACCTAAATATACTTATTTTATGAATCTCGGAAACGGCTCCAATGATTTTGAGGAAATTTAGTATCCTGGTTTCGGGGGTGATAAATCGATCCAGCTAAGTTTTATTTGTAGAAAATTTAAATTATATTTTAAAAAATATTTTAGCGACAATCAACTTAAGTATACCTAAACTGAAATATACTACTTTTCCTGAATCTATTGAAGATTATTGATTATTGATATTGTGGTGTAAACCGCCGTCAAATGCCATCTGCCAATCCGACGTTCAAAGAAATGACAATGTCGATTTGAAAGAGCTCTATAATTTCGTTCATTGAATTAAAACTTCTTTGGCCCAATGTTTACGTGTGCTGACTGCGAAACTAGACACCCGGTTTCAAACCTCAATCAAAACCATATTGCATTTATTTTTAATTTTTATAGCAAATGAATGTTTCGTTTGAAAGTAAACCAAGAAAATAAATTTGTTTTTATCCGAGCAACGCTCGGTCGTCCAGTTGCTAATAATTATTATGATATTCCAGCGAAGACCCATTTTAACATGACTGTAATTGACACGCAGTAGAGATACGCATTACTATTTACTTTTAAATATAGAATTGCCATTTAACCCGTTTTCAAAAATTTGACCTTTAAGAAATTTTAATTTCGCAGTAAAAAATGTAAACACAACATATTATAATAAACGCTTGTAAATTCACACATTGATAGGTACATTAACAACCGGAAATAATTAAATCGGGTACACAGGACCACTGAAAACCGGTCCGGCTAGCATAAACGTGTAAGGTTTCAAAGTTTTATTAAAAAGGCTCAGCGTGAGTCGGAATAACAGACATTCTGTATCATTTTCAAATTGTGTCACTTTAGTGTGTGTTCGAACGCTTGAGTGATACCAAAGATGAAACAGCAAACATATACAACGATTACAAGGTTTATATCTTTTCATGACTCCCCTTTACCTATACGAAATGTGTGAAATATAAATAAATATTAAGTATATTATAGTATATATAATAGTATAAGTATATAATAATTGCATTAACTTGTGGCTGAAACCAGTTAACAATCAGCTTATATTTTGAGATAGAAAAGATCTGTATATATGTACGAGTATATAGTATACAATCTTGAAATAAATAGATACAGAAATTGTTTCTACTAGAGGACTTACATATTTACGTATCAATACGTATATAGTAATAATCTTACAAGAGAGCCGACGTTCCTTGAATAGAATATGTCAAAGCAACTAATTGAATTAACTATTGACGACACTGCGAGACCACAATTATAAAGGCGCTCTTTGTATTGTGAATGGACTATCAAATACGCACAGGAATTAAATCTCAATTCCTATCTTAATCTAGCAAAGATGATCAGAATTTAATCTATGGATAGGATGCTGGCATATTTTAAATAAGAAAAAGGGATAGGATAAAAATTTAATTTAGGCTGTAAACTATATTTTTCATAGTTCCAATAAATAATTATTGGGTACTACTTTAAGTAAGTATGTATTTGATATTCATTTGCCTTTGCGGGTTTCTAATATAATATTGGCTCCTCTTTTCCTTTTGAGGGACGGGATCCTAATAAACAGATATTACAAAACAGTCATGAAAGGGTGATGGTGAACGAGGCCCTTCATATATTAACATCACTTGATTTTGCCCACGGACTTTCAACGTCATACAAGTCGTTGCAGAGGTCTGAACGAGGCCCTTCATGTATTAACATCACTTGATTTTGCCCACGGACTTTCAACGTCAGAAGTCATTGCAGAAGTCCCAATTAACATTTATTTTCGTTTTAGTTTAACGTTTTCTCTGTGATTTTTTTCAAATTCAAGTATAAACGTTTCGTTTTATTTAAATAGGGCGACGTAATAACGGGTAAAAATTTTGAGTGTCGAAGGTATTGACTCCCGTCAAGGTAAAATATGTAAAACGTCAATAATCCAGTCTGGTACAAAGCGATGGCTGTTTTACCAGAACCTGTCTAATTCATAACACGAACTAACTCATAAATAAACCAAGAAATCGATGTACACTGTTGATAACCATATTATTTTTTTCAAAAATATGAGAAAATCCTTTAGTAATTAAGGTTATTCTAAATATTATAATATATACTTTATTCCACAACAATGGTCATCGTAGAGCCCATTATTTCTATTGGAACCATAATTATGAAGAGTGAACCCTAAAAATCAAACGGTCACCCATTAATATGACGGAATGATCGTTTTTTTTTTGTTAATTGTAGCACTATTCAGCTCTTTGATCGTGTCAACTACTAATATTAAAATCTTATTGTCTATCCATAAAATATCATGTCCTGTCTTTCATGTCCTGAATTTAAGAGGCAGTAACGAAATTATGCCGATTTCGCTGATTTACCTGATTAAACACATGAGATTTATGCAACACAACACAAACATTTCATTAATAATCTAATACATTAGCCATTTTTTGCTTGCGTCAAGAATTATAATGCGTGATTTAGGTTACTTCAAAAGATTTTTAATGCCAAATTTTGATTATCAATTTGTTTATCAGGAAACGGATTGATTATGAACTGAAGTGTATTTATGTCAAATACTTCAATTTTATGAAATATTATTCCAATTTGTATGAGAATGGCAAAAAGTGACTCATTTACTATGTATGCGATTATTTACAGAAATAAATGGCATTTTTTATCTCTTTAGATTTCAAAATGATCCGGAAATATGTAATGTTTTATACCTATTACAGCAAAACTATCATCTTCAGGTCTATTAAGCTTTGGCAAAGGGAGATCTCCTGCCGGGTGTGGTGGTCATACCCGGGGAGCGGCCGCGCTCCTACTGACTCAATTCGGAGCTTGTATATATGTTCGGATATTCAGAAAACTTCGATAGCGTGATTCAGGAATACCCGTGGCGCCATTTCTTGATGAGTAGCGGAAGGTCGCTACATCACCCCCTGCTTAGACCGGAGGTCGCTGACTTCAGTAATCCAAGTGTAATCTTCGCTTACAAGCACCTGGAATGCCCTATATTTGCGGTGAGTCGAGATGTGAGGGTGCAGACCTTATGTAGCCCTCCGTCCGCGGTGAGTCGGGATGTGAGGGTGAAGCGAAGAGTGGAGATGCCCTCTATCCTCGGTGAGTCGGGATGTGAGGGTAGGATGTGGAGGCGAGTTATGTATATTCGAGTTGTATATTCAGCAAAAATTTGATAGCGTGATTCAGGAATACCCGTGGCGCCATCTCTTGATGAGTAGCGGAAGGTTGCTACAAAGTAAAACAACGTAATAAAAATGAAAAAGTGGCTCATTTAATAGTTTATTATTATTGAAATGATCAGTCATATTGTGCAATAAAAGTAAAACTTATCGAAATACTGTATTTTATCTGCAAAATCTCCTATGTAAAATTAGCTAAATCATAATAATTGGCAAAATTAAGACCTGATGACAGTCTGACAGTCTGATTGATTTATCATCCTATATCCTAAACTACATAAGCTAAAATCCTTTTTTTCATCCATCCATTCATCCATCAGCTCTTCGTAGTCCATTTGCTGGATATAGGCCTCCTCTAAAGTTCGTCCGTTGTCCTAATTTTTGAATTATTTTTGTCACTTTTATTTTTATTTTTAGACATTCTAATCCTTGTGGGGTTAAATATGGGTTGAATTCTGCTATTTACTTCACAGTATTGAACCTTTCTGATGAGGGTAACACCAGGGGACATATTTAGTCACAATATATGTTTATGATAATTAAGTTTCGTTATTCTCTTAATGAAGCAAAAAGATATATTAAGGTAAAACCGGTTCTTTATTGTAAAGTTATTGTGGCACTGTGAAAAACTTAACGATTTTATTCAACGTAATGATTCAGATTTATAATGGATAGTTGAGTGTAAAATGCGTAGAGCATCAAAGTTACTGAATCACCCTTCAGGAGAGACGGCATAGAGCCTCGTTTCGATACATAATTTTTGTGCCAAATCTGGTGCGAGGAAAGAACCCACACATTTTAATTTTGTCACACATTCACAAATATTCTTTCATCGCTACAGACGCATACATTTCTAAATATGTCAATTTCAATTAACAACGTAATTTTCTATGCACCGTCAACACTGACAGCGACACACACTGACACACTAGTTGTATAACTAGAAGGCACATTGTGCATGGCGGTTGGGACGAGGGTTTCGCCCGTAAAGGCCACTCCTCTGACGGGTGTCATACCTGGCATGACAGTTATGAACCTGTCATACCTTGATGCTTTAAGGTAAAATTAAAAAACAGCGCTCGATGTCATGGGCTGTAAAGGCCTAATAGGAATCTACGAGTAGGTTATTAATGTTATTATGCAATGAAAACAAGTTGTTGAATCATCATACTGTTTTTTTATTCTTTCCACATCAACTAAAACACTTTATAATTATTGAAGTTCTAAAAATTAAAGTCAAAGTGAAATATAAAAAAGCGACTGCACCATTTTGTGTTTCGATACAGGGCAAAGGTCTGCCCACAATTTGGGAGATTTGAAGCTAACTCCACTACGCTGCTTCAAGTTCTATGATGACCTACTGGTTTGGTTAGGTGCAACCAAAGATATTGGAAAAGACAATTTCTATAGGTGCAACATTAAAGCCTCTGAGTGAGACTGCGTTTGTTTTTGATGTGTAAGCCATAGTAGCCAAAATGTGTAAGCCATTATAGCCAAAATGTGTAAGCCATTATAGCCAAAATGTTGTAAGCCATTATAGCCAAAATAGTGAATAATAACTACAATAAAAATTGATAATTTACTGAACTTTTCTAACGCGGGTGAAACCGCGGGGGCCTCTAGTTTAAAAATAAATGTGACTGACATCCGCTAGTGCGGCTGCTGTGTCCAGGGTCAAGGAGACGTGTGCTCGACGTTTCACAGACGCATGACTGGCTGCACGTAGACAATTGTGTACAAACAAACAAACATTCTGTAACGTTTCACACGCCTTATGTAGGCTAATATAGCGAGCTCACATCATTCTCTGTGTATTTTGATATTACGACTATATTACCTGCATATTTTTATTTAAAAACTTTATTGACCCCAATAAATCGTGGTACAATAGGCGAGCTTAAAGCCTAATGGCATTATCTACCAGCTTACCAAAGGGAGTACAGAGAGATTAGAAGGATAAATTCGAATAAATGCGCAGCTAAGAGCGTAACGGATGCAGAATAATATTAATAAAATCTTCACACTCATAGTCCCACAGTAAGGTATGTAAGATATGTGTAGTACCATGAACACAAACAAAGACACAAACACAAACACCCAGCCAGACCGAGAACATAAATTTAAACTCATCGTTCCAATTTCTGTTTCGACGGAAATCGAACCCGGGACACTTAAAATGGCTGTGCGGCATGGTAACCATTGCGCCACGCGGCTCGTCACGAATGTAGAGTGATGGAGAATGTTTCATCTGAAGTAGGTAACTTAAAAATTCCCTTAATTTGGGTAACTGGCTTTTAGTGTCTTTTATAAAAAAAAACTCACATGAAGTCACATCTGCCCTGTATGTATACTTTATGGTTCTCCTCTCAAAATTTGCGAGCCCTGAAATGTAATCCACCACATTGCTCCAATGGCGGAGGGTGGAGATGGACCCGCGAACCGCCCTTGAGGTCTCCGACAGGGTTTAACGAATGTTATATATCGATAACAACCGGGACTGACGGCGTAACGTGCCTTTTCCCATTAGCGGTCAAGCATCTCACACCACACCGCGATCGTTTAGCTTAGTTGCGTAGATTGTTAGTGTTTTACGCTAGCCGCTGGGCCATGGGCACTGTTCGCACATCCGGACTCATTTGCTTTAATATTGTTAGAAAAAAAAACATACTTTATGTAATTGATTTGTAATAAAATAAAGTAATTGATTCGAGGCGTACTATATCGAGTAAATTGTTCGTGTTTGAAAAAAAATTATAGCCAAGTTTGGCTCAAACTCAAACTCTTGCTCCGAGGGTTTCGTATAAATATTGAAACAGGCTACTGTTGGTGATCATTTGTTATCAAAATATAAGTGACGTTCTTGTTGGACGTTTTTATCATAACAGTCATTATGATTATGTCAGATACTTCTGGCAACGTTCTCAAAGATCAAGATTTGAACAGTAGGCTTAAAATTTTGCATTGGAACGGTGGTAATAGTACTTGCATAGTTTTATACCGGAACTTTCATAGCGGAATTACCATCGCTGCAATAATTTATTTTGTGAAACAATTCAATTGTTTTTTCGTTGGAAAGGCGCAGACTTGCAGCGCTGCTTGCAGCTCATATGGATTATTGGCTGCAACCCTTTTTGCGTCCCACTGCGGGGCACGGGTCTCTCCCCAATATTGGGGAGGCCTGGAGCTTACTCCACCACGCTGCTCCAATGCGGGTTGGTGGAGATGCGGGTTAGTGGCCAACCCGCTGTCGGATGTTTTCAAACCGCCCATAAGGCCTCCGACAAGGTTTAACGACTGTTATCTATCGACAACAACCGAGACCGACGGCTTAACGTGCCCTCCGAAGCACGGAAACGCGCATGAAATTTTTGCCACTAGCGGTCACCCATCTCACACCTGACCGCGCCCGTTTGGCTTAGCTGCATAGATCGCTTGCGTATGCATATGGATTATTACTTGAGGCAAACTCACGGGTTGCTTGAGGTTGTGTGTCCATGGGCTGCAACAATATAGATGCGCGCGAGCGCCCAGTAGGTACAGGTCCATCTTCGGGAGAGTAAATGTGCTCTCCTGCACCTTCCGCACACACCGCTGTTCTTCCCGGGGCTGCTGGCAGGACGGATCGAGCTCCAACTCTCATCGCTCACAACCCCGGAAGCCCCATTTCAGTCGCCTCTTACGATCAGCCAGGGGATACCGTAGCTCTATTCTTAATCCCGAAGCTACAGTGACTAATATTGAAAGATGTTTTCAAATCAACCAAGAGGCAAAATTTGTTTGAAAAAAAAACAACTAGAACAGATCGCTCATCGTGCCCTCCGAAGCACGAATGAACTTTGCCACAAACGGTCACCTATCTTACACCCGGTGGTGGTTTTAGGTAGGCTAAAGGTCCATAATGTCGTTAGCGTACTAGTGCTCGTCATTCCATAGAAAAAAAAAATTAACTGACGATAATACGGACGTTTACCTTATACACCGTGTTCATGAAGTTATACATTATTTTTACTCAATGCTTCTACAGCTAATGGAAATCATAATCATCAAAGAACATTTTTTTGTAAGAGCTTAATTCTGATTAAGATAAATAAATTAATTAATTAATCTTAAATCATAATGATCATTTATGTTTTATTATATATTGGTATGTGTAGTGTGAATTACGGAGCAGCGATGGCCAAGTGGTAAAAAACCGCGGTCTTCGACGCGACCGACCCCAGGCTTAAATCCGCGGCGCGCACGTCTGACAAAGATATTTGTAATGTGCGCATTTATCGCTGCTCTGGTGATGGAAAATATCGTGATATTTAATTTATTACAAAGTTCTCCATCGCCGTGCATGCCTGAGAGAAATTCATAATTTCTCGAAAGCATGACGTCCACCAATCCGCACTTGGCCAGCGTGGTGGACTATGCCCTAAATCACTCTCACTTATGAGAGGAGACCTGTGCCAATGAATGTAGGTGTAATGATATGTATGTACCTACTAACATTTCTATGTCAACACGGGAGACATTACAAGAATGTGTGCAGGAAAATACCAAATCCGCAATCTAGGTTCGATATAATTGTCATAGCGGCGTGGTCGTGAATCAGCAAGGGAAGAAATTTTCCACCCAAAATCCTGATGGCCTTCTGTCCCATAGCTAATTAGCCAATGAACATTTTTTGTTGACTAGAACGGTCGCTCTTTCGTAAACGTTTTAGTCATAGATTTTTTATATATACTACGTGTCAAAGTCATAAAATATCTATGATTTTGGTCACCGATAGATAAAAAATAGAAACAACCTAAATGATTCTGGAAGCGTCTCTGTGGAAACGAAATTAGTAACGTTCAAACCTTAGAAGTTGAAGGTTTTTGCGGAGGACATACTGCTTACAAATTTTTCAATAATTCATATAGTGTAAGAAAGCTCGCATGGTTCTATGGCTGGCGTAGGATGCAACCGATATAGCCACGGGTACGGCAGATAGTGAGATGGGTGACCGAGTGGTTTCCGTGCTTGAAAGGCCTGTTAAGCCCCGGTAGTTATCGTTAATGGGTAGCAGTAAGTAGCAGTAAATAGTAATAAAGTCGATGAAACTACACATTTGCTTTTAAGAATATCGTAACAATAAATAAATTTATCAGAAATAACAAACATGTAATTAAATTATTAACAAAATATCTATAACACTGCTTAAAGGCACAATTGTAATTTTATTTTATTTAATATGATACGTAATGCAATCTGATTTCGTTTGTTCCATTTTTTTAATGTAGTTTATCAGTATTCAACGGATGCAAAGAGGTATAGATAGCTCCAGGACCAACAAAACTTTATCGAACTTTAATATTCCGTTCAAGAAAATTTTATAACAAACTTATTGTACGAACCTATTTATTCTGTTTGCATTTCAAAACATCTTTTCTCTGCCAGTCTCTAGAGAGAATAGAGTGTTGATAAAGCTTGCAAAAGACTAGCCTGATCTGTAACATTGCAAGATGTCTCTAATAATGTCTTCTGTGTTAATTTACAGATCGGGACGTCCCGTATTTTTGTATATATTTATTACACGGCAAATTTTGACTAGGGTAAGCCAAACACCAGGCTGATACAGCCTCGTCCATGTACGCAACATCGGTTTGTATTACCGATTTGGAAAGTATTTTGGTAACTAAAGGTTGCATACCGTGAGTAAAGGTAACAAAAGCTGATGAAGAAACACTTGCGATTTTGTGTATACCAAACCTCCAAACCTAATTGGAAGGGAAGCTTGATTCCAAGCTCCTTTCGAAATATGAATACTTAAAATTGATGACTGTGCTGTCGAAAGAATGAAGTATTGGTTATAAAATGGACTACATCGGAGATAAACATAAATATGAGGGCAAATAGGCAATGTCGAAAAATAAATAAAGCTATAAGTAATATAATGAATGAATTTTAAAAATACGCTCCGAATCATCATAAAATTTTTGGAGGGATTTACTGAATTGGAATTTGTGAAATTGAATTAAAAGATTCCAAAAACAGGCCTAGAAGATGAAGTGTGTCTTTGTTCACAATTTTCATTCGTAGAACCAAACCGTTAAACTTTTTAATAGAGCAGTTTTCTCTAAAACAGACTTATTGGAATAAATAAACAATTCGCATTTGGCTGCAACCCTTTTTGCGTCCCACTGCTGGGCACTGGTCTCTCGCTCTTATTGGGGAGGCCTGTAGCTTACTCCACCACGCTGCTCCAATGCGGGTTGGTGTAGATGCGGGTTAGTGGCCAACCTGCTGTCGGATGGTTTCAGACCGCCCATAAGGCTTAACGAATATTATCTTAAAACAAAGCTTAACGGCTGTTATCTATCGACAACAACCGGGACCGATAGACCGACTTAACGTGCACTCTGAAACACGGAAACGCGCATGAAATTTTTGCTACTAGCGGTCACCCATCTCACAACAGACCGCGCTCGTTTAGCTTAGCTGCACAGACCGTTTGCGTTCTACGCTAGCCGCCGAGACATGGATTAATGGCGCTTAAAGGATTTTAGGGCTTGAGAAACTTCTTTTGTAATTACATGTATGGGCTCTTCAAAAATATAATATGAAGCATTGAAGAGCCTAGGGTGTTTATCTTTCAGTGCCAAAAAGTCTCGGTTGAGCCAGGAGCAACGATGTTCTTAGAAAAAAGTAAATTGGAGGCAACTCTAAGATCGGCGTCACTTTTATTTATTTATCTAAGGTGGTTTGATATACACGAACGGAACGGCAGCCAAGTTAAATGGGTGCGGTCAGGTGTGAAATAGCACAGGTCTCCTCTTGGAAGTGAGGGCCAAAATGCGAATTGGTGTCCACCAATTGTCCAAAATACGTTTTAATACTTTGACAACCAAACATGGTCTATTCAATCACGCATGACATTGCTTATTTTTGTAGTTTGTTTACGTTTCATAATAACTATGTATCTCTACATACTTTAATAAGAGTTAACCTGAGCTAATATTCATTATCATCTTAACGACGGGGCCCCTCTATCTCTATGTTCTATTTAGAACAAGTGTCCGACAGGATGTCCATCCTACCTTCGAAAATTTATAAGTTCCTCTCACGCATTCACGGTAACGGAAAACATTACGATGTAACCTAATTACGATTACGTATTTAAATATTAGGTACAATAATATGTTCCCTCATTGTGAAGTAACTAATTTCATGTCAGAGATGCTCGCCTGGGGCCTCAACTCGGTATTTCCGTATCGGAGACCGCGTTTTTAACCGCTCGGCCATCACTGCTCTATTATTAATTATTATTATCACCTACTGAAATGTTAATGGGAGACATAAGTACAAAATAAATGTTAATAAATTAAACTCCGTAAATATAATTGTAATTATTGCACGCTTGTCCAAAAAGCGGAAATATAATCAGAGGTCAATCAACCCTTTTCATTACGAATGATACAGGCTGATTTATTACGAACGAAATTATTCATTCATGCTATAAAGCTGAATTTATTGAAGTGAACGCAAACATGCTCGTATCGTCACGAGTTATCTTCAAACAAATTAACTGGGCACGTTGTATCAGGATTTAATTTAACGCGATTTCAAAAATAAGTTCAATTTGCTTGTAAATTAAAAAAAAAGTTTTGATTTTTTTTGTTAATAGTACTTACTATATAGTTTTCCAAATTCGTAACATTTTAGTACGTACAAGATCCTCACACAATAAATTTATATTCTATTCTAATCTTTATTTCCTTTTAATTTTTAGTGATATAAAAATATTTTATCATTTATTAAATACTAGTCTTCCGCCAGCGGCTTCGCCTGCGTGGACCCTTTTTAAAGGTTCCCGTTGGATAAAAACCATCCTATGTTTTTAGGTCCAAAGTCTACTCTATTTGTTTTTCAAATTTCATTAAAATCGGTTCAGTAGTTTAAGCGGGAAAGCGTAGCAGACATAGTTACTTTAGAATTTATAATATTAGTATGGATTAGAAATATTTTATTAAACCCTCGGTGCGCGATTCCGACTCGCACTTGACAGGTTTTTTAATTCAGAAGAGTGGGTGCTGCTGGGTGTTTTAAACATTTGGCCCAAATAGACACCTAAAGTAATTCAAATATTTTATTTATTTTCATGTAATGGCATAACACGACTCTATAACAACGGGTCCAAATTATTTATTATTATTACATTTTGTACCAGAAAATGTCAAATGTGATCTGTGTCGGCGCATATACGGTTGTTTCTGAAAACGCATTTACACGCGCACTACATTTTATACCAGATAATGTCAAATCTTGACATTTTGCGGCAACACGTGCTTCTAAAAACAAAAGACGCGCGAACCCTATATCGAACGCATCGAACCCGATGCCTGATCGTAAGAGGCGAAGAAAAGGGGGCTTCCGGGGATGCGGACGGTGAGAGTGGGGGCTTGATCCGTCCAGCCAGCAGCCTCGGGTGGGACGGCGGTGTATGCGTGGCCGTATGCCGCCGTGAACACCTGAAAGTGCAGGAGGGCATATCTACTCTCCCGCGCGTGGATGACACCGGTGCATTCCAATGGAGATCCTGGAGTCCTCACAAAGGCAGAGGCAGGCCACCGAGGGGGTTTTAGTGCGGTCAAATCCCACATAATCCGGTATCCTCTCCCAAGGAGTCGGACCTTTTCAAGTACCTTTCCCCCCCCCCTCCCCCCGATACAAAAAAAGGTATCGAACCCGAATAGAAGTTCAGAAGACTGATATATATTACACAACTAATTGAAATAAATATGAAATAATATGCCACTGCCTTAATAAGGTGCAATTAGAGTTACGACAGACGTAGTAACTAAGATTACTACGTTTTTATCCTCACTTATATATGATTGATTTCTGAGAACCATATTAATGAATTTAGCGAAACATTAAAATTTCCTGATAAAGTAAGATGTTCTGTGTCACGAATTCTATTCGGCTATGAATCTAATACCTTTAAACGAGCAATTCTTGTATATATCTAAATATATTTTTTGAATCTCGAGAATGGCTCCAAAGATTTTGATGAAATTTAGTAGCCTGGTTTCGGGGGTGATAAATCAATCCACAAAATTTTTATTGTTAGAAATGTTTAACTGTGTAAAAATATTTTCACTGATAATCAATTTACTAGCGGAGGACACCTTAGATTGTATTGTGGTTCCTATAAAGACAAATTTCGATTTTTGTGTGTGAGTGGTCAAAGAGCTTCACAACGGCACGTCACGAAACAAAGATTGAGGTTCAAAATGTTCACAGAGGGCGTAGCCACTGCTAATAAAGCAAAGGGAATAAATAATAATATACACCATCTCCAATATGATCCTCCAAATGTGTGTGTGTGTGTGTGTGTGTGTGTGTGTGTGTGCGCGCGCGCGAAAACCGTAGTAAAGTTTCATACTTATAGGCACTTAGTATAGGTAGGTATACCCTATGTTGAGGGTATCATGACGCACACATAAACATGAACGCAAACACCCAGGCCAAGAATAGAAACTGAAACTCATAATTCAGAGATTGAAATCTCTGCTTCGTCGGGAATCGAACCCGGGACCCCCGATTGTCAGTCCGGCATGGTAACCGTTATCACACGGGTATTTATATTTTTTAAGTTTGTTATTTTATTCAGTATTTTTGTAATATTAATTGTATACCTCATGAAGATAAATATGGCAGACTAAATAATACTTATATGTACGATAGATACACCTTTTGTAAAAATCCATTTTGTGAAAATAAAGACTTTGTCATTCGTCTTTACTTTATTTTACCTATCAAGACTATAAAAGTTTTATTGTGATTATGATTGATCCTTTATTTTCCTAAACATGACTAAAATAACAATAATTTACATATATTTACATCTTTTGTTTTTATTTACATTTTTATTACATCCTAGTCTATAGGGCTCGATAATTGTTTTAATTTCGATCCTTGAGTCGATGACGGGGTTATGTTATTTTTGATTTACATAGCTGCTGATGTCGTGTCGTGACAGCTGCGCGGGCAAGGTCACCAGAGCGTCTCTCATGATTTATGATCTACTTATTGTAGGGAACCTAAGAGGGGGTTTCTGTGTATTCTCGAGCGCTCCTCATATTAAGAAGTTGAAAAGTAAAAAAAAAGCGTGGGGTGCTTTTTGAGATACTATTGACACCATGCATCCCACGCTATTTTTACAGTAAAATACATTTTCTTCTTATATTTAATTTTTTAGTTCATATTTTCACAAAGGCATGATTTTTATATTTTTAAACTACATTATTTATTTTGAATTTTTAGTTGGATTTTTTTTTCATCTTATTACATTGTCATCGGCCCATGACCCCTGTGCAAATTTTCAAGTTAATTAGACGCTTAGAAGTAGGTGAAAATGAAGTTAAAAGATTTCGTTACATACATACATACATACATACATACAAACATACATACATACAAACATACAGGTCAAGCTAATATAAGCGTGTTAAAAACACTATATATGAACGCTAATTTTTTTAGATGTTTTTTTCTTTTACTTCCGATTGTCAAAATTTACCGATTAGAATCTTGTTGCCATTTGTTTGACGATTTACTTTGAAATAAAAAAAGGGAAAATCCAAAATTTGCCTCGGGCTGCTGAAATGACATTCTTTTTATTTTGCAGTTTCGTGTCCATCCCACCCTCTTAAGTCATACTAAAATGTTACTAAACATGCGTTAATTGTATTCTACCTGAATTTCATAAGCTCGGTACTTTACCCGTTCCCTTACCTTTTTTAGGTACCCGGGGTGGGGGACTGGGGAGGAGAGTTACTGGGTTATGTGAGATCTTAGAATAATATAGAATGAGTGTCTTCATACAAGCGCACTGTCTAAATTGAAGCACTAAATAGATTCACACAGATGTCACATCTGACTAACAAAGTATTTCTATTTTCACTAAATTAACTATATATAAAATATAAAATCTTAATATATATGTATAATTCTTGTGTGA
Organism: Pyrgus malvae; assembly: GCA_911387765.1. Taxonomy (NCBI): domain Eukaryota; kingdom Metazoa; phylum Arthropoda; class Insecta; order Lepidoptera; family Hesperiidae; genus Pyrgus; species Pyrgus malvae. Next base: position 7,702,349 of record OU426947.1, read on the forward strand.
GTGTGTATGTCACTGAACTCCTCCTTAACGGCTGGACAGATTTTAATGAAGTTTTTTGTGTGTATTCAAATGGATTCGAGGATGGTTTAGATTCACAATTTGGGCCACTGGAAATGTTTTTTAATTACTTTTTTACTATTTAGTTTTCCCATATAAATTGTTCCTGCCTGTCAAACGTTTTGTATTTCGTGCCGTGTCGTTCTAAACTTTGACACAGTCAGAATAACTGGACAGTTCGTATGTCATTATTTGTTTTATATTTTTGTTTGATAGTAACATGAAGTCTCTTTAAGATAATAAGAAAACAAATCCTCTTTTATTTATTTAGTATACATATAAAATACTACAAAATATTTTTATTTATTTATTTATTGACAACATCTTGCTTACAGTTAAAACCAAACACAAGAGTGAATTACGTTAGGAGTAAAGCTATGTATTGAAAACTTTACTGTGAAAAGTTATGTTATTAAATTTGTTTTGTTTTTTACAAGTGTTGTGACACATTTTAACACCACAAACTGTCATATTTTTTTTCGGTTGATACGTTCGGCGTGCTTTAACCTTGAATACTACGAAGCGGTCGGCGGCGGCCCAGTGTTTGGTGCCATTACTGGCACCAATTGATATGCTTTGATTTGGGTGCTCGAACTTGGTTTCTATAATGTAATTATTCTAAGTGTAGGATTTTTATCACACTGAAACCCCCTCGATGGCCTCCTTGGCGCTTCTGAAGGGCCCCGGGAACTTCAGAGGAACGCACCGGTGTACTTCTTACGCATGAGCATGAGCTCTTCTAGTCCAGTGGTTCCCAAAGTTGTCTGAGTTACGACCCATTAAATATAAGTTTACCAACACAGGACCCACTTCTAGGCAATTTCACCGTTACCAATATGAATAAATAGGACTTTTCAAATAACAAACAAAGTTTTAATGCAAATTTTTTTATTACTTAATTAAATAATTACATCAAAAAGATTATTTCAATGGGAAGGGTGAAATTGTGACCTGTGTTTCGCCATTACAGTTTTAACATCAATTTCAACTCTAGTTACTTTTAATCGCATTGAGTTTGATAAATCCAATTTATTTCGGTATTTAGTTTAGTTCACCGTATTAGAAAATCCGGCTTCACATACGTATGAGGTAGTAAAGTCTTCCTCGACTTTCATACTTCAGCAACCGAGAGCCAAAATTTAGTTTTAAGGCTTACGTTACGATTGAAATTGATGAACGGATGGCTCGGTCGGTTGGTGTATCGTTCAACAGACAGGGCCCACTTAATATTCGCTCGCGACCCACCAGTGGGTCACGACCCATAGTTTGGGAATCCCTGTTCTAGTCCATGCCAACTACTGATAAAAACCATCCTATTTTAAGGGCGGTTTCAAACTACTCGCGTGCTTACACACGCGTAACTTTTGCACCAGTAAATGTCAAATCTTGACGTTTCGCGGGTACAAGCGCTTCAAAAAATAAACAAACCACGCTCTAGCGCAGCCGAACCGGAAAATACGCTAGTTTGAAACTGCTTTTAATGTTACAGTCCATAGAGTCCATAGACAAACTATATTCGTAACGTAATAATAAAATTATCGACTGATAAAAAAATATTCAGTCTTTGACAGCTCTTAAGGTAACAATACAATAAAACAATATAATTAAGCCACAAGTTTTTGTGTTCGATTCAAATGGTAATGATTTGTAGAAAATTGCGATTGATAAGCATAATGACCTAGTTGCAGAATGTCACTGATTCGAGGTCTTGAGGGCGTGGCGTCATTGATTTGTCATTTACCGTTTGATGGATTATCTCGTTGTAACAGAAGCATCTGAGACGGAATTGTAAACACCATGTAGCTAATGATATTACAAAGTAAAGGGGATAAGGACCAACGATATTAAAATAATAAACCGGCCAAGTGCGAGTCTGTCTCACACGAATGGTTCTATTATCTATAAAAATTACAATAAATCACTTTTGTTTTAAGGGAGCCCCTTTAAATGTTTATTTTATGAATTTTATGAATGAATGTATGAAGTTGATTTTAAAACGCAAACGATCTGTGCAGCTTAGCGAAATGGGAGCGGTCGGGTGAGAGATGCGGGGCCGCTGGTGGCAAAAATTTAATATGCGTTTCCGAGCTTCGAAAGACGAGATAAGCCGTCAGAACCTGTTGATATCGACAGATAACAGTAGATTAACCTTCTCTGAGGTCTTTTCGGCGTTTCGAAAACAACCGACAGTGGGTTGTCCACTAACCCGCACAGGAGCAGCATGGACATTATTATCACATATTATTGAATGATTGTAAATATGATTTTTTTTATTTGAATTATGACATCAAGTATATTTGTTTGTAATGTAATGCACCTGACTCAGAAATTACAATGTTAAACTGGACAAATATAATTATTTTGAATCATAATACAAATTTATACTCTTATTTGTAAAATTTATAATATATTATTTGTAATTTGCATGCCACATTTCCACAGTGATGGAAAATATCGTGATATTTAATTGATTACGATGTTCTCTATTGCCGTGCATGCCTGAGAGGAATTCATAATTTCTCGAAAGCATGACGTCCACCAATCCGCACTTGGCCAGCGTGGTGGACTATGGCCTATATCCCTCTCACTTCTGTGAGGAGACCTGTGCCCAGCAGTGGGCCATAAAAAAGGGTTTTAAAAATTAAATTGCATGCCAAATCACGGCTAATGTGAGTAACCTATATTGTAACCACATTTTAGAAAATAAAGTTTATTCTTATTCTTATCTTATTCTAATGGTGAATAAACTCCAGGCCCCAAATAATAATTGAGAGACACCATTAGCCATTAGTTCATATGTGAATTGCTAGGAGTTTCATGCTACTTTAACTTTTTATACAACGATATCGTTAGTAAGTATAAAGATAACCACATGCTTACTTTAGTAGCTTAAGAGTTTTTGTTCGTTGTGGTCTTCACCAGATCCACAATTTAAAATGACAGAGAGATAATAATAATAATAATAATAATATAAATATGAACTTGTCATTAATTTTAATGTTATTTGTATAGTTTATTGAATTTTTGAAGTCATTACATCCTGACTGTATTAAAAAAAATGGCGAGTCTTTTTTCACAGGCTTTTTTACTGTAGGGTTTCTTTTATTTAAAATTAATTTGAAATAAAAATAAAAAGTATAAGGAGCAGCAACGGCGGAGCGGTAAAAACTGCGGTCTGCGACATCGAAATACCAGGTTAATATCCTTGGCGCGCACATCTACCGAAGAAATTTGAAATGTGAGTATTTATTGCTGCTCCACGGTACCTATTGGAAAATATCACCGGCATGTCTGAGAGACACTCATTTTTTCTCGAGGGCTTGATGTCCACCAATCCTCACTTGGCCAGCGTTGTGGGTTATGGCCTAAATCCCTGCCTTGTCCTCAGTAGGATATAAGTAGGTCTACTTTATGTAATGCAGTCACAGCGATTCCGTTCTCTTTATTACCCCACTCCATTTTAATATTTTAATATCACTAAATATTTTATAATCCATTGGTGGAAAAGAAGGAAACACAATAAACAGTCGCATAAAAATTACAGATTCCAAAAAAAATGTTTATCTTTAATTGTAACAGTATTTATGACCAGACGAAGTAGTAGCAATGCCAGTCTTCCTGGATTAGAATGACTGTTAAAGGTTAAATAATAAATTCTAAGTATCTAACTAATTGTACGTAAACAGTGAACAATAAATTATTTTTAATTCTTTTTCATTGAATTATTTTAACCAACTCCAATTAAATGTTCCATAATCACCCAGCCACATTTTTTATAAATATAGTTAAATAAACTAAAAACACGCTTTTTAAGGCACATCAAACTAAAAAAGTGAAACATTATCTTTAATATAAGTAGAAAATAATAATGAACAAAAATAAAAGCGTTATTGCGTAAAAAGTGCGGGTTGCTCGATATAAGAAAAATATGGCACAGAGCATAAGAATAAATAATACATTCTTATGCACAGAGCGCCCAATAATGCTAATCCCTACTAATATTATAAATTCAAAAGTAGCTCTGTTTGTCTGTCTGTCTGTCTGCTACGCTTTCCCGCTTAAACTACTGAACCTATTTTAATGAAATTTGGAACACATATAGAGTGGACCTTGGGAAAGGACATAGGATGGTTTTTATCCTACGGGAACCTATAAAACGGGTCCACGCGGGCGAAGCCGCGCGCGGAATGCTAGTTAAATAATAAATAATAATAATTTCCGCAATAATGCTAGTATTTTTTGTTCATTATTATTTTCTGTTTATTTTAAGGATTATGTTTCACTTTTTTAGTTTTAATGTGCTTCAAAAACATGTTTTTTTTTTGTTTTTTTTTACTTTATTTATTTTTTATTTTTTAGTTCGATTTAATGTTAAAAATATTTTTTTAAGTTCTCAGAATTAGATGAAATCATGAAATTATTGTAAATGTAAATCTGATTCATGATAGTGTCCAAAGTCTGGCCGTTTAAAGTGGGTCAAAATCGCACCCAAAGAAGAAATCATGAAATTTTCGTAAATGTAAATCTGATTCTTGATAAGTGTCCAAAGTCTGGCCGTTTAAAGTGGGTCAAAATCGCACCCAAAGGAGAAATCATGAAATTTTCGTAAATGTAAATCTGATTCTTGATAAGTGTCCAAAGTCTGGCCGTTTAAAGTGGGTCAAAATCGCACCCAAAGGAGAAATCATGAAATTATTGTAAATGTAAATCTGATTCTTGATAAGTGTCCAAAGTCTGGCCGTTTAAAGTGGGTCAAAATCGCACCCAAAGGAGAAATCATGAAATTATTGTAAATGTAAATCTGATTCTTGATAAGTGTCCAAAGTCTGGCCGTTTAAAGTGGGTCAAAATCGCACCCAAAGGAGAAATCATGAAATTATTGTAAATGTAAATCTGATTCTTGATAAGTGTCCAAAGTCTGGCCGTTTAAAGTGGGTCAAAATCGCACCCAAAGGAGAAATCATGAAAATATTGTATATGTAAATCTGATTCTTGATAAGTGTCCAAAGTCTGGCCGTTTAAAGTGGGTCAAAATCGCACCCAAAGGAGAAATCATGAAATTTTCGTAAATGTAAATCTGATTCTTGATAAGTGTCCAAAGTCTGGCCGTTTAAAGTGGGTCAAAATCGCAAAAGGAGAAATCATGAAATTATTGTAAATGTAAATCTGATCCTTGATAAGTGTCCAAAGTCTGGCCGTTTAAAGTGGGTCAAAATCGCACCCAAAGGAGAAATCATGAAATTATTGTAAATGTTAATCTGGTTCTTGTTAGTGTCCAAAGATTGGCCGTTTAAAGTGGGTAAAATCGCACCCAAAGGAGTCGGTTACAAACATAATAGGAGTAAGTAGGTACATGTGAAGCTAATATAAAGCGTGTAAAAACATTTTCATATACTGACTCGATTTATTTATAGATCCTGATTATCTTCTATGTTTTTAACATAAATTACGCACTTTTTGGGCCCTTTTTTACTTTATTTCATCAGTCAATGCTACACTGTATAATTATCTCTGTGTTCGCTTCGTTGTTCTTTTAACACAAGACAACGACCGAGGATATTTCAAGGCCATTTTATATTTTATTTTATAATATTTGTATGTACGGCCAAGCTACACTAGCTACTTTTTTATCTTTTTTATGTCCTACTTTTTGTGTTCTGTTTGGGGGAGGCCTTCCAACAGTAGACTTCAAAAGACTGATAAAGAGATAGATATCCTACTGACAACACCTTAACATCACTGACAATATTCTTAGTCGCTACAACGTGCGAATCCAATGTCGCAACTAAATTCCCAAAGCGCGATGCAGCATCCATGTACACACTAAACCGCTGATCGTCTATTCTAAAAGTAGCTTTTGGGGCATGGCCGATACTTATTTTATACTATCAGACTCGACAGACGTTGTTCTGTCTTAACTATGAATATTGAATTCAAATTTTAAATAAAAAAATTGATAGGGTCGTTATATGCATTCTTAAATTAACTAATTTAAAAATTAACTAACCCGCTAGCAAGCTGACCGTGATAAAAACAGCCCCCTTATAGCCACGGGCGAATTATAAATGTTGTCATCAATCATATTTTTAAGCCTAGAAATATGGAAGTCAGGCCCTATATACCAATTTTTATATTGCTAAACCCACAAATGCGAATATTTCTATACAAACTTTAGACGTACCTATTCTTAAAATTTCAAATTTTTTGCGCATTGTTTTTTTTTTCTAGCGTAAGCACCTTCTCCTGCCAAAAACGAACACAACAAAAAAAGAATTAGCGAAACCGGTCTTGGACTACCAAGTCAACTGAGATACTTTTAATGAGCTGTCAAAACGTGACATCCCCATACATTTTGTATGAGAAAATGATAAGTGACGTCACTTATCGTATATAGTCAATTGACTTCATTATTATTGATTTAATCGGTAATAAAAATCATGTATAAAAAAGAATTAACAATTATATTGCTTTCTAAGCGTGACCTTTTTAACCTTTTAAAAGTAAGGTTTTGGATTTTTTTGTGCATGGTGTCCAAGACCCTATTCGGTCCAACCTTTCACGCGTGATGTATGAAGGGAAAAAGGGGTTCATTTTTATATATAGAAAAAATCACATCACATCAATGACATACTTGAATTAGATAATATTGAAGATATTTATATATCTATTTTTATACAAATACTTAAAATGAGCGCGTAGACAAAAAAAGTGGAGAAAAAATAGACAAAAACTAAACAGTTTAGCACCTTTTTCGCGGTTCATCAAATGTTTTACAGTTTTTGCCTGAAAGATATAGTTTTTGCAAGATGACGAGATTTTAGATCCGTTGTTAAAAATTTGTCGAACGCAAAATAATAGGCTAGGTGCTAGTATTTAAATTGAGTTGTTCATAAATAAGACATTACTATAGTTACAATGGCATATGTAAAAAGTTATAGGTAGTATATAAACAGAAAGATCGAAAGGTTTACACAAACTCCTTCTCAAATGCCATTTTTGAATATAAACGAAAAATTCACGAAATTCTTACCTAATTATATTATATTGAAAAAGCTATTGCATGCTTTTATAGACATTTATTATTTAGCGCAACTGAACTAAAACTAGATTCTGTGTGTGTCGCTACGCAGAACTGCCCTGAAACAATTTGCTCCCGTATTTTTAATAATTCACAAAATGGACGACATAGTGTACAGGTACACCAAGTGTACATAGCAGTTCCATTTTTACTTAGGGCTACAGATCGATTTACTACGGACTTCAAAAGGCCGCTTGGAGCACGAAGGCACTTCTCGTTTTTTTTTTTTTGAAGATAAACTTCTTTTGGCACGCTTGGATGAGAGTGAATTTGTGAGCTGCGCGCGCAGGAACGACATGATGAAGTTAGCCACAGAATAGGAATAATAAAAAACATATATTTTTAACACTGAATATAGTTACAGTACTTAATGTCCATACTATTCAGTAGATAGATATTCATAAGCCAGTCAGGCCAGTGTAATATAGTATTCATATGAATAATTAATTTTGAATATTAATTTAAAATAATGATTACGTTAATAAAACGTTTTTTATTTAAACAAAATCTTTTTGATTGTTTTTGATATTTATCGTTGATTACTACTGCGTTTGAGTTATTTTAAACTTTTTTCATACGCCAAAGAAGTATAACTTCTAACGCGTGTACATAAGTACACACTTTAAAAAAAAATTTAAGTGTAGTGTTGGATTTAGTATTGCACTCCACGAGGTGTTAAGTGGTCGCTTGCAGATCCTCTGCTACTACGAAGGCTCATGGATGGTTGCCTCATGGTAGTTTGGCCGGCAACTGTATCTTTCTCCCTAAACACAATAGTGTTGATTCACAAGTAGGTAACGCGGTGGTACTTTCCGGGCTAAACCATACCAAGTTCTACCACGTACCTGATATTACTTAACTTTAAGTATCTGTTTCGGTGTTAGCCCTAAACATTTCAGCTTGCGGTAAACAAGTATCTAACAATGTCAATTTACGAACAGTTTATTACGAATAGTTATATACGAACAGTAAATTCTATACTCCAAAATAACAGTTAATTGCAGCCCGAGTTTAATAAGTCTTAAGTGATATTTGGTCACTCATAATTTATTTATAGGTGAGGTACTTTTGAATTTAGATTACTAAGTGTCAGTAGTAATCATAAGTCTTAAAGCGACGACAATAAATATAGCCTATATAAGAACGAATTAATGTACATAATTTTATGGTCAATAATTTAAGCATAAGTGGCAATACAGGCTTAAAGGTTTTTGACAAATACTGGTAGATTGAAGCGCGCATGGCCCGGCGGTTAGCGTAGAACGCAAACGATCTATGCAACTAAGGCAAACGGGCGCGGTCGGGTGTGAGATGGGTGACCGCTAGTGGCAAAAAATTTCATGCGCGTTTCCGTTTCGGAGGGCACGTTAAGCCGTCGGTCCCGGTTGTTGTCGATGGATAACAGTCGTTAAACCTTGTCGGAGGTCTTATGGGCGGTTTGAAAACATCCGACAGCGGGTTGGCCACTAACCCGCATCTCCACTAACTCGCATTGGAGCAGCGTGGTGGAGTAAGCTCCAGGCCTCCCCAATAAAGGGGAGAGACCAGTGCCCAGCAGTGGGACGCAAAAAGGGTTGCAGCCAGCCAACTGGTAGATTTAAAATATCTCGGTCATTCTGGGAGACCTCAATAGAATTCATGAGCTCTTGGGTACTATGCACTCAAAAATTCAAAATGCAAACCTTAAAAATTACAACAAACCACGCTTGGACAGCATGATAATTTTCAATTAATTTTACAAATGACATTTATTTCCTTTTTATTCAATAAAAATAGTCAATTGACCATAAATGATTTATTTTGTGAAGTCTTAAAGCGACGACAATAAATATATCCTAAGAACGAATTAATGTACATAATTTTATGGTCAATAATTTAAGCATAAGTGGCAATACAGGCTTAAAGGTTTTTGACAAATACTGGTAGATTTAAAATATCTCAGTTATTCTGGGAGACCTCAATAGAATTCATGAGCTCTTGGGTACTATGCACTCAAAAATTCAAAATGCCAAAAATGCCAAAAAAATTAAAAAGATTACAACAAACCACGCTTGGACAGCATGATAATTGATAATTTTCAATTAATTTTACAAATGCCATTTATTTCCTTTTAAATCAATAAAAAATAATCAATTGACTATAAATGATTTATTTTGTGACGTCACAAATCAGTTTTGACAGCTTATTAAAAGTATCTCCATTGATTTGGTAGTCCAAGACCAGATACATTTTTTTTTTCAATTTTGAAACACAAACATCCACTGTTATTGGCTGTAGATGCCCTTATGGGCGATTAGTAAAGCTGAGAAAAAAGGGCCAGCAGTAAAACACTCTCAACACCTCTCTTTAAAATTGACGCCCTACGTGGCGCAATGGTTACTATGCCGGACTGCCAATCGAAGGGTCCCGGGTTCGATTCCCGGCGAAACAGAAATTTGAATGATGGGTTTAAATTTCTGTTCTCGGTCTGGGTATTTGTGTTTCTGTCTTTGTGTGTATCCATGGTACCCACGACACAGGGTATATCTACCTACTGTGAGGCTATGTGTGTGAAGCGTTATTAAATATCAGTTGTTATGTTACATAAATATCTATAGAGAGTATTCATAAATTACGATTAACCTTATGCAATAATTATAAATTAACGTAGACGACAACGGCCCGTGCGGCGTTGCTTACCATGCCGGACTGCCGATTGGAGGGTCCCGGGTTCGAATCCCGACAAAGCAGAAATTTGTACGATAAGTTTAAATTTCTGTTCTCGGTCTGGGTGTGTGTGCATGATACCCACGACACTGGATATATCTACCCTACTGTGGGGCTATGAGTGTTAAATATTATTTATTTATTACTACTTAAGAGGAAACGCTAGAGCCGTATTCCCATACAAATGTATTCTCCTATTTTCTCCCTGGATAATGCTTCTAGAAGAATGATTTTTTGTGACAATATCTAAGTCTGCTAAAGCTATGCCCCTATGTTTGGTTTTTTCAATCAACTAATTAGATCAGAAAATATGACTCTTCAAAAATCGTAGAAAATGCCTCTTTCATACAGCCCTGATCCAACCACTGCAAAACAAATATGAAAGGCTTTTACAACCAAATAAAAACATAGAGGCATAGACTTATTCAATTTCTTGATACTTATGAAATTTTTTTTTTAATAAACTCAATTTTGAAGAAGGAAACAGGAGAATACGAAACCTCGATTTAGTCAAAAAGTTTGTAGGTATAATCGGTCTGAGCTGCATCTGTCCCTATCGCACGCGGCGGATAGCGCAGGGCGCAGCGCGATAGCAATAGTTATTCCAAAATACCTATTTTTCAAATTCGGCTGAACCCGCGTTTCCTCTTAAGTCTTAACTAACTTTATTAGGAGAATGGGAAGCTCTTTTCATTCAATAGAATCAAACGTACAATCAATATTTAAAAGTGTTGCCGCTTTTATTCAATACACCTGCTTGCTCATTAAAGAAGGTAATGTGTGACCAACAAGTTCACGCGACAGTATTTGAAAATGCTACAGCACTTTTGTGCCTTACTGTACAACGAATCTGGAGACTGAGGAAACGCTGACGGGTCAATCTTTTCTGAAAATCTGGTGGAAGGTAGTCGATAAATTTTAGGAATGATAATGCATGCACCTTTGTTCAGAAATTTTATATTTTATCAATATTATAAAATTATGTTTCTAAGAGCGGCGATGGCCGAGTGGGAAGGACCTTGATCTCCGATGCTAGATATGCCGGGTTTAAATCCTTGGCGCGCACCTCTGACAAAACGCATTTCATCGCTGCTCCACGGTGATGAAATATATTGTAATGTTAAATTTTTACGATCGCCGTGCATGCCTGATAGAAAATCATGATTTTTCGAAGGTATGATGTCCACCAACCCGCAAAAAGCCATCGTAGTGGACTATGGCCTAAATCCCTCTCAATTGTTAGAGAAGACCTGTGCCCAACAGTGGGACGTAAAAAAGGTTAAAAAAATGTTTCTCAGCTGTTAATAGTATACTTTTATTTTATAAATATTTAGAACTTCGAATAATATCATATACAGAATATAATAATAATAATATTAATAAACGTTACACAATCATAGCCCCACAGTGAGGAAATTAATACCCTGTGTCGTGGGTACCATAGTACATGCAAAGACAAGGACACAAACACCAAGATCAAGAACAGGAATTTAAACTCATCATTCAAATATCTCTTTCGCGGGGAACAGAACCTGGGATCCCTCGACCGGCAGTCCGGCATGGTGACCATTGCGCCACTCGTTTTGTAAAATATATTAATACTTTTGATATTATTCTCGAATTAAAGCAGCAAGGTGGGGTGCTTACTCCACCACGCTAGACTGGAGCTTTCCAGGCCTCCCTAATAGTAGGGAGTGACCTCTACCCACCAGAGGGACGCAAAAAAAATTGAAGCAAATATACAAGTCAATAGCCGAAGGCATTTGAGTTTCTGGAATTAAAGTTAACACTTCGAAAAAAGTAGGTACCCTACAGCCGTCTTGCCAAGTCCACTACAGTGGCCTCTGATTTTTGTTAATGGATTATCTACTTGATGTCCTGTGTTATTTTCTTCACATTCGCAAGATGAAACAATTTCTTAATCGTTTTTCCGTTTTCCCGATTTTCATTAGTGTAATAGTTGCAATCCTCTTCAAAATTGTCTGGGCCTGATAGCTCTGAAGAGATAAGACGGCCTTAGGTGCACAATAGTTGTATTTTATTCTATCATCGTTATATTTTTTCAAATAGCTTAAAATCCTATCCTCTTAATATCATTATCCTATCAATATATTAAAGAAGAAGAATTTCCTTCCCACATGTAATTTGCGTAACTTTAACCTTTACACAGCACATATATTGTAAGCCTAAAAATGAAATAATTTTTCTTCGTTTTTGCAACATTTCTCGTTGATACTCCATATTACTCGTAACGTAAACCTTCCTCGATAAACGAACTATCCAACCCACATTTTTCAATAAGAACCATTATTTTGAATTTAGCGCTTTTAAAGAAACAAACGAACAAACCCTTTTGCTTTATAATCTTAGTTTATAAAAGTAGTAAAGATTTTATGTGACATAATATATAAAATTCATATAGGTCCCCTCTGTGTGCGATTTAATTATTATTTATTAGATTCCTTATAAGTTTATAATAGCGATTATAAAGTTTACTCTGTTATCGTTTGTGTCTTGACATTGACTTAGTTTGTGTGACATCGTAACCCATTTTTTACAGCCAAAATAAAGTTATGTCATTTTAAAAGTATTTATTTTTTGTTAATTCAAAACACAAACAGTAGACTACGCTGTCACTACGCTGTAACCAGTTGGTTCTGTAAATAGACCAGCTAGCTCTATAATGTTTAATGTGGTTTTACTCGAGCGTCATGAGCATTATGAGGCCCTATTGCATTTTTTATTTTAGTAGGAAGATTACGAACATTAAAGTTATGTAATATTTTGTCCTTGCATATGAAATTGCCGTTCAGTAGGTATCAAATAGTGAAACATGTTTTTGAATAACATTATTATTTAATCAATCGAAGTAGGCGCCGTTGTTTTTGTTGTTGTTGTTTAAGCAGATCATCGATCCCTTTGGAAAAAAATATCTTGGGAGCGAGAGTCTATGAACTGTTTGAAGGCTGTTTTAACTGCCTCATCAGACTTTAGTGTGTAAATCGAAATTTTCAGAACGGAAACGTTGAAACCAAATGAAATATGTGAAAACAAATGAAATACGAATTTTAAAACAGTATTCTTCTAGATTTATTTCAAAATAAATTTGGAATTTGGAATTCCAAATGAAACACAAGATATTTGATTTTAAAGTTACCAGTATTTTTACCAGCATTTTCATATTTAAGGGCCTAATAATAATATAATGGTTTCCATTTCACCGGAGTATAGGGCGCATACTTTTCTATTTTTCTACTTCATTAATTCATTAATTTTATGTAAATAAATACTATGGCTACGTATGCCTATATGAACTAATGCACAAATAAAATAATTATAAAGAAATGCATTAAATTATTTAAAATACAATAAATTATACAATATACAGTATATTCATACAAATACTAATACGATACAAAATATATTTTATAAAGAAGGGTCGGATAAAATAAAAGTTCGGGCAATTACGGTCGAATAGTCTAAATACCTACATGGTTAGTAATAGGTACCTATATCCAAAGCGTAGTAAAAAATGTAATTTAAAATGTAATTATGTGTTAGAAAAAATCAAACAGTGATATTCTAATCCGGTCTTGGACTACCAAGTCAATTGAGATACTTTTAATGAGTTGTCAAAACGTGACATATCCATATATTTTGTATGAGAAAATGATAAGTGACGTCACTTATCATATCATATATAGTCAATTGACTTCATTATTATTGATTTAATCGGTAATAAAAATCATGTATAAAATAGAATTAACAGTTATATTGCTTTCTAAGCGTGATTTAGTGCAACCTTTTTAAGGTAAGGATTTTGAATTTTTTTGTGCATTGTGTCTTTATTATTATTAGACTTTACTTTATTTATTATTAGACTGTTTTTTACTTATAGTTATTCTATTTCGCTAAGTCCGATGCAACGCGACAAGACAAGCGCGCTTGACAACACTTGGAATCGTTAGCAAAGAAATCTGTAAGAAAATAAAAATGTTACCATAATACGGACAACTCTAGAAGATGAGTCTTCTACGGTTATTTGGTTTGCTGACGTTACTCGACACTCAGCGCTCTCGAGGTACGCACACGAAAACAATGTAAGTACACGCACTCACAACAAACATAGCCCAACGGTCTTCCTGATATGAAACATCTATTATTTGGGTAGCGCTCAACAGGTTGCAAGGTTACATAACTTAACCTAATGCACTCTAGTAAATCCAGAAATACATTCTTGGGTCTCCCAACTATAAGTAACAAAAAACGTAAACTGGATTGAATTCTGGTTCTTTCGAATCGCGATCTTTTTTTGTCTCTACGCAGCACATTCTTATTATCAATGTGTTAATTGTCTTTTAAGAAGTCAGTGGATAAATTCCAATAACTAAACATTGAACAGAATATAAAATTAATATATAAATGATTTTTATTGATAGTCGACTTACTCGTACATGCTCAATATGAATTAGAACATTTTGTCCTCTACAATAAAACCTAAAACCGACCAGAACTAAGTAATTAATAAATATTCAAATTTTGAATATAACAATAATTATGATTACAATTGGTGTTTTTTCAATTATGGCATCACAACATCACAAAAACATATTTACGCACTGTTATTCTACTTCACAACACTCGTGTACTTTCATTAACCTATATCAAACAAAATGCCCTCAACTTTATCCAATATAACTCAAAAGTACACAAAGAATATGAAAATAAAACAAGAGCGGAATATCGAAGTCTTTTCTGACAAAATTGTAGCTTCGGGATTAAGAATAGATCTACGGTATCCCCTGCCTGATTGTAAGAGGCGACTAAAAGAGGGCTTCCGGGGATGCGGACGATGAGAGTGGGAGCTTAACCCGTCCAGCTAGCAGCCCCGGGAGGCACGGCGGTGTATGCGTGGCCGCATACCGCCGTGAACACCTGAAGCCCATCTGCTCTCCCGAAGATGGGCTCGTTCTGGGGCGCCACGCGCTCCGCACCGGTGCGTTCCTATATGGAGATCCCGGAGTCCTCACAAACGCAGAGGCAGGCCACCGAGGGGGTTTTAATGCGGTCAAATCCTACATAACCCGGTATCCTCTCCCAAGGTCTCGGGTACCTTTTGAAGATCCCCCCCCCCCCTCCGATACTAAAAAAGGTACACACTCGTATTTGGTATTGACTTAGTTGAGTGCACAAAACGTCTGCGCTGTCTACTTACAGCCAACTTCAGACAGAAAAAAGATTCGTTATGAGTACTGTATAAAATGTTGCATAATTTTTCATTTCTCCCTCGAACTGTGGAGAATTTGATCTTATTCCGCCACGATGTTCCAAGAACACTGTTGAAACAAGTTTACACAAGTACAATTACGTTTTTAAGAATTGTCATAAATACACGATTAATAAAGCGATTCACACTCACAGTAAGGTAGATATACCCTGAGTTGTGGGTACCATGGACACACCCAAAGACAAAAACACAAACACCCAGACCGAGAACAGAAATTTTATACTCATTATTCAAATTTCTCCACGGTGATGGAAAATATCGTGATATTTCATTGATTACGATGTTCTTCATCGCCGTGCATGCCTGAGAGAAAATCATAATTTCTCGAAAGCATGACGTCCACCAATCCGCACTTGGCCAGCGCGGTGGACTATGGCCTAAATCCCTCTCAATTGTGTGAGAAGGAGACCTGTGCCCAGCAGTGGGACATAAAAAAAAGGTTGAAAAAAAAATCAAATTTCTGCTTCGCCGGAAATCGAACCCGGGACCCTCCGATCGGCAGTCCAGCATGGTAACCATTAAGCCACGCGTGTCGTAAAGAAATGATGAATGTAATTAAAAGAGTTTATTATGTGAGTTATTTGGCTTTTAACTTTTGTAAAGACCTTATTTGCAAGTGTGAAAGACTCATCATCTACAATTGCTGCAAGTGTTGGTTACAAGCCGGTCTCCAATATTGAGAAGGCCTGGAGCTTTCTTCTACCAATGCTTCAATGAGGGTTAATGGAGATGGGTGGTAGCGACCAACCCGCTGTTGGATATTCTTAAGCCTCTAATGAGGCCTCCGAAGAAAGTAAACTCGCTTGAAAATTTGTCACTTGCGGACATCCATCTCTCATCCGGCTGTCCCTGCTCAGCTTAGCGGCATGGACCGCTTGCGCTCTTCTGTTAATTATACAGTTTAACTTTATTATTATATATTTATCTAAATCTTAGAATATATTTGCAGTAAAGAAATGTCTGAAGTAAAACGTTACTGTATCTAAACTAATAATGTAAGTATGACAATAAACATTCATAATCTCATGGCATAGGTACTTACATTTCCGCAAGCATACAAGAACCAATTAAAATGTTTCATTATAAACATAGGAGAATTCATGAGGAGATTTAAACCAACTTAACTCGAGCGACAGGTTAAGACACGATTAAATATTGTCTACATGTTTGGCAACTTATATGGTGATGGTAACACTTTTTGCGTTTCACTACTGGACACGAACCTTTTCCCACTTTTGAGGAGATATGGAGCTTACTCCACCACGCTGCTCTAATGCGAGATGGTGGAGATATAGGTTAGAGGCCAATCCGTTATCGGATGTTTTCGAAAACAAACATAAGGTCTCCGACAAGGTTTAACGACTGCTACCTACCAATACCACGGGACCGACTGTTTAACATGCTATTTTTATCTGAGTAGGTTTAAAATCATCTCACATCCTTACTTTAAGGTTAAATCATTGAACTATATTAAAAGGTATAATAATAAATATTGTATACTACGTAGTATGTAAGTATTCCGACTTACTTAAATTTAATTATCTCAAGCAGACGAGGTCTAGTGACGGTTGTCTCGTTGTGCCACCATTGCGCCAAATACACAAAATAATTGCATTACAGCAAAAATGGGTGCAACGTTGGTACTTTCCCGATCAAATAATGTCGCCTATAAATCTACCTCATATTAAGATATTCTTTTTTCGATCAAATATCTAAAAGACAAAATGTCCCCAAGTCGCTCGAGTAAATCTACATTTAGCACCATGGAGTCTACTAAAATCATACATAGTTCATAGAGGTGTTAACCTTCTGATAGCTTCCAATATCAGAATTCAATTAGAGTTCAAGTATTGCATAATATTTAAGGGGTTATAGGTAACTGATTTACTTTTTCGATCGTACATTCTTTATGAACAGGTTTAATTATTTTCACGGTCTTTTCATCTAGATAATAATATTAAAAAATGTTATGAAATATTGTAATATTACGCAACTGGCAATGCCTTGCGGTTTCAATAATAAAAGGTGTTTACCATGAAGTTATAACGTGGCTTAATTATTTTGACATACCCATCGATATATGTAGTATACGATGGACGTACCCATAAGGTATCAAATTTCTAAAATATTTCAACATTTCTAATCGAATACCTCACATACAACAAGGAATTACCTACTAAGGTAGACTTTAAAAGAAAATAAGCTGATGTATAAATGATTAAATTTATAATGATAAAAGACAATTCGGTGAATGATGGCTATTTATACCTTTTTAGGTAAATGAAAGAACTTTCTCCACCATGCTGATCCAATGCGAAGCTGGAGGCAGGGCTTAGTGACTCAACAAGTTTTGAAGTATATATCCTCCGAAGTACGGAAACGTACGTTGAATTCACTACCGGTCACCAATCTTATTCCCCGCCGCGCTCAACAATACTTAGCTACGTTGATTATAAGTTCTAGCCTCCGAGCTATCGCGCTTCATAAAGTTGTCTATATTTCCATGTTTTCAGTTAATAACTCTGTACTTACTAATTAGTACAGTCATTTCCGATCAAAGTCGACTTCAACGCCATCCCATCCATTCTTAAAACTTCGTCACTTCGTCCGGTCCTGCGAACACTGAATTCAGCGGCTTCCAGCTTCTTCAGGTAGCTAGTCCATCTGGTTACAGAGCGTTTTGTGTCCTCTTTTTGCATCTTTTTAATTCAATTCACCTGAGGGTAAAAGGAGAATTGAAAAGGCTCTTCACATTATGTAGATAAATAAACACACACACTTAGTTTTTTAACTATAAATACATATGTATGATTAAGTTTAATATAAACACAGGTGAAATATGTTGTGATTAAAATCCTGTTCTCTCGTTTGTGGGGGAGCCATCCTGTCTGGTCGCATCTCCCCTGTCTGGGCCTGCCGCCTGCTAAATCGATAATTGACGGACATATTCTAAGCCATGTACCGATATAGCTACTGTATAATCGATATGGCGACCGTAAATAATAAATATATTTTACTATTAACGCAGTCGATGCAAATCAGAACTATTCGATACATTTTGAGTACAAATCTCAAATTAAAATTACACTCGTGCGTTAATTGCTCTCATGTTTATTGCAAGGCTTTCTGAAAACATATACCCTTCTCTGTATGTTTAATTTAAAAGAGAAAAATCGTCAATTAGAACTGATATCAGAAAAAAAATATTATTTTCAATCACACAGAAGGGACATAGCGAAAATAAACATTACATAACATACATTTAATTCAAAAAACAGCCTTTAAAAATCAAATAAATACCCTGTTTAGTTTTTGCTATTGGTACAAATGCGCAAGTACAATTAATGAGCAGCGATGGCCGAGTGGTATAAATCCGCGGTCTTCGACGCTATCGATCCCGGGTTCAAGTCCTCGCCACGCACCTCTGACAAAGAAATTTGTAAAGTGCGCATTTATCGCTGCTCCACGGTGATGGAAAAAATCGTGATTTAATTTATTACGACGTTCTCCATCGCCGTGCATGCCTGAGAGGAATTCATAATTTCTCGAAAGCATGACGTCCACCAATCCGCACTTGGCCAGCGTGGTGGACTATGGCCTAAATCCCTCTCAATAGTGAGAGGAGACCTGTGCCCAGCAGTGGGACATAAAAAAGGTTGAAAAAAAAATTGGTACAAATTTCAAATCTGTGATCACATTTCAAAGATATATTTGATTTTAGATTAGAAGCCTACACCACAATACAAAGAGAACTTCTATGTGCCTACACTGAGTATTCAAGCAAATCAAACTATCCATATTACGAGTAAGTATGCCCTTTTTCTGACGTTCGCTCATTATACTTCGATATACATAATATGAACATAGATGCAGTATGTAGTTGAATTGTGTCCTCTCGTGATGATGACGTGTGCGGAAGCCGCCCTGGTCGCACCTCCCCAGTCTGAGCTTGCAGGCTAACTAAATCGATTTAGCGGTCCCATTCTAATCCGATGAATCGATATAACCACCGTATTATCGATATAACGACTGTAAATAATAAATATGGCTTACAATTAACGTTGTCGATGCAAATCAGTGCTAATAGGTACAGTTTGAGTACAAATTTCAAATTCTATTTATTATAACCATTTGATTGCTCTGATATTTGTTTTACCATTAAGGTTGTTTGCAACAGTTCGGACTTCGGTTATCCTTAAGTTATTTATTAAAAGCTTTCAATTTACTTGCAATATGACCTAAAAAAGACTTAAACTTGCCTCGGTTTAGGCGCAGATGTTATTCTGAAGCAGCCACTAAGCACCACATTGCCTGCAAGTTTATTTCATAATATTTTTGAAGTGAAAACTTCTTTAGCGGCGTTGAGCACTTTTGTGGGATGGGTAAAAACTGTGAAACTCGCGTCAGGTCACGTGTGCTGATCGAAAAACCGTAAAACGGTTGGAGAGTAGTGTTGTAACATCGAAATCGATCAATCGAACAATCAATTTTAATGTAATATAATGTATTTTAATGTAATATAAATTGTAATGTTTGTGTACGATAGCGCAATAAATAAATATTGTATTATCTATACATATAATAAAACTGTAAGCAGGGTCAATTCTGTACATTGCATAGAAATTTAAAAAAATACTTCTAGGGGTCTTTTTATAAGTAACAGAAGCTAAAAATATAAGTTTTGAAATTTTTGTCTGTCTGTCTGTCTGTCTGTCTGTTGTTAGCTTTTCACGCAAAAACTACTGGACGGATTTTGATGGAACTTTTTTTGTTTTATATATATTGGTCCTCGCTAACATTTAGGCTATAGTTAATTTTAAAAATCACCCTTTAAGGGTGTGAAATGAGGGATGAAAATTTGTATGGAAAACTTGGTTTTTATCAATAGATTTTCTTTAAATTTGGTATAAATATTTTCTAACCAAAATAAAAAAATACATGTTTCAGCATTTCTCGAAATTCACCCTTTAAATGTCAATTTTCTTTGAAACTCTTTGAAAATTGAGTGTCGAGACTTGATGTACAGAATTTTTTTGTGCAGGGTATTTTACTTATAATTTTGTATTTTTAATCTTTATTAACATTAAGAAACATATTTAAGCTTTTTTCAAAACTACTCCTCAATAGCAAATAAAATGAATTCTAAAGTTGGTATCTCAAGCGTACAATAATTAACCTTAACTTAATATTTCATTCTCAAATCCTTTTCCCTTCTTTGAATGACGTGTTTACTGGTATATTGTTGAATTAATTTTCATAACATTAGTGTGTATTTCATATCAACTGGGACATAAACAAAAACGTTATGTTCATTTAAACAATACGCGACACTAACTTAAAAGACACTTTGGGGAATTTGGATGAAAGATTTGTTAACAGCCCTTTCAAAACCATAAATGGCTGCAACCCTTTTTGCGTCCCACTGCTGGGCACGGGTCTCTCCCCCTTATTGGGGAGGCCTGGAGCTTACTCCACCACGCTGCTCCAATGCGGGTTGGTGGAGATGGTGGATAGAGTGGAGATGCGGGTTAGTGGCCAACCCGCTGTCGGATGTTTTCAAACCGCCCATAAGGCCTCCGACAAGGTTTAACGACTGTTATCCATCGACAACAACCGGGACCGTCGGCTTAACGTGCCCTCCGAAGCACGGAAACGCGCATGATTTTTTTTTGCCACTAGCGGTCACCCATCTCACACCCGACCGCGCCCGTTTTGCTTAGTTGCATAGATCGTTTGCGTTCTACGCTAACCGCCGGGCCATGCGCGCTTCAAAACCATAAATAAACGTTTAAATTTAAGTAGAATTATTTTGAACTATCATTAAATATGGTCGACCATATTAAATATACTTAGATCAGCTTACTGTATTTTCTTTTGTTGGCCGAGTATGGCTAAGCTATAGGTACCTAAACAGCGCATCGCGAGCCTCACCGCCGCCGCCAAACCTTCCATCACAGGCTCCATTAAGTAAGTTGCTCAGCTTATTAGTCTTCATTTGGGGTGGAAAATTATGAACAGGCTACAGCTGAAACGACTGTTATCGCTACATTATATCAGGCTGCAACCTTTTTAGCGTTCCATTGCTGGGCATGGAGCTCTCCTCTACGCTCTACGAGGCCTCGAGCTCCGACTAACCGAAATCCAAATCTTACACAACCTCAATGCTCTAAACCTTCATACAGAATGTAAAAAACCTTAACAAAACGAGACTACTGCAGACATCTAGGTGACAAATAGTTAAAATTTTACTGAAACAACTGTTAATCTCAATATCTACCTATTTGGTAATTTGACATTCGATTTATCAACCATAAAGTTTACATGCCATACGGTAGATGGCGTTATTGAGCAATATTCATTCCTTCTACAAAGTGAATCGATGGAGATAATTTCAAATAAAAGCCTAAAGTCTAATAAAAGTAGGTAAGTATTACATAGTGTAAAAAATAAAGTTTCACACTTAAAGTCTCACAGTAGGGTAGATATACCCTGTATCGTGGGTGCCACGAACACACACAGAGACAGAAACACAACCACCCATACCGAAAACAGAAATTTAAACTCATCATTGAAATTTCTGATTCGCCGGGATTCGAACCCCTTCGATTTGCAGTCCGGCATGGTAAACATTGCGCCACGCGGGTTGACCCGTCGTTGGGTATACGTATGATGCTGAAGATGGTTAATTGGACCAAGATAACTTAACTAATTTTTTTGCGTCTCTTTATTGCCTATGGGCTCATCAACACACGTTGTTTGATGGATATATTAAAGATTCTTTATTTTCAATTACAGATAGCACACTGTTTAGAGACCCTGCCTTCTGCTTTACTTTTCACAATGTTATATGAGTTATGACTTATGACCAAACTGCTGTCCGCAAGTTTTAAATCTTGGCCTTATAATGTTTCCGACTGTTTAATCTTAAGCACGTGTATGTTTAGAAATTTTGTCTCCCAACTACAAGTAGTTGTATAGTGCACCTCTTTTCTGCAGTAGGTTAAAGCTATGTATCCTATGCATTCTATGCAGTATAAATTCACTCAATTTACTTAAGATACTATATTTTTAACATAGATGAAGCCACGGGCACAGCAGTACTACGTATCTCTTAACTTTAATAAACGAGCTACATATTTGTAAAGAGAATCTGATTGCGCGAGAAAAGCGAAAACTGGATAGTAAGATCTGAGTAAGCAGTCCTTACTGTTTTAGGTTTGAAGGATTTAGAAAAAATTTATAAGGTGTCTTCTGAACATATTAACATTTTATTATAAGTGATTTCACTATAATATGTAAGAATAATCTACCTACTACTTATTCAATGCAAATAAATAATCTTTAATCAATCCCTTTTATACAAGTCTTTATTCACGCGGACGACGTCGCGGGCACAGCTAGTACGACATAAATGATAGTACTTTTATATTGATAACTAGCTGACCCCGCGAACTCCGTATCGCGTTTAAATATTAAATAATAATAATAATGGATAGCATATAAACCTTCTCCGTGAAAAAATACATGTACATACCAATTTTCATAATAATCGGTCGAATAGTTTCTGAGTTTTGCGATGTCATATATACAAACATTACTTAACATCCCCGCAACCCCCCCTTCCGGGTGGAATTTCGTAAAATCCGTTCTTAGCTGACCTCTACTCGGCGAAAGGAATATTCCTACCAAATTTGAAGTCGGTAGGTCTTATAGTTCCAGAGATATCGTGATGAGTCAATATATGGGTGGAAATCTCTTATATATATACAGATAAAAGCAATTCGTTCAAAATTATTCCCTAACTATTCCAATAAATCAAAAATGCACAACGTTAATAATCAAGTTTTCACTTCTGCCGGCCCTCCCGGAGTGCAACCCGTATTTTTTTATAAGCTCCCTATGGCGAGCCCAAGTTTCCTTGAAATTGATTTCCTTTAAGAGCGCTGACGCGTTTATGATGGCCAATTAACCATCTGATTACATATCAAAAAAGATTGTGAAATAAGATAATTTTAAAGAACTATAGTTAGATTTACTTTGTAATAGATAATAAAATAAAAGGCATGATGACACTATTAAAGAATCAGAGAAGAAATGGTTTTACAGAAAAATATATGCTAAAAAAGTTCAAAAATATGATCCCGTTTTAATATAAAAATTAAGATTAATAAGATTTTCAATAAAATAAAAGTATTAGATACAGCAATCGGTCATGTTATCTGAAACGCAAATCAAAAGGAATGACGTCACGTCTCAGTTAATGTCATCGTGTTGCTTGAAGTTTGAGGAGCAAGCCGACGCCATGACACCTACGAGCATTTTTGCGCTTAATTCAAATTACATAGCAGAAAATACATTAATTTACGTTAAAAGTTAAGTTTATTGCTGAAATAAACTTTTTTTCGAAACTAGGAGACGTGTACCTACAAACAAACTTTCCAAACTGTACGTGTGGAAAGGTATTTAAAAATCTGTCATCATGCCCATTGTAATGTTGCATTGTGTCATGCACATTTCACTAACAGATTACCCCGGCATACGCTACAATCCAAAACCGAGCTGTCTTCGGAACATCCACCCAAAACTCTGCACGCTCAACTCAATCTAACTTTGTTAGCTGGTTAGTCTAACTCATGTACACAATATATTAATTGATCCAGCAGACTGTGTTGGTTTAACAAAGAAATGAATGGTAGTGGAAACGTTTTGATTTGATTGGCCATGCATGGTGATAGAAAACATCGTAAATAATTAATATTTCCCATCACCGTGAAGCAGCGATAAATACGCACATTACACTTTCTAAGAGGTGCATGGCGAGGATTTGAACCCGGTAGCTCCGTGTCGGAGAGTGCGGTCTTTACCGCGCGGCCATCGCCGCTTTCCACCGCTCCATTCTCGCTACAAGTCATTATATTTGTGGTCCACTCTATCTGTGTTCCAAATTTTATTAAAATTGGTTCAGTAGTTTCAGCGTGAAAGCGTAGCAGACAGACAGAGTTACTTACGTTTTATAATATTATAAGAAGGGATTACGGGAATGGGTTTTAGGTATTATGTTTATTTGCACCTTTTTCTAGATGTTCAAGATTGTATGAGCTGGGTACACAGAATAGGTTTATTGGACAAGATTACCTGCCACCCGAAAAAAAAACGTTTTGGGACGTGGAATCGAATTGGATGTCACAGCATCGGAAATGTATCTTATATCCTAGTCGACGGTAATCGACCATCAAAACAGCTTTATTTTATTTCTAGTTGTTGCAACACAATTTACAGTATGCTAAAGTAAATTGATTAAGAAGTTGAACGTAAAGCTGCAATTCTTTTTGCGTTCAATTTTTGGGCAATGGTCTCTACCCAGAACTGGAAAGATTTGGAGCTTGTTCCACCCGCTGTTCCCATGCATCCCATTATCAGGTTGCACCATTTTTTGAATTGTTTCTTAATGTATAAGTACCTACGTATTTTTAGTAATCGTTGAACTTAGTGGACATAAAGCATCCATTTATATCAACTATTACATAATTATTTTTATATTTTTATTATTTTTGTAAATTTTTCACACCTCTACCCATCTCATTTCTTTATTACCATGTTACTATCCAAAGGTTGTCTGGAAGAAATCGCTACTTTAACGATAAGACCGCCTTTTGGTCACCACTGTTGTTTTTTTTTTTTAGTTTTTTTATTTTACTGTTGTTATATAATGTGGTGTACGAATGAAGAATATATGTATTGTATTGTATTTTTAATTAGCACAAAGTTGAAATAATTGGACTTTGTTGTCCAATAAGTTCAACTGGTTGAACTTATTGTTGATTTTAGTGGAACAAATCGTGGTAACGTATAACTATTTGTACTTTCAAAATAAGAATATCACACGGCCTCGTAGAAGAAGAAGAAGATATTGATGGTTGATGACTGACATACATTGTAGCCGAAAATAATACGCTAAATGCCGGCGTGTCGTGAAATGCTGACTGCATTTCACACCATGTCATCCATCCCGCTTTTCATCGTCTACTGCTGGGCCTACGCTAATATTCGCTAATTCACCCGGTCCTGCGCCCTTTGTATCGTGCGGTTTTCCGCTGATTGGTATGCTTAATGGAAGTGCAATTAAACGCAATTTCATGGACAAATTTATAATTAAAACGTATATACCCGAAGTTATCAACTCCTGGATTACTCGACTATAATAACGCGTGTTAATTATTTTAAATGTGAACCAATTACTACGCTTTTTTGCTACCCATACGTTTAATAATGCGTATGTATTATTAACTAAGTAGTAACAGATTGTAGATAGAAATATCGACCTTATGTTATCAACTTGTATTTCAAGCTTGACACCAATATCTCTAATCGGTAAACCAGCTTTGAGTATTATTAAATTTGAAACACAACATGTATTATATTTATTTATGAATAAAACATACAGCGTCCCAGGGTAACACTTGCTGGTGGGAAGACACTATGAAGCTTGACAGTGACAGCACAGAACCTCCATGCTCCTGCTGGTAAGGCTATAGTAAATCTCGAAGAGTCATGGTCAATCTGGTAAGGTTTTTATGCTTTTCATTAAATTTGCAGACAGCTTATGTGATAGAATTGTATTTCCAATTTATTAAATGTAGTAACAGAAGGCAGTCCTTCTCCGTTATAGCGGAGGCCTGGAGTAGTAGTGTAGTCTACCAAAGAGAGTTTGTGGAGATTTGGGATGCGGGCCAACCCCCTGTCGGACGTTTCTAAGCCATCATTCAGGCCTCCGACAAGGACTGTTATCTATCGATAACAGTCGGGACAGGTGGTTTAACGTGTCCTCCTAAACATGAAAAGACGCATGATTTTTTACAACTAGCAATCACCCATCTCACACCTGACTGTGCCCGTTTGGCTTAGCTGCGTAGATCGCTTGCTTTTTAAATGTAAATAAAATATATAAGTTATTTACTTCGTTTATACTGACAATAAAAACGATGTTAGTAGAACCATTTTAAGCTCCAAGTTTAGCCGGCAATGCGACCCAATACTTTATGTATTCTATGACGCTATGACTCGTTTTTCCATGATACGGGTTAAAAGCTTTTTAATATTCTTTAGCCGTAATGTTAAATTTCCGTCAGCTGTAAGTAAGTAAAAATTATTATGGTAAACGTGAAAGACGCTGGATTACTACTAAGTACTATGGCATTGGCTATGCAATGATCTGCCGCGCAATCTGCTCGTTGGAGTAAAAAATAGGGCTCAGTTAAAACGTATGCTTAGGAAACACTACCTGTCTCATGTCCATTGCAAGTATTTTGACAATAACGTAATCAAAAATTATATAACGAATACACTGTATACAACAGGCAAATACCACGCACATGCAGACAAGTCATTCAAATAATTCACACATATACATACCTACACACACACACAAACACACACAGACAAGAACACACTCACACCCACACACACAAACACACCTGCTCTTAAGTTATCACTATCATATGTCAAAATAAGTTTATCTAAATTGTAGTACCTAATATTATGATTACTTATTACCTTATGATATCTTTAATATGTAGTAATTAAGTACCTTCAATAGGAATCCACGAGAGCTACTGCCGACAAACTGTTTCACAGTTTGGCAGAGATTGATTTATGTAAAATTGTACTTAATTTGATAAAATAAACTTTAAAAAAATCCGTCGTGATTGTGTCCTTTAAAAATGTGTACTGATCCTTGAGAAAACGCATCCCCGACTGATTGAAAAGCTTGATTCGCCCTAACTGGTGCTGTCTAGGACTGTTACTTAAGACCTTAAGCAAATCTTGTCTGAGTCTCGTTTCAGGCCTACAGCTTTTATAATATCGGTAACAGCAGTCTCGAACGACATTCGTTACGATAGCTCATGGGGGCTACAGACCTTCAGTATTATTACTATTTTAACTGTTCAGTTTATCTGACAATCTGAGTGCCAGTTTTAACAGTTGGACTGTACAGTTAAAACTAAAGGTCTGTGGACTGTATAAGTGACGAAATTTTAAAGATATTTGGCGGTCTCAACTGTCGCGACTATCCAAAAAGTCGCCAATCAATAGTATCATGACGAATTTAAATGTCAAACTACTGTACGATTGTTGTCAACTTTTCTTCCCGTTTATCCCGTGTTCGTTTAACCCATGATAGGCCGGTCTCTCAAAATTACGATTCAGGTACTGTGCGGCCTCTACCTAATCGTGAATGGCAACTAAAAGCGGGCTTCTAGGGTTGCAAGCGACGACATTGGGAATACCAATGATTTGAACTATCAATTCAGCGGCCCTAAGAAAGTACAGTTTTACTTATTGTAAGCAGCAAGCGCTGAGACAGCCCTGTAAATGTAAGAGGACGTAAGAGAAGCCCCGTAAGTCAGTATGATGGAAAAAAAGACAGAAAAAAGTAAAAGGAAAATGATTTGTTTGCGCAAATATGGAAGAAGTTGTTTTATGCAATTAACAGTCAGCCAAATTTTTCTCAGTAAGGTATGCAAATGTTGTTTAAGGAACTTTTTAACAATTTTTGGACTAATCTTGATCCTGGTTTCCCACACTTTAAAATTAACCCTTGCCCATTTCTGGAACTAGAATCTTTCAGCTATCATGGAACTGTTACATAAAGTCATACAAATGGAGCCGATGGAATCTTACGCTTACGCAGATAGCATAAATTTAATTATGCTAACAGAGCAAAGTTTGTAACATTCCAGACAGACGGATTTTGTATGTAAACTAATAGTCTTAGAGACGGACGTTTCATTAAATTAATTAACAAACACTGCAATGTAAGGCTAAAGCTTTTCAACTCGTTCGTTTATTTTATGATAACTTATTAAATTTACTGAAACCGTTCCTATTTAAACGTCACTTAAGTAATTTACTGCAACCCTTTTTACGTCCCACTGCTGGGCACGGGCCTCTCCCCCTTATTGGGGAGGCCTGGTGCCTACTCCACCACGCTGCTCCAATGCGGGTTGGTGCAGATGCGGGTTAGTGGCCAACACGCTGTCGGATGTTTTCAAACCGCCCATAAGGCCTTCGACAAGGTTTAACGACTGTTATCTATCTACAACAACCGGGACTGACGGCTTAACGTGCCCTCCGAAGCACGGTAACGCGCATAAAAAAATTTGCCACTAGCGGTCACCTATCTCACACCCGACCGCGCCCGTTTGGCTTAGCTGCATAGACCGCTTGCGTTCTACGCTAGCCGCCGAGCCATACGCGCTTCAAGTACTTAAGTAATTAAGTATTTGTTAAAGACTAACGGCCGCCTGCGACTTCGTCCGCGTGGACTTTCCTTTTTTGCCCCTATAGCCTTCCTCAATAAATGGACTATTCAAAAATATTACGAGAACCAGTAGTTCCTGAGATTAGCGCGTTCAAAGAAACACTTCAGCTTTGTATAATTAGTATAATATATATACTGAGCGACTACGATTGATTTTACGCTGGAAGTAAAGCGTATTTCAAAACTTCATAATATGTCATAATGACACTTATGTTAAGTTGCCGGCACTACCGGAGTGCAACCCGCTGTTTTTTTTTTACTTTAAATTCTATATAAGTATGTAATCGTATTTTAAAAACACACTGTACATTACAATATATTGGTGTGAGTGAAATGCTCGTGCCAGCCCTATACCACACCTATACCATCTGTTACTTTACCGGACTACTTTATACCAAGCTTTTATTTATATTATTATGTTATTTATAGTAGTATATATTTCATTAGGTAAATTAAAATATGCATGCACAATAAGTTTTATTATAACTCATTGTGTATGCAAGGAAGTCGATTAATAACACGAAGTTAGTCTCTCGTGGGACTCTTAAGATTGATAACACTCGTTAATATGCAGTGTTTTAGCACTTAATGATATTATGTCTTAAAGCCTATGTGATATTTGTAATACATAAGTCACTAGCGGCCGCCCGCGACATCGTCCGCGTGAACTTTGGTATGAAATTGTTCCTGAATTTTCTTTACTATAAACCTCACGCAGCCCGAGACCTTTCCAACGAATGCAAAACCATGGAAATCGGTTCGTGCGTTCTGGAGTTATAGCGTCAGGAAGGAAAACCCGACTTATTTTTATATAGTAGATTTATTTTATAGTAATTCAAATAGTTAGGTCCCACTGTTTTAACATTTTTAAAGATCATATTATTATTTTAAGTACCTGGACGACTGAGCGTTGCTCGGATAAAAACAATTTATTTTCTTGGTTTAATTTCAAACGAAACACTCATTTGCTTAGTGTTACTTAATAACTCCATCTGGAATAGCTCCCAATAAAAAAATCACAAAAAATAAAAAATAAACGCAATATGGTTTTGATTGAGGTTTGAACCCAGGCCTCTAGTTCCGCAGTCAGCCCACGTAACCATTCGGCCAAGTAAGCTTTAATTCAATAAACAAAATGTTTATAGAGCTAAAAGTTTCTAATCGACATTGTCATCTCTTTGAACGTCAGATTGACAGATGGCATTTGACGGCGCGGCGTTCGCGTAGAACAATATTATTAATACTCGCCAAGAGATGTCAGGAAGAATCGTATTTTCAGTTTATATTTAAGTTGATCATCGCTGAAAATATTTTAAAAATAAAACCTAGGTGTATCGATTTATCACCCCCGAAACCAGGGTACTAAATTACATCAAAATCTTTGGAGCCGTTTCCGAGATTCAAAAAATATATTTAGTGTATATACAAAAATTGGTCGTTTAAAGGTATTAGATATAACAATAGTAACTTAGAAACAATTTAAGTAAGTATCTAATTTAGTGTAGGTGGTAGAACTATTATCGTTTGCCCGGGGAAGTACCACCGCTGGGTGCAGCTGGAACTTCTGCCGTGAACCAATTCTATTGTGTTTCGGTTGAAAAGTGCAGATGCCGAACACACTTACATGAGGCGACCACCAGTCTCCGGAGTAGCAGCGCAACTGCATACGACCTCAGACAAGACTTACCTATGCTTGCTTGAGGTTGTATGTAGATGTCCATGAGCTGCAGCGACCACTTAACACCACGTGGCCTGCATGCTCGTCTGCTACTCCATTAAAAAAAGTAAATTCGCTAGGGTCATAGCATGCCGTTTTCGTCTGTGTGCGTACCCATGGATCCAGGACAGAAGTAATTTGACGACCTGCGTGGTGCAATGGTTACTATGTCGTAAACAGTAGCCACGTTGTGCTAGGCGGGAACAAGAAGACTGCAATAATGTATGCATACATCTTACACTTGTACAAAGTTATAAAATGTTTTTTAATTATCCTTGGAGAATGGTAACGCTGAAATTAACGTATTCCTCTTTGGGCTGCAACCCTTTTTGCGTCCCACTGCTGGGCACGGGTCTCTCCCACTTATTGGGGAGGCCTGGAGCTTACTCCACCACGCTGCTCCAATGCGGGTTGGTGGAGATGCGGGTTAGTGGCCAACCCGCTGTCGGATGTTTTCAAACCGCCCATAAGGCCTCCGACAAGGTTTAACTACTGTTATCTATCGACAACAACCGGGACCGACGGCTTAACGTGCCCTCCGAAGCACAGAAACGCGCATGAAATTTTTGCCACTAGCGGTCACCCATCACACACCCGACCGCCGTCTCTTTAATCCTACTCTAATATTATAAATGCGAAAATAAGTTTATTTATTACTCTTTCACGCGAAAACCACTCAACCGATCATCATGAAACTTTGTACATATATTCTTGGAGTTATCAGAAGTAAAATAGGATACTTTAAAAAAACTTACGCGGGTGAATCCGCGGGGCACAGCTTGTTATTGAATAAATTTGACAAACATATTTACAAAGTTTTAACAATCATCAAAATCCAGCTTATACGAGTATAATGGACAGGTTATACAGATCACATTTTATGACATTTATAAAAGCCTAAGCCTGGCACCAATCATATCGATTGTGAAGAATGATAATATCGATTATGTGATGCATATTTCAATAATCATGAATTATTGATTAATTAATTGCAATAAGTCGGCCTTGGCAAGTATTTGCTGTACTTACGTTCATGTATGCAAAGATCCGTTGTAAAAAATTATAAATATATTAGCCTTTTATATGAAAGTGCCCCTCCAAAACTAAAAGTACCTGTTCGAATACGTAACATTTGCTTGTGTTTATAATTTAGTTACATGGTTTACTAAAAAAAATCGTGGGTATGTATAATTCTTAGAGCATCAAGGTATGACGGGTATGACACCCGTCAAAAGAGTGGCCTTTACGGGCGAACCCCTCGTCCCAATGTGCATGCACAATGTGCCTTCTAGTTATACAACTAGTGTGTCTGTGTGTGTCGGTGTCAGTGTTGACGGTGCATAGAAAATGACGTTGTTAATTGAAATTAGAAATGTATGCGTCT
Organism: Pyrgus malvae; assembly: GCA_911387765.1. Taxonomy (NCBI): domain Eukaryota; kingdom Metazoa; phylum Arthropoda; class Insecta; order Lepidoptera; family Hesperiidae; genus Pyrgus; species Pyrgus malvae. Next base: position 7,733,899 of record OU426947.1, read on the forward strand.
GTGGCAAATGATATTTGTTAATGTGTAACAAAATTAAAATGTGTGCGTTCTTCCCCCGCACCAGATTTGGCACAAAAATTATGTATCGAAGCGAGGCTCTATGCCGTATCTACTGAAGGGTGAGTCAGTAAATTTGATGCTTTTAGGTATATTTATATTCAATCTATCTATACTAATATTATTATTATAAACTACTCGTATATACTCATACTTACGATACATATTTTGATGGAGGAATATTATTTGGAAACTATTTTAACACGCCTAACCTGTATTTTTGTTTGTAACTCTGAGTTTGTGAGCTTATTTGTAACTCTCCTTTGGTTTTGAATATGAACCAGTTTTAAGGGATTGATTTAATTGAAACTTTGGAAACTTATCAATAATCGGTGCCAATAGAATAATTGCACGAGTTTATCTAATTCCGGGAACAATTAATCGAACTAAAAATAAAAAACAATCCTTAATATAAGCAGAAAATAATAATCAACAAAAAATAAAAGAATTATTGTGAAAAAAGTGAGGGTTGCTCCATATACGAAAAAAAATGGCACAGAGCGCCTCACGCTTTTTTCACAATAATATTATCATTTTCTACTTATATTAAGGATTCTTTTTACTCACTTTTTAAATTTTGATGTTGATCCGAGACACACCTCAAAGCACCGAGGGTTCTGACGCGTTTATGTAGGCAAATTTATTATTAATATAAAGTGGATAATATAAACCTGGACCATTCAGCATTGCTCGGATAAAAACAATTTATTTTATTAGTTTACTATCAAACGAAACACTCATTTGCTTAACAAAGCCATCTGAAATAGCTCCCAATAAAAAAATACAAAAAATAAATGCAATATGGTTTTGATTGAGGATTAGTTAGATCTCTAGTTTCGCAGTCAGCCCACGTAACCATTCGGCCAAGGAAGCTTTACTTCAATGAATGAATTTTTATAGAGCTCTTTCAAATTGACATTGTCATTGCTATGAACGTCGGATTGATGGTTGGCATTTGACGGCGTTCTACGCCACAATATTAAATTAATAATACTCTCCAATAGATGTCACAAAGAGTCGTATTTTTCAGTTTATATTTAAGTTGATTATCGCTGAAAATATTTTTTTATAATTTAAAATTTCTAAAAATAAAATCTTTCTGGATCGAAATATCACCCCCGAAACCAGGGTACTAAATTTCATCAAAATCGTTGGAGTCGTTTCCTAATTCAAAAAATTTGTTTAGGTATATATATCGCAGTGATATGATAAAAACAGGGATTTGGTCAATTCCCTAAAGGATTTGATCAAATCACGGAGGATGTTAAAATAACAATACGATTTTATCTTTTCCCTAAACAAATCTAGTGAATTGAACAAATCTGCACCGAAACACAATAGAATTGGTTCACGGTAGAAGTGAGTGCAGCGGTGGTACTTCCCCGGGCGAACGATAATAGTTCTACCAACAAAAAAATTTGGAAGCGGCTTTATCATACTCTTACCTATATTTCTTTACTTTAAAATATCATTGACTATTTGCGCATATGAAAGCAGACAGGTCACCGACTTTTTTATAAAATTATTAAGGTCAGTATCTCAAATTACCAACAGCTTTCAACCGACATTCTCTTTTTGAGTTTGAAATTAAAAAATATGAACCTTGACCTTGCTAATATCCTTGACACATCTATCACTGTTGGTTATAATTGATGTATCTGTCGCAATACACATTTGCGAATGTACTTTGCTAATATATTTTAACCCGACACATATTTTATCTTAAATGACGTGTTTAATCTTTCGAGAGCCGAGTTACTACAACCTGCAAGCATTTTAGAAACGCAATTTTTTTCTATTATTACATTGGTTTGGTCGAGAAAGAGAATCGCGTCAATTAGCTGGACTTAAAAAAAATATGCGGTATATTAATTTCATCACACACAAAGTATTTACCCGTTGCTATAGTCATGTTGGATAGTTAAAAAAAGAACTCTATTTTATATAATTGCTTTATAAAATCTGAAATTTAATGTAAATGTTAAACAACAAAACAAAACATGACCCCACCATTTATAAACTGCTTGCAATTTTTACCGCCCACTCTCGGTCTAATAGTTAAAACAAGGTTTTGCCCGAGCCCCAACAAATTATGTTGAATCATTATTTATTTTAGTACATGGGTACTCGAAGTTTATAGCATAAGCTGTAAATAAACGTAATTGCTAGCTATAGATACATATCAATTATGTACCGTCAATTACGTATTAAATCTTTTATTAATAGGGTTTATAGTATTTAGGGTTCTGTGTTTATGGTTGTGTGACCCGATTTCATGTCACTGGGACTATTTTAATGGCTTTTTTCACAATGTTGTGAAAAATGCTTATTTTTTTTTAGATGATTGCTAATATAATAACTAGCTGTGCCCTGCGGTTTGACTTGCGTTAGAAAGGACGAAATACACCATAATGGTCACTCTTTAGCCTCCTAACTATCTCCACGTACAAAAATCATGATAAGAGATCACTTCATCGCGACGTGAAACAAGGTCTAACAATTTATACAACAAGTTTATACTACGAGTACTTATTAGTATGGATTTTAAAATATTTTTCTGCGCATTTACTTTAAGTTCGGGTTTATTTTTACCTGTTTCCGGGTTTTTGAAAAAAGCAACTTCTAAAGATTAACATAAGGGCCGTAAGTTTATATTAAGAAACTTTTTATCTATTTAATTAATTAATTAAAAATATTTTACACTTTTAGAATTTGGGTGTACATTTCTACCAAGAAACTTTTAGTCCAAATTCAATGTAAATCGTAGGATCATAAAAGTATCTCCATACAAACTTTCATCCCTTATTTTAACCTCTCCGCCAACGATTTAAAGGTCCTATGCACTATTTACTTAGCCATTCGTATCTAAAGTGCGCATGTTCCGGTGGCTAGCAAGAACACAAGTGTGGGTGGGTGCGAGACTGCGAGACAGACCGTTAGTGGCGAAATATTTCATACGCGTTTCCGTGCTTCGGAGGGCATTAAATTGTTGGTTCTGGTTGGTTGGCCTTAATGGCGGTTTACAACTACACTAAAAAAGGAATGGCTTGCACAGGCATATTACTGCTTGCGTCACACCAAAACTGAACAAACGTGGTGAATGGAGGAGAATGAGAGAGAGCGAAGTATACATTATAGCTTTCTACACCAAAATCGGGTCCTATTTTAGTAAGAGTCGATAAAAATAGTCGTTTTAGGTCATAACATAAAATCAAAAAGATTTTTTGGATTAGGTCTCTATAATACTAAAAGTGCGATATGTATAAGTTATGTTTAGTCCACGCTGTTACTGTCTTTTTTTATCATACTTTATGTGCATTTTCCTTTCATTATCACATAATAAAACTACGCCACGGTATCTTGTTCGCGTATAACCATAAATTTTAAGTGCCTTCTTGAAAGCGAAACCTATTTTCTAGTCTTCTACTTTGAGACTTTTATTATTCAGTCTACGGATTCTTTGTCGAACAAAAGTACCAAAGAAGTAAGTTTCACTATTTTAATATGAGTGTAGAGAATTTTGTTATATAAAGTGACAGTTCTGAGTTAAAAGTGAATCACCGTATGGCTTGATGCCGGACTGAGTCCATCCTACAGTAGACGGACCACCAACTCCATGCCTACTCAATTATTAATACACTAGCTGTGAAACCGCGGGGGTTTCACCCGCGTTAGAGAGGATCATTAGCATAATGTGAAGTCCCTTCTGAAGTGCCGCTGGACCGACTTTTTTGTAAGACTATTTAAGATAAACATTTCCATCATACATCACATAATATGTGTAACTCTAGCGGTTTTGGCAGCGCACGCCAGAATGGCTCGCAGATGGTAGATTTTTTCCTACTTACTTGACACTTATCGTCATATTTTGGACAATTCACACATTGACATATCTTTATAAATTGCCTATATGTTGATGCTGATGTATAAGCTTTATTATTGTAAAGTTTCATTAAAATCCATTCAATAGTTTGTACGTGAAAAAGTAACAAACATCCATACTTACAAACTTTCGCTTTTTATATTAACTTTATTATATTAGTACGATTATCACAGATGATTCTTTTAATGAATGATTAACTAGTTAAAAAAATCCGTATTTGGACGAGAAACAGTAGCAATTGCAACTTTTTGCGAATATTCACAATTCACACAGCCTTTCGCCTGCGACTTCGCCCACGTCCACGTGGACCCGTTTTATAGGTTCCCATAGAACAAAAATCATCCTATGTCCTTTCCCAAGGTCTACTCAACCTGTGTTCCAAATTTCATTGAAATTGGTTCAGTAGTTTAAGTGGCAAAGCGTAGCAGAGAGATAGACAGAGTTACTTTCAAATTTATAATATTAGTAGGAAATAATAGCAAGGATTATTTAGTTAATAAACTTTAAATTTACTTTAAAACATTTACGTGTTCAGATTTAAGCACACATGGGTAAACATAATTTGTGTGACAAAATAAATATCTTATACTAGTTGACTCGGCAGACGTTGTACTGTCTTAACAATAAATATTAAATTCGAATTGGTATACCGAAGCAACTGTTTAAACGATTGTTTAGTATTGTTACATCCTTTTTCACGAAATCAGCAGCACGCATTCTGTGAATGTTATTTCAAACGCCGTAAAATTACAATAAAAAGTTTATATTATCAAAAGCCCTAAGGTTACATTAGAAAATTTAAGATGGTGGTTAATTATTCTTAAATTTACTTACTTTCCGCGAATTTTTATTTTTTTCTTTCATGAGAACTCTCCTGGCAATAACAAACACATCAAAAAAATAATTAGCGAAATCGTGACGCGTTTTGCCGTGTTGCTGTGAAGGGAAATAGATGAATAAGACCTCGCGACCGATCCCAGGTTCAAATCCTCGGCTCGCACCTCTGACAAAGAAATTTGTAATGTGCGAATTTACGCTACTCCACGGTGATGGAAAATATCGTGATATTTCATTGATTACGATGTTCTCCATCGCCGTGCATGCCTGAGAGAAATTCATAATTTCTCGAAAGCATGACGTCCACCAATCCGCACTTGGGCAGCGTGGTGGACTATGGCCTAAATCCCTCTCAATTGTGTGAGATGGAGACCTGTGCCCAGCAGTGGGACATAAAAAAGGTTGAAAAAAAAAATATGTAAGGCCTATGTCCTATATATGGCCGCAATGGTTACCACGCCGAACTGAAAACATCCGACCGAGGGTTGACTTGAAACTCCAGGCCTTTTATTAATATTTTTTTAATAACTAGCGATCCGACCCACGTCGCTCGATTTATTGAGTTTTGCAACTTTTTTGGCAACAATGATGTAGGCTGAGGACACCTCAACGCAAAATAATTGTAAGTATGCTGGAGAACACATTAAGTCCGCCCATTGTTATCCCAATTTTAGGTAATAACAGAAAATAATAAATAAATATTTTATAAATTATTTGATTCGTTCAAAGTTTCTTAATTTACACATGTTACGGACCATACTATAGGTGCTTACTCTGTAGGTACTCATTTTTAATGTATTATTACTTATATTATTACTTAATCTGTGGCTTTCTTAAAAAGTAAAGGGAAGGGAAGTCTGAAGGGACAAGTTCTGCTCTTGTTTTATTTTCTTTTACTTAGCTAGTGTATTTTTGAGTTATACCGGATAAAGTTGATGGCATTTCACTCGATATACATAGGTTAATGACAGTGCACGAGTGTTGTGAAATAAAATAACAGTGCGAAAACATGTTTTTTCGGCTTGCCTCCATCGGACATGTTTTGCTAAAGTAGCCATCACTTTACTTGAACATTTGATTGACTAGACTGACTGATACCTGACGACTAACTGATTTTTTTCTACGACTACAAAGTGTACGACTACAGTTTCGGGGATGATAAATCGATCCACAAATTTTTTATTGTTAGAAATTTTTAACTGTATAAAAATATTTTCAGCGATAATCAATTTAAATATAAACTGAAAAATACGACTCTTCCTGACATCTATTGGACGGATCCGGGACAAACCATACCAGGGGTTAATAATATTGTGGCGTAAACGCTGTCAAACGGGGGAGCCCACAGGCTCATTGTGGATTGCCTCAAGCGTCATCAGGACCTTGTGCATTTTATAGGTTGGGTGGTAGGAAGATTAAAAGATTATATTGTACGATGTTTTGCGGCAGTAATCTGAAGATTTTAGTATAATTGTATTCAAAACAGCGAAATAAATAACGGCATTTTGGCAAACTCGGAAGAGTTCGAATTTTTGTTATTTCAAATTCATGGTTCAACGTTAACGGGATACTCTAATCTGACCATTTTGACGTCCGGAAGTAAAATAAAAAAAATACTGTACCTATATAGAATATCTTTTTTAATCGTGGCAGTACTCAACAAGATTTAAGGTGTAGCCCATATATTAATCTGACGCGCTCGAGTAAATCCGAAAATCCCCTCTTGGGCTTACTACCATCCGCCAATCCGACGTTCCAAGAAATGACATTGTCGATTTGAAAGAGCTCTGTGAAAATTTCGTTCATTGAATTTAAGCTTCCGTGGCCGAATGGTTGCGTGAGCTGACTGCGGAACTAGAGACCCGGGTTCACCTCAATCAAAACCATATTGTGTCTATTTTTTATTTTTCTGAAAATAACTTTTTTTTATTAGGAGTTATTTCAGATGGTGTTGTTAAGTAACACTAAGCAAATGAGTGTTTCGTTTGAAACAAAACCAAGAAAATAAATCTAATATCTTTAAACGAGCAATTCTTGTATGTATCTAAATATATTTTTTGAATCTCGGAAACGGCTCCAAATACTTTGATGAAATTTAGTACCCTGGTTTCGGGGATGATAAATCGATCCACAAAATTTTTATTGTTAGAAATTTTTAACTGTATAAAAATATTTTCAATGATAATCAATATAAATATAAACTGAAAAACACGACTCTTCCTGACATCTATTGGAGAGTATTAATAATATTGTGGCGTAAACGCTGTCAAACGGGGGAGCCCATGAGGCTCATTGTGGATTTCCTCAAGTGTCATCAGGACCTTGTGCTTTTTATAGATTGGGTGGTAGGAAGTTTAAAATATTATATTATTTAATATTATTATATTTGATGACGTTTTGCGTTTAACCAGCGGAGAAAGATTTTTATTATTTAAAAATCATGGTTCAACGGTAACGGCGTATTCTAATCTGACTATTTTGACATCCGGAAGTAAGATAAAAAAATATTGTACCTATATAGAAGGTCTTTTTTAATCGTGGCAGTACTCAACAGGAAATGAAATGAAATATTTATTTGCATAAAACACGGTGGTACATTTTACGATAAAAATCTTACAATATTGTTCATGCGTGTCTTACCGACCTAGTCGGTGGGCAAATATTTATTATTAAATAAGATAAAGTCATCGTGTCTTTAGTGATAACAGTATATCCTTAATCTATAGGTTAAATCATTAATTTACATTTTTTTATTTAAGGATAAGGTACATGTCAATTGTTTTGAAATAATTACAATAATAATTTAATAACAATAATATTAGATATTAATAATAATGACAATATTTGCATAATTGAATAATTCAATAAAAAATTATAATTTATTTTATTAGCCAAGCGTTTGAGGTGTCCAGCATGACAATATTCTATAAATTCCTTTGTGGAATAAAAACAGTTCTTAATCAATAATTTATAAAACCAACCAAAAAAATAAAACCCTTGAACTGATTTAATGTTAGATTTGTTAACCGAGATGGCAGCAAATTATATAGTTTGATGCACATTACAACGCTGTTTCTCGAATAGCATGCCGTATAAGATAATGGTCTCTGCAATTGACCCCGATGCCGTGTGGAGAATGTATCTTTGGTATCAAATCGATTTTGATTATTTTTGACAAATATCAGACTTTTGTAGATATACATTGATGGCAATGGCGGGAGATTTAGTTTTTTTTAATATTAGCTTACAGAATTCCATAGGTCCTGCACCGTAAATGGCTCTAACTCATTTCTTCTGTATAATAAATGCTCTATTGAAGTCAGTTGAGTTCCCCCATAAGAGTAATCCGTATCTTAGGACCGAACATACGTATCTGTGATAAGCAATCAATGCTGTTTTTTGATTTGCTACTTTTGAAAGATGGTATACTATTTCTACATGATTTTTCCAATTTAAATTTGAGTCGATTTCAATGCCCAGAAATTTAGTTATTTTATTTTATGATGCAAGGTGTACCCCATATCTTAATCTGACGCGCTCGAGTAAATCTAGAGCGCGAGTAAAGAAAGAGCTCTATGAAAATTTCGTTCATCGAATTAAAGCTTCCGTGGTCGAATAGTTGCGTGAGCTGACTGTGGTACTAGAGACCCGGGTTCAAACCTCAATCAGAACCATATTGTGTCTATTTTTTATTTTTATGAATATAACTTTTTTTCAGTAGGAGCTATTTCAGATGGTTAAGTAACACGAAGCAAATGAGTGTTTCGTTTTAAACTAAACCAAGAAAATATTTTTTTAGAAAATAAAATAAGTAAATTAATGTTTAATTTAATGTTATCACATTGTATAAAATCTGGTGCAATAAAGTATTTTTGTATTGTTTATATCCGAGCAACGCTCGGGCGTCCAGGTACTTGTTTTTATCCGAGCAACGCTCGGTCGTCCAGGTACTTGTATCAGTAAACGTGAATAAGATTTTTATTGCTTTATTATTTATTTATGAAATGTATGTAATGAAGATGAAATTTATTACTTTTATACTTTAACAAATGATATTCAAAAAATTTAAAAAGGTTATCACAACTTCTTACAAAGCAAGGCAAATAATTGGGGAAGCCTAGAATTACACCGCCACGCTGCTCCAGTGTGATTTAGCGGCCATCCTTATGTTGGAGGTTTTCAAACCGCCCATAAGGCCCTTGACAAGATTTTAAGACTGTTATTAATCGATAAGATCCGGGAACGTTGGCTTGACGTAGGTACCCTCCAAAGCAAGGAGAGAACATGTGTATTATTGTACATGTATATAGGTGTACAAAGAAAATTTGTATTTTATTATATAAAAGATTATTATTTTATCTGTAAGCAAACATACATTAAAATATTTGAGTTTAAACAAACAAACAACAGACCACTTCGATTCTGCGAATTCGCACCTCTTATGTATAAGCATGGTGATGGAAAATATTGTGATATTTCTTTCATTTTTATTTATTATATTTTTTACCACCGACCACGCCTGAGTGAGTTTCTCATAATTTATCGAAGGCATGATATACCATTTCGCATTTGGTCAGTATGCTGGACTAATTATAGCCTAAATCCCTCTCGTTATTTGTGAGAGATGACCCGTGCCCTGCAGCAGGACATAAAAAACCTGGAAAGAAATGTATAAGCAAACATGTACATGACTTTTACTATTTATTTACTAGTACCACGACCGAGCGTTGCTCGGATAAAACCAATATATTTGCTTGGTTTAATTTCAAACGAAACACTCATTTACTTAGTGTTACTTAACAACGCCATCTGAAATAGCTCCTAATGAAAAAACACAAAAAATAAAAAACAAAGACAATATGGTTTTGATTGAGGTTTGAACCTGGGTGTTTAGTTCCGTAGTCAGCCCACGTAACCATTCGGCTAAGGAAGCTATAATTCAATGCAGAAATTTTTATAGAGCTCTTTCAAATCGACATTGTCATTGCTATGAACGTCGGATTGGTGGTTGGCATTTGACGGCGTTCTACGCCACAATATTATTAATACTCTCCAAGAGATGTCAGGAAGAATCGTATTTTTCAGTTTATATTTAATTTAATATTTTTTTATAATTTAACATTTCTAAATATATAACCTAGCTGGATCGATTTATCACCCCCGAAACCAGGGTACTAATAGTACTAAATTTCATCAAAATCGTTGGAGCCGTTTCCAAGATTCATAGAATATATTTAGGTATATACAAGAATTGTTCGTTTAAAGGTATTCGATATATCTGCGAAATATATAACAAAAATGCAGTTAAAATAATAATGGTTAAATAATATTCCTAAATTGAAAACACGCAAAAATAAAAAAGAACAAAAATATTATACTTATGAGAAGATTTTACAAAGACATTTGTTGAAGTTTTTAATCTGCTCTAAAAATAAAATAATGTTATTTCTAACCTCTTTTATGTGTTAAAACGAAGTAAGTAAATACAACAAAACTCCGTGAGGTTTTCAGCGATCAATGGATCAATTTAATTGAATACAATGACAATCCTTGGCACATAATAATAATTGGTTTAACGACTGTTACCGTTCGTGAGTGCGATTGCACGAAACGTAAGAAAAATATAAAGTAAACCATTCTTAAGAATTGCAACGGAGATATAAATTTGTTATTGATAAATAGTTTTTATAATGACGCGTTTTTCATATTATGGAGAAGCAGACAAGTATGCAGGCCGTGTGGTGTTAAGTGGTCGTTGCAGCCCGTGGACATACTGTAGGTGGTAGAACTATTATGGTTCGCCCGGGGAAGTACCACCGCTGCACCCACTTCTGCCCTGAACCAACTCTATTGTGTTTCGGTAGAAAGGTGCAGTTGCCGGCCACACTTACATGAGGCGACCACCAGTCTCCGGAGTAGCAGCGCAACTGCATACGACCTCAGACAAGACTTACCTATGCTTGCTAGAGGTTGTATGTAGATCTCCATGGGCTCAGCGACCACTTAACACCCTCGAGGCCTTCATGCTCGTCTGCTACTCCATTCAATTTAAAAAAAACTTGAACCTTGGCAGTTGCAAGTAGTTCCAATGTTACTTTGGAGGCAATGTTGACATGACATGGCATCGGCATGAAGAAGGCATTAGAATCAAGAAGGCAGTGGGGTAGGTATACGTAAGGTATACCTACCCCACTGTGGGGTGTCGTAAGTGACAAAGACACACACACAGACCAGGATAAGTTTTTTTATTTCGTTTAGATATCTCCTCCGCTGGGAATCGAACCCAGGACCTCTTGCACGGCACACCAGTCTGGTGACCACTGCGCAATATAGGTCGTAGATACCGCTCCGGTATGCTTGAGTCTGCTACTTCAAGTTATTTCGGCACCCAATCCAAAAAAAAAATCCAAAGACGACCCGTTTGACGCAATGGTTACCATGCTGGACTGCCGATCGGCGAGTCCCGGGTTCTGTTCCCTGCAAAGTTGAAATTGAAAGATGAGTTTAAGATTTCTGTTCCCGATGTGAGTGTTTGTGTTTCTGTGTTTGTATGTGCCCATGGTACCCACGACACAGGATATTTCTACCCTACTGTGGGGCTATGAATGTGAAACGTTATTTATTTATTTATTTATCCTTAAGTTCGCCGCCGCCGAGGCAACACTAGCGGATGCCGTTACAGTAAGCCAAGGCGTATTTTCGGACAGTATTCGCTTGCATCAAAGGATGTCGAGAAACTTATTTCTTGCCTATGCCGATAATGGGCCTTAAAAGTATTCAGTCTGAACGGCAGTTGCGCTTTTCTATCAAAAACAACATTAGTTCTTCAGCGGTGTTACTTTCCCGGTTGCACCTAAAAATTACTAGTGCTAAAAATTGTTCGAACATTCCACTTAGTGCTTTTCAAAATCATCAATTTCAATCCATTTGGATTTACAAATACTACAAATGTCATCCATACTAAACGTGAATACAAAATTTCCGCTCAGTGGGTTGAAGATATTTGTCTCAAAATTAAGTTGCTAGATTCCACCTGAACAATCATATTTATATTACAAGTTAATAAATCTATACTTCCATACTTACTATATAATATTATAAATTTGAAAGTAGCTCTGTCTGTCTGTCTGTCTGTCTGTCTGCTACTCTTTCACGCTTAAACCACAGAACCGATTTTGATGAAATTTGGCATAAACATAGAAAGGACGTTGAGAAAGGACATAGGCTACTTTTTACCGCGGGAAAATATCTCATGCCCACGGGAAGCAAATGAAATGAATGAAATGCGCCGTGTAGTTTTATAAATACACTACATGTCATTACTTCATTCACGTCCATTATCATTTTATAACTTATATCCTTTTATTTTATTCTTATATATTGCTTTTCCTTTATTATTTCTTTACAAAATTATTTAGTTTCTGTATTTGTTGATTTACGTTTTGACGCAGCTATCAAAATTGTCATGTCTGTCTTTAATGTTTCTTATTTTTTTTAATTCGTTTTACGGTATTGTATAAAAATCCTTTCAGCCATTCAATATTAAATGAAAATAAATATTTTATGATTCTTATTATTTAATTTCATAGATTAATAAAGTATAGTATTGTCTTTGGCTTACTCATGTTTTTATATCATAATAATAATTATTATTATAAATTGTTATTTTTAAATAATAAATAAGAGCAGCGATAGTCGAGTGGTAAGAAACCTCGGTCTTCGACGTGAACGATCCTGGGTTCAAATCCTCGGCGCGCACCTCTGACAAAGAAATTTGTAATGTGTGCATTTATCGCTGCTGCACGGTGATGGAAAATATCGTGATATTTAATTGATTACGATGTTCTCCATCGCCGTGCATGCCTGAGAGAAATTCATAATTTCTCGAAAGCATGACGTCCACCAATCCGCACTTGGCCAGGGTGGTGGACTATGGCCTAAATCCCTTTCACTTGGGAGAGGAGACCTATGCCCAGCAGTGGGACATAAAAAAGGTTGAAAAATAATAATAATAAATAGGTAATAATAATCCGTTCCTCATCTATAAGTCTATTCCACGCGGACGACGCCGCGGGCACTACTAGTAATATATAAATATAATAAGTAAATAAGTATAAAACTATATTTTCCTTAACTCATGATCGAACTGGAATTTAAACTCAATATTCCAGCGTGGGAGTCCACGGCTATGCACTTGAAATAAAAATAGCACTCCACATTTAATTATTGAATTATTATATTTGTAAACACAACATTAAGGTCACTTTATTGTCATGGATAATTAAATTGTGGTAAGTTAGTAATTTTTGGGTGATCATATAATATTAATGATTCATTCAAATCCTTCGCGCGCACCTCTGAAAAATAAATTTATTAATTGCCTGTTTATCGTTTCTCCACGGTAAGGAAAACTATTGTAATTTTTATTTAACAATGATTTTCTTCAACATTCATCCCTGAAAGTAACTCATAATTTTTCATAAAATAAAAGAGGATGTTTGTACATATGACATCGCAAAACTTAGAAACTATTCGACCGATTATTATGAAAATTGGTATGTATATGTATTTTTTCACGGAGAAGGTTTATATGCTATCCATTATTATATTATTATTTAATATTTAAACGCGATACGGAGTTCGCGGGGTCAGCTAGTAATTTCATAAATATAAGGTGGACTACGGCCTATGAAACGCGCATGGCGTCGCGGTTAGCGTAGAACGCAAACGATCTATGCAACTCAGCCAAACGGGCGCGGTCGGGTGTGAGATGGGTGACCGCTAGTGGCAAATAATTACATGCGCGTTTCCGTGCTTCGGAGGGCATGTTACGCCGTCGGTCGCGGTTGTTGTCGATAGATAACAGTCGTTAAACCTTGTCGTGTACATTGACAGCGTTAAGTAAAATTTTTGCATCAAGTTTTTGTTTGAAACTGACTGACGAATAATAATAGATAAAGGCAATCGTCAGTAATCAGTCAGTCAAGTCAGTCAAATATTCAAGCAAAGTGATGGCTTCATTCCCAGAACGTGATCGATGGAATTTTGGAGGCAAGCTGAAAAATATATTTTCGCACAATTTTTTTATTTCACAACACTCGTGCACTGTAATGAACCTATATCGAAATAAAATTCCACCAACTATATCCGATATAGCTCCAAAATACACCAAGAAAATTAAGATAAAACAAGAGCACAATAAGTACGAGTATGTCTTTTCCTACTTCCCGCCAAAACTCCACCTAAATAAAGATAGAGAATGACTCTATCATTTTATAGTATCTCTACTTTTTCTAAATTTCTTACGGCCAGAGATAGGCCAGTGTTAAAGACATTCTTCTTAAGCATTTCTTACATGTTGCTAAAAAAGTTACGTGCATTTATAGCATATGAAGAAAAACATTGTTAAGATGTTAGCCTGTCACTGAGCATGCCTGAGAGTTACACAAAAAAAATCACAGGCCTGCTGCCCATCAGCGCATTTGGCCTTCGTGGTGGACTATAGTCTGAATCTCTGTCAATTCCATGAGCAGGATCTGTGCGTAGTCCCTGTAGCTTTGGGATTAAGAATAGAGATACGGTACCCCCTTCCTGATCGTAAGAGGCGACTAAAAGGGGGCTTCAGGTGATGGGCGGTGAGAGTTGGAGCTCGATCCGTAGGGCTGATGCCCTATGAAGGACGGCGGTGTATGCGTGGCCACTTTCCGCCGTAAGCATCGGCAGGTACACGATAGCACACCTGCTCCAGTAAGACCAAAACTAAGATAATACCACTAAGACCAACTTAGTAGCGTCTATTAACTAGATGAATTTTTAATGATTTAGGTATGTTTTATCCATGCTCGACCTTTAAAAAGTCAGTTTATACTGAAGTTCTCATCCAGAAACCCTCAGGGGAAGCAGACTCGATTTCCCCAGCAAATATACTGTTCCCTAAAACTTTACTTAATATTGTAGTTGTATGTATAGCTGCATGTTTCTGTAATATATTTATAATTATGTTTGAATCTAACCTTTTGCAGTATTTATGCATACTTTTAGCTATTATTCTTGTTGCTCCTATTAATTACTATTGGTATGACAGTGGTGAGTATTTTCCATTGCCTAGTTATTTCGGTTTTCAGTAGTTTGAATTTAGTTAGTTGTTCAATTTCCTTGGCCCCTACTCATATGTTGGAGTCAGATGTAATTAATATAAATGAATCATCAAATGATTATATTGTTATAAAGTTCAGTTAGCGATTTAAAATAATAGTTAATCAGTTAAAGCGAATGTCACGAGGACGACACAGTTTAGAATGTCCGCTACGAGTTACGTCCGATTTAGGCCACGGTTCTAGCGAGCAGCTTCGAAGAATTGGAGCGACGCAAGTTATTGTCATTGTTCGACGTAATACTATTTCATGTGCGATAGCCTACGGCTTAGGTCAATTTCCCACGGCACGGATCTCCTCTCTTAAGTCTCTATTGAGAATGATACCGATCTTCGTGTTTGGTATAATTACGCATTCAGGATCCTAATGGGGTTGCCTTGTTTCTGCAGTGCAGCAGTGCATGTATGTTTGCGAAGGCTTTAAATGCTCCCAGACCACAATGCGCCTGCGAGAAACTTCTATTGTGAGGCGGGTGCGGTCCGCACAGAAGCTGCACCAAGCTGCACCGGCACCGTGCGGTACAGCTCCAACAGTGTTCTGATGATGATTTCAGATAAACTGGACTGTCTATCTTTGTGGCACTGCAGCAGACAGCATTAATGGCAATGTCTTGTAGGGTGTCAAAATTACTAACATTGGTTAAGCTCTACTAACAAGTTCTAATTATATTATTTTTAATAATCCAAAGTGGCTTACATAGGCTAAGTACTACAACAATTTTAAATTAGAATGATTTTCTTGAAATAAATGATTGAATTTTATATTATTTATATTATTATGTACCACCACTGGACGCGTGCGGATGAGTGGAAGCAATATTTTCATCAGAATATAATATATTGTATAATCCTCCGAAATGCATGATTGTGGATTTCACAAACATGGTCATGAAATATTATAATCTTTTTCTTGTGTGATAAATCCGAAAATAATATTTTTTCTTTTACCTCGAGGTGCCCACCGGGATTCTAATGACCTGTTTTGACCCTACGTGTTCGATTTCTGTACTGCTCGGTTCAACCAATAATCTTTCTGGGAAATTCTACAACTTTATTTTAGTAATTTTATTACGGCATTGTTTATCAGATTTGGGATGTCTTCTTCCCTGGCTCGTCAATTTGTATATTGTATCGTTTACCTCTATGAATGTAATGTTTAAACACTACAGTAGATAAGTAATATAGGAATCAAATTATTTTCATGAGAATATAAATCCTTGAGAGAACTGCAATAATCTAACATAACATTTAGTGTAAAGTACCCTATTAAATTCATAATTTCGTAATTTAGTATTTTATCATTTTCATAATTTATTATTTAGCCTATAAAATTTATAATTTCGCGTGCACTAAGTAAGTCTATTTATAACACATAGAATAATATTATTAATAAATAACTAAATAATTTGATATTAATTTGATAGTTAAATAATGTAAGAATGAAAGCCGTGAGGTTATTACGTTTTACTATTATGGTTAAGTCACTAAGTCCGGTTCTTGTTCAAATTATTAGATCTCACACGTGAGGAATCAAGTTGTGCTGAAATTGGTATCGTTTTATTAATCCTTATCCATTTAAATGGTTTGGCAATTAAGTTTGATTATGTTAATGTGATTTACACCTGGTCTATGAATAAGACCTTTCGTTTTAGTCCCTGGGGCTTCCGGGTTAGAGTGCGGGCGGCGAGAGTAGGAGCTCCAACCGTCCAGTTAGCGGCCCCGGGAAAGACGGCGTTGTGTGCATTGCTGCATGCTGTCGCAAGCACTGGAAGTTGCAGGAGAGCACTATCGCGCTCCGAATGATGAGGCAGTATAGGGTGCCGCGTGTGGAGGACAACGGTGCGTTGTCTGGAGATCCCAAGCGCTTAATCAGGCGACCGAAGGAGTTTTAATGCAGTAAAAAACTCCCATACCCCGGAATTTCTGCCAAGGTGTCAGAAAAAAGGACTTATCGCTTTAAAGTTACAACGGGTAAAGAAGTGCTAAAAATAAGAAATAAGATAAGTTAGCGTAATGATCAAACGTTCTAATAACACCAAGTTCAGTTTAAGTAGGTAATTATTTATTTTTACAGTTAAAAACTTTTTCTTGGAGACGGATTCACGTTTAATATTTCTTGTAAAATCACCCCTACGGTTATCTCAACAAACAAGCCAGACGTTAAACCAGCTAGCAGCTAGCATAAAATAAATACCTATACTTTTTTCACATATAACCTAAAGCGTATGCTTGTCCTTGTACCTCACACATCGAATCAGCTATCCTTTGTCATTAGCTCAATTATCATTTATCATGTTATAGAGCATACTTAGACAGATTTATTAAAAGTATTAAACCGGTCTGAGCGGTCGAAAGACATTGGTTGCTAAGTGTGTCTACAACTACACTTTAAGGCCTCTTGTAGACACATGTTTTATTAGAGTAAAAAATTACGGTTTATTCAACGTGCGTGGGTACGGTGGTCAGAGTTGTATGGAACACGCTGGGAGCTTGTTGACGATTGCGCCACCGCCGTATGCACCGCGAAACTCAACAAGCTTCGCAACACTGACGGTAAATTAACCCTAAAATTTACGCCAAAAAAACATGTGTCTACAAGAGACCTACAGTTTTTAATTACCATTAATCTTTCAGTTATAATACGATTGATACATACGGCTTTGTTTAAACACTCATTAAGAAGTCAATAGCATCATTAATTTACTAATACTTCCGTTTCTACTTCCCAGACGCATCAACTAGCATGCAATCTTTTGTACGTATGCAAACCAACAAAGATTAAAGCCATACTTATTTGGCAAATACTAATTATACTAGGTACTACAGACAGCTACGGTATTTTCCGCAACTCATTAAGTCGACTGCTAATCCCGAGGCCGATAAATAAAATCAACCTATGTAACTCTGAGTTAACAGATTGGTTGGTTGGCTGCAACCCTTTTTGAGTCCCACTGCTGGACACGGGTCTCTCGCCATAATTGGCTTACTGCACCGCACTGCTCCAATGCGGGTTGGCGAAGATGTGGGTTAATGGTCAACCCACTGTCGGCCTTTTCAAGCCCATAAGGCTTCCGTCAAGGTTTAACGACTGTTATCTATTGAGTTATCTATCGATAACAACCGGGACCGACGGCTTAACGTGCCCTCGGAAGCACGGAAACGCGCATGAAAGTTTGGCTTAGCTAAGTAGATTGCTTGCTATCTCACTATCGGTCCTTTTAGAGACTTGACAAAACCAAAACGAATAGGTTAAAAATAATCTTGCAAGTGGGGCGCTGATTGACGTCTTTCGTATTAATTAGTCCCCATTTTTCCGCTTTTCCTCCTTCTAGTTTTAAAATTTTCGAATTCTACTAGAATTTTTTACTCCAGTTGAATTGGGTATTTTGAAACTAAGGCCGTATACCAAACACTACAGGAATAAACGATGGTGAAAATGAGAAATCTTCGTCAGACAAAATCAAGTTCTTCCAATGACGAAAGTTAAGATTTGTTTTGGGTAGTTCGCAAAATACGTCGCTTCGCCTCGTCGGCTTAAAAACGACCTTCCTAAAAATTTATTCATTTTGCATATGTATTTATGGACTTAATTTACAACATTTCTGCGAGCGTCATCAGTTGGGACAGTACCGTAGAAGTGATTTTGGAACACCGCGCTATGACGTCACACGCAACGTCAAAGTGTAACAAGGCGAACGGGGAACACTAAACACGTTATTGTCTCGTGACTGTATGACAAAGTATGATTTGATGTAACTTTTCTTACACATGAGTTTTATACAAACAAACTTTAATTGTCAATTAGTTTGAGTCGGATAAGTTTGAAACAAATGACAAAAGCGTAACTTAGAGAATAAAAAATAAGGTTCACACCTGTACCAACCAAACTAGGATTCCCTATATCGTAACATTCAGACTACGAACAAAGTGTTGTAGGTGGTAGAACAATTATCGTTCGCCCGGGGAAGTACCACCACTGCAACCACTTCTGTCTTTTTGGTTCAAGACAGAAGTAGTTCTATTGTGTTTCCGTGGAAAGGTGAAGTTGTCGGCCACACTTACATGAGGTGACCACCAGCCTCCGGAGTAGCAGAGCAACTGTATACGACCTCCGACAAGACTTACCTATGCTTGCTTGAGGTTGTATGTAGATGTCCATGAGCTGCAGCGACCACTTAACACCACGTGGCCTGCATGCTCGTCTGCTACTCCATTCAAATTAAAAAAAGAGTACGACATGTACATCAATATCTTTGAAATTTGGGAAACACGCTTACTCATTAACGTCATATAAGAAGATAAGAATTCCACCTCGTCAAATAAAATCAAGCTCGTCCGATGACGTCGAATGATGTTTTGGACTATTTGCAAAACAAAATATTAAAGACTCTAGCTTAAGTATACTCTTACGATTCTTAATTTTAATTCTAATGAAACGTAATTTAAATACTAAGGGCTTCTTTCACCACCTTCAAGTAAAGTGACAAGTATGATAATTAGCGGTTAAAGTCACCCGTAACTTCAATATCAATTTCACGATGTTCGAGTAGTACTTATCATATGATAAACTAACCCGGACTCATAGCTTTTCCTTACCAATTAACTTTACTTGGGACGTAACTAATCAACACTTTACTTGGAGATGGTGAACGAGGCCCTACACCTTATATTTGTACGTGTGCGTCAGCAGTTGGGACACCACCGCAGGTGATTTTTGAATACTACGAGTATGCTATGACGTCACGCGTCGTTCACACGCAGCGCGTCAAAGTGTAACAAGGCGAACGGGGAACATTAACACGTTATAGTCTCATGATTACATATGTCTAATGTGTCATACAAGCTGTACATGTTTTAAAACATTATTGGTAAATTGGGTGGTGGTTGAAATAAAATGCTTCGATATAACCAATAGCTAAAAATTTTAATCAAAAACACCAATAGTAATAATGTGACTTTTGGAATAGTTCTGTATATAAAGGATTATAATAGGTCGTCATCTAACATGCGTATTTTTCGATTTTTCTAACTTTTTTCTTCTTGTTTGTATTTGTGCGCACTATTCTTAGAATTCGCTATGATACTTTAGAAGTTGTTTTCATTCAAACATTATGGTAAAATGGTGTAACTTTTTTTATATTATAAATAAATAATTTAACTCAATATAGACAGACGGACATTGAATTTGAGTTGAAGAAATATTTTTGTGTTAATAGTCCATTTATTGAGGAAGGTTATAGGCTATATAACACTACGCTATGCGGACGAAGTCACAGGCAGCAGCTAGTCTCTATAAGAAAACCATTAAAAAAACAATTTGTTGCTTTACATGACAATGTGTACACTTGGAATGCTGTAGATACTTTAGACGTGGTTTTCAATCACACTCTTTGATAAATTGCGATAAGTTTTATAGTTACACTAGTTTTCCGCTAGCGGCTTCGCCCGCGTGGACCCGTTTTAAAGGTTCCCGTAGGATAAAACCATCCTATGTCATTTCCCAAGGTCCACTTTATCTGTGTTCCAAATTTCATTAAAATCGGTTCAGTAGTTTAAGAGGGATAGCGTAGCAGACAGAAAAAAATATAATATTAGTATGGATAGTGTTTTCTTGACCTCTTGATTATAGAATCTCTTGCATCTATGATAGATAAATGGAAATGTGTACGTCTATAGAATTGGAAATTAGCGTTGGCGACCTACACAGCTTAGTAAAACTGGCGTGGTCGGGTACGAAACCGGGAACCACCATGCCGGGGCCTGTAATGACGAGTGCTATAAAGCGCGATTGTCTGAAATTTTGCTTATTTTTAGCATTTATTTTTAACTTCTGGTCATCTATTTTAATTAAAATTAAAATCAGTGTACGGATTTACATAGTGGATACCTAATATTGTTTATTCATTTTAAATCCTTTATCAAAGGAGAAACCCAATTTTGGGCCTGTAGTTACAGGGATGAAATATGTACCAAAAAATATGTTTTATTGTATATTTGATTAAAAGCTTAGCCTCATTGGCAATGACCAAGTGTAAGTAAATTTAAAAATTCAATTTAAGAATTAAGTTTATAAAATGATATAAAGATTTATCATTTTTTTAGATGAATTATACAAAATGTAATGCTATAAATAAAACAATTGCAATCAATCTTATAATATAAAATTGAATCGCAAAATGTGTCGGTAAGCGCATAACTCAACAACGCCTAGACCAATTTGGGCAATTGTTTTTTTAAAATGTTCGTTGAAGTTCAAGGATAGTTTTTACGGCGAGAAAAATTCGAATAATTGCCGGAAAACCATAAAAACAACCTTTTCTTTTTCCCATACAAATGTTTTCTAACTAAAACGTTGTCAATTTGAGCTTTATTGCTATTGTATAAAGTTCATATTAAATTACAAGCACTCACTGTTGTCTAAGCAATGTAGGTGTGTTCGAGTAGTACTAACGTCAAAGATCATATCTATCAAAACAGAGTGCGTGTGTGCGTTGGAGCACAGAATACATCGTTGGAGGAGTTTAATGTCGCATAGCATGATGTTATATAGCTTATATCCTTCCCTAATAACTGGACTATTCAACACAAAAATAATTTTTCAGTAGTTCCTGAGATTAGCGTGTTCAACAATCAAACATCAACGTGGACGTAGTCGCGGGCGGCCGCTAACCCTACTAATATTATAAATTCGAAGGTAACTCTGTCTGTCTGTCTGTTACGCTTTCTCGCTTAAACTAATGAACCAATTTTAATGAAATTTGGAACACATATAGAGTGGACCTTGGGAAAGGACATAGGATAGTTTTTATCCTACGGGAACCTATAAAACGGGTCCACGCGGGCGAAGCCGCTGGCGGAAGGCTAGTAACTAATAAAAGTAATTGTACCCTAATAGTAACTAATAAAAGTAATGTGCAAGCTAATGCACATTATCCATATAGGCGGCCATTATTTTATTCTGTAAATGACATGATATGTATTACATTTTTCGTACTCGTCCGCTGGTGATTAATTTTCCGTGATAATCATTGTTTATTATCACTTTATGACTTTTGCTAGAATACTTGATTACAAAATCGTTCGTATTCTGGCTGAGCTTCGCTTGAACATTAACACTTTACTTCGCTACTTCTGTGGACCATAGTCATGATGATAGTTGGATATCCTGTTGGTTATGTATGCTAAGTTATAAAGTTCACTACTAATTCGATAATTATTATTCTTCAAAAGGTAGGTTTTATTAACTGAATACCATCTGAATAACCTAAAATATAACATTGTCCGATTTCACCAACTTGGCCATTGCAGATATTCATAAATTCATCAATTTATCATAAATTTATCATTTTGCATGGAAATTGGTTTCTTTACTCTCACAAATACACGAAACTTCAAAAGATGGCACAGTAATATGTTAATTCTGATAGTTGTCGATAACAAGTATCTCCAACAACCTGTATTAGAGCAGCGTGGCGGAGTAAGCTCCAGGCTTGTCAGACAACAGTAAGAATAAAAATAAAACATAATACTTTAATATTAAAAATAAAACATAATACATACTTTTAATCTTATCTTAATATATATAATTCTTCTGTGAGTGTGTATGTCACTGAACTCCTCCTTAACGGCTGGACAGATTTTAATGAATTTTTTTGTGTGTATTTAAATGGATTCGAGGATGGTTTAGATTCACAATTTGGGCCACTGGAAATGTTTTTTTAATTATTATTTTTTTATTTATAAGTAGTTTTCCCATATAAATTGTTCCTATCTGTCAAACGTTTGTATTTCGTGCCGTGCCGTTCTAAACTTTGACACATTCAGAATAACAGGACAGTCCGTATGTCATTATTTGTTTTATATTTTTGTTTGATAGTAACATGAAGTCTCTTTAAGATAATAAAAAACAAATCTTCTTTGAACAACGTCTGCACCCGGGCGGAGCTGGGCGGGACCACTAGTATACATATAAAAGAGGATGTTTATATATATGACATCGCAAAACTCAGAAACTATTCGACCGATTATTATGAAAATTGGTATGTATATGTATTTTTTCACGGAGAAGGTTTATATGCTATCCATTATTATTATTATTTAACATTTAAACGCGATACGGAGTTCGCGGGGTCAGCTGGTACTAAAAATAAAATACTATAAAATCTTAGAATAATTACAATTACATTATAGAAACCAAAATCACGCACCCAAATTGAAGCATGTTGATTGGTGCCATTAATGCCACAAAACGCCGGGTCGCTCCGTAAGACCTAAGGTTTAATTTTATCACAACACTTTTTAAAAACAAAAGATTTCTAATAAAATAACTTTTCACAGTGTTTTCAATATTTTGTAGTATTTTATAGTTAATTTTGTCAAAATAAAAACATTTTGTTTGTCAGATGTGACAGCTGTGGGAATCTATTTAGTGCTTCAATTTTGACAGCGCGCTTGTATGAAGACATACATTCTACACGTATTTATTCTAAGCTTAAAATAATAATCAAATTTTTTAATACAGTTGTTCAAAAAGTGACATATTGCAGGGACGTTTAGCGTGCGGGAAGTGGGCTATTACACACTCGTGCTTTTTCTTTATCTTTTCCGCACTCGTGCGTTCTATTTCCCAACTGTCAAAATAATGTCTATTAAAAAGAAAAAAACCAACCACGAAGTTTTAGAAGTTTTTATGATTCATGCAAATATTTCTAAAAAGGAGCTACTAATTTGTTTCAATATCAGATTTAATGATTTGATTCAATGTGTTAGGTTAGGTTTCATTTCATTTCATCTCATTAACATTTTCATTTCATATCAATAAAAAAAAATCTACTGAAGACTTGGCTGTTCGGCATAGTTCCCTTTGCCTACCCAGAATGGGTGAAGAAACAAAAAAAAATCTCTGCATATAGGTATTCTTTTACGGTTCGCGCCATTTTTCAAAAACGTTCTTTGCGACTTTTTATTATTTTATTAAATTGCTTCATTTTTTCGCAACTGTATTAAAAATAGTCGTTCAGTACACGTGCGGAACCGTCATTGGAAGGAGTTCCGACTGTCAACCCTCACCTTCGGCTGCGCCTCGGCTCGGGTAGACATTTGTCGGAACTCCTTGCAATGACAGCCTTTCCGCACTTGTAATGAAATATACTATATTAGGTGTAAGTCATAATGCGTTAACTTCATTTTTGCTATTCGCTCACTATACGCAAGAGTTATGTAATGACACCATTACATGTACTTTAGCTACAGACAACATAGCGTCAACATCGACTTGCAACTTAATAGGAAAATGTTTGCGTTGATTTTTGATTTTATCCTCTTGCACCACGAATCTTTTTCAACATGAAATATTGCGTAATATATGTTCAGAGAGACGATAATCGGTCAGATAAACCTACACCAACCATATGGATAAAGAATTATTCTTATGCACCAACCTACATTGGAGCCGTGTGGTGGCGTAAGTTCCACGTCTCCCTTATTATAGACGGAGATCCAAGCTAAGCAAAAAAGGTTGCAGTGAACTACATATATCAAGAATAGGGGTTTTGACACTATTAAAAAAAATCAAATGCATACCCTAAATAGATTGTACTAAACAGCGCTTGGAATGCAGAATAATACTGTTCATTCATTTTTAAACATTTTTTATTGCCTTTTAATTCAATAAAAATATGGTCAATTGACTTTACTATGTGACTTAGACTAAGAATAATGTACTAAACTATGTGATGTCAGAAATCATTTTCGCATACAAAATGTATGAGGTGGAGTTTTGGCGGGAAGTCGAAAAAGACATACCTATTGTGCTCTTTTATTTTCATTTTCTTGGTGTATTTTTGAGTGATATCGGATAAAGTTGATGGCATTTTGTTTGATATAGGTTAATTACAGTGCACGAGTGTTTGTGAAATAGAATAACAGTGCTAAAATATGTTTTTTCTGCTTGCCTCCAAAATTCCATCGGACACGTTCTAGTAAAGTAGCCATCGCTTTACTTGAATGTTGGACTGACTAGACTGACTCATTACTGACGACTTACTTACTGACTTTGTTATTACTTCGTCTAGTTTCATTGAAACTGGCAAAAAATTGATGCAAAAATTATACTTGACACTGGCAGTATGCACAGAGTTTGCGATGCCATAATTGAAAAAAAAATGTATGAGGATGTCATGTTTTAACAGCTCATTAAAAGTATCTGATATATTTTATAGTTCAATACCGAATATAATTTCATACCGACATGACCAGAAATTAAGTACTTATACTTACTTCTAATAAAATTATATAATGCTGTAATATGTATTGTATTGTAAAAATTCGAATTTTTACCGTTTTAAGTTGGTTATATTTTTATGTTAAAACGTATTCAATATATCTTCAGTTTGACGTTTTTAACACGCTTATATTTAGCTTGACCTGTATGTATGTATGTAACGGAATCTTTTAACTTCATTTTCACCTACATCTAAGCATCTGATTAACTTGAAAATTTGCACAGGGGTCAAGGGCCGATGACAATACAATAACATGAAAAAAATCCAACTAAAAATTAAAACTATATAAAGTAGTTTAAAAAAAATAAAAAACACACTAGTAAAAATACGAACTAAAAAGTAAAAAATAAGAAGAAAATTTATTTTACTGTAAAAACATTTACTGTTACTGTGGGGTGCTTTTTGGGATACTATTGACACCATGCACCCCACTCTTTTTTACAGTAGAATACATTTCCTTATTTTTTACTTTTTAGTACGTATTTACACAAAAGCGTGTTTTTTTTATTTTTTAAACTAAGTACATTATTTATTTTAATTCCTGATCTAGTACAATTCCTGACAAAAACATTAGACAGCTTCCGATCACCTGCAATAAAACATAAACAATGAATGAAATGATTCACTCTGGATGTGCAAAGGTGAACAAAATTAATCAAAGCGCGTCTCAGACCGGTGCGACTGGTTCGTACGAGAATTATCCTCGTACGCCTTAAACATCAGGTATTGCGCCTTCGTTGCTAAGGACTACATTACTTCATAATTTGTTAACAGAAAGTTTCGCTGGGTTTATCCCTTGGAGCAGGTTATATTCACATTTTTTTAGGATTCTAGCCCAGGTTTTTGCCTTATTAACTATCCCAGTGTAAATCATAGTATGCATATGTCAACTTACCTAATGTTAACCTACCTTGTTAAGGTATTTAGATCTTAAAAGTGTTAACTGGATTTTAAAACAGTTTTCGTCAACCGATTAAGCTGAAATGAAATTTAATTATTTTAATTTTTATTATTTTTATTATTTGATTTTCAAATCACTATTTATTTTGACAAATTTCAAAAGGGAATTGACAAGTACTTAATAGGTTACTAAATTTTAATATCTGGTTTGTCCCGAATTCTTAAAGTTTGTAAATAAACTCTTATTATTTTTCATGCTCAGAACCGAATACAAATTAATTTTATAATCTTATGTTAGTAGGCACTCTACTAATTTAGGCGAATTAGATAAGACAGTCCAGCGTTACGCTTATTTATACATACAACAATACCTATCCTTATATATTTTTTAAATTAATAGTATATTAGAATAGAAGTTACGTCTTAATACATTTACATTTTGTCCCATTGCTTGACGAGGGTTATCGATAAGGGATTGAATATGGCCCTACATCATTTTTATTTGCGCTTATCTTGAATATAAAACGATTTAATAATAACATTTGAATTGTGAATGTTATTGTTTTATTTATACAATTCAAAAATTGAAATATAATGCAAAAAGCCATTTGATACAAACGGTTACTGAATTCGTGACCATTTTTATTTCTAGGATTAATGACAAATTAACACAAAACATATTTCGAGATTTTTAGGGAAGTCAAAAAGGACATGTTGTGCTCTTGTTTTATTTTCATTCTCGTGGTGTATTTTTAAGTTATACTGGATAAAGTTGATGGCATTTTGTCCGATATAGATTATGACAGTGCGCAGGTGTTATTAAATAAAACAACAGTTTAAACATAACACGTTCTGGTAAAGTAGCCATCGCTTTACTTATGCATCTGACTGACTAGACTGACTAATAACCGACGACTTACTTTTTTTTCTGTGACTACTGTGATGCAAAAATGATACTTGACGCTGGAAATATGCACAGACTTTGCGATTCCATTATTGAATAATGAAAAACATATTTTTCCCACATACGTCAGTTATATTCTGTCAAACACAATTATGATTATCATCTAAATTTGACCTTTATAAATACAAATAATGGAAAACAAATTTAGTAATTAGATTTATTAGGTGGTAGCTGTTATAAAAAAAATAACTTGCCAAGCCAAGCCATTTAAATATTATAATATTTTCTGATGGTAAAACTTTAATTTTTCGATCGGGAAAGTACTACCACCGCACCCACATCATCCCGTCTGCACATCCCTGTATTTTGGTGTCCCACTAGATAGGTACAAACGATTTATTTTGGAAAATGTTTTAGCAAAAAAATCCACCAAATTGTTTTTTTTTTCGATATCTTAATTGTTAAAATCCATCCAGCGATTACAAAGATATGACGTAATAAAGTAATTTACGTACCAAAATACGCACGAAGAACGTAACTCTTTTGGCAGTCGAGTAAAAAACGATGTTTACGTGCAATCTGTGATTTCTGCAAATATTTCTCCGGGCCAGTCTTTAGCAGGTACTCCCCGCAGGTATTCCCCGGACAACAACCCCAGTCTCTACGCACCTTGTCATTATAAGCACTTTATTTTTAACTGACAACTCCACATGACGCGTAGGGTTTCTCAAGAACTATTGATAATAACAGGGTTATTTGACAACTAAAGATATCTTGTATTAGTTAGATAATTGTTTAACGTAAAATCTTGTAGGGGCTATATGAGGAGACGCTACAAGCACACAATAAACACCTACAAACTTAAGTAAACCATTACTAACGTAACTGAAGCCCAATTGTTATAAAGGGTTGACATAAAAGTTTTTTTCTACGATCTAAATATCAAAATAGATGCATTTTTATTCTGTACTAGCTGTGCCCGCGACGTCGTCCGCGTAGATAAAGACTTGTACAAAAGGCTTGATTAGGCTTGGATTATTTGTTCCTCCTCCTCCTTAGTCGTTCACTCTTGACAGACTGGTCGTGGCTGATGAGGTTGCAATTTCGTTCGTGACCGCTTGCCCTCCACTGTCCCTTGGATAATTGTTACCTTTTATGAAATTTATCAAAATCGCTACAGTAACTTTCAAGATATGGATTGATATCAAAATGGTACCTAAGGCGTTAGATTAAATAAAGTTTTAAATTACTATTTCTGAATTTAAACTAATTACAAAAAAATAATCATTAATTATGATTCATTTAAAAAATTAAAACCTACCTCAATATAACTGAAAAGAGGGGAAAAATTTGCCTGCCTGACTGTTGTGCCCATTCGAACTGTTTTGTTTTCTTATTTGACAAACACCAGACTGGTACTTCTCGAATGGAGATAGTGTAATATTTCATACTTCCTTAAGATGTTTTACAGTGCAAGCCCAAACACAAGCCATCGACAAGAAAAAATTGTCTATAGGTCTAAGACTAAAACCATTCCATATTATGATAACCTTTCGTCAATTTTTACGATTGACTTTTGTTTAGTTGTACTAACGGGAACGAATTTAGTTGGACCACCGCTTTCTACGGGTTTTCCTCGGGAATGCAAATAATATCGTCCTCTATATTTAATCTGTGTTTGAGTTTCTCCCGTGCAATCAACAGCGTAGGTATTCCCCGACTAACAAGTCTAACAACCATTGATTTTACGCCCTTTCATTTTATGCTATTTATTTTTTACTTTATACGACGCAAAGGATTGTTGCAACATCTTACATCAAAGTAGCAACAAGGTATTACTTACATGTATTTTCGGAAAATGTTTCGATTCAATAGTATTGTGCTAAAGTAACACAAAAAA
This sequence comes from Pyrgus malvae, assembly GCA_911387765.1. NCBI lineage: Eukaryota > Metazoa > Arthropoda > Insecta > Lepidoptera > Hesperiidae > Pyrgus > Pyrgus malvae. Next base: position 7,762,816 of record OU426947.1, read on the forward strand.
AATTACAAATTTGGCGCATATTTTAATGAAAATGTGGATATCACTCTTTGTCTGTGGTGACCTCACTCGGTCATGTAAATATATGCACTGATATAATATGTAAGTTGACTTCACAGTTAACAGCTTTTTGTTTACATAACCGTATGACGTCATATCATGGCGGTTATTGTTCCACTTAAAAATATAAAAGAGCGAGATTTTCGAAATAAATCACAAAAATATTTTTGTTGTTTTAAGAACCATAACTTTGTTTTCCGGCTTTTTATGGCCATAAGGTATGTGAATTGTTTATTTTAATTTTTTTCTGGTACCTGAAGATTAAAGTACCCTATTAGTAAGTAGTTGTCGTGTATTTAATTTATTAATAGCAAATAATTATATTGTCTAATGATCTGTACATCCGAGGCAACTCGTAATATTTATCTCTTTATTGATATTACATAGTCATCATGAGTATCGTAGTATGACGACTCGTAAGAATCCATGATTAGATGTCCGTTTGATCTCATAAATCATAACTTTAAAATTAAATTAGTTGGTTTCTAAATAGGAGAGGCCTATGTCCAGCCGTAGATGGATGGATTATAATTCAAAATATACACTTGAATTTCTTTAGTGAAAAGTGTGACATACATTATATGTACATAATTAACTTATTATCTATATTTGTATTGGTTTTGATTACTAAGGACAGATAAGCTAGCAAAAAAACCTCCATAAATTTTATAATAATAATATACTTAATATTATTTACATAGAATAGTATGAAGTAATCAAACACCTCAGATGGATAATTTAAAAAAAATTTAGTATTTCACGTTTGATCAGAATATAATCAAGTTTCACTACGATTTCAATGTCAAAACTTATTTTCACGCTCTTTACATTTTTTTAACGATTGTTCCATTTTAAGAAGCCCGCCATCACTTTATTTATTTTTTCATTGATGGCGCTAAGATTAGAACATCCAAATATACCAAATATCACATACAGTCTTAATCTTTATATATATATATATAGAAAACCCTTTACTATATACGGTTTTCTCCTGAACTACGGAAAATCCTACTAAAATTATAAACGCAAAAGTTTGTAAGTAGGGATGTTTGTTACTATTTCACGTAAAAACTACTGAATGGATTTAAATGAAACTTTACAATAATATAGCTTATACATCAGAATAACACATAGGTTACAATTGTCCAAAATATGACGATAAGTGTCAAGTAAGTAGGAAAAAACCTACCATCTGCGAGCCATTCTGACGTGCGCTGCCAAAACCGCTAGAGTTACACATCTGTAATATATGATGGAAATGTTTATCTTAAATAGTCCTACAAAAAAGCCGGTCCACGGCACTTCAGAAGGGACTTCACTTTATGCTAATGAAATGATCCTCTCTAACGCGGGTGAAACCGCGGGGCACAGCTAGTTAAATATAAAACAGTTTGTTAAATTAAATTAATATGTCAATAATTGCAAAATGCATAATAATATTTATTGTCAAATCATAATAATACTCAACCCAAAATACGTTCGCTTTCTCTATATGACGTCACTCTGTTTACAGGTTTCACGGGTTTTGGAATAAATTTTTGATGTAATAACCCGCCGAAGCGAAGAGGTTACGAATATTTTTTAATCTGTGTCGAACGAAAGGTAAACCCCGAGTGACGTCAATGTCGTTTCGAGTGTCATCGAATGTGTGGAGTCCGACGTGTCTTCTGTCGTCGTATGTGAATTACCTGGCACATACTACGATTTTATGTGATTCTATCATTTTAGAACGCAGAACTCATGCATATTCATACGGCACTACGGAAATATAGATTACGGGTTTTCCGCGCCTAAACTACTCGTATTTTGTTGGTCGACAGTCATTGTTGATATCGGTGAATGTCAAGTTCATTGCTTTGTGACAAACTTGACCTAGAATCGTACGTTTTTGGACATCTTGGCCGTTCCAAGGAATCGTAACCGTAACATTGCACGTAACGTAATATGACCGAATGGAATCGTTCTAAGGCATTCCATTCGCTTCGGTAGATTGATAGTAATTGAATGATAAGTTTTATTGATTCTGTGGTCGGCCCTCGTGGCCACTACAAGGAAATATAGCCGTGGGATTTTTTGCATATATTTACAATGCTTATTGAGATACCTACATTGAACTTTGTGATATTTAGCACCTTTAACTCAATATAAGATATTAGGTGTAAAGGCATTATTTTATTAATTATGTACACGTCTTTTAGCAGTAGAAATCTCAATTTTTACGCAATGTTTGTTTACCATGCTGAACTACTGTTCGAAGTACGATCCTGGGTTCGATTCCCAGGCAATAAAAAATATTAATCACAGTTTTTAAATTTCTGACAAAGGAACTCCAAGTGCGGTGTTGTGTTATATCAAATCAAATAATATCAAAAATATTTATATTAGGAATACAAAATATTCGCTTAATGAATGTCATTTTTTCCCGGTCATCGCCTTTAGGTGCTCGTTTGGGCTAGATGTTGAGCTGAAAGAAAAAAGGTGGCGGAAAAAACTCCCAGCAGCACTCTTTTTTTTTTAAAGTGCATAACCCTTACTAATATTATAAATTCGAAAGTAAAACTGTCTGCTACGCTTTCCCGCTTAAACTACTGAACCAATTTTAATGAAATTTGGAACACAAATAGAGTGGACCTAGGGAAAGAACATAGGATGGTTTTTATCCCACGGGAACCTATAAAACGGGTTCATTCGTGCGAAGCCGCTGGCGGAAGACTAGTAATAATATATATGAGTGATTGGCTTTAATTCTTTTATTAATTTTAAATTAATTTAACCCTTAGAATCGAAAAAAAAATGAAAAAGAAATACATTTATTTGTCATATAAATTCTACGGTTGGCATGGTTCTATTTTTTTAAATAACTAAGATGCACTATCAAGTCAAAATCATGTCTGTGGGCCCTACATAGTCAATAACGACAATTTATAATAATTTGAGAAACATTAAATTTGTGATTGTAAGTTTTATCTCTTTAGTTGGAGATACACGCCAGAATCGTAGTGGACCCCTGACGTCAGAGTCGAGATCTCAACCATTTCGTCACTGCTTGATAAATGTACGTACAAGTAGACAACAATCTAACAAGTTTCTGACGGATGGTTATGTCTCACACAGTTATATTACCTACCAATGTCTTTATCAGCCTTTAAACGAAAGTATGTAGTTTATCAAGCTTCACTTATTGTGCATTATGTAACTGCAATAGTACTAGTAACATTAAGCGGAACTAGAGTCATTCAGCGACAGAACAACTTTCGTAGTTAAGTCTGACTTAAGTACTGTATGGAAGGATATCTTGTGTATAAACTAATACAGACAGCGATACACACCAATTTTCCACGCAGATACCGGGGTTGAATCCTGATGCACACCCTTGATATTTGTTATGTATTTATCGCTTCTTCATGGTGAAGGATAACTTAGTTGTTTACCATTATTGCGCATATTCAAAGAGTTAAATCCCTTTCAATTCCCAGAAGAGGCCTGGGAACGTGATGGATCTAACAATATGATTTTAAAAAGAGGACAATTAAACCTAACTCCAAAGTGTATTTATTCAGATCTTTCCTTAAAAAAAAACGGCAGGCTTCGAACTCATCTCAAATTACTGCCATGTTCCAAAACTGCTTATTTTCATAAGTAATTAGTAACTACATTCAGCTTAAGATAGAATGTCTTAACGACCCGGATTAATAAATAACTGCATTCAGCTTAAGGTAGAATATCTGGAAGGTCTTAATAAAGGCTCGAAGGTTTAATAAAGGCAGATGATTTGATTAATGAATTTTAATTTACAGTAATTATTGAACTAGAGAGAAAGAATTGAATTCATATAAAATAAACATTAAGATTGAGAACAGCTCTGTCAGAAGAAAAAATGCAGCAGTCGGACCCCATTCTAGAAAGTCATCCGTCTTGTATTTAAAAATAATGTTAAATATACATTGAGCTCCTGTTCTATAATTTACCTACCCCTATAAGTCGATTTTTAAGTTAAGTATAATCGGGTATGAAGACTTTGATGTTTTAGGGTTTTAATATTTCCAAATTACACAGACACGCAGTCGGGTTTTATAGTTTTTAAATAACCGTTTTATTCATTACATTTTTTTATTTCAATATACCCAGTGTCACTCTCACAGTAAATACGAATCTAACGACACCTCTCAAGCTAATATCCATCAAGCCGTTCAGGCTGCAGAGCGTGCCCAACAATAATTATACATACATACATACATACTCACGAAAAAATAACCCTCCTTCCGGCGCAGTCGGGTAAAAACATAACCCTCCTTATGGCGCAGTCGGGTAAAAACATTACTATTTTTTTACACTACATGGATCCCAATACCTATGTATAATGTTGTCGATGATAAAACGGGCGTGGTACAACCAAATTATACTATCACCAGTGCAGGCATTTCTGCCATATAACGACTCTAACATTTTTAAGTGGAAAGTTGCGGTCGTTGGCCATACTCATAGGGCTGATATAAAGGCTGATTCATTCAGCCTACGAAAAAAGTGATCTCAAACATTGTCCATATCCCTACTATCCCTACTAATATAATAAATTCGAAAGTAACTCTGTCTGTCTGTCTGTCTGCTACGCTTTCCCGCTTAAACTACTGAACATATTTTATTGAAATTTGGAACACTGATAGAGTGGACCTTAGGAAAGCACATACGATATTTTTTATCCTACGGGAACCTATAAAACGGGTCCACGCGGGCGAAGCCGCTGGCGGAAGACTAGTAATTCCATAATATAATGTATCAGACGACTTTGTTTCATCTAAAAATACAAATGAGTAAAAAATAATTCAATTCATAAAATTTTCCCATGATCACTTATCATTGTTGTTCAATTGAAAAATATTAATACCAGAGTATGCCAACTAGAGCACTTATTGTAACGTTTGTCATACGATAATTGCTTGTAAAGGTGACAATACAGACAGACGTAAACAGCCGATCTGTGATTTTCCTGTGAATTATGGTATAAGTGATCCCCCATGTGCTGGGGAAAAATTTAAAGAAATTATTAATTAATTCTAACCGCATTGAAAACCACAGTAGGAAGTACGTTTGTTTACGTATGTTGTATTCCTATGCGATCAATGAAATCCAATATTTATGAATCACTTTTTCGTAATTACAAGTGGATTATTGGACCTAATCTTACTTTTACGACATCTATAGCATAGTGGTTACCATTCTGTTTAGTGGATACCAATCGGATCATCAATCTTAAGTAAGCTTTAGTCCTTCACAATTTTGGAAAGACCGAGCCCAGCAGTGGGGCGTAAAAAAATATTTCGGACATGACAGTTAATCTGTCGATAATAGTTTGTAAATAATGTGGAAAATTTTCTTCTGTCTCTAGCTTGCTCCTTTAGTCTGCGCGATCTACCCTATAAAAGCCTAGTCTATAACTTTTATACCTACCACCACTTGGCTGCAAAGCTGCTCATTATTGGGGGGTCTGGAGTTTACTCCACCACGCTACACCCGTGCGTGGTGGAGATGCGAGTTAGTAACCATACCGCTGTCGGATGTTTACAAACCGCCCATAAGGCTTCTGACAATGTTTAGTGACGGCTATGTATCGATACCGAAGACCGGGACCGACAGCTCACCGAAAACGTGTCTTAAATTTTGCCACAAGCTGTCAGTAACTAGTGAAAGTAAATGGCCTACAGTTCATATCAGTCTGTATCTAAAACGCTGAACCTAAGGTTGCCACTAAGATGCATATTAGCGATAAGGCATTGTGTACCGATCTTATCCTGATCTATTAAAATTGCATTGTGATTATCACCTAATTTTATTGTCATTGTGATTTACATGGGACTAAGCTGGTTAGTAGTTTTCGTAGTAGTCCACAGTAATAGGTGTCAGCGCAGATGGGACTCTAGTAGAAATAACCTTTCTATATACGGTGACCACTTGCTCGCCCCAAAATTTTAATACTGGTAACAAAAATGTATTAATTTTAAAACCGTTAGGTTTTAAAAATTTTGACCCGTCCTCACCTCTGAGTAAATTCAAACTTTACAGTTGTTGTACTTTACAAGTTTATATCAATTGGGTCATGCCCATTGTACTCGTATATCAATGGCTTAGAGCATCAAGGTATGACAGGTATGACACCCGTCAGAGGAGTGGCCTTTACGGGCGAACCCCTCGTCCCATCGTCCATGCACAGTGTGCCTTCTAGTTACACAACTAGTGTGTCTGTGTGTGTCGGTGTCAGTGTTGTCGGTGCATAGAAAATGACGTACTTAACTGAAATTGACATATTTAGAAATGTATGCGTATGTAACAATGAAAGAATATTTTTGAATGTGTGACAAAGTTAAAATGTGTGCGTTCTTCCCCCCGCAAAAGATTTATCACAAAAATTATGTGTCGAAGCGAGGCGCAATGCCCTCTCCCCTGAAGGGTGAGTCAGTACATTTGATGCTCTAAGATCAATGGTCATTATAAGTTAAGCATTCAATTGTGTAATAGTTTATTACAAGTTTACACGTTATCTTCTATCAGCCTGCATTGGAGTGAGGTGGTGGAATAAGCTCCAGGCTCCTTTACAATTATGTAAGAGACAGGTCTCTCCCCAGTGTAACACAAAATAAGTTGATTTTTTTCTATCAGTACATACGAGTACCTATCTAAGTTAATAAGAACGATTTGTCGATGCCTCTACGTCACACGTTGTAATGTTAAGGATTGAATGACTCAAGCGTACATGTGTTTTACCTGTTAAGAAATTTCCTATGTTTACTTCTAAACCTCTTTTTCTAATACGGCGAAATCACGGCCGTAATTTTAAATAACTATAGGATCGGCCGAGTGGTAATAACCGCGGTCACCGACGCGGAAGTTGCCGGGTTCAAATCCTTGGCGCGCACCTCTGACAAAAGAAATTTGTAATGTGCGCATTTCATCGCTGCTTGCGGTGATGGAAAATATCGTGATATTTAATTGATTGCGATGTTTTCCATCACTGTGCATGCCTGAGAGAAACTCATAATTTTCGATGCTATGATGTCCACCAATCAGCACTAGGTCCGCGTGGTGGACTATGGCCTAAATATCACTTGTTAGAGGAAACCAGTGTCCAGCTCTGGGACATAAAGAGGTTAAAAACATACCTACTTACCATTTATTTTGTGGTTGGTACCACCTTAATGGTTCATCTTGTATTTCGGTGGAATGGTGCAGTTGTCGGCCAGATTTACATGAGGCGACAACGGTAATACTTACTTAGCCTTGCTCTCTTGTGGTTGTGTGTAGGTGTAGACTGTAGGTACTGGGCTGCAGCGACCACTTAACTCCATACCTCCCAGTGAAGAGAGATTAGTGCACAGCAGTGGGGTGCAAAAAGTAATCCTTTTTTGGTATCGGGGGGGAGGGGACCTACAAAAGGTACCCAGCAACTAGGGAGAGGATACCGGGTTGTGTGGGATTTGTACCGCACTAAAACCCCTTCGGTGGGCTGCCTCTGCGCTTGGGGAGGACTCCGGGATCTCCATCGGAACGCACCAGTGTCCTCCACGCACGGCGCCCCAGAACGGACCCCATCTTCAGGAGAGCAGATGTGCTCTCCTGCACCCTCAAGCGCTCACAGCGGCATGTGGCCAAGCCCACACCGCCGGAGCTGCTGGCTGGATGGGTCGCGCTCCCACTCCAAACTATCCGCAACCCCAGAAGCTCCCCTTTTAGTCGCCTCTTACGATCAGGCAGGGGATACCGTAGCTCTATGCCTACTTAATCCCGAAGCTACAGGGAATGCAAAAAGTAACCCTAATAATATTACAATCTGATATTAATATCGCCAGTATTGCAATTAGTCACGATAACTTAACCGCTTTGGAAACAGTTACAGGGAAAGATGCAACGAATAATTTTAAGGAAAAAAGTTTTATAAATCATAAAACGTTGTCGGATGAAAAAACCGTTATAAACAAACCTGCAACAGGTAAATGTTATATGTATTTACCTCCTTTTCGGATTCCGTAATAAAATAAAATAAAAACCTTTATAGGAGCACTTCTGGAAGTATCGAGTACAGTGTGCAATGTGCATATTTCTTACAGTAAAATAGCTGACCTAGATAAAGTTGGCAATAAAATATCAAAATTAAGTTTATGTGTTTGTAGTGAGTTAAGTCAGCCCTTAAAACAGGAGACAATACCTTCGATTCTCTAAGAGTCAGTCAGATGTCCGAGGAAAGATCTCTATGAATAAAAAAAATAGCAAAAAAGCAAGAATGTTGTATCGGAATGGGGGAGGGAGCTTCAAAAGGTACCCCTCATCTTCCGAGAGATATCGGGTTATGAGAAATTTTAAAACCCTCCGGTGTCATAATTTCAACTGTCACAATGACATATTACCACTATTATGTTTTTCTGGTATATTGTGTTGCAATCCTAACTTAAAATTCTTGTTTTTTACCAATAACCCCAGTCGATTATAACAAAATTCTTAGTAAAAAACAGCTCTATACTATATTTGCAATTTCTTTATACAGTGTACTCATATACCTGGCCAATGGTCCATACATTTTGAAACATCTCCTTGTACGGAATCCTTGATGTCAATAAACATCTACGATTGTCCGTATATATTTTGAAAGAGAATTTATCAAGTTGCGAGGTTGAATATATTTGTCGATACAGTTATAACAGTGACGCCTAAGCACCACGTGGCCTTTTCGGTATCTTTTTGGTATCGGGGGGGAAACCTTCAAAAGGTACCCAGCACCTTGGGGGAGGACACCGGGTTATGTGGGATTTGAACCTCACTAAAACCCCCTCGGTGGCCTCCTCTGCGTTTGGGGAGGACTCCGGGATCTCCCATGGAACGCACCGGTGTCCTCCATACGCGACGCCCTGGAACGGGCCCATCTTTGGGAGAGCAGATGTGATCTCCTGCACCTTCCGATGCTACGGCGGCATGCGGCCACGCACACACCGCCGTCCTTCCCGGGGCTGCTGGCTGGACGGGTCGAGCTCCCACTCTCACCACCCGCTGCCCCGGAAGCCCCCTTTTAGTCGCCTCTTACGATCAGGCAGGGGATACCGTAGCTCTATTCTTGATCCCGAAGCTACAGGGACTAAGCACCACGTGGCCTACACGATATATAAAAAAAAGGATGGGCTGCAACCTTTTTTGCATCCCACAGCTGGACATGGGGCTCTCCCCATCATTGGGAAGCCTGAAACTTACCACCACGCTGCTCCAATGCGAGTTGGTGACGGTTTGAAAACATCCGAAAGCGGATTAGCCACTAACCCGCATTAGTGGCTAACCCGCTGTCCGCACTTGGCTAGCGTGGTGGGCTATGGTCTAATTCCCTCTCCTTGAGAGAGGAGACCTATGCCCAGCTGTGCCATTTAAAAACATTGAAAAGAAATGCGCCGTGGTTTGAACTTGGTCTTTGTATCGGACACTTCGGTCCTTCCCGCTCGGCTATCGCTGCTCTATCTTCTATTATTTTAATCTTATATACTCGTATATGTACTTGTGAACTCCTATTTTTCTCGGTCACGGTATCACTCGTAAACGACTGGACCGATTTCGCTAATTCTTTTCTTTGTTCTGTTAGAGTGTGCGTGTGTATGAAAAAAAAATTAAGCGGATATAAAATAAAATAAATCAAATAGCAAATCAAAAAAAAACAAATCAAATCAAATATCCATAGTTAAGACATGACAACGTCAGTTACGTAAAACGTAATAACGTCATGGTAATGTAAAAGAATTTATAATTAGATTATCATTATGGTTTGTACGAGTATGTTATCTAAACGGTAAGCAACGTCATGGGAAAGGACTAAATTACTTACCGTAATTTTTTTAGATAATTGTTATTGACATTTTTTCCACAACAAACCCACGTATTTTCCCCTTATGTTTTAAAACGCTTTTAGTAGCATCAGTCGTATATACGAGTACCTAGGTATGTTTGTAACAGATTTTGAACACAATTTTGACGTACTTAAAGATGTCGGATTAATTTTAAACTTTGTATACTTATCAAAGGCTTACAATGCAATAAAATGTATATAAAAGAACTTAATAACAAACTCACGTTTATTGTATGGGAATAAACGTGATTTTTTATAGATAATGGTACGGAACCCTTCGTGCGTGAGTCCGACTCGCACTTGGCCGGTTTTTTACAATACTATTCCTTATTCAAATTAAAAAGAACTTATTTATCACATAATCAATTTATCTTAAGTTTTATGTTACCTATATTTACTCGGACGATCTGTTGACGATCGAATGGCACAATGTTTACCATTTCGGACAGCCATTTAAGGGTCTTGGGTTCTATTCCCAGCTGAGACACAAATCTGAGTAATTATTGTAAATGTCTTTCTCAGTCTAGGTGTTTGTGACCTTGCCTTTGATTTGGTGTCCAAGGTACCCACAACACAGTGAATCCTTGTTCCCATAGCCATGACTGTTTAGTGTTAATTATTTATTTAACTATTTATTATACGTCATATTTATAGAAAAATGAGGTAATATTTTAAAACCTATATAGCCTTGCGTTAAAGTTAAAAATGTATGGTGTTGTGTGATTTAATAGGGCATTTAATTTATGAAATGATTTACTTAATGAAAAACTATTTTGAAGTTCATACGGAGACAAATGCATGCCCAACTGTGGGAATAATACCATCGTCTTACAAATGTCATGGTACTTATAGACGAATCTTACTTATTAGCCAATAAATAACGTTTCACACTCTTAGCTCTACAGTAGGGTAGGTATAGCATGTGTCGTGGGTACCGCGGATACACATCCAGACTGAAAACAGAAACTGAAACTCATCATTCTAATTTATTCATTTAATCTCTGCTTCGTCGGGAATCGAACCCTGGACCCCCGAATGGCAGTCTGGTATGGTAACCGTTGCGCCAAATGGGTCGTCATTATAGTATAAGAGAATGTATCTCTTATACTGTAATCCATATTATATAATTTATTATATATTATTACAATATTATAAATTCTAAAGAATCTCTGTCTGTCTGTAATGCTTCCGCAATTTTAATGAAATCCGTCCGGAAGCCCGCAATTTTAAAGAAATTTGGAACACATAGGAATGACCTTGGAAAAGGACATAGGATGGTTATTGTCCTACAGGAACCTATAAAACAAATCCATGCGGGCGATGCCGTTGGCGGAATTCTAGTATAACATAATACGTGAATAGTAAACAGATTAAAGATGATATATTATTAGATAATAGATTTTTATTACATTTTATTATATTCCTCGAAGCTTTACTCCGTATTACTCCTGTAAACTTTTCTGAATTTTTTCAGAGGCCGATTAGTCCTCTTCCGATCACTTTACCGATTTAGAAGGTGCCCACCTTTTGAAAGTTTCCCATCCTGATACCAAAAAAAGAGCCAATCACTTCAAATTCCTACAATTTAATCATTACGGCCAAACAGAATCATTCTATAGCAATTGTTACTAACACTGGTGCTACCCATGTGCAATTAGTACCACTGTCGTCACTTAATAGAACTAAAAGGTTAATAATCCTTTCGATCAAGTATTACATGATTACTTTTTACACTATAATAAAGCAAAAACTAATGTACCGAGTTCCACGAAGTAATGTCTTGTTTTATATTATTGTCTGTGACTCGAACATATCCTGTTCCGAGTTTCGTTGGGCTGACGTATACTTCCTAGTAAAATAAGGCCAAGCTCTAAACGATGTGAAACATCAAGTATCTAAGACCTTTAAACGAGCAAATTATTGTATATATGTAAATATTTTGAATCTCAGAAACGGCTTCAAAGATTTTGATGTTTAGTACCCTGGTTTCGGGGATGATAAATCGATCCACAAATTTTTATTGATAGAAATTGTCGTTTTATTTAATGTTTATGCCGATTAATATAAAATTACTCTTACTGACATCTATTTGAGAATATTAATAATATTGTGGCGTAGAAAACCGTCAAATATCGACCGTCAATCCGCCCTTCAAACAAATGACAATGTCGATATGAAAGACCTCTACAAAAATCGAATGGTTACGAAAGCTGAGTAGGGAGCTAGAGACCCGGGTTCAAACCTCAAGTAGGCAAGTTGCTTCTTTATTTATTGTGACAATTTATTTTTAAATTGGGAGCTAGGTATTTTAAAAGGCTTTGTTAAGTAAGACTAAGTCAATGAATGTTTTGCTTAAAAATAAACCAAGAAAATCAATTGTTTTTGTTTCAAGCATCGCTCCGGCTTCCAGGTACTAATAACCTAAAGATAGATATTATCGATATTAAGAAATTGACAGTAACTTTATATTGCGTTCTTGTAAGGCGTCAAAACTTAACGAAGAGCTATTTTGGCAGCTACTTAGACATGAAGCGCGCATGGCTCGGCGCAAAATATTCATGCGCGTTTCCGAACTTTGGAGGGCACGCTAAGCCGTCGGTCCCTGTTGTTGTCGATCGATAATAGTCGTTAAACACTGTCGGAGACCTTATGGGCGGTTTGAAAACATCCGGCAGCGGGTTGGCCACTAACCCGCATCTCCGCCAACCCGCATTAGAGCAGCGTGGTGGAGTAAGCTCAAGGCCCCCCAATAAGGTAAGAGACCCGTGCTCTGCACTCTGCAGTGGGACGCAAAAGGGGTTGCATACTATACATGTCGTAGTCTTGTTTTATTATCATTTTCTTCGTGTTTTCTTGAGCTATATCGAATAAAGTTGATGGCATTTTGTACAATATAGTTTAGATTCAGTGCCCTAGTAATGTAGAATTAAATAAAACTGCGAAAACAAAGCGTTTTAGGTTGCATCCAACACCCGTCAGATACATCTGATAGAGGCCTTCGCATTTTTTTTTTTTTTTTTTTTTTAGAACACTCATAGCCCCACAGTAGGGTAGATATACCCTGTGTCGTGGGTGCCATGGACACACACAGAGACAGAAACACAAACACCCAGACCGAGAACAGAAATATAAACTCATCATTCAAATTTCTGTTTCGCCGGGAATCGAACCCGGGACCCTCCGATCGGCAGTCCGGCATGGTAACCATTACGCCACGCGGGTCGTCAATACTCTCATAACTGACAACTCCCAGATTTTAACTATTATAATGTCACCAGGTTTTAACTTCAGGTTTTAATATCACCAGGTTTTAACGAAAAACAACATTTGGCTAACATGAAAAGTTTTTGGGGAGTTTTGGCGGGAAGTTGCAAAAGACATATTGTGCTCTTGTTTTATTTTCATTTTCTCGGTGTATTTTTGAGTTATATCGGATAAAATTGATGGCATTTTGTTTGATATAGGTTAATTACAGTGCACGAGTGTTTGTGAAATAGAATAACAGTGCTAAAATATGTTTTTTCTGCTTGCCTCCAAAATTCCATCGGACACGTTCTAGTAAAGTAGCCATCGCTTTACTTGAATGTTGGACTGACTAGACTGACTGATTACTGACTTTGTTATTACTTCGTCCAGTTTCATTGAAACTAGCAAAAAATTGATGCAAAAATTATACTTGACGCTGGCAGTATGCACAGAGTTTGCGATGCCATAATTGAAAAAAAAAAGTTTTTGTTTAACACGAGCCAGTACGAACAGAACGCGCGATGCCATTATTAAAAAATATATATTCCAGAAGCCATTTACTTAATGGGTAACGTTGTAGTGATACTACAGAAGCTAGTTTCACATTAAACGTATACCTAGTTATGGAATGTCAGATGGTAGCGTCAATTTTTTTCTCTTAAAATACTATTAAGTAGGTATTTAGTCCTACTGTCATTATATTTGTTATAGGTATACTGCCGATCGGAGGGTCCTGGGTTCGATTCCCGGTGAAGCAGAAATTTGAATGATAAGTTTAAATTTCTGTTCTCGGTCTGGATGTTTGTGTTTCTGGTATTTCTCGTTCATTGTGTGTGTCCATGGTACCCATGATACAGGGAATCCTAGTGTGGGGCTATGCGTGTGTAGCATTTATTTATTATTATTATTATTATTATATAGGATATACTAACCATCATCCTTGACATTTTTCTACTTGTTACACCATACCCCACTGCGGGGTATTATTTCTTCTCACAAAATAAAAAAGATGAGTAGGCATTTCTTGTTATTATAGAACATAGCTGAAGTTATTTAGGTACTGCGTACTCGTAGACCTGTCCAGGCGCGGTCGCAGCTTTCAATTTGGGTCACTTCAGGGGTCACCAAGAAATTTTGGGGTCACTAAGAGATTTGTGGGGAAGAGATGTATGCCTTCCATCAACGCATGACTAATGGATTATAGGAGGGGGTCATGTCCCCTGTGCCCCTCCCCCCTGGGACCCCTGGGGCCTGTCCCGAGGTCTTTTAAGGCTTACATAACCGACCGCGTCCAAAATATTGACCACAACATACCAATTCATTTGTGATACGCAAATATATCTTGAAAATCAAGTTATGTATTCTCAACATATTTAAAATTATAGGGCCAAGGCCTTGAATCATTCGGTCTGAAAATTGACAAAATTGTTTTAAAGTATATTAATTAATTCTTGGATGAATGAATCTAAAATGTAACAAAATATTAAGAGCGCTAGTTACGATTTACTTTTTTGATAAAAAAAAGTAACAAAATTAAATTGGAAATAATCAAAACCTACGATAAAACTAATTCATCAAAAGATCCTTATACATAATAAATAAATAAGTTGAAAGATAAATATTTTAATTACTTGTTATAATAGCAAAAACTAGCGTTCTTTTGTACAACTAATGTAATTAACATATAAAACCCATTAGCAAAATAATATTGTAGTTCAGACACAGTTATTTATGTTATATTTCTTTTAATTTATCAAAATCATTTTCGGAGTAAAAAAAACATAACAGAGTAATAATTGTATAATGTATATATGTAATTAACTTTATCTTGAATTTTTTTAATGACAAATAATATCAATATTTCAAAAAATTTTAAATAAATTAAATAATGTTTCGTTATCTATAAATGCTTTAACTTTAAATATATTAATGAAAGTTATGAAAAATCATATGCAAAAAGGACGCAACCTAAAATATTTAATTTTAGGCAATAACAGCTATCTGCCAAATTCGCGTATTGTTTGAAAACAAAATGAAAGATGAAAATATGTAACTTAAAAAATTAGAACTCTACCATACCCACATACAGACCCAATTTTATTGGTACTAATGATTTCACAATAACAAAGTATTCCACATGATTCCTGGGTAGCTTCAGTCGCGGAAGTGGTTTTCAATCAAAAAAAGAAAGAGAAAAAAAATACTTCAAACTTAAAAATTTATAATGACTACTAAATTACACCCAATTTTATGGGCACTAAAAACTTTATATAAGAAAAGTATGTTATAATGGTCTTGGGGTTACAGTTACGGTAAGTGACGTAAATGATTTTCATTTAATCAAAAACACATTGACGGGGACAAAAGAATAAATTTAAAATCAAAGCTCGGTACATACCTACGACTCTTAATATACAGCCAATTTTATGTTTGAAAAAATGACAATAATAAGTAACCCTACAAGGTTCCAGGAACCCTACAAAATTACAAAATAAATAAATTAAAAATTATTATTGTAATAAATTACTAAAAATGGAAACTGTCTACCAATGTACAGCCAAATATGGAGCCAATTCTATGTTTGAAAAAGATTACAATTTAATAAAAATGAGTGATTAGGTCTCTGGGTTAGAGGGAGTAGGAGTCCCTGGAGGTGCAAGGGTGCGACCGCGAAGGGCGTCCGCGATGGTGCACCGCGCGGGGCGAGGCGCTGACGCATGCGCGACGAAAGGCGTCGCGGGGTGGGAGGCGCGCCTAACACTATTTAAACTGTACTGGCGAACGGTCATCATGCATTGGTCTCTTTGCAATCAAAACTTTAGTTAGCTATTGTAATACGACAGCTCGAGTCGTAGACAGACTGGCATCAGCCCGTGGTCGAGACGCAAGGCTCTCGCAGACGTACGCTAGCTAAACGCGCAGTGAACCCCCTCAATCTCCAGGACGTTCAGGCCCAATCCAGTGGAGTGTCGTGAAGCAATGGCCGTAGCAGCAGCCCAGAAGAACCGCGAAATGTTCGCCATCAAGAAATCCTACAGCATCGAGGTGAGCACCGCCCGCTTGCAAGCTTACCCCAAGTTACAAAGTTTCCAAAAGACCGTTGCCAATCTCACTATTCAGAATCGGTTCATCTTTGTTAAACCATTTGCAGCAGTGTCAAGTTAACTTTAAACCATAATCATTCTGTTTAATGACAAAGTGCGATTAATAATGTTTTAAATGGCTTGAAGGGCACCGGTTGTATCTATAAAGTTCTTTATTTGCACTTGCTTTTGTTTCGTTACTTTTATTAATTATTTACGAGTTATTAACTGCTAAAACTGCCTTAATGAACGTAACTTATTATGTTAGTTTTATTGTTTTAATTAATTTTAATTGATCTTAAAAGCATACCGAAGTATAATGTTTAATTGTACAAAGTAACATCTGAAGTGTTAATTGCTGATTAAATGATGTTGGTAGTAAAAAATATCAATTAAAACATGCTTCCGTAATGAATCGATCGCCATCGACAATTTTCGTATTCTTTTAGAGAATATTTTAATAGCAAAAATTGTTACAACCAAAGTTGCGCACTTAAAAACTCGTAAAAAATGTAAACATAACATGAAACTTAACACATTAATTTGTTATGTATATCTTCATCTTTGTGTTAATAATTATTAACAAATGTCATCGTAACAAAGACCAAATTAGTACAAAAAGTGTTACGAAAACAGTTTATAGTATACAAAGCGCAAAAAAGTTTAGATTTTTTTGAGGGCAATGGCATCAAAGCTGCAAGCGTGACGATAATGTAAGAAGCGACCTCCGCGGCAGCACGTCATGCTAATCACCATTGGCTACTTGTTACATGTCAAATCGCCCCTGGCCTTGTAACAACTATATAACAATGGTCAAAGGTCCAACGGAGTCCGACGACAGCTTCCAGATGCGACATTGCATATCTCGCATCGATCTCTTATTGTTTACAAAAACGAGAAACGTCTTTTAAAGGAATAATGCTTAAGAAATCGTGTGAAAGCGAAAGAGGAGCCGGGGCCGATCTCATAAAGTAAAAACGTTTTCACTGCCTACCTCACATAATTAAAAGCTCGCGAATTCGACCCATGTCATTACTCTCGAAACGACGGTGCTCGGGCCATGCCATTATTCCTACAATTAACCGCTTTCCCATGAGACGGGCGATGATGTAATTAAAACGTAACAATAATAACACTTCCATCATGAACCCATTGTGAGGACGTGTCTCCGGCGCATCTGAAACTATGTCGTAGGACGTCACCGTGTATGGCGAGATCGTTACATAGTACTGCGTACTCTTTATAGGGAAAAAATCCGCTAATAATTGGACCCGTCATTGTTTACAGATTAATTACCATTGTCAATATTCAAGACGTCGTCCGCAATAATTACCTGTACTTAGAACAACGTTTTTTGTTAAACTTTGCATTA
The DNA here is from genome assembly GCA_911387765.1 of Pyrgus malvae. Taxonomy (NCBI): domain Eukaryota; kingdom Metazoa; phylum Arthropoda; class Insecta; order Lepidoptera; family Hesperiidae; genus Pyrgus; species Pyrgus malvae. The sequence goes on from OU426947.1 coordinate 7,780,445, forward strand.
TTATACAGTAAATCTCTATTTACCACCTCAACGCTTTTGCGAAGCTTTGTTGCGAATTCCTTCAGTCATTTGGCTCATGCTGCACAAATATTACATAAACATTGTTCTCTTTGATGAAAACTCTGACACCCATTCAAGCGCGCGTCATGATCGCAAGAGTTCAAGACTTTTGACCGGTTCTCGAGGGACCGAGGACTTAAAAATCAAGGGTAATTTCCGTAAGTAACCGGTTACCTATGAATTATTCATTGAATAACTGTTAATTAGTTTATAGTGCGTTAAGAAGGTACATGTTTGTGTGCGTTGCGATGTATTTGTTTTGATATATTGGATCCTACTTGCATGTGCTCTGCGAAAAGCGTGCCTGCAGCCAACATGTTATGATTATCGTATACTTTATAATTGGCATCTGAATGATTGTATTTCCTTGACCATCGAAGGTCGGTATGGGAGGCGGTGCGACGCTCACCTGCAACGTTGCAATAAGTAAAGATCGTTAAAATTCAATCAAGTGACACGACGGATCGTATGTACCCGCCTTTTGTGCTAAATTTAACATTATCGGCAAGTCCTAAGTCAATCACATTCTACATCTTACTGCCGTTTTTGCAATTTACATTAACGTATTACCGTCACGCGAGCATAAGCGGAGATCTAGGTTTACAACAAATCCGAGGTTGTTATGCCCTTGACCAAACGAGGTTCTTCGTCGCGGTCAAATTGTTAACTTAAAAACATTGTCGGCGTTAGTCAGATTTTCATTCGTGCATATCCATCAAATTATCCCCGATTCACGGCAAATTTACATCTCACGAGCTTAAGTACCCGATAATGACGGTAATTTGCCGATGACATTGTTCTCGGATTCGTAGATTACGGATGATTTTAATGATTATTGCGACATAATTCTCGGCAACGCTTCAAACGTAAACATAAAGTTCGATTGTGATCGAGTGGATGAATAGAGTAGTTCAATCAATTGAAATGACGGCTCCAATTTGCACGGTGCACACGCTTAGCACTCGATGCGGCGATGGAGAGCATTTGAGATCTAAACAAAGCCAAAATCGTTTTGCGTGTGCGATCTGCGACCGATCAATTCGGTACTAGAGGGTGCCGGTTCGTAATTAACCGATTGGAACGGTGAATTGGCCACTCGGGGACACCAAGGCTATATCAACCGGATTCCAAGTCCTGCTCGCTCCAGTTAGGCGGACCTTTAACTTCATCGTGCACGACACGGCCACCGTTTCCGCACTCATTACAACACGGAATCAACGAGTAATTCACACGTTTTAGACCTCTGTCGTAGTTAATATCAATGTTAAAGAGTTGGACAGTTTTGAGTTGTTTCACACCGACTAAAGCTACACTTCACAAACAGTAAAGCGTTGTTTACCTTCGATAAGATCAGCGAGCCAAGATGAATGTCCCAAAACAATTGCGTAAGTAAATTGTGCGAAATTCCTGTCCTGTTCGAGCGTTACAGATAAATCAATTCGAGGGAATTCCGAATTTGCGCCTAAGTAATTGTATATTTTTCTGCATAAACAAATTAACGCACAAAATTACGTCTGAGTCATGTGAATTATTCATTCTTTAATCGGATACATCAATTATATGCAACTTGTTGCGTCGGGAACCGTTAGCGATATCTTATTTTCTCGGATCAGGTAGGTAAAACGCTATGCTACTTCCGAGGGTCGCGTACCGTGGAAATCTTTATAGGTCACGTCTGTCGTCGTAGGAAGTTTCGCCTTGTAGTAGGTTTCAGGAGCGTAACACAGCGTGTGATTAGTAACCCTTGACACAAATAGTTAGGTAGCGGAGCCACTCTAGTGGAAAATGCTAGGTCTCGACGCCCGCGCACCTCACCTGCCTCCCCGCGGTACTTATGAGATTGCTCCGCTTATATCAAACGGTCACACTTTGAACCTCACGTTAAGCACCATTTCAAGTGAAGAGGAAAACGGGACTCGAAATACCCGAGGTCAATGTCAAATTAGAATCTACAAGGAAAACAAAATAGATAACTTCCAACACGATCAATGTCCTTCTTTAAGCTGTAACGTAATCCACCCAAAAGATACCTTGTTCAAGATGATGTTCAATACCTAACCTGCTCGCAGAATCTAAATTACGTTAATTATCTTCATGATTAAATAAGTTACTTTATAGTGTTTTAGTTGGAAACGAGAGGACAGATGTCGTTCGACATTAAATCGAGGTCGATTAAAAGATTATGTTTTGTTCTCAATCTGGAAATTACACAAACGAAAGATAATGTGAAGTAGTTATGTACTCAACATACATATTTTTATTGTACTATGAATCATTGTTGTATTTTCATTGTTATTAACGCTTTGCATAACTTATAAACTTATAAGATATAAAAAAATATATCACAGTATGGGGAAATACTCCTACAACATACATCGACAAATCCTCCGTAATTTTGTTATATCATTATCTCCCTACATTCCAAAGCCCTAGTAACGGATTGGTCGTATCAGTTAAACTTTAGCTGTATCAAGTCTTGAATCTGAAATTCAATGTCAAAATTTTCAGCGAACCAGTTTCATATGAAAGAAATTTCTATTTCTAGAACCAAATCCGAAACGCCGCGGCATCACATCATTAAGTCGTTTCAAGATTTAGGATGTAGTCAGAACCTAAAAGCGTCAAAGGGCAGTCGTAAGTCGTCTGTTGTCAACTCTAGTAATTGGTTCCATTGAAGTGCAGTGGTCCAGAAAGTTCGGAGTCTTTGTTCGCTCCATCTCGCGGGACGACATCCGGCGCGGTGGGCGGGGTAATGGGAGCACTTTGCGCCCGACCACGTTCAGGAAATAAGCTTAGGAACTTCGTAAAAGCAATTCCTGCTCGCGTATGGAATATAATGCGGTGGACGCTTTATATTTATAAGGATTTACCAGATCAACGCGCACTCTCGCCCCCTTTGTCCTCGGTGGGCGTCGCGAATCCTTATCATGATTTATGACTCCTCTAGATCGCCCAGTGACCACAGCGTTTCGCAACGTTGAACCACTTTATTAAACAACGAATAAATCCGAAGTCAACGAATAAAGTCGAATTACCTTAACCGATTTCGTAATCTATCGTTACGGAGCATGCTAATTCTTCTTAATAGAGACCTAACACCTGTGCCTTGTATTGATAAATCGCCTTGTTCAATTATAATCATATTGCTAACTAGTTCATAGAGGTGTACTTCACGAAGCCCTTTAACTGTTACGCTTTAAGTATAAAATTTAAATTGTAAAACGATACGTTAACTCATTGACTGTAAATGGTCCAGATTAGGTTAATGTCACTGACGTATTAAATTTTACACGTCGGATCATCTCACTTAACAAGGTCTATGCCAAAAGTCGACCTCATAAGAACCTGTTGTTAGACGCACGTCTCAAATATTTCGTTGAAAACATAAAATCAATATTTATTATCGACTTATTTAGAAGTCGAGCACTGACATAATTGCTTAGGAAGGAACACCTTGAAAGAATGTTTACCAATAATATCATTTATTTGTTCTAGAACGGCTACCCATCTCGCCGCCGCTCTCTCGTAGACGACGCTCGCTTCGAAACACTGGTAGTGAAACAGACCAAACAAAGTGTGCTTGAGGAAGCTCGTGCCCGCGCCAATGGTAAGGACTTAGACGAAAACTTAACTTATAACAGGGAATCAATTACATACCTGTAGCATTGTTTTATTTTGTTTTTTTTTTCTTTTTTCCTTTTTTTTTTTTGTTCATTAGTTTAATTTTCTTATACGTAGACTCTGGCTTGGAATCCGATTTCATCCAAGACGCCGCTCATCTTGGCAACGGTGATAACACCCCCACCGTCGAAGATGGTACTCAGCAAGATGAAACCAAGAATGGACACCTTGGTAATAAACATTTATGTTTTTGTCATTTAATTTTGTTTATTTTGTTTTTTTTTTTCGTGTATTTATTTTTTGTTCCATTTTTGTTTTTATAGCTGATGCTGACGTAGGGGACGACGAAGGAAAAGGGGATGACGGTTAGTATAAAAAAATATACTGCTAATTAAATGAAATGAAGTCATGATTAAGTATTTGCTGAATTATGCGGAGGCTGGGAATTTATATTGACATTTTTTATACAGATTATACTCTTACGGAAGAAGAAGTCATACTCCAGAATGCGGCCAGCGAGAGCCCTGAGGCGGAGCAGGTCATCCAGCAAGCCGCTCTGCTGTTACGCATGCGTGATGGTATGGGCTCTCTCGCACGCATCCTTAAAACTATTGACAATTACAAGGGATGCGTCGAGCACCTGGAGACCCGACCGTCTCAAATGGCTGGCATCCAATTCGACGCTCTCGTAAAAGTCAGCATGACCCGCATTAACCTCCTTCAACTCATCCGATCTCTGCGCCAATCTACGTCCTTCGCCGGCGTCAACTTGATCTCCGATAACAACTTGACCAACAAGACCCCATGGTTCCCGTGCCACGCATCCGATCTCGATAACTGTAACCACCTGATGACGAAATACGAGCCTGAACTCGACATGAACCATCCAGGATTCGCCGACAAGGAATACAGAGAGCGCAGAAAGCAAATTGCTGAGATCGCTTTCGCTTACAAGTACGGCGATCCGATCCCATTCATCACCTACACCGAGACGGAGAACGCAACTTGGCAACGCGTCTTCAACACCGTGCTTGACCTGATGCCAAAACACGCGTGCAAAGAGTACAAGGCCGCTTTCGAGAAGCTACAAGCCGCTGATATCTTCGTGCCTCACCGCATCCCGCAGTTGGACGATATCAGCAACTTTTTGCGCAAACACACTGGCTTCACCCTCCGCCCAGCCGCCGGCCTGCTTACTGCTCGGGACTTCCTCGCTTCGCTCGCCTTCCGTGTCTTCCAGTCTACTCAATACGTCCGTCATGCGAATGCACCATTCCACACCCCAGAACCGTAAGTAATATTTGTTTCAGACATCCAATCATTACCTATAGCTAGAATTTGTCTTACATGTAATAAATCTTACTTACGAATAATATTACGTATAACAGAAAACCCTCTTGACGCGACCTTACACGTTTATTCGTTTAATGGGACCGCAATTAGGGAGCCAGCCGAGAACGATACATAATCGACTTGGATATAAATTCTGTACATTATTTATTTCAGTACGAATTCAAGTCGTCACTACGCTGACATAAGTTATATGTTAATTTAATTACTTACTTTAACTACAAGGTAACTAAATCACCAACTTAGCAGTCACTTTCAAGCTTGCGAATCAAACTAAAAAATGCGGAAGAATAAGAACCTGTTGGGCAAGCATTGGGTCCAAATTTGCTTGCAGATAACTGACTAGTCTTAGAACTATTAATTGCTTCATGTGACAGGTTCCTGACTTAATCATTATTTGCGGAAATTACACAACTAGTCCTTATCTATGTTATGTAAATCGGGTCAGATAATACCTGAACGTACACCGGAATTATTAAATTAGAGCGATATTTTCAATGTCGTTTGATGTTTTCCAAGACTAAAGGCGCGAATATCGCAACTTCAGACCGCTCTTCGTTTATGGAAGCGAAACGTCGTGATGGAACTGTAATATTGTTAAGCTTCCCTTCTAATTCAATTCGATGCCAGCCTAGGCAACTTTAAAGCTTAAAAGGCCAGTTTTATTAAATTACCAGTGACCCCATACAAGCTTCAACTACTAGGCTGACATTGACTTTGGAAATCTAGCATTAATTTATTTTTAGTTTACTGCACACGATGATAGAATATTTAATATCCGTCCATTTATTGAGGTACACATAAGCTTAATGGATGTATCTTCATGATGTAGTATTTTAGATTATATAAACGAGCGCAGTCATTTGATACTTACTAGTTTATTTTGATCCGCAGAGATTGCATCCACGAACTCCTCGGACATATTCCGCTCTTGGCGGATCCCGGCTTTGCACAGTTCTCCCAAGAGATTGGATTAGCTTCCCTTGGCGCTTCTGACTCCGAGATTGAAAAGCTCTCCACGGTAAGTTGCGTTAATATTTCAGCCTAGCGATAAAGGCCTCTAGCTAAGTGAGAGTATTAGAGATTTGACTTTTGATCGTGATCGTAATATTTTGTGAACAAATTGCCTTATTTCCTTTGCACAGGTATATTGGTTCACCGTCGAATTCGGCCTCTGCAAAGAGAACCAGGAGCTGAAGGCGTACGGTGCAGCGCTGCTGTCGTCAATTGGCGAACTTCTTCACGCCTTGAGCGATAAGCCAGAACTGAGACCTTTTGAACCAGCTTCCACCTCATTACAGCCCTACCAAGACCAAGAATACCAGCCCATTTACTACGTTGCTGAAAGCTTCGAAGATGCCAAAGATAAATTCAGGTAAACATCAACGCCTGATTATTTTGTAATGAACATAATAAAATAATTACTGCATGACTCCTGTACATAGAGCATTCTTCTTTAGGAAGCTTGATATTAGAATATTATTAATGATTGTAATTTATAAACAGACGCTGGGTGTCGACTATGTCGCGGCCCTTCGAGGTTCGCTTCAACCCTCACACCGAGCGCGTAGAGGTGCTGGACTCCGTGGACAAGCTCGAGACCCTCATCTCTCAGCTGAACACCGAAATGCTACATCTCACCAACGCCGTCAAGAAGCTCAAGGGCTCGCATTTCGAGTGATCACCCCTACAAACAACAAATCCTTTCGGTTCTGTGCACGCGGCTATGCCGCTTTCTGTATAGCTAGTGATATTATAGACGTAAGACTGTTGACGTGTGGAGCGTGCGTGCGAGTGTGAAAACCATCGGATGGCACTTCGTTAAATCTCTTTTGTACCTTATTATTTATTATGCCAAGCTCATTGCCCGGGCCTCCGTAACTGATACGTCCCCGATTGCCCATTTACGGGGTGTATGTAAGTTTCGTGAGCCCCTTACTATTTTATTAGTATTAATTAATAATTTAATGAAAACACAAATAAATAAAAAAATGGAGCACCAAAAGTTAAAACTCAAACAGAAAATAAATGTGTTTGAGTGGATTTTCTCGTTTTATTTACCGACATTAATGTTGACCCTTAATATACGTACGAGTTATATGTAGCTACGAAGGGCCAGTGAAAGACAAGGCAGTAGAAATATTTATCACTTACACAAAAAACTTCAATGTAAATTATATAAAACAAGTGGTATTTTTTTATGAATAAAACAATTTCGAAAGACCAGAAACTGCCAAACTTGTATACAAAGTTGCGGATATCCTTCTTTCGCATAACCTAAATACGGAATTGATTAAATCTTGTACTCGTTAATTAGGTTCCTGTTCATACGTTGCTACCGTGATACAATCATTTTGTAACAATACTTTAACCTTTTTGATATTTTAGATAAAAAATACACAAAAAACCGAAGGAGCAAAATTGCAAAGGTAATTTTAACACGTGTTCGCAATCGAACAGTTGGCTATCTAGGTCAATTAACTTGAATAGTATTCTACACAGCGACTAATATTTTATTACTTCCAAATATCAAACAGAAAACGTAGAGGCAAAATAAAATGTAGACACCACTTATTTGGGCTACGCGCACAAGTATATACCTAAAATATATTCTTTGATTGACGCTTCTAAAATGTCATTGTACTAATTATTGATCATATGAGATCAGTCAAATAAATATGTATATATAACATTACAAAAAAGGTATTAGATATTGACATTAAAACTTAATAAAAAAGTCTTAAGAAGTAATCAAGTCCTGTCCAACAAGGGTCGAAGTCCGTACCTGTAATAAGATTTGGCGTCCCACGGGAGCCATCGAGCTCTCATAATCGGATTGAGACGGAGACCGAATTAATTGTCCTTCAAAATGTGATTACTTCAGATTCAATTGGCTATTGCTACGTAATTCGCAAAACAAATACTGTTGTTCAGTTACAAGGTGCTTCCTAGTGTAATTAAAGCAATTAGATCAGTCCAGAACCCACGCGATGCTTTATCATTTTATGCGAATGAAAAACAATGAGTTGTCAAGAGTATTGAGTTCTCGACTGTACCGGCGAATCGAGAGCAAAACGCTGAAAAGTATAAACAAAAAATGATTATAAAAATAAGTGTAGTTAATAAAAAGGTGGTACTTGTGCGTTGACATTAAGCGAGGCAGAATGAGAGGCATGGCCTTAAGTCGAGCAAGGGCGCTAACACGGCCGTTTTAAGTCAATGCAACCAATACTCCAGCTACACAGTTTTTACGTTGTCCTTTTTGATTTGAACAAGTATATACCATTTATAGACCCAGTTTATTTTTATGTTTTTATAGATAAGACTACATCAAAAATAGATTGCACATTCAAATTCTAATTAGCTTAGCCTTAAACAAATAGTTAATAATTTTATGATTGAAACCAATCTCTCTCTCAACCCTTTTTATGTCCCACTGCTGGGCACAGGTCTCCTCTCACAAGTGAGAGGGATTTTAGGCCATAGTCCACCACGCTGGCCAAGTGCGGGTTGGTGGACGTCATGCTTTCGAGAAATTATGAATTTCTCTCAGGCATGCACGGTGATGGAGAACATCGTAATCAATTAAATATCACGATATTTTCCATCACCGTGCAGCAGCGATAAATGCGCACATTACAAATTACTTTGTCAGAGGTGCGCGCCGAGGATTTGAACCCGGGATCGGTCGCGTCGTAGACCGCGTTATTTTCCCACTCGGCCATCGCTGCTCAACCAACCTAGATTAAACTAAATAGCTGAGAAGCTTTTGCTCTTAATATGCACAAATATTCAAAGAACAATGTAATGTATTAGTTTTGAAACATAAAAAATGAAAGTAACAAAAGGCTGATGGATGGGTGGAGCAAAATGTAACTTGTATAAGAATAATGTTTATACTTAGATAATGATAATCACCTTAAAAATTAACAGAAGTACACACGCCGGCACATTTAACGGAATAAACAAAAAGGATTGACTTTTTAAAAACCATTAGACATATTCAGAAGTACTTCTAGTAAAAATAAAGCCATTAAGCTTTTACTATAGTGTAAGGACCTTCCTAAAAAAATAATTTGTGTACAAGTTATCCACTTATATTTTTATTATGATAGGTTTAATGGTTATTTTTCGGGAACTTCATAGGATGCTGTGTAATAAGATTGTGGCTAATTTGGCTAATGGTATTCAATAAGGTGTATTGTTCTGACATGGAATGAGTAATATACTAGTAACTTTAGTAGCTAGGGCGGTGATCATGATCGAGGAGGGAAAAACTTACCACTCAGTCAGTCGTGTATTGGATATATATCAAAATCGGCAGTTCGTCGCGTTGTTTGACGCTATAGAGAGACTACGTAGATCTTACGTGAGGAGACGAGTACAATGTACAAATCGGTCACCCACTTAAACATAAATTATTTTTAAGAGGGTAGGTACTTCTATAATTGGACCTATTTATGCAAACCGGAACCAACCCACACATGATGATGATGATGATAGTTTTGAGAAAAAGCTGTTTAATGTATTAGACAACTGATGTTTTGTGGATTGGTAAACATATCATGAAAATGTTTTGTATTGTCAAAATTTTCAGATCATTTTGATCTTTACAGGGTCGATAGAAGGTGCAATTTTAAGCTTTTCTGTGTACTTAACTCAATTTCAGCATGAGTGTGGATTGGTTCCGGTTTGCGTAAATAGGTCCAATTTATAGGGTGAATTTTGGAAAATGCTGAAATACGTATTCCCTTATTCTTCGCCCACAACCCCGGAAGCCCCCTTTTAGTCGCCTCTTTCGTAAGAGGCAGGGGATACCGTAGCTCTATTCTTAATCCCGAAGCTACAGGGACTATAAAAAGTCCCCTAGAAGTATTTTTTAATTTCATTCGCAATGTACAGAATTGACCCTACTTACAGTTTTATCTTCTTATAGGTATATAAAATTATTCATTATTATCAGATTTAGTGTTTATATCCCTCCGAAACAGCTCGACCGATTTTGATTAAATTTAATATTTATATTCAGTAGGCATGAGAATAGGTTTACAACTAATTTGTATACCCCTAAATGATAAGGGTTGTCCACCCCAAATATTTAAATGCGGTAAGGAGTTCGCGGGGTCAGCTATTATAAGTAGAGATTATTTGAATAATGTCTCGAATTAATCTACATCTATATTAATTCTATACAGAGGAAAGTTTGTGTTTTTGTATATTTGTATTTTTGTATGTTTGTGATGAATAAAATCAAAAACTACTGTTCTAATTTCAAAAATTTTTTCACCATTAGAAAGCTACATTCACCCTGAGTAACATAGGCTACTTTATATTGCGGGAAAATGCTTCATTCCTACGTGAAAACGGGTAATAGGGTCAACGCGGTTGAAGCAACTGGCTAAACGCCTTTGATTTTAATATAGCAATGAAGCCTGGAATAGCACATAGGCTATTTTTTATCCTACGGGCACTTATTAAACGGGTCCACGCCAGTTTCAATAAAAGACACAGAAATCATACTCTTAATAGATTATTTCTTCCTGGTAATGTGACAAACCACACCTGTACAATTCGCTTTCCTCGAGTTTTCCAAAAATCTATTTAAATCGCGGCGGTGAACTAAATTAATAATCGTGACTGGTAAAAAAAGATAACAATATAATGATGAGAATAAGTGAAGATTAGATCTTTATTTTATCATTAATTGTAGTAACAATAACTCCGAAACTATTTGGAGTCGGTGCATATTCAGAACGAAAGGTACGTATTTTACTAAAGGTACTGAACAATTTTATTTTTTACTGTTTGATGTCGGTTCTATTTTTTTGTGAAAAACTTAATTGATTTCACTCTTTTTAGTAATTTTAATTTAATATTTCTGTATGTATAAGTATAATTGGAAAACTTTCCACCTAACTTCTAAACGTTAATGAGATTTACCGATGAAATACCGATTTAGAGATGAAAAGAATTTGCTCTCAGCTCCTAACCGTTGAGGAGTTGTACCTTCAATCATCAGCTTAGTAACATGAGGCGATAATTAACGGACATGAATATTTGTATTATGTTAAAAAATATGACTAAAACAATGTATGTGCCTATAAAGTTTCAGTGTTTCCCTCGATTGCCCTAGCATCCCATCATTTCATTTTACACGTCCACCTTAAGAGTATAAGTTTTTGAACAAAATATATATATATTGAAAGAATTTGCTCTCAACTCCTAACTGTCGTAGTACCTTCCATTATCAGCTCAGCAACATGATATTATGATAATTATACACAAATGTCTGTTTTTCTTTAGTAAGAATATGAAAAGTTTACAGGGTTAAAAATATTGCAGGGTAATCTACGGCATAAATCCGTCAGCTATTCTAAAGTTTAGAATAGCTGACGGATTTATGCCGTAGTTAGGTTTAGAATCTAAACCAATAGGCGTTCAAACAAAGTTAAACTTATTAACATGCAACTAAGGCTGAAACTTTGTAGAATGCGCCAATTATGTAGTGCCGGCGATACAATAATATCGCAACAGCAATTTATTGATTAAAAATGTCTTCCGCGGTTTTGTATGAACAATGCATGGCCAAATTTAATATAATGGTAAGCGGATTATGATTATTCGCGCCAATACTATTACTCGTATTAATAATTAACAGCATACGAAGGTTGAAAACAGTAATGGACTATTTATTTTAGAGTAAGAGGTTTTTCGACCCTCATAAATCATCTTTGTGTACCAATATCACTGCCTTCACAATTGGAGGGTACACCACCATACACCGCTACCACGCTGGTCAAGTGCCGATTTATGGACATCATAGCTTCGAGAAATCATCAGGAATGTACGGTGATGAAAGAGATCGTAATTAATTAAATATCACAATATTTTCCGTCACCGTGGAGCAGCGGTAAAACGCACTAACAAACTTCTACGGCAGAGGTGCGCGCCGCAGCGCCGGGGGTTTGAAATTCGTATCAACGTGTCGGAGACCGCCGTTCTTACCTCTTGGCCACCGCCACTGGTAAATGGGCACATAAAGACGATGACCGGGAAAAAGTGTCATTCACTAAGCGAATATTTTGTACTTATTCCTAATATGAATTAAATATTTTTGATTTCATATAAGGTCGTATACAATCGCAGATCAAAACAGAATTGCTTTGTGGCAAATTGGTGGCAACGGTTTAGAATAATAACGTTAAGAACGTCAGTCTTCATACAAGCGCGCTGTCAAAATTGAAGCATTAAATCAATGAGGAACGAATCCCCCCTACGGAAGGAGTTGAAATACCTACAAAAAAAACGTGCCATACCTACACTCGACTGTAATTACAAATGGCGGATTTGACTAGAGCTGTTTCTGTTCGGTCGATAGACATTATCGATAGTTCCATTCTTGTTACAAATAGGTACACTGGAAGTGATCATCTATCCTAGGGCTTGAATATCAGTTTGTAGGTAAATTAACAAATTATAATAATATAAAATAAAATATAAAAGTTATACTTCCATTCAAGCCATCAGTAACTCCGAGGTGTGATTAAAACGATGGGCTAACACGTTAAACGTAGTTAAAATTAAACTAATGCCACGTCATACTAACGTCAGAGTTTATAATATTATGCAAAAAATCACGAATGATTCTCTCGCTCACAATTGCGAATTGATGATCTTGTACGGTCTGATGTTTTGTATGTCTGCTGGTATGGTATGCCCTTTTTTATCAAGGTTGTGTTAGTAGGGCACAAAATAAAATATCCAAGATATTGATAATCACATTTATTTTACTTTATTGAACATTTCCTTTATTTTTAAAAACAAATATGTACCTAAAAGATACTAAAACATAATAGGGAGGTATAGTTGCGTAAGCTTAAGGTACCTATTATAAATTATCTGGACTCCTGAAGACCTCTGGTCATTAACAATTTGTATAAAAGTAGGGACCATACAAGGGACTAAGACGAATGTCCTTAAAAAGAAAGCATAAATTTTACTCAAATATCTACCTGAAATAAAAATGGACAGAGTTTCTGCATTTTTACTGACAAGCAGAATGACACATAATAATTGTTGGGGATGGCTTGTATAGAGTTGACTCTCTCCTTATTAGCTACGGCTTGGCTAGGTTGCAGGGAGACGTCAGTATGGCATGGTGGCAAGGCTCCGATTGGCTAGCTGGCTGACGCGTTCGGTACATTCGGCCATCCTGGAATAATTGCTCCTGTAATGGGAACAGACCGTAATGGTTAGCATCTGGAACAACAGATCATTATGGCTCTTAACTTAAGGCTGGCTGACTCATGACTGGCTGACTAATGGCTGGCTATTAATATTAAAGCCTGTTTTAAAATTTTATCTTTATATTTCCGTTCAAGATATATACCTACATTTTAAATATAATAAGATGTCTTTAAATAGATAGTCTTATCAGAACTATACAAACAGGGCGCTATCCAAGTACCCTAACTCGCACTGGACCAGCTTGGTAAACTATATGGCATGTACCTTCTCTAGTCAGGAGAGACCAGTGCCCAACAGTATAACATATAAACCATAGTAGGTATATGAGTAGATTGATTTATATCGACTATGTATAGCTATCCTAAGTAGGCGGCGTGGTGTTAAGCGATTACCGTCGCGTCCATATGCGACGGTAATCGCTCGCGAGCAACCCCAGCTCGCTCGCTTAACACAACGCCTATACATATACACGCACACACACATAACAATAATAATATATAACAACAATCATATATATGTGAACAATAAATTGTAAAGTAATTAAAAGAGCACACATCTTTCTTACCAATAAAGTTTGTGATGGTAGGCCATCATCACGTAGTACTATATTATTCATTGTTCTGTTGAAACATGAATTATCAAATTGAAGGGACAAAAATATACATGTTTCCTTGTAGTGTTTATATTTTCAATCACTGGTGACCTAAAACAAAATACACATAATGTTAGTTATGAGAGGAATGCCCAGCAGTGGAACATTAACAGAAGTTTAAATTTTAATTTGCTAATACAACTAATTTTTCCAGTTATACAATTGTGAAAAAAACATATTTCATAAGCCCGATATTCTTTACCCTTTACCTTATGTATGATAATTTTATCGATATGGGAGCAATCAATACCGCAACACTATTTTTCATACAAAATGTTTTTATAAAATTGTATAGTGAAATAATCGTAAATATAAATGAAAATGAAAGGAAACGTGATCCAATATCTTTACTTAAGACTTTTAGCAAACATTTCATTTGTAAATTTGTAGAAATCAGGGGTATTTCGATGAAATATGCAGTACGTACCGGCGTAATGTACATGATGCTGTTTTTTCCCTCTTCTGCCGCCGCACCCAGTAAAACTGCACTTTGGCATCTTCTTTTACACCACTTCACCTTTCTCATTAAAGGATTTGCTAAAAAACACCACAAATAACGAAGAAATTCTAAAAAAACTATCCACAACAAAGCTCACTGACAGCTCAAGTACCACATGAAAGTGTAATAAGAAATGGCGAATCGGCCGCAAATAGGTATTACCATGACGTTACAGAAAAATGTTGCCAAAATTGGCACGTTCAACATTAGTGCTATCTCTTATCACATGAGTAGATAAACATAAGTGAGAAAGAAACAGAAATATGTTTTTAAGTTCTTCATCGGATTATAATACAAAAGTATAAGCTACGCTTTATATAGACAACTGTTTCAGATCCATAGGTATCATTATCAAAGCATTAAATAGATTCCAACAACTGACACATCTGACAAACAAAATATTTTTATTTTGACCAAATTAACTATAAAATATTGAAAACACTGTGAAAAGTTTTTTTTATTAGATACCTTTTGTTTTTAAAAAGTGTTGTGACAAAATTTAACCTTAAGTCTTACGGAGCGGCCCGGCGTTAAAGGCACCAATCAACATGCTTCAATTTGGGCGCGCGAAATTGTTTTCTATAATGTAATTGTAATTATTCTAAGAGCAACGGTGATAGTTTTTCCTTTTGAACTATGCTATTTCAGTAACTACAGTGGTCAACTATAGCCTATAGTACTTGTACTATTATTTATTCTGTGCCTATAGTCTATAGTATACATACATTACATACTCATCAGTCATCGCCGAGACTACATATCTACCAAACGCGATGGATCATGATGAAGGACCTAGGTACAGTCCGAAACAAGACGTATACCCCCGAAATTAGTCGTGAGTATATATAGCCGCTGATTTTATAATCATGTTTCATACGTTACGTCTTGTCTATAATCTATATCTATACTAATATTATAAAGAGGAAAGATTTCTATTTTTGTTCTTTTGTATGTTTGTGACGAATAAACTCAAAAACTACTGTTCCGATTTCAAAAATTCTTTCACCATTAGTAAACTACATGCACCCTGAGTAACATAAGCTACTTTATATTGCGGGAAAATGCTTCATTCCTACGTGAAAACGGGTAATAGGGTCAACGCGGTTGAAGCAACTGTTGAACGCCTATGATTTTAATATAGCAATGAAGCCTGCCATAGCACATAGGCTATTTTTTATCCTACGGGGACCCATTAAACGGGTCCACGCGGGCGTAGCTAATATTACATTTTATTTCTTAGTGCAGCTATACAAACTGAGCCTTATTTATTTAAATATTTCTTGATCAAATATACAGTTTTTCATCCTATTAACCCATAAAGTTATGGAAAATTATAGCGTGATCATAATTGGCCGTCCGATTCAGGTGAACTTCATCGAATCGTCAGTTTAAATAATAATTTTCTTTTATATTTCAAGGAGATATTCATTAATGGTAATTGCCGACGTGCATTGAACTATTTCTTTTAAATCTTACAATTTGATAAATTGATGAAGAATGTTCATGTCCAAAAAACAATGGCAAGATTGCATACATTGTCTGCCCTACGTAAAAATGAATGCAGAATCACATTTTGATCCAATTTTTCATAAAATATATTTACCATTAAGTAAAGGCCACTCCTCTGTGACCGGTGCCATACCTGTCATACCTTGATGCTCTAAGCTTAGTAGTATACTTCCGTCCAATAACTTCTTGCTAAATAAGTTTTCTTTCGCAAATTAAATTATGTTGAGCTCAATACGTACTGTAAGTGATTTTTGGTAGATTAACTCGAATAAACCACTATCGTATATGTTATACACTAACAATTAAAATTAAAAAAATACCAAAGCTACCAAAATGGCAGAATGGTAACTTTATTTCTCAAACGCGAAAGTAAGAAGTCAAATTAATTTATCTTGAAGAACATTTTTTACGGCTTGTCCGTCATTTAATGAGGTAATAAGAAACAAACGTATAAAAATATTATTATTTAGGTTCATATATAATATGTACAGGTATAATACTTTTTAATACGTTTGCTCAAAAAGTGGCGTATTGTAGGGACGTATAGCGTTCGGGATGTGGGCTATTACATACTCGAGCTTTTACTTTACCTTTTCCGAACTCGTGCGTTCTCTTCCCCAACTGTCAAAATAATGTCTATTAAAAAGAAAAAATCAACGAAGTTTTTACAAAAAAAAAATCATAGAAGTTTTTATGATCCATTCAAATATTTCTAAAAAGAAGCTAAGTACTAATTTGTATCAATTTTCAAATTTTAATGATTTGATTCAATGAGTTAGGTTAGGTTTTATTTCATTACATTTCATTTTCATTTCATATCAATAAAAAAATCTACTGAAGTCTTGGCTGTATGGGCATAGTTCCCATTGCCTACCCAGAATGGGTGAATAAAACAAAAAAAATCTCTGCATTCCTTTACGGTTGGCGCCATTTTCCAAAAATGTTCTTTGCGAGTTTTTATTATTTTATTAAATTACTTCGTTTTTTCGCAACTGTATTAAAAATAGTTGTTCAGTACACGTGCGGAACCGTCATTGTAAAGAGTTCCGACTGTCAACCCTCACCTTCGGTTGCGCCTCGGCTCGGGTAGATATTTGTCGGAACTCTTTGCAATGACAGGCTTACCGCACTCGTAATGAGTAATGATATTTGCACAAATACCTATGGGTGAAAAAAGGTTTTACAAAATATTTTTACCCCTTAGTAGGGTGTACAAATTTTAATTTATTGTAATAAAATAATTATTTTAATGTCTTTATTTAAACTTAAATTCTTAAAATGACTAAGTACTTATAATAAAAAATAATAATCTAAAAATAAAATCTCATCTCATCATTCCAATTCCTGCTTCAGCGGGAATCGAACCCAGACATTGCGCCAGACAGGTAGTGTACAATGATCACTCGACCATAATTTTAAGACTTTTTTGTTGCAAACCGTGGACATACTTACACTGTACACACAACCTCAAACGGGCTTAACTCTTAGCTGCCTCATATATGTCTGGTCGGCAACCTCACTTCACGGCTGATTTGGCTACAGCGTTGGTACCTACTTCTATGGTCCATCGACCGAATTCGTATCATAATTATATTAATATCATAAACAGATTCAGATTGAAAATGGTCTCGGAAGTAAATAACGTCCCTGCGAGGTACGTAGGCGGTCACAGTGAGGTAAAATATAATGTTTTACGTTCACTCCATTCTAATAAACCATAGTATTATTATATGACAGGCTTACCGCACTCGTAATGAGTACCTAATGATATTTGCACAAATACCTATGGGTGAAAAAAGGTTTTACAAAATATTTTTACCCCTTAGTAGGGTGTACAAATTTTAATTTATTGTAATAAAATAATTATTTTAATGTCTTTATTTAAACTTAAATTCTTAAAATGACTAAGTACTTATAATAAAAAATAATAATCTAAAAATAAAATCTCATCTCATCATTCCAATTCCTGCTTCAGCGGGAATCGAACCCAGACATTGCGCCAGACAGGTAGTGTACAATGATCACTCGACCATAATTTTAAGACTTTTTTGTTGCAAACCGTGGACATACTTACACTGTACACACAACCTCAAACGGGCTTAACTCTTAGCTGCCTCATATATGTCTGGTCGGCAACCTCACTTCACGGCTGATTTGGCTACAGCGTTGGTACCTACTTCTATGGTCCATCGACCGAATTCGTATCATAATTATATTAATATCATAAACAGATTCAGATTGAAAATGGTCTCGGAAGTAAATAACGTCCCTGCGAGGTACGTAGGCGGTCACAGTGAGGTAAAATATAATGTTTTACGTTCACTCCATTCTAATAAACCATAGTATTATTCAATATTTAGCCGACGACAAATTAAGGAGTGTCTACCGAAATAGAATAAATAAATAAATAAATAAAAATAAAACTTACAGCACAAATTAAACAGATTTATAACTGAATTACCTTATGTTGATGTTTTTGAAATTAATTTATGTAGGTATTAAGTATACGATATAAAATACCCGTGTATTTGTAGGTGCGTCTATTTCGTTCTAGCTTTCCAGCATACAACAAACCAAACCAAATAAATCGATATCTGGAGTTTTGGCGGGAAGTCGAAAAAGACACATTGTGCTCTTGTTTTATTTTTACTTTCTTGTTGTATTTATGAGTTATATCGGATAAATTTGATGGCATTTTGCACGAGTGTTGTGAATTAAAATATCAGTACAAAAATATGTTTTGTTACGTTCTGGGAAAGAAGCCATCGCTTTACTTGAATGTCTGACTGACTTGACTGACTGATTACTGACGACTTACTGACTTTACCTATTATTACTCGTCCTATTTCACCGAAACTGGCAAAAACGTGATGCAAAAATTATACTTGACGCTGGCAATATACAGAGTTTGCGATGCCATAATTGAAGAACGAAAAAAACGATATCTCTCCTATGGTACCAGGTACCTTTTGAGGACCTCTCCGCCGATACCAAACATAGACAGGCTTATCACGTTATGTATGTAAATTAAGTGATTTAATTCATTCCTAGTCAATAATATGCTTGACCTGTTTGATCTAATTATACGACAGAATATTAGAGGGTCGTTCATAAGGGCCACTTGAGGCTGATTCCATTGAAATTCTCGCAAAATGGGCGTTCTGTTCACAGTCAACTTTCTATATCAAGATATAGAATTTTCAGATGCTATATTGAACTAAGAAAGTCAACACTGAAAGAGGGCTGCCAAGGTGAAAGCAATCTATACAGCTGAGCCAAAAGGTTACGGTCGGGAGTTAAATGGGCGATAGCCAATAAGAAGGGAGTCGTCTCTATATAAGCCTTTTCCAGCCATTATTTTGTGTCATTCTGCTTGTCAATAAAAAAAATGCTCTGACCGTTTTACTTCTTGTTGCTATACACGACTGAAAATGTGTGCTGTTTTGTATTAATGTCTAATATCAATTAAATTTACAGAAGCATGATAATCAGACTCTCATCAAACTATTTGCTTATTTCATGGATAGCTAATGAACGTACATTATTGGCTTGAATATACATTAGGTTATAAATAATTTCTCATTAGCTTCATCAGGTAGCCACTTAGTAGCACCAAAGACACGCAACAATTAATCTTTATTGTTTTGATCACTCATATACAACTAACGTACATAATTACTATATAATTAAGGATTGCTTGAACTGTTGTTACGATGTTTCTTAATATAATAAGGCTCCACATTTATTATATATCTACATTGTGGCTGCAACCCTTATGCGTCCCACTGTTCGGCACGGGTCTCTCCCCATTATTGGGGAAGCTTGGAGCTCACTCACCACGCTGCTCCAATGTGGGTTGGTAGAATTATAATCTGACAATTTTGACTACTTGATGTGAGAAAAAAATATAAAAACTTAGTTCCTATATAGACTTTTTATCCTGGAAGTATGTTATGCGCGCGAGAAGATACAAAAATATCCTCTTGGGCTTCCCGACTACAAACTTGCATACAATGGGTTCTGTTTGGTTATTCTTATGTATGTATTAAGTATTATTACATACTTTATCTATATGTATCTAATTTCTGTATTACTTTTATTATAGGTATGCACTAAATTCGCCTGATCTGTTATCCTGGGACGGGCCTACTGGAAGATATTTCAGTGTGGTAAGTAGTGCCCTTATTATTGTGCCTTATATTATTTAATTTTGTTAATTTTTATTGTGAAGAATAAAAAACTATTCAATAACTAAAAAGGTCTCTCCCCTTTATTGGGGAGGCCTGGAGCTTACTCCACCACGCTGCTCCAATGCGGGTTAGTGGCCAACCCGCTGCCGGATGTTATCAAACCACCCATAAGGTCTCCGATAAGGTTTAACGACTGTTATTTATCGATAACGACCGGGACCGACGGCTTGTCGTGCCCTCCGAAGCACGGAAACGCGCATGAAATTTTGCCACTAGCGGTCACCCATCTCACACCCGACCGCGCCCGTTTGGCTTAGCTGCATAGACCGCTTGCGTTCTACGCTAGCCGCCGAGCCATGCGCTTTACCAAATGCCAACAAATTGTCTACCAAATGTTTATTTTACCATAAGGGAGGAGCTCAAGGCAGAAAACTAATGATAACGTAAACGACTATTCGAAAACAAAAACTATATTTTACAAAAAGTCTAAATACATAAAAATTCAGTAATCCGAATGATATCAGGGCGTAATTTTATCAAACTCAATACTGTCATCGTCGTCTGCCAGAATTATTGTACAAGAGCTCTTCAGGGAGGTCACCTGCTTTTGGAGAGTCCTCAACCGAATCTCCACCAGCTCGAAATTCTCCTGCAGATTGTTTATCTGGATCTGCATGCGTTGACGTATCTGGAAAAGTGGAAATAAAAATATGAGCTTTTTGTTATCACAGTTTTACACGCGGTAGATATTGTTATTTATTACCATAGAGTTTCATCCATTTTTCATGAATTCTATAAAAAAAGAAACAACTCTTTATAGCCCATAGATTTAGTATATGACTACGTATATTACAATATACGTTTCTATATCTATACTAATATTATAAAGAGAAAAGATTTGTATTTTTGTATGTTTGTAATGAATAAACTCAAAAACTACTGTTCCGATTTCAAAAATTCTTACACCATTAATAAGCTACATTCACCCTGAGTAACATAGGCTACTTCTTACCGGGGAAAAATGCTTCATTCCTACGTGAAAACGGGTAATAGGGTCAACGGGGTTGAAGCAACTGGCTACACGCCTAAGATTTTAATATAGCAATGAAGCCTGGAATAGCAGATATAGGCTATATTTTATTCTACGGGGACCCATTAAACGGGTCCACGCGGGTGAAGCCGCTGGCAGAAGGCTAGTATATATTATACGTAGTCAAATTACGTATATATAATAAATCTACATTATAGACCAACCAACCAACCAACGATGGTGAGTCTGTGGATACAAATGTATTTTCAAGGTGCAATGTGCGACATAATATATGTTGGGCACATTGCACTTTAACCATCATACCACACATAATGCCTAAGTTAACCTTGTCGACCCAAGACGAAGGGACCAATAGCTTTATGTGTCCTGCCTAGCACGGAAACATGTACGAGCTGTCACCCATCTTACACCCGACTGCCTCCGTTTGACTTAGCTGGGTAGCGTAGATCATGCCTTCTATCCTAATCACTGAAACAAACATAGCCGGGCGGATAGCATAACGCGAGCGATCTTTCCTCAGTACTAAGATATGGCTAGGCAGGGCTAGGCAAATTTATTGCACTATTGCGTACCTACTTCGGAAGACAGCGGATTAGGTACTCACAGATTCATATCTGCTTTAAAGTGGGGTAGTTTGGCGGAACGCAAAACCATTACACTAGGACCTACTGTAATGGTTTTACTAATACCCACTGAGTAGGTATTAGTACACTTTAGTAATTATTAAATACAATTCTCTAGCTAGATGGAGCCTTGCAAGTTATCAACCATTTTCATATTCATTCATCACTAAATAATCACTGTTTTGGTATTTCGCTATGCTACTCCTGATTTTCTGATTCTGCTTTTTAAAGAGAAATATTGATTTGTAATCATCACATCCTCTCTTTGATGCAACGAAATGCGACGGAACGACAAGCGAAACAGATTTTTTTAAAGTAAGCGAGTTTTTGATGGCGCCATTTCGAAACTACATTGATTGAGTGATTGATTCGTTGAGTTTGAAATGGCACTTGAGGTTTTTCGAGTACTGTGGATGTGTAGATTATGGAAAAATATGGCATTTCATTAAATAGCCTAGTATTCTTCCGACTTCAAATGTACGAAATACTTACTTGTTTATTATTAAATGAGCGTTTGGACGAGTAAAACAAATATTAAAGTTTAGAAGGGAACCTATTCCCTACTGCTTTCAGAATTGCATGAACTACCTGGCTGGCTGGCTGCAACCCTTTTTGCGTCCCACTGCTGGGCACGGGTCTCTCCCCAATATTGGGGAGGCCTGGAGCTTACTCCACCACGCTGCTCCAATGCGGGTTGGTGGAGATGCGGGTTAGTGGCCAACCCGCTGTCGGATGTTTTCAAACCGCCCATAAGGCCTCCGACAAGGTTTAACGACTGTTATCTATCGACAACAACCGGGACCGACGGCTTAACGTGCCCTCCGAAGCACGGAAACGCGCATGAAATTTTTGCCACTAGCGGTCACCCATCTCACACCTGACCGCGCCCGTTTGGCTTAGCTGCATAGATCGCTTGCGTTCTACGCTCGCCGCCGAGCCATGCGCGCTTCATGAACTACCTAATACGGCAAATGCTCTTACAAATGAATGTTAAGAGTACTTTAAAACATTTAAGTTAGTTGAATGGATTAAGGGAATGGACACAACACAGATTAGGTACTAAACGCTAATTATGTACACGCGTATAAGGTCGTTTTTGGATACGCGTATAGACGATCTTTTGGCACACTACATGTGTCCTAGGAGCGTTAACGCATTTATAAGCTCGTTTATGGGAGCCGTGAGAGATGCCACCTTTGGTGATGGTTTGAGAGGTTTAAACTGTTGGGCAAAAAGTAACACGCGTATCTTCTAGTGTGAAAACCGAATCGACTGTGTACCCACAGAAATAATTTAATCAGAAAACGCCCTTAATGGATCATGGGAGTGTAACATACGATGTATACAGACAAAGTTAAGATTTTCTTAGAATTTTGTGGAAGATCTTATTATCGTCTCATGAACGGTGTCCATGGGGCATAATCTTTTAAGATTTAATATAGGTACCTACCATATATGTATGTAGAATAAAGCTACTACGTTCTATAGGTTATACAATGCGAGATTAGTTCTAATAAAATTTATCCGAGTACATTCATAGAAATCATAAATACAATATTCGTCCTTACGTGCTATCGGCATCAGAAAAATCCATGTGATCAAATTCAAATATATTTCAAGATATGAATGGAACTTTCAAGATATGGTCGTTATAATGGTATTCAGAATTGGATCTTATACTAACTTGAGATCATTATTTAATGTAAGGCAAACTTATTACCGACGTTTTGCGAAACTCTCAGTCTCAATCTGACAACTAGCTTAGTTGTAACACACTAATCATAGCCTCATAGGTCCGGGTCGTCTCCTCTGGGGGAAGTCGTTTGTTACTTGATATTTTGCTCTATTAAGGACACCGCCCTTTAGTTTAACCGTTTACGGCTTACATAAATCAGACTTTCATTCAATTTCCTCTGACACCCTCAGGTCCATGTTTAAGGTCAATTCATTTATTTAGGTCCTGAGTACTTGACATCCTGGTAAGTCACATACGGCTCAAATCCTCCCTTAGAACGTAAACACGATATATAGTGCCAGAACCTACGTGGACTGAACTTGATATCCTGTTCAATAAATTTTATGTACTTGTTATAAGCTTCATCAACACCATTTTTAAAGCAGCTCTTAAGTCTGAAAAACGCTTATAATCATCATTTTTTTCTAAACACTATGCAATTTCATTTTCCGCTCTGTATCACGTATATTTTCGAATATCAAGACACCAAATTTAGGTTCATTTACAATTAATTATTAATGTCAAGTGAAGCCCTAATTATAAAAATCAAACTCAACCCTCTCAAGATGCTACTCGGTGTGTTATCGGCTGAGTGTACTTAGTAATAATAGAACCTTAATTTGAGATAATTTTATAAATCTATACTACGATGAACCTGTGAAATCGTAGCGCTGACCGAAGATTTACGCCATAAATGGTACCTGAACGTTGTATAGGTATAAGCTTATATACACAACGTTCACTATTTAGGGCGTTGTGTATAAGCATGTGATAGTTATTTATTGTTTAGTCTTACACGAATTTGTTCAGAATTACATATACCTACCAAAGCAAACCAAAACACAATAATTTTAACGATTACAAGCCCACAACACTAGCAAAAGGGTATGTCTATTATCTAAAATTCCCCGTGTAAGAACTGTTTAATAATATAATTTGGACTACAAAATCCTGTATAATATCTTAAAATACCAACCGTAAATACACACGGATATAAAACAGCGACACAAATTGTCCATACATAGTCAAAAGCAAAATACATACATAGCAAAAGGGTAAGTATTTTTAATACAGTTGCTCAAAAAGTGGCATATTGCAGGGACGTATAGCGTTCGGGAAGTGGGCTATTACACACTCGTGTTTTTTCTTTACCTTTTCCGAACTCGTGCATTTTCTTTCCCAACTGTCAAAATAATGTCTATTAAAAAGAAAAAAAAAAACAACCACGAAGTTTTAGAAGTTTTTATGATTCATGAAAATATTTCTAAAAAGAAGCTACTTACTAATTTGTTTCAATATCAGATTTAATGATTTGATTCAATGAGTTAGGTTAGGTTTCATTTCATTTCATCTCATAACATTTTCATTTCATATCAATAAAAAAAATCTACTGAAGACTTGGCTGTATGGGCATAATTCCCTTTGCCTACCCAGAATGGGTGAAGAAAACAAAAAAAAATCTCTGCTTATATTCATTTACGGTTGGCGCCATTTTTCAAAAATGTTCTTTGCGAGTTTAGATGATTAGTTAGTTGAGTGTATTGTGATTTTATTATTTTATTAAATTGCTTCATTTTTTCGCAACTGTATTAAAAATAGTCGTTCAGTACACGTGCGGACCCGTCATTGGAAGGAGTTCAGACTGTCAACCCTCACCTTCGGCTGCGCCTCGGCTCGGGTATACATTTGTCGGAACTCCTTGCAATGACAGCCTTTCCGCACTTGTAATGAAATATACTATTATCTAAAATTAACCGTGTAAGAACTGTTTAATAATTTGGACTAAAGGAACCTGTTTAATATCTTAAAATACCAACCGTAAATACACATGGGCATAAAAACAGCGACACCTAATTGTCCACACATAGTCGATTTTTTATTAAAGTTTGACAAAAAGTACTTGGTAGTGGGTGTCCCTGTCCACGTGGACCTGCGCATATATTTAACGCGCGTCCTAAAAAAATTTATTATAGATATGTACATAATTATCTTCGAGATATTTTTGATCTTGTTTTGTGTTGAACCGTACCATTATTTTACAGATATACGCCTTGTGCTACATATTCACAAAGATATGTTCGGCGAACTTATTAAGTTTCGATGGCTTTATTGTTTGAACTTCGTTCGTCGTACAGATTTCATCGTTTTCCAAGCCAACGCGTCCAAAAACACAGCTCTCGTCGTTGCCTAGCTTTGAATCTGTATAATAGATTCATGAGTCCTTATGGGACAGGAAGAATCAGCACCATAGTTTGCCCAACAGTTAGGTATCACGTCACTATTCGAAAACTAAGAAGCGATAACACTGGACTGCAAAAAAATCGTCTCCTTATTTTTATTTATTATTAATTTATTGTACATGAGTTATCGTATATTGTGTTATAATTATCTAAAATATATTATCTAAAAAGGAATTGAACATGTAATTAAGTACAGCTCATAAAGTCAAATTAATCAAATAACGGTATTATTAAAGTAACATAATTATTACGGTCCAAGTTTCAAAGTGATTTTACTGACACCAGTTCTAAAAATATCAGAAAATTATCTCATCATGGTGATGAGATTCCATTTAATTTGTAGTATCGTTTATTTTCAACATTTTCCTTGGAGTTTTTTAGCGAATCCAACAGAAATGTGCAAGCATTGCTGCTGACCATATCCCTCTGAAGCGTTTTTCAATTTGCATAATATCGAGATGAAACCTTTCACCTTGCTCATCAAAGGCATCAAGATTTTCAGGAAAGAAATTAACGCGCGAGTTCATAAAATGTAGTTTAAGTGACATATAAATTGCATACTAAAGCTTTATAAGCATAAAGAATCTCTTGAATGTTTTTTTGGACTACGAATACAAAAGCTGAAATAGTTTTCAGCTTTTGTATTTATTGTTTATTACCAAAAAATTATGACAGAAAGTACAAAAAGTTAAACTACACTACCTACACATAAAATACTTAACAATTTTTTTTGCAAAACTTATCAAAATTTTCGATACAGAATGTAAACAATTGACAGACAAGTTTTCAGCTGACTGTTGTTAAGTCACAGATTATTATGCACAAGCATACAGTGAATGCGCATAATAAAATATTATCGCATGTTTTATTTACGAGTATGTTATACCCTAGTTATGATGTTGACGCAAAAAAAAAAATTAAAAAAATATTCATTTCGAAAAATGTAGACCTTAAAGAAATAATCGCTCAACGGGAATAGATTCAGACATTCAGAGTATCAAAAAATTGTCTGAGGCATAATTTTTTTATGGTGGATTTGGTTGCTGACCAGTGTAATTAGCTAAAAACTCACCTCGTCCCTCTCTTTTTGACAAGCCCTGCACTGTGCACGGCTTTGTATCAACTGCCTTTCCAGCTCCGAGACCTGGGTCTGCATGTAGCGGCGCATAGAGTCGGCTCTCTCTTTCGCTCTCGTAAGGGATCTGTTGCTCTCCAGCCTGGCCTCCTCCAAGTCTTTCAGGAGATGACTACATTCTGTTGACTTCTCTTTGTATCTCGCTTCTTGTTGAGATAGCTTCTCTTCTAACCGCAGGATTTGGCATCTAATAAAAAGAATACATAATATGTAAAGTTCTTTTTAAATGTTTTAAATATTTTTTAACGCTTTTCATGTCTTATTGCTGGACTCGGATGTCCTCTCGGAAGTGAGGGGGATGTAGATCCACCATGCTGAAGTATAAGAATGGTGAGAGAAGTATGATGGATTTTTAGTCTGATGAGCGCACTGAGAATCGTACACGAAACCTCTGCTTCAGTCATACGTCTTAACCACTTAGTGGTTAAGACAGCTGCTCACAGCTATCTCTAATTAAAATGCAAAAAAACCGAAACTTTTTATAGAGTAATAAACACATTTCATTTTTAAAAATACACGATAAATCAAGGAAGGAAATCCGCACAGACAAAGCTATATCATTATCGTGTAATATTCGTATTACGCCTAAGGATTCTCGGACAAGGCCAGAGCCACCAACAAATTGGCACCTGGCAAAATTAGTTTATACTCGTTCTTTAGCTAAAATCATGAGGTAGCAAGGACCTTGAACGGGAAGGTCCTACGTGAGGTATTACGCTATTATGTAAGTACTATGTAGGTGCATGAACTTAAAATGCTTAGGTTTTTGTACACTATCCGATCCGATATCCATACTTCCATACTAAAATATTATAAATTTTTCTTATTTTTATTCTTATAATTATAATTTTCCCATACTATTATTTCTTATTCTTATAATTATTAATATTTCTTATTTTTATAATTTTTCCATACTAAAATACTAAAAATATTATAAATTGACGACCTACGTGGCGCAATGGTTAACATACCGGACTGCCAATCGAGGGGTCCCGGGTTCGATTCCCGGCGAAACAGAAATTTCAATGATGAGTTTAAATTTCTGTTCTCGGTCTGGGTGTTTGTGTTTCTGTCTTTGTATGTGTCCATGGTACCCACGACACAGGGTATATCTACCCTACTGTGGGGCTATGAGTGTGAAGCGTTAAAAAAAATAAACAATAAACATTCGAAAGTAACTCTGTCTATCTGTCTGTCTGCTACGCTTCGCTGCTTAAACTACTGACCGACTTTAATGAAATTTGAAACACAGGTAGAGTGGACCTTGGGAAAGGACATAGGATGGTTTTTATTCTACGGGAACCTTTAAAACTTTCCACGTGGGCGAAGCCGCTGTCGGAATACTAGTTTTTTATATAAATTACTTTATTGCTGTGTACTGTAAGTTAAGGGCGGAGTTCTGTCATTATTGCTAGTATCGCTTCAAAAAGATTTTTTTCAGACAAAGTAAAGATGTGATCAAAATTTGTCAGTCGAATAGTTAACAACATCAAATCAGTCTGTTAACAGAACGTTTCCAATGAAGTTTAAGACGTCCGAATGTCTCGTATTTTCTCAGTGTTATTTCGTTATAACACGGGTAATGGGACTAAATTTAAAAGTATAAAAAAAAAACAGTGCATACCACGTTCTCGCGAAAACTCCGATAGCATTCTTGATTACAAATTATTTGGCCCGTAAATACGAGTAGCTACGTTATTCAAAAAATATTGAATATTTTGGGAATATCTATTACACTATACAGTTTGCGGCATTGCACGAGTTTGGCTATTCATCGGGTTCTAAAAGCTAAAATATGCAGACTACCGCAACGCATTGTTTTAGGGATGTACCGTTAGAAACTATGTACTCTGTATAAAGCTGATCCGAGTGATGAAAACTCTTATTGACTACATAAACAAAGCAATCACTCTACACAAGACAACTTTTCTGTGCTTCCCATTGTGCTGCTCCAGAGGATAATAGTCCCTCTATATACCTATATAAACTCCCTTTTTCACGAAACAAAAATAAAACAATAGCGTAAACGGGTGCACCGTAGGTACAATCATTTTTACGTCCCACTACTGATTTCGGCTCTTTCCTCCTAATTGAAGAAAAGAGCCTGGAGCTTGCACCACCACATTGCACTGTGCACATTAGCGTACATACATACTGACTAACCTACTATCTAATACCTTTAAACGAGCAAGTCTGGTATATACCTATTATATATTTTTTAAACTCGGAAACGGCTCCAACGATTTTCATGAAATTTAATACCCTGATTTCGGGGGTGATAAATCGATCCAACTAGAAGTTATTTTTAGAAATTTTAATTTACGAAACAATATTTTTAGCGATAATCAACTTAAATATAAACTGAAAAATGAAAAAACTAAATGTTTCTTGACATCTATTGGAGAGTATTAATAATATTGTGGCGTAGAACGCCGTCAAACGCCATCCGCCAATCCGACGTTCAAAGAATTGACAATGTAGATTTGAAAGAGCTCTATAGAAATTTCTTTCATTGAATTAAAGCTTCCTTAGCCTAACGGTTATGTGGGCTGACAACGAAACTAGGACCTGGGTTCAAACCTCAATCAAAACTATATTGCGTTTTTTTGTGGAAAATAAATTGTTTTTATCCCAGCAACGCTCGGTCGTCCAGGTTCTCGTATATTTGTAACCTACCGTCGACTAGGTTAACAACTGCTATGCTATCTATCGACACAAATCGAGACAAAAGGCTTAAATAGTACTTCAAAACTCAGAGAAGCGCTTCAATACTTAGATATTACTTTTGTACAGAATATTATGTTTGCAGAATTCGTTATTCGCACTTTAAGTTCTACTACCTTTCAGTTAACGACATTGGACAGTGTGAAGTCACCATTACAACGAACAATCTTCGTATCCGGTCAAAATGATTAAACTTTAGTTAGAACTAAGTTTACTTATCCACTGTTATACAGCCATTTGTTCTAATGGCGAAGTTTGACCTTCGCTTTAGGTTGAGTCCTTATTACTTATCGTAAGGGTTTTTTATAATTAAAGAGTACTGCTGGGAGATTTTTTCGGTCCCATTTTTATCTCTCAGCACAACATCTAGCCCAAACGGGCACCTAAAGGCGATGAACGGGAAAAGATGTCATTCTTTAAGGTACCTAATATTGAATAATTATTTTTGTCTTTTATGATCTTTATAAGTGTATCGTGAAAATCACGGACTAAGGTATTATTCGAAATCGTCCGGCTAGTTTCGGATCTATTGTAGGTTAAGAATATTCAGAGTTTCCGGTTATCCTAATAACTCAATATAGAAATCTTGGTCTTTCATATTTTAATCGGCTGCAACCCTTTTTACGTCCCACTGCTGGGCACAGGTCACTCCTCATTATTGGGGAGGCCTGGTGCCTACTCCACCACGCTGCTCCAATGCGGGTTGGTGCAGATGCGGGTTAGTGGCCAACACGCTGTCGGATGTTTTTGACTGTTATCTATCGACAACAACCGGGACTGACGGCTTAAAGTGCCCTCCGAAGCACGGAAACGCGCGTGAATTTTTTTTTTGCCACTAGCGGTCACCCATCGCACACCCGACCGCGCCCGTTTGGCTTAGTTGCACAGATCGCTTGCGTTCTACGCTAACCCCCGGGCCATGCACGCTTCATATTTTAATTAAGTCTCTATGATACATATAATACAGAAATTAGGCCAAGTATAGTAGACCTTTTCAGAGTTTATAATGTTGCCTGCATTTAGGTTTGTTTTGTACGTACGCAAATTGACCTGCAAAGTACCCTTAATTCCCATATATGTCTGTGTTCATAAATAAATATGCACGTTTATCAACTTTTACAAAGGCACGTACGTTACAATTACAGATAGGTTTATAGTTGGTAGAACCAGGTCCATGAAGGAAGCATCACCACTGCACTCATTTCTGCTGTGAAACAATTGTATTGGTGGAAAGGTGTTGCTGCCGGCCAGACAGACATGAGGCGACCAACAGCCTCCAAAGTAGCAGTACAATTACATACGACCGCTGACTTTGTTTGAGGATGTAGGTAGATTTCCATGGGCAGGGACCATTTAATTTAACATCACGCAACCTGCACATGGTCCTTTACTACTCGAAGAGATGTCCCGGCGGCCAGCATAAAACGCAAGCGATCTATTAAAGCCAAACGGGCGCAGTCGGGTGTGAGAGAGGTGACTACTATTGGGAAAAAAACTGGTGCATTTCCGTGCTTGGGAGGGCACTTTATCGTGGGTCCGGGTTGTTGTCATTAACAGTCATTAAAACTTGACGGAGGCTTAAGGGGCAGTTTGAAAACATCCGACAGCGGGTTGACTAATAACTCGTATCTCCACCAACACGCATTGGAGCAGCGTGGTGGAATAAGCTCTAGGCCTCCCCAATAATGGGGACGCAGAACGGACGAACGGAAATGTGTACGTACTTGTAGTCATCAATAGCTTTAGAAAGGTTTTCGATTTCCTTTCTCTGTTCTTCCACGGTGTACCTCACTCTCTTGTTCTCTTCGACCAACTTCGTCCTGTCAGCCTTCTCTTGGTTCAGATTGCTCACTGCGGTCATCAACTGAAACGAACCACAATAATTAAAGCACCTAATGATAAAAAACTCGCAGACTGAGGCTTCCATTTCCATTTAAATTTATGTAGAAATCGTAAGTCAAACTAAAAAGTTGATTTTTATTATTATTATTTTTGATGGGAAAGATGTGGCATAGAGTGGCAGAAAACAGAAAGGAATGGAAAAGGTTGGAGGATTCCTTTGCCAACTGGCAAACAGACATGCCTAAAGTCACCAAATCACAAATAAATGAAAAGTGAATTATACAGTCTGATAAAAAGGCTAATAAAAAAAATATATCGGTACATACCGTCATTTCATTTTGTCGTTTAAAATAACGGATTTGATGATGACGGCCTTGGAGCACAAAAGGAGCATTCTATTATGTACAGATTACTCTTGACAGATCTTAAATTAAGTTCGATAAAGTTATTATCATAACTTAATAAGTAATGTGTCCATTATATTTATTAGTTTCCCCTAATATATATTTTTAACTCTCCGATCCGATTCGATTCGAAATTGGTTAGATTTAGATATTTTAAAGACACTAGTTAACTTCATACAATACGAAAAAATAAATTGCTGAAACCCTGTGGGTCAACACGCCACTGTGATGACACCAAATCTTTAATACTTGCTTCAAATTAATTACACATAATGTACATCATCGTTTTCAAAGACCTTATATTCCCATGTTTGGGCTTAAACAAGAAGGTACTTATGACTTTGGTTAGAACCCAAATAACCGTCAAATTAAAAAGGCTGCTTTACAGGTTCTAAACAAAAAGGCATATTGTATTTCACTTATTAGATCAACTTTGCAAAATCGAATCTGTAAGGTACCTAATAAGATTCCCGTCCCTAATGGGATTTGAGGAATGTTTCTGCAAGGGTTTTGTACTCAATAAAGTAATGTTCCCTTACTTTTTTGCACGATACGATGTAATGAAATGATTTAGCATTTGGAAAAACTTGAAAGTTCGAATAAGGACGGATCACCACAGCTGCAGCCATTACTCATTCTCTCAGTCCAGTCGTCCGTGTGATGCCGTGACCAAGGAAAATTGGGATTTTAAATAAATATAGATTACGCAGGAAATTTGCCACTAACAGTCACCCATTTTACTCTCGACCGCGTTCTACACTAACAGAAACGTTCACATAATTGACATAATAAATTGTGATAATTATAATGGCCACTTTTCACCACATCATCGCATCGTCACAGACAGGGCGTCGCAAAAGCTAATTGAATAGGAAGCCGTACGCTTCAGTAACGACGTTCCTGAAATCACATTACTGACGGGAATTTTCAGTCAGGAAGGAATTTGTTCACGGATTTTATTTTGCTTGCGTTCAGGTCAGGCCATCCTTTATACATATATATTGTTAAAATAACAATATTTTAAATTATGCTGCTGCAGGCTGCAGGCTGCGTGATGTTAAATTGTCGCAGCCACAGAACATATTAAAGAGGTTAGAATGGAATTGTGGGCGGGACAGGCGCGCCAAGGATATGAGCAACGCTGGGCGTGTGCCCAGTGATTCGTGCTTGGGTGTCCAAGCACGAATCACAATTTGTTCAAATGTAATCGCGTCATTGTGCGGCGCTAAGATTGGCTAGATTTAAAATTGCAAATATGTGCGTAAGCTTATATTTATTTAAGTACAGATGTAGTGGAGGGGAAAGATGGGGCTGGATCGACGAAACCGGTTTTTATACGAACAGCGCATTAACACTATTCTACCTCTTTTAATATGTTTTGTGGTCGCAGCCCATGGACATCTACTCACGCAGAGATCTTGTTTTTTTCTGAGATCCCTCTAATAAGTCGAAGAGGACTATAGTCACCTTTTATAAATCTGGCCGACACCTGCAACTATCTGCTGAAAGGCAATTTGACTTGCTTCCGACTAAAGATGGCACGGTGTTACTTGAACGAAATCGCGGGCGGCCGCTGGTTAGTATATATATAGATTATTACTCTTTTTTAACTTAAACGTTAAACTGGTTAGTGCAAATTGAGAAAGGTATTGTATCGGTATTGTAGGTGATAGAACTTTGCTCCCCGATCGAGCTAAAGTATCACCGCTGTACCACTTCTGCCATGAAGCAAACAGTCTTGGTAGAAAAGTGCAATTTCTCTGGGATCCTATCATCAGACTTTGACTTGGGGTCACTTGGACCACCTCGGGAATGTAAGATTTCGAACAAAAACCATTTTTTGAAAGAATTTGCTCTTAACTCCTAACCGTCGCAGTACCTTCCATCATCAGCTCAGCAATATGAGATGATGATTACTATGCTCAAATATCTATTATGCTTCAGAAAGTATAAGAAAATTAATATGTGTTAAGCTAACCGTCTTGGTAGAAAGCTGCAATTGCCGGCCAGCAACCACTGGCAATACTTAAGCTGTTTTGAAGGTGGGCTTAGAAGTCCATGTGTTGTAGCGACCACTTAGTACCACGTAGCCTGCATGCTAGTCCACTACTCAATTCAGATAAAAAAGGTAGTCAGCGCTTGCATAGTAATATTACCTTCTCCTTGACAAGATTCAGTTCGTTAGCCAGCTGCGTTGAGTTCTCTTCGGCGAGTCTTTGCAGCTGCTTCGCTTCGTGCAGTTGTATCTGCGCACCTTTCAGCAGGTCCGGCAACGGAGCTAGTTCCTGTAACTTCTCCTGGAACTGCATCTGTTGAGAGAAACAATTATTACTATGAAAGAAAAAAGAGAAAACAGGAGGAACAAAAGAAAAATGTTAATATTTATAGGTAATAGAAAAGTATTATTATTTAACACATGTTAAATAATAATAACAATAATAAATCATTTAATTCAGAATAAATCCATATTGGTGTGTTTAGTAAGTGCATTCTTATAAACTAAAGTTAGTAGTAATAAATTGTGATTGTGATTTTGTGTATTTAAGCCAAAATACACAAAATCACAATCACAATTATATAAAATTGCGTTGCATAATAATTACAATTAAATTATTTAATGTCAAATATGAACATAGGTAATTAATAAAATCAATTAACACAATAATAACAATCTTCATATATATCCAGTCGCAACTTTTGTCAAGTATTGTTCCAAGAAGAAAAGAAAGAATAACAAGTTTGTTAATAGAAAAAAAAGAAGAAGAGTGAAAATACTTGGAAAATAAAAAAATAAGTGGAGAGAAAAGGAAACACGAGAGGCGCAAAGACAAAATTGCCGGTTGTAACGTGTAATTCTCTCCCATGTTTATAATTAAATTAATGTGAATTTGTGTGTGTAAGTTACAGTTACGTAGTAACTATTTAGTAATCTGTGGTTACAGGAACTTGCTTTGTAGTCAAGAAAAATAATGAAATGATGAGAAGTAATGAAATAAATATCATATGCCCTTTAGCGAATCTAAATAACCACAATGTTAGTAGAGGCTTCTAGCTTAATCATCTCTTCAAAATATTGCCCATTCTCTCATTCAATTCTCTTAATAATTATTATACTACTGCTACTGCAATTTACACTTTTATGTTATATCTTCTATTTAATGACAGGGCTGATATTCATGCTGGCTACCAAAATTAGTTAACGACGTTTAAATATCAATTCGTTGCACCAGTAAAACTGTATTTAAGTAAATTTCAGTATATAATAAACGTGTAACGTGTAAATATTTCATTTATCATTTAAGAGTGTATCGACTGTAGGAACAGCATAGTTAGGGGCTTATGCAGATTTAAATATTTACTAGCAACAGGCGCTAGACTTTAATTACCATAATACTATTTCCGTAACTTACTATTTAAAAGAGTAGGTACTATTTAAAAATTTGAAGCGACTTGTGGCTGGCGAATAACTCAAGCGATCTACGTAGCTAAGCGAAACGGGCGCGGTTGAGTGTTAGATCGGTTGCAGCTAGTGACCGACTTATACGCGTTTTTGTGCTTCGGAGGGCACGTTAATTATTTTTTTATTCATTTATTTCAGGCTAATGCCCATATAAACTAATACATACATCATCCCTCGGTCCCGGTTGAGCTCTCGGTCCCGGGGTTATAGGTGAACAACAGTCGTTAAACCTTGTCCGAAACCTTATGGGCGGATTGAAAATATCCAACAGCGATTTCGACACTAATCATCACGCATTACATTATAAATTATACATATATTACATTAAAAAATCACACGTTAGCGTGAGCTTCAGGCCTCCACAATAATGAGGGAAACCCGTGGACAGTAATGGGACGAAAAAAGGGTTGATCCACTATTAAAAAATTAATTCTTGACATATATGGATTTTTTAAACATATATGAATAAATTGTGCTGCGTATTTTATACGCCTAACCTCAAGTAAAGCAAAGTGTTTATCTGATTAACGAACCCTGAGGTGGAGTAATTATATCTATCAATCCATCAATATGGCAACCTTAGAGCATCGCAGGTACTGACAATGACACCCATCAGAGGAGTGGCCTTTACGGGCGAACCCCTCGTCCCAACGTGCATGCACAATGTGACTTCTAGTTACTTATATACAACTAGTGTGTGTGTGTGTGTCGGTATGACGTTGTTAAGTGAAATTGACAATTTAGAAATGTATGCGTCTGTAGCTATGAACGAATATTTGTGAATGTGTGACATTTGACAAAATTAAAATGTGTGCGTTCTTCCCCCCGCACCAGATTTGGCACAAAAATTATGAATCGAAGCGAGGCGCAACGCCCTCTCTGAAGTGAAGTACTTTTGATGCTTTAGGATGGCAATATTTTCATCGATGACATTGCAGTATTGTGATAATTATTTTTGTTCCTTGTGAAAAAATACATTGTTAAAGAAGGCCCTTGCCAAACAGTGCGTAATTGTGTTTGTCAAGTGACAAGAATTAAGCTTTTAAATGTTACCCAAATGAAACTAGCTAAAAAGTTAGTATAAAAATCGTGTTAACGTTGGTTAAAATATTCATAATACGAGTATAAGCATTCAGTCACAAATAATTAATTTAGCGCCCGCAGCCTGTAGCAATAGCTTAGGTAAGCGGCTTAAAAAGATTTAAATATTTAAAAGCAACAGGCGCTAGACTTCACAAAGTATAATAAAACCACGACATAATTCTTAAATTAATTCTTACTAGCTGTGACTCGCAGTTTAACCTGTGAGACAGGATCAACAGCATTAAGTGAATACATCCAAACATGAAAAAAATCATGTCAGAAATGTCGCACAAACTTGTACTGGCCTGCGGTGAACCAAGAGCTGGCGGTTACTTTGCCCAAAGGCTAAGCCTTACGATTCAGCGTGGCAATGCCGCCAGTGTCTTGGGTACCATGCCTCACACGGGTTTTTTTAGATGAAGTAGGTATTTTATTTGTAAACTTATTCTTTTTATAAATAATTTTATAATTTTATATATTTTTATTGTATTAACTGTATATAGTTAGTATAATTTAATGTTTATTTTATTATTTGTGTTAAAAGCTAGATCGATGAATCGCTCCTAAAAGTCCCTGTATAACATTCATGAGACTTTAAAAGTTGGACGTGGACTCCCCTAATATTCGCAACTCCGTCGGGTCCAGCGGCTCCCCGCTGTTCACTTTAGTTCGTCTAACCATTTTGTTGGAGGGCGGCCAGTGACTCCTTTTGACGTGGTTGCCGTTAAGTGATTATTCTCCATAAATTTCATGAGTCTGTTTATTATTTTGCTGGTGTCATCCTCTTTAATAGTGATGTTTATTTATTTTGATCTAACTTATGCCAAATTTTATGTTTTCAAGTTCAAGTAGCGCAAAAAATTAAGAAATTAAAAGTAAATTAAAACGAAATTAGAAATTAAAACAAACTTGTGAGAACACTGAAACCTCCTTCACCCAGCCCTGTCGCGAAATCCGTTTTTAGTGGACGTCTACTAAAACTATGTCTCTGCCAAATTTTGTTACCTAAATTATACATAAGTATTTAAAATATACGTCTTCATTTTTGTAGACCAGGTGGTAGAACTATTATGGTTCGCCCGGGGAAGTACCACCGCTGCACCCACTTCTGCCGTGAACCAATTCTATTGTGTTTCGGTGGAAAGGTGCAGTTGCCGGCCACACTTACATGAGGTGACCACTAGCCTCCGGAGTAGCAGCGCAACTGCATGCGACCTCAGACAAGACTTACTTAGGCTTGCTTGAGGTTGTATGTCCACGGGCTGCTGCCACTACTTAATACCACGTGGCATGCATGCTCGTCTGCTACTCCATTCAAATTAAAAAAAACATAAGGCGGTTTTCGAGACTTCCTGGTAAGTTAGTGAGCCATCTTTCGCTTTTATATTAAAACTTATATTAAGAACCAGACCCCCACTTTGTTTATTTGATTATCGCTAGCCTTATAAGAAAATCATTTTCATAGAATGCCGTTGGAATTATTGGAATTCATTGACCACATTCAAGAAAATGATCCATCAACGATAGAACGATCGAATCCAATGCAAGAGGAATGCAGTCAATACCATATCAGTGTCTTGTTTATTACAAATAGGTTGTTTTATTGCTATTTCAATCAAACAAAGACATAATTCAAGAGACGCACTACCAAAAACTGCATGCATTTTTGACTGTCCCTTTTTTATACGTTATGATTTAGTGGATAAAATTACCATTCATATGGAAAGGCAAAAATATTAACTTGTAACAAGGCGGCACATTAATCATGTGCGTTAATCAGCAAGTATTATGTAAAAATAAGTTTTTCAGTCGTGACTCATGTTGAAACTGTCACCTGTTAGGATTGTATAATTTTGGCAATTCAATCATGCAAGTACTGTGTAAAATCCAAATGAATATGTCAGATAAAGTATGAGTGTCAGGCTCATTTAAAATACTTGCACGAATGATAATCGCATGGCTTATATTCAATTAAATAACGTAAATAACGTTTCACATTCATATCCCCACAGTAGGGTAGATACCTATACTCCGTCTCGCGGGTACTGTGGATACATACAAAGACAGAAGCAAAAACACCCAGACCGAGAACAGAAATTTAAACTCATAAAAATTTCAGTTTCGCCGGGAATCGAATCCGGAACCCTTCGATTGGCAATCCGGCATGATAACCATTGCGCCACATGGATCCTCAATTAATATATTACTTGCAAATTAACTTTAAGATTTCATAAAGTACAATTTTTTTATAAGCACACCTCACACGGCTCACACCCAATGCTAAAGTTATTTCTCATAATGACATATCCCCAATATAACTTTATTTTAGCTTGCAATTTTTGATCGCTAGTTTCTCGGAACATAAACGGCTAATGTGATTTTGAAAGCTACTATCGGACAACTTATTCTAATGGTAATCTGGTAAAAGTTGATTGAACTTAATTGATTGGAAATTGATTGAATATTTACCTTCATCCTCTGTATTTCGATTTGAATTTGGTCGGAAACTTGTCGGTTGTCAAAGTCTATAACTTCTATCTGTCGTCTCAGTTCTTCCGCCTGTTGTTGTGCTTGGAGGTACTGAAAAGTAGTTATCAATAAAAATTATGGGCTATTCATAAAATGCATGAAGTATTTCAAACTTCCCACAGTCTCACGAAGAGAAGAAGCGAAGAAATATACATGTCGACCACGACACTTGAAACCATCCCATAGGTACCACCAAATTCCACACTTTAAAAGTAGAAATGATGTCAGAGTCAGGCAATTAACACCTTAATTAACGTCGTCCTCCTGGCTCCGACATCAGAAGTGGAATAAAGAACGGACAATATTTAATTAAAATGCGTAACGCCCAGATGCAGTTAATGCATGCGATAACGAAAGATACCAATATGGACAATAGCGTGCTTACTGGTGACCGAAAGCCAGCCAAGCAACCAACAACGGTTGCTGACAAATCAAGCCATTGTAAGCGGCAAGTTGCAAGCGTGGCTGTAGGCGCATGCTGTTGGTGCCTGGTTCCCAGCCTGAAGCAACATAGTGCCAGATAGCGTGGGGCGGAAGTAGCTGCGTGGTAATGTATCCGCGCTGAAGCTGGCTACTGGAAAAGCAGGTGTATCGTACAATTTTTATTTGGACTCGGGGCCTGAAACACTACTTGTAAATGAGAAGTATCATATTTTCTGGAACCAGATTGTTATTACGTTAACGGGTTTTCCAGGGGATTTTATCCAGCACCGAGCAAGTCTTATTATAGGAGACCCGTGCCCAGTAGTGAAACACAAAAAGAATTGCAGCCATATTTTGCATGCTAATATATTTGCGATTTCCTATATCAATATTTAAAGAGATATGTTTTGTTTAAGCGGCGTGAGCATCGTGCGACTGTACATTAAGAAATACTTAAATTCTGACTTAAAATATTTTATATCAGGTTTATGATTAAATTACATATCTCTTTGTGCTGATTGTATAAGTCATCAATTATTGAAAACATGTTTTTTTTTATGAATTTTTACTAGGTACATGTGATGTTAAATTAATGACATAAAGTATACTAAACTAACATCTAAATCCAGATTGTTACATTGATGCCGTTACGTTACGTAGGAAGGTGTTAATTTAACGTGGACACTGATTTCTTTTATCAATTTTTTACTAAGTACTTATACTTTCAATAAGTGTTTGAGATTTTAAAATTTCTTGGTTCAATAACTTAAATACAAAAAATAATTTACGCTTAGAGTACCTA
The DNA here is from genome assembly GCA_911387765.1 of Pyrgus malvae. Classification (NCBI taxonomy): domain Eukaryota; kingdom Metazoa; phylum Arthropoda; class Insecta; order Lepidoptera; family Hesperiidae; genus Pyrgus; species Pyrgus malvae. The sequence continues at coordinate 7,820,624 of OU426947.1, forward strand.
TACAAATTATGGAAAAGCTGTTTGAAATTTTTATCAAATCTATTCGTATTCGACTGAGAAAGCGAAATATTAGCTATATGAAGCAAAAGTCATATTTGAGATTACTTAACACTCGGTCAAGAACTTAATAACGCGATAACGTTCACATACTTTTTAAACTAAACAATTACATATATCCTTGGTAGGAACAAAGGCTAAAAGGACAGAAGGCAATTTTAGAAAAACCGGAGTGTTTACTAATATTTAATATTATAGTGTACGGGTATTATAGTACAGTGACGTAACTACATATATTGCGTTGCTCTGTTTTATCCAACCACACCCACCCAACCCACATTAAAACTGCTTGATGGTTTTTTTTATTTGAATGGAGTAGCAGACGAGCATGCAGGCCACGTGGACATCTGCACACAACCTCAAGCAAGCATAGGTATGTTTTGTCTGAGGTCCTATGCAGTTGCGCTGCTACTCCGGAGGCTGGTGCTTCATGTAAGTGTGGCCGGCAACTGCACCTTACCACCGAAACACAATAGAATTGGTTCACGGCAGAAGTGGGTGCAGCGGTGGCACTTCCCCGGGCGAACCATAATAGTTCTACCACACAGAGCCTCTCTAATATTTGGAAGAAACTCGAGCCGCAGCAGCAATGGGATGCAAAAAGGGTTGTAGCCAATCGAGTTAATAAAATTCTTTGATAGGAGTATGAACACTATTTTAGCAATCCCAATTATTATGTAAAGTGATTACCTTCGTTCGGTATTCCTGCAACTGCTCAGACTTTTCCGCTTCTGCTATTTTCAGTTCTTCAATCTCCTCGTTCAAGTCTCGAACTTGAATTTTCAGTGCGGACACCTCCTCGTTGGTAGCTTTCCGTAGCTCCTATATTTTATACGGTTGAAATTAAGTAGAAGATCATACGCAGGCGTAAGTGATATTAAATGATCATAGCAACCACAGAACATTATTAAGAAAGGATATAGCAACCTATGGACATCTACAACCAAACTTAAGCAAAGCTTTTGACTCGTCTGAGTTGTTATTTAGCCGTAACGTCGAAAGTGTCGAAACCTGGTCGTGAATAAGTGCCAAGTCATCTAAAAAGCTTTCAAATCTAGGGACCATGGGATCGTATTCTATAACTCGAGGTATACAGGCGGTTATAAGTAGCCGAGAAGAGACAATGGGCATAACGCAAGAGAAGCACCGGTATGTTCCTTAAGAAATCATTCCATTATTGTGGTAGGTACAGTAGGTAGCTTTTATAGGGGGATTTTGTAAGTAAAATCCAACATCTCAAGGTATACTTACAGGCGGTTATAAGTAGCCGAGAATAGACAATGGGCATAACGCAAGAGAAGCACCGGTATAACATATCTAATCCTTTTGAGACTGATATATTTTGGAGATTCCTTGCCAACAAAAAAGTCACCTGTTACCGGCGATCAAGCTTCACGCATCAGCACTATAGAACCCGCTTTATAGAAAGCGCTCATTTCATTCTACTTCCGATTCCATGAATATATTTAATCGTCTATAACATTTACATTTAAGTCATGGAGGAAGAGTCATGTCGAAATCTACACACGACGAGTCCTGCAGCAGTACTTTCTTGGTTGAACTTAGCAACAGGTATTCTGAACATCAACATAGTTCTTTACAAATTTAATTCTATTCTAACGCATAATGCATACAATTAGTTTATTTAAAAAGTGATAATAGTGTTCATCACAATTTATTTTTAATGGTAATATTTTCTTGTTTCATAGTTCTGGAGCAAGGTTTTTAAGTATTGGGCTTGAGTTTAGAGTTCTATTTTTAGTAAAATTTAATTGATTTACGAAATACATACAAACATGCCAGGCTTATCGGCCACGACTCCAGTACAGCAAATGGTATTAAGTTTCACTTCCAAATCACGCAGTTTTGATTCATATTTTTCTCTTTGAAACCTCTCTTCGTCTGCCGCATTCTTCGCCCTTATAAGCTCTTCGCGTAGTTTGGAAACCTAAAGAAGGAAAATTAAGGTAATTCTTATGAAATTCCTTTAGCACGATCCAGTAAGAATCAAATCGAGCAAATATTAATTATAACGAAAAACGCTGTACAACGTAGAAAAATCACTATAGAGTCGACACTATAAAAGGAACAAACTATAAAATTATTAAAACTTGTAACTACACTGACATAAGTCAGACTAGCTTTTCTAAGGTCTCATGCCTCAAAAGCAATATAAACTCTGAAAGAATCAAGGAACTGAAAGACACCTATTCTTCAATCCCTGCTGAATTCGTTAACACTTTATTTTTTGTCTGTTCGTTAAAATTCATGATCGATAACGCGTAAAGTTTCTTAAAGTTATTTTAATATACTTGTTCGCGCCAATTAAGTCATTTCACCTCCCTCCCCTTCACCCTCCCTCTCTTCCCCGCAAGCGCACTATTACATAATATGGATCAGGAAGATCTATCAATTCAGTCTGCCTTCGTCCCGCCGCCGACGCGCACGCCGCCGACGCGTATGCAAGTCCTCTAGTGACAACCGCACCGCAAGCCACCTAACACGTGGTCATCAGACTCGCCGCATCGCCACCATCACCGCTGTTAATAGTTTAGTGATTAATAGGTACCTATAATAGTGAGTGTGAAGGACAACACCAGTTCCCGGGCAAGAGAAGAAGAGAGAAGCAAGGTTAGTGCGTTTGCTCCCTTTATCAATCCTTCTCGTTTTTCCACCATTAATTCAAACCGCAACTTACAGTCCACAATTCCATCACCCGCAACGGGGGACCACCCTCCTTTCCACCCTTTATTCCACCACCATTTTTGGTCATAGCGAACCGGAGGCCCCCCTTTACCCATCAATATCTGGTCCTTGTCGATCCGGATTCCCTCCAATTTTTTGGTCCAGTCGAGCCCGATTTCGAATCAATAGTTTAGTAACTTCACCCGGGTTAATTAGGTGTTTAATCTCATAAATACGCATACATATGTATTTCATGTAATATATTATAAGTGCCTATTCATATTTATTTTCGCAAATAAGTATTATATCTACGATTATTTTATATCCCGCATATTAATAACGCACCGCTCACGTAGGTTTAATATTCTTTTTGCAAAACACACCGCACCATCCGCTATTTATTTTTGCAAATAAGTATTATATCTACGATTATTTTATATCCCGCATATTAATAACGCACCGCTCACGTAGGTATATTATTATTTTTGCAAAGCGCATTCGCACCATTCGCACCATTATTTACCTATATTTGTAATCGAAATTACACTTCATAGGTACGCATTCTATTTTTCATTAATTGAAGTCCGCCATATTTGTGGTTGCCGGAGCCGACGCGACCGGCGATCGTTGTTTCGCTAGTAACTACCTACGTATTCATTCATTACGCCATACATAAGTTTTATAATCTTAACTGTTTTAACTGATTTATCTTGTTCACGACAAAATGTCTACTAAAGGCAAAATTGAATCTGAAACGCTTTCAAATGACGAAATTAGATTGAAAATATTAATTGCAAAACGAAATTCTATTTACGAACGTTTACAACAAATTTATGATTTATCTATAAGTGCATTAAGTTCGTCAGACGAACAGGACACATTTCTTGACACGGCATCTGACCTTGAATACTTGCGTACTGAGTTCAAGGACACGTTAGAATCTTATAATGTTACAAATTTAAAATTAAATCCAAACGCGCAAGTCGATTTCGGATCGTGGAAATCTTTTCATGATCTATATAGTCGTATTAAAAGTCAAGTGTCCAAATTAAACGCTCCATCTTCATCTTCAAGTAAATCACAGAATAGTTTACCTACAAAAATTATACCATCGCTTCCGCCCATAGAATTACTTTCTTTTAATGGTGACATACGACACTGGTCTATGTTCTACCAACAATTTAAAACATTAGTTCATGATAATCAGCAATTAACAGATGCTGAACGCGTTTATTATCTTGTTAGTAAACTTAGTGATAAGGCATTATCAATCTGCTCAGGCTTAATGCCTACCGCTGAAAACTATTCTGTGATATGGAACGCGCTCATACGTAGATATAACGACGAGCGTGCGCTCGCGACTACCTACGTCAGTCAGCTGTTAGAACTGAAGAACGTAAACACTAACACATCCGCTGGTTATCAAATATTTATGGATAAATTTGACGCTTCTATTAACGCCCTTAAGCAACTTAATATTGATGACATATCTGATTTTCTATTTCTAAATATCGCGCTTAGAAAATTAGATAACGATACCGTAAAGTCGTTCGAAATGTCATGTCGCAACGTAAATATACCTAAATATTCCGCTTTGGTTCAGTTTTTACATGACCAGAATAGGGCTTTATGCCATACAATAAATACTTCGCATACGTCTAACAACCATAAAATTAAAGGTAATTTTGTTCCCGCTCCCGCTAAAAATATAAGCAAAACTTTTATTAATACAGATTCGAATCGGTCATGTATTTTCTGTGAATCGGGTGATCACGAACACCTATTTGTCTGTCCGCATTTTTTAAAAATAAATGCACAGGACAGGTACAATTTTGTAAAACGAAATAAATGTTGCACTAATTGTTTAAGTAATAAACACGCCACTCCTTTTTGTAAGTCACAGCGTAGATGTAGGTATTGCTCCCGCTCGCACCATACGCTACTTCATTTTGTTAATAGTAGGAATAAGGTCGATCAGCCTTCGGTAGAACAAGGTCCAGGAGAAAAAAATGCATCCACGTCATGTAACGTTTCGCGCGATTGTGGTAATGCGCCGCACCGCACTACATTATTGGGAACTGCGAAGATTAAAGTTTGTACTAAATACGGACACCAATATTTGTTGCGTTGTTTAGTGGACCCTGGCTCGCAATGCGATTACATCACGAAACAGTGTTGCAAACGTTTATACCTACCGATCTCAAATAAAACACCAGTTAAAGAGGCGCAAGGAATCGGTGGAATATCGCAGAAGATTTTAGGTGTTACTTCTTTGCAGTTTAGCTCCCGCTTTGATGAAAATAAACTTTATCATATTGAACCGTTAGTCGTTCCCACTATAACTGGACAATTACCCGAGTCGTTAATAGACGTTTCGAAAATTAGTTATATAAATAATTTACGTTTAGCTGACGATCAATTCCATACACCAGGTGACATTGACGTTTTATTAGGGGTTAACACTTATTTACAAATTTTGTTAACTGATAAAATAATTAATTCGCAATCGCCGAGTGCCATAGAAACGTCACTAGGATACATAATAATGGGAGACGCAGATATCGACTTTCCTACATGCATGCCGCGTTCTTTAGTTTCTTATCCTACTCGTATTGATAATAGTCAAACGTCGCTCATGCATTTGCCGAATCATGCATGCAAGCTGCCGCAAAAACCTTATTTGAGTCCTGATGAACAGGAATGTGAGAATATTTATACTTCCACTACTCGTCGCAGTTTGAACGGACGATGTGTTGTCGCCCTGCCCTTCAAGGACACGCCTGATAAGAGATTCTTTTATAACCGCTAAAAAACGCTTCTCGCTCCTATGACGCTTACAACACCCGCTACAATGACGTAATTCAAGAATACATCAACAAGGGTTTTTTATCATTGGTTGTTTCAAATAATTTTACGGAACCTTGCTTTTATCTCCCGCACCACCCTGTCATACGTAATGATAAAAGTACAACTAAATTGCGAATAGTACTCGACGCAAGCGCTAAGTCAGATAATGACATTTCATTAAATGATATTTTACATAGTGGGCAAAATTTACAGTCTGATATTTTTAATATTTTAATAAACGTACGAGTTTATCGCATCGCATTTTTTGCCGACGCTATGCAAATGTATTTATACATTGAAGTACAAAAATCGCACCGCGCGTTTCAACGCATTCTTTATCGCTTTTCTAATGAGGAAGACATACAAACATACGAATTTAATCGTGTGACTTTTGGTTTACGCTCTTCGTCTTTTCTTGCGCTGCGCGCATTACGTCAGTTGGCTTCCGAGGAGAGGGAGTCCTATCCTCTGGCTGCTTCGGTGGTCGAGCGAGATATTTATATGGACGATATCGCGTCCTGCGCGCCCTGCGTCAACAGCGCCGTTGACGTAGCCACTGAACTAATTCAAATGTTTCAGCGTGGAGGATTTGAATTGGTTAAGTGGACTAGTAACAGTTCAGAGCTTTTACAGCACATCCCCGCAACGCACCGTCAGCTTGACGAGGTCTCATTCGACGACCAAAATATTTTTAAAATATTGGATCTTCGTTGGCACCCCGCAACTGATTGTTTTTCTTTTCTAGTTTCGCCGCCGCCGCTCGCTTGTACCAAGCGTTCTATGTTATCCGCAACCGCTCGCTTGTATGATGTTCTGGGGCTCGTGGGTCCAGTAATTCTTTTCTCTAAGCTTCTCATTAAAACCTTATGGGTTCTCAAACTTGACTGGGACCAGGCTCCGCCCGCTCACGTTGTCACTGCATGGCAACAATATATTTCAGAGTTACCTTTGATATCGAAATTAAAGTTTCCTCGCCATATGGGTATAAATAAAAATTCGCAAGTCTCGCTAGTCGCGTTCGCCGACGCCAGTGAAAAGGCGTATGGCTGCGTGATTTATTCGCACATCGTTAATGATGATGACTCACTAGTGATAACGCAACTAATTTTATTGCTTCGCGTTCATACTTGAATGGAACTTCATTCCTTTTTACGTTCAGACGAATATTATAAAGTATTTAATCAGATCCTTTCTGATAACCGCATCACATGGAAACTTAACCCTCCAAACGCTCCACATTTTGGTGGGCTTTGGGAGTCAAATATAAAGATAGTAAAGTATCATTTATTCCGCGTCATAGGTAAGCAAATCCTCACGTATGAGGAATTGCTTACTGTCCTCACTCCGGTCGAACGCATATTAAATTCACGACCGCTTTACGTGTTAAGTAGCGATCCGGCGGAACCTACTGCACTTACGCCCGCGCATTTCCTCGCTGTTAATCCACTTGGATGCTTACCCGCCGCGGATCTTAGTAAAGAACGCATTAATCTTTTATCACGTTTTTCATTGCTTGATTCGATAGTTCAGTCATTCTGGAAGCGCTTTAGATCAGAATACTTACATACACTACAAGCAAGAGAAAAGTGGAATAAACATTCTATTAATTCCATTTCTGTAGGAACCGTTGTTCTTATCGATATGGATAACGCTCCGCCTCTTCAGTGGCCGCTAGGCGTCGTCACTGAACTGTTTCCTGGTAGGGATGGTGTGGTGCGCGTTGCACAAGTGAAGACTAAGAGCTCCACTTTGCAGCGGCCCATTGTTAGACTTTGCCCTCTACCAACGCAATAATATTTCTATATGCCTATGTAGTTTATATTTTATAAGTTATAGTTTAAGTATAAATTCTTATCCCGCTATTATAATATTTTTATTAATTTACTAATTATATTCATCGCATCGCCTCTGTTCACCGCATATATAGTTTTTTCTATATGATATTAACTCCGCTGTATATATTTATGTTTATTTTTTTTAATTCGCTATTTGAGGAGACCTCAAGGCCGGGGGGATGTTCGCGCCAATTAAGTCATTTCACCTCCCTCCCCTTCACCCTCCCTCTCTTCCCCGCAAGCGCACTATTACATAATATGGATCAGGAAGATCTATCAATTCAGTCTGCCTTCGTCCCGCCGCCGACGCGCACGCCGCCGACGCGTATGCAAGTCCTCTAGTGACAACCGCACCGCAAGCCACCTAACACGTGGTCATCAGACTCGCCGCATCGCCACCATCACCGCTGTTAATAGTTTAGTGATTAATAGGTACCTATAATAGTGAGTGTGAAGGACAACACCAGTTCCCGGGCAAGAGAAGAAGAGAGAAGCAAGGTTAGTGCGTTTGCTCCCTTTATCAATCCTTCTCGTTTTTCCACCATTAATTCAAACCGCAACTTACAGTCCACAATTCCATCACCCGCAACGGGGGACCACCCTCCTTTCCACCCTTTATTCCACCACCATTTTTGGTCATAGCGAACCGGAGGCCCCCCTTTACCCATCAATATCTGGTCCTTGTCGATCCGGATTCCCTCCAATACTAAATATGCAAAACTCAAGCTTCTAAGGCAAAACTGACTGTTTTGGCTTAGAAAATTGACAATTCATACAAACTATGCGGCAAAGAGCATTTTATACATATATTATACATTTTAGTTTAAGCACAGAGTAAAAAATAGTACAAGTGTGTAAGTACATAGTGGCGAACGGCGTTATGTATATCACAAGTTGATGGGGAAGTCTGGGGAACCCACGATAGCCAAATTAGACCCACATACATCATTCAATTAGGCGATAGCCTATACTTAAATACACCGTTCAAAACCTTCTTATCTTCGTATCTTTGATAAAACAATGTTACACGTATACGTTGCTCCAGGGTGAGAAAAAACATTAGGTATACTAAATACATTTTTGTTACGATGTTTTCTATTGCCATATATGAATTTCCATTAACTCACACTTAATCCTAAACCTATCTCGAGTCTGAAAGGAGACCTGTGACTAAATTTAGCTAAAAAAAAAAATATATTACAATGAACCTTGATTAATTAAATAGCGATAATTAAAAATAAAAAATGCTCTTAGACTTTCTGTAGGCGTCTTACACATAAAAGCCTTCCAACCAAATAATATAACTTCCGGCTAGTGGATACAGGACGTGAACGAAAACTTAAATAATCTTTTATTTTTTTTCCCACCCTACGTATTTCCTCGTGTATTTTTCTCTCTGTAGAGTTAATGACTACAACTCAGGCTTTATAGAAAATACTTATTCAAATCATAGACCAAGTATTTTCTCTCCTTCCGTTCATTACGAGTATTAATTTTATAGACAAGTGCTAATGTAGATAAGGAGTGACAAAAATTAGGGGAGGCCTATGTTTAACAGTGGACTTTCACATCTTGATGGATGAATGGATTACCTGTCCTTGTGGTATGCCTGTGGGTTCGTCGTCGCGATTTATGGTTATCTTGTCGTTAAACGTCGTGTCGTCCTTGACAACTTCATTTTCCTGATAAAAAAGAATTGTTACAACTTATTTTTTTTAACTGAAAGGAGTAGCAGACGAGCATGCAGGCCAATTGGTGTTAAGTGGTCGCTGCAGACCATAGACATCTACATACAACCTAAAGCAAGCATAGGTAGGTAAGTCTTGTCTGAGGTCCTATGCAGTTGCGCTGCTACTCCGGAGGCTGGTGGTCGCCTCATGTTAGTGTGGCCGGCAACTGCACCTTTCCACCGAAACACAATAGAATTGGGTTACGGCAGAAGTGGGTGCAGCGGTGGTACTTCCCCGGGCGAACCATAATATTTCTACCACCTACCAAAACATTACTTACTGTAATGTTTTCCTAATTCTGAAATAAGCTTGAAATATTTTTTTAATCTTATTGCACTCTACTCTACAAGCCCACAATAAAATGGCACGATGAAAGTCCAGCACATTTCAAACCGATTGTAGGGAACACAAGGGAACACCGAAAATAAGACACGTCGTACTTGCGAAAAGTCGAGAAGCGGACTGCCGCCTACCCTCTTCCGTTTATTTAAATTTAAAAATTACTTTTTTTTTACAAAAATTGTTGCCAGCATAATGAATACATAATTTAAAAGCCACAACAGTATTAAATAATTTAAATTTAAAATAAAAAATTAAAAAGAAAAACATTGGTAAGGCCCTGTGTGCGTAGGGAAAGCGTGTGTCGCCTACAATACCGCCCCCTAGTGCTGGCTAGTCAGCACTACACTCCGCTGGTGATAATAAGGCGACGCGCGTCACTGGACGACGTAAAGTTCCCGTACGAGTACGAACGTCCACCACACGGACGCGACCGTCATGTCCAGCATGCGCCGCACTCACCACCCCATGACGCCACGACCCCCTCTCTAAGTTGGACGCGATTAGTATGACGTAGTCACCTACTTGTAACGACCGCTCTTCGTTTGTCCATTTTTGACGAGGTAATAGCGTAGGCAAATATTCTTTTATCCACCGCCCCCAGAACATATCTGCTAAGCGTTGCGCTACTCGCCACTGCTTCCTATGGCAGAGGTCCGAATTGTCATATCTACCTACCATGGGACCGTTAGATGACGTACCTATTAAAAAATGGTTTGGTGTAAGTGCTTCAGGGTAATTAGGATCAGTAGATACATGTGTAATGGGGCGACTATTGACTAGAGCCTCCACTTCAACAAGTAAGGTTGAAAGTGTCTCTGGACGCGGAGCACGCTCCTTAAGAATGACCTTAAGAGCCGTTTTCACAGAGCGGATCATCCGCTCCCAAGCTCCGCCCATTTCGGGTGCTCCAGGAGGTATAAAGTGCCACTGGATACCTCTAATTAAGCTATCTTCATTTAGCTTATCCGCATTTAAACCCGCTAAGCTTCGCCTTAACTCAGCCTCAGCACCTCTAAAATTTGTGCCGTTATCAGAGTAGATAACGCGTGGAGCGCCTCGGCGGCCAATCATGCGACTGAGTGCCATAATAGTGGCATCTGAACTTAGGCTGTCCGTCAGTTCGATGTGGATAGCGCGTACGGTTAGGCATGTGAAAAGAACTCCGTATCTTTTTTCACGTCTCCGACCTACGGTGACTTCCATAGGGCCGAAGAAATCTACGCCTGTAAACGTAAATGGACGTCTATTATGCTGTAGCCGTGCCGCCGGTAGATCAGCCATACGTTGCGCACGCGGCGCCGCTCGCCGGTACCTACAGAATAAACAGCTGGCTGCCACTGCACGCACGCTCGGACGCAATTTCAAAATCCAGTACCGCTGCCGTAATTCATTTACGACCAATTCGTTCGCGCCGTGCAGGGCTCGTCTGTGGTAGTACTCGACGAGCAAGCGAGCAATCTTATGCTTGCCATAAATAATGACGGGTCGTAAGGCTGATGATGAAGCTCCAGTAGCTTTATCAGCGCGGCCTCCGACGCGTAGGATACCTACTTCATCTATGTAGGGCGTCAAATTCGACAAACGACTACTAGATGGAATGTCTTTGCCGCTCATTAAATATTCTATCTCTTTAAGGAAACTATCTCTTTGACATTTTTTAATTAAAATATTTTCCGCCTGGTTCATAAGGTTAACATCTAATTGTGCACGCTTATCTTTGCGACATTTTTTTATAAATAATAACACTGTAGCGGTCGATCGGAGAAGCCTAATCCAAGAAGAAAATTTATTTTCATCAATTAAAACCGGTTCCGACATGCCTGTGCTCAAAACAACGTTAACATTTCGTTGTTCACAAAGTGCCGTTTTATCCAAGTTACCCTTTTTAAAATCCTTAGGCCAGCTGTTTTCAGACTGACGTAAGAATATTGGGCCTTGGAACCAAGCACTGTCATAAGACAACGGCGCTGAGTCCTCCTTCGTAGCGATGTCTGCTACATTGGAGCTGGACGGCACGTATCTCCACTCAGCTATAGAAGTGAGCTCGTCTAGCTCGCCCAGTCTATGTGCTACGTATGGCTTAAAGGTACGAGGGTCACTTCGAATCCACAAGAGCACAGTGCTCGAATCTGTCCAGAAGAATCGTTGGTCGATTTTCACCGCCTTGTGTTCCTTCTGGACCGTGCTAGCGAGCCGCGCTGCCAGCAAAGCACCCTGTAACTCCAGCCGAGGGATGGACACGGGACGTAACGGTGTGACTCTGCTCTTGCCGGAAGCGAAACAAACATTTACATAACCATCCGACCTAATAAAGCGTATATATATTACGGCTGCATATGCCTTAATGGAGGCATCGCAAAACGCATGCAATTCTGTCTTAATTATCGACGAATCCGATTGAATAGGTAAATAACACTGCGACCATGCACCTGCGTTATTGTACCAACGGGGAATACACAAAGATTTTATTGCCTTGAGCTCACCGAGCCACTTCGTCCATGAAGCGAACTCTGATGGTTGGATGCGGCACCTCCAATCAACTCCGCTCCTATGTACGTTCTGCAATATTATTCTGCTTTTTATTATAAACGGCGCTAAAAACCCATGAATATCATATACCGACATAATGATACTTAACATTTTAGCCTTTGTTGGAGGTTCTAAACCATTTAATATCTCCGTTGGAATGCGTTCGATATTAATATTAAATCTAAAACAGTCCTCCGCAGGATACCACATCAAACCTAAAGTGCGCTCAGTCGTATTCGTAGCTCCGTGTTTGAATTGAACAGCGGAGCGTGCGAGCGCGTCGTGGGGCACGCTGGCCAGCACCTCCCTGCTGTTACTCGACCAACCCCTTATTTCGAAACCGCCCTGTTTGTGGATAAACGTGATGTCTTTAATTAATTTAATCGCGTTTTCTTCACTATTTGTGGAATATAAGCAATCATCCATATAATGATTATTAATTATGACGCTTACGGCCTCGGAATATAAATCGTCATATTTTAATGCATTTTTATTCCTAATATATTGAGCTACAAACGGGGAACAAGTTGCTCCAAAAATTAAACTTTGCATCACACAAGTTTTAATAGGTGATTCGTGTGACTCCTGCCATAAAAATCTTAGTACGTTTTGATCCTCGGCGCGAATTTTTATTCGTAAAAACATATCTTTTATGTCGCCTATGATCACAAACTCATTTTCACGAAACCTAAACATAATACCTAACAGTGAATTGTATAAATCGGGACCTGTGCAAAGGTAATCATTTAAACAAACCCCTTCAACTTTAGCCGCTGCATCAAATACTAACCTGAGCTTATCTGGTTTATTGATGTTCTGAACCCCAAAGTGCGGAATGTACCATATGTGGTCGCCCGAAGGTTCATTATCACCTAGCACGCGGGCGTAACCTTCATCGAACAACTTATTCATTTCACGTCTATATCGTTCCGCGTAAGCATTATCCTTTTTAAATTTTCTAACTAAACATTTCATACGATTTAGTGCACTGTCATATGAATCGGGCATCACGAAGTTGTCGCGTTTGAACGGCAAACCTACCTCCCACCTATCACCAAGATGCCTCGATGTGTCGTCTAGAACTTGTATTGCCTTAATGTGAGCCGTATTCTCGCGGCATAAGGTCGAAATTCCTATTGACTCTAATGCAAAAGAATCTTTAATCAGCTGGTAAATATGGTCTATATTATCCGACTCATTAGCGTTATCAATGTGAGAAAGGGTGAGAATACGTTCGCAATCACGAGGGCGAGTGCGACCACAATAGCCATGGATGGTCCATCCTAAACGACATCGCGTTGCGTACGGTTCATATTTACTACCTGCTAATATTTCTAGCGGTGCAATAAGATGGTAATTATCCTCCCCTATAAGTAATTGCGGCCTCACGCGTTCCTTACACACACATTCCTTTAAAGATAACAAATGTTTACAGGTAATATTGTTGACAATTGACAAATCCTGTACAGGTAAATTTAACTGAGACACTTTCCGCATTTTAATGTCATAGGAATTAGCACTATCGTTACAGTTAGAAATAAACGCACTGACCTTAGGAGCGTCCGATTGGAATACCTCAAGACCGAACGCGTCTACGAATTTGATGGCGCTTGACGGCTGGCAGGCGAGACCCAGGCGGTCCGCCAGCTCCGAGTCTATCATCGACACCGTCGCGGCGTCGTCCAATAGGGCGTATGCACTCACAACACCTTTAGGTCCACTAAGTTGCACTGATAACACTTTCAATAACACTGTATCCGTTTTATTCGCACCGTGCGATGCTACGTGCGCGACCGTCGACCGTGTCGGGGATGCAGGCGGGCTGTCGTTGCCATCAGCTGACAGCGGCGTGGGCTTGGACCAATGCAGTAGCCGGTGATGGCGTAATCCACAGTCCTCTACGTCACACACTGGACCTGGACACGTCTCCTTATCGTGCCGCGCTAGTAGGCAACAATAACACAACCTGCTGTTTTTAACGAAACGCCACTTATCTTTACGCATCGCTCGTTTGAATAGCCGGCATTCCGGGAGCGTGTGTTTTGATTTGCGACAGTAATTGCACTGATCATCGCTCTCACGGGCACGTAAACACCGGGCGTTTGACAAACTTTTTTTCTGTCGTTCGCTTATCTATAGCATCGCTTGTTTTTCTTTGTTCGTGCGGCATTGTTAACCCGACGATGGACATCATTTCAGCTTCTTGCTTTAAAAATGTAGCCATTAATTCTAGTTTTGAACGGCCGTCTAATATTTTCTGGTATGCAAAATCGGTCCATTTTCCTATTAATGTGCTCGGTAATTTACTAATGATAGCCGTCGCGAGCTCCGGGCTCCTTAGGTAATCCTGCTGGTTCAATGCACGGATTGTTGCCACACAATTATTTATTTTAACTGAAAAATTAATTAATTCCTGCTGATAGTTTGTAGGTAGTGCCGGTAGCCTTTTTAGTTGGGATGTTATATTTGCTATAATGACATCAGATCTACCGAAACGTAGCTCGAGAGCCTCCATCACAGCTGCGGGCGGGGTGTTACCGATTAGTAGGTCGGTTACTGCCTCCCTGGCGTCGCCTCGCAGTGCTCTTCGTAATCTCCACAGGTTCTCTGAATCACTATACCTGCATATCCTGGAGGACTCCTCGTAAGCACACTTGAAGTGTAACCACTCAATGCATTCTCCACTAAATGTTGGTAACTCACGGGGCGTTGCGAGTCGACTCAGCAGACGTTCCTCTCGCTGTGACGAGGAGTGGTCCATCATGTCACGCAGTGTGTAGGCGAGCTGTTCTATGCTGTTGCCGGGTAGAACCGTACCTGGCGCCGCGCTGACGGGCGCTGCGGCGGCCGCTGCCGGCTCCCCTGGCTCCTCCGGTGCACAGTTTGATCTCACCTCACTATCACGTAACCATTTTTCGACGCTTTGATGCACTTGGTTATCAGATTGCTGTTTGCTGCACTCGCTGATCCGATCGTCACCATCTTCAACGTCAGCTCGGGCCAACTGTAGTTCCAGCCGCTTATCTATAAGCTCAAGCTGAATTTTGGCACGGGCTTCGGCCGCTTCGAGCTCCAATTGTTTCCGTCGAGCGAGTGACGAGGCGGTAGACTTCTTTGTTCTACCCGACGCCGCGATGCTTCGAACGGAACTGCTGTTTCGAACGGGTGCTGAAGGTGATGCTTTAGTGATCCTCTCCGTCTTGACTTCATCTGCATTCGGCGATCGCGGCGTAATATTGCTGCAGGTGCCGCGCGGCGGAACCGTTACGTCAAGATGGCTGGAGGTTAGTTGCAGAGACGCGCAATCTAACTTTTTTTCCACATTTTCGCGCTGCCGACGCGTTAAAACACGATTTGGCGGTGTTTTATACATTATTAAGCCGGTTCCGATTTGGCTCGAAGACCAGAACGACTGTAGGGAACACAAGGGAACACCGAAAATAAGACACGTCGTACTTGCGAAAAGTCGAGAAGCGGACTGCCGCCTACCCTCTTCCGTTTATTTAAATTTAAAAATTACTTTTTTTTTACAAAAATTGTTGCCAGCATAATGAATACATAATTTAAAAGCCACAACAGTATTAAATAATTTAAATTTAAAATAAAAAATTAAAAAGAAAAACATTGGTAAGGCCCTGTGTGCGTAGGGAAAGCGTGTGTCGCCTACACCTTTAAAAGAACAAAATGACATGGAGGCCGCTCTCTGTGCTGCGCTGCGCTGATGGAGACCGGTAGATAAATCGTACCAGTAACATTTATAGAAAGTAGAACATTCGTGATGCGAGGCAGTGTCACCATTGTATGTTATGTTGTATGTTAAGTTATAGTAGAAATGGTACTAGCCAGAGGAAAAGAGAATTGCATGAGGCGATAATAAGCATCCACAGTTGCTGCGCTACACATACGACCTCAGGTAAGACTAAGATTTGATACTAGATTTAAGCAAATAAAAAATACCTATATACAAATTAAAATCCATCAGGAAAAGCAAGGCAAACTGGGTATAAGAAAGGCATTAGCAGAGCAAAGAACGTAAACGCTTAGTTTCTTTGTTTGTTTGTTTCTAATTGAAGCGCTGCAGTTGGCCCCGTCGGCCTTTACTGCTTCACCGGGCTTTTTTCTATAGTGTCCGCCGTTTTTATATTCACACACACATACATGTGGAAGAGGCTATATTGATAACATCTAATAGAATAGTCATAAATAAAGAAGCGCGTATTATCCGACGTCCAGCGTCTACCCAAACGATCTACGCAGTTAAGCCAAACTGATGCAGTCGGATGTGAGATGGCTAGAGGCAAATTTTCCACGCTCGTTTCTGTGCTTCGGAATGCTCGTTAAGCCAAGTCCCGTTTACGATTGATAATAGTCGTTAAACATTGTCGTCGGACTTATGGGGACGTTTAAAAATGACAGCGGGTTGGCCACTAACACGCATTGTAGTTGGAGCAGCGTAGTGGAGTAAGCTCATGGCCTCCTCAATAATAGGAATGCAAAAAAGGATTGCAGTCAATAGAATAATTTACTTTTTACCATCTCGTACGGTTTGTGCTTGCGGACTTGCAAATCCATCCGATCTCGTCTGATAGCTGCCAATTCCATTTGTATTTCCTTTACTTCTCCTTCCATTAACCCTAACTGCTTCTGCTAAAAACAGTTATATTTAACTTACTCGTATAGCCATTTGATCAACTACCTTTTTTGTTTGGGGAAAAACCTTCAAAAGCTACCCGAGACCAGGCGCGGTCGCAGCCTTCAATTTTGGGGGGGGGTTGACAAGAAATTTTGTGGGGGAGTCACTAATAAAATAAATTTGGGGGAAGAGGTGTCCCAAATTGGCTTGTTTCGCCTACCGTACGCATGATGCGCATGACTGATGGATTTGGGGGGGTCACGTCCCCTGTGAACCCCCCCCCCTGGGACCGCGCATGCCCGAGACCTTGGGCTTGGGTCCTTGGGAAAGATACTGGTTGTGTGGAAATACCGCACTAAAACCTCGGTGTCATGCCTCAGCGCTTTAGAAGAACACTCCAGAAGAATGCATGGGTGTTTTCCACGCTCGGTGCCCCAAAACGGGCCCATCACCTTCCAGTGCTTGACTGCACTCATGTGCACATACGTTCTTCCCGGGACTGCTGACTGAACGGTTCAAACATCCACTCTCACCGACCGCAATCCAAGAATCCCCCTTTTACGATTAGACAGGGGATACTGTAGCCCTAGGGAGTGGTCTCCTTTCGGGAGGACGAGCATGAAGCGGCGCGATCCCATGGATGGAGATGGGAGTGCGTTGCCGTTCTACCTCTTTTAATAATGTTCTGTGGTCCGCACGATCGAACATGCGACGCGCGGACTACGCCACAAACCGTAGGTAAATATTTTTTACTAAAATATTTTTGAAAGAAACATAGCATTTTGAACTTGTTAGAAGATTTACTTGATTTTTAACTCTATGATTGTTCTAGCTACAAGTTGCCTAGTACGTAATACCGAAACTACAGCGACTAATAGATTATCTAGATAGATGACCATCTGCATGTGACCTAAAGCTATTAAGATTTTTCAACTTTTCAGGTGACTGGTAGTGTGGGAACCGGAGTGGCAGGCTAATATAGGCAATATAATATAGTCACCAGTGAATAAACGGCTTTTTTCCTGCTTTAGAAGAGAAGTAAATGTATCATAGAAATCAACGCCCTCTAGATTAACTAATAATAATAATTATACATTATAGGTACAATCTGAGGGTACAATTTGTAAAATTTTTAAACTACGTACTAAGGATGCTTCTCCATTGAAATCCACATTATCCAGCAAATCCTTCGAGGGAAAAGGCCAATATTCTGAATGAGGCATTTTAATAAACTTAAAGGAAAAGCTTCACGAAAGAAACAAAACAAAATGTTTTCGGTTTATATTATTAATAATAACTGCAAAAACAGCCCAAGCCTATGTAAACAATATTTAAAAACACAAAAATAATTAAAAAGCTTTTATAAGTCTCGATAATCGCGGTTACAGTATCAGCACAGACAGATCGGACAGTGTCATTTTTGTTTTTAATAACAGGGAATAAAAAATTAAGGAAGGAGGCGCAAAATGTTATTTCAAGCAAAAACATATCTATCCTAGTACGTAAGTACTAGGGTTGATGAGGAAGGAGTTATGAGGATGAGGAAGAGGATAAGGAAGTATCAAGCACAAAGTAAGAGGAAGAGGATGAGGATGAGGATATATTCATGAGGAAGAGGATGAGGAAGAGGAAGAGGAATGTTTTGAGTAAGGAAAAAAGAGTAAAAACTATATAAATAAATAAATAGGCTGGCTAGGGAATCCTAGTGATTCCCTTTGACGTGTGCACCAGGGATACACACAAGACAGATACACAAAAACCTAAACTTAGAACAGAAATTCAAACTCAACATTAAATTTCCTCGTTGGGAATCGGGAATCGTCACCCGGAAACAGCCCGGCATGTTTATTATGGCGACACGGATCGTCAAGCAGTTACAAAAAAATAAGTTTAGTAAGATTTAAATAAAATAAAATATGCAGTAGGTATTTAAATTCAACTCAAGTTTTTATTATCAAACGTAGTAGTAGTACAGTTACAAAAAGTAAGTATAACTTTTTAGTTGTATGCGAAAAAAAATTCCTCATAAATTCCTCTTAATTTAAGAGGAAGCGAAAGAGGATGAGGAATTTTTCTACTTTCCCTAAGAGGAAGCGGAAGAGGATGTGGAAGTTCCAAAAAATGCGTAACTTCCTCATTAAGAGGAAGAGGAAGAGGAATCCTCATCATCTCTAGTAAGTACATTATTCTTAGTCTAAGTCATGGACGTATTATAGTAAAAGCAAGGAACATAGTACTCTCTACCGAGAGAGTAAAAGTATCCACCGAACCCATAGACTTAAGCCAGTATTTGCCAATGTCAATATTGTCAATTGGGTCATTTGAACAATATTCAGCAGTTTTTGCCCGTTCCGTACTCTAGTAATATAGTTCAATGCCAATCGTATGCCAATATTGCCAATACAATGAACATAATTATTATACAGAGTGTTTGGTAGAGGGTCCGACAAACCAAGTGGGCGTGTTCGGGGACCCATTTTATAGAATACAAGTTGGCCAAAAAAATCCCTGACGCTCCATTTTTTTTTTTGTTAATTTTTCGGTTTTAACCGCTATTGTACCTATTTACCAATTATTATGTTATAGTTATAAGTAATAAATAGAGAAGTTTTTAAACGCATATTACCTCCATAAATTTTTTAAATCACTGTCAGAATTAAATTTTGATGTAAAATGTATCTAATTTTGCTTTGCGTGGCCTAATGAAGTATCAGAGATTGAAGTTTCGGAGAAAACCGAAAAATTAACAAAAAAAAACTTAAAAAAAATAGAGGGTCAGGGATTTTTTTGGCCAACTTGTATTCTCCAAATGGGTCCCCGAACACGCCCACTTGGTTTGTCGAACCCTCTACCAAACATCCTGTATATAGACGATACTTTACCGTACGTGTTCGACAGTTTTGAAGGCAATTTGAAAAAAAATTAACACTGTTTTTATTTCACCACCCCCCTTGTGTCGTGCACTAGAATTTAACTTATGATGAACAAAATACCGAAAAGTTTATCCGGTAGGTATAATTCAAAAATATACCAAGAAAACAAAAATAAAACGAGAGCATAATATTTCCTTTTTAACTTGCCGCCAAAACGGCGAAAATTCAAACGTTAAAAACAAAACATTCATATAAACAGTTTTTGTCTTTTTCGTTGAAATCGGACGATATAATAAAAATAAAAGTCCAATCAGTCGTCAGCAATCAGTTCTGTCAGGCCGGCTCCACACGTTGGACCCAACGTTGGCCCCAACGCCACTCGTCCAACGTGTGTATCCAGAAATTAGCATTGGCTCCAACGTTGGAGCGACCGTTGGTAGTTGGCCGGCGCGTGTCGGTTTTATCAAAGGAATCTGTGCCAACGTTCGCGATCCGTCCACATATTGGCGATTTGCTCAGTCCTGTTGCAACACGCTTCGAGTGCGTACGTCGAGATGTCGTCAACAACAAATTCGCCACCCGCCCCAAAGTTCTAGAATTTATAGAACAATACCAGGCACATCCAATAATATGGAACTCAGTACTGTAAAAGCGCTTAGAGCAATTTCGATTTCAGTATCGGACATCTACACATTGGCTCTGACGGAAAAGAACTACTATAATAGCCAACGTGTGTACGCTTCACCAAATTAACCGACCAACGTTTGTACCAGCGTTGGGGCCAACGCGTGGAGCCGGGGTTAGTCAAGTAACTACCTACATAGTCAAGTCGATCATCGATGGGTACTTTATAGCATAGAGGTAGGAATGAAATTGACATATTAAAAAATGTATGCGTCTGTAGCGATGAAAGAATATTTGTGAATGTGTGACAAAATTAAAATGTGTGCGTGTATGTACGTGCATGTCCCCCCGCCTCACCATATTAACATTTGGCACAAAAAGTGTATCGAAGCGAGGCGCTATGCCGTCTCTACTGAAGGGTGAGACAGTACCTTTGATGCTCTAAGAGTACTTAGTACTATTACAGAACGAATTCGCTGGAGTTTTGGCGGCGAGCTGAAAAAAAAACAATTTTCGCACTGTGGTTTAATTTCACAATAATCGTGCACTATATCACTGAACTGTATCGAACAAAAAGCGATCAATTTCAAGACTTGAACTGAAAAATACGAGAAGAAAATTAAAATGAACAATTAATTACATACTACGTCTTATTTAAAATTACCAAAGTTACAAAACTTTCAAACTAGGTATCTTAAGTCTGTGTTTCAAACCCAGGACAAAGTCTACGGCACGGCGCCAACTTCACATTAGGGTGCTGCCACACCATCGTTTTAATGGTTATTCTTTCTTACATTGGTAGCTTGTTCTTACTTCTTATATTATTGCTTTAAAAGATAAGCCCCTTTATTTAAAAATAAAAAATGTTTATTAGCCTCTCATGCTACTAAATTAAATGGACTTGTTCTAGACAGTGAAAAAAGTTTCAACGCTTAAAGTAGAAACTAGATTTTAAAAAAAATTAAGTAATAAATATATAATAGCAACTATGGGTTTTGAATATTTTGTGTCTTTAGTTGAGAACATTGGTCATCAAATACGTTTTTAAAGGTAACATACACAGTATACAGAGTGTTTCACGGCAGAGTTAGGATTTTAAGAGTTAGGACTCCGTTACTGTTCCGATGGGTCAATCACATAATATGTTGTAGTGGTCAAGTTCTGACCGTGCTTCGTTTTGCGAGGACGGGAAATCATATGTTACTGCTGCGGCGGCAGTTAGGTTACGTTACAATATAGTTAGTTACAGTTACGTTACTTTACAGGATAGACCAAGTGAAAACTTGATTCGTAAATGGACATAGAAGATGTGGCACAGGACCAGCTGTTATCAGCAGCGGCCCGGCCCGAGTAGAACTTCAAGAAATGAACAATTGATAATGATGACGTTAAATGAATTTGACGCTAGCGTTCGTTGCAATCCTAATCTGGCAGAGGTCTGTAGCGGACCTCTATTTTATATTTAATTTATTATGAGAAACTTTTTTTCAAAGAATTAATAAAATATTTTTATTTCGGTAGCAGCAATAAGAGATTTTTTTCCAATTGACATAGAATGAAAAGCCAGAAAACAAAAACGCAAATACAAAAGAAATAATTACAAAAAAAGTTGTAGCGGATACAGGTCGAACTGTTATGCGTATTTACAAGCTATAAAAATTGTGTTATACCCCAGCTTCGAGGACATCCTGCGTACAGTTCACTGGCGTAGTTTCAACTGCATGAAGCCACCACTGATACTGCAAGAGACATCAAAGGCAAGTCATTTTTAAACACCTACTAAAATCCATACTAATACTTTATTACACACATTAAAAATACTTTTTGGAATCAATTATGTTTTCATTATTATTTAATTTTAAAATCCTAACTCTGCCATAACATAACCTGTATAAATGTTTGAATCTTCATATTATTTTCAAAAGAGGCAAAGTCACTTAAACTTGCTCTCTCCGAATATCATTAGCATGGAGCTTAGAACGTTAAACCAGCACCATTGATGCTTTAAGTTAAACCAGCACAACGGCGTATTTTTAGTCGCCTTCGCGCGTCTTTTGTTTCTTTTTTTAACCGCGTGTAGTTGCAAAACGTCAAGATTTGATATTTCCCGGCACAACAAATAGCGCGCACGTAATAATATTTTCTGAAACGAACGTATACGCGCGGCAAAATACAATAGTTTGAAACCGCACTAAGGCTCAAGGTACATTAGGGTCAATATTGATTATTAACGCTCACAGAGTTAAATAATGTCTTAAAATGACTAATTATTAAAATTTAATAAAATATTAGGCTAAAAATACCATAAAACTTTTCGATATATTTTATGAAGAAGGTGTGGTTGCATCATTATGTATGAGTGTTGCAAGGAAATAAACTTTAAATTATGTCTATGTTTTTGGATCACGAAGTATACAGTGTTCTTTAATTTATTTTGTACGTTTACGTCATTTACGTTTCGAACGTTTACGTTATTTAAATTAGGACCTAATAAATGAGTTTTTAGAATATTGATTATATCCTTTTGTCAAATTGACTGTCTATGAAAAAATTGTACTGGCAACACTTACCTTCATCCGTCGGATCGGGTTCCATCCATCCAGGGCTTCCAGGTGCCAGATGCCAGTCAATATCGCATTCTGGTCCCGAGTGTATACTTCGGGACTTCGTGACTTAACGACATGCATTATACTCGAATATCTACGTGATTATAGGATCTTAATTAGTTAAAAATAAAACTACAACTTTTTTATTATTTCTAGATCTTTGACATTTGCCTATTAACTTCTTTGCTTTGGTGTATTTTATGAATTTGTGGACGTGGAACTTTAAATTTCTTCCTAAAACTCTGTTAATGTGAAGATAGTTCGTGGTGGACACCAACTTCCTGACCGTCCTGTAGACAGTGAGTATTTAAAAATTGTAATGTTTACTAATTAACCTTAAAATCATTTATTATACTTTGTTTTTACCTCTAAGTTCTTCAGTGTTGTTAACATTACGAAACTAGAGAAGTTTGCAGAACTTTATAAACTTATTTTTTATTAACTCATTACTAGAAAATTATCAAAGATAAATAATGTTTGAAAATTTGAATTAGAAGAGTGGTAGCTCTTTTTTTTATCTTTTAAGTCTAAAGGAAGTGATAATACTCTGGACACTTGAATCTTGCTATTGCAAGTCAATGGTAATCCTAACTTTAAACCTAAAAAAACAGTACTGAATGTTACATCTTTATTTTTTTTTTTAAAAACTTTGGATTTACAGAAGATACAATAAGTGGTAATGTGCTTGTAACTGATACAATAATCTTAATTAAAATATTTGCTTATGAATAATAAATAAATGAAAATAGATATCAAAAAGAAAGTCTTGTTTGACTTAATTTGTGCCAAAACAATCATACATCTGAACATTTTTTAGTAATCAAGGATGATGTTATTATTATTATTCTTTATGCATCCCCAAAAGAATTAAGGCAATTCTTTTTTTACATGGCAGTAATTTCGAAAAGAATCTCCTAGAATTTATATTGTGAAGACACCTTAGAGCATCAAAGTTACTGACTCACCCTTCAGTAGAGACGGCATAGTGCCTCGTTTTGGTACCTACATCATTTTTGTGTCAAATCTGGTGCGGGGTGAAGAACGCACACATTTTATTTTTGTCACACATTCACAAATATTCTTTCATCGCTACAGACGCATACAATACTAAATGTCAATTTCAATTAACAACATCATTTTCTATGTACCAACAACACTGACACCGACACACACAGACACACTAGTTGTATAACTAGAAACTAGAAGGCACATTGTGCATGGACGTTGGGACGAGGGATTCACCCGTAAAAGCCACTCCTCTGATGGGTGTCATACCTGTCATACCTTGATGCTCTAAGGAAGACAAAAAAAAAAGGTATTTGTTTCCTGATAAGAGTTTGTATCTTTATTAATTTGAACAATAACTTCTAAGTGATAATAAGAGTTATTTTTATTGTAAGTGTAATTAATATGAAACAACAATTTTATTTTCCATATAATTGTTCCTTCCTATCAAATATTTATTATTAGTTTGTTTCTCATTCAAAAACATGATATTGATGAAGTTTGAATAAGAGGCATCTGTCATTACTTATTTTTCGAATGGCATCTCAGTCTTATGATCAATTTGCCAATGTCATGGGTCATGTTAAAAAATGAAATATATAAAGTACATTGTTATGTACAAACCCCAATTCTTAACATAATAATAATATGCTATTTGACATATAAAATTCCATTTAATAAACTTTCATTTTGGAGCCAAATGTAGATGAGTTATGAAATTCTTTTTTAGGATTAGTTTCTTATTAATTGAATAAACCACTGTTGCCTGGGCGACTCACTAGTTTCTTTTACTGGCTAAAATGTGTAAAGATTCCACAACATTTCTAAAATAATAATTTTGGCATAATTTAAATAATGATAATTATATAACACTACACACTCATGGGCACCCACTAAGACAAAAAATTAACACCCAGATATACCACAGAAACATCATTAAAAATTACCCTCTCTGGCAATCTAATCTCCGGCAATTGATCAGCAGTATAGCAAAGGTAACCATTGCGCCATCCAGGTTGTAATACTGTAATATAGCAGTCAATAAGAGATTTGGTATTTTAACAATTATGTTTTTGTTGTGGTGATTTGATTTTATTTTAACTCATCCTATACTGATTTGAAGAAAATGGGATTCTATCTATTTATCAATGTCACTATGAATGTAACAATGTATATATATAACTGAAAATCAATGAAATGCAAAGTCATTAAATCCTTTTATTGACAACCAAGTATAATGCTTAGGGCCTCTTTCACCACCTTCAAGTAAAGTAACAAGTACACTAATTGTCGGTTAAATTCATTCATAATTCAATATCAATTTCATGATGTTCGAGTAACACTAATAATTTGTTAAACTGACCCATACTTATAGCCAATAAATAAACAAATAATCAACACTTTACTTGAACTTACTGAACGAGGCCCTTAGCCTATCTGAACAAAGTCCGCAAAGTAAATAAACGTACAGTCATTACGGGTAACTTTGAATTGACGTTTAACTTTGAACAAAGTTGGAAAAAAGATTTAACAATTTATTACATCGAAACTTTTTGATATTTCAATATAATAACTGTGTTAAATGGATTGCCAAAATGTTTTTGTACCAAATGAAAATTAAAGAAATAAACTGTCAATGCCATAATTCTGACAATTCTTGCCTTTTCCGTGGTTAAGTTGCTGGAAGTTTTTGATCTCTGATTTGGAATCGTAAACTAGTCCACTTTGATTCATATGGCAAAACCAAGCTATTTGTTACTTTTTTACGTCAGTGTAGATGTCATTTTTATAGATAAGGTTTTTAAATTTAATAATACCTTCTTTTTGTTTTAGCTAAACCTTTAAATATTAAGGTATTTTACATTCTAAAAAATATATTCAAAGTTACCCAAAACTCATGATAACTTTGAATTCGAGTTTTAGGGGAAATTATGGGTAGTTCTGTTGTTTCTTCCGCAAATTTATTTTGTTAGACAGAAAAACCAACTCAAAAGGACACTATTCATTCAATAAAATAAAGGTGTCATAAATAGAAATCAGTTTTAATAATACAAATAATGTAAAAAATGTTCAAAGTTACCCGAACTGTACGTAATTGAAATTCAAACCCATTGGATTATATTTAAGACTGGTTTATTTAAACATAATTTAGAATGTTAAGTATATTTTATCCATTATCATAACAGTCTAATATGAGCCGAAGGGTTTACAATTACAAGTAGTGGGCATTTTACAGTTTTATATTCCAAAAGCATTACAAAATTTATTTAATTACTGCATATCCTCATGGTTTTACCCCCATTTAGAAGGATCATTACTATGAAGAGTTAGGGACTCTTTATTTGAGTGAATATGCTATTTATTCTTTGCATCCCATTTTCAAACCTAAATAATCAAAACGATTTTCATAACAATTGTCTGAGTTGTTATGCAAGAGAACAGACAGACCATAAACACAGGGTTTTTGTATGTAATAGGAGGTTATAACAGAATCATTACATAACAAAATATCTCTTTGTCTTTCATTTGTGTACAAGGAATTTCCCCTTTTTGGTTGTTTCTAAAAAGACTTTAGGTTTTATTTTTCTTGATTTATAGGTGTTAAATTCTCAGGCACTACAAAGGAAGTACAACAATGCACCTAATAATGCCATGACACAATTCCTATTCTAGTAGAAAGTAAAAATCTACTCGACAATCACAACTTTGAGTTGCACTCAAAGTTAAGTATTAATTTATAACAATTTTTATAACACACAATGGTTTTCTTTACAGTTGGCAAATTTATATGAGTGTGTTGTATCTAAAGTATTCAATAATTAATTAGTTAATAAGTGGCACCCATTAAAACTACGAAGAATGTTCGCTTCATGGTGATCCTTTATTACTTGCAACTCTTCTGCCCACAAGAAAGAGCAGATTGTAACCAGGCAATCAGCCTAAAATGGCCTGAATGCTAAGTAAATTAGTAAGGTAATTGACATCTTGATTCGTGCGGCTTTGCGCTCGCAGTAAAGTAGGTGAGTACCTAATAAGTACAGTTTATAACGTGTTTAGATATACCATTTTTACATTCGGCACGTATATGTCCTTCTGAAAGAAATTATTTCATTTACTTCTGAAATGATTTAAATTCTTTCTTGAATTCTGAAAGAAATTATTTATTTACTTTGATTGAAATAATTTCTTTCAGCCCCCTGCCATCTGCCATCCCCATCACCATCCTGCCATTCTGTAAAAGTATTTCTTTTTGCGATCACTGACAGAATCCAATGATCATCTCTTACACTGAGCACTTACAGCGGTTTCAAAGCAGCGTATAAACTTATATTTGAAAGCACGTAAAGCGCGCGTATCGGCGAGCTTTTGCCATATAATATATTATATACCTATATGACGATTGAAAGTTCTTTGTAGAACCTTCCTTGCTAATCTTTATTCGTATAACGATTATAAGTAGCAGTGATAGATACTCGTAGCTACCACTTGGACGACTTGACATGACACCGGGTGAATTGTATTTTTCTTTTTAGTTTTTATTCCGCAGTTGGCCTTTTTACACGCTTTATATTAGCTTCACTTGTATGTATATTTGTAATTTAAATAATATGTTACCTTTATAATTACACTGAAATGCAGCAAACAGTAAATGTGGCCCATAGTTTAGCTGAAGCAGTTATATCGGTTCGTTAACGGCGCTAAC
Source organism: Pyrgus malvae (assembly GCA_911387765.1). Classification (NCBI taxonomy): domain Eukaryota; kingdom Metazoa; phylum Arthropoda; class Insecta; order Lepidoptera; family Hesperiidae; genus Pyrgus; species Pyrgus malvae. The sequence continues at coordinate 7,848,093 of OU426947.1, forward strand.
CAAAGTTAGGTAGCGGAACTCGATATCAAAATATTCCTGAATAAACTCGCTTGTTGTCGGAACTTGCAAATAGTTCGCTTGACGCTTATTGACGTAAACGTGCGAAGTAATGACGGTTAGGTATTGGTTACCGGCGTTGTTTTCCAATTTACAGGAAAATATTGTAGTAGTAGGTACACTTAAAAAGGTCCTCGGAAAAATTCTCTGTTGTTTCAAGCGTGATACGCAAAAGTTTAAACATGTTTCAGATTTTTGTTCCTCAGTCCTGTCGTTATCGAATATTTCGTCTAGTGGCGCACCGAAATGTTCGTTAATACAGGTTTTTGAATATCGAGGACCTCGATATAAAAATATTCTTGAACAAGCTCGCTTATTGACGTAAACAGTTGCGCGACTGCAAATAGTGGCGGGCCGGTCAGGTATTGGTTACAGGAGTTGGTTTCCAATTTACAGGAAAATGCAGTAAGTTAAGTGGCTCATTTAATAGTTTATTATTGAAATGATCACTCATATTGTGCAATAAAACTTATGGAAATACTGTATTTTAACTGCAAAATCTCCTAAGTAAAATCAGCTAAATCAGGGAAATCGGCAAAATTTCGTATACGGCCTCTTAAGTACCGTTTAGCGTTTCCAGTCTTATACTTACTTAAAAAGGTTCTCTGTTGTTTCAAGCCTGATACGGAACTGCTTAATTGTGCTTCATATTTCCGATTCTCACTTTGGTGAATATTAGAGTTATTAGTACCTGGACGACCGAGCGTTGCTCGGATAAAACAATTTATTTACTTGGTTTGATTTCAAACGAAACACTCATTTGCCTAGTGTTACTTAACAATGCCATTTGCGCCGGCTCCCAATAAAAAAATATTTTCACAAAAATTAAAAACAATATCAATATGGTTTTGATTGAGGTTTGAACCCGGGTCTTTAGTTCCGCAGTCAGCCCACGTAACCATTCGATCAAGGAAGCTTTAATTCAATGAACGAATTTTTTAAAGAGCTCTTTCAAATCAACATTGTAATTTGTTTGAAAGTCTGTTTGGCAGATGGCGATTGACGGCGTTTTACGCCACAATATTATTAATACTCTCCAATAGATGTCAGGAAGAGTCGTATTTTTCAGTTTACCTATATTTAAGTTGATTATCGCTAAAAATGTAATTGGAGCCGTTTCCGAGATTCAAAAAATATATTTAGGTATAAAAAGAATTGCTCATTTAAAGATATTAGATTAGAAAAACTACGCTTCATCTGAAACCATAGAAAATTATTTTAAAGAAACTTTTGCACTTTGGTTTGTGGTATTTCACCCTTCTAACAGTAAATGAGTTCATTGATTAAGTTTAATTAAGTAGAAGCGATTAGTTATATTGGTTTATCGACGTTAATTAACGGCGCTAACTATTGAATTTCGCGGAACTCGTTTAAAAACATCCATGAACAAGTTCGCTTATTGACGGGAACATTCTAATAGTTGCGCCGGTCAGGTATTGGTTACCGGAGTTGGTTTTCAATTTAAGGGAAAATGCAGTAAATACCACAACGATTTCACCACTAATACGTACTCGGATTATACTAGGGAAGATTTTCTGTTGTTTCAAGCACGATACGCGAAAGTTTGAACGTGTTTTAGATTTCTGTTTCTCAGGTATGTAAATACTAGAGCCGACATTATTTTATTTTTATATTCAGTATCATAATCTGTCTTATAATTGTTCATGTCTTCTCCTATACTGTTACTGAACCACAGTTCATTTTTCTATTTTCGTGTGAAAATCTTAATGTGGTTCACAGAATACATCTACGTACCGAGTTTCAACAGTATAGTTCTTATAGTTTCGGAAAAAAGTGGCTGTGACATACGGACGGACAGACAGACAGACAGACACCACGAATCCATAAGGGTTCCGATTTTTGCCATTGGGCTACGGAACCCTAAAAAGGTAGCCTCCTGAATTATTTTCTCCAAAGAGTTCGTCTGGTTCGTCTGGTGACGATAGTCTGTTCGACCAGACATCGATGTCTGACGGAACCGGACCAATACACGTAAGTAATGTATGTTCGTTAGCGAAGCCTATTTATTGCATTACGCGTGTCAAAATAATACTGACGAAATATGCGAAAGAATATTTAATATTTTTATTTAATTTTTTTACGAACTACCAAACGTTATTGGTAGTAACAGCTCTGGTGCCGTCCCAAGCAGGTATCATCCGCCAATAAAGAAGCAGCGTTTTTGGCGCTTATTTGAGAAATTAAACTTTAATATCGTTTTATGTTGTAATTAACACAAATTTTACAAAAATATAATTATTTATTTTATCATAAAGAATGGTTCAAAAGAGAACTTATCAGTCAAATAGCCTATATGCTGTACGGACGGGTATACTCGTACAACGGTTTGGCTACGTTAGCCTAAAAATCCCCGTTACCGTACACGTTAACAGAGCTTATAGACTAACGTGGTACTCGATATCAAAATAAAGCAAACACGCTCATATAAATTGACGTTACCGTCCAATTAGCTGCTACGCATGTATCGGTTACTGCTGATTTTCAATTTACAGGAAAAACTAATCGTCCTACGTGCTCCCCATATTACATCCCTTCTGGAGGACTCTTAATTTAAACGCACTATAATAATAATTTTACTCTGTCGTATCTTTGATGTTTTTGTTATACTTGAGTCGATTCTAGAATTCGCGATTAAAACGTATTTGTTCGTTACATTGCTGTAGAGTACAATCTATAAAAATGAAGTTCTTTAAAAAATCCAAAGCTACCAAATATGTGTTGCGCAATAATACGGAAAATCGCAACTAGCCGATAAAACGGGTACGTTAACGAGTACGGTAAAGTTAAATAGAAGCGGTAAACCGATATGATCGTTAGCGACGCTTATTGAATTGCGCGTAACATGATATCAAAATATACCCTGAACGAGCTCATGTGATTGACGTAGACGTCCAGGACGTCAGGTATCGGTTATCGGTTATTTTCAGTTTACATGAAAATGCAATAAACACCCTCCAACGTGTTTCCCATATACACCCGGAGGGACTGTTCATAAAACCACACGGTTATTTTGCTTATCGTTTGTGTGATGTTTTTGTTATACTTGACTAGATACTCATATTCGCGATTGATACGCTTTAGTCCGTCAGATTGCTGTCAATTCTAGGACGAAGATGATTTACAAACTTGAAAAATTAAGTTCTTTAGAAACTCTAAAGCTATCAGATAGTAGTTCTGACGCAATAATATTGAAAATCAGTTGTCTATTGACTTAATATGCGCGTACCACAAGCTCCACTCGTCAAGCACGTCCTTGTGTTCCTTAGTTTAAGGAAACTTCCTTAACGTTCCTTAGCGTAAGTTTTTAAATTAATAAAAAAAATCACAACTAGCCGATAAAACGAGTACGGTATAGCTAACTAGAAGCGGTAAACTTCATCAAATCATTAGCAAAGCTTATTTGCATGGAACATGATATCAAAATATACCCTGAACAAGCTCATACGATTGACGTGGACGTCCAATTAGTTACTACGGTCAGGTATCGGTCGGTATTGGTTACCGGTGACTTTCAGATTACAGGAAACTTCAGTAAGTTCATAAGATACGTAGTTGTGTTAAACACATTATAGGTATGTAATAGTTCACTATTTTGGTTATTTATATTTGAATGGGCGCCCAAAGCATTAGGGTTTGTTGTTTGTTGTTTTTCGACAGTGTTTTAAAAACCGATATTTTAGTTTCTGAAGCTTATTGAGTCGCGCGGTAATTGATATCAAATATGTGTAATCATGTTATTGACGTGGAAGCCCAATTAGTTTATACATGGACGACCAATTATTGGCTACTGGCTGTGCGGCGGTCAGGTATCTGTTACCGGTGGTTTTCAATTTACAGGGATATGCAATAGCTACCGCGCTACGTGCTCCTCATATGATATCCATTGAGATTATATATATTTTTCGATCGTTCTATCGATTGCTGTCAATTCTGGATTGGGGATGATTTGAGTGAGGCTCTTTAGAAACAACAGAACTATTTTACTTTTTCGTTTGCAAACATAGAATATCAGGACTTTACGTTGTAATTTGTACTTTACTACACGTATATTATTGTATAATCAAGCCAAATTACGTCAAAGATTTTTAGAGGACATTTTCTGAGTGGATATACTTAACTAACACATTATCTTTTCTTCTTTTTATATCATTGGTATACATAGTATTTCGTATATGACTCCTTATCGCTTCACAGAATCTAAAGATTGACATGTTTGATGTTTTAGAAGCCAGCTTTCCTCAACACCATTTATAACTCAGTGACGTCTTTCAGAACAATGGTCGACAGCACGGCCCAGTCCGCGTCCGTCGCCTGAAGCAGTGGCTGTTGCGGCCCAGAGACAGGATGCGTCGAGCCGACGTCCACATCGGCATCGATGCGGCCGACAGTGATTGGGAGGCGGCCCTCAACGGCGAAAGACGCATTGGCTTCAGATGGTGTCTTCGGGTAAGTTTGAACGGTAAATGATAGATGATATTCAATGAGTTTTCGGAGGAACCTACTGAAGCCAAATATTGCGAAATGAAAGAGGAAAAGCGAAATGGCATGATATGGTTTTTTAACTCTTCCCAATTATTGGAAAAGATCCGTGATTTAAGACAGTTACAAAAGCTGTCTATAGTATAATCTACTAGCCTTCCGCCAGCGGCGTTGCCCGCGTGGACCCGTTTAATGAGTCCCTGTAGGATAAAAAATAGGCTATGTACTATTACAGGCTTCATTGCTATATTAAAATCGTAGGCGTTTAGACAATTGCTTCAACCGCGTTGACCCTATTACCCGTTTTCACGTTGGAATGAAGCAATTTCCCGCGGTAAAAAGTAGCCTATGTTTCTCAAAGTGAATGTAGCTTTCTAATGGTGAAAGAATTTTTGAAAGTAGTTGTAGTTTTTGAGTTTATTCATCACAGACATACAAAAATACAAATCTTTCATCTTTATAATATTATTATAGGTTGATACGTCATTTCTGTAGATCGCCTTGGCAGTTGCCGTTATCAATATCCAGTAAAAGCAATCATGTTTGAAAATTTGCTGATGATATGCAACCTGGATACAGCTGGGCAAACAGATGGACAGTTAAATCTTAGAAATGGGGTCCCGTTTTACCCTTTGGAAACGGAACCCCAAACGTTGAATAGATCAGCGCATTTATTTCTATTACGCAATAAAATGCAACTTGTAGGTAAATTAATTTGTATTGTGATTCGAGAAACAACAATGTCGGTTTGCATTATATATACTTTTATTTATCTTCATCCCGTATTTACACCCTAATTTCAAATGTTTTTTTTCTCCCGGGTATCCAAATTTAAACAACTTGAAAAACATTTGTCTCTGATAAATTGGCTGAATTTTTGCTTTAAATACAGTATATTTGTTTCAGCGATGGAACAGACTGTCCCGCTTGCAGCGAACCTTGTTCTACTCAACTGTAATCCTCGCCATTCTGGCGACCGCGTACTTTCTCACCAAACATGATGAACCAGTGGAAGCACCTCACGACAAATTGCCGGTAAGTGTGTATATATAATATATTAATGTTTTACTTTGTGTTTAATGGCTTTAAAATGTTATGGAAAACGCAGACTGTAAAACTGGTAGATATATCAATTTTATCATAAAAAAATATTGAAAATCAATTAAAATAAATTTATTCGACTTAATTAAAATTAAATTTGTACACCCTCAAGTGGAATGAATATATTTTCATTTGAACAAAACCTATTAGATAAAAATATTTATAAAACTGTGAATATAATGAGAAAAAAACATAAAATTTAATGTAACTAAAATCTATAGAAAAACGGCCAACTATCAAATAACAAGTTTTAAAACAAATAGCTTTTTAAGTAACATCGCAAAGGCAAAATCCCATTCTTTGGCATTTACGCCTTTATAAAACTAAGGATTTCAAAATCATACTTTTCCTTTAAAAAAATTGTAACGTTAACTTTAAAGTTTTGCACCAGAGGATTTTTATCATAAAAAAAAACTAAAAAAACACGCTTTATTGAAAATACGAACTACAAAGTAAAAAATGAGAAGAAAATTTATTTTACTGTAAAAAAGCGTGCGGTGCTTTTTAAGATACTATTGCCACCATGCATCCCACGCTTTTTTACAGTAAAATAAATTTTCTTCTTATTTTTTACTATTTAGTTTTGTCTTTTCACAAAAGCGTGTTTTTTTAGTTTTTTAAACTACAAATTAATTTTTAATTTTTTAGTTGGATTTTTTTTCATGTTATTGCATTGTCATCGGCTTTTGACCCCTGTGCAAATGTTCAAATTAATCAGACGCTTAGAAGTAGGTGAAAATGAAGTTAAAAGATTCCGTTACATACATACATATATTTCTTTTATCCTGATGAATATATAAAGTTATGAGATTATTGTATTGTCATCGGCCCTTGACCCCTGCGCAAATTTTCAAGTTAATCAGACTCCTAGAAGTAAGTGAAAATGAAGTTAAAAGATTCCGTTAAATAAATACATACATACATACAGGTCAAGCTAATAAAAGCGTGTTAAAAATCGGTTATGATGTGTATGTCGCTGGAAAAAATAAGCTCAGTTGAACAATACAATTATTAGTTTAAGAGAATTAAAAAGTCGATCAAATATGATTGATTGCCATTTTAAATTTTAATATTAGTATATTTTTCAACTTAATTACTCAACTTTCGTTATCTTAAATCGAAATCGCTGACCTTTTAATACGTCCTAACAAACAAGGTTATATATATAAATACTACCTAATTAGTTATTGTTTTGGCTTTTATACGAGTAGGTAACTTTTTATCTTATAAAGCTTCTACGAAAATGTTTATATGTAAAATTAGGCTAAAAGACCTACTTTTTATATCGATGCTAAAAGATAAACTTAACAATAATTCACTGTTAAATTCACAATCTCTTTGTTCTATAAACCGTCATACCTAATTATAATAATAATTATTAATAATATGATTCTTAGTTCATTAAAGTTTATCTTTCATATCACAAGCACAATAAGGATTCCAATGCTTCTTTAATTATCTCTGTTTCCCTCGCATCCAATGGGAATCGCAGTCAGATATTACTGCTATTCAGTAAAACAGGTATTGTTCGTTTTCTGCTTCTGTTCTACTAACTTTTCATTTTATAAAGTTCTTAATGTAAATATCACATCAGTTCAGTTATTACGCGCTTATTATCTATATATATATAAGAGATTTCCACCCATATATTGACTCATCACGATATCTCTGGAACTATAAGACCTTTTTTTTTTTTGGTATCGGGGGGGAAACCTTCAAAAGGTACCCGACACCTTGGGAGAGGATACCGGGTTATGTGGGATTTGACCGCACTAAAACCCCCTCGGTGGCCTGCCTCTGCGTTTGTGAGGACTCCGGGATCTCCATAGGAACGCACCGGTGTCCTCCACGCGCGGCGCCCCAAAACGGGCCCATCTTCGGGAGAGCAGATGTGCTCTCCTGCACCTTCAGGTGTTCACGGCGGCATGCGGCCACGCATACACCGCCGTCCCTCCCGGGGGAACTATAAGACCTACCGACTTCAAATTTGGTAGGAATATTCCTTTCGCCGAGTAGAGGTCAGCTAAGAACGGATTTTACGAAATTCCACCCGGAAGGGGGGGTATTTCCACCCATATATTGACTCATCACGATATCTCTGGAACTATAAGACCTACCGACTTCAAATTTGGTAGGAATATTCCTTTCGCCGAGTAGAGGTCAGCTAAGAACGGATTTTACGAAATTCCACCCGGAAGGGGGGGTATTTCCACCCATATATTGACTCATCACGATATCTCTGGAACTATAAGACCTACCGACTTCAAATTTGGTAGGAACATTCCTTTCGCCGAGTAGAGGTCAGCTAAGAACGGATTTTACGAAATTCCACCCGGAAGGGGGGGTATTTCCACCCATATATTGACTCATCACGATATCTCTGGAACTATAAGACCTACCGACTTCAAATTTGGTAGGAATATTCCTTTCGCCGAGTAGAGGTCAGCTAAGAACGGATTTTACGAAATTCCACCCGGAAGGGGGGGTATTTCCACCCATATATTGACTCATCACGATATCTCTGGAACTATAAGACCTACCGACTTCAAATTTGGTAGGAATATTCCTTTCGCCGAGTAGAGGTCAGCTAAGAACGGATTTTACGAAATTCCACCCGGAAGGGGGGGTTGCGGGGGTGTTAAGTAATGTTTGTATATATGACATCGCAAAACTCAGAAACTATTCGACCGATTATTATGAAAATTGGTATGTACATGTATTTTTTCACGGAGAAGGTTTATATGCTATCCATTATTATTATTATTTAATATTTAAACGCGATACGGAGTTCGCGGGGTCAGCTAGTTATATATACAGTGTTTCTGTCTATTGTAAAATCCTAAAAAAATGCTCCGTATACCAAATGTTTTGTTTTTTTAGTGATATTTATTTGGGTATTTTAATTATGAAATTTTGGTATTATTAAAATATACATATATTTTACACAGTACAATTAAGTGTATTGTGAGTGATGTTTTTTTTTGTAATGTTTTGATTAAAGCGACACGTGAAATGTTGCTTGAAACCACAGCGGGTTATTTGGAGCTCTGTGCTTGAAATATACCATTTTTTTAACACGCTTTTGGGGGTGCGGGTTATTTGGAACTCTGTGTGTATGTATGTATGTAACGGAATCTTTTAACTTCATTTTCACTTACTTCTAGGAGTCTGATTAAGTGATTAACTTAAAAATTTGCACAGGGGTAAAGGGCCGATGACAATACAATAATCTCATAACCTAGGATCATCAGGATAAAAAAATATATAAGAGGTGCGGCTGATAAGTTCGTGGCCTAAGGTACTTAATGAAAAAAATATAAAGTTTAATATTTTTAACACGTCTAAGAGTCTGATTAACTTGAAAATTTGCACAGGGGTCAAGGGCCGATGAAAATGCAATAATATGAGAATAAAAATCCAATTAAAAAATTAAAAATAAATAATGTAGTTTAAAAAACTAAAAAAACACGCTTTTAAGATACTATTGACACCATGCACCCCACGCTTTTTTTTACAATAAAATACATTTTCTTCTTATTTTATTATCACAAAAACGTGTTTTTTTAGTTTTTTAAACTACATTATTTTTATATAAGCGCACGATGAGTAAATATGTGTAAAACAGGATATTTTTTTTGGTGTTCGGTAAACACCATGTATAGGTAAGCAACGGTAAAATGTATTTTATAATTTCGAAATTTAATACAACTACATACATTGAAATAGGTTTAAAACAAATAATGTTTTTGTGTTTAATTTTGTTTTATTTAATTTTAAAAACATTGAAATATTTTAATAAAATGTATTTAAATATATTTCAATAATATTACAATAAAAATAAAAAATAAATTTTACATGATTGACCCCGACGTGATTTGAACACGCAACCTTCTGATCTGGAGTCAGACGCGCTACCGTTGCGCCACGGAGTCCTTGTTTGAAGTGGTATAAATTACTATGACACGACGCTATTTCAACTGAACAGAACATTTATATTGATAACAATACATACAATGTACAATAATTAAAGTAGATAAATAATCTCTCTGAAGCTCTTTTTCATGTGAAACTGAGACATAAGCAAAGTCATTATTAGATTAGTAATTAGTCCGGTAAAAAGCTCAAAATGCTTTTACGTGTATTGCTTCATTATTCGTTACCATCGGCTGCAGTCTGTGGCGGCGCGGCAGTCAATTTTGTGGGATGTGTATTTTGTAATGAATACACTATGAAAAGTAACAAAATTTAAAACCCATTTAAAAGGTAGTTCAGGGCCGATTATTATACGACCCATCCGATTAAAAATGTTAAAATACTATTGATATTAAGGAAATGTATTTAATTATATGAAAAGGATCTAATGACGTAATATCAGTCCGCTTTGCACACTCCTTTTTACCACGGACGTGTAGGTTATGGGACAACCTTCCAGCTGAGGCATTCCCAGTGGACTATAATATGGGGTTCTTCAAAAAAGCTGTAAAAAAGGCTCTCCTTCAAAGCAATACTCGGGTGGCTCCCCTAGGGTTGCCCGTGTCCATAGGCGACGGTGATCGCTTAACACCACGCTGCCCGTCTGCCTCTTTGTACGGTTTATTTATATATATAAAAAACGGCCAAGTGTGAGTCGGACTCTCGCACGAAGGGTTCCGTACCATTATCTATAAAAAATCAGGTTTATTGTAGTATGGGAGCCCCCTTAAATATTTATTTTATTCTATTTTTAGTATTTGTTTAACAATAGCGGCAACAGAAATACATCATTGCCTTTGATTATCCATAGAAATCATTGCATTAAGATTGAATGAAAGGTAAATTGTGGTTTACGATTTATGACTTATTAAAAAAACTACTTACTAGATCTCGTTCAAACCAATTTTCGGTGGATGTTTGCATCGAATATACATCATATATTTTTTTTTAGTTTTATCATTCTCTTATTTTAGAAGTTACAGGGGCTTACACATTATACCACTTTGGAAGTGTCTCTTGCGCAAACTATTCAGTTTAGAAAAAAATGATATATATTAGAAACCTCAATATCATTTTTGAAGACCTATCCATAGATACCCCACACTCAAACACGGGTTTGATGAAAAATAATTTTTGAGTTTCTGTTCTAAGTATGGGGAACCCTCAAAATTTATTGCTTTTTTCTATTTTTGTGTAAATCTTAATGTGGTTAACAGAATACATCTACGTACCGAGTTTCAACAGTATAGTTCTTATAGTTTTGGAAAAAAGTGGCTGTGACATACGGACGGACAGACAGACAGACAGACAGACATCACGAATCTATAAGCCATTTGGCTACGGAACCCTAAAAATGATATATGTAGTTGCATTCCCTATTGTTGGTACGGATTTACGTATACTTACATAATTACATTTTAGTTGTGTATATTGCATGTGTATAAACGAAGTTATAAATATTTCTATTCATACAAAATCCAGAAATAATTTGTTGACTATAAATGTATAGGTAGTGTTATACTGTTCTAATTTACCTTAAATTAATGTTGCGTAGCACAACCGGTTATTTTTTATAATTGTACATATAGGTACATTTTGTGTTTGAAATGAATTTATTTAGGTTAATGGAGTACTATTTTGTTTCAGCAACCAAATGGACTGGTAAGTATTGCGAGCACAGTAACACCACATTTCATACATCTGATACCACCAGAGATTTAGGTAGGTATTTGCATGCAAGCCCGCATTCGCTTTGAATATTTTTCGCTATCAGTAAACTGCTTCCTGGTTTTTATAGCCGTTTTGCTGATAAAATACACGTATTCACACACTAGAAATTTACTGAATAATTGAATAGTAAAACATTTAATTCTAAAATCCAGCTTTCCGTGGCAGGACTACTAAAAACTGAAATCAATGTATCTAAGTATTTAAGAAAAAAATTGCCAGATTTTTCTTGAATCTGCACTGGCTGGAAAGAAAGAAAGAAGAAACTTATAATGTAATTGTTTCCCGGTCATGGCCTTTTTATCTCAGATCAGCATTTGGGCTAAATGTTGAAAAAAGAATGAGATGGACGAAAATCACAGGAGCACTCATAAAAAAAGACATAAGTAATAGTAATAGTATTATATTGAGATAACAGAATGGCTATGGGTTTAAATTGGGCACACGAGACAGCTTATTCAGAGATTTCGTCGCCCGCAACGCAACTAAAAAGAGACTTCCGCTTTTTAGTCGCCTTCTACGATCAGGCTGGAGATAATATCGTAGTTGAAATTATTGATACCCAAGGAACTTCAGATCTAGACCAACAAACCTGCTGTTTTGCAAAATAAAATGTCTTTTAACAATTAGTACAGGCAGGAATCCAAAAATTCGAATTTGCGCTTCCATCACAAAAATGTACTTTATTAAGTTTGGACTTATTATCTGATTTATTCTGTAATGTTATGATACGAAACATTCGAAGTGCGAGTTCAACTAAAATTTAATACGTTTTATATTGGAACGTTAAGATTATTCTATTTTAGAATTGTCTATAAGTCGAAAGTTTTCGAGCAGTGTGTGTTGTCAGTGATGACCTACGGCGCTGAGACGTGGTCTTTTACAGTTAGCCTTTTCCATAAGCTCAGGGTCGCCCAGCGAGCGATGGAGAGGGCTATGCTTGGTATTTCTCTACGCGACAGAATTCGTAATGATGAAATCCGTAGAAGAACTAAGGTTACCGACATAGCTCTCAAAATCTGCAAGCTGAAGTGGCAATGGGCAGGCCATATACTTAGGAGGACCGACAACCGATGGGGAAGAAGGTCCTTGAATGGAGACCACGTCTCGGCAAAAGGATTACAGGCCGCCCTCCAACCAGGTGGACTGATGACCTGAAGAAGACAGCGGGTAGTCGCTGGATTCAGAAGGCCCAGGACCGGGAGGAGTGGCGAACGTTAGAGGAGGCCTATGTCCAGCAGTGGACAGTAAAAGGCTGATGGATGGATGGATAAGTAATAGATTCTCGACTATAGTACCAGAGATCGGATCAAGGTTTTGTCTAACTAACATTATAAACAAGTCCTTGTTATTGATACGGTATACTGAAGGTCCCGCTATTAAGAAGACCAAAGACTTTCTGACATTTCGCAATTCGCATTTCGCATTTGTAGTATTTTTTAGGAGCTGCTAATAATCGTCTATACGAAACAGTTCATATAATTTTCCACGTCCTATTGCTCCTCAAGGCATAGGTTTTGTCAGGAAAAGGACATTAGAGAGAGGAGAAGTCCTTTATGAAATCAGCCAAGAAAGATTGTCCCTGACAGGCATGACAGTTACTTTTGATTTTTGTTGACTTTCGAGTTCTTAAAGGTACACGCCTACACTGAATTCGGACTCTTGCCGTGGGAGTAGCCTCATTCACTATCTCAGCTTGATACACATTTACTACACAATTCATAATTATTTATTTGTCTATTGTTTATTGTCTATTTGTTTGTATTAGGTACTAGCCGCTTAAAATTTCTAGTGTCAGTTCAGAAAGAGAAAAATTAAAGAAAATTCATTTTACACAGTTGACCTTAATACCTAAAATTGATCAAATAAAGAAAAAAGAAATTGAAAAATAAATACACAATAGTAAATTCGATTCTCTTTCTGAACTGACTATGTGACGTCACATTTTAAACACCTTTGATATCCTTGAAGGAAGACCCAAACGAGTATGAAGAGCGCCTTCAGGCTGTTCCAAAACGCGTGGAGGCAGAGAAGGAAGACGAAGCTGACGAGAGGCCTGTATTTACAGGTAATCTCTTAATAATGTATCATTTTTCTTTTGTATTTTGGGGGCTTTCAAAATATACCCGATACTTGGGAGAAATACGGGGTTATATGGGATTTTTACAGCTCTAAAACCCCTTGGTGGCCGGCGTCAGGGCTTAGGGAGAACTCCGGGATCTCCAGAGGAATGCCTCGGTGACCTGCATGTGCGGCGCCCATTTAAACTTAGACCTAATGCCTAATATACCTATATGAAAATATTCCTTATGGATGTGGATTATGTCACAGTGAAGCGTGGGCATGCGGCCACGCATACACCGCCTTCCTTCCCGTCCTTCCCAGGGCTGCTGGCTGGACGGATCGAGCTCCCACTCTCACCGCCTGCAACCCCGATATATTATTCTTCGAAGTAGCCATCCCGCAGCAAGATTTAACGACTGTTATTTATCGATAACAACATAGACCGACGGCTTATAAGCTCTCCGGACGGAAATGCACTTGAAAATTTTTGCCACTAGCGGTCATCTCCACCTCACACCGGTCGGGTGTAGTATTTGGCTAGCTGCTTAGATCGCTCGCGGTCCACATCAGCCGTCGGGCCATGCGTGATGAAATATTATATTTGTATCTTAAATTACTATACAAAGTTTGTCGATGTGTAGACAAGACGTAATTAAAACATACCAGATAACTTTGGAAAAATTCCTACTTCCACTTGTAGAGAGATATAAACAGAAATTAAACGCCCCCTTGCAGCATCAAAGTTACTGACTCACCCTTCAGTAGAGACGGCATAGCTTCTCGCTTCGATACATAATTTTTGTGCCAAATCTGGTGCGGCGGGAAGAACGCATACATTTTAATTCTGTCACACATTCACAAATATTCTTTCATCGCTACAGACGCATACATTTCTAAATATGTCAATTTAAATTAACAACGTCATATGCACCGACAACACTGACACCGACACACACAGACACACTAGTTGTATAAATAGAAGGCACATTGTGCATGGACGTTGGGACGAGGGGTTCGCCCGTAAAGGCCACTCCTCTGACGGGTGTCATACCTGTCATACCTTGATGCTCTATGAACGCCCCATATCAAATTATGCCCCTGAAAGCAAAAAGTACATACTAGGTATATTACGCAATACTAGCAAGAATGTTTGAAAAATTTTAATTGCTCCATTCAATTTTTTTCACAACCAATGCTTTATTTTAATAAGGATATATTTATTAAATTCAACGGACTCTCCTCCACAACTTATGAAGTTATTTGAAATGGAATGTTGACTGAAAATCTAAAATACCGGTAGATAGGTATTTCAAAGTACAGCCGTTATTAAATGCCACTGGAGCTCCCTTAGAAATTTTTGATCGTAGTTTCTACTATTCTCTCACTACCATACTCTCCTCCAACAAAGCAAGCAAGGCAATACTCGGGAGGCTTCCCTGGGGTTGCCCGGGCGACGGTGATCGCTAAAAACCACGTAGCCCGTCTGCTTTTTACACGCTTTTTATTAGCTTCACCTGTATGTTTGTATGTTTGTATGTTTGTAACCGACTTCTTTGGGCGCGATTTTGACCCACTTTAAACGGCCAGATTTCGTTCAAACTTTGTAGATTTATTGAGGACCGATGACAATACACTAATTTGATAAAATTATTCCATTTTTCAATTTGCAAAATATGTTTTTTGTTCGATTGCGTTTATAGAGCTACAGCTATTATACGACTGTTATAGATCAAACGATCTAATAACGACTATTTTAGCCACTTTAATTCAGCATCTGCTAAAAGGTGGAGTAAAAGTGCTAAAACATAGTGCTGTAAACGTTTATTCGACGTCCTTAAAGCACACATTAGCAAATATTGCCAAATAGTCGAGATAACCGCTATTACACGATAAATGGGTGTTTTAAGAACTGTTACTCGGCTCTTATACGATTAAAGGCTGAGTAATCTAATTACTATTCGACTATTTTGCTGCTTGGGTTGCTCATATTTATGTAGGGGAGTAGACTATTGGTGCTCAGTAACCGAAAACGTGTATGAGATATATAAAGAATATAAATAATTTGTTAAGTCGTAAGACAGGTGAAATTTTATGAAAACGTAAAAATTAAAAAAATATGTAACCTTGTTATGTAACAAGCCTAATGATAGATAAAGATATTTTTGAAAGAAAGAAGAAGGTTCTCAGTAACCAGTCCATTGCTCGTGGAAACATCATGGAAAGAATAAATAATCCAAACTAAAAAGTAGAAAATAAATAATAGTTTAAAAAAACTAAAAAACACGCTTTTTATAGAAAACCGAACTAAAAAATAGAAAATAAATTTTAATGAATTTAAATTAAGAAAATAGTGTTAAAAATTTCAATGAATATAAGTTAATAATAGTGTGAATAAAAAAAATATTTTATTTAAAAAAAAGCGTGGGGTGCTTTTTAAAATATTATCGAAATGATAATCACTCTACTCATATCTGTCAATAAAATATTTATAACTATTGACACCATGCACCCCACGCTTTTTTTTAAATAATTTTTCTTTTATTCACACTATTATTAACTTATATTCATTGAAATTTTTAACACTATTTTCTTAATTTAAATTCATTAAAATTTATTTTCTATTTTTTAGTTCGGTTTTCTATAAAAAGCGTGTTTTTTAGTTTTTTTTAACTATTATTTTTTGTTCGGTTTATTTATAATAATAAAAAAAAACACGAAAATTTTAGTAAATCCCCCAAATATACTTGCGCTATATATTTAAGACCTCTAGCATCAATCTAACGCCTTTAAAGTAGCAATTCTTGTATGCTCCTATATAATTTGAGTCTCGAATACAGCTCCAACGATTTTCATGAAGTTTAGTACCCAGGGGTTTCGGGGGTGATAATAATCGATCCAGATAGGTTCCTTTTTTAAAAATTGTCATTTTATGCGTATTCATATCGATATTCAACTTAAATATAAACTTAAAAATATGACTCATCCTGACATCCATTGAAGAGTATTAAAATATTGTGGCGTGAAACGCCGTCAAACGTCATCCAGCCGCCGCCGTTCAAACAAATGACAATAACGATATGAAAGAGATCTATAGGAATTTCGCCAACCGAAGTAACCGAGTAGAGAGTCGAGAAGAACCCGAGTTCAAACCTTAATGAAGCATATTTCGTGTTTTTACTTTTTGTGACTATGTTTTTTAATTGGGGGCTATTTCAGATGACGTTGATAAGTAACACACGCCACACAGTAACACTAAGCCAATGAGTGTTGTTTTGTTTGAAATTAAACCAAGAAAATCAACTGTTACTCCGAGCCACGCTCGGTCGATATTTATTTTAGTAGAGGAGGGTTTCAATCACGCTTGCAAAGGCTACAAAAGCTGTTTGTATACGCCTGCAACAAACGCAACCGGCCGTCCTGTGAGTGTCACGCCACCGATTGGTTCACGCTTCGGCTGACGGTAGTATACTTTATGACGGATACAATTATGACTGATACTTTTGCAAATCGTAGTATTAAAGATACGATAAAAAATGTGTATAAACTTCCGTTATGTACTTATGTCCCTCCGATCGACCTGTAATTGGTACACTCATGTATTTTGACGCGCTCATTAGGCGCTGATCAAGAATATCATAGGTACTCAAAATATCCGCAAATTTGATGTTCAAGGTTAAACGGACAAAAAATCGAATTTTCGAAGTTTTCCGCATGTATTGCGATAAATATAGATTTTTGAGAAAAATGTTTATATCAAAAGTTATAGGGCATGATAAAAATTACATAGTTTAGGTTAGGTTTTATTCATTTATCTATACTAATATTATAAAAAGAAAACATTTGAATTTTTGTATGTTTGTAATGAATAAACTCAAAAACTACTACTGTTCCCATTTCAAAAATTCTTTCACCATTAGAAAGTTACATTCACCCTGAGTAACACATGAGTAAAAACGGGTATTAGGGTCAACGCGGTTGAAGCAACTGGCTAAACGCCTATGAATTTAATATAGCAATGAAGCCTAGAATAGCACATAGCCTATATTTTATCCTACGGGGACCCATTAAACCGGTCAGCCTATATTTTATCCTACGGGGACCCATTAAACCGGTCCACGCGGGCGAAGCCGCTGGCGGAAGGCTAGTTCTCAATAAAGACATTCATCACTTACTTGAGAACAATACATATAAATATTTTACAGAAATCATCCGTTAATAACATTAAACAAATATAGTTGTTAGTATTTTTTCTTGACATGTTGAGCAAGTAAGTTTTGTTTTAAATACATTTAGTGAAGATTTAAGTCATTTTTGGTTCTATACATTTTTCGTGTAGGACCAGTGGTTTCGGAGCGTGTAGCAGCGCCTTCCCGTGGTAATACTCGTATATAGTAGTAGAGGGCTTCAATCATGCTTGGAAAGACTACAAAAGCCATTTGTATACGCGTTCAAACACGACAACGGCCGGGCCGTCCTGTGAGCGTCACGCCGACTCACGCCCACCGATTGGTTCACGCTTCGGATGACGATAGGGCATTTCCTGACTTATACTGAAACCTTTTAAAAGCGATTTAAGATACAATTTAAAAGCGAAACTCCATAAAAAACACTATATTATATAATCAACATTCAAGTATTTATGTGTTCCTTTTTAAAAATACGCAGCCAGTCTCAATTCAATCTCAAATTCCACTTTATATATCTATCCATCCACTATAATAAGGACCGATCTACTCAATGCAACGCAATGTACCATTGATGCATGATGATGATGTTGGACATAAATCTTCGACCACTTTCTAATCAATCGACCCTTGTGTCCTTAGGTCTTCAGTTTGCCTAGAAGTGCAGAATCGGAAGTAGATCTTCTAATTGTCACTCGGTTGGGTCCTGCTCCCTCTGAATCCAACGGAATTTCGCTATCTTCATTAGGTCGTCGATTCGCCTGGAAGTCGACCTGTCGATTCTCGTAATGCAATGTAATGTAAATTGTAAGGTAAATTACTATCTGTAGGAGCGTCCAACTCGCGCCAGTCCGCAGTAGTGGAGGGCTTCAAGCACGCTTGGAAGGGCTACAAGAAGCACGCCTGGGGACACGACAACCTCCGTCCAGTAAGCGGCACCGCCACCGATTGGTTCACGCTTGGACTGACCATCGTTGACTCTATGGATACTGCGTACATTATGGGACTGCATGAGGGTAAGAAATATGATTAAAACTGTTCTTATTCGTAGCTGCTGTTTACTGAGTAGCCAAGATTATAGGTCGATTACTGAAAGGTAGCACGTATAAACACACTGGCATTTGCATGCAGTCACTACATGAAAACGATTTTGTACCAGCATTTAGTAATCGGTCTATAAAATAAAGAAACAATAATCTTTTGCCACACAGTAATATTGATGGAGGATGTAGTTGTAGACCAGGTCTAAAAAGACATAGAATAATTCCGTCCGTTCCAATTTTATTCACGCGCCAAATGATCCTAGTCACACTAAATTATCATATATAGCAAGAATATTAAATGATTCTTGGATATAGTTCCTGATTTAACGCTGTGATTGATAAAAACAATTTTAAGTTACCTACATAAAAATTATGTAATCTGACAACCATGAAAACCATTGTTTTTAGACCTATTTCTACGCATGATTCTTTCAACATATCTAGATAGATATTAAGATTAATAGGCCTATACGGATTAGTAGCCAACAACCTGATGGGTATTTTTAAACCGCCCACTTGTCTCCGAAACACAGTTAAAAAGTGTATTCCATCAATAAAACCAGGTGTAATTTTTTTTACATGCTCTCCGAATCAAGAAATCGTTTTAACCACATTCGGTTACTTATCGAGCTCCTGCCCGTGCACTACTTTACTTGACCATTTTTTAACCTTATCGCCCTAATTATCACATTCAGAACATTCCTACTTAACCATTAGAAAACACTACTTACATAACTATATTTTATCTTTTCAAGTCATTACTTTGCCTGTCTAGAATACGAAGAGGCAAGGCGATGGGTAAAGGAGGAACTTGTATTCACAAGGAACAAGGACGTAAACTTCTTCGAGGTGACCATCAGGGTTCTGGGCAGTTTGCTGACCAACTATCATTTCACGCAGGACGAGATGTTTTTGGAAAAAGCGGTAAGTGTAACTAGAAAAACCGGGTGTCTTCTTTTATAACAATTTAGTTGAAAGAGAATGTTAGAAAGATCAGTACGTCTATAGATCAGTTTCTACATATAAGTCTGTGGTTGTCTTCCAAAATTAATTGTGTAATTAATTTTTTAATACAGTTGCTCAAAAAGTGACGTATTGCAGGGACGTTTAGCGTGCGGGATGTGGGCTATTACACACTCGTGCTTTTTCTTTACCTTTTCCGCACTCGTGCGTTCTCTTTCCCAACTGTCAAAATAATGTCTATTAAAAAGAAAAAAACCGACCACGAAGTTTTAGAAGTTTTTATAATTCATGCAAATATTTCTAAAAAGAAGCTACTAATTTGTTTCAATATGATCAAATCAAATCATGATATCTGCATGATTTGATTCAATGAGTTAGGTTAGGTTTCATTTCATTTCATTTCATTAACATTTTCATTTCATATTAATAAAAAAAATCTACTGAAGACTTGGATGTATGGGCATAGTTCCCTTTGCCTACCCAGAATGGGTGAAGAAAACCAAAAAAGTCTCTGCATATAGGTATTCTTTTACGAGTTTTGGCGGGAAGTCTGAAGGAACAAGTTGTGCTCTTGTTTTATTTTCATTTTCTTGGTGTATTTTTGAGTTATATCGGATAAAGTGATAGTGCACGAGTGTTGTGAAATAGAATAACAGTGCGAAAACATGTTTTTTCGGCTTGCCTCCAAAACTCCTTCGGACATGTTCTCGTAAAGTAGCCATCGCTTTACTTGAACATCTGACTGACTAGACTGACTAGTTTGTAGTTGTCGTGAAAGCACAGGTTTGGAAGAAATTTTGTCCTAAGAACGGATAAACCACTTTTTTTCAATCTAACGTTTTTCATTCAAAATTTGGGCTACTACAATCAAAAATATTTTCACTACAAACCTCTACGCACGTCCTTCTGTCGATTGAAATGTTTGTAGTTGTCGTAAAAGTACAGGTTTGGAAGAAATTTTGTCCTTAGTACCGAAATACCACTTTTTTTCAATCAAACGTTTTTCATTCAAAATCCGGGCTATCACAATCAAAAATATTTTCACTAACAAACCTCTACGTAAGTCATTCTGTCGATTCAAACGTTTGTAGTTGTCGTGAAAGCACAGGTTTGGAAGAAATTTTGTCCTTAGTACCGAAATACCACTTTTTTTCAATCAAACGTTTTTCATTCAAAATCCGGGCTATCACAATCAAAAATATTTTCACTAACAAACCTCTACGTAAGTCATTCTGTCGATTCAAACGTTTGTAGTTGTCGTGAAAGCACAGGTTTGGAAGAAATTTTGTCCTTAGTACCGAAATACCACTTTTTTTCAATCAAACGTTTTTCATTCAAAATCCGGGCTATCACAATCAAAAATATTTTCACTAACAAACCTCTGCGTAAGTCCCTCTGTCGATTCAAACGTTTGTAGTTGTCGTGAAAGCACAGGTTTGGAAGAAATTTTGTCCTAAGTACCGAAAAACCACTTTTTTTCAATCTAATCTATCCGTGCTGGGGCGGATTAAGAATACTAACCCCAGCCCCATGTCGGGATACCAGGGTGTCGTAAAAGGCGACTAAACCCGACAACTGCTCGGTGGTAAGGTACCTTCGTGGGACCTGGCTGGGTGGCGACCACCCTCGGGTCGGAGTCAACCGCTTAATGCCTTTGGCTTGCCTTGGCTTGCCTTGGTGTGCCTCTGGCGTGTTTCGGTTGTGAGCCTGAGATCCAGTTACTGATACCTGACGACTTACTGATTTATTCTATGACGCAGAAATTATACTTGACACTGGCAATATGCACAGAGTGGGATCCATTATTTAATAATGAAACGAAAATATTGATTGGCTGCAAGGATATAATCCAATGCCGTAAAATGAATGAAAAAAAATTCGTTGCGCCATTTTTCAAAAATGTTCTTTGCGAGTTTTTATTATTTTATTAAATTGCTTAATTTTTTCGCAACTGTATTAAAAATAGTCGTTCAGTACACGTGCGGAACCGTCATTGGAAGGAGTTCCGACTGTCAACCCTCACCTTCGGCTGCGCCTCGGCTCGGGTAGACATTTGTCGGAACTCCTTGCAATGACAGCCTTTCCGCACTTGTAATGAAATATACTATTGTGCGGCGGTTGCTGCACAGTGAAGTCATTCTGTCCTCATCTCTGTCTGATATTTTATGAAAAACGTTATTATTTCAATATTGATATTTTTCATGTAACTGGTATTAGTTCAATATCTTTTTAAATATGTTTCGCATTTTAGACCTACCATAAGACTAACATGCTTCGAGCGCTGAAGTGCCGCCACTGCACTAATTTCTGACGTGAATCAATTCTTGAACACAGAAAAATATTGTTTATGGGTCCCGGCCAGGATAGTGTGCAATTGTATCATAACAATCATCAGACATAAGCGAGCTTGCTTTATGCTATCCGAAGATGGGCCCCGACCACTTATCATAACGTGGTCTGTTTTGAACGGGGCAAAATAGGATTTATCTCGCTTTCTACTGACTCTTATTAAGCCTAGCTAACATCACCTCTATGGTGCAGCCAGTCCTCAGAGAAGCAAAGTCACTGGATACCATGGTAGACAAGAAAACTCGGCCCGAATTTAGATGTTCATCACAGCATTATCATGTTTATCGGCATATAAAATACAGTCTTTTAAACTATATTTTGTCCAATAGCAAGACCTCGGTGAACGTCTGATGGCGGCTTACTCCTCTCCCTCTGGCATCCCATACTCCGACGTGAACCTAGGCACTCGTACCGCCCACGCCCCGGAATGGTCCCACTACAGCACCACCGCTGAAGTCTCCACGGTCCAGCTGGAGTTCAGGGAGCTGTCGCGAGCCACAGGGAACCCTGCTTACGAGGTACGTACTAGTAAATTTTTGTTTTCATGGCTGTAAGCGTCTTTGCGTCATACGGAGCACGGGTCTCGATCCATTACTTCGGAGGCCTGGAGCTTACTTCGCCACCCTGCACTGGTGCGCGTTGATGGACATACGGCTTAGTAGCCTATACGCCCATAACTCCTCCAACAAGGTTTACCTACTTATATCGATAACAACCGGGACCGACGGCTTAACGTGCCCTCCGAAGCACGGAGAACGCGCATGGAACTTTTGCCACTATCATTCACCCATTTCAGACCTGACCGCGTTCGTTTGGCTTAGCTGCGTAAATCTAATCTTGCGTTCTATGCCAGCCATCGAGACAAGCGCGCTCCAGGATATACTACCAAGCAAGAAAACACTCCCAATGTGAATTGATAAAATTGGTTAATGGTTATCGGAGGTATCAAAACATCTAGCAAGACCTGTGGTAAGGTGTATTAACAGCTGTGTATCGAGTCGTTATCGACGATATCGATCGTCAGACAGGAACTGGCAGGAACATACAGGAACCCCTTACAAAAGCAGACTGCATTCAGCAATGCTAAAGTTTTGTAAGTCGCTCGCGTTTGACATAAGCCGCTATGCACGATTAGAGAAATACTACAATAAAAGGCCACTAAGTGATGCAAGTTAAATTTGTTCCTTAACATTTTTTTTAGTTTTGCAAATGTCTCGGAATTTAGAATGATTTAAGCTATTGTCCATCGCGTAGGCCTAGTGCGGCTTGGTTGATTTGCCATGCCTTTGAGATTTTTTTCATAACCCTCAAGCGTGCACTGTGATGGTAAACATCGTAATAAAATATAACATCATTTCCCTCATCGTTGAGCTGCGACAAATACTCACATAATAATGTCTTTGTCAGAGGTGCACACCGGGATTTGAACCAAATATTTCCGGTCGGTGTCTTTGTTCCGCTAGCGCTGATTGTCTATCTAACGTTATTTATATATTATTATATTTATATTTTAGTTTATTAAGTAACCTTGAAAGATTCTGGCGTTAACATTATTATTTTAGTTGTAATTGTTATATAAATTATTCTAGTGATTGTTATCTATGTTGCTGCCATAAACAGGCTTAAAGTATATTTGATGTGTATTATTTAAAAGATAAGGTTTCAAGATTTTTATTTAGCTACTGCGAATGTACTGCATTGAGTATATTATTTTATTATGCTTAACTTATAAATACATAAAAACTATTATATACCCTCTGTGTATGCGTAATTTTTATAGGAATGTTCGCGAATGTTGTCTATTGTTAAATAAAGTCGATCATTTTTTACAAATTTTAATATGGTGTACCTATTGTAAATGTCATAATGTACGATTCATGATTCTATCGAATCATATCCTGCTTTCCAAGCGTGTTTCACTGCCACCTTTTTGAGGTATGCATTTTTATTTTTTCTGTGCATGGACGGCGAACCGATAGCACGCGTGCCATTAATGGCACGCAACCAGTCGCGGTCCCAGTAGGGGGGAGGGGTACCAGGGGACATGAGCCCCAAAATCCATCAGTCATGCGTAGATGGAAGGCGAAACAAGCCAATTTGGAACACCTTTTCCCCCAAATTTCTTAGTGGACCCCCCCCCCCCCAAATTTATTAGTGAAAATGGAAGGCGATAGTTACTTGAGGCGACCATCAGACTTCGAAAAAGCAGCGCAACTGAATACGACCACAGGCAAAACAAATTCTTGCTTGATGTTTTGTGTAGATGTACATGGAATGCAGCGATCACTTTACACCGTGTGGCATACAATGCATTAAAAAAAAGGCTGAATAGTTTTTGTCGCTATGTACCGGCAGGCGAAATCACTGCTTATTACTGTATTGTTACCGCTTCAGCTACAATATTCTGTGGCTATGCGTCTTAATTGAAGGGCATACTATAATAATTCGAAATAATAACAGACTAAGAGTAAGCTAAGCGTATCCAGTAGTCTTAGCGTCGACTGGGCATAAAATGACCTTGCGATATCATCAAGAAAAAACTGGCTATGACTGTACAATAATACATATATTATTATGTGCAATTGCAAGTAGGTAATACATAGTTACATAGTTAGTTTTACGTGTTTGCAATATTGTTTTTACTTATTCAGGCTTAATACAAATGTTTTGATGATTTCAACTTTAAAACCGCAGTGCAGTTTAAAGTGATCTTTTTACAACGTCAAATATGATTATTTGCCTGCTGCATATTGCGAGTAAGCTGATACTGGTTTTAAAATGAATTAAACAACTCTATTTTACAATAATAAAATTGAAAGTAAAAAAAGTGCTCAAAGCGTGCAAATATCTTTTGGACAACTGCGACATAGTAAAATTATAACTTCTATCAACCCACTGGTTCCAATCAGTGCTGGAATCCAGTAGCTTGATCCAGCTATTGGATCAATGTAAATCAGCCTTAACTGTTAAAGTCACTGATTGCCTGATTGACAATGCCTGAGAGTTTTTTTTACGCCGGCTTTTTTTCTCTCATTGACCCAGTGGTGGGTAGGCATCATAAGCCGATGATCCGTTAAGAATATTTTTAGCTAATAAAACTAGGTAGTTTAGTTACTTTAATTTTATTTAGTAATATAATATAGTATGCCAGAGCATGGTAGACTGTTTAAACTCTTATATTAATTTTAAACATCTAACTGTATGTATGTAAACAGTCAACAATATTTTCTTTTCTTTCTTTTTTTTTCTTTTTCTGATTAGTGCTAAACACTGCTATAATGCCACTAGAACATTATTATAATAGACTTAAAATATAGTTCTAACTATGAATGAGATCTAATCCTCTAAAATAAGTTGCCATCTCATTTCCCAATTTCAGTATAGTCGAAATATAGGTTAGTGACCAACATGCATAGAAACAAAATTCGATATAATAATAAAAAGTCGATAATAATATGATGGGACTCCATATATTTTAATCAGATGGCACATTTTCAAGTAAAAATAGCAGAAGCCTTCTCATGTAGTCTCTTGTCAGACAATTGTTTTGTACTTCCTTGGTTGTCCGACTCACTTATACAAGATTTTATCAATTATTTCTACATTTTTCTTCAACAGATTATAAGCATATTTGATGTAGACTGCACATCAAGGATCAACATAGGATTTGAAAATAGTTTTTTTTTTTAATAATCTTTGCAATGCGAAAACACAATTCATAACCCAATGAATTGCCCCACAGGATGCCGCTGCGGCCGTATCGGAAAAGATCCATCAGCTGCCCAAAAAACACGGCCTGGTGCCGATCTTTATCAACCCCAACACTGGGCACTTCCTCCCCCACGCCACCATCACGCTGGGCGCTCGCGGCGACAGCTACTATGAGTACCTGCTGAAGCAGTGGCTGCAGACCGGGAAGACGGTTCACTAGTAAGTGTATACGAGGTTTTCTATTTTTGACCAATTTCAGTAAGATCAGAGTTAGACTTGGTTCATTTTTAGACTGGGTATCGGAAAACCTTAGAATAAATACGTATAGAATGAGTGTCTTCATACAAGCGCGCTGTCAAAATTGAAGCACTAAATAGATTCCTACAGCTGTCACATCTGACAAACTAAGTATTTTTATTTTGACCAAATTAATTATACAAGTGTGAAAAGTTACTTTATTAGATTTCTTTTGTTTTTTAAAAAGCGTTGTGAAGTCTTACGGAGCGGCCCATTAATGGCACCAATCAACATGCTTCAATTTGAGCGCGCAAACTTGGTTTCTATAATGTAATTGTAATTATTCTAAGCGGAAATCCTTCAAAAGGTAACCGGCACCTTGGAAGAAACTGTGCATTGTGAGATTTGTAGCGCTCTAAAACTCTCTCGGTGGTATGAGCACATTTGCTCTCCCGTTGATGGGTCCGTCCTGGGGCGTCACGCATGGAGGACATCGGTGCGTTCCACTGGATTGGTTGGTTCCCAAGCGCAGAGGCAGCCACCGAGAGGGTTTTAGTGCGGTCAAATCCCACATAACCCGTTATCCTCTCCCAAGGTGCCGGGCACCTTTTGAAGGTTTCCCCCTCGATACAAAAAAAAATGGTTCCAGGTCGACCGTGGAAGTACCACCGGAGCACCTATTTCTGCCGTCAAGCAATTCTAGTGTTTCGATGGATAAGTGTAGTTGCCGATCAGACTTGCATGAGGCGACCATCAGCCTCCGGAGTAACAGCGCAACCTTAAATAAGACTCATGCTTGCTTGAGTTTGTGTGTATGTCCATTGGTTGCAGCAAATATTTAACACCACATGGCCGCCATACTCGTCTGCTACTCCATTAAAAAGAAGTCCAAAAGAAAGTAGGTAGTCTACTGGTGCATCTAGCCTATGTCGAGTTACATTGACTAGTCCACTCGAATTTACAACTAGCCTTATGATTATAGTCCCACAGTCATGCTGCATAATGAATACCCATTGTACCTGAAAATTTATTTAAAACAGGGCTGGAGTTTTTTTCCGCCCGCTTTTTTCTCCTAGCCCATATATGCCTTAGCACACCCAAAGCACAAGAGTAGATTCCTGTGCCCAAAGCGGATGACGGTCAGCTGATGGCCGTACAACAATGACAAACATCAAGTGTATATTATTACCCAGGATGTTAATAAACTATTTCATTTCATATAAAAAAAATCAATTTTTTTATGTCCCATTGCTGGGTACAGGTCCACCACGCTGGCCAAGTGCGGTTTGGAGGACGTCATGCTTTCGAGAAATTATGAATTTCTAACTTAATCACTGAACGGCAATGTAGAACATCGTAATCAATTAAATATCACAATATTTTACATCACCGTGGAGCAAATTTCTTTGTCAGAAGTGCGCGCCGAGGATTTGAACCCGGTATCGGTCGCGTTGGAGACCGCAGTCTTCTACCACTCGACCATCGGTGCTCATCGCTCTGATTATGTAATAATACACACTAACATCAATAACAATTAAGGTCACTCACGCACTCACACTAATAAAGGTTACATCAACTCTAGTCCACCCGTAAAACTAGCCGTATGTCGATCGAATAATCCCGTTGCAGTTTCCTGGACGACTACCAGACGGCGATCGAGGGTGTCCAACAGTACCTGGCCCGTCGTTCGTCCCCGAACCGCCTCCTCTTCATCGGAGAACTGGCTGCCGGATCTGAGGTCAGTGTATTTTTACGTTTTTTGTAATGGCATTGTGCGATTCGATATATCGCCAGTGTCAGTGGTAATAGTCTTGGTCGAAGTCAGCCTGTCGGATAGTAGGCAGTCAAGTCAGTCAATTGTCCGAAAAAAGCGATGGCTACCTTACGAGAACTTTCCCATAGAGTATGGGGCATAGACTTTGACTTTGAAAGAAAAATAATAAATAACAGTGGGCCGATTTTTATTATTATTAAAGCGATTACATTAACTGAGTGAGTAACTTTATCTGAGGATTGCAAATCAGCTCTGTATACGTTTTTCTATTACTTACTTTATTTGAACTTTTGACTTATAATAAATTTATCAGAAACAATATTTTACCCTTTATTTTTAATGTAACGCCTGATTCTATTAGTTAAATAATTTTTATGTTTTTAATATTGAATTAGAATTAGAATTGAAAAAATATAATACCCTGTTCCTATAATGCATCTTAGAATTTATTGTAGACTTGCCAGTAGGTAAAAGAAATACCTAGCGTAAATGTAGTCGAAAGCGTATCAGTTTATATGTGCCTTGTATATTCAGCTAATGCCTCGAAAACATTATAAATAAGGTCACTCTTTAATCGTGTCATCCAAACATAAAAAAGTTAAGTAGAGATTTCAATTAGAGCATTAATTGTAATCGCTAATCGCAAAAAAATCGTAAAAAAAGGTTCTGTAATGTAAATATAAGCGTATAAAAATAGTTACAAATCGAAACTTGGTATCTTGAAAGGTTAATATTATTATGATGCGTTGCACGCGTCGAGCGAGTTTTTTAGTATTGCCGAAGATAAGAACAAATTACGGTAGGAAAACAATTAACTACGAAGGAGCACAGCTTTTTAACAAACTACCTTCAGATTTAAAAAAAATTGCTTCACTACATGTATTTAAATCAAAACTTGCACAACATGTCATGGAAAAATACTAACAACTATATTTGTTTAATGTTATTAACGGATGATTTTTGTAAACTATTTATATGTATTGTTCTCAAGTAAGTGATGTATGTCTTTATTGAGAATAAATGAATTAAACCTAAACCTAAACCTATGATGTTAAAATCTAAGTTTATATTTGAAGATCATAAATATGTTATGAAAGGTAACTGCTATTTATATAATTATATATTTTATATATTATATTTCCAAGTTTATTTCCTGGCACCTCCAGTAAATAAAATGAAAACCATTACCATTAAAATGATATGAAATCGAAAGTAACAAAAAACTTACATAAAAAAGCTAGTACTTATGACAAATTTATTTTCTACTGTGAATACTGATTAACTTTAAAAAAAGTCGAACGGTAAGACCCGCGGTCTCCGAAACGGAGATACAGAGTTCAAATCTCCGGCGCGCACTTCGGGGAAATTGTTGAGTGCGTATTTATCCCTGCTTCACGGTGATATTAAATTAATCACAATGTTTTTCATTGCTGTGCCTGCTTGTAAGGATAATTTCTCAAAGGCACGATGATTATCAGTAAGCACTTGACCAGCGTGATGATCTATGACCTAAAACCCTCTCACTGGAGAAGTCGAAAAAGACATATTGTGCTCTTGTTTTATTTTTACTTTCTTGGTGTATTTTTGAGTTATATCGGATAAATTTGATGGCATTTTGTTCGATATAGGTTAATTATAGTGCACGAGTGTTGTGAATTAAAATAACAGTGCGAAAATATGTTTTTAGGCTTGCCAATTCCATTGGTCACGTTCTAGTAAAGTAGCCATCGCTTTACATGAATGTCAGACTGACTGATGACTAACGACTTACTGACTTTACCTATTTTTATTCATCCAGTTTCACCGAAGCTGGCAAAAACATGATGCAAAAATTAAACTTTACGCTGGCAATATGCAGAGTTTGCGATGCCATAATTGAAGAAAAAAAAACCTTCTCCCTTCCGAGAGGAGACCTATGCCCACCGGTAAAATATAACGTTAGAAAAAAATACAAAATGCATACATATGTAGAGATATTGCATTTCAATTAATCAAAAGTATAAACCAACTTATGTACTAGGTACCCATATTTGGCAAAAAATATTTCTATCGTAATTATATTAACTTTACAATCAACTGCTGTTAAATATACATTTTCGATCAACATTTTCTCTTTCTCTCTTTTGCTAAAAGATTATTCCGTTTAGCTGATCTTACTTAGATGAGATCATCTGAAAATCGGATACACTCGTATACGACAGTGAGAAATAGAGATAAGAACAGCAAACACAACGTGTCAATTGTAAAGCAAACATATATACATTAATTGTACAGGCACAGTTCGTGTGAATAGTGGTGATAAATTTATCGTAATACTCTTTATGCATTGATAAAGATCTTCCATACGATGCGAGCTAAATCTGTTTCGCTCGTGGAACTACATTTAGCATACTTCAACCACATTTGAATATTTTGTAGCCGCATAGTTTTTGTTTCAAGTTTTATTTTTCATAACGTAATGATATCTGATGTACGTTTCCATCCATCCATCAGCCTTTTATAGTCTACTGCTGGAGATAGGCCTCCCCTAACGTTCGCCACTCCTGGGCCTTCTGAATCCAGCGACTACCCGCTTTCTTCTTCAGGTCATCAGTCCACCTGGCCTGTACTCCTTTTGCCGAGACGTGGTCGCCATTCGAGAACCTTCCTTCCCCATCGGTTGTCGGTTACGATGTACGTTTAACGATATACAAATAAACAATGTTTTAAAGGATAGTCGGTATAATTTTTATTGATTAAAAAATATTTATGAAAAGTAATGAGAGGACGAAAAGCAGATTAGATTTAAAAATCTGAGTTCGTAAGAATATCGACAAGAACCAAGAATAGAGAAATAATAACTCGAGATAAGAAAGTATATTGAAAAACTTCAAGGATGTATGTACATCTACTAACATAGAAACGTTTGGAAGCAAGTATTTTTAGTGACGTCTTGATTCTCCGAGGCTCACGGGAATAGCCTTAGACCTCGATTTGTTTCAATAAACATTTAATTATTCCTTTAGTGTAAATCCTCGCCGGATGCCAAATCCAGTGGCGCACCTCTGAATAAACGTAATGTGTGGCCGAAAAAAAATTCTTAGTGCGTAGGTGTATTTGTTACGTCCTCTGTGATGAAAAAAGCTGAACGCTTGAACATTGAGTTCATTACAAAGGCTCCACCATCAAATATACTTACCGAAGAGTGTTGATTCTGAAGTTTCTTAAGAGGCCGTAAAATGCATCGAGGACTTCATACGCAATGTTGTAGGATTAGTTAAGTCCCAAGTAACAAAGCTATGAGTACAGGTCAGTTTAGCTACTCGAACATCGTGAAATTCAAATTGAAGTTACGGGTGACTTTAATCGACAATTAGCGTACAATGTCACATTACGAAAGTGACTTTGTGAAAGAGGCCCTTATTCTTCGACTAGTTGCCTGGCTTATATTTGTTTACTTTCTGAAACCTGAAAATTTATTGGCAATCATGGTTTTAATTAAAAATAAGTATTGCGATGTTCAGACTACTTCAGACCTGGTAATATTTTAAACGAGTGCGTTAGTTATGCATGTTTTTTTGATAAATCAGTAGGTTTTTACATTGGGAAAATGTTTCATATGCATACAAAGTTTTTGATTTTGAAGAAATTACAGGATGTACCTAAATTCAAACTCAACTTTTTTATAACTTATCGCTTGATTGACATACCTTGTTACAAGTTATGCATAACCGACGGCCGTCAAGCTTATTTATTTATATATATTGGTTGACAGTTAATTTTTAGGTTTTAGAAAATTGTTACGCCGTAGATTTTTTTATAAAACCACGTTTGATTCAAACGCCAAGTTAAAGTCACCCATAACTTCAATTTCACGATGTTCGAGTAGCACTAATCTTATGATAAACTGACCCGTACTCATAGCTTTTACTTGCCAAATAACTTTAGTTGGGACGTTACTAATCAACACTTTACTTGGAGATGGTGAACGAGGCCCTAAGTAAAAATGCCATTAGTGTTGCAGTTGTTGGTCGCTCGCCTCTCGGTATACGTTTATTAGAAGGTTTAATAACTTCTATAGATCACTTTAACTTTGAAATGCATTGCTTGTTAGCGACTCAAAGGTAGTTCAGCTTTAGTTTGCATGCTTCGAATGGATGCGAGTATTTTCATTGAAGTATCTCGTTATAGTTAAATCTTCTTTTATGCACATTTACCAGTAGACTTCTAGTAATATTAGTTTGTAGACTTCAAAGAAATATTGCTATGAGAGCTACACTTCAGTAGATATGTAACTTTACTGAGGTAAGGTCAAGTATGCTCTTGTTTACGTCTTCATACATTTTATGTTCACGAGAAGTTATAAAGAAAGCTCAAAAATATTTCGCTACTTGATCCTAATTGGACATAACATCAATCCGGTCTTGGACTACCAAGTTAATTGAGATACTTTTAATGAGCTGTCAAAACGTTACATCCCCATACATTTTGTATGAGAAAATGATAAGTGACATCACTTATCATAATATAGTCAATTGACTTCATTATTATTGATTTAAGTGGTAATAAAAATCATGTATAAAAAAGAATTAACAATTTATATTGCTTTCCAAGCGTGATTTAGTGCAACCTTTTTAAGGTAAGGATTTTTTTTTGTTCATAGTGTCCAAGACCCTATTGTATCATAGTCTCAATATTAATTAGACTCCCTCTTAATCACTGATATAATCTATATCTTACAATATTTGTTTATTGTGGGAAAAATTAAACCCTATATAATGTAGTAACAGTTTCAAAAAATATTTTCTGTTACTTGCAAAACGAATTTTGAAGGCTATTGCATACTCGCTACTTCATGTCTATAGCAACACTTTTGATTTTTTCTTTCTTTCCTGCTTGCTACCCTCAGCCACCCTCAGACAAACTGGTAAGTATTTTTCTAATTGCATTTACTTGTATACCTAGATGACGGTGAATTTTTAAGATTTTTCCTGGTATGAAGCATGGGATTCGGCATGGAATTCGAATGGCAGTATTAAAATAAAGGATTAATGAATTAAAATGTATGTCTAAATGTTAACGGATTTATTAACATTCATGTATGTATTTATGCAATGAGTATTATCGTTAGTCGTTGGACTCCAGTGCTTTGACGCGCAAAAATTGGCTGTATATACATAAATGAAGCGCGCATGGCCCGGCAGTTAGCGTAGAACGTAAACGATCTATGCAACTAAGCCAAGCGGTTGGGTTTGAGATGGGTGACCGCTAGTGGCAAAAAAAATTCATGCGCGTTTCCGTGCTTCGGAAGGCACGTTAAGCCGTCGGTCCCGGTTGTTTTCGATAGATAACAGACCTTGTCGGAGAGGCGTACTTATGGGCGGTTTGAAAACATCTGACAGCGGGTTGGCCACTAACCCGCATCTCCACCAACCCGCATTGGAGCAGCGTGGTGGAGTAAGCTCCAGGCCTCCCCAATAATGGGTAAAGACCCGTGCCCAGCAGTGGGACGCAAATAGGATTGCAGCCATATACATAAATGATGTAGACATGTGTCAAAATTTATGCTGAGAGCGTCGATGCTCAAATTTTTCTGTATAGCTTTTTTATATTTTTATAATACGGTATACGGTACGTCGATTGTGTACCCAAATTACTTTCAAAAAGTTTCTCCTGTTATAGGAGTGCATGGTACGTTGAACGGAACGCGCAATGCAATTAGGAGAAAACTACCAGGTCCTATTATGCGGCCTGGCGACCGCGACCCTAATGCAGTTTCGAACAAAGCGTTCTCTGCTCTAGCGAGTCGCAGGCTCCCGCATTGTCTAAACTCCGGCGGATCTACGCGTGTAGAAACAGAAATTTGGCTTCCTCGGAATCTGCTATTGAATTTCGCTTTTGAAGTTCAAACGAAACATAGCGCTTGCGTTTATGTAACTTTAGTCACGTTGCAGTGGAATTCTGTAAATTACATACCTACGTAGACCTAAATAGATCGGCAACATGGATTTAGGCGTTCGTCGAAGTGAAATGGTATTCTCTCGAAATTAGCACAACTTTTCAGGTTTCTTTGTCGCGGTTGATTGGCATTGTGTGTTTTTTCATAATACAGTACCTGGACGCCCGAGCAACTTGACTACTTGACGTTTGAACCCGGGTCTCTAGCTCCGTAGTCAGCTTTCGTAACCATTCGACTGAGAAAGCTTTAATTCCATTGACGAAATTTTTATGCAGGTCTTTCATATAGACATTGTCATTTGTTTGAAAGGCGGATTGACGATTGACATTTGACGGCTTTCTACGCCACAATATTATTAATATTTTCCAATAGATGTCAGTAAGAGTAATTTTATATTTAACTGCGTAAACATTAAATAAAACGACAATTTCTATCAATAAAAAATTGTGGATCGATTTATCATCCTCGCAACCAGTGTACTAAATTTCATCAAAATCTTTGGAGTCGTTTCAGAGATTCAAAAAATATATTTAGATATATACAAGAATTGCTCGTTTAAAGGTATTAGATATCTGAATATTTTTTTCAAGTATGTATAAGGTCATTTAATGATTTATGTTTCCTGTAATCACATTGCAGCGGAAATCTGTGTTTTTATATTTGAATGGATTAGCAGACGAGCATGCAGGCTACGTGGTGTTAAGTGGTCGCTGCAGCCCATGGAAATCTACATACAACCTCAAGCAAGTATAGGTAAGTCTTGTCTGAGGTCGCATGCAGTTGCGCTGCTACTCCTGAGGCTGGTGGTCGCCTCATGTAAGCGTGGCCGGCAACTGCACCTTTCCACCGAAACACAATAGAATTGGTTCACGGTAGAAGTGGGTGCAGCGTTGGTACTTCCTCGAGCGAACCATAATAGTTCTGCCACCTATACACAATAGAATTGGAAAAATTTGTATTTCTTAAGCGTGTGAATTACATGGACGTTATTAAATAAGCAACATATAACCAAAATTTTTCATAAAAACTCCAAATTGACACTCCTGTGAAGTTATTCTGGATACCTATATGTTTTTGATTTAAAACAAAATGGTTATATATTAAGTCACATTGAATAGAAAAGTAGTGACACAAATTGGTCACTTTTTACATAATGGTCACTCTTATAAATGTTTCAACGTGATCCGTTTGTGCGGTTTAGATACAAAGTGTGAAAAATTTACAGAAAGTACATCGAAAAACCTACATTAATTTTATTTATGAAACTCTCAGTTTTACATTTAAAAAAAGTTTAAAGAAAGTAGGAAAGGAATCGAAAAGAAATAAAATGATAATTTATATTATATTTTGTACACCAATCCATGAATATGAGAAGAATGAAATGTCTATTAACAAAAATTGTAGATATTGAACGAAGAAAATAAACGAAATTCTGAAATCGAATTATTTGTTCCTAACGTTTTCATTTTTTTTTTCACGCGCTTAAGTATGCGTAGGTGGGGCCACGTAAACGAGTAGGTACCGAAATAAAGAAGAAATAAACTCAAGTGTTTTTACGTCGTTTGTTTTCCCATTCCGTACAAAAAAACCGGCCAAGTGCGAGCCGGACTCGCCCACGAAGTGTTATTTATTATATTCTGTTTTTAGTATTTTTTGTTACTGTGGCAACAGAAATATATCAATCACGGTTCATGAGATACAGTTTGGTGACGGACGAACGGACAGACGTACGGACTGCGGACTTTTAGTAATAGGGTTCCGTTTATACCCTTTGGGTACGGATCCCTAAGAACGGCGGGTATTTTCCTCAAAGCTCACAATTCACAACAAAATTCCAGGCATTCACACCGAAAATGGACCATCTGACGTGCTTCCTGCCGGGCACACTGGCTCTTGGACACGCGAATGGCCTCCCCGACTGGCACATGACCCTGGCTGAGGAACTGCTGTACACCTGTTACCAGACCTACGTGAAACAAGTCACCTCCCTGGCGCCTGAAATCACCCACTTCAACATGGTAAGTGTGATACGTTATCCTTTTTTTTTGTATCGTGGGAAAACCTTCCAATGTTACCTGGCACCTTGGGAGAGGATATGTGGGATTTGTACCGCACTAAAATCCTCTTGGTGGCCTTCCTTCGCGCTTGGGAAGTACTCCGGGATCTCCATTGGAACGCACCGTTGTCCTCCACGGGATGGTTTCAAGTGTCCTCGTCGTCATCTTTCACTAATGACCACTAATGTTCTTTTTCTAATGGGACTGTAAACACTGGTCATATCTTTGTTGTGCCTTTTTTATTTAATGTAAGTACCTTATATGACGACCCGCGTGGCGTAGTGGTTACCATGCCGGACTGCCGATCGGAGGGTCCCGGGTTCGATTCCCGGCGAAGCAGAAATTTGAATGATGAGTTTAAATTTCTGTTCTCGGTCTGGGTGTTTGTGCTTCTGCCTTTGTGTGTGTCCATGGCACCCACGACACAGGGTATAACTACCCTACTGTGGGTATATGAGTGTGAAACGTTATTTATTTATTTATTTATATTTCAGCAGGCAAGTTCCACGGAAGACATGTATGTGAAGACGGCGGACTCTCACAATCTGCTGCGCCCGGAGTTTGTGGAGAGCTTGTGGTACATGTACCAGCTCACTGGCAACACTACCTACCAGGAGTGGGGCTGGCAGGTATTCCAGGTTGGTACCAGGCTAGGTGTTTGTAGAAGGATGGACAACCGATGGGGAAAAAAGGTATTCGAAGGGCGACCACTTCTTAATAATAGTGGCATAGGCCGCCCTCCAACCAGGTTAAGTGATGACCTGAAGAAGATAGCGGGAAACCGCTGGATTTCACAGCGCGCAATACTGGACCGAATGACGAATTTTAGGGGAGGCCTATGTCCAGCAGTGACTAGGATGGATAGTTAGAATTTAGCATTCAACGGTTGCTAAACTTACCAATTGATTATTAAATTAAATTACCTGTTGGTAACCAACATGGCTATGCGTTTTTAATCTATCGAAAGTCAACGTTATAACACAACGAAAATATATAAAAGATATACTTTTCCACATAAACGAAAATTATATAGACCATTTAATGAAAGGTGGCGCGCTGACACAATGCATTTGTTTAATTTATTTTTATTATTTAGTTTGACAGCCTCCTTGGCGTAGTGGGTGATGAGCCGACTGCGAAGCGTGAGGTCGTGGGTTCGATTCCCACCCAGGATAAATATTTGTGTGATGAACATGACTATTTGTTCTGTGTCTGGGTGCTAATTTATCTATTTAAGTATGTATTTAGAATTTTATATGTAAGTATGTTTATCAGCTTTCTGATTACCATAGTACAAGCTCTGCTTAGTTCTGAATTAGATGGCGTTGTCTGAATTGTCCAAAGATATTTATTATTATTATTAATGTATTTGTGTCAGCACACAACACACACTTGCCAATACCTATGTGTTACATATCCCAGCCATACCAACGAACCATTTTTGCAGTAAAACTTATGGAAATACTGTAGTTTAACTGTAAAACTCATATATAAAATCAGCGAATACGGACTCTTACTTTACCATCCGAAGCACAGAACCGCGCATGAAATTGTTTGCCACTAGCAGGTACTCATCTTACTCCCGATCGCCCTCGTTTAGCTTAGCTGCGTAGATCGCTTGCGTTCAACGCTAGCCGCTGGGTCATGCTCGCTTCCATGAAACTTTTTTTACAGTTTGTATATATTCATAAAACAAACTCATCACAACTGAATGTTTCAGGCGATCGAGAAGTACGCGAAGGTCGAGAACGGCTACACGTCCATAGCGAACGTGAAATCGACGACTCCTGGCAACCGGGACATGATGGAGTCGTTCTTCCTCTCGGAGACCCTCAAGTACCTGTACCTGCTGTTCGCCGACGACCGCTTCCTCATCGACCTGAACAAATACGTCATCAATACTGAGGCCCATCCTCTTCCGATTCACCGTAATTGAGGGCCAGAACTATATTTAGTTGGATGGTTTATTTACTACATATGTACGGGGGTTGAGCTGTTTTAGGCCTTGGTTTGAATCTTTATTGGTATTGGAATGGATTACGCTTAAATTGAAATCTTCAAACTAGAATTGCATTTCGTGGGTACCATCTATACATCTATACTACAAATAAATAAAATTGTAGTGTCTGTTTGTAATATTACAATAACCACTTTTTACTACAATGCATGTAGTAACGAGCGATACATATACCAAAATAACATTTTTAACAATTTTTGTCTGTCTATCTCTCTGTCTGTTTGTTCCGACTAATCTCTGAAACGGCTGGACCGATTGTCGGGACTTTTACTCGCATGTAGCTGATGTAATAAGGAGTAACTTAGGCTTTAACCTACTTTTATTTTAG
The DNA here is from genome assembly GCA_911387765.1 of Pyrgus malvae. NCBI lineage: Eukaryota > Metazoa > Arthropoda > Insecta > Lepidoptera > Hesperiidae > Pyrgus > Pyrgus malvae. The sequence continues at coordinate 7,886,116 of OU426947.1, forward strand.
AAAAGTTCCAAAACTACCGCTAGTTGACAAACAAAACACAAACGCCAAGGTCGAGAACTGAATTTGCAAGTAATCCGTCTTTTTGCCTTACCGGCTTACCCAGTGGTAAGCACACCGTACGTAACCGTACGTAAGATATGACACAATTGTCATATCAGTCGCCAATCGTTTTAGATCAAAATAATTCAACCGTACGTAAGATATGACACAAATGTCATATCAGTCGCCAATCGTTTTAGATCAAAATAATTCAACCGTACGTAAGATATGACACAATTGTCATATCAGTCGCCAATCGTTTTAGATCAAAATAATTCAACCGTACGTAAGATATGACACAATTGTCATATCAGTCGCCAATCGTTTTAGATCAAAATAATTCTTTGTCGTAAACTGCCCGGTTATGGGAAAAGTAAAAAAAGATTGCTAGGTTATAAAAATGTAAACAGTCATCATATAGAGGGTACACTTTGAAAAAACAGCTAATGTCTGGGAAACTAAAGATGGTTTGTAAAAGCCGGAGTAGTTGTCAGGCAATTTACTTTGGAATCCATGAAAAAATGAGACACATAAAACAGTATCCAAATAAAAGTCTAAGAGTGTTTCTTACATTTATAAAAGATATCTTATAAACTTACATGAGACGATTACTAGATGGGCCCGTTCTGGGTCTCGTGGAGGACACTGGTGCGTTGCACTGGAGATCCAGGAGTCCTCCCCAAGCGCAGAGGCAGCCACCGAGGGGGTTTTAGTGCGGTACAAATCCCACGTAACCCAGTATCTTTTCCCAAGATGCTGACCTTTTGAAGGTCCCCCCCCCCCCCCCCCCCCGTACAAAAAATGCCTCCGGAGTAGCATTCTTACATTTGTAAAATGTACCTTCTAAATCTACATGAGGTGATTATTAGCCTCCAGAGTAGCAGTGAGATACTATGTTGCATAATCTGTTGCAAAAGCATCATAGGTTGTGTGGCAATGGGCACCAGCGACCACTCAAGTACACAGGATTTACAATTTACAAGCTCCCTTTATTTCCTCTTTATATACTTGTTGTTTATTTAAATTAATATTTTAATAAAACAATGCTAAGATTGTGAATTGTTAACTGGATACCTTACGTTGAAGCGCGCATGGCCGGCGGGAGCGGTCGAGTGTGAGATGGGTGACCGCTAGTGGCAAAAAATTTCTTGCGCATTCCTTGCTTCGGAGGGCACGTTAAGCCGTCGGTGCCGGTTAGTGTCGATGGATAACAGTCGTTAAACCTTGTCGGAGGCCTTATGGGCAGTTTGAAAACATCCGACAGCGGGTTGGTCACTAACCCGCATCTCCACCAACTCTCATTGGAGCAGCGTGGTGGAGTAAGCTCCAAGCCTCACCAATAATGGGGAGAGACCCGTGCCCAGCAGTGGGACGTAAAAAGGGTTGCAGCCAATTGGATGCCAGTGATTAAACGGCAATAGTCCCATTAACAATTCATAGGAGCAAGAAAGAATGAATGTGATGAATGAGTTGAAGTTTTAGTCCAGTACCAATGAAAGATTCAGTTATCTTTGTGTGTGTCCATGGCACCAAGACACAGGGTATACATATCTATCTTACTGTGTGGCTATGAGTGGAAACGTTACTATAGTTACCCGCTAATAAATATAGTAACCTGCCGACTGTTCAAGTGTGACTTACTGATTGACAGTTTCTTTGGAACTGCGTATACATCCCGTTTATTAGGACGTTTTCACAAGAATGCAAGGATGATTTGATCACATAAATAAATGACCAAATAAAATCTATGAATAATGACGTCTTTGCGCTCGATTTAGTTATCAACAAGCAAGGTTATCCCAGCGATCATTCGAGCTTACGAATATTATGTCAATTTCGTACTGAAGGCACTGTTGCATATTGGGAATGTGTGGATTGAACCAGTGAGTGGTCCTGAGAGTAGCAAAAAATGATATTAAAGATGGAATCTTAGACATAAGTATAAATAATCACCTTACCGTTGTGGACAATTTCAATATTTTTATCTTAAACAAACGTACAGCTATATTTTATTTAAATATATACGTGACTATTACATTACTGTTATTTACAATAGGCATGATGACATATTTTTAAATACCTTTCCTTAATGAAGGTACACGTCTCCTATTTTTGAAAAAAAGTTAGTTATTTTAGCAATAAACTTAAGTTTTAACGTAAATTAATGTATTTTCTGCTATGTAGTTTGAATTAAGCGCGAAAACGCTCGTAGGTGTCATGGCGTCGGCTTGCACGTCACACTTTAATAAACATTGTATTGTGTGTATTGCGAGTGTATGCTAAACTTCAAGCAACACGATTACATTTACTGATACGTGACGTCAACATTCCTTCTGATTGGCGTTTCAGATAACATGGCCGATTACAGTATTTTATACTTTTTTTTTAAATCTTATTAATCTTAATGTTAATATTAAAACGGGATCATTTTTTAGAACCCTTTTAGCATATATTTTTCTGTAAAACCATTTATTCTCTGATTCTTTAAGGATGATTCACGCTACACCGTGTCGCGACCGGGCCGTGGGCCAGTCATTCATGTTACACCGGGCTGTTTGGGTGTAATATTTGCACGACTATATCTGTGTAATGTGATTTTTGTCAGCTAGTGATTTCATCTGTCGATAGACTTGACGCTAAAGTAAATATTTAATTTTCACAATTTGAATTGGCAGCTACTTAATTGCAATTTAGCATCAACAGCGGGGCGTAATTTTATAGGACAACAGTATCAGGCATAAATACCTACTTGCACTATAATATACTTCTTATAATTACCTATTATATTCTAAAATACCTAACAAATACCGATAATCCCACGTATCCCAGTAAAGTAATTAGTGACACTTGAATAACTATTATAAATGTAAGTAGAAATAAAAGTTACCTACTACCTACTTACCAGATTGTTCTATTTCGTCCGAAGTGATTTTCAAAGTATTTTTTTATTTGTTATCTAAATAGGTACTTAGGCAGGCTCATGCCTGACCGTGGCTCGGTGAAATGAAGTGATTCATATCACTTCATACAAAAAGTATACCAATAATGTTTGACCGTGCCCCGGCCGGGGCACAGCCCGGTCGCGGCACGGTATAGCGTGAATCATCCTTTAATATAGTATAAGACTTAAAAATGTCATCATGCCTATTCTATTCCCGTAATCGATTGAGAGTGGAAAAGACCTGATTTAGTGAAATTATTATTTATTTCATGAATGATAAGTTTATTTATAGATTTAAGTGATTTATAGTCTTTTAAGACACTTATATGTACTCGAAAATAATAATTTGGATCAAAATTTATCACTTCTTTACGTTTGGAATAAAAATGTCACACTCACGGAATAATATCAAGTATTAATAGAAATAAACGCGCATTTAAAAAACTCTCTATTTATAGGCATTTTTGAAACTTCTTGGTGTTTAGATGTAACATATACGAAATATTCTCTATATAACTAGGTCATTTTAATGAGCAGTCAAGAAGATCTGTCACAAACGTTGTGTAAGCGAGACAAAATATTTATAATTGTATCTCGCTCGCACAATTTTGTCCTTACTTAGGACATGTGGGTCTCATGACATTTGTAGGTCACATCCGTATACTATATTAATAAAATCTACATTACAATACACATGACATGTAACATGATTTTCTTTATGGACGACTTAGTTAGCAATTTTTTTTCAGACTTCAAAAACCAGCTTTATAGGGAATTAAAAATGACAGAAACTCAATCCAAAACTTGTACTATAAGTCATTTGGGAGTTTTAAAATACTCTGGACTGAATAGAAAAAATAGTTGGAATTATTGTTTGGAGCAATATTTTTAATCTGTAGTGGATGTTAGTGTTATGGAAACGGGCGAGTAACTCTTTAGTCCTAAGCGCCTGTTTTTGGGATATAACTTACTCTTTCTATGATATAAATGTATTTAGACAGATATACCTATGGAATAATGATAGATATACCAAATATTGAATTTTATATTTATTTAGGTTTTTTCTAATTTGGTGTTTCTTTTTGTGCATAGTCATTTTTAACATAAAAAATAATTATGTATTTTGTTGATTGATATATACTTAGTTACCAAGAAACTAGTTTTGGTTTATAATATAATTAAATTATGCATGATTTTGCAATGATTCAATTTTAGTTGGATCTTTTTCAATGTGATTATTGTTGTACTCGTTAGGTAGATGTCATTGACATTAACAACATTGAAGAATCTATGATGGGCATATTTATGTTCTTTTATTTTACTAATTTGTTATTCAAAATGAATTCTAAAATGCATTTTTAATTAATTTTTAACAAAGGAGAGCGTAGCGTATGTTATGAATTTTGTAATACCTGCCTGGTGTTAGCACAATATTTTCTAAGGTTCTTAAGAAAAAATAATATAACTTAGGGCTTCGTTCACCATCTCCAAGTAAAGTGTTGATTAGTTACGTCCCAAGTAAAGTTAATTGGCAAGTAAAAGCTATGAGTATGGGTCAGCTTATCATATGATTAAGTAGTGCTACTGACTGCTACTCGAACATCGTGAAACTGAAATTACGGGAGACTTTAACCGACAATTAGCGTACTTGTCACTTTACTTGAAGGTGATGAAAGAGGCCCTTATTATTATTCTTATTTATTCACACTTCAAATCTCCTTGTAAAATCAGTTAAATCAGCGAAATCGGTGAAATTTTGTACTTATACAGCTTCGTAATTGCAATGATATTATATTAACAAGATAGTTTAAAATATCATTACGTAATTGGTAGTAATTAAAATGGCAGCTTAGTATTTAAATTGAATAGACGAAGAAGTCTACCAAACTTCTTAAGAAGTACTGTAGTCTCTTGATGGCATTGCAAGGTTTTAGGAAAGATAAACGAAAAATGTCAAAAAAGCAAGAATGATGTAAGAAAATCGTACCGTAACCATATTTTATTTTACCAATACATATAATAAAATAAATATTTTGCCAATTTTCATGATAAAATACCAACCAGACATAAGTAGTGTTTCGCACTATGTACTGAATTATGCAGGCGATTCAATACCTTAATAATGATTAAATAAAATGGATACTTCAATAAAACCAGTTATAAATAGGATTCTTAGTGACAGTCGCCTAGTAAAATGTTTATGTACTCGTAACGATTGTACTTTTTGGATATTTTTATGCAATGTTATGGTTTTAATTATGTATAAGACACACTTAACCAATTTGGTTTTAGTTTGTTTTAAAATATATGATTTACTTAGTCAATATGTTGTAAATTAAATTTATTCATATTTGTAAGTAATACTTAGGTTAAATATTTATAAAGCATAGTATATTTTAATCACTAGTGCGCATTGTGCGCATCGTCATTCATTTCGTCCAAATAATTGTTTAATATGATTTTTAAATGGTTTATTTTTTCATTTTTTGGGTATATTAAATGATATATCTATCATTAACATGTGTTTTTATTAATATCAGATCCCGAAAAGGGCACAACTGTAAACCTACATCTTTTGATGTAAGGTATGTCCATTGTGTCGTCAGCGTACCAATACTCGTCATTCTATAGAAAAAGAGCCAAAATATAGTTTTTTATAAGAGACAAGACTTGTCTCTTATAAAAAACTATATTTTGGCTCTAAAAAAGGTAAATAGGTGAGGTAAACGTCTGTATTATCGTCAGTTTTTGACAGTGAAACGTCTGTATTATCGTCAGTTTTTGACAGTGTCCCAGTACTGTCCCAGTACTTAGTACTGGGACACTGTCAAAAACTGACGATAATACAGACGTTTACCTCACCTATTTACCTTTTTTAGATAAAAAGTTTCTACTTCAAGGAGACATTGGAAAAAGGTTAAATTATTGAAACGAAACAAAATTCAATTGGGATTCTTGTGAAAGCCATCAGTAATGTTCAGAACCTATAACATTATTTCATTTTCTAGTCTTTTTTTATCAGGGTTTCATCCTTATTTGATTAAATGTTGTAATGACTATACACTTTTAATGATAGTTTTTTGGAACATTCAATTAAGGCTTTAATAAAAATACGTCAGGAAATGTACCAAATTACTATACATACGTAACAATGATATTAATTTCGTTACAATTATATGTGAGATATGAATTATGTTGAGATCCAATGACTCCTTGATGATTGTAATAACTCCGAAACTATAAGTGTACTGTCTTGGACACTAGCGGCTAGGGGGCTTGAGAAATCATCGCTTAGGGTGCGTTTCCACTGACGCGGAGCTGGACAGGACGGAGAGGAGCGGGAGAGGAGTGTTTACACTGAAGCAAAGCAGAGCGGAGTAGTGAAACGCAGATATCCGCACCCCAATGCCCGCTGTCCTCCGCTCCGCATCGCTTCGCTGTATTTTTATAAATATCCGTTCAGCTCTGCTCCACTCGTGCTGTTTCCGTTGAAGCGGAGCGGAGATTTCAAGCATAGTGATTGGTCAATTCATGTACCACTCCGCCTAGCTCCGCGTCAGTGGAAACGCACCCTTACCCCTCCAAGTTGGAATTTTTTTTGACCTCATCCAAAATTTCAGCTCGAACCTGCCGTCTCGAATCAAGCCAAAAGCTGAAATCCAAATCCACTTATGTGCACACAAAAACAATAATGTTGCGATTGAAAAATAGTTCCAGTATATAGATTTGCCACGATTTTGCGAGTTGCGATCTTCAACCCTATTTTTTACTACACATTTTTCCATTTCAATTTTTTTGTCGTGCGCCGCGCTGTTTGCCTCGATTAGTGTAAATTAGCTTCAAAGGCCCAGGAATTGTTCTTTGGAAATTAGCGGGTGAATTGAAAAAAAAAACAAAGTTTTTACTTTTTTATAATTGTAAATATTTAATTATGAGTACAATTTATAAATTACAAAAATATATTAACTTCTATTTCTATAGTCCATAAGATCTCCAAATCGGACGGACACTTAAGAACGTCGATCACAATAGTGCAAAAGCTCAAAGACATAATGTCGTAGGATAAGTTCTACTTAAACCTTAGAGCAAAGATTATATTAATTAACACACATCTCCCCGTATATATCCATCGTACCTCCAATTGTTGCCAATCGTTTTATCTTTTGGTCCTGTATATCTACTGTATACTACTCTATTTTATGATAAGGCTGGTAATACCACTCTAGACAGCGTATGCTGTTATTCGTCGTTGCTTTAACACCAAAATGGACTTCAATAAAGCCTTTACTAGGGTGAACCAGCCACTATGTCTATCTAATACCTTTAAACGAGCAATTCTTGTATTATATTATACTACATCTAAGACTGCTTAGACATTAAATACAAAAGATTTTGCTCTATCGTGAACGCCACCCTTAAGTCATAGTTACTACAGAACAGTTATATGACCATACAAATACATACATAATGTAGAAAAAAATCCAAGATCTCTAATAATACAAGTATAGAAAAAGAGCACCACTCTTAGGGCTGCCATTCGTCCGGAATTCCCCGGATTTGTCCTAGTTTGAAGGGCGTCCGGAAGCCATCCGGCAGAGGTTTCCGGACACTTTTGTCGTCAGGAGAAATCCATTTTTTTAATAGATAAGCGATAAATTGAAATAAACCTTAATTAAAAATTCATCCACAATAACCCGTATTCTATAAGGCTCGGCATAAAATAGTCAACGATCGAATGTAATTAAAAAATTATAACGATGTTTTTATTTTTGTTGCAAAAAATAATATTCCAGAGTCCCAATTCCGGAGAAAAACCATATTTCGTCCAAATGTCCGGGATTTTTGCCGTGTTTATCCGGCGTCGGCAATTTAGGTGATGGCAGCCCTAACCACACTAAACACATTTTTAGTCGTTGTATATAATACTTTACAGTGGACAAATCTAACCGTAGTACATATTAAAACTAACCTTTAAACCTAAAAGTATAATGGTATCTATAAAAACATTTATCACAAATTCGAGGTGTAATCCTATCTTCCACAAGTTTTTGTTAAATAAAGATTATTCCAAATACGTTCAAATGAATGAACAATGTAAAAATACTATATTCAGATCTTAATAAACTAATTGGGTATGTCGGAATGAGTTCTGTGGATTTCTTAAATATATTGGCAAGATAAGAAAATAGTAAGCAGGTACCAGTTCCGGATTTATAAATAGGCCATATAGGCCGCGGCCTAGGGGCGGCAGCGTCCTATGGGCGGCCGTTCGCAACCCTCGCTTTCCTTAGGTATACAATGTACATGGGGCGGCAGAAATAAAGTGGCCTACACTCATAAACATATAAATTCGGCACTGGCAGGTACATCAATACCAGATTGTGGTCAATTATAACGGAATGTATCACATTCTTTTATTTATTTATTTAAAAGGAAAGCACACATAATTCATTATTCAGTGGAATGTGTAATTAAATAAATCATCGCATTTTACGTTTATGTTGTAAAGTACTTTATTAATAGAATGTATTTATTAGTTTGTTTGTAGATTACAGCACTCGACTAAACATTTTAGTCTAATGTATATTTTATTAATTAATAGATTTGTCAATGTATGTTCACTCAATAATAACCGTAACTACGATTGGTTACACAAACAGATTATATTATCGAAGCAAACTAAATCTTAAATATTAGTACGTATGTAGAGAATTTGTAAAAATTGGCATTATTTCATTTATAGGAAATATTTGTATTGATGTGTGTCTTATATACAATTTTTTTAATGTCTAATACTTGTATAAGCCTAAGTAGACACTTAGTGTAAAATAATTTTGTATTAGTTTCATCAGATGACCAGATAATATTACTTAATTTTGTGATCAAAGTGGCTCAATAGAAAATAGTAATGTTTACTTTAATTTGGAATAGGTTTTTTACTATTTCCGGTATGTGGATTCTTTGGGAACATTGACGGTCCAACTAAACTCTTAGAGCCTCTTTCACCACCTTCAAGTAAGTGACAAGTACGCTAATTGTCGGTTAAAGTCACCCGTAACTTAAATTTCAATTTCTCGATCTTCGAGTTGCACTAATCATTTTGAGAAACTGACCCGTACTCATAGCTTTTACTTGCCAATTAACTTTACTTGGGGCGTAACTAATCAACACTTTAAAAAATTCCCTAACAACCTGTAAACTCTACTGCTTATAATATCATAAAATTAAAAGATTTGTATTATTTGGAAGTTTGTAACTTTAATATAATAAAAAACTACTGAACCGATTTAATCCGAATAACCGAAATCGGCTAAATAAAGTGTGACGAGGACCTTTATTTAGCCGGGACACGTTGCTAGTTTTTGATAAAATTATTTGATATAAAATGGTGTGTCATTTAGTTTGTAATCAATGTTATTACTTGAAGATGTAAAAAACGTAAAAAAATCGTTCAGGTAAGTCTATGATTCATGATTGTTCATTAATGAGTTCGTACTCCGACTCGCACTTGACTTTGATTTTTGGGTAGATGTACCCATAACACCAGAGACAAAAATCGATATTTTAAAAATATCGATATAACCATAACATTTCGATAGTTGGATATCGATACAAAATAGCGATTAAATATCGATAATTTTATCGATAATGTACTAAATAAACGTGCGAGTGCGACTTTGCCAGATTTGGCAAGCGAGTGGATCGGGGGATTCCCGGCGGAGCGACACTGACAAGTGTTTATTTTTGTTTTGCGTTTTAGTAAGCGGCAGTATACGCAACAAGGCCTTATCGATATTTTTTAACGATTTAATTATATAGGTAATAGAAAAAAATCTATAAATTTAATCGATAAATTTTATTATCGTTATATTTTTTTATCGATATAGTCTTTAGTCCATATTAGTATTTAGTCCTTGCATAACACTATTTGATGACTGGATCCGCACCTGAATTTGTCCTAAAATTTCGCGCAGTACAGAATTAAAGATACAGTAGTAAAGATTTTAAAGATATTTGTTTTATAGTCTTGTTGAGTTTTATGGATGTAAATGACACTCCTATGTACTGGTGTCAACATCGTCGTAAAAGAACACATGTACGTAGGTACATAAAATTAAAATACAGTAAAATACTGATTTCCAATTTCCAACATCAGTAAGTTTTTTCAGAGAATAATTAAGTAGCGAATTTGATTAAAATTTAGTGACGTCCTTAGAATAAAAATATAGGACAATTAAAACTAAATATATAGGTCCTAACGTTCGAAACCAATATGCTTTTTAAAGTTTGAGATTGACAACAATCTGGGACTGTACTGTTTTGTAGGTAATGTAACATTTTTTTGACAGTGAATAATCATTATCATAATATCATGGATAAAGACTGTAATTTAATAAAATTACATACTCATAAAAAGAACCAACTTTAAAGAAGTAGGTTATTTTTTTCTAGCGAGATATGCAACAATGGATTAGGATTTAATATTGCTTTCGGATGTTGATGTATAGATTAAATTGTTCCTGTCTGGATGTAGGTATAACAATTCTCTACAGTGTAGAGAAACTAGTCAACACCAAGTACAAAACCCTTACAATAAATTCCATATCTTAATACAAAATCTTATACAAAGCTTAACAATATTACATATTAAAACGAATGTATAGGTATAATACAAAACCTTACTGATCAGGTAAATTATTTTGATAAAAATGTCTTTAAATGCTATACAATATACAAAGTAAGAAGTATGGCGGCACGATATGGAATGTTAAATGGAAAAAATATGTTTCTACTGCCCACCTCAAGACTACTGCAGTACTTTAATGTTTTAATTTAAAAGGATAATAAAATACAAAATGTATTGATTGATGGTAATTTTATACATATGATCGTCATTCAACTTTTTATAAATTTTGTTATGGCAGCACCAATGATTGTAAATTATTATGTGTAATTTTTTTAAATGTGAGTATGAATTTTGAAAAATCAGGTCAAATATTTCATTTATATTAACTTTTAATTTCTGCCTATGCATATAAAAGATTTTATTTGTATTTCATATAGATTTGACATTTAAAATAAATTTTCAGCTAAATACTAATATCATAGGAGTATTTTATAAATCAAAGATATAACATTAAAAAAACATTTTGGCACATTATAGGTTTGTCAGAAGTACTTGGTAAAAGATAATACTAAAGAATACGATATGCAAATTAAAAATTTACTTCAAGTTTAAGTATGAAAGAAAATTTTATATAATTAACTTTCATAACATATTATGTTATGAAAGTTAATTATATGAAATTTTCTTTCATAGAAATTAAGATACTAACAATAAAAGAAAATGATGTCATTAGTGTGGAGGAATTTGCATACTACTTTAGCTTTTCATTTTTGTTTTGAACTCCCCATATTATGAAATATGTATGAAGTAGTTATCTTCCATGGTCAAGCTTATCTGACAATACGTACAGTTCGGGTAACTTTGAACATTTTTTACATTATTTTTATTATTAAAACTGATTTCTATTTATGACACCTTTATTTTATTGAATGAATGGTGTCCTTTTCAGTTGGTTTTTCTGTCTAACAAAATAAATTTGCGGAAGAAACAACAGAACTACCCATAATTTCCCTTAAAACTCGAATTTTCATCAATCATGAATTTTGGGTAACTTTGAATAATTTTTTTTAGAATGTAAAAACCTTAATATTTTAAGGTTTAGGTAAAACAAAAAGAAGGTATTATTAAATTTAAAAACCTTATCTATAAAAATAACATCTACACTGACGTAAAAAAGTAACAAATAGCTTGGTTTTGCCATATGAATCAAAGTGGACTAGTTTACGATTATAAATCAGCGCTCAAAAACTTCCAGCAACTTAACCACGGAAAAGGCGGGAATTTTCAGAATTATGGCATTGATAGTTTATTTCTATAATTTTCATTTGGTAAAAAAAGATATTGGCAATCCATTTACCACAGTTATTATATTGAAATATCAAAAAGTTTCGATGTAATAAATTGTTAAATCTTTTTTCCAACTTTGTTCAAAGTTAAACGTCAATTCAAAGTTACCCGTAATGACTGTAAAAAGATGGCATGACACTGACTTTTGAAGCTGCCATTAATCTTTATTTTTTTCTACGTAACTGTCAGTCTATGTGCCAATATGACTATACTCTATTACTCTAACTCTTTTCATATCTGTTAGCAAACTCTAACACTTGAAATTAATTAGTCTGGCTACAATGCAAGGTAATAATACAATTAAAGAGCAACTTACAAGCAGCTACAGTGTAGCTGCTACACAGTAATATGGCATTTGCTACATAAGCACACAGTCACAGCACTGTAAAGTATAATACAAGCACTTAATACCACAATCCTCCTCCTCGACTGGTGGTGTAGGAGCATTGGACCTTGCCTTGTGAGGTGGTGGAGGTCTTAAATACACACTATCTACGTTATCACCTTTCTCCTTATCTGATTTACTGTCTGGTGATTTGTCTGTGCTTTCCTTATTTTCTAAGTAATCACTGTCTGTCTTCTTGTCATTCTTGTCATTGTCTGATGAGTCTCCTGATGCTTCCTGAAATTAGATGCAATTAAATTTGTGAGTAAACGAAACACTTTTCCAGTTTTTTATTTTTATTTTATTTTAGTGTATAATTTCAATGACACTTTTCTACAATAATGTACATGTATAATTTAATGAAGTGTTGGACTATCAAAATCAAAACAATGACTGACATTACTACTCTACTTTAAATGAATTGTCCAAAACTGAACGTCTCATACATTACGTATGAGAAAATTATTGTGATGTCATAAAATTGTTGAATATACAAGTTTAAAAGAGACAAATTTACTATAGATTAAAAGGCAATAGAAATCAAGTAAAAGATTGAATTAAAAATATCCTGCTTTCTAAGTGTGGTTTAGTGCAACTTTTGGTCAACTTGGTCAGTTTTCAATACAGTATTGGTAAACAGGCCAATGTGTACATTGTTCTAAGTTATCTAAGAAGTGGTCAATTATTAATATGTTACTATAGTTACCAGCAGGTTACTAAAGGTAGAAAAAGATTATCATGGTTCGGTCCTATAGTAACCTAAGCTAAGGAGTGACTAGACTGTTTAACAGGATCTTAGATGACACACAGAGATATAAAGTTCACACCCAAAAACTTCATAAACCAGCGTTCGTGAAATACATAAAAGAGCTACATCTAACATATCATTTGTTAGTGTTAACAGTGGCAAGGCACTTTAGTATCAAGTTAGTGATACTATTTCTGCTAACCAATTATTTTGCGTTCAACAGAAATGCTTGGTTGCTGGCCATACTTTGAGCTGATTCATAATGAAATAGTTTATTAACATTCTGAGTAACAACATACACTTGATATTAGTCATTATACCAGCATCAGGTGACCGTCATTCGCTTAGGTGCACTAAGGCATATATGGGCGAGGAGAAAAAACCTGATAAAATTTAAGTTACGATTTCACTCTATACAAACTAAATGCTTGTTACGATTTACCTAATACATATGTACTTGCCTTTACCTGAGCTAGCAACGTTGCATTAACATTTAATGGATCAAAATTTCTCTATCAAATTGACAAGTCATTAAACAATAAAGTGACATTTTGTTAATAACAACTTCAGTAGGTAACCTTAACAAGTCTACATTCAACTTTAACTTGTAGCAACATCTCACAGATAAAGCTTAATTCACACTACGCAAACTTGATTATGTCAATAACTTCAGAACTAAGCTCTCTTTAAACAAATAGTTTCTTTGACAATTACATTTTCCATTAGCTGTAGAAGTATTGAGTGAAATTTATCATGAACACTTTGTATACTATATTGACGAACTCACATTTTTACATATTTTCATTAATGCTCAGTTAAAGTAAAAAAGGTCAAGTACAAACACAATAAAAGTAATGATTCAATTGAATAGAATAAAGTTCAATAAGAAGGAAGCCATTAATCATTGTAACGTAATACCTACAGCATGAACTGCAAATTGATACTGTGTGACATACTGATATAGTTTCACTTATTACATAAGGCAAATAAAGTTCCCAGGAATTCTTTATACTGGTAGATATGAAGTTTTTTTTATGGTACTTTATCTAAAATTAAAAATTCTACTCTGGTAAAGTCATATTGCTGAAACATCTGTCTCTTACTAAGTCTTAGGTATGTGAAGGTATAAGCTAAAATTTGTTACTAATTAATAATAATAATTAATTTATTACTAATTAATAATATATTGAAGTGCGCATGACTCATACACAGATAAGCAAAAAGAGTGTGGTCGGGTGACTGATTTGACTGAATTTCATACGAGATTCAGTGCTTCGGAGGCTTAGAGCATCAAGGTATGACAGGTATGAAACCCGTCAGAGGAGTGGCCTTTACGGGCGAAACCCTCGTCCCAACGTCCATGCACAATGTGCCTTCTAGTTATACTACTAGCGTGTCTGTGTGTGTCGGTGTCAGTGTTGTCGGTGCATAGAAAATGTTGTTAATTGAAATTTGCATATTTAGAAATGTAAACGTATGCGTCTGCAGCGATGAAAGAATATTTGTGAATGTGTGACAGAATTAAAATGTGTGCGTTCTTCCCCCCGTACCAGCTTTGACACAAAAATTATGTATTGAAGCGAGGCGCTATGCCGTCTCTACTGTAGGGTGACTCAGTAACTTTGATGCTCTAAGTTCGGAGGGCACATTAAGTCGTCAGTCCCGGTAGTTATCGATAGATAACAGGATATAAACCTTGTCGGAGGCCAACAGTGGGTTGGCCAACTCGCATTGGAGCAGCATAGCGGAGTAACCTGCAAGTCTCCCCAAATAATGTGGAGATAACTGTGACTAGCAGTGGCACGCACAGACGTTTACAACAACAATTTAAGTACATAATGTAATACAAATTAACATTTAAAAAGAAGCCAAGCATTGGTGTTTTCAAAGAGCAGTGAAACATGATTTCCCCATACTGTTTTTTTAAATGATTTCTTGTTAAAATAACAGTTTATGTCAGTCAAGGCCAGATAATCCTAAGTAACTATTAAGTAACTTGTTTGTATTTGGTAATGATCACTTAACTGGAAACCATAATTCTGATCATTTAACTGGAAACCATAATTCTATGTGTTGTCTTTATTTAGCTTATACATTTCAATTAATCTTAATTTGTAGGGTCAAAGACTGTGACTAATTTTATCTGTTTTCATTGTATTGTAGCGACCTTCCGCTACTCATCAAGAGATGGCACCAGGGTATTCCTGAATCACGCTATCGAAGTTTTCTGAATATCCGAGCATATATACAAGCTCCTAATTGAGTCAGTTGGAGTGCGGCCGCTCCCCGAGCGTGACCACCTCGCCCGGCGGGAGATCTTCCTTTGCCAAAGTATCATTGTCATATCTTGTCAATATATAATACCTATACACGAACAATTCTTGTATATAACTACATATATATTATAAATCCAAATCTAAAATGGCTCCAATGATTTTCATCAAATTCAGTAGCTACGTTTCATTTTTAGAAAATATAATTTTATCCATGTTTTCATAATCAACTTGATCAACTTGATCAACTGAAAAATATGACGTCCTGACATCTGTTGGTGTATATTAAGCTTTTATTCATATGCCAATATAAAGAAAATACTGGCACTGATTGTTTACAACAACCATCTCTCAAGAAAAAATTACAGAGCCTTAGTGTTGATAAGACTGGCTGGTACAATAACTCTTTCAACATACCATTTCTTGGAATGTTATGTTTACTATTTCTTCTATCTAATTGAAAGGTCTTGAAACACAAATTGATGTACTATGAAACCAAGGACTATTTGAATGATACAGCAGTTTGCAATGAAACTTACCCACTTCAAGCTATTTTGCCCATGATTTTAATAATTTACCCCAAACTATGTTGATCATACAATTGTAATTAAATTTCGCAATGAATTCTGTACTGCAGGCTTTAAATTAAAAGTATGGCAAGTTAACCTGCAATCAAGTTTGTGATCGGACAGTTTAGGTTTCAATATTTGAATGACTTTGCTTAGCGAGAACATTCAGCAGTGATTTATTTTTTAATTAAGACAACTTTTACTCTATATGTAAGTTAATTAGGAATGTTTGTAAATTCATAAAATATTATAAACGTGAAAGTTGGTAAGTATGGATGTTTGTTACTCTTTCACGTAAAAACTACTGAATGGATTTTAATGAAACTTGTCAATAATATAGCTTATACATTAGTATAACACATAGGCTACAATTTATAAAGATATTGTGAGAATAGTCCAAAATACGACAAAAAGTGTCAAGTAAGTAGCAAAAATTCTACCATTTGCCAGCTATTCTGGCATGCCTGCCAAAACCTCTAGAGTTACACATTGTATGATGGAAATGTTTATCTTAAATAGTCCTACAAAAAAGCCAGTAGAACGGCACTTTAGATGGGACTTCACTTTATGCTAATGATCGTGTCTAACGTGGGTGAAACCACAGGGTACAGCTAGTAAATTCATAATACCTTGCGTTCTTCTGTTTCCTTTTCTGGGTTGATCAATTCTTGCTTCTCCTCAGGCTGAGTTGTTATGACTGAAGGTTCCACT
Source organism: Pyrgus malvae (assembly GCA_911387765.1). Taxonomy (NCBI): domain Eukaryota; kingdom Metazoa; phylum Arthropoda; class Insecta; order Lepidoptera; family Hesperiidae; genus Pyrgus; species Pyrgus malvae. The sequence continues at coordinate 7,902,756 of OU426947.1, forward strand.
ACAGCTGCTGTTGCAGTGGCACCAGCTATTACTGTTGGTAGTTTGCTGCTATCTGGTACTAACAGGTCGCGCTCACTGTTCTCTTCCTTTTTAGCTGCGGGATGCTGTGATTCTCCAGACATGCTTAAATATCAACAAAATTTACGTCAATTAACGAACAAAATAGACGTCGCAGTTTCGCACTTACTGCAGCGAAGTGGAATATATATGACGAACAATGAAAGACGACCGGCACTTGACATAACTCAAGATTATATTACACTCTGTAGGTACGTATCACACCGGCGCATACGCTTAACAATGCCAGCGAAAACTGTTTATAAGGTAATCAAATTACTACATTAGTTCACCTTATTAATGCAGTTGATTCTACTTCTACTTGCTCTCCGGACAAACGACGCCATTGGCTTATGATTTTTTGGAAGTTATTGTTTTCTTGCATTTTTGGTTGCTAAGGAACACTGAGCAAAAAGTTTAGATTGCCAATGACGAGTGACGAACGAAACACCTCGTTGTCTCGTAAGTATTTAAAAATAAGTATAATAAAAACTGAGTGGGCGTTAACTTGCAAAAACAGCAAGAAAAAACAGTATACGTTTACAAAATCAAAACAAAAACATTTTAATCTCATCTCTCTCTAGCTCTAGCTAGTTTGCGGTTTTGTACATGCCTTATTTATAGTGTTTACATTAATTTTATCATTTTTGACTTTTGAGATTTACAATCTGTGGATGGTCGTTAAAGCCCTATTTACACGTCAAAAAACAAAATAAAATGTTCCTTGGTAAATTATAAAAAAGGTTTTTCCGCGTAAAATCAATGTACCTCATTATATTAAAGAAATAATATATTAAGTACTCTATCTATGAAGAAATTTCTGTTTCTTTGTTTCTTAACTAACCATAGATTTAGAATATTTTAGAAAAAGAATAAAATTATCTTAGAGCATCAAAGTTAGTGACTCACCCTTCAGGAGAGACGGCATAGCGCCTAGCTTCGATACATAATTTTTGTGCCAAATCTGGTACGGGGAAAGAACGCACTCATTTTAATTTTATCACACATTCATTATTTCATCGCTACAGACGCATACATTTCTAAATATGTCAATTTCAATTTACAACGTCATTTTCTATGCACTGTCAACACTGAAACCGACACACACAGACTCACTAGTTGTATGACTAGAAGGCACATTGTGCATGCAATGCACGTTAGGACGTTAGGGGTTCGCCTGTACAGGCCACTCCTCTGACGGGTGTCATACCTGTCATACCTTGATGATGATAATCATATAAGTCTATGGTACTAACTAACCCTTTTTTAAATCCGTTTATAGGTCTGATTACATTGGTCAACCTGCAGTGGCCGACCCAGCATACATTGCTGGTTATCTAAGTACATTGTAATAAAATACTCAAGATAACCAGCAATGTATGCCAAATCGGACCCTGCTAGTTGGTTGATGTAATCAGCCCTTAACGGTATTGGATAGAAATATAGAATCCTTGCATCCATTCAATTTTTTGTTTTATTTTTAGTATTTGAAGTATTTTTTATTTTCATTGAACTTCATGTCTGTCCATATTACATAGTGACAAAAATTATATACATAATATATTTCAGTATCGACATAATATATTTCATGTTTGTTTGTTTCAATTAATATTAAATGTCGCAGATCAGCAATAGTAGCGTCAACTAGCGTCACAGTACTCGCACGACTCGGAAATACTAAGATTTATTCTTTTTAAATGTAATGGAAATCGCCCATGATAAAGTCTCAATCTATTGATGGTGGTAATTAGGTGTCTTGATGGATTATTTATATTAAAGGCTTTGTCGGTATTTCATCTTGTATGTTGGACTACCATTTTCCTTTTATAATTTTTGTTTTATTCCACAACATATTCCATTTACTACACATTCTTTTTAGATATTCCACCACCCACAAAAACTCTACAATATTGTTTTCTTTTAAATTTAAAAACAGTTCTCTTATTTTGTATACATAGATAATAATATTTTCTATATTATTATAAGATAATTTACAATTTTCCAATGAATTAAGGACACTGTGATTATTAAAAATTTGTTGTTATTATCATCACTAGTTGCTTGTAATGTATATAATGAAGTGATTTATAAATTGCACATGCTTCTGATGTAAACACGAATGAATATTTGTCCAATATAAAACAATGCCCAGAATTAATTATTGAAGAATCGAAAGATGCCCATTTCGCTTCGTTTTCTGTCTTAAATCCGCTAGTGATCAGGTTTTTTGTTATCCATATAAAACATGAAGTGTGAAATATTATTTACATTATTTTATAAATTACGAGTTTTATAAATTGACTTTCATATATCAATAATTTTTTTAACCGTTCCTCAGAATACGAATCTGGCAATTCTGGTAGAGGGAGAGCGGAAGGAGCGCGTTAGTGAGGTGATGCCTATAACAGCTTCGTACTCTTTTTATTTTGTCACTAACTAAGCCGTTCAAATAATAGTGAATGAATTAGTTTTAACATTGGCGGTAAATTTATACCAATACGGACTTAGAATAAAATTATACGTGTATTTTAAGAAAGAAAAAAGAAATACCATCAAACAAAATAATATTCTTGTCATTGGCAAAGTAGTCAAAAGACCGAGACGCCATACGTAAAGAAAAAAACAAACAAAATAATAGTTTAAAATTGTAGATTCGTGTAAAATTATTTTTGATGTGAAGTACTTACCTACTTTAATATTATAATAACTTTAATATTAAAAATAAAATATAATTAATTGAATTGAACCTAGGCGTAAGGTCAGTTAACTGCTTATCAAATTGATTGCATTAAAAGCATTTAATGCAATCAATTTGATAAGACGTTGACTTTTTTTGACATAATTTTCTTGTGGGAATGCAATTATGCTACAACATGGATATTACATGGTCATACTTTATGTGCGAAGGAGTTTGTATGGAAAGTTAAGTTTAACAAGACGTGTAGAGGTGCCTTAAATACAAAAGTCACGACGTGTGTTGCCCTACGGTGCTGCCATAAACTTTAATCCGGGAGTTTTGGCGGGAAGTCGAAAAAGACATATTGTGCTCTTGTTTTATTTTCATTTTCTTGGTGTATTTTTGAGTTATATCGGATAAAGTTGATGGCATTTTGTTTGATATAGGTTAATTACAGTGCACGAGTGTTTGTGAAATAGAATAACAGTGCTAAAATATGTTTTTTCTGCTTGCCTCCAAAATTCCATCGGACACGTTCTAGTAAAGTAGCCATCGCTTTACTTGAATGTTGGACTGACTAGACTGACTGATTACTGACGACTTACTTACTGACTTTGTTACTAGTGTTATCACTTCGTCCAGTTTCATTGAAACTGGCAAAAAATTGATGCAAAAATTATACTTGACGCTGGCAGTATGCACAGAGTTTGCGATGCCATAATTGAAAAGAAAAAAAACTTTAATCCCATTGTTGTAATTATTATTTATTCTTATGCCATTGTAATAAATGATGGGAGTGATTTGTTACATCCTTGTTACACAAGTTATAATGCTAGTAAGATAAAAAATTAAATTAAGATAGCTCTGTAACTTTTTCAATGTAATTTAACTTGCAACACATTGTACATACGTGTCATTTAGCTAGGCGGGAACATAGGTAGCGTAGTTTTGGCGGGAAGCCGAAAAAGACATATTGTGCTCTTGTTTTATTTTCATTTTCTTGGTGTATTTTTGAGTTATATCGGATAAAGTTGATGGCATTTTGTTTTATATAGGTTAATTACAGTGCACGAGTGTTTGTGAAATAGAATAAAATTGCTAAAATATGTTTTTTCTGCTTGCCTCCAAAATTCCATCGGACACGTTCTAGTAAAGTAGCCATCGCTTTACTTGAATATTGGACTGACTAGACTGACTGATTACTGACGACTTACTTACTGACTTTGTTATTACTTCGTCCAGTTTCATTGAAACTGGCAAAAAATTGATGCAAAAATTATACTTGACGCTGGCAGTATGCACAGATTTTGCGATGTCATAATTGAAAAAAAAAAACATAAGTAGGCGGGAAAATTCAAAATTCCTAAAAAATAACTGCAGGTGTTCACTTTATTTAGTTTGAAATGATACTTTTCTATTATAAAACATACCACATTGGACATAAGTTTATAGGAGCTCTTTGTATTGTGCTTGTACCTATCTATACCTATTTACATAAAATACTACTTACAAATGATACATGGATGGACCTCGCTCTTTGAAGGGATCATTGCGATGCGAATTGTAAACGGTTTCTTTCACTTTATGCTTCTTTCTTGTGGGCAACCAGATAATACCGAACGTTGCGGAACTTTTTTTATTTTTATGGTTTGTGAATGCAGTCGGTGCATAGCTTTTTGCAGATGTGCTCGGAGTAGTGTTCGTCTTTGGAATTAAAGTGCTGGAGGTTTTGCCGCTGGAACCTTTGTTTGATCCCAAGCTGGTGCTGATTTTTCCGCCGGAACTCTTCCCGGTTTGTGCGCCGGCCCCACTTTTTCCAGCGGGGCCGGAACCTGACTTCTTCACTATTGGCGCCACGGTGAAGGTCTATGAAATAAACAATATTTATTTTCAATCCACTATACATAATGCTCAAATTATTTGAGTAGGTATAAGTACCTAAAGATAATGCTTTTTATTATGTAAATTTCATGTATACAGTTCTGCTGCAGCAGCGAGCAGTGGCTCGGCATGGACCTCTCCCGGGAGGCCTCCCCAATAATCAGGAGTTCCAGAGCTTAATGCACTACGCTGCTCCATCGGGTTAGTGTTCAACCCGCAGTTGGATGCTTTCAAATCTATTTAAAGACTGCTATCTATCGATATCTTTGCCAACTGGCAAACAGACATGCAAATAAGTAGTCAGCGAATAACAAATACTTAAATGAATAGTAAATTGTGCAGTCTGATAATAAGGTTAATAAAAAAACCTATCGATATCGACAACTCTGAAGTCACGAAAACGCGCATGCCACTCTGACAATATTGAGCTTTTTTAGGCTTGAGATGCGCTGGGCCAAAGTTACCCAACCTTTTCACGGAAACACGAAAGAACTGCATCACGCCAAAAATGGATGCCATCCAGGCAGAATCATATAAGCTTGATATAACTATCAAAAATACGTGAATAACAAGGTTGTTGAGCCACCAAGGTGAACGCTTATCACAAAATGCATTAAAACCGGTTTGAATCTAAAAGCTTTGAGGCGTAGGCTGATACTTTTATTTTAGGTAGGTACTTTATTAGTGGATGATAATTGATTTGATGAGTCATGTTTTTATAGGCACCAACGAAATTTAATCGTGCAATGGCCCTTGCATAATTAAGTATATCGTTATAAGTAGAATGTCGATCGTAAAGATAGCCAATTTTTTGGGTAGCCATTGGTGAGTCCCTGTAGCTTCGGGATTAAGAATAGAGCTACGGTATCCCCTGCCTGATCGTAAGAGGCGACTAAAAGGTGGCTTCCGGGGTTGCGGGCGGTGAGAGTGGGAGCTCGACCCGTCCAGCCAGCAACCCCGCTGGCTGGACAGATAATATAACGCACCTAGCTTGCAGATACTTTTAGTAATTAAAAAAAGTTAGTTTGACCTTTTTTACTCACAGAAAGTTGAATGATGAATTTGTTTATGTATATCAATTTTATCTACCTATACTAATAATATAATTGTGAAAGTTTAGATGTATGTTTGTATATTTTATAGATGGATGTTGATTGCTCAATCACGCAAGAACGGCTAAACGGATCGAGATGAAATTTGGAACAGAGATAGACTATAGCCTAGAATAATACATGTTTGTCTGTTTCCATGGGAGAGATTAGTAAATAAGATTAACTTAAATCACCCGAGCGAAGCCGGGCCGTATCTCTAGTATAAGAATTTTACTTTCTCGGTGAGTTTGTTTTTAAGTACCTATATGTACGTTTAGTCTTTAAGCGTTTTTATTTATTTTTGTTATTTGTTCAAACCCACACTAAGTTATTACAGTAGGTATAAACCGGAAACTGGAAATCATTGAAAATCACTACTTATTATCTTTACCGGAAATAGAACTCCCATAACATTACACGAATTAGATTTTTAATAGCTAGCTGTTAATGCACTAAATAATGGTGTGTGCTTCTTGACTATTCATTATTTTGTGTCGTGTTTTTAATTTGAATGTAGGTATGATGACAACGACTAATGACAAGAAGATACATAATAATAATAGCCCCGCATTGCTGCTTGTGGCGAGCTGATGGTGAGTAACGACACCACGGACCTAGTTGCTCCCGGGGAACTCCCCCTGTTCCTCGTCTCCGGCAGGCGGAGTGATAACCCAGAGGAACAGGTCCCCACCTCTGGCTTGGCTAAATAGGCCGTCCAGAGTGGAGCTGTTAGAGCTATATGCTCGGGGGTGGAAGTGTAACTAAGTAATTGGCGTAATAGCGAGAAAACCCGCCCCGGGTTGGATTTATCCACCCGCGAAGGTGAAATCGGTGCCGCTCCTCTCGACACCCATAGCTGCTCACGCCAATGTTGCTTCCCAGGCATCATCGCCATTTTTTTGGGGGCCCATTCAGTGAGTGGCTAGTTACCTCATTTTAGATTATTTATTAGTCTGAACGGCAGATGTCCCTTAATACTCCATAGCCCATCTACCAGTCCCTCGTTCGTCCATCCCCATAGATCCAATATTAGTCTCCCCTTTTGTAGGAATAGATCCTGTGCACCTGGCGGGGATGATCTTTGGCTGATGTAGACTTGGTTTGGGGCCAATTGAACTCAAGCCCATCCCTTTGATTTTGATTTGCTTGAGTTTAGTTTGGAGGATTTAGAAGTTTATCAATGGTGAACCTAGATGATATTAAGGGGGGGGGGGAGGGCATGAGCCCCCTAGTCCCCTCTGCATCCACTAGTGCCAGCTTGCATTAGCTAAAAGTTTAATAAAATGTTCTATTTAACATCGTTATACTGATCAATATGCATCAATTTCCATCAAACTGCGGTATTTATGGCGTAGTAGAACTAGTGAAGCGGTAACCGCACTAACCAGCCTGAATGTTAAATGTAATACCTTTTGTATTTAAATCCAACATGTATGGTTTATACTTACGAAAAGATATGTGTATGCGGGCATGTACGACCCACTTACGTCGTGAAGCCTGACTGTGACAATAGAAAGCTAAACGATTTTGAAGGGAACAGAGAAATGAAAACATAACGAAGACGTCGCCAGAAAAATAACATAAATAAAAACCGGCTAAGTGCGAGTCGGGCTCAAGCAAAACCGATCAAATTTATTTCATTTTATACTTTAGAAGGTATTTGTTGTTATAGCGGCAAAAGAAAATTGTGAAAATTTCAACAAAGTCGGACGGACAGCTGAGTCTTAGCATCCCGCCGCGTTTCTACACTTTGGGCACGGAACCCTAAAAGTGCCTGAATGATGTAGTGAATGTTCATGTTAGGAGAAGTGCATCTAATGGCTGGGCTCCCCGTACCATACCAACATCGGATAATGTAAGCGACGGGCCACTGAGGATTTAACACAGACACTTCGGCGAGTTCTATGCGACAATTTTGTCATTTATATTATAATTGATATATTTAAACGAGCAATTCTTGTATATACCTAAATATATGTTTTTAATCTCGGAAACGGCTCCAACGATTTTGATGAATTTTAGTACCCTGGTTTCGGGGGTGATAAATCGATCCAGCTAGTACTTATTTATTTTTAGAAATTTTAAATTATAAAAAAATATTTTCATCGATAATCAACTTAAATATAAACTGAAAAATACGACTCTTCTGACATCTATTGGCGAGTATTAATAATATTGTGGCGTAGAACGCCGTCAAACGCCATCCGTCAATCCGACGTTCAAAGAGATGACAATTTCGATTAGAAGGAGCTCTATAAACATTTCGTTCATTGAATGAAAGCTTCCTTGGCCGAATGGTTACGTGAGCTGACTGTGAAACTAGAGGCCCGGGTTCAAATACAAACCGTTTTCAAAATCAAAAGCATAATGCGTTTATTTTCTGTGATTTTTTTATTAGGAGCTATTTCAGATAACGTTATTAAGTAACACTATGCAAATGAAAGTTTCGTTTGAAATTAAACCAAGAAAATAAATTGTTTTTACTCGAGCGACGCTCGGTCGTCCAGGTACTGTATTATAAATGACAAAATTGTATGGCTTCTCGCTTTATGAGCGTTAAAGACCTAGTAAGGGTCGGACGGAGTGGCGAATATTAAGGGGAAGCCGTTGACCAGTAGTGGACTTTTAAAGGCTATTCATCAGCCTCTAAACATCATCCATATGAACGAGTGGTAAGAAGACGTTCCTTTATACAATTTAAGTAGGTAAGTATTTCTGCTTTCACTGCCTCTGTTATAACCTGCCCCTGTTATAATAACTAATAACAGGCTCTTGGCGAAACAGAAATTGGAATGTAAGGTTTTAATTTCTCCTCTCGGTCTGGGTTCATGTTTTTTGTATAAACGATTCACACTCATAGTCCCATAGTAGGGTACATATACCATGTGTCGTGGGTACCATGGACACACACAGAGACAGAAACACAAGCACCCAGACCGAGAACAGAAATTAAAACTCATCTTTCAAATTTCTGCTTCGCCGGGAAATGAACCCGGGACCCTCCGATTGGCAGTCCGGCATGGTAACCATTGTACCACACGGGTCGTCAATGTATGTGTCCTTAAATATCACGACACATGGAATCATAGCTCCTATGACTCTAGCGTAGTCATTTGATCGGAATGACAAAAACCGGAAAACTGCACTGTGCATAGGAAGAAAATAGGGAAAGCACACAACGTACCTATAAGAATGTGATTGACTAAGAGAAATGCTTTACGGAAGGCATATCTAATGCAATACGCCTTACGATAGCAAGCGTAAGGACTAAAGGAGTAAGGATATCAACATTTATTCAATGTAAGTAAGTGCCTATGGTATGTTGTAGGTCAAAGTTTAAAGGGCATCGATAAATATAGGCTTAGGTCTTACAGCGATAGTACTTGGATAATGATACACATATTTTGCACTTGTCATTCTTAAGTATAATATTTAAAGCAAATGTTTGTTATCTTTAAATTAAGAGAAATTATTATTTTTACGTTTCTATTTCACACTACGTGTTTTAAGCAAAAAATTAAGTACTTAATCGATATTTGTGTTTGTTATGGATTATAATAAATCTTAGGTACTTTTCATCTATATAACACTCTAGTCAAAATGGGTACATACGTTAATGTCTTTTTCTGAACTCGCTGCGTCAATAACATTCGTTGCACTGAGGTGGACAACTTACGTTGAACGGTAAACCACACGTATTGGATCTAATAACTTGTAAATCTTCACGCGTCTACTCGTGTTCATTGCGTTCGAAAACTGGCTTCATAGACTGGCTTATTTCACACACGGCCAACGGTACACGATCAACTTTTGCAACCGAGGAATGCGCGTACTTACGTCATTCTTAAACGAGCCTTAATGACCATCTTCGAGAAGGGTCAATTTTATTCGGCCGCCAAGTTCGTGATTCACATATTTATAATTTTCCTTCCATTTCTGGTAAGTACATTAGGACAAATATAAGAGTTAGCACATAGCACGGAGTACCATATGGCGCGCCGTCGCGGTGTATTTAATCAGGTTTTTGTCTTGTTAATGCGGCGTGCGGTATGTTCTCAAGTTACACGACAATGTGTCGAAGGAAACGGTCAGTACCCCTCGACTGTACATGAAAAATTGAATAGGTTACAGTTATTCGATTTTCAGAGGAAAATAGGTAGGTACTTACTTCAGAAACTGGATATTTGCATAACACATAAATTAACGGACCCCTTCGGTAGCGAAACGGTGAAGTTTGATAAAAGAGTTGGTGAAGTTAGGCTGGTAGACTCAGGGCATGTAGAATCAGGAGCTTGGCTCAGGGCATGAGATTTGATATCTTTTTCACAGTGTAAGCCATACGAGACGAGTGCATTGTCTAGGCAAGATTTTACATGAAAATGTTTTGATCGGGATACCATACCATACGTGCAATTTTTTTTGGAAATGCAGTTAGATTTATTAATTTATAAATTAAAGGAACTTAATTTTCTCACAAAAGAAACAATAAATCAACACCGATATTGCATATCATGCCACTGATGAGGCCCATTGCCGGTGACAATAAATATTCGCATTCAAATTATGTTTTCCTTGAACTAAATATTCTTCCGTCAGTGATAATAATTAATATCGGTCATTTAATTTAATTTAACACGCATTGGAGCAGCGTGGTGGAGTAAACTCCAGGCCTCCCCAATAACGGCGACCGTGCCCAGCTGTGGGATGCAAAAAAAGTTGCAGTTAATTTAAGTCTCTCCACACGTATCATCCCGGAATTGTTTTTTTTTTCAATTTAAATAAGTATTCACAAAAAATACATTTTAAATTACCGACCGATCATTTAATTCTCTGACGTCTCTGACGACCCTTGTGGCGCAATGGTTACCATGCCGGACTATACCAGACGGAAGGTCCCGGGTTCGATTATCATTTGTTTACAAGTACTACCTAATGATAATTTATTGACAATGAAAATTACATTATTTAAAATAAAATTATATTTTACCTTTGCCTTTTTTATACAAATTATAAGAGCATGCAGCATGCTGTTCATTGTTATGAAAAATGTTTATTTAATGAAGAGGTAATGCTATGATACGGCCAACCTTCGATGACACTAACTTTTTTTTAGGTACCCAGCACTTTCGGAAAGGATACTGGGTTATGTGGGATTTGTACCGCAATAAATCCGGGATCTCCATTGGAACGCACCGGTATTTGCGATGCCACCTTGGAGGCTCTACACCCATGTCTGAGATCGTAAATTTGGGTGGTAATGCCTCTGCGTCCTGCTAAGAAAATTTGCTATGTGCAAACTCAACATAGCATGGGTAGGTACTTAGTTACTTACGAGTACTTCACGATGACATAAAACTATGTGATATTTTCCTTAGGATGTTTTCTTCTCAATGATGCCTAACAACACTGATTGCGTCGAGATGTATAAATAACGAGATACTCGTTATTTAATAAAGGAGATCAGCGTGTCAATCCATGCAGTGCATGCAGTGCTATGATGCATACAATTGTGCTGTCTTATATAAGGTGAAATCATTTTAGTTACCTATGTTGCAAGCGACACATATCCTGTGTTGCAGATGCTCAAGGATTTGTACGACTACAATAATAAATAAAGTGGTTTATTTCTCACATGGTCATAACGTAATAAAGACTATTATAGGTATTTCTGATAAAGACAGGTAGATATAAACTTAGATATACATGTTTCACACTGCTAGTAAGTAGTTTATCGCTGCTCCACGGTGATGGGAAATATCGCGCGATATTTAATTGATTACGATGTTCTCCATCGCCGTGCATGCCTGAGAGAAATTCATAATTTTTCGAAAGCATGACGTCCACCAATCCGCACTTGGCCAGCGTGGTGGACTATGGCCTAAATCCCTCTCACTTGTGAGAATGAGACCTGTGCCCAGCAGTGGGACATAAAAAAGGTTGGAAAAAAAAATCTGACAGAATAATATAGACAGGTAGATATAAACTTAGCTATACATGTTTCACATTGCTAGTAAATGATAGATACTTATAAATTTTTATCCCGTGATTGTCTTAATGTAGTGTGCATTGTGTTACACATGATAACATGGCAAGGGATTACATGACACCTTTTTCCTAATAGTAGGGGAGCCCAAGAGGGGATTTTCGGTTTTACCCGAGCGCGTCAGATTTAGGTAAGGGGTATACCTTGCACCCTGTTGAGTACTGCCACTATTATAAAAACCTTCTATATAGGTACAGTTCTTTATATTTTTTTATCTTATTTCCGGATGTCAAAATGATCAGATTAGAATACTCCGTCACCGTTAAACCATGGCTTTTTAAATAAAAAAATAATAAAAGTTTGAACTCTCCCGAGATTGCCGAAATGCCGTTTTTTATTTCGCTGTTTTGTATACCTACATCTCTTCCTCTATTTCGAAATAAATCGCGCACTTTAAAAGCAAAAAACTGAAATAACTTTCGAAAACTTTGAAATAATTACAAAACAAAACATTTTTTTCGTATACACAGGTCACGCCCGTTAGACACTGACTGACAGATGACAGATTGCCAGACTTTTCAGTGTTATCATAGGTAGTTGTAATTTGGTTCTCCCTACACGATTAATGACCGAAATTACGACAATTTAAAAAATACCAATTCAAAATAGCGCTTTTACGTTTATTAACCGTATGATTTCATTAAGTTGCATATAAATTCAATTTTAACATTTTATCAATGTGTGACCTAATGTGTACCCACTTATTTTTACGTGAATTCTTGTAAATTTTTATTTACGGCAACACTTAAAATTGTTATAATCCGACTAAATCAAAAAGTAACATTAGTACGTAAGTACATTATTCTTAGTCTAAGCATTAGGTACTCTATTCTGGTCATTGCAATTGTATGAAAATATGTCGTATAATCGAACAACTAGCGACCTCTACTTATTTTACGGACATTCGTGAAATATTACTAATACGATTTAAAATGTCACAAATTACATCACTCGTAGGTACAGTCAGCGTAACCTCGTCTATTCGTCGGTTTATCAGAGACGTTTTACAAGATTTTAGTATTAGGTTTGTACCTTCTGCACCCAGCCTATAAAATGCACAAGGTCCTGATGACACTTATGTGAATCCACAATAATTTTTATTAGCCTCGTGGGCTCCCCTACGTCATAATAGATAGAGTATGTGATAAATTATCCTCTAGCAGTCGCGAGAAGCGACAAGGGGGGCTTTTGGGACATGAAGTAACGAAACCTACTACCACTATAGCGTTGTTATAGTGGTACTACGTTACAGATGTAGAAGACTTTAATTTTAACCCCTGACGCAAAAACGACGGTGTGTTATATTATAAGTTTGACGTGTCTCTGTGTGTGTGTGTCTGTCTGTGGCATCGTAGCTCCCGAACGGTTGAACCGATTTTGTATCTGTTTTTTTGCACCTTTCCACCGAAACTCGATAGAATTTCTTCACGGCAGAAATGATACCATGGTACTTCTCCGGTCAAACTATGTCATATCTACCACCTACTAACTATATAATACTTCTACGCTACCAAGATAGTCGAGGATGCCACGGAGAGCGTTGGTGACGTAAAAAGCCCACATAATCGAGAATCTCTCATTTTTCAAGGATTCTTTTAAGAACAAAGATTTTTTGTACAATTAAGGGGAACAAGGGTGCTAATATACTTACATTAAGCTTATTTATCATCTAGAGGTGTGTTATGTTTGAATGTTTCCCAGGAGGATTTTCACTATACGCCGTGGATTGACTCATAAACACAATTTGAGGAGTAAGAGCTAAACATTATGTGAAACTTAAATTAGAAAACGATTGACTCTGTGCCATGTTGTGACGCCATTTTGTAGAAAGTAAATAAAATAATCCTCCATCCATCAGCCTTTTAAAGACCACTGCTGGACATAGGCCATCCCTAATATTCGCCATGCCGTCCGGTCCTGCGCCCTCTGAATCTAGCGGCTTCCCGATGTCTTCTCCAGGTCGTCACTGATGTCTCGTCAGTACATGAGGTGTATAGCCGAGTTTTTTCTAAAGGATCGATCGGAAGTTGGGGTTGATTGCTAGTGGGTGAGTGATAGTCCCTGTAGCTTCGGGATTAGAGCCACAGTATCCCCTGCCTGATTGTAAGAGGCGACTAAAATGTTGCTTCCGATGTTGCGGGCGGTGAGAGTGGGAGCTCGATCCGTCCAGCCAGCAGCCCCGCGAAGGACGGTGGTGTGTGCATGGCCGCATGCCGCCGTAAGCATCGGAAGGTGCAGGAGAGCACATCTGCTTTCCTAAAGATGGGCCCGTTCCAGGGCACCGTGCGTGGAGGACACCGGTGCGTGCCACTGGAGAAAACAGAGTCCTCCCCAAGCGCAGAGGCAGGCCCCACCGTTAGAGAAGTCAAATCATACATAACCTGGTATCCTCCCGACACTATGAGTCGGGTACCTTTTGAAGGTTTCCCCCCGATAAAAAAGTGGGTGAGTGATAGTGACGAATTTCTAAAAGCACATTAAGCCTATTCCAACAGATAACGGTCGTTGACACTTGTTGGAGGCTTCAGATAAACGTTCCAAGGGCAATGAACCCTATGTCTCCGACACTAGGTTATCAATAAGTGTTAATTATGTTATAATATGAAGGGCAATAACAAGAACATCGGTGCATTCCTCAGAAAATGCCGGGACCCTTCACAAGGCCCCGAGGAGGCTACAGAGGGGGTTTTGGTGAGGTAAAAATCCCACATAACCCAGTATGACTTCCAGGTTCAGTAAGGTTTCCCTTGCTACCTATCTATCCTACTATGAATAAGCTTGGTTGATAATTTATTATGTGCAAATATCTCTTGCCCATTGCTCATAACTAAATGAAGACAGTTTAATATAAGATATTTAAATATAATTAAAAAAAAAATCAAGTACATGCCAAGATACATCATCAGCAATTTTTCGGAGATCCGTGCTTAAACAGTAGAACATAACTAATCTTTTTCACAAAAAATAAAAACAAAAAGTACATTGAGCCGAGTAGGTGAAGGCATGAAATAATTACAAACTCGTGGTCACAAAATATTTATTGCTATCGTTAAACACCTCGCTATTACACGGTACAACATTATCATTATTATTTACTAAAACTCTATATTATGTAGAATAATCAGTCATATCGAGCACTCTCACAGAATTATTTTTATCTACGTAAACTAATTAAATCTAAACTTATAATAAATGAGATGCACGTAGTAAAATACCTTTTTGTTATTAATAGTAACTTATTTATTAACTAAGTAAAATAGATGAAGATGGAATGCATCCATTGTAGGAGTTTAATTTTATTCTTTTTTATAAACTATAGTCGAATATGCGCGGACATCTGTGGTTGTAATAGATCGTAAACAGTTTACAAAGCTAAGCACTGTCTATTGCGGTCAAAAGTTAAATAACTAAAATAATAACTTATATAATAATTAAAGAAAAAATCGTTGAACACAATCTTACTCAAAGTTTATTTATAACAGCATTAATTTAACAGATTTAACTATTAACTAAAGAAATAAACAATACTGTTAAAGTCAAAACTAATAATGTAGGTTAGTTTCGCAGCTAAGAGAAACTGGCGCGGTCAGGTATAAGCACAGAACATATTAAAAGAGATAGAATGGAAATTTGGGAGGGGCAGACGTGCCAAGGATGAAAGCAAACGCTCGTATCTCTACAGAAATACGCAATTGCGCTGCGATATGCGTGCTTGTGTGCGTGCTTGGGTGTGATTCGTTCATTTGAAATCGCGTGATTGTGCGGCTCTAAGATTGGCTAGATTTGAAATTGCAAATATGTGGGTAAGCTTCATATTTATTTAAGTACAGATGTAGTGGAGGTGAAAGGTGGGGCTGGATGGGCGACACCAGTTTTCATACGAACGGTGCATTATTGCCATTCTACCTCTTTTTAATATGTTCTGTGGGTATAAGATTGTGACCGTTAGTGTAGTCACTAGCGCGTCAAGGTGTGTTTCCGTGTTTTATAATACGTATAATAAGATTGTGGATTTCATTCGGGCCCCTATAACCCCTCGCGGCTTGCGGAAGCCCCGTATGTATCGTGGTAGCTACGCTTTTAGAACTAGCATATCTCATTATAATAAGTATAAGAGCTGTCAAGAAAAATCCGACACTCACATACATTTCTTTAGTTTAATTAGTTGCATCGTTGATTTAAAATTATGTTATTTCAATCTAAAATTACTAACTTACCCATAAACTACTATGTATTATACCTACTTGATTATACTATGATTATAATTTATTAGCCTTTGATCTTTATTTTCTGCACCATAATTTATATGTAATGAGATAAGATTTATGGCACCGTAAGTAAAATCACAAGCTAGGAATATCAGTAATAAAGTTGAATCGTCACGGTGAATATAGCGACGAGCACAAGACATTAGTAGTCTTACTAATAAACGGTGTATAAACCTGTAATAGTTATTCACTGTTTTGTCTTACTCTGACGCGCACACAATGACGTATGCCAAAGCAAGACAAAACACTGGGCGGCGACAATTTTTTGAAACAGCGGACGATTTTCATCCAATCACTATAAGCGACGCTGACGCATTCAGATGCAGTATGACTGAAATGTTCAATCACGTTACAAAGAATGGTAAATAGCCTCCGCCTCGGACTCAGAACAATAACTAAAGTAGGTAGTTATTGTTCTGAGGCCTCCGATCATAATGTCACTGAGGACACAATATCAGAGCCGTAACCGTAGAGCATCAAAATTGACAGGATGACACCCGGCGGTAACGGACGGGTTATAATTTTTTTTAAAGTTTAATTTACTTTACCCCTTTTACATAAAATTTATGTGCGAGGAAGAGCTACCGTCCTGTACAATATGCTACTTATGCACATGATCTATGCTATGTTTGATACAGGATCATAGTTCTTTAAAAAATCCATCGATGTTAGCTCTCATCCTTACTAATATTATAAATTCGAAAGTAACTCTGTCTGTCTTTCCCGCTTAAACTAGGTACTGAACCAATTTTAATGAAATTTGGAACACAGATAGAGTGGACCTTGGGAAAGGACATATGATGGTTTTTATCCTACGGTAACCTATAAAACGAATCCATGCGGGCGAAGCCGCTGGCGAAGGCTAGTATGACATAATTTTAACGTGTTACAATGACATTACACGTAAAAAATACGTAGATGGGTTAAATAGATAGATTTTTCATTCAACGATCGTACTTCGAATTGTCCCAAACTAGCCTATTAAAGTATTTCGCTCTTAAAGTAAGACACCTTTATTTTTATATTGAGAGAACGAATAGGAGACACGTTTTTAGAGCGGATTTACGTATCTACAACTTTATGCTTTATTTAAATAAAAATCGCTTAATATTAATTCGATTGTTCTATAAGAGATCCGTACCTAATCATGGAATGTATTACCATAAGTGTTAGGTACCAATAGAATTAGAATAATGACATTTAAGACTATTGTTAGGTACACATATTTAAAACCAGACAAAGTAGCAAATTCAATATCACTTATCCTTAAAAATATTTTACAAAAAAAAATCTGAAAGTCCTAAGCGCTTGTCCAGAATACCACCAGTCTCAAATATTTGGTCGCTGTATGCCATGAAATACTTATAATTAGGTTCATAAACAAAACTCTAACTTAGCCTACAAATGCTTAGTTGTTCTTGTAAGTATTGATGTCGTTATGTCACGAAATCCGTTCCGCTATGAATGTTATGAGGCGTGCACAAACATTATTTTAATGTGCGTAACCTCGGGAGCGCTCAGTGTCAAATAACATGATGACAAATTAATCTAGTTATTTTACCAGATAAACTCAAGGAACTAAATTTTAACAATTAATTAAAAAAATGTAAATTTAAAAAAAAATATTTTTAAATTAACCTAGGTGTGAAAGGTAATTTGTATTAAAAATGTTTTTCTTAATGACAGACGTTCTGATTTCTTGGATAACGCTTCTAAGCTTACGGACACAAGCGCAGTTGTCAGTAAACATCACTACTACAACCAGAGCCGATCGGACTTTGTAAAATAGAATATCTATTAATATAGATATAGATTTATGTACATATTTAACGACTTTGATAATTGCCGTGTTAATACTGTTAACACTAGCTACCGCCGCGTTTACTTTCTGCCCTTCGCGTTACCGCTTGCTCTGCAGTACATATTTTCCCAAATATGGCTGCGACAACTCTGAGGTTACTGAGGTACTACTACTACGTATAGAGAAGACAACGCGTTGTATGATTTTGCGCTGCGCTTTGCGGTACGCTGTATCTCAACTCTCTCCAGTAGTCTCCAGTGAGTATTCAACGCCACACAGTGTGCTGTCGCGTCCCTGCTCGTTGCCAGCGGCAATGGTTGAATGTAAATGCGGTTGAACATCTAACCACCAGGCCACATCTCACTATTGCTCGGTTAAGTTAACATGACATATGGGAGGCTACTCTGTACTCTGAATAATTTTCGGGCCTCATTTTTGAGTAAGGCTGACGAAATTGTAGCAATATTAATCATTTAGTGGCTTAATGTTATCAATGAAAACGCTAATTTTATAAATTCACGAAAAAGAAAACTGTCTAAATATGTCAAAAATTAGTCCTAAAAATGTTAAACTTATGGACGGATGCATACAGAATAGCCTCCCAGGTGTTAAGTAGCTTTTAGCGCGCTATTTTTAGCATCGGTGATCGGCGATTTGCGTGTGCGTGTGCGTCGATGCTGCGTCGCGTTTTGGCACTTGGACGTGGCATCAAAATCGTGCGTTTTGTATGTTGAATCACTATGTTTAGTGACTAAATCGCCGATACTAAAAGTAGCTAGTGTGGCCTGGCCGTAATATACACAAATGTCTCGGTGCGTATGCAGTTAACTGCATTGCACATACACTACACACGCGCATAGATCAGTGTGTTGAATGCACCAGCTTTCGGTAATCGATCTGTCAATTAGTAACTTAATTTGCTAAATTTATTGTTATTTTCACGCTATAGTAGATTAAGTAGTAACATCTAAGTAGTTACATAGGTTTTTAGTTACTTATTACTAATAGCAATTAGATAATTTTTATTTTGATATTTTCTTTCATTATGGAAAAATTATACGAAAGTCGTCTCCACCGACTGGTTATTGGTCCGATCAATAAACCAGAGGCTATTAAATATTTTTTTTAACTTGTGTAAATAATAGGCGAGAAATGAATGTTACGGCCGTGCCGCTTTTATGCTCGACTTTGCCGTTCTTCCAGATACTTACAGCTAGAAGTTAGAAATGTTTTTAAGGGTAAGGTATACTTACTTTACCCTGAGACCAAGAAAATAAGTTTCCAATAATATTTATAAATATCTGGAATATGGCTGTTTTGTCCGTTATTTTATTGCAACAAATTTTCCTTTACGAAATGAAATGGCGCATTGCTGTACTCATTATTCAAACGCATGTAGTCTTTTTCAAAATGTTGATGAAAATCGATCATAATATTCGTGCAATGTGTTGTAAACAGCTGAACGGGGAACCTTACAACTGCATGTATTTTCTATGCAAATCATGCACAAAACTTCTGATCCTATCTGTGTATCATTTATATTTATATCTAAGTCATTATCAGAATTTCATAAAGTGGACGAACAAAACACAGTAGGCAATTAGTACAGCTAGAATCTTGAACGATCTCGCCTGACTCATTTCGTAACAATATTCTCAACACTAAATTGGACGTAATTGTTTCAGAGGTCGTCTTAAACTTGATTTTTTATTGTTACAATTCAATACGGTAACGGGTGCTAATTGCTTCAATTGTTCTAATATTAAACTATAAAAGGTCCTTTGTTCTGTAAAGTGTTATTATTGAACTAGAGATAAGAATATGCCACCTGCCATCTTTAATTTCAATTTTATATCATTTCAAATGATCTGAGTCAGATAAAATTAATATTCGATGAATTTTCGATGTAGTAAGAAGTTAGGACTGGTGAATACTGACGGAATAGCCAGCAGTTAAATTAGATCCAAGTCACATTAGCTACTTTAAGCATCGACGATTGACGACTTTGCGTGTGCATTAATGCTGCATCGCGTTTTGGAAACTTGGATGCAGCATCGGAATCGTGCGTTTTAGCGATTTTAAGAGGCCGTAATTAAATAAATTTTACCGATTTCGTTGGTTTAGCTGATTTTACACATGAGATTTTGCAGTTAAAATAGCGTATTTCCATAGGTTTTATGCACAATATGACTGATCATTTCAACAGCTATCTAAACAATAGTCACTTTTTTAATTTTTTATTACTTTGTTTTGCTTAATAGACCTAAATACGGTGACAGTTAAGTGAATTGTTGCTGTAATAGATATAAAATACTTCCGGATCATTTTGAAAGGTATTGCTGTGAAAATTATCTATACAACACATTAATTACTATTTACCACTTTCATACAAAAAAAGTAATGAAAAAATATTGAACTTAGTCAATTTTGCGAGAAAATGGGCCTGAAATTGCACTTATTTCGGCTAATTAAAATTATCTTAACTTAACTTCAGTTCATAATCAATCCGATTTCGGAAAAAAAAATTAAAATTATTAATAAAATTTGGCATTAAAATCTTTTAAAATAATCTAAAACTTGCATTATAATTCTCGACGCAAGCTAAAAAGTGCCTGTAATGTATTAGATTTTTATTGAAGTTATCAGTTAAATTCTGCAATAATACTATTGGAAATACTGTATTTTCAATGCAATAAATAAATATCAAGCGTAAAATCAAGTAAACCGGCAAAATTTCGTATACGGCAAGGATGCTACATAAGTTCGCTGCGTTTAGCGTCTGAATTACCGATCGCCGACGTTAAAAGTATCGAATGTGGTCTGGATTTTAGAATTCTCAGGTCTAACCTACCCTTTCGTACTTTAGAAATAATTTTAGAAGGGTTTCATTCCTATGATATGTTTCTTCTTAAGCATAAACATGGGAGTAAATAATAACTATTTACTCTAGAATTCACATATTCGGAATAAAACATGTCTGATGTCCTTGCCATTGATTATTTGTTACATTAAAATATTAAAATTTACCATTAAAACTGGCAGTTAGCGCACCTTCAAAAACTATCATTAAAATAATACTTTCCAAATTATTACATAACCTAATGACACTAAAACAATAATTGCACTAAACGCAACATGTACGGTATTCAATATTATTAAGATGCTTTATTGAACGCATCTAATTTATATCGAAATTAGGTACATCGAAATTATGATTAATTATTGTTCATTCTAATATTTTTATTTGTTACGGCCCCTAGAAGTAAGATTTGGAAAACGATAACGAAGCTAGATAAGAATAAACAATTAAGTCGCGTTAAATCACGTGGTCAAACGTCATTGTTATTTCAAATTGGTAGACAATGTTAAAGTTCTTAACGAAACCATAAACTATCGAATTGTTATCTACCACTATGTCATACAAATGCGTAGACAAGAAGCACTTTTAATTATAGCCTTCGCTACGATCGCGATTTTCAGAAAAGATCGCGAAATAAACTCTATCTCAGAGATGATGACGAATTTAGTTATCATTTCGCTACGAAGCGATGTTACTTTAGAGGCGATTAGACGGCCCTATTTAAAGGGCCCGATTTGGCATACATTGCTGGTTATCTTGAGTATTTTATTACAATGTACTCAGGGCTTGGCTCTCAGAACCAAATTCTATCTTGTAAATGAACTTACGAGTTTATGATTAACTCATTACTGCCTACAATTTCATAGTAATTTTAAATTGCAAAATTTTTGTTGTGATAGTTAATGTGCATTGGCAATATCACCTGACGAAGCATCCGAATACACGAAATTGTAAAATAATATGCATGTTTATCGCTTTCGTACGTGCTAAAAATAAGCGTAAACGAAAATAATTTCTCAACGCAAGGTTCCTGATGCAATACAATAGTTTATTGATGTTTTATTAATTAAAATTTTCTCTATATAAGGCAAACGTTCGTATTAACAGCAGTTTTAGTTAGTGTCACTCGTCATCCATAGAAAATTATAACTTTTGGCCATTTTTCTAAGTCCTTCCTTAGTCTAGTACTAGTACGCTGTCAATATTACTCGTATGGACCTTACATAACAATAATATGTCATGCATGATAGTAAAAAAATATGTAAAACGAAATTTTAAGTTAACCTAAATAGGTACTTGTTCTGAAAAAAAAAAAACAACAGAACAAGATAAATGAGAACAAACCTAAACAGAGAATAATAAACATGTTTCATTTAAAAAAATATATTATCTAGTTACTGAATGTAGGCAGTTTCTTTTGTTATTAAGGTAAATATAAAGAAATTGTATTTATTAAAATAGTTTTACACCAAGTAGGTATCACTGAACCATTCTTACATCAAAAGATACTATATTTTACGATTTCCATTCGAATATATCCTTTTGACCTTCGTGCGTCGATATTCCTTTGGGATTTACAATCTATGAGGTTATTAAAATGCGTTCTGCTATCTGACCTGACAGCTGAAACATCTCGTAAATCATACGTATCGCATTAGACAGCATATGTGACGGCATACATATTATGCGCCATGCGATATTGCTTGCAAAGCTACTAGTAAGTTGCTGAGAATGTCATATTGAGTTTGTATCTTAGAATAATTACGTATCTATTAAAATTGATGGTCAGGTCGTAACGAGATTCAAGCTAAATAAACTAACTATAACTCGGTCAAGTTAACATGACACCTGGGAGGCTACTCTGTACGCCCGTATCCGAAACTTCGTGAATTTTCGGGTCTCATTTTTGAGTAAGACTGATGAAATTCTAGCAATATTATTCATTCAGTGGCTTAAATTTAAATTTAAATTTATGACCAAATAAAGTGTCTAAATATGCCGAAAATGATTCCGAAAATGTTAGAACTTATGGACGGATGCATACAGAATAGCCTCCCAGGTGTCATGTTAACTCGACCGAGTAGTACCTACTAGGTATCGAAGCTATCACAAATAAATATATTTTTATTACACCTTCATCGCTCTGCCAGCTAATTGATTAAACCTAAGTACTAAGTTTGCTTAAGTAAATCGCTAGAGTTTTAAACTCGGTTCAAAGTTAACTTTATCTTTGTTTGAGCTTTGTAAACTAACTGACGAACTCCTTCCTATACAACGCAGCAGAATATAAAGATGTTAAGTAATTGCATTTATTATTATACATAGAACATTTATCGAATCTCTTCATGTAGTTTACTTATAATTTATTTTCTGATAGGTTTTATATGAAATAGCGTTAATTTTAAAGTTGAATTCAACGTTACGTAAATACGATAATATGCGTTTATACGAGTCGATAACAATTTTTTTTTGTTTAAAGGCCAGTATTGCTTTATATATCATTAACGGGATCAAAATCAAATTCAATGTTTTTCGCATCATGTACAAAGCTGATCATCATAATATTGAATACCCTACGTCATCAGATCTATTATAGCATAGTGTGTTTATTAACTAATACTCTTTTCTTGAACCGTAGAGGCAAGATGCGTCTTTTCTTCTTGACGCCGAGCTGCAGCAGTAGGTTCTTGGCTTCCGTCAGGGTTGCCGCGTCGGTAACTTCCTCCACTCCTGACACGAACCCGCTCTCAGGCCTCGACAACGCCGGCGTGGTGGGCAGCAGTGAAAACCACCGGTCGATCTTTGCACTCGAAGACAACTGGAAGATTAAATTGAAATGTTATTTTTTTTTAAATTTGAATGGAGTAACATACGAGCATGCAGACTACGTGGTATTAAGTGGTCGCTGCAGCCCAACGAAGCACCTTTCCACCAAAACACAGGATTGTTTCACGGTAGCAGCGATAGTACTTCTAGGCCGAAAGCATAAAAATACTACCACTAAAATTACTACCATTGACGACCCGTGTGGCGCAATGGTTACTATACCGGACTGCCGATCGGACGGTCCCAGGTTCGATTCCCAGCGAAGCAGCAATTTGAATGAGTTTTAAATTTCTGTTATCGGTC
Source organism: Pyrgus malvae (assembly GCA_911387765.1). Taxonomy (NCBI): domain Eukaryota; kingdom Metazoa; phylum Arthropoda; class Insecta; order Lepidoptera; family Hesperiidae; genus Pyrgus; species Pyrgus malvae. Next base: position 7,926,563 of record OU426947.1, read on the forward strand.
TGGGTGTTTATGTTTCTGTCTTTGTGTGTGTCCGACACCCTCGACACATGGTATATTTACCTTACTGTGCTGCTATGACTGTGGAACGTCATTTATTGATATAATAAAAAGTTGTGTAGCTTAGGACTTTAAAGTTCTACCTATCATAAGAGGTGAATGAAAGGGGTTTACGTATGGCAGAATTCCCTTATAAGCTACACATTAGATTTGAAGAGCATAGGCTCTTTCAAGTTAGGACTCATGCACAAGAAGAGCACCGGTGCATTCCCAAACAAAATGTCTCAGAAAATACCCTGTGGTTTCCCTCCATCAGACAAGCCGCAGCCTCAAGTCTTGTGTGAATTGAAAATATTGTATTGTATTCCTGTAAAGTGTGTAGAAATGAGATCTTCGAAAAAGCATTTCATTATAAAACTGCAACAACCTTTTTGTTTATATCAAGTTTGAGAAACATACATCTTAAGTTGATTCAACTTTTTTTTGGAACAACTGTGATATTTCCTGTAGCTTCGGGATTAAGAATAGAGCTACGGTATCCCCTGACTGATCGTAAGAGGCGACTAAAAGGGGGCTTCCGGGTTGGTGGGCGGTGAGAGTGGGAGCTCGATCCGTCCAGCCAGCAGCACCGGGAAAGACGGCGGTGTGTGCGTGGCCGCATGCCGCCGTAAGCATCGGAAGGTGCAGGAGCAGATCTGCTCTCCCGAGGATGGGCCTGTACTGGGGCGCCGCGCGTGGAGGACACCGGTGCGTTCCACGGAAGATCCCGGAGTCCTCCCCAAGCACAGAGGCAGGCTCCCGAGGGAGTTTTCGTGCAGTACAAATCCCACATAACTCGGTATCCTCTCCTAAAGCGCCGGGTACCTTTTGAAGGTTTCCTCCCCGAAAAAAAATGGCAAAATTGTAATGGAGGTTGGGCTTAGTTACGCTTTCATGTTTGGTATGTCTCTATTCCAAAGGTTAGTCTTTGAGTTAGGGGTTCTAGTTTAAATAGTCCCCTGGACGTGAATATGTAAGTTTGTATTCGAATGCGTAGCTCCTAGTTCGGTTGAACCTGCCTTATTTTCTGGTTGAGTAGTTGAGTAAGCGGGAAACTTGGTAAAACTTAAATATGCTAACACAGCTGTGGCATTCCCTGGAGCTCAGGGCAAGTTAACTGCTTAATAAGCAGTTTAGAGACAATAATTAAGCTTTATTTAAACTTTGTAAATAAGTTGTTGGGTTTGCGTCTTAAGTTAAAATTACGTCTCACCAAATACCTTCATCCAGTTAACGATCATTCGGATCGTCTAGCATTTGTTACTAGCTAACGTACAACGTTATTATCGTTTGTTCGTAACTATGTTAATAAAGTTTCTGTCATTAAATATTTTTACAGAATGATGTCTTCGTACCTATCTGCTCTTATTTTTGACGTGATAACGTCTTTAAAATCGTTTTAGTCGGGTGACATGTTCAGAAACTTGTGTCACACCAAAACCTCACGAGCGCGATCGCAGGTATAACGAGAGAGAGACGGACCGATCTCCCGTCTCATCTCGAGCGCTGCCAGTCATTCCGTGAAACTTGTCACGCGAAATCCTCACGAGCGGAGGCTGGAATAGCGTTCGAGTGAGTGGACCGATCTTCCGTCTCTCTCACTCTAGCGGCATACAAACGAATGGAGATTTTCTCGTGCGGACGTTATCACGTAAACATCTCGATCGTAAACCTACTTTACAAACAATTTGCCGTTTTTTTACCTACCTGCTATATTTTAAATATCCGACAGGCGGTTGGCCACTAACCCGCAAATCCACCCTTTTTGTGGAGATCCTCTTCTTCTTTCAATTATTTATTAGTCAAAATTACACTACGGCTTTTAAATTCAATTTTAGTTAATAAAAAAATAAAAATAATATTACATTTTTTATTTCAATAAGGGTATCTTTTTAATAAAAAGATGTTACGTAAGCAACAATCTTTTAAAAAAGTAAAATTAAAAAAAAAAACATTTTTGCTAGTGATCTCAAACTTTTTTGATGTGTGTATGTAAGTTTGAGGCAACGTAGCCGTGGCAAGCCAACAGTTGTTTTCTTATCACTGGTTCTACTGAGTGAGACGCCTCAGAACAAACAAATCTGTTAATTTTGGAACAGATGTATTCAATGTGTGCCTTCCAATTACAGCAATAATCTAGTTCGACTAGATATGAGCGCCGATGGGTGGGAGGTCGGCGGCGGCGCGCCGACTTTTTGGAGTCGGCGGCGGCGGCGTTGTCGGCGGCGTGACCTCCAAAGGATTTTTTGATGTTGGCCGATAAAAAAAGCACGTAATTTATCGATAAAAATATTTACGTTTATTAAAACTTAAAAATAAACAAATTACGGTTCAGGAAAGTGAACATTTTGACACTTAGGAAAAAGAACAACGTAATTATACAATTTTGAATAACAATTCGCCGATATTGCAGGTCGGTGTATGACAGGATAGTTTTTTTTTAATATAAATAAACCGTACAAAAAGGCAGACCGGCCGCGTGGTGTTAAGCGATCACCGTCGCCTATGGACACGGGTAACCCCAGAGGAGCCATTCGAGCTTTGCCGGCTTTGGAGGAGAGCTTTTTTACAGCTTTCTTGAAGAGCCCAATGTCATAATCCACTGAAAATGTCTCAGCTGGAAGGTTGTCCCATAACTTACACGTCCGTGGTAAGAAGAGCGTGCAAAGCGGACTGTGGAGAACCGCCACGAGTCCAGATGGTGTCGGTGAAACTTTATCCTTCGTCTGGTGGTATATTCATGAAATGGTGACGTAGGCATCATTTTAAAAAGTTCCTCGGTGCTCTCACCATAGTAAAGTCTATAGAATGCGCAGAGCGAGCCTCTTCGCAAGCTTAGCGGTTCTAGCCTGTCAGTCATGCTGCTTGGGTAGTTGATGATTCGGACTGCGCGCTTTTGAACGGAGTCAAATGAGTGTAGTGGTGTAGCTGGTATTTTGTGCTCCTGCCCAGAGATGGGAGCAGTACTCTATGTGAGGACTTACCTGGGCCTTATACAGCGTTAGCAGGTGCCCCGCAGTGAAGTACTGCCTCGCCCTGTTGAGGACATCAAGCTTTTTGAATTCCAATTTGACCATGTTCTCCAGGTGACTCCGATACTGCACTTTACTCGTAATGTCAACTCCCAAGATACCGACACTTTCACCAATGGTGAGTGCGGTTTCCTGGAACTTGGGCGCTATAACAAATGGGGTTTTTTCAGCGGAAACTTGTGTCTTAGTAAGGTTAAACTCTCAACAAGGTTAAGTCGACCCTATTACGAGAACCGCTCCAGAGAGTTTTCGACTTCAGACACAAGTTTGATTCTGCTTTCCTCCACTTGTGACCGAGAGGCATTGGCTCGACAGGTGTATAGTACTCCACCGTACTATCATCTGCATAGCAATGATACCGCGTGATTGGTTGCAGCATGTCATTGATATGCAGAATGAATAGTGTAGGAGACATCACTGAGCCTTGGGGAACACCGGCGTTAATGGGCTTCATATCTGAGCAGCATCCGTCAACAACGACCTTAATCTGCCGCTCAGACAGAAAGCTTGCCACCCAGTTGCATAACCTCAAGGGAACACCGTAAGATGAAAGCTTCGCGAGAAGGACCCTGTGCATGACTCGGTCAAAGGCCTTTGCGATATCCAGGCATCTGCCAGATAGTTCATTTTTGGAAATTTGCATAAGGCTACAAATGCATTAAGAGGCTTTAGAGGATAGTTTTCGTTATTTTTTAGTTAAGGTGGTATATTAAACCCTTCTGACAAACTCTTTTGAAAAATAAAATAAAAATAGATGAGGACATATAGCAATAAATACCAGTCTTTTTCCTTTGCATTTCTTAAACATGCGTCACAAAACACTTGATCGTTGAGAACTGTTCTTTCTTTTTCATCTAAATTTACAATTAAGTTTTCAAAATAGTTCCAGCAGTAACTGTGCTTTGATTTCACTCGGGATAGCGTCGTCACTGTATTTTTTTTTCTTTTTTCGTTTTATAAACGTACATACACATTTTCTAGAGCCGACGACGGAGACATTTTTCATAGCTAACTGCACTGCACGCACTGCAAGCACTGGACCTATTCCACTGCAGCGCGGAGTACGACAAGGGGATGTCATATCCCCGAAGCTGTTTACCGCTGCATTGGAAGACGTGTTCAAGCTGATGGAGTGGAACGGGTTCGGTATTAACATCAATGGCGAACACCTCACACACCTTCGATTCGCCGATGATATAGTAATCTTGGCGGCGAACCTGGAAGAGCTCAGCACTATGCTAGGTGACCTCCATATCACCTTACAAAGGGTGGATCTTAAGATGAACATGGACAAGACCATGTCACACCTATACCGGTTCTTGTTGATGGCACTACTCTCGAAGTTGTCGACGAGTACATATACCTGCGATCCGTATGGGTAAGTCCAACTTCGAGAGAGAGATAACTCGTAGAATCCAACTCGGTTGGGCAGCGTTCGGGAAATTACAAAGTGTCTTCTCGTCCAGAATACCTCAGTGCTTGAAGTTGAAAGTTTTCGAGCAGTGTGTGTTGCCAGTGATGACCTACGCTGAGACTTACAGTTGGCCTTTTCCATAGGCTCAAGGTCGCACAGCGACGATGGAGAGGGCTATGCTTGGTATTTCTCTACGCGATAAAATTCGTAACGATGAAATCCGTAGACGAACGAAATTTACCGACATAGCTCTCAAAATTTGCAAGCTGAAGTGGCAATGGGCAGGCCATATAGTTAGAAGACCCGACAACCGATGGGGAAGAAAGGTTCTCGAATGGCGACCACGTCTCGGCAAAAGGAGTACAAGCCGCCCTCCAACCAGGTGGACTGATGATCTGAAAAAGACAGCGGGAAACCGCTGGATTCAGAAGGCGCAGGACCGGGAGGAGTGGCGAACGTTAGGGGAGGCCTACGTCCAGCAGTGGTAGTGCACTGCTGGACGTAAAGGCTGAAAAGAAGAAGAAGAACTGCTTAACGCGGCCTACGACAACAACGAACACGTTCATACTATTTGACTAGTGACCGATTCAATTATCTCTCTCGCTCACTCGGCGCGCCGTTATTTTTTCGCGGCGGCGGCGGCGCGGCGAAATCTGCGGCGGCGGCGGCGCGCCGGCGCGGCGCTCATATCTAAGTTCGACACCTAGGAATTTGGTAGTATTAACTTACTGAATAACGTGTCCCTTGTATTTCACGTTTAGCTGTAATGGATTGCTTTACCTGTTTAAAAATTATTGTGTGTATTGTATTTAAGCAATATTTACAGTTACAGATAATTCAACTCAGTTGTGCGCGCGGCGCTATGTGTGCGTGGGCTAGTAATTATGCAGCTTTAATTTGTGTGACAGTGACGCGGCCGTGATCGTCCGAGCAACTTCACTGTACCTCTTGTCACGCACACAAAGTCACTGTGTATATACAGGTTTACCCACACATAGCGCCGCGCGCACAACTGAGTTGAAGTATCTGTAGGTGATTGTATTCCAGCCATACTATAATAGCTGGCGTCTTATTACATACTACACTACCCTAAATTATTATGATCAGATTTATCTTTAGTCACTGCAATAACTGAAATATCGTCGGAGAAAAGCACGCATTTGTTATAAGTATTTGGTAAGTCGTTTATATAAATTAGAAAATGGAGGGGACCCAGTATACTTCCCAGTGGGAAACCGAAGTTATTGTGTTTGTAGGATGATTTGTGACATATCATATTTAAATATTTATTGGATGAAGTAATTTCTACTGTTTGGTAACGTTCACTCAAGTAGCTTTCTATACATTCTAGAGACACACCTCTTACACCGCTATAGTGTAGCTTTGATAAAAGTATGTATTTTGTGGTCTACAAAGTCAAACGCACTGGACATATCAAAATACAGTACGTTGGCGCATTTTCTATTGCTGGCTTTATTTGATACATAGGTAACAAGATCGAATATCGCAAATTCAGTAGATTTTTTTCTTTGTTATTTTAGACACTTCTGCGGCAGTAGCAGGTGGCAAAAAATATTGTCGCTTATACTAGTGCTACGTGAGGATTTTAGTTTACAATTGAACATATTTGAGGTCAATTTTATGTTTGATGTCAAGTTATCGTGTGATGTCGGGTTATCATTAGATGTCATATTATTACATAATATCAAGTTAATATTCGATGTCAAGTGAATATAATAGTCATTGAATTTTTCTGCAATAATGTCAGGATCATTATTTTTTTTCAATCTGATGAAATTTTAATTGTATCATTTTTTTGAGTTCTATCAGGCTTTTGCTTTATAATATCCCGGGCAGCTCTACACTTGTTTTTAGCATTTATGATATATGTACTTTTTATGTGTGAGTTTTTGAGATTGAGGCTGAGAAATGGTAACATATTTTTTAGTTTTAATGTACTGTCTTTGGAACCAGTTTCATAGTACAGTAAAACCTGGTTAAGTGAGACATCAAGGGACCTGCAATGTTGTTTCACTTATAGAGGTATTCCACTTACCCAGTGTCTCAGATATCCAGGTATAAATAAATATCTGTCTCATTAACAGAGGGTTCCATTAATAGAGGTCAGAATACAGGTTATTTCAGTTTTAGAGGTGCGATCATTAAATAAAATATTGAGTTATGTAAACAATTTGAGTTTTAATAAAAAAAGGTAATCATACAAATGTAATAAACAAAATTATTCAAGCACGTTCAAATGTATTACAAATATGGAAACAGAAAGTATCAATAATAAAAATCTGTCATTTTAGTTTGTCTTTTAAGTATCAGCCATCAGATGATTTGAGATGATTTTCGACACAAACTTTTTTGCGTGTTTTCCCACTTTCATAAACGGATATTAACTTTAATTTTTTACGTAATAATAAAGTTTGTAGCTTTCGTTTTGACATTTTTCAAATAAACATCCGTATGATAGTAAAACAAAACTAAAACTGGAGATCATTGAGGCTCAAAATTAGTTACGTAGTTAAGTGCGGAATATGTAACAAACAAAACGATGTTATCTCAGTTACAGAGGTTTATGCATATACAATTCACTCGCTGTCTCAGCTGTAGAGGTAATTATAATGATAAATCGAAAGAACGAATCCCAGATATAGAGGTTAGCTCGTTCCACTAACAGAGGTAATTCCGTGCCAAAGTGTAGGGACCTCAGCATGAGTTCCAGTTGTGGAGGTTTCTCACTTATCCAGGTCCCACTTAACCAAGTTTCACTGTATTTGCATTGTAGCTACCTTCACTTCCGGAGTTCGTTATATTTACAGGAATACATCTTAATATATACAAATTGTCCGCGTTGGTCTCCTACACTACTTAGCTGATTTAATAAAATTTGCACACTGTGTGCAGTTTGATCCAACTTGAAAGATAGTATAGCGCTTACATCTCAATTTATAGTAGCAATGTTAAATTATTTCTGATACTTTAAGGCAGGAAAACGTATGCTGGGTTCACTAGTAGCCTATATAATAATAGAAACATGCCATGGAAAATATTGAATACATAATTAGCATTACTCGATAAGATGGCTTCTGAAAAGGACATGCTTTCTAAATATTTTCTAAATAAAATAATGTTAAATTAGCTGTAATTTCTGCAGTATTTGAACCAGCAGTCTGATTTTTGTTTGCTAGATTTGGTGGTTATCTTTATCGCCCTGTTTTTATCGATAGTTAACAACTTAGGGACTTAACTAACTAATTGCTTTGATTGCTTGCTTTCCTTTTCTCCAGAACTCTATCACAAATCCAATTTCTCGTTCTAATTCGCTTGTCCTACCGTTCTTTTTTTCAGTGGTCTCGTCAAGCATTATGACAGATTTTTGATTTTATTTTAATTGCCTGCGCGAAACACAAATTTTTACTACAAACGTGTTGTCAGCTCAACATAGCAAGAATGTCTCAACCATCAAGCGCTGGAATCCAGTGAAGCTGGATCCAGCTACTGGATTAATGTAAATTAGCTCTATAAGTGTGAAATTGTATGTATTTCATAGGAACTCTAGTAGAAGGGTAAATGAAATGATACAACATTGACATAACAAACTATTTTATTTATGCTCTGTTGTTCTTTATGTGTTTGCTTTTGACCAACTACGACATTACACTGATATAAATAGATAACACATTTTTAATAAAATTATAACATTTGTAACATTGCACTAAACATTGAGTCTTGGTGGTAACAGTCGACATAAGCTATCTATAACATCGGGATAATATTTCAATAAACACTACCGGTGAAACAAATTTAATAATTTGTTTGTACAAAATCTCTGTGTTGATGGTACTTAATAGGAAGATGGTATGCTATACCCTTGATAATAAATATGAAGTATCAAACTTGTCCCGTTATTGTCAATAGTCTGCGTTAATAAGAGCCAAAACTTTTATTTATACTTGTAAATATATTTTTTACTAATAAGTATAAGTACACCATGTCCCTGTAGTTCGGGACCAGGATATGATCTACGGTATCCTCTGCCTGTCGTAAGAGGCGACTAAAAGGGGGCTTATGGGGTTGCGGATGGTTAGAGTTGGGAGCTCGAACCGTCCAACCAGCGGCCCCATGAAGGTCAGCGGTGGTGGTGTGGCCACCACGTAAGATCGAGAGACATAAGAGAGCCATGCTTCCCATGATGGGTCCATATTTGGACGTTGCGCAAGGAGGTCACCGGTGCGTTCCTCCGGAGATCCCGGGGTCTTCCGTAAGTGCTGAGGAGGGTCACCGAGGAGGTTTTAGTGAGATCAAATCCCACATAACTCGGCGTCTCCCAAAATGCTCGGGTACCTTTTGTTAAAAAAAGTTAAAAAAAGAGGTACCTATAAGTACACCAAAACGCATTGAAACAGCGTGGTAGAGTAAGCTAAGCAAGCCTCCATGGTTTTCGGAAGATAACCGTAAACAACACATGGACGTAAAAAGTGTTGAAGTTGCGTCAATATTACGCCAAAGGGTAAGGTTAAGGTTATTTTATTTATCTTGTGGTTGTGGAGGAAAATGGGAGATCTCCCGCTGTCCGAATGCTATCTTCGGACCGCTTGTATATATACCGAGATTCTAGGAAACTTCGATATCGTGATTCAGTATACGTCTTCTGATTGGCCAGTGCACTGTGACTTAGAGTGATGTAGGTATTCTATTGTTTAGCATTGTAAACTGCTGCTTGCGTCGTCTTTCATGGTCAGCACTTCAAGTGCGGCGCGCGGTCATGTTACTGCCGCTTAGCGGACCTTCGGCTTTTAAACCGTGTACATTAGTACCTGTGTGCGCTGGCAGGGGGAGTCGGTCGTGGACCTTTCATGGGCGACTCCATTTGCCAAGCGTCTTGTGACCGGAAGCAGAATACATGTAACGGCCAAGCCACAATAGCTACTTTTAGCATCGACGACTTTGCGTGTGCAGCAATGCTATATCGCGTTTTGACTACTTGGACGCGGCTTCGGAATCGCGTTTTTTACTAACTTTAAGGATGGTTCATTGTGATTTCGTGACTTGCCAAATTCCAACGCGGAGCGGAGTCACGCGTTTTAGCGTTCTCAAATGTGCCACGTGCAGCGTTCGGTTGCTGCGTTTAGCGACTAAATCGCGTTCGCAGGTGCTAAAAGTAGCTAGTATCACTTGGTCTTTATATTGCAATGCACAGGAAAAGACTTAATTGTTTTTTGCACCGAAACAAAGGAATGGCATGGCCATTTCAACAAGGAATGGCCACAAACTTGCATTCCCCAAGTGTAGGCTCCGCAAATGGAGCCACTCTTTTATCGGGATGTCGATCAGAATATACAATACAATCCCGAAAAATGTTCAATCCCTTCCTTTTCACAGATTTAAAAAAAAGTCAAACAAGTCCTGTGCCGCAAGGGATATTACGATCTTAAGGACTATTTAATTGACAAAAAAGCTTGGGATTGAGCTGTAGTCCCACAAGGCTGTTTCTATAACTGATGTAATAGACTTAAATGAATTAAACTGCCTATGTTAGCAGGTGGCTGTGGGACGACATTGACACATGCGGTAGCTGTCACGTATGTTCCTTAGCGGCCCATAGCTACTCTGTAAGAAAGTTAGCTATTGTATACCCCATATTTTAAAACAGGGCTAAAGTTTTTCTCCGTCTGCTCTTTTCTTCAGCTCAGCATTGCCTAAGCGCACCCAGAGCAGACAGAACAAAAAAAATAACGTTCACTAAGAGTTTGTAAAGGAACCGTACAGTGAATAAAGAATATTTCATTTCATTTCATATTTCATTTCATTTCATTTCACTAAAATTGTCACTGTTTTAGTTCCATATCGCGTTTTAAAGTTACGGCAAACGTGATCAAGTTTAAATTCAACACCATCGTATCGTCATTATTTATGTTGACATAGATTTATAAGCTAAAGTTCCGTTATCCCAGACCCCTGACCGTTATACGATTTAACAATGTGCATTAAGCTCGTAATATAATACTTCAATGGACAGCGACCTGTATTAAAACCCCGTGGAATTAAAACATTGGAAAATGGAAACCTTAAAAATTCTACGTTATTGTAATGTGTGTGACTGCTCATAGGTTTGGTGAGAATTTGTCTAGTTTTCTTTTATTTCAATTTTTTTGGTGTATTTTTGAATATTTTCGTATAAATTTGAAGGCATTTTGTTAGATATTAGTTTATTACGGTCACCTATAATGTTGTGGAATAAAACCAAAATTCGAAAACATGAGTCGATTCGGGTATCCTCTAAAATTTCAGTAGACACGTTCTTGGGAGGACTATAGTTTACTTATACACTGCTCCAATATCGATTCACGGAGAGATGGATTCATGGCGGGTAGCGAACTAGTTGCCGGATGTGTATTTACAAATCGCCCTCAGAGCCTCCGACAAGGTTTAACGACTGCTATTTATCGTTAGAAACCGGAACCGACGCAGTGCCGGATTTATATTTTTTATGACTCTAGGCCACTTTATTTCCGCCGCCCCATGTACATACCTAAGGAAAGTGGGGGTTTCTACGTTGACACTGCCGTCCGCCCGCCTTGCTGCTCTCATCTATCACTCACACGATATATAGGTTTCGATAGGAATGAGTTTATATAGGGATTTTTTTAAAGTATAAAGACCATGAGAAAACCAGTGAACGTGTTTGACTTTTATCCTCTGAAATCTGTCGCCCCTAGGACGCTGTCGCCCCTAGGCCGCGGCCTATACGGCCTATTTATAAATCCAGGACTGAAGCGACGGCGTAACGTGTTCTTCAAAGCACCCATTATTATTTGCCAATAGCGGTCCATTGAGGTACTACTTTAGTACATAGTATCTCGATGTAGCAGTCACACATTTTACAGCCGACTGCGCTCGTTCCGCTTTGTTGTAATAATCGCTTTCGTTCTATATCGTACTCGTACATTCCTCAGTTTAATTTCATTAAATACCATCAGACACTTAAGACATTGTTTTAGATAAAAAAAATCTATTGATACAACTTCTATGACAATAAGTAATTGACAATATAAATAAAGGAGGTATATAGAGTGCCGCAAGTGGACATATTAATATCTATAACCGATAAATAAAAACAAGAGTTCAAATTCAAAGGTGAATAATTCAGTAATATCATCGAAAAATAAGTGCAGGTAATATCAAGCTAGCTCTCTGAATCCGTATTGTGTTTTCTCATTATCCATGGTAATACGAGGACACATAAATAGTTTAAGTTCTGACAGGATATATTAGATATGTATAAATAAATAAGTACATCAATATTGATAGGTAAATAGGTAGGTACACAATCTAAAATCTTAATTCTGACAGTTTACACTTAGTGGTTATACTTTATTTTCGGTTCATTTGCGGAAAAGCTGTGTGTACGTATATACGATATATGTGTTGTTTGAAAATTTTGTCACATATCGCAACAGAAGTTCTTATAAATCCAGTTTTATCTTTGTATACAAGAATACAAATCACATAATTTACAAAGGTTTGACTAGAATCGACTGGTTTATAACGACTTCTATTTTATCAAGGATTTGGCTTTTGCTTTAAAACAATAATTTTATAATATATATTGATAAGAGGCTATTTATTCTGCGCAATAACGACACTCATTTTGCTGGAAATATATTCTAATACTATCAATTCGAAAGTTTGGATGTATATTAGTATGGATGTTTGTTGCTCAATAACGCAAGAATTGCAGAACGGATTGAGATGAAATTGGACACAGAGATAGTTTATATTCTGGAATACCATAACTATCTTTATCTCGGAAATACATACTGTTCTCGTGGGATAGGTTAGTATAACCATATTAACCACAAACACCTGAGCAAAGCCATGCTGAATCACTAGTTGTTGCACAAATCTGTTCATGATCATACTAAAACATGGTACGTCAAAGTTTAACGATTGCTAGATGCCACCTACTGATAACACCCCTGGACCGGTGACTTTACGAGCGCTATGACTAGGATACCCTGTATCGTAAGTGCCATGGATGTATATCAATAATATTAGTAGGGATGTATATCCCTACTAATATTATAAATTCGAAAGTAACTATGTCTGTTCGTCAGCTACGCTTTCCCGCTTAAACTACTGAACCAATTTTAATGAAATTCGGAGCACAGATAGAATGAATCTTGGGAAAGGACATAGGATGGTTTTTATCCTACGGGAACCTATAAACGGGTCTACCGGGCGAAGCCACTGGCGGAAGGCTAGCAAAGATATATAGAAACAAGGAAAATATATCTTAAGCCTTAATTTAGTTTTATTCCCCTTTGGGAATTAAACATAGGACCTCTTTCAAAGTACAAGGACACGGGTCATCGAGTGAACATGAAGTATTGCTTAGCTATGTAGATCTCTTGCGTTATGCAACACTTACTTTTTACACTTTATCTACTTCGCATGAATAGGGAGTAAGAAAACCATTCCATAAACTATGTATACGAATAAATAGCCTCGTACAAATATAAACTCTATATAAATATAATGTCACAAACATAAATCGCGTGATCGATCACATAGCAAATGATACAAATTCGTATACCATCTTATAAAATAGGTATATGTATTTGATTTTCATGAAATGTTGATTCACCTGAATTTATTTCCGTTTTTCCGTAGGTGGACGCTAAATCATACAACATTCATAATACGAGCCATTTGGATCTATTGCTATCTGAAAAAACACAAAGCTCGATAGATACTGAACCGTTTATTCATAGAGCTCAAGTTTTGTACACAGATAAACTCATATAAAAGTTGCAAACTACTGTAGTACGCAAAATGGAGCTGATTACAGGTTGCTTACTCATACGAGTACATATAAAGGGATGTACCTATACTAAATGAATACCACCAGGTGTATGGAAATGCTCGGGATGCGCGATTTTCAGGAGCTTCGGTAGGTACGTGTTGTGATTTGCACCTGATCAAGCATATGGGATGCATATGAGACCATCATAATTAGGACAAATATGAGTGTGGGAAATCGGAATTTCAAATTAAAATTAACCTAAGCTAGACTTGCTGAGTTTTAATTGGTTGTCCACAATATACATGACACATTTTTTACAAATTTGTTACGAGTCCACGCCAAAATTTATTGCGTATCTGAAGTTAGTAACAAGACACGTCGCATTAGCTAGTTTCAGGTGTCATCGGGGCGTAAAGTGACTGTCCCAGCGTAAACAAAGTCCTCGCAGCTCATACAGATCCGCAATAAGGCTTGGCGCGTATTATACTACATTATGTACCTACATTCCCGTCGTTGGCCCAAGTAGTTTTGTCAAGACTCCTCCCCTCCTGAGTGACAAGCGTTTTCTAATAGAAACTTTATTTAAGAAATGAGTTTTCTTTCTTTTATTAATATTTATTTTTCATTTTAATAACCTTCAACAAATCTGTTCCCAGAAACAATTCATTCGGTATGTGAGTATTGCCACCTGTGAGTGTGAAAAGTGTGGAAAGTGCTAAAAGTAACATGTACTTATTTGAAAAAGTGTAAGAGTTTGCTAGAGGAAATTATTATTGAATACGTGATGACAAGCTCTCTTCCCACAATTGTAACCATGTCTGGGTTATTATATTTGAAAAACCCCTCTATCCTGGACGGATCATATAGTATAGGGAACGTTTCCTTACATGCATTGCATAAACATGAACGTGAAGTGAAGGTACTGTTAACAGTAAATAGTAATATCAAAAACTGATCTATATATTTGATCTATTTATATTTCAGTTTTGAGTACTTATTGATTGTGTAACATCAACACGCTTGTTACCTACATTTGTTACATCGCTTTATACGTCACTTATTTTGGGGCATCCCGTATAGATGTTTTATGTCACGAAGTCCGTTGTGAGGAATGCACCACGCACATAATTTTAGTGCGAGCAATTTCGAGAGCGCTCAGTGTCGAGTACTTAATGTTGAAAAGCTGTCCGTAGTGATTTTTCAAGGCGTATTTGTTAATGACGTTTCTTTGCTAATGCTTTGCTGATCGGACTTTGAGAAATATAATATCTATATATATCCGATTTTTACCATTACTTCTATCTTTGGCATTTAAATATGGCACTCAGTAAACTTTTTTTAGTTTTGCAGTTACTACACAACTTTGATACAGTATTCTAGATATACCTACATAATATGTATTAAAAAGTTACATTTCTCTTGTCAAATAATTATCAATCATAAGATCATTAATTCTACATTTCCAAACTGTATAAGTCAAAAGTTTAAATTTCGAATATTTTGGTCCATCCATACTTTACCTAAATTTGGCACACCCATTTCTAACTGTGTTTGACTTTCTTATTCCCGCCTTTGAAGTTTAAACTAAATACATACATATATACAAATAGCATTTTATATGCAAATTATAAACCTATCTAATCTATAATTATATTAACGTTAAATACGAAAATAATATAGTATCACGCTTCCAGGCCGGGTAGTATAAGGTAAATGGACTGTTTTAACAATTTTAACTTGGAGCTCGGTAACCTTATACTACTATTTTAAAGCCCTTAATTTTTTTAAAGTGGGTCGAGCATAGAGTTGTACTCTCGCAAATTTTGTAGTTAACCAAAAAATAACATACTTATACTTAGTTTTCACCACGAGAAGTTGTAAATCCTTCAGAGACTCTCAACAATTAAAACAGTTTCATGTTTGTGAAATTCGTAAATATTTGACAACAAAACAATAGTCATTTCAAAAATTCACTTTAGTTCTTTAGTCCCCGCTTTATTTGTATTTAACTCGTTATTTGATGCTCGTGACTATAGCAACTTTCACTTTCTTAATTTGTAGCTTCTCGTGGTGGAGAACTCAAAAGATATAACATTATACATACTTTATAATTTAAAAATGTAATTGTCAAGGATATTTTAAAAATACATTTTTCATGTTATATATCTATCTAATGTTATGTAACAATTTTACAAAAGGTTATTTTTTCTTATCCATTCAATACAGTCACCCTTTCCTTAAAGCTTAGACGAAGTTATATCAAGTCTAATAAAATAGTCTTACCAGGCCACTTTCTGTAACTCCCATCGTATGATGTTTTTAATTTAATTTTTAATCTAGATATTTTCTTTAAAAACTGCAAAGAAACATGATGAATAAATACACGAAACAAAATCATCCCTCACGACAAATAATACTTCTCGCCGTGCCCCAATGTTGAACAGTTAGTGTATTTTATTTTTATTTTGTTAGTTCATTGCTAAACATACTTTAGGCTTTTTATTATTTCGTAATCAGTGCAATTCAACATTAACAATGCACTACACGAAACAAGAGTTCTTTCTGTTCTTAAATTTTGAAATATTTCTAACCGACTGACAAAAGGTAAATTAAAAAAAAAGACATTTTGCTTGTTTTATTTATTTTTATATAAAGATGTCCATGTTTGAACAATTAAAATTAATTAAAAAACAAAACAGGCTTTGGGAACCAAAATTTCCAATATCTTTGTAACCTACGACCTTAAACTCTTGTTTCTTTCTACTGTTAATTTACCACCTTTCCTTTCTTTATTTAAATAAATAATAATGTCAGTCGGCTCAATATAAAAATAAGAAACTAAGTATTGTAAGAAATCAATGAGGCAAGGCAGAAAATTAAATGTAATCTAAAGAGTAATGCATGAGCAAAATAGTAGTGTCGATAAAAGTTTTACGGCGCTGTACCTCTTTGAATGGCCACCTAAATACTTTATTATTAGATTTTTTATAGTCCAACGAAATCATAAATGTCGATTGAGCTCAATTTTATTCCATAAACATATTGCTCATAAAAACTAAATTATATTTATTTGATTGAGATATGGTGAAAGATATGTCGTGTTTACAAATAGACGCAAAGTAAATAATAGATCTTTGGTTTCGTGATATGTCAAAAAGTTTCGAAAATTTGTCTATCTATCTAACGCCATTCGTTTTGGCTCACGTCGAGAACCTCTTTATAAAATCCACTACAATAAATTAACACAGCGTGTCTTAAATAAATTAATCGTGTTTTTAAATTAAAATTACAATAATTAAGACTAAATAAAATCCTAAAAACAACATAACCGTGAAAAGTGACATGAAAATAAGGTAACGTGACTCATCTTAATGTTGTATAATAATTGAATCAACATTTAACTTATGCGCTACACTAGGATATGTAAATCATTGCATAAAATTTGTATAAATCTTCTCATAATATTCAATTACGTTATTGTTTATATATCATAAAGAATGGCAAATTATCGACGCGAAATACTGAAGAGAATAAATAACACGAAATAAAACGAGAGCTTAAGTTAAATGCTGAATCAAGTAGTTGATGACGAAACTGATTTACTTCGTGGTGTGTCGCGTCCATTGTGAACGCAGTGCAGTCATCATTTCACTACGGTTAGGTACCTTCTCGCTAGTGGTGCGAGTGATCGAAGCAGCCGGAGCTAAGGACTGTTCTGGTACCCTAAGGGTGTTGCCGTACGAGGACGTCGAAGGCTCGGGTTGCGCTTCAGTGACATCCGATGTACTCTCCGACGGACTCACCGGCACTATCAGCCTGATACGACCGTCATCCCCCGTCGCTCTCAGAGTAGCGTTATGAGAAAGAGGCATAATGTAAGGCACCCCATCGTCGGAGCTAAAGCCGTCAGGTGAGGAGTCAGACGAGCTGTGGCTGTTGCTGAATAGCGAATTTTGTGACTGCCCCACGCTCATGGCTTGACCCACCGCTCCCAGTTCACCTGATGAGCCGAACTTCTCCTTATACGCCTGATGATTAAGCAGGCTACTTATATCGCTGTTGCTGTAGTGGTTTGTCAAGGGAGCCATATTCGGAAACGCATTGGAGTTCTGATAAAACTGTTTGTGCGTATTCGGATCAGGCTCGGGACCGTTGACGCCCATGTCTTGGAATTTGGAGATCAGATATTCCTGAATCTCCTCGTTGGTCATGCCGGTAAAAGTTATTGTGGGGCTGGGACCGTTGGTCACGATTGTTGGAATGTTTGGTGTCGTGTTCAACGACTGTTTAATATTGTTGTTCTTTTCGATGTACTTGTTTAGTTTGATTGTTTGATTGTTATTATTTTCTGTAGTGAAAAATTTAATCAGATCGTCATTACTTATAGTCTGCAGGTTTCCATTGAGCGATGGGCTGTTATCCATTTTTTCTGTTTTCTTTTCTCCCACGTCGTCACTCTGATCAGGCAGCGTTAACAAACAAAATATATTAAAACTTCAATTAATCTAATTACGTAATTACACTCAGTAATCTACACTATTGGAAGAGTGAGTGATTAAAAGATTCCTTTGATGTTGTGATCTTTGGTTTTATTTAGCCCACATATAATGGTACTGTTTATAATTCATGGTCTCAGCAACATTCGCTTTACAGGAATCTTTTTATCAATTTCATTACATGCTTAATCGTTAGGCATGCTAAAACTGACAAAACATTAAAAAAACACTAATTAATGTAACTACGCCACACAATGCAACACAGGACGATTGATTACAGTAAATTGAAATAATATGCCATTTACATTGCTTTGAAATAATTCGATGGCATATTTTTTCAAAACTTAGAGTCTTAGAAATCATAATGACGCAAAACACATACATCATAAAAATAAGAACAATGTTGAAGTTAATGATAACAGTAACAATGTGAAATACAACAAAAACATCCACATAACATCAAAGTTAATAAAAGCAAACACATAATGGGTATAATGAGGTACAAAACAGAAAAATTGTAAGATATATTTTCAACGTAGGTATATAATATTTTTTACGTAATAATAAAGATTTCGAACGCGGTGTAATACCAAAACATTGAACAAAATATGAAAGTAAAGATTTTTAGACTGCTACCGTTTTCGCATAAGTATTATTTGTTTTTTTTTAATTAATTTTCATCAAAGATCTGTTAAAAAGGTAGTAAGTACCCTTGCATACTTTTTATTTTTCTAGTACTACGAAGAGATTTCAATAGATTCCGATGTCATTCTGTTATTACTTTATATATAGAGCTTAGGAATGGTCTTTAGATTTTACTTTTCATGAAGTTGCATTTGTTTCTGACGTAACTTTCATTGTTCCTTTCAGATCTATAGTATTTTTTTAAAAGTTTTACATTAAGATGAAACCCTTTAGCTTTTCTTACATGTTTACTTGGCAATACAGTCTACGGCATAAAAACAATCGTTCATTTTTCTTTAGTAGATAAAATATTCCAAAGAGTTTATGTTGGTATCAATATCATACAAAAACAATTGTAATTTTTGATGATATGAATTAAAACCAGTTTTATGGATGCATAAGTATGCTTTCTTTCTTATTTGACCAAAAAGTCATTAATACTATATCACTTACTTTCAAATTCGTTCAATTTAGTATTTTTTAATTTTGAAAATCTTTTGATGTATAAAACAGATGCAGCAAACAATAATTAAAAATGTTAAACAAAAATAAAGCTTAAACAAATATTAAGTTTCATACTAAGGAGCAATGTTTACGACAGAGCGACATCTCATAGATTTTTTTTCATTGGGGTACATGGGGATAGGTACTACTAGGATGTGTAACTTTCGATATTGTACCTAACGCCTGAGAAGGGCTAACCAGGCTATTAGCTAGGGAAAATTGTTATTACCCGACTTACATTGTGCTGTGAGATTAAATCTATGAGACACTGTCCTATCATTTACTATATTTTTTATTGCGGCCTTTAATTTTACACTGACTAAAAATTTCCATTTTGCCATTTTGCCCTTCATATTCAGAATAAGAGTAATATCAATTTTATTCTGAATAAATCAATTTCAAAATTATTAACTTACATTTCGTGATAAGTAATACAGAATTTTATTAGAAAAATATTAAATAGCTTGCCGTGAACTAAGCTGTAAGTATCCCCTTATCCTACGTGAGCGACATAGCGCAACCCGACGCGATGAGACCGAATAAGGTACACAGTATACGTCGATTACTCTACATTGACACTTGCAAGAACTACATTAAAATTTGCGACTGTGTATTGCCTGTGAAACACACGTGCATTAACGTGCATGATGACGTCGTCGCTATATGAAAATGCATTTGTGTGAGTTGTGTCTGCGCTAACTTTCAATGATCGGTCTATATTTTCGCAGCGTAGCAAAGATTGAAGCTATTTGCACCTTTGCTGCGTTTGCCATTCTCGTAGGACAAGGAGTGAGTGTCAAGCCAGCATATTATTATGTAGACGTGCTTTTGCCATACATATAACTCTTCTGAGCGTTAATGTGCTTTTCTATCTCATAAACGAGGCATGATAGGCGCATCGCCCGCGTACGTACGAGTATACACGCGTATGGTTCTTGTAACACATACAGTAGTGCATATGTAATTAAACTAGCGTAATTTTTCTGCTGTGTACACAACTACACAGGCATTTTTGAACAAGTGCTTATACGGGCACTATTTTTTCGCTACAAAAACCAAATTATTATTAACTATAGTACACTGGCTTATTGCGGCATTTCTGCTCTCGAACCGGGCTTTGGTGTCGCTTAGCTCGCGGCTGAATTATGCGAGATTTTAAGCGTTTTAAGCGTTCAAACATGTGTGGTAATAGCTCACTGATACGCGCCTACACGTGCTTCTAAAACCTAGACGCCTTTAAATTAATGAAAGTGTACACACCTGTGGCAACATGGTGAGTTGCTGAGCGCTGATTGGTCGAGGTGATCCGGGGGTTTCCCGGTCTCGGAGGCGGCCGATGAGCGTCGCGATATGTTCCAGCAGCTCCTTGTTGTGTTGCAGGAGCTGATGGGTACGAGCCTGGAAGTTGGAGAAGTATTTCTTAGGATTTTGTTTAGATTTACTGCGAATTTTGAATGTACATTCGAAGTTCACTCAACGACTTCGCGACTTCCGCTTATATCTTATGTATATGTGTTCACAATAGAAAAGAACTGATAAGCTCACGACTTAACCTGTTTCAATATTTTAGTTAAGGTTTTTAAATTGTATTTGATTTTATTTAAACCTAAAAAAGTGTAAATATGTAAAATAAATCCAAAGTTTTGCATTCGAATGTAAACGTACGATGTTCGGTCAGCAGCAACTCTAATACACAGTATATTTCAACATAAATGTAATGACTTATTTTGTGGCCATGTATATGAATCTGTTTACTATGTATATATACTTTTGGTTTCAGTTAATTAGGCAAAAACATAGTATAGTTTTTTTTATTTTCAGACACTGACCACTAAAAACTACGAAATCCTACACAACTTTTATTAACTTATAGTACTTAACTGGATGGCCTAGCTTTATAAATAAAGTCTCGTCCGTTTTTTATGCAATGAATTGTGTCAATGTTAATTAAAACGAATGCGAATTTTGAATGTACATTCGAAGTTCACTCAACGACTTCGCGACTTCCGCTTATATCTTATGTATATGTGTTCACAATAGAAAAGAACTGATAAGCTCACGACTTAACCTGTTTCAATATTTTAGTTAAGGTTTTTAAATTGTATTTGATTTTATTTAAACCTAAAAAAGTGTAAATATGTAAAATAAATCCAAAGTTTTGCATTCGAATGTAAACGTACGATGTTCGGTCAGCAGCAACTCTAATACACAGTATATTTCAACATAAATGTAATGACTTATTTTGTGGCCATGTATATGAATCTGTTTACTATGTATATATACTTTTGGTTTCAGTTAATTAGGCAAAAACATAGTATAGTTTTTTTTATTTTCAGACACTGACCACTAAAAACTACGAAATCCTACACAACTTTTATTAACTTATAGTACTTAACTGGATGGCCTAGCTTTATAAATAAAGTCTCGTCCGTTTTTTATGCAATGAATTGTGTCAATGTTAATTAAAACGCAATGTATTATATGATTTTTTATATATAAAAAAACTTGAAACGTACATATTAAATTTTATTGCCGCTGACTGTACGAGACGACAATAAAATTATTTTGAAACACACTGTATCTTTCTCTTTGATGTCACATAAACAAAATAATGAAATAAAAGTGAATGTGAGCATCGATCACGATATTTTTGTATGAAAGACAGAATGGAAACAAACGGACGGACGGTCAGCTGACGGATGCAGGTATGTCCATTAATTCGTGGCGATTGGGGAAAAAGTCTACTATATTTAGCGACCTACGGCTGAATGATACAACCTGAGATCAAATAAAAAATATAGATAGATTGCTTCAAATAACGAAGTAAGGCCGGTTCAAAAAGCTTGAATACGAGTACACATGACACGCACACACGTACAACGAAACTACACCTTGCAACACCAGTCGAATATAGCAGCGCATTGAGCCTAGCTAGACGATAAATGTGATTCTAAGTGCCGATGTTTCAATGCCTAGTTAAAGTTATTGATCAGTAGTAATATTATAATTTACGTATGTCATAAACGTTTAGTTCTTTTTATTTTCAAACGAGGATCGCTAAAACTTATGGACCCCAAATATTACCTTACTAATATGATCATATTCTTGGAAAAAAGTTTTATTACAATCCAGTCTAAATTTTAATTAGACGGTAGAGTCAGTTGGTTTAAGAAGCCTTTAAGCGTTTAGGCTCACCTGTGCCTCGCAGCGGGCCGACTGCTCGGCGGCGAGCTGGTCGCGCAGCAGCAGTAACTGCGCGACCGCTGCACGCGTCTGCTGCGCTTGCTGCTCCAGCCGTTCTCGCAGTAACTGCACCTGGTGCTGCGAGCTCAGCGTCTCCGCGTCGCCGTCGATCGCAGTCACGTCCACCTTGGTGATGCACTCTGGCAGGTCAGCGCTCAGGTCCGGCAGGTCCGGTATGCCCGGCAGGTTGATGCTCGGCATCGGGGTTGGCTGAAAATTGTAAGCATTGTTAAGATTATGAAGTCATGAAGTAATCATTCACCAAATTGTCAACCCTAGGTCGGGTACATAGTGGAGTGGTGGAGTCAGCTCAATGCTTATCAATAACGGGGAACAGCCTGACCGTTTTAAATATTATACAATTCCAATTTGGACTGTTCTATTTCAACTTCTGCCTGGATCTGAACCATAATGAAATGTTGATTATCAGTTTAGACACTTTATGATAGTTTTATTTTGGGGTACACATGTTTAAGTTGAAGGCATTAATATTTGGATCCAATAAATAATATCGTTCAATATTTTTCAAATCTGTCCAAACCGAAATACCTGAATTCACGAAATCCAGCCGTTTCTTGCTGTGATATTTCAGCTATTACATGTTTGTTTTGAAAAATGCTGTGTTTGAACGGGAGGAATTTGTGTTTTCCTTAAGTCAATTTATACCTTCTTATATGAATGTTATTATTTTAACTTTTTTCATTGATATTTTAGTGTCCCACTGATTTTGATAAATTTTCCCAAAGCTTGAATAGTCTAGAGTCAAAATACTATAGTGATTTTCGATTTTGAATTTAACAAACTAATTTTGATTGGAGCAGTTGTTATTCTGTTATATTTTTTTGTAATTAAAACAGTATATTTTAAATTAGGACAGTGTTTAAAGGGCTTAAAATTAAAATTAAATATTATAAAAATATGAAAAGGTAGCAATCGGATAAAGTACACAAATATTTTTTTGGGTTTGTATACGAACTTAATTAACGCGGTAAGACATAATAAATGTATTTTGGTCCTCGGGTAAGAATACTCTAAATTTTCTTTAAATAGGTAAACTAAGTATTATATTGAGTATGATAAATTCTTATATAGACGAGAGACGCCTGTTATGATCAACATATTTATGAGCACTACAAATACGGACTTCAGGATTTTAAGAGATGTTTTGAAAGAAAATAATATTCCGATATTTTGACGTATCAAGAAGTGGATCGTTTATTTTAATGGTCACACTATCAAGAGGTCATTATTATCGTTGATTAATTTTACTATTTTGAAGATTTTTAATATCTCATGGATTTACTAGTAAGGTAGCTGCCTAATAGTAAGAGATGAATATTTTTTGTATGTAGACATAAAAATTTCCATTGCTATTTTATACCGTCATCGAAGTTCAAAATATTGTAAATCTACAACAAAATGATATAATTTACTTGTATATGTCCAAAAAGAAACAATGTTGCTCTTAATTGCTTAGTTCGAATGCACTGGCATCTTAAGGAAAATAATTGCGATTTTACAGAAGGAACGTTGTGGAAAATTAAACTATTTAATACTTATAAATGCTCTGCTTATGACTATCACCAGCTGTTAATAGTAACATTAGACCCAGCACATTCGCACAAGCAGAAATTAAAAGACACATATAAATATGTAGTACCAAATCTGCTGTCCTTGATATACCCGACATTGTATGCTGATAACTTTTAAACAAAAAGATAAACTGCCGAAAAAACTGAAAAACAAAAAATAATAAAGTAATGTAATACTTGGCATATGTTTTTCTTGCTGGTAATGGCTCTTAAAACTATTTTGGAGTC
This sequence comes from Pyrgus malvae, assembly GCA_911387765.1. Classification (NCBI taxonomy): domain Eukaryota; kingdom Metazoa; phylum Arthropoda; class Insecta; order Lepidoptera; family Hesperiidae; genus Pyrgus; species Pyrgus malvae. The sequence continues at coordinate 7,950,607 of OU426947.1, forward strand.
GGGCCTTTAGTAAAATTTCGTACCTTTTATTCAGAATCAATGAGCACCGACTCCAAAATAGTTTTTGGCTTTCCAGTGGTTAAATTTTTTGTTTAAAAGTTATTGTTTTATTATTTTTAGTGTTTTACTTAACTTAATTACTAAACGCACACACAGAGATACACACACACAAAATAACTCAACTCAGCATTAAATCTGTAAGTGAACACTAAATCACACCTATTTTCCCATTTTTATATAAAATATGAGACCTATTTGAGATATATCTCCCTATTCAATAAAAAATAATTATCAAAATCGGACTATTCTAAAAAAAGTCATGCGTAGTTACACATTAATAATTATTTATTGCCTCGACTTGAGAACCTCATCCGTTTTTTTCGTCGGTTACAAATCAGCACTGTAACAGGAGCTGCGTAGGATTAACTGGGTAGGGGCCATCCATAAATTACATCACACGAGTTTCAGGACTTTTTAACCCCTTCCCCCGTCCTTGTCACAGGTTGTCACATTTTTAGACCCCCCACCTGATGTGACGCCACACATTTTCTAATTTTATGCATGTATTGAAAAATAATCAAAATAATACAGTTATATTCATTTTCAGAATGCTAAAGTATTAATAAAAATAGATAGAGTTCGTAAATATTTAAAGTTTTTCATTCACATGATTATAAATTTCGCGTTTGAGTATTTTAAATTTTAACATGTGACATCACAAAGCTTTTGACCCCCCTGCCCCTTGTCACACAATGTCACATTCTGGTGATCCCCCCCCCCTTTAAGGTGTGACGTAATTTATGGATGACCCCGTATCAGTAATACACTGAGTTTACTTGTTTGTGGTGTTAGGAATTTAGCGTATCTTAATAAATGTAATAATATAAAATTTTATATTCCCAATGAACCTATTTATTGTATGTAACCGATTGAGTGTCTCATAATTATTTTGGACATCTAAGGTTCTGTAATTATTTTATCATATTCATTGTACAGTTTGAACTAAATATACGTATGCCCTTTTAACCACTAATAATAGAAAATGTGTCTTTATTATTTTATATATTATTTTAAAAGTGATTTATTGTCATGAATAATGTTGTTGTATATGGGAATTTATAACTATGAGTCGAGATATCTACGAGTATTCTTTGAAATCAATATAAAGATATAGTTATTTTTCGCTGTAACTCTAGTTATAACAGAACTTCCTTTAATGAGCACATGTAACTTCAGCTAACATGAATGTGGTGTAACAACGTGATTTAATAAGAGTGTTCCTAGAGTTTGATCCTCGCTACAAATTACAACACGTGGCTCGTTATAATTGAACAAAAACAGATGTAACTATTATTATTACATGTATTAGTTTAAGCTACTGTTATCATTAATATTAGTTTAGTGGTTCGAATTTCGAACGGGCAGATACCACCCCTGCATCCACTTCTGCCGTGATCCAATTATTTTTCTATTACGATAACGCTGTTGTAAATCGTAATAAAATAAAATAAAATATTTAAATCAGGAAGTTTTACTAAATGAAATTTCTTTTGCACGTTTGCTTCAAATGAAACTTCATTAATATATCAAAAAGAAATAACTCTATCAAAAATAAATATTTATTAAGGAATTATATAGAGATACAATTTGGTTCAAACTACTTAACTTATACAAGTGTGTAACGAAACAAACGATCTGTTTTATGGCATATAATAAAGATAATATAATAATTAAGAAAAATATTTATTTCCTAGTGGAAATAACCGCTAAATTGCGGACGAAGTGTTACTGACAAGAACGAGACAAAATATATTTAGTTTTTAGAGTGACGTAGTAAATAATATTGCATCTGTGTTTTATAGACACGTTTGATATTTAAAACAGACCTCAAAAAGGAGGTTATCAATTCGATGTATGTATGTAATATTGTCACAGTTACACAGTTTTTGGATATATCAGTCCATGTCAGCTTCTAAATGTATGTATGTTTGTCCACGTATAACTCAAAAAGTATAAATAAGAAATATTCCTCAGAAATAAAAATCTCGTACATAATTGTACGAGGTTACAATCTTTCTCGTGCCTCGTATGGAAGGTTAGAAATCTCGTAATTGTACTAGAAATCTCGTACGGTTGGCAACCCTGGGTACAGTACACGAGGCGACCATCAGCCTTGGGAACTTCATACGACCACTGGCAAGACTTAAGCTTATTTGAGGTTGTGTGTAGATGTCCATGGGCTCGTGTGCTACTTAATGCAAATATAAACAAAAGTACTAGCTCATTATTGAGTCGTCTAAAGTAATGCCTGAAACGGAGGATTTGTTTACAACAAGATAATAATTATGTTTATATCTGAACACGTGTTGACTGTAGATGGTTACCATGCAAACTATCTACAGTCAACACGTGTTGATACACGCATTGTACCAAAACAGGTCAACGTAATTAGGGAAATCCTAGAATCTGAACCTCGCTTCAAATTCATGGAAGACACGTGGCTTGTTATTCGAACATAATTTATGTTACGACATACGACGGCGTGATTCTATTACATTATTTGTTTCTATTATATTACTGTCTTAATAGAGTTTGGCATTGCCGCTTATAGGTAACGATTTTCATAGTTTTTGTTATAAAGTAGAAAACATTTCCTTTAAACTTTTTACGCTGGTCTCCATGTGAGGATATGTTGCTGATCAATCACTTGTAGGTTGATCACATTCATCAAAATCTCTTAGAGATCTTACTTATAGGCTTTATAAAACAATCTACAAGCGCATTGTTGAGTAGTCTTGAAGTAATTGCTGTTTGGGAGCCTCACTACAAATTAATCTAGCTCAATTGATTTATTAACGATAATAATTGAACACGTGTCAAATGCAGGTGGCTGAGTGAATGTTCGGTAACAGTGAGACGTAATTAGAGCTTTCCTGGAGTCAGAATCTCGCTTTAAATTAGAGCGTTACGTGGATCGTTATAACTGTACATAGTTATTAATAACAGCTTGTATTATAACTTATATTTGACTCTCTCACTATAAATGAATCTAGAGACATCCATGGCGACTTAGCCCCATCACACTGTAACATCTTAGAAGACGGGGCTACAGCCGACCATGCACAGCTTCTTAAGCGCCATTAATTCTTCCATTTAAGAAGGATTATGAATTTGCAGCGCTTGCAATGGAAACTATGGGTCCATGGTCAGTTGAAATGAAAGCAAGACATGTCGACCGGGCTGATTGTAGCTTCGGGTGACCGGAGGTCTGACAGCTATTTTTCTAAAAAAAATTGCTTATTAGTTCAGTGGGGAAACGCTGCCAGCGTTCTGGGCACAATGCCACAAGCACAACTGTTAAATGGAGTTATATGTTTATAGGTAGTTAATTGTTTTATAGTATTTATTTATGTCTTTTATTTTTTTGTGTATAAAGTATATAGATAAATTAAATTAAAATGAAAGAATAAAAAGTAAATAAAAATCAGGCTCGAATAAATTTTAACGATTATATTATTATTTGAACACGTGTCAAATAAGGTGGCTGAGTGAGTGTTCAATAACAGTAAGACGTAATTTAGAGTTTGCCTAGAGTCAGAACTTTAGAGCGTCACGTGGATTGTTATAAATACACATGGTTAATAGAAGCTGTTAGTAATAAGTTATTGTAATAATAACTTACATTTAACTGTCTCACTACAAATTAATGTAGTTCGATTAATAATCTATTAACGACTATATTTCAACACGTGTCAAATGCAAGTGGCCGAGTAAATGTTCGATAACAGTGGGATCTAATTAGAGCTTTCTTAGAGTCAGAGTCTTGCTTAGAATTATAGCGACACGTTGATCGTTATATTATAACTGTACTTGCATAGTAACCGAGCGATGGGGAGTGTCACCAGACTCAACAGGAAATGGCCTTTTCGTTTGAACGAAATGATTTACAGAGCTAATATTTATAGTTGTCAAATTAATACAACGTTAGTGACGAGTCGTGATGTATTATTCTTAGGCTTTCTCAATTATAAGAGCCCATTCTTATTACTAACTAGCTGACCCCGCGAACTCCGTATCACGTTTAAATATTAAATAATAATAATAATGGATAGCATATAAACCTTCTCCGTGAAAAAATACATGTACATACCAATTTTCATAATAATCGGTCGAATAGATATACAAACATTACTTAACACCCCCGCAACCCCCCCTTCCGGGTGGAATTTCGTAAAATCCGTTCTTAGCTGACCTCTACTCGGCGAAAGGAATATTCCTACCAAATTTGAAGTCGGTAGGTCTTATAGTTCCAGAGATATCGTGATGAGTCAATATATGGGTGGAAATCTCTTATATATATATAGATTAACTTTAAAATGGTGTCAAGTATCGTAATTATCATCTATCTAGAGACTTTATTCTTAATTCTTTACCATTCCAGCTATGCTCATCTTCATGATTTATAAACTTTTCATTTATGTATGTTGCATGAATCGTATTAAAAAGTTTATTTGACACGTTTCAAATACATTTTTTTTTCAATTTCTTTAAGTTTCACTTCTGCAGGTCGTATTTCAGAACTAGGTGCATTTAGCCGATTGCAAATTGATTGGCATGATATGTCTTTGTAATAGGTTGTGACCACAGATATATGTAGGTTGTGACCGAGAAATAGTAATCTATTCTATCAGGTGTGGTCAGGGTTTTAACCTACCGTCTAGAAAACCGGCTTCTATACCACTCGACTATAGCCAAACAAAATATATTAAAAAGAAACAAGTACTAGTAAAAGAAATTGTGTCGTAGCAATTAAGAAAGTGTCTAGGTTTTCATCTTTAATTAGTTTTGTTTAAATGGCATTTTGTTGTTGAACTTCGTTTGAAACTCTATAGCTATGACACAGCTTAATTATAAGGGTCCTGTAGGAATTTTTAAAGCAAATAAATTTAATGAGATAGGAAATTTGAAACAGATAATAAAACAGCGTTTCGTCGGAAGCTTTATTGGTTTAATTAATGTGCTTTGTGAACAAAATTGTTATTTTATAATTCAAAGTTGGATCGTTTTAACGTTTTGGCTTCAGAGGGTTGGATTTGTTTGGAAGTCTTAAACGATTAATTTAACTGCTACAATCAGTCAAAACTTCAATTCAAACTTAGATAATACGCTGGGCTATTGAGCCAGAAGAACCATTTCGAATAGAAGGAAATAGTCTAACTTCTTATTTACTAATTTATTTAATTTATAGGTCTACTAACGAATAATCTTTATATTATATGTATAAAAGAGGATGTTTGTATATATGACATCGCAAAACTCAGAAACTATTCGACCGATTATTATGAAAATTGGTATGTATATGTATTTTTTCACGGAGAAGGTTTATATGCTATCCATTATTATTATTATTTAATATTTAAACGCGATACGGAGTTCGCGGGGTCAGCTAGTATATATGTATGTTGCTCAGTACGTGTGTTGACAGTGAACTCCTCCTAAACGGCTGGATCGATTTTAATGAATTTTTATGTGTGTTTTCAAGTGGACTCGAGGACGGTTTAGATTCACAATTCGGACCACTGTAATGTTTTTTAATTATTTTTTTAGTTTTTTCATATAAATTGTTCCTACCTGTCATACTTTTGTATTTCGTGCCGTGTTGATGTCGTTCTAAACTTTGACACAGAATAATAGGACAGTTTAAATGTCACTATTTGTTTTTTATTAATTTATATAATTTCCTGCAAGGGTTGCCTGCTAAAGTTTATGTAAAGTAGTTTTTACTTAAGTAAATAAATGAGAGGGACTTAGGCCATAGTCCACCACGCTGGCCAAGTGCGGATTGACCTAAATATGACCTAAATCCCTCTCACTTATGAGAGGAGACCTGTGCCCAGTAGTGGGACATAAATAGGTTGAAAAAAAAATGTCTTTTACCCATTTTCACTAACCATATGATACGCCTAAATGAGATGCCTAAATGTTTAGGTTTGTCTAAAGGAAAAACACCTTTTACTAACCCTTAAGTCACGACCGTTAGGCATAACCTAAAGGTACGACACCAATTTGGGATGGCGTAGTGCTTAGGTGCCAACTGACACATGTGACAGTCGCTCAAATTGATAAAAGATTAACGAAAAAAACCATGGACAACTGTTAAAAAAACTGGACTACTCATAAGGTAGGACCAACCTATCATACATCGATTGGTGAAACGGAACTTTATGCTAAGCATTGCCTTAAATTAGGAGTTACTTAGTGCGTTTCCTTGTTCGTTGTTAGTGAAAACGGGAATTTGACTTTTATACTTGTGGTAATAATTGAAAGTATAATAATATTGTTAAATAGCGGCCGCCCGCGACTTCGTCCGCGTGGACTTTAGTTTTAGAATTTCTTTAGAATAAAAGTAGCCAAAGTTACTCCTTATTACATCAGCTACCTGCCAGTGAAAGTCCCGTCCAAATCGGTCCAGTCGTTTCAGAGATTAGCCGGAACAAACAGACAGACAGACAAAAATTTAAAAAAAAATGTTAATTTGGTATATGTACAATATTAAATTCATATGCATGTGGTAAAAAGCAGTTATTTTAATATTACAAACAAACACTCCAATTTTATTTATTTGTATGTATAGATATAATGTAATGACCAACAAATACATACCTTGCTACATTTGTTCCCTACTTAACGTGATCCTACTTAACCTAAAAATAGTTTAAGGTTATTTAAGGACCGCTATCCTAGAAATATCTTAGTCTTTAATTTATCCATTCACCGCTAAAGAAAAACCATAAAAATCATTAACCCCGATAAAATATAGTTCGAGACCGTCTATCTTTTAAGAAAAACACTGTGGTTGTACTTAAGAACGAACCTTTGCATAATCAGATCTTATGTATTCAATAAGTGTAGCATCAAACTAACTTGTGCCCGAACAAAAGTTTAACGTGAAGACATTTCCTTAGAAACCGCTAGTATCGGATAACGGAAAAAGTTCATCTGTTCGGTACCGGTAATGCAGTACGAAACTTCGCGACGTGAATACATAGAAAGATCCTCATGTTGAAAGTAAATAAAGTATTTTTTAAAGAAGATTTTATAAAAAATATTTAGATTGCCATATTTACTCTTTAGGATGCCTATTATCATCTATCTAGAGACTTTATTCTTAATTCTTTACCATTCCAGCTATGCTCATCTTCATGATTTATAAACTTTTCATTTATGTATGTATGTACTGTTGCATGAATCGTATTAAAAAGTTTATTTGACACGTTTCAAATACATTTTTTTTCAATTTCTTTAAGTTTCACTTCTGCAGGTCGTATTTCAGAACTAGGTGCATTTAGCCGATTGCAAATTAATTGGCATGATATGTCTTTGTAATAGGTTGTGACCACAGATATATGTAGGTTATGACCGAGAAATAGCAATCTATTCTATCAGGTGTGGTCAGGGTTTTAACCTACCGTCTAGAAAACCGGCTTCTATACCACTCGACTATAGCCAAACAAATTATATTAAAAAGAAACAAGTACTAGTAAAAGAAATTGTGTCGTAGCAATTAAGAAAGGTTTTCATCTTTAATTAGTTTTGTTTAAATGGCATTTTGTTGTTGAAATTCGTTTGAAACTCTATAGCTATGACACAGCTTAATTATAAGGATCCTGTAGGAATTTTTAAAGCAAATAAATTTAATGGGATAGGAAATTTGAAACAGATAATAAAACAGAGTTTCGTCGGAAGCTTTATTAGTTTAATTAATGTGCTTTGTGAACAAAATTGTTATTTTATAATTCAAAGTTGGATCGTTTGAACGTTTTGGTTTCGGAGGGTTGGATTTGCTTGGAAGTCTTAAACGATTAATTTAACTGCTACAATCAGTCAAAACTTCAATTCAAACTTAGATAATACGCTGGGCTATTGAGCCAGAAGAACCATTTCGAATAGAAGGAAATAGTCTAACTTCTTATTTACAAATTTATTTAATTTATAGGTCTACTAACGAATAATCTTTATCTTAATATATATAATTCTTCTGTGAGTGTGTATGTCACTGAACTCCTCCTTAACGGCTGGACAGATTTTAATGATTTTTTTTTGTGTGTATTCAAATGGATTCGAGGATGGTTTAGATTCACAATTTGGGCCACTGGAAATGTTTTTTAATTACTTTTTTACTTATTTAGTTTTCCCATATAAATTGTTCCTGCCTGTCAAACGTTTTGTATTTCGTGCCGTGTCGTTCTAAACTTTGACACAGTCAGAATAACTGGACAGTTCGTATGTCATTATTTGTTTTATATTTTTGTTTGATAGTAACATGAAGTCTATTTAAGATAATAAGAAATCAAATCCTCTTTTATTACTTTTAAGGCAGGACAACGTCTGCGGGCTCCACTAGTATATATGTATAATTCCTCTGTACGTGTGTTGACAGTGAACTCCTCCTAAACGGCTGGATCGAATTTAATGAATTTTTATGTGTGTTTTCAAGTAGACTCGAGGATGGCTTAGATTCACAATTCGGACCACTGTAATGTTTTTTAATTATTTTTTAATTTATTTAGTTTTCCCATATAAATTGTTCCTACCTGTCATACTTTTGTATTTCGTGCCGTGTCGATGTCGTTCTAAACTTTGACACAGTCAGAATAACAGGACAGTTTAAATGTCATTATTTGTTTTTTTTTTAATTTATATAATTTCCTGCAAGGGTTGCCTGCTAAAGTTTATGTAAAGTAGTTTTTACTTAAGTAAATAAATGAGAGGGATTTAGGCCATAGTCCACCACGCTGGCCAAGTGCGGATTGACCTAAATATGACCTAAATCCCTCTCACTTATGAGAGGAGACCTGTGCCCAGTAGTGGGACATAAAAAGGTTGAAAAAAAAAGACTTTTACCCATTTTCACTAACCATATGATACGCCTAAATCAGATGCCTAAATGTTTAGGTTTGTCTAAAGGAAAAACACCTTTTACTAACCCTTAAGTCACGACCGTTAGGCATAACCTAAAGGTACGACACCAATTTGGGATGGCGTAGTGCTTAGGTGCCAACTGACACATGTGACAGTCGCTCAAATTGATAAAAGATTAACGAAAAAAACCATGGACAACTGTTAAAAAAACTGGACTACTCATAAGGTAGGACCAACCTATCATACATCGATTGGTGAAACGGAACTTTATGCTAAGCATTGCCTTAAATTAGGAGTTACTTAGTGCGTTTCCTTGTTCGTTGTTAGTGAAAACGGGAATTTGACTTTTATACTTGTGGTAATAATTGAAAGTATAATAATATTGTTAAATAGCGGCCGCCCGCGACTTCGTCCGCGTGGACTTTAGTTTTAGAATTTCTTTAGAATAAAAGTAGCCAAAGTTACTCCTTATTACATCAGCTACCTGCCAGTGAAAGTCCCGTCCAAATCGGTCCAGTCGTTTCAGAGATTAGCCGGAACAAACAGACAGACAGACAAAAATTTAAAAAAAAATGTTAATTTGGTATATGTACAATATTAAATTCATATGCATGTGGTAAAAAGCAGTTATTTTAATATTACAAACAAACACTCCAATTTTATTTATTTGTATGTATAGATATAATGTAATGACCAACAAATACATACCTTGCTACATTTGTTCCCTACTTAACGTGATCCTACTTAACCTAAAAATAGTTTAAGGTTATTTAAGGACCGCTATCCTAGAAATATCTTAGTCTTTAATTTATCCATTCACCGCTAAAGAAAAACCATAAAAATCATTAACTCTGATAAAATATAGTGCGAGACCGTCTATCTTTTAAGAAAAACACTGTGGTTGTACTTAAGAACGAACCTTTGCATAATCAGATCTTATGTATTCAATAAGTGTAGCATCAAACTAACTTGTGCCCGAACAAAAGTTTAACGTGAAGACATTTCCTTAGAAAGCGCTAGTATCGGATAACGGAAAAAGTTCATCTGTTCGCTACCGGTAATGCAGTACGAAACTTCGCGACGTGAATACATAGAAAGATCCTCATGTTGAAAGTAAATAAAGTATTTTTTAAAGAAGATTTTATAAAAAATATTTAGATTGCCATATTTACTCTTTAGGATGTACTTACAAATTCATTTTAATTAAAGTTTAATAGTCAAATTTAAATTATAAAGTAATTGGTACATTTTGTAAAATATGTATAATTTAGAGATGTACCGACTAGTCGGCCATATTTATAGTCGGTGTCTAGTCGGCGACAATTACGCGCGAGCCGACTTACGATTATTGCCGATATCTCCCGAATTCCACCGAAAGTAACTATCTGCCTGGCCGACTAGTCGGCCGTTTTGCAGCCGATTAGTCGGCCGGCGAAAGTCATAGTCGGCCCAGCTCTAATATATTATCTTTTACTTTTTAAGTAGTTTTTAATTACTACATGTTTAAATAGAATATTAAATGTTAGTAACAATAGAAATCTTAAAACTAATGTTAGTAAACATAAGCAACACACAGCTACACATACACACAACAATTTATCCTTATTAAAAGACACAGACACGCAGACACACGGAATAATTTAAAAGTAGGTCGAAGGGCGTGCCGGTCCTACATGTAAGGTAGTCCAGTGTTTCAATCGTTTGAAAGAATCGAACCCAGAACCTGTTGAAAGCTGCTAGCTGGTTTGCATAATGCTCTCAGAACGTATGATGGTGTATACTTTTTTCATGCAACAGCACCTCCCTCATGCAGAACTCCATTGTTACAAAGTTAAATAAAAATTACTTTGCAACAATCTGCAATCAGAACGTATGACGGTGTATACTTTTTTCTTGACTCTACGACGATTACTCGCAAAGTCAAAACTTTCGTCGTTCTGATTGCAGATTGTTGCAAACAAGGAGCATTACAGGCATTACAGTCACAGCCAGTGGTTGTCCTGCTCTGTGGTTGCAAAGTAGTTTTTGCCTAACTTTATAAGAATGGAGTCCCGCAAAGTAACGCCTGATTCTATTAATTATTAAGTATTTCTTTTGTTTTTTCATTTCTCTTTTTTGCAGCTCTTGAAAAAAGTTAGTAAAGTTATGAGAACTTTATCAACTATTTTCACTTTGTTACTTTTAGACATCGCCTTACATAACTTCAATGTAAATTTTTCTTTTGTGTCGTGTTTTAGTACTTTTTTCCTTCCAATAGTCTGGGAGAGCATTAAATGCATTTTGAGCGGAGTGTCGTTCCCACAACGTAGCTGCTAGCGGTTTTTGCAAACATACTTTTCTTTACATTTCTCTGGGTTTTTGCATAATGACCTTAGGAAGAGAACTTTAAAAGAATTTCGAGGGACGTGTCACAGTTTTGTCAGTATTTAATTCAGTGATATAGGACTAAAATATTAATATAATAGTACTATGGCTAACAATAAGTTTAATTTCATTTAACGTTTTAAAACCACAATTTGATTGAGCATGAGTAGCATTTATTTATTTATTTATACTTTATTGCACTCATAAAATAAAAGTACAATGGGCGGACTTAATGCCTAATGGCATACTCTGCCAGTCAACCCGTGGCGGGCGTTGGTGTGAAACATAAAACAGAACTGTATTGTGAAAGTAGTATATATAAGATAGAATACATAAGACGAAATACATTAACTATATCGCAAAAAAGAAGTCATACCTACTTAAATAAATACTACCAGTATATTATACAACATATAAATTATACATAATATATAAATTCATAATAAGATTAGATAATTAGAATAATAATAAAATACTTATAGACAGTATCTTTAAATGAAATAAAAAAACATACCTAACTTTAACTATGCGTTTTGCTTAAGGGGCCGTATACGAAATTTTGCCGATTTTGCTTATTTACCCGATTTAACACATGAGATTTTGCATATAAATAACAGTACTTCTACAAGTATCATTGCACGATATAACTTTTCATTTCATTAATAATCTAATACATTAGCCACTTTTAAGCTTGCGTCAAGAATTATAATGCGAGATTTAGGTTACTTTAAAAGATGTTCAATGCCGAATCATCATTATTAATAAGATATTTTTTTTCAGGAAACGGATTCATTATAAACTGAAGAGTATTTATGTCAAATAAATTTTACGAAAGATTATTCCATTTTGCCGAAATCAAATGCAATTTCTGGCCCATTTTCTCTCAAAATTGACTAAGTTCAATGTTTTTTTACTAATATTTTTTGTATGAGAGTGGTAAAAAGTGGCTCATACACTATGTATGTGATTTTTACAGCAATACATGACATTTTTTTCGATCTGTTTAGACTTTAAAATGATCCAGAAATATGTGATATTATACCTATTACAGTAATATTTACAAAACTATCACCGGCTTCAGGTCTGTTAAGCAAAATAACGAAATAAAAATTAAAAGTGAATTATTAAATGAGAATAGTTTATTATTGAAATGATCAGTCATATTATGCAATAAAACTTATGGAAATACTGTATTTTAACTGCAAAATCTCCTGTATAAAATGAGCTAAATCAGCGAAATCGGCAAAATTTCGTATACGGTCTCTTAAGAAAGTGTTGCCGGACTTGTCTCTTGAAAAAAATCTTAGTCAGAGAGTTCCTTATGTCAGTGGGTAAGGAGTTCCAGAGCAGTGTAGCCAGAACGGTGAAAGATTTATGGAAGAAACCATTACTATGTGGTGGAATACAGAGGCTAAGATCAGGCTATCTGAGGATCGTAGCATCTTTTCATGTGTGGAACATAGAAGCTGAAAGTTTTCCTTTAAATAGGAAAAGTCTCATCGGAAACTCATGAATAATCGAATATAGCGTGAATAACATCCTGAAATTAAGCCTTTGCCTAATCGAGAGCCAATTAAGTTGCGAACGGTATTGAAAAATATGGTCGTACTTTCGAAGACCGAAGATAAATCTGATGCAGTTGTTGAGTATACGTTCCAGTTTATTAAGCAGTTTTTCAGATAGGTCCGCGTAACAAACGTCAGCGTAGTCGATAAATGGCAGAATTTACCATAGCTATACTTAATTGGCTCAATTTTGTGTTCCAAGACACAATTTCAATCTTGAGTGTCTTTCATGTCATCTTTACTGTGTGTAAATTTAATATACTAAACTATTAACCATAACGGACGTAACTTTTTTCCTGTGTTCTTTCAGAAATTGATCGTGCGTACTCAAATGATACATAGTTTTTCTTTTGTGTCGCATTTCCCTTCACCTTTGGACCTCTACCCATAACTTTTTTAACTTTTCCATTTTCTTACTTACTGGGTTGATGTAACCATGGATATACCCTAATGGCAGTTATTTTTTGTGTCGTAGTTCAGTAATGTTTTCCTTCCAATAAACTGAGAGAGCTTTAAATGCATTCCTGAACGGAGCGTCGTTTCCACAACGACGTTTGCGTAATGACCTGGGAATGGGATCCCGGTGGAGACGTTCGAGGGATTTGTATTCAAGACGGAGGGTATAATATTTTCAATACGCTGAAAGCGCTATTTTCAAAGTACAGAGTTGAATTCCGCAATAATATATTTAGGTTTTTTTTTTTTAATTTATTGAAGGACTTTGTCGCTGAGCGACCACATCGTCCCGTTATATTTCGGTTGTAAAATATGTTAATAAAACAATGGCCAAAATTAATAATTACTAGCTGACCCGACAGAAGTTTTTCTGTCTAAACTATGAATATTGAAATCGAATTTGTAAAAAAAAAATATGGTGTTTAAGTACTTATTGATAATTTTTCTAGGTTTCCGCGCCTTTTTTAAAATTTTACGAACTATCGAAATCGGTCTAACCGTTCACGCGTGGTGCCGAGACCAAGGGAAATAGGGATTCATTTTTATACATATAGAGATAGAGATGCCCGCGATTTCATCCGCGAGTATTTAGTTATCAGGGCACAGTTTTAATTAACCCCCGTAATAATTGTGACATACATACGCGTATTTAAGTACTGCTATAAACTATAGGTAACAGTTTACTACAGTACCTTCTTCGTCTTGAAGCTTATGCTAGAATGACCAAGTTATTTGGTGCACTAACCTGCTAGCAAGCCACATAAAGCTGACAGTGAGAAAAACAGCCCCCTTTTTTACTTAGTCCGGCGAATTATAAAGGTTGTCATAATCATAATATTTTTAAGCCTAGAAATAAGAAAGTCAGGTCCTATATACCAATTTTTTCAGTAAATCTAGTAGAGTCATCTCCTGAATTCAAAAATCAAAATCAAAAATATTTATTTCATATTAGGAATACAAAATATTCGCTTAATGAAGGTCATTTTTTCCCGGTCATCGCCTTTAAGTGCCCGTTTGGACTACATGTTGAGCTGAGAGAAAAAAGGCGGCGGAAAAAACTCCTACCAGCACTCTTTTTAAAAAAAAGTACATATAAGTATAATTGAGATAACAGTATGGCTATGGGTCCATAATGGGCACACGTGACAGCTGATCGTATGAGACACTATAAACCCACTTCCAGCTGCTCACAGACGCGAGTAATTACTAACTAATCTATGTATTACATTTAATTTAGAAATAGCTTTGTGTGGGCGAGATTCATTCCCACGCTCCTTTATCATTAAGATAGTCCTTAGTGTTGCAGTAAGCCTTGCGGCAGAGGACTTGTTTGACTGTCTTCTTAAAAGGTTTTAAAGGCAGGGATTGAATCTTTATTGGCATTTTATTATATATCCTTATGGACATCCCAATAAAAGAAGAGCTTTTTTTTATGGAACCGGCATTTCGGAAATGCCAGCATGCATGAATTATTAACTTTATTCAACAACTAATTATTTTCACTTAAATCTACCTTCTTTTGGTATCTGAGGCTACGCCTAAGAGAGACAGCAAGTTAGTAATTATATTTAACATTTCAACCACACTAAAGCCCACTGAACAGGATTTTCTTTTCAGCGAAACCTAACAATGTCTTTTATGGGCGGCGTTACAAATGGGTTCTTGGGTGAACAATGTAGGTAGCTCTGCCAAGAGTCGTGCGGCCGAACACACCGTTGTTTTTCTTAATCTAATAATTTTCAGCTAATCTGCTCTTACTGTATCTAGTCTTATTGTAGCACATAATATTCATAACTTCCACCTACGGAGACCAATTCCGAGCTAGCCAGCTTAGTTTTTTGGAGAAATACATGGTAAAGAAATCTACCTACAATAAATGTATGAAGAGTATTTTTTATCTATGCAGTTTTTAGGTTACTGTCCAATAAAATGTCATGGAAGAAAATAAAATAATGACAGATCTGGTTTTAACGTGTAGATATTTCGAGAGATAAGCGACGAAAAAGCATTTTTTAATATTCTGTCAAATTGGTGGAGTATAGAAATATTTTCTGTCAGTCAGTAGAATTTCTTAACGTTTGGCGCAGAAAGTACTTACCTCAATTTAAAAAGAAATATTCACTGCAATTACTGTTTTTAAAACCATAAAAAAATAAGAAGCAAGCAAGGACTATGTCAATTAATGATAAGTTTCACAGTTTTCTGTCATGCAAAACTTGTAACTCGGTGTATCACGTATGAAAGTCGTTAATAATCTTACATTTTGCAAGTTCAAGAGCTTTCATATAAAAAAATCATTCACAACTTTCACCATTTTCGATTCACCATGATCATCGCTTATTTTTTAATACAGTGCAACAATTCATTGTAGATTTCAAACATTAAGAATTTGTTGCTGATGTGACTTAATTAAAACAAAATATTATTAGAAAATGGTTGCAAGTTTTCATTGCTTAGCTCTCTGAATATTTTTTGTGTCAAAGTTTTGAAGGACACGGAGACGCACCAACGGTTGACAAATACGACAGACGTTGTCCTGTCTTAAATATGAATATTGCATTCGAAATGGATGGTGGTTAAGTATTTTTAAATTTTCTAATTTTTCGTGCAACTTCCTTAATGTTTTCTTACATACGAACATTCTTCTGTCAATAACAAACACAATAAAATAAGAATTAGCGAAATCGGTCCAGCCGTTCACGCGTGATGTCGTGACCAAGGGAAAATGGGATTCATTTTTATATATATAATTATAATTTTTATTGCTCAGCAATCAGATTATTGCGCGTCGATAATTTTTCAAATAAAGAAATAAATCATGACATTTCAACATTGACGTGAAAATATAGTAAAATAAAATTGAATGCAGAATTATCACGTCAAGGTTGGAATTTCATCTGTGAACTATTTCATTTGAAAAATGCTTGATAGAATACTTTTCTGTACCTTTAAGATAATCATAACTTTTTATATTTTTCCTGTACCTTCAGACAATCATCGTAAGTACTTCAATTCTACCTCTACCTTAGAGATCTACCTCCTATAAGATATTTAATTAGTTTACGTCTACAAATAAACATACTTTGATTGGGATATGAGATGGGATAGATAGAATTCGATCTATACAGCTAAGCCAAATGGCTGCGGTTCGATATAAGTCGAGTGACCGCTAGTGGCAAGGAACTTCATGCATGTTTCCGTGGTTTGGAGATGACATTAAGCCGTCGGTCCCGATTGTTGTCGATAGGTAATAGTCGTTAAACCTATTCGGAGGCCTTATAAGCCGTTTGAAATTGAAATATTTTCATTGACTGTTCATGGACTTGGTCAATAGCGTAATTGGCAAATTTCATAATTGGATCAACAGACATGACGTCCAATTGCCGATTTGACGAATATCCGACTTGACCAAAGTCGTGCTACCCCTTTGATTAACATAAAATATTTTTCGAAAACAAGCAGTGGGAACAGAGAGAAAAGTTCACATTTAGTGGTGAAGATTTGTGTAGCATTTTTCACCTTTCATTTCCCTGTATTTCCTTTTATAACCCACAGGGCTAAAAGCTTTCAGAAAGGTTTTTTGACAAAAAAATGTACTCGCATCATACGGGAAAGTAGGCATATAGATTTATTAGTATCAGTTTTGATACGTTATTACGCTCTTTTCGCTTTATTCGAAGAACTGAGTGGCTACCAAATGGCAATGGTTACCATGCCAGACTGTCAATCGAAGGGTCCCGGGTTCGATTCCCGTCGAAACAGAAATTTTAATGATGAAATGCTGTTCTCGGTCTGGGTGTTTGTGTTTCTGTCTTTGTGTATGTTCATGGTACCCACGACACAGGGTATATCTACCATATTGTGGGGCTATGAGTGTGAACCGTTAATTATTAGTTAATTATTTTTATTATCGGATTACAATTTTTTGTCTATTTTGATTAGCACGTACTATTTGTAAATAATGAATTTAGTGGCGTTTTTTGGTTTTGATATGTAAAAAACCCAAAGCCGATTTAAGAATACTTGTAATAGAAAGTATCGAGGGTAAGAACATGTAAAAGAAACCAAAGTACATTTTCCAATTAAAATCTAGTATCAGTGCTGACGTAAGCATTGGGTTTTGGGGTAAGTGAAAAGGGGAAGAAGGGGGTTTAATTTTACAAAACTCTGCTTACGTAATACTTGAACGGCCCAATTGCAATTGGAGAGGCGCGAATCGTTACACAAGTTAGTATCGAATCGTTCGAATGATATTCGCGCCGACGATATTATTATAGTTTTGATTTATTGTAACGCTTCTCGGATTCAATGTGGGAGAGCCATTATTACTAGAGGGTTCTATTTTCAATACTGATATTGTTTCTATTTTTAAATTTTACACGAATTATGTAGATCACGTACGCAAAAGTTCGCGATCTCGTAGCGGTTCGTGTTTCTTACCGAAAGGAATAATCGAGATTACAAGTTCTTTGTTTTTCATGTTAATTAAGAGAGGCTAATTCGGTGCTGTACGATATTAAGTAGTATTGAAGGTCTACCTCAAAATTTTACAAACGCGAGGTATATTGTGTAAATGGAATATAATTAACGTTGTTAAAGAATTCACATCTTAATCGTTTAACTTTAATATAACACTAAAAAGTTACTATAGGTTACTTTTCATAATTTTAAGTTTATTCGGTGAAAAGTTTCTCGAGTTAGTAAACGATTTTCGCCTTATTTTTTTAAATGACATCTAATACCTTTAAACGAGCAATTTTTGTATATACCTAAATATATATTTTTAATCTCGGAAATGGCTCTTTTGTGCGCTGGTTTCGGGGGTGATAAATCGATCCAGGTAGTTTTTATTTTCAAATATTTTAAATCATAAAAAATATTTTCAAAGGTAATCAACTTAAATATAAATTGAAAAGTACGACTATTCCTGACATCTATTGGAGAGTATTAATAATATTGTGGTGAAGAAGGCCGTCAAATGCCACCTGCCAATAATCCGACGTTCAAAGAAATGACAAGGTCGATTTAAAGGAGCTCTATAGAAATTTCGTTCTTTGAATGAAAGCTTCCTTGGTTTATGGTTACGTGGGATAACTGCGCAACTACAGAGCCGGGTTCAAACCTCAATAAAAACCATATTGCGTTTATATTTATTTTTGTGATTTTTTTTATTGGGAGTTATTGCAAATCGCGTTACTCGTCAGTAACACTAAGCAAATGAGTGTTTCGTTTCAAATTTAAGCAAGAAAATAAATTGATTCTATCCGTGCAACGCTCGGTCGTTCAGGTACTGTGTTTTAAATATAAAGCCTCAATCATATAAAAATATCATCTATACATATAAAAGAGGATGTTTGTATATATGACATCGCAAAACTCAGAAATTATTCGACCGATTATTATGAAAATTGGTATGTATATGTATTTTTTCACGGAGAAGGTTTATATGCTATCCATTATTATTATTATTTAATATTTAAACGCGATACGGAGTTCGCGGGGTCAGCTAGTATCATATAATAACACTCAACGTCTTGGGCTCTTAGGCCATAAATTATGTAAAATTATTGAATAGTCATCCGATCTTAGTACGTATGCAAAATTTCAAACGATTTGGAGCTACTGAAAATCAAGTTTAAAGATTTAGTTTACATATATATATACAAATTGTATATATAGGTAATGTTGTAATAATTGATTAAACGACAAGCAAGCTGTATAATTACCCTAGCCATACTACGAGTACCTACTTTTAGCATCGGTAATCGACGACTAAGTCGCATTTTAGAAGCTAACGCAGCGATCGAATGCTGCACCGTGCACACTTGAAAACGCAAATGCGATTCCACTAACGCGTTCTACTTTACGAGTTACCAAATCGAGATCCGGGATTCCTGAAGTCGCTAAAACGCGGAAACGCGATTCAGCTTCGACGCACACGCAAAATCGCCGATAGCCGATGCTAAAAGTAGCTGGTGTGGGTTGGCCGTATAGCATACCTGTCTTCTTAAGTTCTCCTTCCTCGGCGGCGGCGGCAGAAGATCCAAGTGGTTGGGCCGCGCCGGTTTGTCCTCTCCGGCCTTGGACGAGCCAGCTGACTCCGAGGCACCACACTCAGATGCCGGCACTGCTGTTCAGAAGCTCACATATTTAACAGTTACAATGCACATGCCTTCAAATGGATTTGGGCAAGAGGAAGGCAAAGGAAATGGTTTAAAGACAGCGTTTACAGCGTGTTTGTTGTATGTAAATGTAAACGTATATGTAGTAAAGACTAGTAAACATTATTTGAGCTTCTGATAGTTAATTAACTTTTTGTGCTACTTTTACACATGCAAAATGATATGAACGAGAGCAAAACAAATCGTATTATTACCTTTATTATAACCTAAGATAGGTAATTACTTAATGATGAATGAGTTAAGTTGGGTTTTTTTTCGAAAAACATAGCATAACGTATAATAGTAAATTATATCATAAGTGGTAGTCGATCGAATGTTTCTTTGAATTAATTAACTGTTGAAAATTTGATTTGACAGTATTTTTGGGTAATCTACATATACCTCGTAAACTCGTTTACAAGTGCAAGAAGCGTAACATTTCCTACTTTACTAGCTTCTTCCGATTATTCTAGACGAACGTGTGGTAGAGATATAAACCCAGTCAATAACGAGGTGCTACTGTAAAAACCACTGGGACCATCAGCAAACAGTTCATTATAACATAAATACATGTACTCACAGTTCAAAACAACTACAAAAAAGGAACAGTTGGCATGACGATAGAATGACGTGTGGCAAGACACCTAATGTAGCCTCCATCCATCTATACATCAGCTTTTAAAAGTAGACTGTTAGACGTAGGCTCCCCGAATATTCGCGGCTTCCCACTGCCTTTTTCGGATCGTCAGTCCACCTGGTTGGTCGACCCATAAGTTAATGTCATGGTCAACGCGCTCGACTGCGTGTTGGTGTGCGATCACCTCCAACGACCCACTTTTTAACTACTTCCAATGATTCTCAACGAGTGTGGCAAAGATATAAACCATTAAAACGAATCAAAAACAACTAGAACAAAACAAACATTAAACTTCCTACATTGAACTCTGATACGCAATAAAATAAATAGCAGAAATAAATAGTGGATCAAACAGATGGCAGACGAGCGGTGGATTGGTGTACGTTTGTATGGACGTTGGTTTAAATATTTTCGTCGGCTGAATTGGTTTCTTTTATTGCACAATTTCGTGTACTTCATTTGATGGTTATAACCGTAATTCAATAACAATATAATTTGACGATTGCCGATTGAGGTCGGTCTAGGGCAATCCGTGCACAATTTTATGGTAGATATTATACTGAAGAAATAAGGCGGGCACAGTCACTGGAATCATTCAAAGGACAAATAAAGGAATATTGGCCGCAACCCTTTTTGCGTCCCACTGCTGGGTACGAGTCTCTCCCCATTATTGGAAAGGCCTGGAGCTTACTCCACCACGCTGCTCCAATGCGGGTTGGTGGAGGAATATTATTTAGCTCAAAATACATAGCGCTTTCTCTATTTTCTTTAACCTCTTCATTTTCTTTTATTGTCATCACTTCTTTTCCTGACTATGTTATTGTTATTGTAATTCTTATTTCCTTTTTCCCATAAACGTATGTATGCTCTGTTTATCAGCTGATACCAAATTGAATTGAAAATATTGTGCACCTGAACCCAATGATTTGTACTTTTATTAATTCTTACATTAAGTTTTTTTTGGGTTGTTATTACTTTGAATGATAAGACCGCCAAATGTACATTAATACTACAACCTCTGTGTATGTTTTTTATTAATACGTTGGTGCACAATAAAGAGAATTATCTATCTATTTATCTATCTATCTTTACCTATTGTAAGGAATTTAATTTTGTTTGAATGCTTTTTTGGCCGCAACCCTTTTTGCGTCCCACTGCTGGGTACGGGTCTCTCCCCATTATTGGGAAGGCCTGGAGCTTAGTTCACCACGCTGCTCCAATGCGGGTAGGTGCAGATGCGGGTTAGTGGCCAACCATAAGGCCCATAAGGCCTTCGACAAGGTTTAACGACTGTTATCTATCGACAACAACCGGGACCGACGGCTTAACGTGCCCTCCGAAGCACGAAAACGCGCATGAATTTTTTTTGCCACTAGCGGTCACCCATCTCACACCCGACTGCGCCCGTTTGGCTTAGTTGCATAGATCGTTTGCGTTCTACGCTAACCGCCGGGCCATGCGCGCTTCACTTCAATGTCCCACTGACTGCAGATCTATTCTCGGGTTGCAAAGAGGCCGTAGTTCACCGTGTACTTCTAAATGCGGGTTTACGGTTTACGGTTTAAGACTTTATTTCTCTAAAGACATTACAATATCACTTATTGAGAAAACTAGAAATACTTATGTTACAAATTCACCGCTTAGCGTAGCGAAAAAAATTACATTCTAAAGTTATATTCTAAAGTTATATTAGGTTTGTATACTTCACGCGTTCTACATTTTTTTGTTTAGACCTTAACTATGGAATAGTTATAGGTACGATATAGGTATATGTTAATAACAATATTCTTAGCCAGAGTTGCTTTACTCAAGACAAGACCCACACGTCGCAGACTACTTTAAGAATCTGATTATAAGTAGGTCCATCCATATATCCAAGTATCCATTGCGAATAAACTTCATAGTTGATCCAACTGGCATTTGGAGCAGCGTAATAGTGAAGCCTGGAACTTCCAGGCTTTCCCTATTATAGGGAGAGGTCGGTGTCTACTAGAAGGACGCAAAAAAGGATTGCAGCCATTGGATTAGTGAAATTTCTTACTACGTTAAGACCAACATGAGAGATGTTGAGAAGAAGAATAGAAAAATAGAAGAATACATAAATAATATTACAAAATCAGCACAAGATATAAGTACTCGTAATTCCGTCCGTTCATCATCGACATTCCCGCTGATTAGCAAAATTATCTAATTGCGTTACGAGAACAGATATCAATCTCGTGTAAACGTTATCTTGGATTTGATCTCTAATTAATTAATTAAGGTGGATTAATTTGGACATTCCGGCGACGAAATGTAGTATTTGTACATTAGCGGGCGACTAATAAGATATATTTTGAGACCGACGGTTTCGAAATTACTGAATCATCGTTTTCTTTTTTCTGCTTTGTTGTCGAATGATTCAACTTTAATCTCGATACAAAATGGATATAGGAAAATATTGTAAAAAACTGAAAGAAGTAGCTTCGGGCACAGGTCTCTGTCCACTGAGGAGATGAAGGTTAGTGGCCAAACCGCAGTCGGGGAGTGATTGAACACACAATCTGACCATAAATCCTCCGGCACTTTTTTTATCGTCCCACTGCTGGACACGGGTCTCTTTGCATTATTAGGGTTTATTAGGTTGGTGGATGAAGTATCTATATGTGACACCACAACCGATCCGGTCTGGCCGTTAGTTGACAGTTGAATTTTTTAAAATTTTTCATTATATTCATATAATTTTCAAAAACATTAAAATTGTCTGGGTGAGACGGGGTCAAGCAAGGGGTCCCTCGGACTACATACACATATGTTTGACTGTCACCCACAGGATAGCTCTTCGCGCCTAAATACTTACTAACTTTCGTAAACGCAACATTGTTACTTCACCTTTCCCCTTGTTATTCAAGACAAATGTGTGATAATAATATGCGCCAAAGTCTTCTTCTTTTATTGCAATTGGATATACCCTCTTCTTTTTTATTTTTCCATATACATAGTAAGCTACGATTATTTTGGTTCTCATGAGGATTCATGGTGGACGTTTGATGTAAAATTCGCAACAGAGCGGCACCTGGGGCCGTAGTCTCGACCGGTAGTTTTGCCGTGCCATCTACAAACTTGCACGTTTTCTTTACCGGGCGGCTAAAATACCATACGATGAAAAAAAATGTCGTCTACAAGGGCTCCAAGAATGAATTAATCTATCTATCTAATATTAAAATCTATCATTAATCGAATAATATGCCAAAATCAGATTTCATATAAAATATGGATCTAGGTTTCACACATAGCAATAGACACAGAGAGAGAGAGAGAGAGAAAACAATACAATATAATGACGACACTATACTGTGTCGCCACATAAAATATGTATTAGAAAAACTCCCTATGCTATTAAGTTGCAAATAAAAGTCTATATTATATCTATAAATATTCTGTTGTTTTTAACCGATAATAATTTTGATTTTAATTTATGTTATAGTAGGAACTCATGTTAAAATAATAAATTAGCTCAATTAATGTTAACTTCTAAATAAATTTCATATACGATTATGATCACTAAAATATTTTTCCTGCTTGGCACTATGCCAAAAAAGCTTTAGTTAACTACAAAGTTTTATTGAGGAACAAACCGTAGTATCTTGTTACAGTAAATAATCTGTAATGACGCACTTGAAGTGGAATCCTCTTGGCGTAGCTGTCAGACGACTGTCAAACAAGAATTGATTACAAAAACATTATGATGATGGGTTTTGGCGAGAGCTTGATAGAGGCATGTCGTGGTCCTGTTGAATTATCGTTTTGATGGTGTATTTTTGAGTTCTATCAAATATGATGTATCTTAAAAGTACACATAATTATGTGGACAGCATTTTGTTCTGTCTCATATAGAATAAGACGCCCGAAATTGGTATAATAACAGTGCAAGAACATGGCTTTCGGGTTCCCTTCATAATCCTTACCGATATGGTATATTTATTATGAGCCGAAAATAATATCCAGTATGTTCTTAATGTAATTAGAAAATCAGACCAACTTTTTGAAAGGAACTCGACGAAACATACATTTTTAACATATTATGTGCATGAAGACCACATACATATACATATGTATGTGTGAGAGACAAAGACTGAGGAACATTGAAAAGGGTTAAAAAACCTAGAAGTTGGACCTTTCGATGAAACTGATGTTGCACATTTTTACTCAACCTCGAGCAAGCTAGTTTCTTTGAGGTCGTAAGAACTGGCGCGACTACTCCGCAGTACGCCAGGGGCAGTCTATAGCCTTTTTTTAAGAGAGCCCGGTGACTGCTCTCTTCCGCGCGCTGCCATGTTGCTAATACGCGATGTAGCAACTATATACACACGCAAAATCACCGATCACCGATGCTAAGAGTAGGTACTACTCGGTCAAGTTAACATGACACCTGGAAGGCTACTCTGTACGCACGTATCTGAAATTTCGTAAATTTTGGGCCTCATTTTTGAGTTAAACTGACGAAATTCTAACAAAACTATTCATTCAGTGGCTTAATGTTATCAATGACAACCTCATACCGTGAAAAAAGAAAAACTTCTATAGAAAGTCTTAATGTGCCAAAAATGATTCCGAAAATATCAGAACTTACTGACGGATGCATACAGAATAGCCTCCGAGGTGTCATGTTAACTTGACCAAGTAATTAGACTAAGAATAATATGACCAAGTAGCTAGTGTGGTTTGGTCATAACTCATCACCTACTAGTCAATGCATGCATGTTTTATTGATAGTAGCTGTCATATGCATACTTTCGTGAACATTTGTGGAACTGCGACAGTTTCTAAATTTCATTGCTTTATCCGCAATATCTTCCCCATTGACAAATTTATTCTGACCTTCTGTTTATATTCGAGACTGTCTAACTAACATCTATTCTCTTCGTTATCGCAGCAGGCAGGTTATAATTAGATTTATGTACCGGTTTATGACATCCGACGCAACAAGTAACAGCTGAAATGACGGAATACGTCATAATTTTACGGCCTTTATGACGGCAAGGTTGAACGTTGACGTGCAGGTGAAAATTTTGACGCCAATGTTTAAAGTATGGAAGTCACTAATAAAGCGAGAGATTGAAGTCACTAATAATAACATCGTACTTTTTGCTGAATCTAAGATAATTTAAATTTGGCAAAAATCATAAGCGTTTAAAAAATATCTGAAAGAAAAAATGTCACTTCACATTTATACCATGGATACATACTGAAAAAGGAACAAAAACACCCAGGCCAATAAATAGCAGAATTTTGATATCACCGTCCAAATTTCTGCTCGCTAGAAATCGAACCCAAAAAATTCGATCGGCCAGGTAACCATTGCGCCGGTTTATGTTTTAAAGAAAAAACAACGGGTTGCACTCCGGTAGTGCCGGCAGAAGTGAAAACTTGAACATTAACGTTGTGCATTTTTGATATTTTGGAACGGTTAGGGAATAATTTCGCACGAATTGCTTTTATTATCAGTATTATTTTTCATCTAGTATTTTTAGTAGGTTTTCATCTAGTCCATACTAATATTATAAATTTGAAAGTAACTCTGTCTGTCTGTCTGTCTGTCTGTCTGCTACTCTTTCACGCTTAAACCACTGAACCGATTTTGTTGAAATTTGGCATAAACATAGAAAGGACGTTGAGAAAGAACATAGGCTACTTTTTACCGCGGGAAAATATCTCATACCCACGGGAAGCAAATGAAATAATGAAATGCGCCGTGTAGTGTTATAAATACACTACATGTTATTACTTACTTCATTCACGTCGATAATCATATTTTATAACTTATATCCTTTTGTTTTATTCTTATACTTTGCTTTTCCTTTATTATTTCTTTACAAAATTATTTACTTTCTGAGTTAGTTTATTTACATTTTGACGCAGCTATCAAAATTGTCATGTCTGTCTTTTGTGTTTCTTATTTTTTTAATTCGTTTTACGGCATTGTATAAAAATCCTTTTAGCCATTCAATATTAAAAGAAAAGAAAAATTGTATGTTTCTTATTTCATTTCATAGATCAATAAAGTATAGTATTGTCTGTGGCTTATTTATGTTTTTTATATTAGCCCGTTAATCAATATATTAATCTATACATAAAGCTGAAGAGTTCGTTTGTATGTTTGTTTGAACGAACTAATCTCAGGAACTATTGGTTCCAATTGAAAAAATCTTTTTGTGTTGGATAGTCCATTTATCGGGGAAGCCTTTTTTTAAAGGTACACGGGCCGCGTGTTGT
Source organism: Pyrgus malvae (assembly GCA_911387765.1). Classification (NCBI taxonomy): domain Eukaryota; kingdom Metazoa; phylum Arthropoda; class Insecta; order Lepidoptera; family Hesperiidae; genus Pyrgus; species Pyrgus malvae. Next base: position 7,976,967 of record OU426947.1, read on the forward strand.
AAGCAATCACCGTCGCCTATGGACACGGGCAACCCCAGGGGAGCCACCAGAGAGCTTTAGGCTATTTAACATCATGATATGACTAATACCAAAGTCCACGCGGACGAAGTCGCGGGCGGCCACTAGTATTTTTATAAAGTACTCACTCATTTTCTTTCACTATTTCTTCGTCACATTTTTCATTAATAGATACACTTTGTTCAATGTCCATATTTTATATACTTGAAACAAACGAATTTCACAAGTATAGACAGTCGAGCTGTCATTGTCACCCCTCAGTCTTACGAATATTCGATCAGGGCACGTGTCCTGACGCGAGTTCAAGATATTTTACCCATCCCAAAAAAAGTGCACAACGCCGCTAAAGAAGTTTTCATTTCAAAAATTCTCAAGACAATTTTATGAACCAATGAAAATCGCATATTAACAGTGCTCTCAGAATTACAGCAATTCTCTCTCTGAACTACCATTTTGCTAAAAAGACCGCAATTCGTAACGCTCAGAAAAAAAATCCAATTACTGGAGTGACTCAATATTGACATTGCACTGACGGAAGAGGGCCATCTCCGGGGACCTAATGGATTCCCGTAAACTCGATAAGTTCAAAAATAGTCGCCGGTTTCACGCCGTCACTCGCGGCCGTAAATGTTGGTCCTAAATTAGTTTAATGGGTAGTGGTATTAGTAATTTATATACATGTACTGAGCCGGCTGTCACGATTGTTTTACGATTCATAATAGTCCCACGTTAGGATTTTCTGAGCCTTGGGTACCATGAATGAGTCCACAAAGACGGAAACACAACCACTTAGAGCAAGAACAGAAATTTAAACTCACTATCCAAATTTATGCCTCGCTTTTTCAATTTTTCTTTTATCTGAGCTATAAGACGTTTCTACGTACCAAATTTAAAGATTCTGAGTTTACGGGAAGTACCCTGTAAGTTTTGATTCTCTTTTTTGATGATCTTTTGATTGCGCTGGCTGAGAATTTTGATTTTTTCACATCTGCAAGGGACAGTAGACCTGAGTATTTGATATAAATTCCAGCTTGATATCGCCACGCGTCCCTGAGAAAAAGGGTCTTGACAGACAGACGGACGGGCATCAAAGTGATCATAATATAAGGGTTCCGTTTTTTCCCTTTGAGGTACGGAACCCTTACAAGATGACATTCTATGATTTTAAAGTTAAAGTAGTTTCAAACTATTTTTGAAGTAGGTGCCTGTAAGCTGCTGTACGTATTAATATTAATTATCAGTATCACGTAGTTATAATATTCAAAAAAGAACAGTTAAAACAATTTTATAAAGTAAAAATATAAACCATTTTGATAAAACGGCCGCAATTCGTAGCACTCAGAGAAAAATCCCAATTATTGGACTGACTCAAATATTGACATTGCACTAACGGAAGAGGACCATCTCCGGGGACCTAATGGATTCCCGTAAACTCGTTATGTTCCAAAATAGTCACCGGTTTCGAGCCGTCGCTCGCGGCTGTAAAGGTACGGGGTACCATTTGAAGGTTTGCCCCCCGGTCCAAAAAGGCATCCCACTTTCACATAATGTCTTTATCTGTATTCGAACATCGCTTTTACTCTTCGCTTTTGGAATTAATATACGCGGACATTTTTGAAAACACAGAAAGGGAAGTTAACTACTTCTAATAATTTAAACCCTATGAAATGTCACTTATTATTTATCATTATCTTCGAGGATCATCAAAGACCGTAATAATACACAAGGTAATTAAAATGTTATAATTTATCATCATTTCATGGCTGTAGAAAGCAGTTTTCATAGATATCATGACAAGCTATTTCGGTTTTGACGCTCTTTATCTCCTTGTCCCGCGGAGTGCCTGATTTACGACGCCATCGGCAGTTAAGTGCCGCGTGTTACGATGCTTCCCTAAATGATTTAAATGCGTCGCTGACAAACCCAGTGGGTACCTAGTGGGTACATTAGAGCAGTTTCAAACCGGCGTTTTTTTCTACGGGCTTGCAATCGCGCTACTTTCTGCATTTAAAAAACGGGTTGCACTCCGGTAGTGCTGACAGAAGTGAAAACTTGAACATTAACGTTGTGCATTTTTGATATTTTGCAACGGTTAGGGAATAATTTCGCACGAATTGTTTTTATTATCAGTATTATTTTTCATCTAGTATGTTCAGTAGGTTTACATCTAGTATTTTTATAAAGTACTCACTCATTTTCTTTCACTATTTCTTCGTCACTTTTTTCATTAATAGATGCACTTTGTTCAATGTCCATATTTTAAATATTTGATATAAACGAATTTCACAAGCATAGACAGTCGAGCCGTCATCAGCTGTCACCCCTCCGTCTTACGAATATTCATTTTAAGTCAACATTAAAATGAATTAAATGTCATTTCAAGTTTAACATTTTTTACCCATCCCAAAAAAAGTGCACAACGCCGCTAAGAAGTTTTCACTTCAAAAACCATACGCGTATAGTATTAAGCTCCAAAACAAGCCAGTATTTTAGCATTAATTCGCACTACACCTAGTATAGGGGTAGTATCAGTAGTGGACGACGTATACGAGCTTTAAGCGTCTAAGCTCAAACGGTTTACATGTATGTATATTGTGGTAATATCATGCCGAAATACGGGCGCTTCATGTAATTATTTTGTACGAGCGTATAATACGCTGGTTTGAATCTGCCTTTACACCTGAAACCCATAGGCGGGCGAGCACTGTGGTAGTGTCCCACAATGCTATATGTTGACCTTCTAGAGCGATGTTGTGACTTACTTAACATGCATAATAGATGATAGAAAATCAAAAAAATAAATACAAATGTAAATAATAAATATAAAATGTTTATTTTTTTATTATTATTATTTTATTATTTATGTTTATTATTTTATTTTTATGACTGCAGAAAGCACTATTCATAGATATCGGCAATTAAGTGTTGCGTGTTACGATGTTTGCCTCAATGATCGCTGACACAAACCCAGTGGGAGCTTACGACGTTACTCGCGACAACCTGACGATCTGTTAACCCGTATACTTGTCCTGGATTCGATTCCCAGCGAGGGAAAAAATTTAATGATAATTTTACATTTTTTGTATAATTAATACAAGACAAGAAATATCTGTCGTTTCGGATTCGGATAAATAACAAAAACCTTACTCAGCACATAGAGATGTAGAACTTAAATAATATGCTAAAGATTCCTTTGGAGAATGTACGGTATACCACATATATTAACAGATTAAGAACGTCAGAACGCGCTCTAGTTAATTCTCTATCTTCTCTTGGGCTTCCCTAAAAGTGAGAATTGTGAGCGAAATTACGGCTTTATTCTCACCCAACGGGTTTTACGTCAAAGCCAGTATAACTGGCGTAATTTGTTCTAACACTTCAAATGTAAACATATTATATTACCACATACGACCGTCTGCCACTGTCAGTCTCTGCTCGGCTTAATTTTAGCGACGCAAGTAACTCATCCATCATTAACATGAATACATGACAAATAATACTGGAATATAACTTATATCTATTCAATCGCGTTAATTCGCTAGAAAAGAAACTAATTTAAGGAAATCTTCGCATAAGCTCTCGCTCGCGCTTTAAGGTCTTATGACGGGGCCTTACTAACACCGTTTTAAAATTATAAATGCTAATAAACAAGTGACAACATTTTACTAAATATGTGCATAGATTTTTTTTGCAAATTCATGAAACTACATAGAAAATCTCGCGATATACATAAAATTAATGATTTTTCTGTAATTGACACAACCGATTTCTTACATTTTTATAATTTTTTAAATTAGCATTCTAAATACATATAAGCACCAAACGATATCATTGGTTTGAAGACACACGATTTTGCCTTTTGCATGTTACGAAAAATGTCAAACTAGATCAGTTTGTCGTGACACTGTCATTTTAACAGTCATGGCGACGAGTAAGACGTATTCTTAGTTCTCATTCATATCGATTTTTTAAGATTTATTTTCTCATAAATTAACAGAAGCAGAAAAAGAAAAAAAAACAATTTCGAACACAAAAATAAAAATAAACATACGAAACTTTTAGTTTTTTAAATGTTGTCATTCATAGAACTATTATTTTGCACATTATGTCGCAAACGGTAACAAGTGTTGGTATGGCCCTGTAATTAGCAATAGGTATGAAGATTGGTCATCATGGGTAGTGCTTAGAACATTAGTTCGACAGAGTACTAATTGAATCATCCACTCAGCTCTTCGATTAATGTGCGGTGAGCCGATCGAATGTTCTAGAAGGCACTTAGGGATACACAGGAGGTTAGATTAGGACTTAGGACAACAGTCGAGATTAGGTGGCATCCATAAATGATGTCACACGATAATTGTGGCTTTTGACCCTTTTCCTGTTCTTGTCACAGCAGCCAACCTATATGAGGGTAGGGAGAGTTCCACGATTGGAATTTTTCGCCATAAGGCTGGTCATAACTCTCCCAACTTGACACCACAAATTTTATGATATATTACATCTATAAATTCTTGAATTAAAACATCACGTTTACACCTCTTTAAATTATAGAAAACAAAATAAACAATAAAATAAATTCTTTGGAAAAATTCGAATAAGTTCTTTGAAAAAATTAACATTTTCAAAACAAAATACGATATATGAAAATTGATGAAAGGTTAAAGATCAATCTTGAGTCCATAAACTCTTAACACTTACATAGTTACACATTTTTGACATTTAAAAAGACGTCACGAAATTATTGTACCTTCCGCTGTCCCTTGACACATAGTCTCACATTTTGTCGTCTCCCCTCAATGTATGACATAATTTATAGATAACTCCTTATGTCTCAATATCTAGTTGCATTGCAAGCACAGCACAAATAAACAAGATCACAGTAAACACATATAAACGCAGAGCTTGCGCAATTCGGCTTCTTTTCGCTATTGTGCAAATTGTGGATTTTGTCATGCTCTGCTGCATTTGAGCCAGGAATACAACGCATCTGAACCTATTTTCGTTGTTGCACGTATCAATATGACAACATGAAATATTTATAGTTAAAATGCTAATTGGACACAGGCGTGGCGTTCATAAGAAACAATAACGATCGCGTTAACGTAAGTTCTCAAAATATTAAATTTAATAAATAAATGGAAGTAGCAGACGAGTATGCAGGCCACGTAGTGTGAAAGACCGCTAATTACATAGTTGCTACTTCGGAGGTTGATGGTGCCTTCATGTTAGTGTAGCAACTGCACTTTACCATCGAAATAACAGATTGAAGGCAGGAATATGAAAAAAAGCAGCGTCTGTCTGTACTTTCCCAGTCATACCGAACAAAGTTTAGCACGCGTAACACGTCTTCCTTCTTAATATTGTTACTTCTAGGTACATGTGATAATGATATGATTTTTTCAAACATGAACCGGACATAAAGGCAGATGGGGCGCGTAATGTTAAGCGATCTCTGTCGCCTTATACACAATACAAAGAGCTTTGTGCCTTAGACATGAGCAATTCTAGGGGAGTTATATGAAGATTGCTGGCTTTGAAGTAGCACTTATCTGGCATCTAACGGCTAGGCCACACTAGCTACTTTTAGTATCAGCTATCGGCGATTTGTGTGTGCACTGAATTTTGATGCTTGGACGCGGCATCGGAATCGCGCGTTTCGGATGCTGAACCGCTGCGTTCAGCGATTAAATAGGGAAATTCTAGAAAAAAATGGAAATGTGAAACACGAATTTTTTAGTTATTTTTTTATAATAATTACCTAATTATATTAATTAATAACTTAATATAATTTTTCGGAATCCTTAATGTAGAAAAAACAATATACGACTACTATAAACTAAAACGCAGTTTGTAGCGTTTAAAAATGCAAATTAATTGTTTTTTCCTACAGTACTACTAAAGGGGCCCCGAGACGGTCAAACGGTTTGATTCAAACACGTAAATTTTGAGATCTCAAACCATTTTGATCGTTTACAAAGGTAGTTTGAACGGTTTGTCAAACATTTACGGGTTTGAGACACGTTTGATGAAATTTCATATTATTGACGCGCTGTTTGATCGTGTTCCGACGCGTTTGATTGAACAAACTCAGCTTACTCAGCTTAGTTTTGCGTTGGATTTTGTAGCGTGAGCTTGTGTGTGACGAACAGTGAGCAGTAACAAAAAAACAGTAAACATGAGTAAATCGCGATCCTTGTCTGCGTCACAAGTCTAATTACGACAGCGTACCGAACCCGATTGCGCAATGCCGTTTGACAACCGTTCAAACCGACATCAAACGGTTTCATCAAACACGTAAGGTTTGAATCAAACCGTTTGACCGTCTCGGGCCCCTTTAACGTACGTTTGGTACTGCGTTCACGCGCTATGATGGCCTCCTTTGTATGGGCCGTCTACAACAACTTCAACTCTACGCGATATAATTTTTGCTCACATTTCAGTCTTTCGTAGTATTCCAATCGGAACACTTGATCCCTCTGCCAAATGGGATCGATTGATACTAAAAAATGCATATTCCCTATTGCCCATCGCCGATGCTACAAGTAGCCAATGTGTCGTAGCTGTAATAGAATAGGTACGGACCTTTCGAGGCAGGAGCATCGCTGCATGAAGGAACAGGCTCGTCGACGGCGGACGAGGTGGACGGCGCAGGGTGGTCGGGCGAGCTGACTTGCATCTTGTGGCAAACTTCGAATGCTTGGCCCACGGTACGCACTATGCGCATAGCCTGGCTCTGTAAACAAAATAGACTTATTAGTCATCTGGTCTGTGTAGTTATAATTGAGATGTTGGCACTATGTACAAAATGCATAACCTTAGGTTGCAATAATTTACGCTTGGAAACCAGATTGTTAATTCGGTTTAGTAAATAATTTTGAATACCTTTTTAATCAGTAACAATTTAGTCAATAGATTATTATGAGCAATAAACCTTTAATAAAAATTATTATTAAAACCAAGAATTACATTGCAGATTAATAGCCAGATTCAGTTAATTTCAACCCTTCAATTAGGAAATTCTCAAAGTACAACAAATCTATTTTTCTTTATCATCTTTATGTTTTTTTTTATATTACTGTCAAATAACATAATATTTATTAAACCGCAACAAATGGAGACGCATCGCGAGAGCATCATTATACAACGATATTGCGAGGTTGCAATCAGCCACGATCACTCTGTCAAGAGTGAACGACTAAGGAGGAGAAGGAACAAAATAATCCAAGCCTTTAATGTTCATTAAAGACACCGCAAGTTTGACATAGGCAAAATGATAAAAAGACCAAGATGCGATTCGAAAACAGAAAAATAATTTCTTGAAGGCACGATGTCTACCAATTGGCACTTTGGCACCGTGGTGGACTATGGTCTTCATCCCCCTCATTTCCGAGTGGAGACATGTGTCCATCATGGCTTAAAAAGGGTTAAAAAAGTAAGATATTAGGAGTCACATGTTCTTTGTGTCTCAAAATATCACGGGAAAGTGGTATCGTTCGGTAAAAATCTTTTACACGACCCATTTCATTGGGTTTGAACTTTAAACTTAAAATACACAGGAAATGGCTACCTTGTTAGCGGGAATCTACATACACATGAAGATAAAACGAAAAGCATAAAGTCAACAGACCACAAGCACAGCTAAAAAATCAACATTTCAGTACATTCCAATATCGAATAAATGAATATGAAACAGAAATATCGGCAGTATTTTATATCCACCCATCTATTTTTAGTTTGTAAATGTCACTCGTATCTACGAAATAGCTAAAGCTGTACCTACGAAAATATCACGTAACACCTACGAGTACACACGGTCCTTTTGAAAAAATTTAACTATTGTAAATTCAAATCTTACTTATTTTAGTGTGTTATGAAAAAAATATTGACATACAATACCATTCAATGATTTTTCAAAAGAGATCGTTTGAATAAATTGTCAAAGATTTTTTTTTTAATTAATGGTAATAAATTACTACCAAAACTATCAGAGCTCAGTGCATTTAAAAAGTAACAAATTGGTGTTACGCAAAGTACCTAAAAGTTTTATTTAATTCCTTTGACGTTTATTTTAAAAATGTAATATTGTTTGGCTTTTCTTAAACACACCATATTGTCTTTATTTTTTGAAATCTCTTCATAATTAACATAATCCGGCCTGGGACAAAAATACATTGAGCTTACTTTTAATGAGCTGTTTAAACGTGACTTCCTCCCTTCCATCATTTAATATGATAAAATGATTTGTGACGTGACCTCACAACTCATTTATAGTCAATTTACTATTTTTTTATTGATTGAAAAGGTAATAAAAATCATGTATAAAAATAAATTCACAATTATGCTGTTTTCGCAGCATGGGTGGTGGTAGGTGCACAGAAGTGCAAAACATTTACATAGGTCTTTATTAAATAAAGAAGCATTTAATTATTGTTGAATAACAAATTATAGTACTAGTAATGTAATTGAGATAATAAATTTAACAAAATGTGTATGGAATCGTACTCTTGGAGAGTAACATGAATAAAAAATTCGAGAAAATTATAAAAATATAAGAGCATCAAGTAAAAGGGATAAGCTTGTAGAATGCGATACACCCTGAATTGTTTTATTCTTTTTAGCGCATTTAAATAAAAGCATGCTTTTATAATTAACTAGTGGATCCCGCAGACGTTGTCCTGCCTTAAAAGTTTTGTAAGAGGATTAGGTTCTTTATCATCTCAAGGGGTTTTTATGTTACTGTCAAATAAAAAATTAAAAACGAACAGTGACAGATGAACTGTTATTCAGACTATGTCAAACTTTTGGACGATGGCGCGAAGAACCAATGGACTTCTACTAATATTTGATTTGACGACCCGTGTGGCCCAATGGTTACCATGCCGGACTGCTAACTGAAGCGTCCCGGGTTTGATTCCCGGCGAAACAGAAATTTGAATGATGAGTTTAAATTTCTGTTCTCGGTTTGGGTGTTTGTGTATCTGCCTTTATATGTGTCCATGGTACCGACGACACAGAGTATATACACCCTACTGTGGGGCTATGAGTGTGAAACGTTTATTTCAAGACCAAAATTAGCCATATCGGTTCAGACGTTCTTGAGTTTTAGCGAGACTAACGAACAGCAATTCATTTATAGGTATAATATATATATAAAGATTCGAAGAACATTATATTCATTTATTATTTAAAAATAATAATTTATAATAATTATACTATAAAAAACATGACTAAGCCAAAGACAATACTATAACTTTATTAATCTATGAAATGAAATAAGAAACATAAAAATTTTCATTTCATTTAATACTGAATGGCTAAAAGGATTTTTATACAATGCCTTAAAATGAATTAAAAAAATAAGTAACAAAAAAGTCAGACGTGACAATTTTGATAGCTGCGTGAAAATATAAATAAACAAACACCGAAATCAAATAATTTTGTAAAGAAATACTATAGGAAAAGTAAAGTATAAGAATAAAACAATAGAATATAAGTTATAAAATATGATAATGGACGTCAATGAAGTAAGTAATAACATGTAGTGTATTTATAACAGTACACGGCGCATTTCATTCATTCCATTTATTCCCGTGGGAATGAGATATTTTCACGCGGCAAAAAGTATCCTATGTTCTTTCTCAACGTCCTTTCTATGTTTATGCCAAATTTCATCAAAATCGGTTCAGTGGTTTAAGCGTGAAAGAGTAGCAGACAGACAGACAGACTTTCGAATTTATAATATTAATAATATAGTAATATAGTATATAGTATGGATTAATTAGTTAATTTGTGTTTCCATTCTTCTTCATTCTTTATTTTGACTTAGCTTTTAATATCAGTATTATTCTTTGTAGTCCACGTATTCAAAGTATACATCCTTAAGTGCTAAAATTTCAAAGCAATTATTATAAATACTTTGTTAATAACTAGGTACCTTACTGTACCTATTCTGTATCGATTTTTTAATTTCAGTGAAGTCTGTTCTGACCTCGACCGCACTGATATTTAATCGCTTGCAATAAATCGATTGCTAAATAAATATTAAATTATTTTAATATTTTCAGTGTTGATAAAATTTATGAACTACAAATATTAATTTTTGATAATTATAGTGAGTAAATTTGCGCTGGTGTCATCAACTGTTTATTATTATCTCTAAGAAACGGATACCGAATGAAATAAATCCCTACTAATATTATACGTTCGAAAGTAACTCTGTCTGTCTGTCTGTCTGCAACGCTTTCCCGCTTAAACTACTGAATCAATTTTATTGAAATTTGGAACACAGATTGAGTGGACCTTGGGAAAGGACATAGGATAGTTTTCATCCTACTGGAACCTATAAAACGGGTCCGCGCGGGCGAAACCGCTGGCGGAAGGCTAATACTAAATAACCTAAAGGTTATTTGGCTTTTATTTACAATTTTTTTTCATTAATTGAATCCATTAGAATTAATTGTACATGCTTTCTATTTAATTTAATGATAATTTCTTGAAATAGTTATCATTTTTATGAACGTAAATGATGAATTTACTGTAAAATAATGTAATTCATTAGCAATAGACAAGCTCCAGCGTCATTTTACTACTGTTAAATTATTAAAAATTTAATTAAGGGTATCAATAATTGTTAATTTTATAGTATCCAACTACATTAATGTTTACCGCTCATTAATTTAGGTTTCACAAATAAAACGTAATTTGGCACAATCGGAACGGATCAAACATAAATAATTTAACAGGCATTACGTTTAGAGCGATAATAATCATAAAATAGTGTCTCGGTAGAACATGAATTCAGTGCCGCCGAATTAGGGTGGGCGGCGCGGCGTATAAATTTTAATAATTTTATACCTCTCCAGACATAAAGCTTAATCAGAGAGTTTAGCTAATTTGGTTCAATCTTGATCGTTGGTTTGTACATACGTATATATTTTTTTCATTCTCTCATTCTACATCCCTACTTCCCTACTAATACTATAAATTCGAAAGTAACTCTGTCTGTCTGTCTACTACGCTTTCTCGCTTAAACTACTGAACCAATTTTAATGAAATTTGTAACACAGATAGAGTGGACCTTGGAAAAGGACATAGGATAATTTTTATCCTACGGCTATGTTTTATAGGTTAAAAAGGGGTCCAAGCGGGCGAAGCTGCTGGCGGAAAGTTAGTATTTTAATATAAGAGTGTCAGTAGTCTGTCTTTTACTAGTGAAAATGAAAATTTAAAATGAAAATAATTTATTTTCGCAAATATGGGTAGTTGTATGTACATTTTATTAGTTCGCTATATTTACCTCAGCGATGTATGCTTTGGAGGACAGAATTAAAACGTTAATTTAATGTAAGTAACTATAATGTAAATTACTAATAACTAAATTTATTATAATTGAAGACAACACTGATTTTATTTTGATCCATATTGTGCGATTTTTATTGTGTTGTTTTATCAATTTTTTCTTTAATTATAAAAGTTGTCTATGTAAATATTATCATTATAATTAATTACGAGTATTTTATTACATAAAAAAATGCAAAGGAATATTTTTAACTGAATCTAGTTTCACCTGGCTCTTTGTTTGATGGCAATTTTATAACCTGTATAAGGTAAAGAATGGCCACTTCGCCCTAATGATCTCTTGCTACTGTTGAAATTATTTCGTTAAGGTAGGTGGTACATATAGGTATCGATCGGCTATCTTACTTATAAGAAATTTACACATACAATATTTTTTCTTGTTTTACTCTTTTTAACGCATGATTTCTCAGTACTTACTTTTATTTTTTGAATTTAATTGATTTGATACATACAAGGAAGCGGGTTACACTTATTTTCAGCGTGGCGACGCGTTATGTCAAACTACTTACACTACCTACACAGTTACATCGTTAGCGTGATTCAGAAACTATCACAACGCCATTTAGTTTAATTGATTGATTCAAAACAATAGAAAGAAAACAAAAATTCTAACAAAAAATTTACCGACTTCAAAAGAAAACTACCACAAAACAATTTTTTATGCACTAAAAAGAAAAAAAAATTACTTATTCATTTTAATAGGCAACTTTCATTTTCTACTCATCAATATGTACGTAGGTACGATCTATGTTGACTATATAATGTAGGTACAATTACTGTTATTTCTGGAGCCTAAGTCAGCCAAATGTTTGTAACTAAATACATAGTTATAGGTGAGATGAAAAGTGCTTGTGCCGCACGTGCGACCTCGGTAGAATCTGTCAAGTGGACACGCTGACACCGACTCAAAAAATATCAATAATTGTACCTACATTATATGGTGAACACATATCGTACCTACATAATTGATGAGTAGAAAATGTTAGTTGACTATGTAGAAGAATACGCAATTTATTTTTTTACTTTTTAGTGCATATAAATTTGTTTTGAAGTAGTTTTCTTTTAATCGGTAATTTTTTTGTTAAATTTTTGTTTATTTTCTGTTTTTTTTTTGTGATTTTGATGAACATTAACTAATTTGTTTGAATATGCGTAAACGTGCTGCTCATATAAAACATCGCCGTTAAAATGAAAAGAAAAGTTAGTAATTCTGCCACAGATCGCACCCTTACAGAAGTTTCATTGATCATCATATTCAACAACGAGAATTACTTTGCCATAACGAAAGTTACTGTAGGTGACTAAAATATCCGGATAGCCTATAAAAGATTCGGTCAAGTATCGTTCAATTGCTCCTAAGAATTATAGAGTTCCGTTATGTTGTCATGGATCCCATAATCAGAACTTAACCAAAATCTTACCAAACTACCCTTGAAGTACATCCTTTCCAATAAAAAAGAATCGTCGAAATAGGTTGGCATGATATTGAAATATTCGTCCATTTGTAGCACATTTATTTACTTAATGCTAATTTAAGACTTATTTATATGATTCTAATGGATGCCATTTTCAGAACCAGACCAAATTGAAATGGTGGTCTCATTTCAATTTGGTCTGGTTCACGGGAAGTATCAACTTTCAAATAAAAAAAAGAATCATTAAAATCTGTTCACCCAGTCGAAAGTCCTGTGTATTTTATGTTTATGTATAAATATTACATGGTTATTCTTATATTATATTAAATAGTTATTTACATTCAGTCTTAATAATTTATTTTGTTGTTAAAATTTTACTTTCTTTTTGTTTTTCTCATCATTTACCGCCTTCGAATCTCTCTGTAGCTTAGGTAAGCTGGTAGATAATGCCATTAGGCATTAAGGCATCACCGATTGTACCACAATTTTTCGGGGTCAATAAAGTTTTTAAATAAAAAATAAATAAATTGTACAAATGCATAAATATGATGGAAGAGCAAAACAATAAATTTTATTGCAACACTATAAAAATAGAAGTTGTAATATATTTCTTTTTTTCATATGCAACGATTAATCTATACTTAATTTAATATGTATTGTAATTGCGGAAGTAACTCTGAGTCTCTCTCTCTTTCTCTCTCTGTGTCTGATAAATTGTCACGCCTAAAGTACTGAACGAATTTTAATGAAATTTTTATTATTTTTACCGTACAAAGATAGAGTGAACCTTGAAAAAGGTCATAGGATACTTTTCATTACGATAAATGGGCTTAAAGGTGTTGAAATAAAGGATGAAGTTTTGTATGAAGTGTTGTAATTGCTGAAGATAAAAACACGAAACTCTTTATTCAGGGACTAGAAAGTAAGTAAACAGGTACTTGTACTAGAGTTTTTGATATTTAAACCTGCATGTGAAAAAAATATAAGATAAAAATTCGTATGGAATAATAACCGCAATTCACGAGGGCAAAGACGCGGACGGGAAGCTAGTAATGTTATAAAGCAATTTTTCTGCATTTAAAAATAGGTCAGTCACACTTCCCAACACTTACCTCCGAACACTAAGAAAATTACTTTTGTACTAAATGCAGGACGACAGCAGGTGAGCACTTTTATACTCGTAATAGCGAAAATGATCGTGAATAATGAATCAGAAGGAAACGAACGTCAGAACAAAAAGCCAATCGTTAAAGGCGCATGCATCATGCATATGTGTCATGCATAAAATAATAATTCTTAGTTGTTTATAAAAATTATAAAGTTTATCCTATTTAAGCGTAGGGTTTTATCGTGACGGTTTATTAATTGCGATTACGTATCTAAACATGTTGTAACTTCTTAATATAAATAATATAGTGAATTCATGATATATATATATATATATATATATATATATATATATATATATATATATATATATATATATATATATATAATTCATAATATAGTAATAATATAATTTATCTTTCATTGTATATGTTAACTTTCATTGATAAAGACCATCCCTCTCATGATTTCAAACTTTTGGCTGCAACCCTTTTTGCGTCTTACTGCTGGGCACGGGTATCCCCCCTTATTGGGAAGGCCTGGAGCTTACTCCACCACGTTGCTCCAATGCGGGTTGGTGGAGGACTTTTAGGAGACATCAAAATACTCTGACATTAAATTGTTACGTCTATAGGTAACGTAACTGACATAAGATTTAGAAATTAATTTAAAAAACTTTTATATTTTATTTTGATATTTGTTAATTTATCGCCTAACTAACCGACAAAGAGATTAAAATATGCATGCAAGCTTGATCTGCGGGTTTTATTGTTTAATAAGAACCGCTTATAAAAGTCTTGTAATGGCGATCACATCTTAGGTAATCTCCAATAAGACAGACCTCCTCAAGCACACATTTAAGTTTCTTTTTTATAACTTTCATTTTTACCTTTCCTAGTACAGATTTACCAAAAAAACTCAAAGAAGTTTTGTGCCGCAAGATAATTTCGAAATTACAGACTATTTAAAGGACGAAAAGCTTGGGATTGGCCTGCAGTCCCACCTGGTGATTTTCAACCTTTTTTTATGTCCCACTGCCATGTGACACAGGTCTCTTCCCCTCCCCGGGGATTTGAATTAGGGAAGCCGCTGGATTCCGAGGCCTAAGGACGGACTGGCGAATATTAGGGGAGACCTATTTCCAGAAGTGGACATTTAAAAGCGGATGGATGGCTGGATAAATAATGTATTATATAGGTAGTATGACTTGCACTGACTACTATTCCTTGTTATTTACTGAGCTTAGCTGGTCACAATCCTACTTTTTTTTAAATAACGATTTTAATTTCATTATCTGTCTGAAAGCCTAGCAGGGCGCAGTTTCCTCAGACAATTGAAAATTGATAGGTAAGTAGGTATAGTCCCTGTAGGTTCGGGATTCTGAATAGAGCTACGGTATATGCCTGCCCCTCCTGCCTGATCGTAAGACTTAAGAGGCGACTAAAAGGGGGCTTCCGGGGTTGCGGGCGGTGAGAATGGTAGCCGCAGCCAGTCGTACATTCATCTAGATGAAAAAAATCTAGTCTATTTTGGGTCCGGATTATTACACACTTGTGTGCGTCCATGGTATCCATTATACACGCAATCCTAGTCTGTGAGGGGTTATTCAAAAATTCATCGCTTTTATCGTCACCCCCATTCCTAACAGGCACTTGTATCTGTTATTGTTTGATAGGAAAATTATGGTATTTCATGATGAAAATTGTTAAATAAGAATACGGAATACAGTGTGGGAAAAAGCACAGTGTCCTTACGTGCATGTGACATTCTTTCTTTGATTTTGTTTGTGTAAAGAGTCTTACACATACTTAGCTGTTTTCACTTCGACGTTTCCGTTAAGATCAACATCGCCAGACAACAAAACAGAATATACTTTTGGAATTTGTAAGAAAAGTCCTACTACGCTAGATTCTATAGTACCTGGACGCCCGAGCGTTGCTCGGATAAAAACAATTTATTTACTTGGTTTATTAGCAAAACATTCATTGACTTAGTGTTACTTTACAAATCCTTTTGAAATACCTAGCTCCCAATTAAAAAAAAATGTCACAAAAAATAAAAAACGCAACTTGCCTACTTGAGATTTGAAACCGGGTCTCTAGCTCCGTAGTCGGCTTTCGTAACCATTCGACCAAGAAAGCTTTAATTCCGTTGACGAAATTTTTGTAGAGGTCTTTCATATCGACATTGTCATTTGTTTGAAGGGTGGATTGTCAAATGTTGACCATTTGACGGCTTTCTACGCCACAATATATTATTAATATTTTCCAACAGATGTCAGTAAGAGTAATTTTATATTTAACTGCATAAACATTGAAAAAAACGACAATTTCTATCAACAAAAATATGTGGATCGATTTATCATCCCCGCAACCAGTGTACTAAATTTCATCAAAATATTTGGAGCCGTTTTCGAGATTCAAAAAAATATATTTAGATATATACAAGAATTGCTCATTTAAAGGTATTAGATTAGGTATAACGTTCTCATTTTACTATAAGGTAATAAGATAAGTTTGAACAGCAATTTTGATGATTGAGTTCAAATTCCCGGCGCGCACCTCAGACGAAACCAAGTGCGAGTCGGACTCACGCACGAAGGGTTCCGTACCATTATCTATAAAAAATCAAGTTTATTGTATGGGAGCCCCCTTAAATATTTATTTTATTCTATTTTTAGTATTTGTATAGCAATAGCGGCAACAGAAATACACCATTGCCATTGATTATCCATAGAAATCATTGAATTAAGATTGAATGAGAGGTAAATTGTGGTTTACCATTTATGACGTATTAAAAAAAAAACACTTACTAGATCTCGTTCAAACCAATTTTTGGTGGAAGTTGGCAATCGTAATGTACATTATATATATTTTTTTAGTTTTATCATTCTCTTATTTTAGAAGTTACAGGGGGGACACACGTTTTACCACTTTGGAAGTGTCTCTCGCGGTGTCTCTCGCGCAATCTATTCAGTTTAGAAACCTCAATATCATTTTTGGAGATCTATCCATAAATACCCCACACGTATGGGTTTGATGAAAAAAAATTTGAGTTTCAGTTCTAAGTAGGTATGTGGAACCCTCAAAATTTATTACTTTTTTCCATTTTTGTGTGAAAATCTTAATGTGGTTCACAGAATACATCTACGTACCGAGTTTCAACAGCATAGTTCTTATAGTTTCGGAAAAAAGTGGCTGTTTCATACGGACGGACAGACAGACAGACAGACATCACGAATCCATAAGGGTTCTGTTTTTTGCCATTTGACTACGGAACCCTAAAAATTTGTTAAGTAAAGTAATGCTTCACACTCCACAGTAGGGTGGATATACCCTGTGTCGTAGGTACCATGGACACAAACAAAGACAGAAACACTAACACCCAGACCGAGAACAGAAATTTAAACCCATCATTCAAATTTCTGTTTCGCCCGGAATCGAACCCGGGATCCTCCGATTGGCAGTCCGGCATGGTGACCATTGCGCCACGCAGGTCGTGTAAGTACGTATTTATTTATGATTGTTCCACGGTGAGGAAAAATATTGTGATGTTACAATGTTTTCGATCACTGCGCATGCCTCAGAGAAATGCCTGACGACCCGCGTGACGTTAACATGCCGGACTGCCGATCGGAGGGTCCCGGGTTCGATTCCCGGCAAAGCAGAAATTTGAACGACATGAATATATATAGGTATTACATATAATATTTCGTTAACGACTGTGTGCCAGTTTCCTTAGATCACCTTTACTGAATAAATGAAAGCGTCATTATGAAACTTTCCTATTTGTAATGCCGTTTACTTTGAACTTGCATCGTTAAAATAATTATATAATTTGAATTTTAAAAATTCATTAAAATAATTATATAATTATGCTTCATTTATGTTTTCAACGTAGATTTTTATTTTGTTAAATATTTTATATCGTTTACGATATTCACTATGCAATTACCGTAGCAGCGATAGCACAGTATTATGACATTGGTATCCGAATTAAGGAGTCCCTAGATCACATCCCGGTGGTATGACTCTTTTCATCCCTACTTAATAATATTATAAATTCGAAAGTAACTCTGTATGTCTGTTACGCTTTCCCGCTTAAACTACTGAACCAATTTTAATGAAATTTAGAATACAGATACAGTGGTCCTTGGGAAAGGACATATGATGCTTTTTATCCCACGGGAACCTATAAAACGGTTCCACGCGAGCGAAGCCGCTGGCGCTAGATATTATATAATTTTTATATGCATATTTATCACCACTTCATGGAAAGAAAAATCATTGTAAATACTAAGATGTATACCGACACTTAGCATGTCTGAGAATAACGCATACAAAACCACATAAAGCCAACGTGGTGAACAATGGCATGTTCCTTTTTTTTGTTATCGGGGTGAAACCTTCAAAAGGTACCCGGCACCTTGGGAGAGAGTACCAGGTTATGCAGGGATTTGACCGCACTAAAACCCCCTCGGTGGCTGCCACTGCGCTTAGGGAGGACTCGGGGATCTCCGGCGGAACGCACCGGTGTCCTCCACGCGCGACGCCCCAGAACGGGCCCATCTTCGGGAGAGCAGCTGTGCTCTCCTGCACCTTCCGATGCTTACGGCGACATGCGGCCACGCACACATCGCCGCCGTTCCCGGGGCTGCTGGTTGGATGGATCGAGCTCCCACTCACACCGTCCACAACCCCGGAAGCCCCCTTTTAGTCGCCTCTTACGATCAGGCAGGGGATACCGTAGCTCTATTCTTAATCCCAAAGCTACAGGGACTAATAGCAGTTAATTTTAAAATGAGTAAAAGAAATTAAATTAATAATTAATCAAGTTTTCCCTTTTAATTTGAGAACTCTGTTAAATATAGAAAACTCTCATAGTTTATTTTCTACTGATTTGAAGAATTGCAATGCAACATCAGTACATGTCACTTAATTTATTATATATTACTTTATGTAAAGTACTCTTAAGTAAAAAATGTTTAAAAAAACGTGTTAGTTTTACTTTTGAGAGAGAACCATAATAACAAACAAAAGTCCTGTACCATGAAATGAAATGAAATGAAAATACTTTATTGTTGACTGTTTACACACCTAAAATAAGATGTTTAAAATTATAATTGGAGTTTTAAACAGTCTACCATGTTCTGGCATACAATATTATTAATTAAAATTAACTAAAAATATTTTGTTTTAGGATCCGATAAGAATAATCTTAACGGATCATCGGCTTTTGATGCCTACCCACCGCTGGGTCAATGAGAGAAAAACGGCCGGCGGAAAAAAAAAACCAATCTTTACATTTCAAGTTGCGTCGTTAAGAATTTCAAAACAAGGAAACATTTCAATGAAAGTCTGTTTAAAATAGATTACCTTAACAGGTACGTAGCAGGAACTTTCTTGAAACGAAACGATATTGCATATTTCCGCCGGCAAGTATGTACCTTTAGCCTATAAAATAGCTGTACATAAACTTAACAAATTGACTCCCCCGAAACATAAATTAGAACGCCACAGCAGGAACGAAATTTAATTTTGTTTAACATAAAGATTTAGCTGCTCAAGCGAAAACAATTTCGGAGATTACGAAGTACTTAACTGAAGACATTTTGTAATAGCTCCGTAATTTGTAAGAAGGTCTTTGGAGATTACGATGTAAATAGGTAAGTAGTAGCACTCAAACAGTTCTTCGATACTTGTATAGCATTGGTATTTATTGAAACTGCTATTGAACTGATAGATAACTGTAATAAAATATTATATATAAAAATACTCCTAATACCCAATATTAGTTACCTCTTGTAGCAATATTACCTGGGAATAATCTACGGTCATATAACTTTTTATATGATACGGCCAAAGATGACATCCGCCACGTGTATCCACATAACAATATTAAAGTGTCCCGAAAGGGCCTCTACGTGTTGGACCAATGTCCCAATGACGCAAGCCTTCCAAATTACCATGTCAACCCGTGATTCGTCAGGAGATACAAATAATCTTATGTATAAAATTCTCGTGTCACAATGTTGTTACCATACTCCTCCGAAACGGCTCTACCAATTCTCATGAAATTTTTTGTGCATTTCGGGTAGGTCTGAGAATCAGTCAACATCTATTTTTCATTCCCCTAAGTGATAAGGGTGGCCCACCCCAAACATTTAAACGCAGTACGGAGCTCGCGGGGTCAGCTAGTAATAATATAATATTCAAAGTTATCAATAATAGTAAGTGAACTTGGAAAGGCACTAAATCTACCTACAGTTGGTGCAGAATGCAAGAGATATATAAAATGCAGTAATACAGTAAGTTAGTGCCATGACAAATTTCACGCGTCTAAATTCGCGATTCGTGATTCGCTGTGGATAGACATAAAATAAGTTGTTGAGCCTTTCCAGAGGTCTTGTCTGTTTCCTTATTGACAATTAGCCACTTACTTCACTAATCCGCATCAGAGAAGGCTTCTCCTCTGGGAAGTAAGGATGCTGAAAATATTTAGCTAGCTAAGTAATGTATGCGTACTCATCCATTGCTTGTGGCTTGTTTCTAACGCAAATTTAGGGTTTATCGACAGTGGACTGTAAATTATTGATATCGTTATCTGTAACATAGTGAACTGAATAATCTTAAAACTTTAAGAGATCATTGATTCATATCAAGGAGTAAGTCAATTTGACGCCCGTGATTTGAAAAGAAAATCTACTTGCTTCATATAATAATACAACTTAATTTATCAGTTGTACTAATCTGAGATTAGTTACCTAATTACATAATAATACGTTTCGTATCCACGTGGTTGTGATCATAAATTTTCAGTTCTATTTACAAAACAGCCCAATTACCTGAAGATTCACTATTTCGGATTGTGACGTAGAAAAACATTACGTAGGTTTGTGCGTGGATGGGAACAATTATTATTTTCATTGACACGGTATTTTATAATAAGAAGTAAAAATTTAAAACAAGTATACTAGGACACTCGACTGATTTAGTCCCTGTAGCTTCGGGATCAAGAATAGAGCTACGGTATCCCCTGCCTGATCGTAAGAGGCGACTAAAAGGGGGGCTTCCGGGGCTGCGGGCGGTGAGAGTGGGAGCTCGACCCGTCCAGCCAGCAGCCCCGGGAATGACGGTGGTGTGTGCGTGGCCGCATGCCGCCGTAAGCATCGGAAGGTGCAGGAGATCACATCTGCTCTCCCAAAGATGGGCCCGTTCCAGGGCGTCGCGTATGGAGGACACCGGTGCGTTACATGGGAGATCCCGGAGTCCTCCCATAACACAGAGGAGGCCACCGAGGGGGTTTTAGTGAGGTTCAAATCCCACATAACCCGGTGTCCTCTCCCAAGGTGCTGGGTACCTTTTGAAGGTATCCCCCCGATACCAAAAAAAAGGATACTCGACTGGTCCCTGTAGCTTCGGGATTAAGAATAGAGCTACGGTATCCCCTGTCTGATCGTAAGAGGCTACTAAAAGGGGGCTTCCGGGGTTGCGGGCGGTGAGTGTGGGAGCTCGATCCGTCCAGCGAGCAGCCCCGGCAAAGACGGCGGTGTGTGCGTGACAGCATGACGCTCTAAGCATCGGAAGTTATAGGAGAGCGGAGAGCATATCTGCTCTCCCAAAGATGGGCCCGTTCCAGGGCGCCGCGCGTGGACTACACCACCCCGATACAAAAAGGACACTCAGCTGACTTCTTGAATTTGTGTTTAGAAGGCTTAACTTAAAGACTAAGTACTTTAGAAGGCTATAATTTTTGACCATTAATAAAACATCCTTACGGAAATTAGCAGGGAAATTATTGAAGCACAAAGGAAAGTATCAATCTTGTGTTGGAAAGAAAGTTAAATCCATTTAATTGCAATGTTTTCCGTCATCGCACAATCTTGAAAGTGGCACAAATTTTCTCAAAGTCATATCCATCAAACGTGCCTTACCATTCTTCCTAATTATGATAGGATATCCCTTCCCAGGCAATAAAAGGGAAAAAAAGGAAAATTTGGTCTGAGTAGAGAAATAATGTTCAACCTCTAGAATTTCTATCTGCCGTTTCAGTTTTTCAAGCCTACAGTAACCAGTAACAAAGACGGATAAGATAATTTAAGAAGACGGAGAAAGTATATCATCGTTCAACTTTCAACAAATATGTGCTGAAAACAGTTCCCCTCTTCAAAAATTGTTATAATTTAGAAATTTTTATGTTATGATTTGATTACCTTTTCAAGTTTTATTAATATAAGTACCTACGTATCTTTCTTGGTGTTGCATAGTCCATAGCCGAATGAGAACATTTCTGGCTTATTTCCAAGGTCAATTGTCTAAATCGTACCTGTTTATTTGATTTCATTTTTCTCTGCGCTTATTGCGCTGTTGGTATTCAAATTCGGAGAAATTTCAATTCCCTTTAAGATCGTCATCGTCTACCTCGTTGACTTCATTTTATTCGTAACTCCAGTGCTCAAGTGCTTCTATGTGTTCTGGAACCAATTTAGTTTTTATGGAAAACTAATATATGTGGTTTTCCGTCGCACGCCGATCAATCTCATCTCTGGCCAATGTCCAAGGTCTGGAGTCACCCAACCTGTCTGCTGTTCTTTCTCACTATATTATTTCACGTCAACTATTTCTCGCATTCCAACCTGTCATTATAGCCATTCATCTTAGCCTTAGTTGGTTCCGTGTTCTTGGGTCTCATCAAAAATTTATTGCCAGTTAGTATACAAAAAATGAGAGTTGTGAGAAATGTAACATTCATAAGTGCCAATTTTAAAATTGGATATGACAAACATTGGTAAATCGATATATTTCCGGTACACGGCTGTAGTAGAGAAAAGCAGAAACAATTTTTGTGGAAGCGAGAAAATTTATGAACCACGTATTTTATACATAAGCCATACGGTATAAGATAAAACGGGACCATCTTAACAAAAAAATTCTAGAAAGCTTTTAATGCTCGAAGCAATCGATGTTCACTTGAACTATTATGCGTTTTCAGGAAAAAGATACGTGATCTCTACTTACGTAAAATACGGAGAAGCGAGGAAGCGATCCAACGTTAATGGAAAATGGTTACGGTATGAGGTCTTACGACATTGCCATTGTAATTTTCCTAAAAATATTTTTTTACGTTCTACGTCACGAAGTCCCTTCGGCTATGAATGTTGTGCATGCCCATCCATATTGTTTTAGTGTGTGTAACCTCGTGAGCGATCAGTGTGATTAACATCAGTATGACAGCTAAGCATAGAGGAGTTGTCCGTGAGATTTTTAAAGGTGTTTTCAGATTTCTACATCACTACAATGAGTACAACCAGAGCAGATGGGACATCGTGAAACAGGATATCTATACTTACAAAGCGTCATACTTTTCATGTAACGATATTTTTTTAGGAGAATGAAAAAGGACACTTGGCTGCAACCCTTTTTGCGAGCCACTGCTGGGCATGGGTCTCTCCCCATTATTAGGGAGGCCTAGAGCTTAATCCACCACGCTGCTCCAATGCGGATTGGTGGAGATGCGGGCTAGTGGCCAACCTGCTGTTAAATATTTTCAAACCGCTCATAAGTCTCCTATAACAACCGGGATAATAACCAGCATCGACAGCTTAACGTGCCCTTCGTAGCACGGAAACGCGCATGACATTTTTTGATCTCACACCCGACCGCACCTTAGCTGCATAGATCGCTTGTATTCTACGCTACCCGCTGGGCAATGCTCGCTTTCTATAATCAAATATTCTCTTGGCATCCCTATATAGATAATCGCTACTCACGAGGCAC
The DNA here is from genome assembly GCA_911387765.1 of Pyrgus malvae. Taxonomy (NCBI): domain Eukaryota; kingdom Metazoa; phylum Arthropoda; class Insecta; order Lepidoptera; family Hesperiidae; genus Pyrgus; species Pyrgus malvae. Next base: position 8,000,641 of record OU426947.1, read on the forward strand.
CACATTATATAATATGCGAGAGGAGAAAATGATAGGTGACCTCTCTTCAGGTTATATACGGGGAAGGTAAAAAGACCCGACATTGATAGACGATGGTATCAATATGATGATATATTATCATCTTCATAACTATACCTACTTCATCTGTCTTCCTTACAATGCACATTTGTTTTTTTCTTTGAGAAAATTGAAAGCTACGAGTAGTAAAGTAAGATAGATTATAGCTTTATTGGAAATGTGTTAGGGACGTCCTATACGTCCTATACGTTCCTAACACATTTCCAATGGGAGGTAGAACGTTGGGAGGTAATAAAATATAATATATATATAAATATATTTATATAAATGAAACTCTACTTCCTTTAGTCACGGCATCACGCGTGCACGGCTGGACCAATTTCGCTAATTCTTTTTTTTTGTGTTTGTTATTGTCAGGAGAAGGTTCTTATGAAAGAAAAAATAAGAAAGTTACGTGGAAAATAAGAAACTTTCAAAATACTTTCACCTCTTTATTTTTTTTTCATTTAAAATATTCTATAATCATAGTTAAGACAATATAATGTCTATCAGGTCAGCTAGTACAATAATAAAACATACTTCAAACAATGAACAATGAATAGAGGATAGACATTAGTATTATAACTATTATAAGATTTATAAGTGAGCGTTGTATTTTTTCATGCAGACTGTCGGAGAGTGTCGGAGCCCTTATGAGCGGTTTAAAGAATATCCGATAGTGAGTTGGCCACTAACCAGCATCTGCACCGACCCGCATTGAGCAGCGTGGCGGAGTAAGCTCCGGGCCTCCCCAATAATGGTGAGAGACCTTACCCATCGATAGATATCCAGCCAAGCAATGCGATTTGAAGAATAGAAACATTTCTGGTTAAGAGTTCAGTTTGTGAAGTAGAAAATACGAATTTATTTAATTTATTAGTATTTATAAGCAAAATGAGCAGCGATGGCCGAGTGGTAAAAGACGCGGTCTTCTACGCGACCGATCCCGGGTTCAAATCCTCGGCGCGCACCTCTGACAAAGAAATTTGTAATATGCGCATTTATCGCTGCTCCACGGTGATGGAAAATATTGTGATATTTAATTGAATACGATGTTCTCCATCGCCGTGCATGCCTGAGAGAAATTCATAATTTCTCGAAAGCATGACGTCCACCAATCCGCAATTGGCCAGCGTGGTGGACTATGGTCTAAATCCCTCTCACTTGTGAGAAGGAGACCTGTGCCCAGCAGTGGGACATAAAAAAAGGAAAATGGAAAGAAAATTTGAAAAAGTTATCTTAAATCGACGTTCTCGTGCGTCTTCAGCGACACATACGGGTAATTTGCGCTTCCCGGGAAAATGATATGTGAACTCTCTTAAAGTAAAATACGGGCAAAGTGCGGAGAACCGACGTTGATGGACGTTGGTAACGATATACCATTATCGCCCTCGTAACGCTACCTGCGTCATCTGTCTCCCTAACAATGCAGCTTTACCTTGAAACATGCATTTGTGGATAGCTCTGGGAAGTAGAACTAAAAAGTATCATGCGTACTTCTATACCAATAGTATAAAGATGGAGAGTTTGTTTGTTTGTTTCTCAGGAACTACTGAATTGAATTGATAACATATTTTTGTGTTGGGTGGTCCATTTATAGAGAAATTCAGTTTTATAGCTAACTATCGTACATCTAATACCTTTAAACGAGTAATTCTTTTATAAACCTAAATATATATTTTGAATCTCGGAAAAGGCTCCAACGATTTTGATGAAATTTCTACCCTGGTTTCAGGGGTGATAAATCGATTCAACTAGGTTTTATTTTTAGAAATTTTCAATTATTAAAAAAAATATTTTCATCGATATAATCAACTTAAATATAAAGTGAAAAATACGACTCTTTCTGACATCTATTGGAGAGTATTAATAATATTGTAGCGTAGAACGCCGTCAAACGCCATCCGTCAATCCGACGTTCAAAGAAATGACAATGTCGATTTGAAAGACGTGGGTTCAAACCTCAATCAAAACCATTTTGTTTGTTTTTATTTTTGTGAAAATATTTTTTATTGGGAGCTATTTCAGATGGTGTTGTTAGGTAACATTAGGCAAATGAGTGTTTCTTTTGAAATTAAAATAAGAAAATAAATTGTTTTTATCCGACCAACGCTCGGTCGTCCAGGTACTATAATATATAAATAGACTAATCACATTAGGTTAGGACTAATCGGAACGGATGTACCAATGGTGTTCTGTGGATGTACCCCACCAATATAACTACAAAAATAAACGATACCTATATATATATATATCTTTTTTTGGTATCGGGGGAAAACCTTCAAAAGGTACCCGACACCTTGGGAGAGAATACCGGGATATGTGGGATTTGACCGCACTAAAACCCCCTCGGTGGCCTGCCTCTGCGTCTTTGAGGACTCCGGGATCTCGATTGGAACGCACCGGTGTCCTCCACGCGCGGCACACCAGAACGGACCCATCTTCGGGAGAGTAGATGTGCTCTCCTGCACCTTCAGGTGTTCACGGAGGCATGCGGCCACGCATACACCGCCGTCCCTACCGGGGCTGCTGCCTGGACGGGTCAAGCTCCCACTCTCAACGTCCGCATCCCCGGAAACCCCCTTTTAGTCGCCTCTTACGATCAGGCAGGGGATACCGTTGCTCTCTTCCTACCTGCACTCAACATAGAGATAGATGGTTAAATACACACGCTACTAACACAGCGGCGTTCCTCAACAGGCACGGGTTTGTCAAATAGTAGGGATGCTACAAACCGTCACACAGGGTCGTCTTTTGAGGGCTTTTTTCATCGATCGCCGTAACTTTCGTTACGACATGTTCTTCAAAGAAGATGTCCATAAGCAATGATAATATTGGCTGCAACCCTTTTTAAGTCTCACTGCTAGGCACGCATCTCTCCAATTATTAGGAAGGTCTGAAGCTTACTCTACCATACTGCTCCAATGTTGGGTTAGTGGCCAACACGCTGTCGGATGTTTACATACAGCCTTCAAAAACGCTGAACAACTGCTGTCTATCGATAACAACCGAGATCGGTGACTTAACGTGCCTTCTGAAGCACGGCGATGCGCATGACATGTGCAACTAGCTGTAACCCATCTCACAACTGAATTCGCTTCGCTTAGCTGCGCAGGTCGCTTGCGTTCACGATAACCGCTGAGGTATGCGCTCTTCAGCAGCAACAGTAGGTATATTTAATCACTTTATTATTTGAATTGTTTTTCAGTGTAACAAGATCCAATTTTCAATCAGTAGCCAAGCCGGTGTGAAGAGCGTCCTTTGATTATACAATCGGGCGATTCAATTCCAGTCTCACCTGTCTGTTTTAATTATTGAAGTGTAATTAGCGGCACTTATTAACGAGAAGCTTTCGAGAATCCTTCGCTCCTTGTAAAGAAATGTATTAGGATCTGTACTATTTCCTCCAAGCATACAGTGGATCCATCAAAATGAAAGCGTATCGTACGTGCCGCGATAGTAAAACTGCAAAAATTTACGATACCTGCACTCAACAGAGCGAGAGATCGTAAAATACACATTGGCTAACCACACAGCTGCGTTCCTCAACACGTACGGGTTTTTCCAATAATTTGGGAGGCCACAAGCCTTAACATAGGGTTTTTTTGAGGACATTTTTCATCATTCGTCGGAGCCAAAAAACAAATGATTTTCAAGTAAAATGTCCAGAAACAGAGACAATATTGGCTACAACACTTTTTGCGTCCCACTGATAGCCATAGGTCTCTCTCCATTAGTGGGAGGCCTGGACTTTACTCCACCATGAGCTCCAATGCGGTTTGGTGGAGATGGTTAGTGACCAATACTGACCAACCCGCTGTCAGATGTTTTCAAACCACCCATACTACTCATTAGGCTGATCGATTGCTATCCATCGCTAACAACCTGGACCGACCTTGCACGAACGTGCACGCCAAAGCATGACATTTGCCAGTACCGATCAACTATCTTACATCAGACCGTGCCTGTGTCGCTTAGCTGCATAGATCGCTTGCATTGTAGTGTCAACGTGTTGCTGTTACGAGAAATACGAGTAAATTTTTTTTTCTTATTAGAATTGTTTAAGCTGAAGAATTGTATGTTTTGTTTTAGTAACGAGATTCAATTGTCAATCAGTAGCCAAGCCGGTGTGAAGAGCGTCCTTGGATTATACAATGGGGTGATTGAATTCCAGTCTCAACTGTCTCTTTCAATTGTTGAAGTGTGATTAGCGTCACTTGTTAACGAAAAGTTTTCGAGAATCCTTTGTTCCTTGTAAAGAAAATTATTAGGATCTCTCATTAAGTACTTCACGTCCCTAATAATGGAAAGTCGAAAAATATTGCTAAGGTATGTTATGTTAGGACTTATCGGTTAGAAATCATACGAATGTGGTTTGGTCATCAAAGTGATGCAATATATGACCTACTTATATTCCTCTTAATTCTAAAAACCTATTGGAATCATAGGAAAATTGCAACATATCTATGTATGTATTTATATATATATGCATATGTACAGTTAAGTATGTAAGTATGTGTATGTTTATAAATATAAATATTGCCTAATATGCCTATGTATATTTATATTTTTATCTATGTGCACCTCAACAACACGCTACCTCTTACCAAATTTTCCTCTACCCTAAGGTAGTCTGGAAGAGATCGCTAGAAGCGATAAGACTGCCTTTTGTCCACTAGAAACTAAAATTTTATAAATTGGCATGTGTTGATTTTACTGTTATGTATGGTGTACAAAAGCATATTTGTATTGTATTGTATAATTCGCCGTTTCCAGTAATGGAAAATTGCAAGGGGTTAAAAAATTACCGTAAAACTTTACAAACACATCACTTTAAACTCTAAACGCATATACCTCCGTTCACTATAAGAAAAAATAAACAAGGTAAGATTTAGTGCATCGATTACCTTGATCACAGAACTTACGAAATCTATCTTTAAACTGGTATCGATATCCGGCAGTAAATTATCTAAAAATATAAAGAAAGAGTACTTACTATAAAATAGAATTGATTCAGTTGAGACCGTTCCGAGAGGTGAGCGAATAAAAAATTCAACTATTTCGTCAGCTTTTTTCCTCTTAGTGTACAAAACCCATTCTGGTGGGTGCACAAAGCTGATGACGCCGAACCTCGTATGGTTCAAGTAAAATAAATAATTATAAAAAGCACAAAATTGGGTTTAAGTGTAATTAATGAAAACTGTAAAATTGAAAACTACTTTAATGTTTCTTATGTACACTTCTGTAATAGTCATTTTAAGAATTTAAGTTTTAATTAAGTTTAAATAATTATTTTATATAATAAATTTTGTACACCCTAAGGGGTAAATATGGAGTTTTAAATATTTTGTAAAACCTTTTTTACCCATATTTGAGCAAATAAAATATTTTCATTTCATTTCCTAATTAATTTTAATTGTAAAATTAGCGGAGTCCCCTGTATTTCTGAAATTCCTGAAACCCGAAGATTTATGTACGACTAAGATGATAATAAGCACTTCAGTCATGTATATTGTAAATTTGTAGGTACTTACATTTCACTAGTAGAAAAAGTTTTAGATTCTTCCTTTAAAGAACTTGCATAATTTATATATATTTTTACACTGGATTGAAATTTATGCATGACATACGACTAAAATATATTTTGAAATAAAGTCTATATTGACATTAATTGATGGTTTGTATCATATAATTTTATTTTACAAAAAGGAAAGCCCTGCGCCACGCTATAAATAAGGCTGTTTTACGAATAATCATAGGATTTCTCAAATCCATTAATGTGACGGATTTAAAAGTAATTGCAAATATAGTCGTTAACGTCTCACAAGTAGTACTTATTCATGAAATTCGCATCTTATTGGCGGTGAGACGAGTCTCTCGGTTATAAACAGTGCCATACATTTCATGAAAAGAAACCGTAGATTTGATTTAATGAAACCGGTCACCTAGGTAGCGTTTGTTGTTTCTACCGTCTAAAATTATCTTTTTGGCAGTTATCTAGTGGTTCTGTGATCTGTTTTATATTGGGACTAGGAAATGATAGTTGTTTCCAAGAAATGATTTCGCTGGAAACTAATCATCGCGAGATTGTATCGCTCGGACAAAGTGGGTTTTCAAGTTTTTGGACTCAAATAAAATAAATGTGATGAAATATATTGTGCTCTCGGAAACATGGTGGATTTGGAACATTACTTTTCGAGTATACCGGGTTATCGAAGTGTTTAAGTAGAGTATTTGATAGTACTAGTTAGTATTGTACAATTTATTGTTCTGAGTCACACTATAAACGCACAGAAATGGAAACACTATCTACTATAAAGATATATTAAAATTTGCTGTTGAATTTACTATAATAATATTTTCTATACCAATATATAAAGCTGAAGAGTTTGTTAGTTTGAACGCGCTTATCTCAGGAACTACTGGTCCGAATTGAAAATATATTTTTGTTGGATAGTACATTTATCGAGGAAGGCTTTAGGCTATATATAACATTACGCTATGACTAATACCAAAACCCACGCGGACGAAGTTGTGGGCGGCCGCTAGTAATTAATAATAAAGTTTTGACGCCGGACATTGGTAAAATCGCATCTCCCAAAACGCACTATGGCATAAGAAAATTTACATGTTTTTTTTTAAAATTGTGCTTGAAACGACGATTAAACTTTCAGCACATCTAATAGCCTAAAAGTTACTACATTTTTATTTTTTAAATCACTTTTACGGCATTGGATGAAATCCTTTCAGCCATTCAATATTTTCGTTTCATTTTTTAATAATGGGGTCGCAAACTTTGTGCACACTGCCAGCGTCAAGTATAATTTTTGCATCACATAGAAAAATCAGTGAATCGTCAGTAATCAGTCAGTTTAGTCTGTTAGATGTTTAAGTAAAGCGATGGCTACTTTACAGGAACGTGTCCTTAGGAGTTTTGGAGCGAAAAAAGATATTTTCGCACGGTTTTTTATTTCACAACACTCTTGCACTGTAATTTACCTATATCGAACAAAATGCCATCAACTTTGTCCGATACAACTTTAAATTACACCAAGAAAATGAGAATAAAACAAGAGCATAATATGTTTTTTCCGACTTTTCGACAAAACTCGCATTTTTTTAAAGAAAATATCAAAGTCATTGTATACATATTTCAGCCATGGGTGATCATTATGGTATTATATTTAGGTGTATCAAGCGTGATCACCAATGATTATGTATGTAAAAGGTAAAAACTTTGTTTTGAAAATCTTCAGACCTAAAAAACTACAAGTATTTTGAAATAAGAACTTGTCCAGTTTTCATCTTCTGTCACACTGAAGTATATTTGCATTACTTTTTAGATGTCCATTGTAATTTGACCACACGTGCGTTAACAATATCCGTAATACAGTATGGATAAGCGCATGTGACGTTAACAATGACGATTAATTGAATAGATAGCATTGCGGCGGCCCACTGCTAAATGACGGATCATTGTTCGATCACCAAATCACGGCGTTAGCATAATGTATGGCCGCATTGTCTTTATTATGGTCTTTCTCAAATCGGTTGGTACATTATCCATAGATTTGTTAGTTTATCATTTTTTCGTCAGTAGCAAATTAAAGGTGCTGCTTGTAAAGAGTGTAAGTACGCGTACTTAGTTTACTCGTTACGTTACATGTTACGTTATCGTCTGTCACTCCTTTAAAAGTTTGGAATAACTCAACAACTCAAGGATTTTTGGCGGGAAGTCTGAAGGGGCAAGTGGTGCTCTTGTTTTATTTTCATTTGCTTGGTGTAGTTTTGAGTTATATCGGATAAAGTTGATGGCATTTTGTTCGATATATGTTAGTGATAGTGCACGAGAGTAGTGAAATAAAATAACAGTGCGAAAACATGTTTTTTCGGCTCTCCTCCAAAAGTAAAGTAGGCATCACTTTACTTGAACATTTGACTGACTAGACTGACGTCTTACTGATTTTTTCTATGACTACTAAGTGATACAAAATTATACTTGACACTGGCAATACGAACAGAGTTTGTGATGCCATTATTAAAAATGCAATGAACTCTGGGATCGATTCAGGAGAGACATCTCAAAGATAAATGTCTCTTTTTAGCTCAGGTATTTGTTTTACTCGTTTTAGTATGACTGAATCTAGAACGGAGTGTCATAGTATGGGGTTATTTGTAGGAAGTGTTAAGAAATTTTAAGATAGTTCAAAACTTTAAATATTGCGAAATAATGGCAAACTTCCATCAGAAATGTTTTGGTAAAGTAGCTATCGTTCGACTCGGGTATCTAACTGACTATCTATTTACATAGGGATAACTGAATTTATCTATTATTATGCCCTAGGTTTGGACTGTAAGGCGAGCGAGAATTCTTAATCTTAATACTGCACGCGAATCAAAAAGTAAAATATTCTTATTAATCGCTATTGTTTTCTTGTGGCAGATAATAATATAATATGATAATATGTAATAACAATAATATCTACATTGTCTGTTTAAAAAGTGGATTGTGATTGGATTGGATGTTATCAAACGGATAAAGTTTAACGATATCTATCGAAAGCCCATGACCGACATATTAATGTGCCCTCAGAAGCACGGAAATGCGTATAAAATTTGATTTGTCAGTAGCAGTCACCCATCTGACATTTGACCACACCCGTATTTTATTTGGCCGCGTAGATCGCTTGCGTTCTACAGCAGTCGCTGGGCCATGCGAGCTTCGGTATAACATTTAACACGCCATAAAACGACTTTGATGCAGCGTGCACTCAGGGTTTATTCGCGTGCGGTGCACTTTATCACCCTATTTTATGAACGCACATAAAAAAACAATTACGCTCTTTTTGACAGCGTTCAAAGTGTTTTTTTATTGTGTCTTTGTTCTCAAAGGCTTTGAATCAATCTTGGAATTTGGAAGATTGACGACGATGACCCGCCTGGCGTAATGGTTACCATGCCGGACTGCCGATCGGAGGGTCCCGGGTTCGATTCCCGGCGAAGCAGAAATTTGAATGATGAGTTTGAGTTTTTGTTCTCGGTCTGGGTGTTTGGGTTTCTGTCTTTGTGTGTGTTCATGGCACCCGCGACACAGGGTACATCTACCCTACTGTGGGGCTGTGAGTGTGAAGCGTTATTTATTATTATTTATTATTGATTCATAAAACTAAATGCAACGTTAAATTTAATACGTTTCACTTACGTAATAAGGTGTATGATGTCAGAATTATATTTCTAATGGTGACATTACAGTAATGGTTACGTGGCCGGCAATCGCTACTTATGAGAGAAAAACACGGTAACTACTTCTCTGGTACCCCATTTATAACAATCTTCAAAAGAAGGAGGTTACCAAATGGCCTATACGATTATTTATGCCATCTTATCGTAAATGCGTTTATACATCATAAAATCCATTAATTATTACGATATTTTGAAGTGAAAACTTCTTTAGCGGCGTTGAGCACTTTTTGTGGGATGGGTAAAAACTGTGAAACTCGCGCGAGGTCACGTGTGCTGATCGAAAATTTCGTAAGATAATAGAGGAGACGAGGAAGATCGACCTTCACCGATCTGATAATTCGATGAGACATATTTTTTACTAAATATAATTTATAAACATATATGCCTATGATAACTTGACTATCGAAAAGTGTTCATAGCTATTTTTAATTTAATTAATTTTAATCAATTTTCTTTCATATCACCTTCACTCTTGTAACAACCGAACGAGTGAATATCTTCACCGGCTCTTAGACCAAGATGGAGGGGTGACAGCTGATGACGGCTCATCTGACGGCTGTCTATAATTTTTTTTCTTCTATTATGGTATTGCAAACTCTGCATATTGCCAGCGTCAAGTATAATTTTATCTTAAAATTCGTTTATATCAAGTATTTAAAATATGGACATTGAACAAAGTGCATCTATTAATGAAAAAAGTGACGAAGAAATAGTGAAAGAAAATGAGAGAGTACTTTGTAAAAATACTAGATAGAAATTAATAGGAACTGATAATTCAAGCAATTTTTTAATATTTGTATGACAATGTATCATATTATTATGTTTGTATATTTAGATTTGAGCCGATTTTTATTGCATTGTGTTGACTAAATTCAAATGAGCGAATATAAGATCCAAGATTTGGCCTATTTGTTTAGCTTTTATAAACTTTTAGATTACCAATAACGTAAACGTGCGTACTATCGTCAATTTCTGACAGTGTCCCAGTTCTCGTCATTCATTATTACGGTACATTTAATGTCTGTTTTTCTATGGAATGACGAGAACAACTATGCTGACGATATTATGCGCGTTTATCTTACTAGATTAAAACAAAATATTAGTACGGAACGTAATCTAATCCCTAACGTAACAAAATAGCGAAACAATAATCTTAATACATATATAAAAAGTAAAGGGTTTTCTTTGTACGTAAAGACACGTTTTTCTCTATTATCACTAACTCCAATCAACTTCCCGTTGGGGTGGTAAATACCCCTTAGTACGTAGATGATAGTAAGGGAGTTTGATCGCGGTGGGTGGAGTGGGGAGCTGATGATGGAAGGTAATGCGACGGTTAGGAGTTGAGAGCAAATTCTTTCAACAAATGGGGTTTTGTTCGAAATCTTACATTCCTGAGATGGTACAGCTGTCACCAAGTCAAAGTCTGATGATGGGATCCCAGAGAAATCGAAGGGAACATACAAATTTTAAAGCACAATAATTGATTTTCATATTTTTACTAAAGCAAAACAGGCATTTGTGTATAAATATCATCATATCATGTTGCTTAGCTGATGATTGAAGGTACAACTCCTCAACGGTTAGGAGCTGAGAGCAAATTCTTTCATTAATTTATACGTTCAGGTGGACTGACAGTAGTATTCTTTCAGGCTATAAGATGGCTATTAGAAAACATGATTATAAAAGGTAAATCTCTTTAAAGTTTAGATCTCTTTAAAGTTTAGATTAAACATGCGACGTATTTTAACCCGAGCAACGCCGGGTTTCGCAGCTAGTATAATAATATAACATAACATGCGTTTTTAATATTTGCGAAACATTTTGTACACAGGATTTCGGGCCGTTTTTTATGTCTTAGCAAATACAGAATTGAGTGGCAAATTGTCATCCTTTTCTCTCAAATATCGATTTACGCATGCAGAAAAGAGATAATAAGATTCGTGATAATGTCTGTGATTCTATAGGCAAAATATACCAGTACGTTTAAAAAATTGGTGTTTATAAAACTGTGTGTTCTTTAAAACCACTAATAAATTAGAATAGGACTTTTCTTTTCTCAAATCTATGATATTTTGTCACTAATTTTATTCATATTTTCCCCTTGTTGTTATTTGACTTGACTCATAAACACTCTATCGCTATCAATTATTTATTAAAATATTTTTCTTTATAAATAAACCGAACAAAAAGGCAGACGGGCCTCGTGGTGTTAAGCGATCTCCGTCGCCTATGGACACGGGCAACCCTAGGGGATCCAAGCATTGCCGGCTTTGGAGGAGAGCTTTTTTACAGCTTTTTTGAAGAACTCCATGTTACATGTCCACTGGAAGTTCAGCTCAGCTGGAAGATTGTCCCATAACCTATACGTCCGTGGTAAAAAGGAGCGTGCAAAGCGGACTGTGGAGGACCGCCACGTGTCTATCTAGACTCGTGGCGATAGAACTATAACCTTCGTCTGGTGCTTAATCATGGAATCATGGAATGGTAATGTTTAGTTTATGAAAGAACTAATATTTATCAACTTTAATTTAATTAAAAAATAAAGTGGTCAAAAATTAATCTATTTATTCATTGTGCGCCGTGAGAGGAGTCTTCGCCACTCTTTTTCCCCCGTTTTTTTTTAAATTTAAAACAGTACAATATTCTCTAACTAAAATATAGATGGGTATATAATGACTCGTTCGTTTATATATACCTTAATTATTCCCTCCAACAACCCGGATTGGAGCAGCGCGGCTGAGCAAGGTCATAGTTTTCCCAATTATGGACAGATACCAGCAGTGGGATGCAAAAAAAGGGTTGCAGTTATAAGCAACTTCTATACCGACACCGTACAGAATACCTGCTTATATAAATATAATGCGTAACTTAACATAACTAAACAAATTTAATTATGGTCGTCTACAAAAGTAATGTGTTAACAAACTTTGGTAAAAAACCGTCCTTTTTTCGACTGTAAAAAGAACAACAATTATTATTCTGTTTATTACAGAAATTAAACTGACTAAAAAAGACAACGTGTTGCACTCCGATAATGCCGGCAGAAGTGAAAAGTCGAACAATAACGTTGTGCATTTTTGATATTTTGGAATGGTTAGGAAACGAATTGCTTTTATTATCAGTATTATTTTTCATCTAGTATTATTATAAAGTACTCACTTATTTTCTTTCACTATTTCTTCGTTACTTTTTTCGTTAATAGATGCAATTTGTTCAATATCCATATTTTAAATACTTGATATAAACGAATTTTACAAGTATAGACAGTCGAGCCGTCATCAGCGTCACCCCTCCATCTTATGAATATTCGATCAGGCCACGTGTCCTGACGCGAGCTTAACATTTTTTACCCATCCCAAAAAAAGTTCACAACGCCGCTAAAGAAGTTTTCACTTCAAAAATATAAAAAGAGAGTCATAGAGGTGTAAGAGGTACCTACTTGTGGTTTCAGTTCGGGTGTTTGTCAAGATTATTTCGATTACGATTCGAATGCGTAATTCACACTTTAGCGGTGCGGCAGTTTCAAAATATTGCTCAAAAGCAGACGCTTAGTTTTCTAAATAACAAATGGTGTTGGTGACGGAAGTATTGCCCTTGACGTAAACCCTAAAATAATCAAACGACGTTAAGAATATTTCTTTTTAAATTTGAGTTGAGAGGCAGAAGAGCAAGCAGGTACGTGGTGTTAACTGATCGCTGCCGCTCATGGATAGGTATCTTATACATTCTATCATGCATGACTTTTCTTACCGTGTCAGGAGTCATTAAATACGCACTAATTTGTAGTTATAACCGGGAAATTCTGCGTTGGAGATTGTCTTACCACTCGGCAATCGCTACTTGTATTAATTATAATGATAACAGTAGAGACTAAAGTTACAGCGTAAAAATAGGCTAAGCTTTATTGTAAGTCTGGCCTACATAAAATATATTAAAAGTTATTATAAAATACTTAAAAGTAAAGCAACCATTCACTCTAAAACCTAATCCGAATCACAGATATCCCAAGAGTAAAAGGTTTCCATTAATAAAATGTTGTCTAATGAAACGAAAATTATGCCCCTCAAGACTAACTTTAACTGTTTAATAAAAATATTTGCATAAAAATTACAAGAACTTCGCTAAACTTCTATGAAAAGATCAACCTCGAAAATCTGTTGAAAGAATTACGTAGAATGGATTAAAAACTTTTTATTCAAACAGAAAATATTCTTAAATAGGATTGTACGTTGGGACGCATTTATTCTATTGTATACCTCTATTCTTAACTAGCGGCCGGCCGCAACCACGTCCGCGTTGACGTTAGTTTTATATTTTTTCTAATATAAAAGTAGCCTAAGGTACTCATTATTACATCAACTACCGTTTTTCGTGCTTCGGAGGGCACGTTAAGCTGTTGGTACCGGTTGTTGTCGACAGATAACAGTCGTTAAACCTTGTCGGAGGCCTTATGGGCGGTTTGATCATATCCGACAGCGGGTTGGCTTCTAAACTGCATCTCCACCAACCCGCATTGGAGCAGCGTGGTGGAGTAAGCTCCAGGACTCCCCAATAGTGGGAAGAGACCCGTGCCCAGCAGTGGGACGTAAAAAGAGTTGCAGCCAATAATTTAATGTATTTTTTTTAATATATTGTAAAATTAATGAATAATTGGAATCTAATATCAATATCAATCTTGTATGTCACGATTTAATTATAATATGATTTCGTTTTTGTACGCCAATAGTGGCAGAATAAGAGGATTATCATAATTATGTGATTGTTATCCATCTATGTAAACACCTTATTCGACAAATAAACGATTATTTTAGTCTATTCTATTTATCTCTCACAGTTGTGTAAAAATGGATAAAGACAGAATATTGGGTAAATATTATTAGTGAAAACTGAATAATAGAATAAAATATATTCATCGTATAAATTAGTGTACGTTTTTATCAGGTTTTTACCTTAATAAATGATAGGTCTTATTTGCTTTAGGTTTTGTGTTATAAATTCAAAAATGTTTACAGTTTTGTGGAAAGAGAGGACGACAACACCGTGATCCATTATATTTATATAAATAGTAACGCTAATCGACTACACAATGACTTACTGTGTTTATATTAATAAAAAAGCTGATACAGTTTCGCACATCCGTATACAAAAACTGATTTTTTTTGAAGATACTCGTAATGTCATGTTAAATGTACATGAAACGGCCCTATTAGCTGCGCTAATCCAAAAACACTTTTAACGTAAGCTATTTTTCAATCTTATTTTTCGAATTTTTTTGTAGGCACCCAATGACTTGTATCACTAGAATAATTAAAAAGAAATGAAACTCACAACCTTCTTTTAAAAAATCATGCTCTAAAAAGTAAGAAACAAGAAACCATCCAAATATGTGCGTGTCAACTTTTCAGCTGTGTATGTCAACAACCCTGAGAATATCCAAGAAATTCAAGATCAATTGTCCGAAAATTCACATATTTCAATATCTTATTGAGCTTTCTTGATCACTTGCTTTTATATAACAGATACTAATAGGAAAGTTTATTTTTCTTCAAATCTTCACGTTAATAATGGTTGAGAATACGACTAGTTACACTTGATATGTGAAAGTACCCTGGGCCGATGGAGACCGAGTCTCTAGCCCTCAAATAAAAAAAAACTTTAGGTCAAATTGCCATCCAACACAGTTATCAAACAAAACAATTTTTATTGAATAATCATTTTTAGGATGTCTAAATTCAAAATACACGACCATTTTTCGAAACACGTGCACAGTTTGAAACGAGGAACTTGTTGTTTTAACCCCTAATCCAGCTTTAGCAATCACGCTCCCGCATGTTTTCGTTTCAGTTCTGAACCACTACATTTTCTGTATGAATATAAATGAAAGATACAATTTATGCAAATCTTCTATGTATTTATGCAAATCTTTTATATGTATGTACAAGAGTACAGGAAAGTGACGTCGGAACATTGGTGCAACAAATGCAATTTCTGGCCCATTTTCTCTTAAAATTGACTAAGTTCAATGTTTTTTTACTAATATTTTTTGTATGAGAGTGGCCTAAAGTCGCTCATACACTATGTGATTTTTACAGCAATACATTGCATTTTTTCGATCTGTTTAGATTTTAAAATGAACCAGAAATATGTGATATTCTATACCTATTACAGTAAAATTTACAAAACTATCACCGGCTTCAGGTCTATTAAGCAAAGTAACGAAATAAAAATTAAAAAGTGGGTCATTTAATAGTTTATTATTGAAATGATCAGTCATATTGTGCAATAAAACTTATGAAAATACTGTATTTTAACTGCAAAATCTCCTGTGTAAAATGAGCTAAATCAGCGAAATCGGAAAAATTTCGTATACGGCCTCTTAAACCAGTATTAACTCTAAAACTTACCTCCAAATCTGAGTCAAGACATTCCAAACTGGAGCGTAAAGATATCCTGTTAGGTCGCCTAGACAAACTATTTACACCCATCAGCTTATTTGATCTTCCAAGTGTAGCCGTCCCACAACCTATGATTTCTGGTTCGCGAAACGATAACTTCTTCCGGGGCCTTTCAATAATTTCCTGCATCTGTACATCCTGCCCTAACTTGTCCAAGACAGGTAGCACTAAGCGAGACTGCACACACACTTCCTCCGTTGAATCGTACTGCCGATGCAACGGCACGTCTTTTGTAAAACTTCCGCACTTATAGTCCAACCCATCTTCGTACCGTTTTGTTGCACCCACTGAGAGAGGTCTCGGCCTGACTCCAATGTACTCCCGCGGAACGTCGTCGGCTCTACTTCTGTGTTTTTTCCTAATATCACCAAATTCCGGCTCCGATCGACTATTCTTTAATATTTCCTGATTCTTCTTGGACTTGGGCTCCTGCTTCGATTGCTTCCGTTGCTGGTCATGCCTCGGTTTCAGCGCACCTCCGAGGGAAACCAGGGTGCTCCTAGCTTTTAGCAGGACTTCTGTCGGTAAGCTCTTCAAGAGATGCTCGTTCTTGCGCTTGACGTCGTGCTCCTTGTGATTAGACATTTCTTTAGTGGTACGATTTGAAAGAACATGTGAATTATTTTATGTTGGCCTGATACGCGATAATCTTACAAGTAAATGTGAAACGCGCTCTTCCGTACGGCTTCCCACGAAACAACTGAAGTGGCGGCGGCATGGTCGGCGCGTGCGTCGCGCGTCGCTACAAGCACCACAAATAAACACATTCGCGTATTTCCAACGACTCGGTGAATAATACACGCTCGCTCTTGACACCGCCGGTGTTACTAACAAGAATATCTTCTTGTAAGTGGCTTTGTGTATATTCAACTAATTAAAACTACTATGTTAAAAATTAAGAAGCGATATTATATATGTAATTGATTATTAGATATGAGTAGCGACAGACGAGTGCTTAAAACACTGGCCGCAGACAAAGGTGTCCTAAGTTAAAACCTCGGCGCGCTCCTCTGACTAAGAAATTTGTTCTTTATCGCTATATTAAACATTTTATTGTATTTTATTACGATATTTTACAATTACTACATACATATATGTCGCAGCTATCTGGTTAAATCTTGTTAAAATTGTAAATAAATAAAGTTTTGAGTCTAAAATAATCCCTTTAATTAGTTCAACCAAGGCGACATGAGATTCTCGGACATAAAACAGAAAAGACGTAAATAAAACGCGAAGATATTAAGTATAGAAACAAATTACGTCTGTTAATCAAACCAACCCCGAAGTTTAATCAAATGCGAAAAGTGAAATTAGAAATTGCGTATTAATTAGTCAAGAACAGGATTTCAAGTTTCAAAGTTACTTACTTATCTTTCGTTTCGTAACACGAAACTTGGAATTTCACGCCCAAATGAAATATCACAAAGTCAATTCTATGAAAGTTAGTAATAAAACTATAAATTGTCTTAAAGACTAAGAAAAGACACTATAAATTATGTAAAAGTCTAGGACGAGGCTAGTTTCTTAACCCTAGAATCATAAATATACGTCGCTTGTAGACACCAAACTGATAAAATGCTTACGAAAAGAGAAAGAGATATCAAGACATGTGTCATGTAACAACTAGAGTTCAGTTGGAAGCTAGAAATTCTGGCGTGTAAACATTTAGCCGTGGTTATACCACGTCCAAGTTCTATGAGATACGTACATGTTTATCAATAGTATAACAATTTTATAAAGTTACTAGTGGTCCGGGCGTTGGCGCTGTCCTGCCTTAAAATTATTGAAAGAGGATTTGTTTTTTTTTATTATCTTAAAGAGAAAAAAGACAAATAATGACATACGAACGTATGTCATTATTTGTCATCAACACTAGAAAAGCAGGCGCTCCTTGTATTGTGTCAACACTGTTATTCTAACTGTGTCAAAGTTTATAAGGACACGACATGAAATACAAACGTTTGACAAACAATTTATATGGAAAAACTACTTAAAAATAATTCAAAAAAATTAAGTGGACCAAGTTGTGAATCTCAAGCATTCTTAGATTTTCTTAAACACACACAAAACATTTCATCATAATCCGTCCAGTCGTTTAAGCGGAGTTCAGTGACATACACATGAATACAAGAAATATAAATAAATATTAAGACAAGTATTATTTTTTGCGTCATAAAACAAAAGTCCTGGAATGACTTTTGGAAAAAGGCACGTATTTTTTATTACACATTGTGACACATATTATTGACATGAATAATTGTTTGTTCAATTTGGTTTTTGTTATTCTGGTCTAGAGTATTTCACTGGTTATGAATAATTAATAATTGGTATTATTTTAGTGGTACGGTATTTTTATTTTATATTATTAACTGTTAACATGACTTCTCTGAGTGAAGACGCAGACGATGGACAAGCAAAGACCCTGCTGACAGTGAAGTCTGATGATAGTCTATGATAGAGTGAGTAACACTAAGTGATTCTGGCGTCATCAAATGCATCTTTGAGCCCACATTATTTCACCTAAACTATCTTCCAGGAATCGAGTCTGAGATTCTCGATGTGCAGTCCGACAGGGTAATTATTATATATAATATGCGGGTTGGTATGATGCGCGCATGGCCCGGCGACGAGAGTAGATTGCAAGCGATCTATGCAGCTAAGCCAAACGGGCCCAATTAGGTGTAATATGGCAAAACATTCACGCGCGTTTCCTTGCTTCGGAGGACAAGCTAATCCATCGGTCCAGTTGTTACTGATAGATAACTATGGGCTGTTTAAAAACATCCGCCAGCGGGGTAGCCACTAAACCGCATTTCACCAACCCATCATGGAGCAGAGTGGTGGAGCAAGCTTCAAGGCTCCCGAAAACTGGGGAGAGTACCCTGCCCAGCAGTGGGATGCAAGAGGGTAGCAGCCATTTATTACATAGCTGAATGAAATCTTGAATAGTAAATAAAAGAAGTATCTCACACGATCAGCTGTAACGTGTGCTCATTATCGACCATAGCCATTCTGTTATCTCAAATATATAAATGTATTTTTTTAAAAGAGTGCTGATGGGAGTTTCTTCCTCCGCCTTTTTTCTCTCAGCTCAACATCTAGCCCAAACGGGCACCTAAAGGCGATGACCGATTATATAGCGAATTGCTTCAGAAACTGTAAAGACTTGGCTGCAATTTGCAAACATCTAATGATGATAATTGAAATAAATTTAAGGTTTTATTAAAAATATATATTATTAAAAATATATTTTTTGCTGTTTATTTTAAGAAATCCTATAGTAGATTAGTCTACGCCTAAACAGAAGCAGTGGTTTGACACCAAGCAGTGGCGGTTATACTCTGACGGATTTAGAACGAGTCGATAAACAAACGAACCCGCGGATGGACGCCTATTAGATAATCTATTATAAGCTATAATGTCCCACACTTATGCCTAATTTGTTTATTTGGATTATTCTAGGTATATATACAGTCCTTTATCCAGTACCGTATTTTATACATTTATAACTTACAGAATAAAACTGGAGGCGTTTTACTTGATATAGGTTAGTTGCAGTATCCCAGTGTTTTAGGATAAAACACAGTGCCTCAAAACTCCAACAGCTAATTTCTGATAAAGCAGTCATCGACTTATGGGTCGAATAATCAGAAGGTTGCGTGTACAAATCACGTCGGGGTCACCAGTGTAGGTGTGCGTGTTCTTAGGGTGTCCAAGTAGACTTTATTATTTAGTGTCGAGTATGAAGGGTACACACGAATGATTCACACCACGATTGATTTCATACTAATTTTATTTATAATAATAATATATTGCGTGCGTGTCATATTGCTGTTATTGAGTAACGTATTGACAGGTTAATGCCTCTACATATGTATGACCGGCTTGACTGACGTATTACTGGCAACTCATTAGTTTTGACTATTATTATGTTACCGAATTTGGATTCAAGTGCTTTATTTGAGACTGGCAATATGAAGAGATCGTGGAATGTCAGTACTGAAAGAAAAAAATCTCGCAGTACAAAAATACGATATTCGACACGTACAGATTACCTCTTGTTTGTTTGAGATGTCACTTTCATTGGAATCGAGCATGAGCGACTCGGGATAAATCATTGGCTTATATCTGTATAATGTTCCCGAATTAGATCACTTCGGAAGTCACTGACTTTAGATCCAAGGTTCATTCTGTTTTTAAAAATTTCGAAAGTGACGTTTGGAATCTAGACCAAACGTCAAATTTTAGATGCATCCGTTTCGTTGCTTACCGTACTGTTTCATTGAGTCCGTGCTAAAATTATGAGAAAGTTTTTTTATGAGGAATAGGTCATTTATATTGTAGAGAATTTTTATTGCAGGAAGTTTTGGTTTTGTTGTGGATTTTAAATTTTTACATATGAATTTGGGTTTGGCACAAGACTGTAAAGTATTGTAATTATTTTAAAGAACCATTTTGTGTGAACAAAAACCATCTTAAATTTTGCATTCATTCATGCAAAAACTTATGAACTCAATGAATTTTGTCTGTTTAAATACTGAAGTGAAAGTGTAAATTCCTTTGTAGTTCACATATTTACGTTTTAGAGATTTAATGTCAATTGAAGGTAAATTTTTCATATAATTCTTCAGTCGGAGAAAACCCTAGAGCAATGTTTTCTTACTAAAATAATAGATATGTTGCTAAGTTTTTTGATACGGTATTTTATATCATTATAAGGTATCCAATATGAAATATTTAGACCACGGTCTACACAGGCCTCAAGAAAATGTGCGCGACGACACATATATGTATGGCTCAATGGTTACAATGCCGGGTTGCTATCGATAGGTCTTGGTTTCGAGGTTTAGCGACTGCTATCTATGAATAACAACCAAACCGACGGCTTAACGTGCCCTATAATGTACTCGCATGAAATTTGTAACTAGCGGTCGCCCATCTAACACCCGACCGCTCCTGTTTCGCTCAGCTTCGTAGATCGCGATTGATAAATCTTAATATATATATAAAAAGTAAAGGGTTTTCTTTGTACGTAAAGACACGGTTTTCTCTATTATCACTAACTCCAATCAACTTCCCGTTGGGGTGGTAAATACCCCTTAGTACGTAGATGATAGTAAGGGAGTTTGATCGCGGTGGGTGGAGTGGGGAGCTGATGATGGAAGGTAATGCGACGGTTAGGAGTTGAGAGCAAATTCTTTCAATAAATGGGATTTTGTTCGAAATCTTAAATTCCTGAGATGGTCCAGCTGTCACCAAGTCAAAGTCTGATGATGGGATCCCAGAGAAATCGAAGGGAACATACAAATTTTATAGCACAATAATTGATTTTCGTATTTTTACTAAAGCAAAACAGGCATTTGTGTATAAATATCATCATATCATGTTGTTGAGCTGATGATTGAAGGTACAACTCCTCAACGGTTAGGAGCTGAGAGCAAATTCTTTCATTAATTTATACATTCAGGTGGACTGACAGTAGTATTATTTCAGGCTGTAAGATGGCTATTAGAAAACATGTTTATAAAAGGTAAATCTCTTTAAAGTTTAGATTAAACATGCGACGTATTTTAACCAGAGCAACGCCGGGTTTCGCAGCTAGTAGTCATACAAAATAAACCTATGTGTCACTGGCAGCCCTACATATCCACAAAGGAGCAGCAGGTGTTATTTCTAGATTGATTGATCCGAGCGAAGCGTCAGTGCTTTGATCTGTACTTTATTATCTCTACGCACCTAGTAAATAAATATAGGGTAAAAGCCGGAGTTGCCTCAGTGGGATACTTGTTCCGGTTTTAACCACGGTAAAAATTGAAAGGTGACTACTCGATTATAACAAAACTCAAAAATAACTTGTCTTATATTAATGAAATTTCGTAAAGAGGTAGTTTATAATTAACAGACTTCTTCTTAGAACGGATTTTGCGACAGAACCGGATTAAGAAGATCTAAGAGACTTTCGCAAGTCTGCATAAAAGTGTTTCATTTTTCGTACTACTACGTCAAATTTGGCATGACAGTAGGTTGAAGTGAGCAAATGTTCCTACTTCAGAAATATTTAAAATATTTCACGTAAGAGGTTAAATGACACTACGTTGACACTATGCAATACACACATACCTCAAAAAGTTTGCACTATAATAATGTTACTATTGAAAACCAGGATGATTGTTTTTTTAGTATTTTAAATAATTTCCCCTTTAAGGTCAAGGGTATTGAGATTCGATTCCCTGCGAGGAAGAATTTGTAATGAGGAGTTTTTATTTCTGCTCTCATTCTGTATGTATGTGTTCATGTATTTGTGTGTGTCTTCTTTGTTTGTGTGTGCGTGTACACACACGTGTTTATTATTAAGTTATTTATCCCACTTTTACCCTATCTACCTACACCACTGCGTCACTGTAAAATTGATGGTATCTTTTTTCGAATCGCAATATTTTGTTGCGGAAATTGTATTTGTGTGCGTCCCCTTTGTTTGTGTGTGCGTGTACACACAAACAAACATATTTATTATTAAGTTATTTATCCCGCTTTTACCCTATGTACCTACACCATTGCGTCACTGTAAAATTAAATTAATGGTGTCTTTTTTCGAATCGCAATATTTTGTTGCGGAAATTGAATTTGTGTGTGTCCTCTTTGTTTGTTGTGTGCGTGTACACACAAACAAACATGTTTATTATTAAGTTATTTATCCCGCTTTTACCCTATGTACCTACACCATTGCGTCACTGTAAAATTAAATTAATGGTGTCTTTTTTCGAATCGCAATATTTTGTTGCGGAAATTGAATTTGTGTGTGTCCTCTTTGTTTGTTGTATGCGTGTACACACAAACAAACATGTTTATTATTAAGTCATTTATCCCGCGTTTACCCTATCTACCTACACCACTGCGTCACTGTAAAATTAATGGTGTCGTTTTTCGAATCGCAATATTTTTTGCGGAAATCTTAAGTATTTTTAATCCACGCTCCGATTTTTTGGCGGGTAAATTAATGTATTTTGGGCGGGAATACTTTGTCATCTAAGACTATATTCGTAAATACATTTGGGTTTATGATGAACTGCTGAACTGATTTGCTGATGAGATGTAACAAATGATTGCAACGAAAATATATTATTATTGATATAATTAATACGCATATATTTTTTATTCTAGTAGGAAATTTCCGCTAATGTCGTCACTTCCGCTGCTGGGCAAAGGTCTTTTATCGGAACTCAGAGGAATTTGGTCCATAGCACACAAAGCGGGGCAAGTGCGGGTTGGTGGACATACATTTAGATATTCTAAATATATGTCAAATAAAACAACTACAAAACAAATATACATACCCTATAGATAGATCATAGCGAAGGGATATAATACCAGGCCTAAAAAATTCTTCCTCACGTGTAATCTTTGAAGTTCTCCAATAAAATGTAATGTTCAACGTGATTGGTAAAGTTCAGAAGTTGTCTAAATTGAGAAATGAAATTCGCAACAATTTCAAAAATTACTTACGAAAACGATTAGGCGGGAAGCCCCAGAAATTACTGAATCTGTAGAAATAACGCTGAATTTCCGAACACGAAAGAGGAAATTCTTAAACGACTGTTCTACATTTCTTTCGATTTTCAAAGTAGAAATGTAACTAATTTATTTTCTAACAGAAAAATAGATTAAATTTCTTTAAATAAATTAAAGATTCGTGAAATTTGGTCTGCAATATAAGTGGTGGTGAACGAGTTAACGTTTGACTCTCATAGTCCCACGGTACGGTAGATATACCATGTGTCGTGGGTACCATGGACACACAGAGGGACAGAAACACAAACAACCAAGCCAAGAACAGTAATTTAAACTCATCATTCAAATTTCGGCTCCACCGAGAATCGAACCCTTAGATTGGAAGTCCGGCATGGTAACCATTGTGCCACGTGTGACATCCCATACCCGCGTATCGTACCATAACACATTTATTTTTAGAATCACAAACAGTATAGTCAAAAAATGTTTGCTAAATATACCCATAATCTTTGTTAAATCCCTTCTTCATTGTAAACAAGTTTTAAATTCATTACATGGCGACCCGTGTGGAGCAATGGTTACCATGCCGGACTGCCGATTGAAGAGTTCCGGGCTCAAGTCCCGGCGAAGCAGAAATTTTAATACGCTGCAACCTTTTTTTTCGTCCCATTGCTGGGCGGGCTCGGTGGGCTGGGCACGGGTCTCTCCCCTGTATTATTGGGGAGGTCTGGAGCTTACTCCACCACGCTGCTCCACTGCGGGTTGGTGGAGATATGAATTTGAATGATGAGTTTAAAATTTTTGTTCATCAACTTCATGTGTGGCCATGGCACCCACGATACAGGTTAAGTATATATTATTATATCTACTTTACTGTGGGGTTGTGCTATTTTATTTTATTTTAGTTATTAATTATTTTTCAAGACATAAATTAAGTTGGTTTCCATTTTCATTTTTTATTTGTAAACTGAATATTATGTTAATCACCGAGTGTTAACATTTGGCTGCAACCCTTTTGCGTCCCACTGCTGGGCACGGGTCTCTCCCCCTTATTGGGGAGGCCTGGAGCTTACTCCACCTCGCTGCTCTAATGCGGGTTGGTGGAGATGCGGGTTAGTGGCCAACCCGCTGTCTGATGTTTTCAAACCGCCCATAAGGCCTCCGACAAGGTTTAACGACTGTTACCTATCGACAACAACCGGGACCGACGGCTTAACGTGCCCTCCGAAGCACGGAAACGCGCATGAAATTTTTTTGCCACTAGCGGTCACCCATCTCACAACCACCGCGCCCATTTGGCTTAGCTGCGTAGACCGTTTGCGTTCTACGCTAGCCGCCAAGCCATGCGCGCACATAGTAATCCTAAATTAAACGATAATTGTGGCCCCAAGGATCTTTTCTCAATTTCAAATTACAAAATGTCTCCTCGAATCCAGTTTTAACAGGTTAAACAACAAATTCCGTGGCTTTCAAAATATTTTCCAGTCTATTATAGTTCAATTTAATGTTGTTTTGGAGGTGGCGAATAAGCGGAAACCAACTGGTTACCGAATCCAGTAAACAACTTTATAAAGGGTTTACTATTGGGATTTAGCTTATCTTATTCATGAAGCGCGTATGGTTCGGCGGTTAAACGATTTATTGCGGTAAAGTAATACTAATTTAGATAATGTCATAGTATAATTACGTGATAATGTACTAAAAGCTAAAGAAAAATTCAGTAGGTCCGATGACGGAAGTCCCTGTAGCTTCGGGACTAAGAATAGAGCTACGGTATCCCCTGCCTGATCGTAAGAGGTGACTAAAAGGGGACTTCTGGGGTTGTGGACAGGGAGAGTGGGAGCTCGATCCGTTCAGCCAGCAGCCCTGGGAAGGACGGCAGTGTGTGCGTGGCCGCATGCCGCCGTAAACATCGGAAGGTGCAGGAGAGCACATCTACTCTCCGAAGATGGGCCCATTCTGGGCTCCGCGCGTGGAGGACACCGGTGCGTTCCCTCGGAGATCCCGGAGTCCTCCCAAAACGCAGAGGTCACTGGGGGTTTTAGTGCGGTCAAATCCCACATAGCCCGGTATCCTCTCCCAAGGTGCCGGGTACCTTTTGAAGTTTTCCCCCCCGACACCAAAAAAAAAAGGTCCAATGACGGTACATCACTCCAGTCTACTCATTAATCTAGGGCATTGATTTTGTACACACAAGTTGAAAGAAAAATACAAAAGAAAAGAATACACAAGAAAGTTTGTACATAGGTAATACTTATTTCCATTGAAAATCTCTTCCAGTAGCCCTGAGACTGGAAATTGGTTATGCTCAAGGTAGAGTGTGCAAATATTTTTAATTAAAATTACGTTTCAAACTCATAGCCCCACTGTCATTTGGACGCACAAAGGCAGTACAAACATCCAGACTGAGAACCGAAATTTAAAATTCAAATTCGTGACTCCAAAGAAATTGAACCTGGGTCCTCCGTCGGCAGTCAAGCTTAGTAATCACTACGCCTTACGTCAAAATAAATCAAATAAAGTCTTTCAGGCGTGTTTTAATTCATATTTTCCCTAACAAAGGGATGCCCGCGCTCATAACGAGGCAGTAAGCCGCCGCCCTCGCCTATTATATCCAAGACTGAATTCTCCACCTTTCTTAATACAATAAACAAAGGAAAACTTCAGATAAACACATTCTGCAAGTTAAAAAATGTTTACCTTATAAATATATTATTGCAAATTCAAATCACTTCTGTAATGAAACTTTCAGTGGCAGAACAGTGATAAATATATCTTTAATACAGTTCAGTTAAAAAGCCTGCAATTAAAGTCTTTATGGCAGTTCTGAAGCGTATAGCAGCGTCAATAGAAGCTTGTTAGCTTTTTAAATCTATTTTAAAGCTATAGATGCAAATGGGTTGTAAAATGAACTCTTATAAAGCCTAAAGTGGCATTTGGTTCAGTTTCTGCAACCCCTAGTGATATTTACAGCTATGAGCAGTTACGGAAGCAATAGTGAACTTAAAACTACTTTCTGAACCCCTAAAGCGCTACTGTATAGCTTGAAGTTGTAAAATCGGCTGCTATTTCCACTAGTGTGCTAGTTGGGGCGTTAACCGCATTGTGTGATAGTGTGATGTGATTGTGTGATGGTGATTGGTGGAGACTCATCCTTGTTGCAGCAGCGTGGTGGAGTAAGCTTATTGGGGAGGCCGCAATAATGAGGGTAGAAAATGAGACACAAAAAAGGGTTGCAGCTCACAGAAAAAACAATGCAAAAGTAGTTGAAAATGCTGTCTGTCGGATGTCTATTCCGATTTTTAGGTTCGTATTTGAAACGTACGTTCGTATTTTGAAAGGTAAGATTTGAAATCGGTAAAAATGAAATATTTTTTGTTGACACTGGCAATATGTGCTATTGTTATTTGACAACTGAAAGAAAGTCTTCGCCTGTTGTAATTATTGTTTCTTTCACAAAGGAATGCCAGTTCATAACAAAACCGTAAGGCAAAAAAGGTAGATGAAAAAGTCTGAAAGGTTTGGTTTTAAAGTACTTTTTCTCTATTATGAAAAGGATTTTATAAAATAATACGAATGCGTTAAACAAGCCCATTTTTATAAGGCGTGTGGAGTCGAAACGACCCCGATCTGACGAGTCGTTGATAACTTTCCTACCGGCAGCATTTTTCCGTCAAATTTTCCTTGACCATGCCCATGTTTGTGTACAAACGTACAAACGAAGCTTTTTATTTCCCTTCTTTTTATGAGACTGTACAAAGAATTTTAGTTTTGTAATGTATTTTATATTATTATCTATTATATATAATTCTTCTGTACGTGTTTTGACAGTGAACTCCTCCTAAACGGCTGTACCGATTTTAATTAATTTTTTGTGTGTGTTGTCCAGTGGAAATGTTTTTTTAATAAATTTTTTTATTTTAGTTTTTCCATATAAATTGTTCCTACTTACCTGTCAAACGTTTGTACGTATTTCGTGCCGTGGCGTTCTAAACTTTGACACAGTCAGAATAACAGGACAGTTCGTATGTCATTATTTGTTTTATATTTTTGTTTGACAGTAACATGAAATCTCTTTAAGATTTAATGAAAAAGAAATCCTCTTTGGAGAACGTCTGCACCCGGGCGGAATTGGGCGGGACTAGGCAGCTAGTTTTATTATATTTCTTTAACTAAATAATTTCTACAGACTCGTCTGTACCGTTTCAGGGTATTTTTATTGGTTACTTTACTAGCTGACCTGACAGACGTTGTCTTGTCTTAACTATAAATGTTGTATTCGAATTTTGAATGAATAAATAAATGTTTGTTAAATATTTTTAATTTTCTAATTTTCCGCGCAATATTCTCAATTTTTCTTTTCTTTTATAAGAACCTTTTCCTGACTATAACAAACACAACAAAAAAGGAATTAGCGAAATCTGTCCAGCCGTTCAGGCGTGATGTCGTGACCAAGGAAAATAGGGATTCATATTATATACCTATATAAGAAATTTTAATTTGAGGATAGACTCAAATATGATTCAAAATACATTTAGATGTTTTTTACCGACATATTTTAACGATTAAATTTAATAGTATTACATATTTAACGAGTAAAACAACGATTAAAATTCCTTGTTGCACGTACGTGTAAGTATGGATGTTTGTTACTCTTTCACGTAAAAACTACTGAATGGATTTTAATGAAACTTTACAATAATATAGCTTAGCTTATACATCAGAATAGGCTACAATTTTTAAAGAAAGTATGAATTGTCCAAAATATGACGATAAGTGTCAAGTAAGTAGGAAAAAATCTACCATCTGCGAGCTATTCTGACGTGCGCTGCCAAAACCGCTAGAGTTACACATTCGTAATGTATGATGGAAATGTTTATCTTAAATAGTCCTACAAAAAAGTCGGTCCACGGCACTTCAGAAGGGACTTCACCTTATGCTAATGATCCTCTCTAACGCGGGTGAAACCGCGGGTCACAGCTAGTTCTATATATGTAGATATTACGAGTACTAATACGCAAGTAGCCAGCGTGGTGGACTATGACTATCTTTCTCAATTCTGAGCAGAGACATGTGCTTAGCAGAGAGAATTTAAGAATGTATAAAATAATAGACACTACATTAGAGATGAAGATTAAACATTGTTACGACTTTCAGTACTTGCATCTTGTAAACAAAACACCACACAGCAAAATCCAACGCTCAAATAGTTATTAGGTCTATTCGTACTATTGAAAGTTTATATTAGGTATTATTTTATTGAAAGATCTTGAAAAGTCGGAAAGTCAACATTTCTAGACCGTTCGACATGCGAGTACCTACCGAGTTGTGTACGTGTGAGTGTGAATTATTAACTGGACTTGTTTACAGTATATAAGTACAAAGTGACTAGTGGCATTTTATTATCAAGTACGTAACAACATATATATAAATAACTTAAATACTAATTAGAAAATAATATATTATATACGTGTACCTATCTATTTTCCTTTCCGAAAATTAGCTTGATCAAGACAAAATCTAATAAGCACATTTGGAGTCTTCCTCTTCATAAGTTAAAACAGATGCGGTTTACGACTTCCTGTTTATGAGCAGCGTGGGGTCGAAACGACCCGGTCCTGTCGCGACAGTGATAACATTCCCTAAGGGCTGCAATATTGCGTCAATTTTGCCTTGACCGTTTCAGTTATCTTGTTTCTATGAAGTTAATAATATATAATATATAAAGTTGTATATACTTTTGAATAATTGTCTTTCTGTGTGTTACTAGTAAAGCTGTCTTTTAGTAAGACCTGAGCCGCCCGTTATGTTATTAGTTATTAGCAAGTAACTACAGAGGGTCCTGGGTTCGATACTTCTTTTTACGGTGTACTTCTTTTTACTTTTACCATGTCAGTTTATCATCAAAAAGCTTAGATGTTATGTGGGATTTGACCGCTCTAAAACCCGCTCGGTGGCCTGCCTCTGCGCTTGGGAGGACTCCGGGATCTCCAATGGAACCCACCGGTGTCCTCCACGCGCGACGCCCCAGAACGAGCCCATCTTCGGGAGAGCAGATGTGCTCTCCTGCACCTTCAGGTGTCTACGGCGGCATGCGGCCACGCACACACCACCGACCTTCCCGGACCTGTCCCCTATATACACTCAGTGGCACTCGGCGAGTGACATTTCGCGGAGCGAGATAGAAATTTACTATGTCATAATGTGTGACTTACAAACTTAAATTACACGATGACGCACAAGTCAGTAGTACGCTTGTCACGCTTACGCTATCGTCAAAAGGAATTGATTTGTATACCTCGATACAGTATAGTAGTTGATCGATGTTTGTATCTGTCTTTCAATATCGTACAACGTTAAATTGAATCAAAGCTATGTGTGCATGTAGTTGTGCATTTTCTCCATTTTCAGTTGACAATTATAAAGACGTGCCGTACTTATAAGTCAACATGTAAATACGCGAATTTTGACGAACCGGGCTACATCGCAAATATCAACAGGAAACAGATAAATCAAGTTTATTGTAGGAATAAAATACTTCGCGGTTCCGAGAGATACTTGTGGTGGGGAAATAAGATGAAATGTAATTTGAAAACCTCAAATCAAGCTAGAATTGAGCTCTAAATAAATAGGTGGTATCGAAAATTTAATAATAAAATAATATTGTCTTAAATAATGTGATGTTGGACATTGTGTAATTTTAGTTTTTGACGACCCGTGTGGCGCAATGGTTACCATGCCGGACTGTCAATCGAAGGATCCCGGGTTCGATTCCCGGCGAAACAGAAAGAATGATGAGTTTATATTTCTGTTTTCGGTCTGGGTGTTTGTGTTACTGTCTTTGTGTTGTATGTGTCCATGGCACCCACGACACAGGGTATATCTACCTTACTCTGGGGCTATGAGTGTGAAACGTTATTTTTTTATTTATTTATTTATTCTGTGCCTACATTAGTATTCCCCGAGACGTGACAAAAAGACAGAAAAACGAACACCAAGACTGAGAACAGAAATTCAAACTCGTCATTAAAATTTCTTTTTCGCCGGGAGTCAAACCCGGGACCCTTCAATATTCCAAAATGAACTTGAAAGACGTGTTCTTTAAAATATAAAATAATACTTCACAACAAATACACTGACTTTAGAATATTTTACAACAGCATTTTATGACCACTGTTATAAACGCCCCTTAAGCTTCTCACTTTCTCGAACCATTATCGCAATCTCTAACAATAAAACTTGAAAGTTCTGCAAACCACCCGTTGTACAGTATTTTAAGATCTTTTAAATCCATTTCAGTGTACAGCAGAAGTTCTCAAGCTTTTGCTTAAGAACTCCTTAGCGTTCTCAAGAAAATATTAAAGAGCAGACCTACAATACCATGGAATATTATAGAAAATTTTAGTAAGGAAATCTATACTAATATTATAAATGCGAAAGTAACTCTCTCTCTTTCACACATTGACTGTGTGTGTGTGTCTGTTACGTTTTTACACCTATACTACTGAACCAATGTTAATGAAGTTTGATACACAGATAGTCTAACTTTGATGATTATTTAATTTTAACAGTATAATTTTAATGAGATATAATACAATAATAAATGTTCCGTCAAACATTTGTTGTTCGTGCTTTCATTCATTTAAAAGTAAGACATTAATATTTTACTTGACTTCGATTGTACTGTAAGAATTTTCTAAATTGAGGCATTATAGTAACTGGATCTGGCGCAATTCTTGATTTTCTTATAATATTTAATCAAGTTTTTTTTACCTATATTTATGTCTTTATGGCACGTCTCGTAATGAAAACCACATGCTATATAATATAGTATAGCATTGGACTCTTCTTTACTATACTATATAGCACAATATACATATAGCGTAGTCTGAAATCAGCTTAAGATTCTGGTGGTGGTTCTTGGTATTTCTGAAGTGAACACTTGTTTAGCGACGTTGTGCACTTTTTTGGATGGGTAAAAAATGTTAAACTCGCGTCAGGATAGACGGAAGGGAGACAGCTGATGGCTCGACTGTCTATTCTTGTAAAATTAGTTTATATCAAGTATTTAAAATATGGACATTGAAAAAAGTGCATCTATTAATGAAAAAAGAGACGAAGAAATAGTGAAAGAAAATGAGTGAGTATTTTATAAAAATACTAGTTAAAAACCTACTGAAAATACTAGATGAACAATATACTGATAATAAGAACAATTCGTGCGAAATTATTCCCTAACCATTCCAAAATATCAAAAATGCACAACGTTAATGTTCAAGTATTCACTTCTGCCGGCACTACCGGAGTGCAACCCGTTGTTTCTTTTCAAATAAGCTATTCGAACATATAATAAAAAAAGACAAACCAATAAGTGCAGATCGAATATTCGGTAGTTACGGAAATCCTAGTCAGAGATGGTATTAATAATTTTCGATAAAATCCCAATGTATCATTCTACATGCTTATGGCGTTTGTTTATAAAGTGAACTCAGAAATTTAGTATCCACTGACCTTCTTATTACTCTTAAAGACGTTGCACTTGAAGACGTTGGTGGCGCCATCTCGAGCGATGTAAGAGAAGATCTTGAGATCGGAGCTGTCGTGCGACACGTAGAAGATGCGGTAGATCGGGTGGTGCATGATCTCGATGCACTCGGTGGTACCGCTCTTCGACTTCCGGCTGAAGAATCGCGCGGCCTGGAACAACTTGAGACATGATTTTCGATTAACTTAAGTTAAATAGGTGGTAGAAGCCCTAACCAACCTACTTCCACCAACCCAAGTTAGAATAACGTGATGGAGTTATTAATGTTATTAATACTCCAAATAGATGTCAGGAAGAGACGTATTTTTCAGTTTATGTTTAAGTTGAATATCGCTGAAAATAATTTTTAATAATTAAAAAATTCTTAAAATAAAATCTAGCTGGATCGATTTATCACCTTCGAAACCAGAGTACTAAATTTTAATAAAATCGTTGGAGCCGTTTCCGAGATTCCAAAAATATATTTGGGTATATACAAGAATTGCTCGTTTAAATGTATTAGATATGTTTATGTACTTAAGAATAAAAATCAGAAAATTGAAGACCACTGCCAAATCCGTTCCTGTTATAAAACAATTCTTTTATATTACCGCGCTTCCTTCGAATTTATTATTTCCCAGTGTTGGCACAGAATACATAATAGTACAGGTATCGGTGAAAAGGTACGTACTAAAAGTCGATCATAATTACACAATAGTCGTTCAATCTTTCGGAGGCTTTAAAGGCAGTTTGAAAACATATTCTTTTATCTGCGGATAACCCAATAATCAGATTGGTGGAGATCTATTCACGCATCTCCACCAATCCGCTTTGGAGAAGTGTGGTATCCTAAAACTTCAAATTAATGAAAACATTAATGTACTTAACTTTTCCATTTATAATAAACCAAACCACAAAACAAATAATTTAGTCCAAAATCAAAGTTAAAGAATTGGGAAAGCTCAACAACTTTACTGCAATAGATGAATTAACCGTCCAGCTGCAATTCATTTGGTTACTTTGTTACACTAAGGGCCTCTTTCACCACCTTCAAGTAAAGTGACAAGTACTATAATTGTCGGTTAAAGTCACCCGTAACTTCAATTTCAATTTCATGATGTTCATCACTAATCATGATAAACTGACCCGTACTCATAGCTTTTACTTGCTAATTAACTTTACTTGAGACGTAACTAATCAATACTTTACTTGGAGATGGTGAACGAGTCCCAAATTGAATTTGAGTGCTTCAAACGACTATAAACTAGAGTAAAGCTTATTTTTATAAGCTTTATTACCGACTTTCAAAAACCCGGAGGTACTGTGTTCGGATTCACCTAAGTATGTACTTTTTATGAACGACTAGCGGCCACCCGCGACTTCGTCCGCGTGGATTTTACTTTTAGAATTTTCATGTAGTAAAAGTAGCCTAAGTTAATCCTTATCACATCAGCTACCTGCCAGTGAAAGTTCCGTCAAAATCGATCGAGCCATTTCAGAGATTAGCCAGAAGAAACAGACAGAGAGACAGACCGATCGACAGACAGACAAACAGATAAAAATTGTAAAAAATATTATTTTGGAACATGCACCGTCATATGGATATAGTAAAAAGCGGTGATTTTATTATTTGTATAGATGTATAGATTACGAATTACTCCGTCAATTGTAGACCATTTTTAGACGGACGGATTTAGTAGACGGAGTTACCAGGTTCAAACCTCGGCGCGCACCTCTGACAAACAAAACACCACGGTGAGGGAAATTTGATTATTTACGATGTTTTCCATCATCATGCATGCCTGAGAGAATCTCATAATTTTTCGAACGCATTGTGACCACCAATCCGCACTTGGACAGCATGGTGGGCAATGTCCTAAATCTCTCTCACTTGTGAGAGGAGAGCATTGGGACTTAAAAATAAGGTTGAAATAAAACCTACCTATTTCATTCACACAAATTCCATTTCATCTTTCTTTACATCTCCATGCGAAGTGGCACATACTCGTATCGTGTTTTGTATTGCGGTGCAGTGCTCAGTGAAGCGTGTGCACTGATCTGCAGTCAGCGAAGCGGTCGTGGGTTCGATTCTAACATTTTTATTACAAGCTGCTAGTTTTGTAAACCGAGTAAAATAGGTGATAAGCGTTTCACACTCATAGCCCCACAGCAGGGTGGACATACCCTGTGTCGTAGGTACCATGGACACATACAATTACAGAAACAAAAACACCCAGACCGAGAACAGAAAATTAAACTCATTTTTAAAATTTCTGTTTCGCCGGGAATCGAACCCGGGACTCTCCAATTGGCAGTCCGGCATGGTAATCATTGCGCCACACGGGTCGTCCAAGAATAGATAGAAAAAAAACGGGTTGCACTCCGGTAGTGCCGGCAGAAGTGAAAACTTGAACATTAACGCTGTGCATTTTTGATATTTTGGAACGGTTAGGGAATAATTTCGCACGAATTGCTTTTATTATCAATATTATTTTTCATCTAGTATTTTCAGTAGGTTTTCATCTAGCATTTTTATAAAGAACTCACTAATTTTCTTTCACTATTTCTTCGTCACTTTTTTCATTTATACATGCACTTTGTTCAAAGTTCACGTGACTTTAATATTTTTTACCCATCCCAAAAAAGTGCACAACGCCGCTAAAGAAGTTTTCATTTCAAAAATCTAGACCTACGTAAATTTCGATAAGTCCTAGCCGATCGTTTAGGTATTCAACATTTCTTCCTTATTTCATTCAAAAGCATCACAACACATGCACTGGCATTTTATTCGATGTAGGTTAACATCGAATAAAATGCCATAAACATCATCCGATATAACACAAAAATTCAGCAAGATAATAAAAATAAAACTATTGTTTTATATCTATATGGTTTTTTGAACGTGTCGCCAATAACTAGTCTTTGGATTTTTGGCGGGAAGTCGAAGAAAACAATTATATTGTGCTCTTGTTTATTTTTACTTTCTTGGTGTATTTTTGAGTTACATTAGATAAATTTGATGGAATTTTGTTCGATATAGGTTAATTATAGTTCAAGTTGTGAATTAAAATAACAGGGCGAAAATATGTTTTATTAACTTGTCTCCAAAATTCCATTGATCACGTTCTAGTAAAGAAGCCATCGCTTTACTTGAATGTCTAACTGACGTGACTGACTGATTACCAACGACTTACTGACTTTACCTATTATTACTCGTCCAGTTTCTCCCAAAACTGGCAAAAACGTGATGCATAAATTATATTTACGCTGGCAATATGCAGAGTTTGCGATGCCATAATTGAAGGAAAAAAAACTAAAGCCTTTCTGGTATTCGCCAAAGAGCGTCGTTCAAAGAGCAAAAAGTAGTACGTAAGTACATTATTCTTAGTCTAAGGGTTTATAATACAATTCATTTGTTAAGTTATAAAAAAGATAGATACTTGTACGGCATACGTTAGCAACAAAATCTAATAAGTTTCCTCGCTTCGAAACCTCATTTTCAATTCTCTCTGGTGGTTATTGTATCAAAAACCGGCTTCATAAATTGTCGGACTTGTTAAAGCAAACATTGGAGTGAAACAAGCCGACCTAGCTCCAGGGAATCTCAGGTACTTGTATAATATAATATTTGGTATTCCGCTAAAATAACTTATGATTTCGGGATACTAACGTTATTCTGCTTTTAAGCATTAAGATAAATAATATAGATTGAAAAAACGCTACTATTTTTCTACTTTAACTGATCTTATTTTTATAGTTGAATAATAATTCTTATTTTTATTCTTAAATACATTGTCAAGACTATGAGAAAAGAATAAAGAATATCAAACATCTAATATATAGTAAATACATATATAATAACTTTAAACGAGCAATTTTTGTAAATACCTATAAGTACATAATTTGAATCTCGGAAACGACTCCAACGATCTACATAAAATTTAATACCCAGTGATAGATTGATCCAGTTAGGTTTTATATTTAGAATTTGTCGTTTTATTCGAATTTTCAGCGATAATGAACTTCAATATAAACTGAGAAATATGACTCTTACTGACATCTATTGGAGAGTAGTGGCGAAGAACACCGTAAAACGTCATACGCCAATCCGCCGTTCAAACTGCCGTCAATGGAATAAAATTATAGTTTCCTTGGTCGAATGGTTACGTAGGCTGACTGCGGAGCTACAGATTTCAGATGGCGTTGTTAAGTAACACTAAGCCAATGAGTGTTTTGTTAAAAGTTAAACCAAGAAAATCAGTTGCTCGGGTAAACCGAAAAACCGTAAATATAAATTGAAAAATACGACTCTTCCTGATATCTATTGGAGAGTATAAATAATATTGTGACGCAAACGGGGGA
Organism: Pyrgus malvae; assembly: GCA_911387765.1. Lineage (NCBI taxonomy): Eukaryota > Metazoa > Arthropoda > Insecta > Lepidoptera > Hesperiidae > Pyrgus > Pyrgus malvae. The sequence continues at coordinate 8,036,794 of OU426947.1, forward strand.
GACCACGAGGCTCATTGTCCTGTAGCTTCGGGATTAAGTATAGAGGTACGGTATCCCCTGCCTGATCGTAAGAGGCGACTAATAGGGGGCTTCCGGGATTGTGGACGGTGTGAGTAGGCGCTCGGTCCACCCAGCCGTGCCGAGTACCTTTTGAAGGTTCCCCCCCCCCCCCGATACCAAAGGAAATCTATAGGATAAATTGTAATGATTGATTTTATTTGTAACTGTTATTTGAGTTCCTCTGCTAGGCACTCACCGAGAAATTGAAACTTATCATTCCAATTTCTGCTTCGCCAGAAACCAAGGAGCCTTGATTGGCAGTCCGTCATGATTTTCGTGACACGTGTCATGATATAAGGCGGTTTAGAAAGAAAAGAAAGAAAAAATATTTATTTCATATTAGGAATACAAAATATTCGCTTAATGAATGTCATTTTTTCCCTGTCATCGCCTTTAAGTGCCCGTATGGGCTAGATGTTGAGCTAAGAGAAAAAAGGCGGCGGAAAAAAACTCCCAGCACTCTTTTAAAAAAACAGTACATATATATAATTGAGATAACAGTATGGCTATGGGTCCATAATGGGCACACGTGACAGCTGATCGTATGAGACACCATAAACCCACTTCCAGCTGCTCACAGTTGCGAGTAATTACTAAAACTATATATTACATTTAATTTAGAAATAGCTTTGTGTGGGCGAGATTCATTCCCACGCTCTTTTATCATTAAGATAGTCCTTAGTGTTGTAGTAAGCCTTGCGGCAGAGGACTTGTTTGACTGTCTTCTTAAAATGTTTTAAAGGCAGGGATTGAATCTTTATTGGGATTTTATTATATATCCTAATGGACATCCCAATAAAAGAAGAGCTTTTTTTATGGAGCCGGCATTTCGGAAATGCCAGCTTGTGGCCGTTCCTAGTTGAGACACAGTTAGGACTATGCAAGTCCAATATGGTTGTGAATTTCTCTTTATTTTTGCGTACATACATTATGTTTTCGTAGATATATTGCGAAGCAAATGTAAGAATATTGATCTCTTTAAATTTTTCTCTAAGTGATTCTCTAACACCTAAGTTATAAATTGCGCGAATAGCCCTTTTCTGCAAAATAAAAATTAATTCAATATCAGCCGCATTACCCCACAGTAAAATGCCATATGACATTAAACTATGGAAGTAACTGAAATAAACTAATCTGGCTGTTTCAATGTCTGTGAGGGAACGAATTTTCTTTATCGCAAAAACTGCAGAACTAAGTCTATTCGCCAACTGAGAGATGTGGGGTCCCCACTGTAATTTCGAGTCTATTGTAATTCCCAGAAAAGGAGCTGCTTCAACAATGGCAAGATCCTCACCATTTAATTGAGGATTTACATTTTCTTTTCTAACATTTGGGGGTGAAAACCTTATGCAATTAGTTTTTTTGTTGTTTAATAGTAAATTATTTACATTGAACCACTGAACTACCTTAGAGAGAGCATTGTTCACGTCGACATAATTGGAAATTCGTCTATCGATTTTAAATAACAAAGAAGTATCATCTGCGAACAGTACAATCTCATGACTGTTTTCAACCATGAAAGGAAGATCGTTTATATACAACAGAAACAGAAAAGGTCCTAAAATGGAACCTTGCGGGACCCCCATCTCTACAGGTGACCCAGACGACCTTTTACCATTCACTTCAACTCTCTGAGTCCTATCCCTCAAATAGGATGACAGGATCTTGAGCGCGGTTTAAATTAGATAACTGGACATACCTTGGATTTGACCTTACTTCTGCGGGTGGTGATGCGAACCCCTTCTGTTGACACGTCGACGGTCACCTTTCGCTTCTTCGCACTCCTCGCCTTGAATTCGTACTGCAACAAATTAAACATTTACTACAAAAAATAGAGGTAAATCGGCTGTACTTTTGGAAGTATTCTCCTAAATATATTGGTCATAGACGTCATATTAACTATGTAAGCTAAGCTAGAAAGAGTAAGTATAGTTCACCGGGTTATTTGGAACTCCGTGTAGTTCACCATCAAGGACAAGTTCGGTGAGTTATATATGTGTATATTTACTATACGTATTTATTATATTATACGTATTTATTATATTAAGTATATTTAGTATACGTATAATGTGTATTTGTGTACGCTATCCACTTATTTATAATTTTTTACTTTAAACTCATCATCATCATTTTTAATTTACTTTTTCTATGTAGTCTCTTGTATTTTTTTATTATGCCTACCACAATTTCTCAGCGTCGCCAAGGGTTGAGTGGTAGAGAATGCCATCAAGCATTAAGTCCGCCTATTGTAAAAATACAATAAAGGGTAAATAAATAAATATAAATGAGCTTACGCTTTATTATTTAAGATGTGAGAGCTCTTAGACCCCCTAAATCTGGCCCTATCTCAAAATCTACTATTATAAACTACGAAGGTATTCATGCCAAATTTCATCTTTATACGTTAAGTGGTTGTCGTGATGAGTGAGTACGTCACTTTTCGCTTTAATATACAAAGGAGATCAAGAATTGCGTAGCAAACAACTGGATCTATTTAATTCAAATAAAAAATTACCATCATAAGATAATATGTATACCATCGACCATTCGAAAAAAATAGTAATGACAGACGCCTCTTGTTATACTTTAAACTCGTAAATTTTTTGAATGAGGAACGAAATAACAATAAATATTTGACAGGTCGGAACCATTATATGGGGAAATAAAATTGTATTTTTACAGACTTCAAATAGGAGGGGGTTATTCGGCTGTATTTTTTATATCTGTTAACCGATTACTCCGCCGTTTGTGGACCGATTTTCAAAATTCTTATATGTACTATTTTTGGAGTCGGGCCCTTAGTAAAATATCGTATCGTTTCGTTCTGAATGGGCACCAACTCCAAAATAGTTTTAAGAGTCATTACTATAAGCAAGAAGAAGTAGGTTCTGAACAAATTTATTTTTTACCGTTTGAAGTCGGTTCTATTGTTGTAAAAACTTAATTACTTAATTAATACTAATTAAATTTACGGTCTATTTTTCTATTACATCAATTAAAATGTTTATTTTTTTGCACATCTACGGTTGGAGCTTTTTAAAACGAGACCAAAACCAATTTTTTTTGATGTGCACCTATTGCCCCGTAATCACTGGGACAAAAATCGGTCGTATATAACATTACATCATCGATATAAAAAAGAATTTTGAAAATCGGTCCACAAACGGCTGAGTAATCAGTGAACATATATAAAAAAATACATCCAGCCGAACACATTACCTCCTTCTGAAAGTCGGTAAAATATTAAAAATACGAGTATCTAATGTCATTGTATCAATGACATAACTTTTGCTTCTGCTCAATCTGACCCTTAACAAAAACTTACCTTTACCTTTTTATCTAACACCCTGACCACGTTCTATTGATTACTTATTTGACAAAATGGCGTACACTAGTCGCGTAAATTACTTGCTTCCACTGAATAGAGCAGACCACCATTTTGCGGTTCGTGGATTTGTGCTACTTTAACAACCGCAGAGATACGTGCCTTGCGAATTCTTTCCTCCGAAAATCGAATAAAATGAACACGTCTTTCTACTAGTCGTAGCAGTTTTAGTTTCTTTATACGGTACATTTGTTGAGGGTCTTTTAATTAGTTGCCTTGCCGAACTAGACAAATAATTATATTAATCCATACTAATATTATAAATTTGAAAGTAACTCTGTCTGTCTATATGTCTGTCTGTCTGTCTGCTACTCTTTCACGCTTAAACCACTGTACCGATTTTGATGAAATTTGGCATAAACATAGAAAGGACGTTGAGAAAGAACATAGGCTACTTTTTACCGCGGGAAAATATCTCATTCCCACGGGAAGCAAATGAAATAATGAAATGCGCCGTGTAGTGTTATAAATACACTACATGTTATTACTTACTTCATTCACGTCGATTATCATATTTTATAACTTATATCCGTTTGTTTTATTCTTATATTTTGCTTTTTCTTTATTATTTCTTTACAAAATTATTTACTTTCTCTGTTTGTCTATTTACATTTTGACGCAGCTATCAAAATTGTCATGTCTGTCTTTTGTGTTTCTTATTATTTTAATTCGTTTTACGGCATTGTATAAAAATCCTTTTAGCCATTCAATAATAAAAGAAAAGCAAAATTGTATGTTTCTTATTTCATTGTCTTTGGCTCATTTATGTTTTTTATATTAGCCCGTTAATCAATATTTTAATCTATACATAAAGCTGAAGAGTTCGTTCGTTCGTTTGTATATTTGTTTGAACGAACTAATCTCAGGAACTACTGGTTCCAATTGAACAAATCTTTTTGTGTTGGATAGTCCATTTATCGGGGAAGCCTTTTTTTAAAGGCACACGGGCCGCGTGGTGTAAGCTATCACCGTCGCCTATGGACACGGGCAACCCCAGGGGAGCCACCCGAGGGCTTTAGGCTATTTAACACCATGCTATGACTAATACCAAAGTCCACGCGGACGAAGTCGCGGGTATGATATACATACCTAATTTTTATGGTTCTGTATTTGTCTCGAAAGGAAAGGGACCCTCAGTGTCACCTTTATCTGTTTGTCAAGAGTGAGGTAGGTAGTACCAAGTTGAATGTAATATCAATAGGTATCAATTCTTTATTTTCGTTTGTTCTGTTTGTTGTTTGTTGTAATTGTATTTGGAAACAGGGAAAAATTGGATTCAAATGTAATTACACGACACTAACAATTTGCACAGATTATACAAAGCCATTATTGAAAGTAAGTGACGTTAAACGAGTTCTGTTGTTCCTTTTTTTAAATATCGAACCCTGAAAATTGCAGGGATCTGCGACTAAAGACATGATGGCTAGAAGTGCTTTTTAAACACAATTTGCTAGGTTCATTAAAATGAGACACCTCCACGGGGATAAGTCCAAAATGTCGACAGTGTACTAGTAGTCGTCATTCCATAGAAAAGCGGCCAAACGGTACATTTTCTCTGTGAATGACGAGTACCGGGACACTGACAAAAACTGACGATAGTACGGAAGTTTACCTTATTCAATAACATTCGTATCTTACATAGTATTAAGGTCACCAAGAACAGATTGAGCATCGATCCCGGCGATAATATATTTTCCTAAGCGCTACTGTTATTCAACACTGACAAATCTTTCCAGTGTCAGGAATGTTAAGCCTGCATTTATATGGATAGAAGTCAAGAGCCATTTGTACTTCAGGCGTAGATGGCATATCTCTTAGTTTTTAATGGTTCATATGTAGAAGGGATTAGGTGACAATTGAATAGATTTAGAGGAAAATTTATCGCACAATTATGGAAATGTAATGGAAATTTATAGCCTGAATTTTACACTAGAAGTACAGTCATCATTTAAAATGTAAACAAGGGAATAAAATTGGAGTGTCTGTTTTTAATATTAAAATAACCGCTTTTTACTACATGCATATGAATGTATATACGGTACATATACCAAAATAACATTTTTTACAATTTTTGTCTGTCTGTCTGTTTGTTCCGGCTAATATCTGAAACTGCTGGACCGATTTTGACGGGACTTTCATTGGCAGTTAGCTGATGTAATAAGGAATAACTTAAGCTACTTTTATTTTAGAAAAATTCTAAAACTAAAGTCAGACAGATGGACAGATAGACAAAAATTGTAAAAAACTTTATTTTGGTATATGTCCCGTATATATATATACATTCATATGCATGTAGTAAAAAACGGTTATTTAAATATCACAAACAGATACTCCAATTTTATTAATTGTATAGAAAAAGTATTATTAGTAACCCTACTTAATTAGTCATATGATACGTATTAATATCGAAACGTCCAAAGAAGGTCTCCTTCTCACAAGTGAGGGGATTTAGACCATAGTCTACCTCGCTGGCCAAGTGAGGATTGGTGGACAGGTTATGAATGATTAATTATATCATTACTATGTCCGTATTATAAACAAAACGTAAACATGATAGCCACTTAATTTGAAAATAGAAAATCACTACCCTTGTTTTCGCAAGCCAATCCAAATACTATGTTCTATGTTATCTTATTAAAATAATCTAATGTTTTTAAATTTATTTTAGTAATAAAAGTAATAAAATTGACTACATATATGCATATGTCAGATCGAACAATTCCAATTCAAAAAACTTAGAAAGTATGGCTCGAGTGAAGAAAACTCCGTCTTCTTTTGAGCCGTTTTTCGTTTGACTGTTGTAAATCGTTTCCGTACATGCTGCTGGACATTATTATAATGCTACAACCTATATAACAATTCAATCGATTTCAAAGAGCTTTATAAAAATTTCGTTCATTGATTTTTTTTGTATTTTTGTATACGTTTTTTTGTATTTTTTTTATTGGGAGCTATTTCAAATGACGTTGTTGACACTAAGCAAATGAGTGTTTCGTTTGAAATTAAACCATGAAAATAAATCGTTTATGTCCGAGCAACACTCGGTCGTCCAGGTACTTACTCGAAAATCGATGAAAATGGTGCAAATATTGTATTATCTTTATTCCACTGCAAACATAATATTTCAACTGTGATCGTCATTTATTTCATTGCTAACCTTCAATATTGATATCAAAGGCTTAGAAAATGTGTGCGGCACAAAAAAATTTGGCACGTTATAAAGCACTCAATCTCTATATTGTCAGAGCGATAACAGCTTTTGTTGGAGAGCTTTTATTGTTTAAATGTACGGTGCTAACTTTAAATTTGGCTGAGAATAGATTAAAGTGAGTAAATGTTCCTATTTTGAAAAGATGACACTTCTTGAACCTGTGAGACTAAAACTCCTTACTTTTATTTCTTAAAAGTTTGGGTTGTAATTGGAACTCATTTAGTCTATGGAGAATATTCATTTTATGCTAATGCTTTCTAACACGGTATACCGGTATATTCGCAGGGTCTAGCTGTTCGGTTTATTAAAATATATTTCTATTTACTACAATAAGTCTTTTTATCGAAAATTTTATTGACGAAAATCACGCGAATGTAATAATCTTTATCCCATTGGCTGCAAACCTTTTTTACGTCCCACTGCTGGGCACGGGTCTCTCCCCATTATTGGGGAAGCCTGGAGCTTGCTCCACCACGCTGCTCCAATGCGGGTTGGTGGAGATGCGGGTTAGTGGCCAACCCGCTGTCGGATGTTTTCAAACCGCCCATAAGGCCTCCGACGAGGTTTAACGACTGTTATCTAACGACAACAACCGGGAATGACGGCTTAACGTGCCCTCCGAAGCACGGAAACGCGCATGAAATATTTGCCACTAGCGGTCACCCATCTTCACACCCGACCGCGTCCGTTTGCCTTAATTGCATAGATCGTTTGCGTTCTACGCTAACCGCCGGGCCATGCGCGCTTCATCCCATTGCTTTATCCCATTACTCACAAAATATTTCAGATATGATCTTCCTTTATTTCAGTGCCAAAATACCCTTTCAATTCAATATTGATATCAAAGGTTTAAAAAGATTGTACGGCTCGAATGAGTTTGGCGCGTTATAAAACGCTTAAGCCTCATATTGTCGAAGCTATAATCTCTTTTGTTTGAGAGCTTTAATTGTTTACATGTAGGGTATCGTACATTTAATCGACAAAAATGACGACAGTCTAAATTGAATGAAAAAGCGAAATTTGATTCATTCTTTCATCACGAAATCTCCAAAATCGTCCGTAAAAGAAGTTTTGTGCTACTACTAACTCGAAAATGGGCAGAGAAGTAGATCAAAGTGAGTAGGTAATTTTTTTGTTTTAGAAAGATGGCACCTATTACACCTTACTTTTATTCCATACAAGCTTGAGTTACAATTAGGACATATTAAGTATACGGCGAAAATTCACTACATGCAAATGATATTTATTTTGCAGTGTTAAAATCTATACTTAATATATAAAGCTGAAGAGTTTGTTTGTTTGTTTGTTTGAACGCGCTAATCTCAGGAACTACTGGTTCGAATTGAAAAATAAATTTTGTGTTGGATAGTCCATTTATCGGGGAAGGCTTTAAGCTATGACATCATGTTGTGACTAATACCAAAGTCCACGCGGAAGAAGTCGCGGGCGGCCGCTAGTGTATTATAAATTTGCCTATTTCTATTCGCAGTATTAAAATAACTTTCTCGCAAATATTAATAGACGAATATAGCGAGAATGTCGAACAGTGTTTATTCCACTTCCAACAGAACGTTTCAGATATGATCGTCATTTATTTTAGGGAAATGAAATGAGATTTTTTTTATTTACTTTACGGTTTTTTTACAAACTCTTCTTCAACTTCAAACTTTAGTAATGGGGCGAGAGTTTGGCGCGTTATAAAGCGCGTAATCCCTATATTGTCAGAGCGATAATCGCTTTTGTTTGGGCTTTTATTGTTTAAATGTAGGGCAACGTAACGCCACGAGGTAGTAATGACCTTTACCTACAGGGCTGAACAAAATGATTGGTAAGGACTCAACGTATCCTATAGCAGTAAATTCATGTAATATTTGGACATCATAAGTTTTAAGAGCTCCTAGAATTAATTGGTATAAATATGCGTTTTTACAAACAATTATATATTCTTTACGGAGCAGCGATGGCCGAGTACGGAGCAGCGATGGCCGAGTGGTAAAAATCCACGGTATTCGACGCGACCGATCCTGGGTTCAAATCCTCGGAGCGCACCTCTTACAAAGAAATTTGTGATGTGCGGATTTATCGCTGCTCCACGGTGATGAAAAATATCGTTAAATTTAATTGATTACGATGTTCTCCATCTCCGTGCATGCCTGAGAGAAATTCATAATTTCTCGAAAGCATGACGTCCACCAATCCGCACTTGGCCAGCGTGGTGGACTATGGCCTAAATCCCTCTCCCTTGTGAGGAGACCTGTGCCCAGCAGTGGGACATAAAAAAAAAGTTTGAAAAAAAATTCTTTAAATTTTAATATTGTACTAGAAACAGCTTACAATAAACGACTGTATTATATAGGGTAACGCTTAATCTCAATAAATATAATAATCTCAATATAATCTCAATAAATATTATCTCAATAAATATGCTTAGATAACAGTATTAGTTATTCCTAATACTGTTATCTAAGCAATATTGTAATAATTCTTGTTCACGATCTTTTATTGTGTAAATACTTGGTAATGCGAGTCATTTATATTCAAGAGGAGTCAGGTTGCGTGTCATTTTCATATTTCAATGTTACAGTATCGCGATTTTTCGCTCCGACGACGGTGATAATATCCTCAGGGAGTTTCTGAATATAGAAAAATGGATTTTTACAATAGACTACATTGTCTATCGACATTACAACACTAAGGAAATATTTATTTCTTAAGAATTGTAAACGTTACACGGAAAAAGAATTCATAAAAAAATAATCGTTTTCTGAAAACACAAAGTAGGTATCTTATATCGAAATTAAGTTGATGTTAAAGTAAGGTTTTTTTGTTATACTTATTAGTCTAATTTATTGTATGCTATCATTTTTAATTTTATACTAGTAGAACTAAAACAAACCAGAAGCATTATTTACCACATTATGTAGGTAGATTTTTCGATATTAAAAATATTAAACGACATCATTATTATTCACATAGGAATATCTTTCGAATTGCTAGATAACTTATTATATTCTCGGAAATCTATGATGTAGGTAAAAAAAATGAAAAAAAAATACATGAAAAAATATCACGAAAAGCCGTCGGTCTCGGTTGTTATCTCATACATTAATTAGTCATAAAATCTTGTCAAAAACTTAAAAAGAGGTTTGAAAACATCCGATAACAGGTTGGCCGTAGTAGGTAGGTACGTAGCCGTAGGGTTAGAGCAGCGTGGTGTAGTAAGCTCCCGGCCTCCCCAAACATGGGGCTACCCGAGCCCAGTTTGGAACGTAAAAAGGGTTCCAGCAGACCATGTTAAAAAGAGTTATAAGTACGACAGGTACTTTCAGAGATTATCTTGTTCAACATACAAACAAACAAAGTATTCCGCTTTATAACATTAGTATACTTAAATGAAACCCTTCAAACGGGCCTATGCGACACATAAGTGAAATTGCTCTAGCTCAAAATTTGTCAACAGAGCAATAATCATTTTCGTTCCTGATCCTTTAATATATTCATCTATATTCTGGAGTAGTCACGACGCGCGTAATTTTCATATTACAATGTATCATTTCTAATAGCAATATGGGGACTTTTCGCTTTGGCGGAGATAATAACCTTACGATCCTAAGGGAGTCCTACCATGTGTTGGAATCGAATTTGCATGTTATATTGAAAATCATTGCATTGAAGCTTACGCTTTAAAATATATTTATTACTTTGACTGCATCCCTTGTAGCCTCTCACTGCTGGGCACGGGTCTCTCCCCATTATTGGGAGAAACCTTACTTCACCATCCTGCTCCAATGCGGGTTGGTGGAGATGTGGGTTAGCGGTCAACACTCTGTCGGATGTTTTCAAACCGCCCATAAGGCCTCCGACAAGGTTTAACGACTGTTATCAATCGGCAACAACAAGGATCGACGGCTTTACGTGCCCTCCGAAGCACGAAAACGCGCATGAAATTTTTACAACTAGCGGTCAACCATCTTACACCCGACCGCTCCCATTTGGCTAAGTAGCATAGATCGTTTGCGTTCTACGCTAACCGCCGGGCCATGCGCGATTCAAATCTATAAATTTTTTTCAACCTTTTATATGTCCCACTGCTGGGCACAGGTCTCCTTTTCACACAATTGAGAGGGATTTAGGCAATAACAAAACAGAGCATCATCAGGGTTATTGCCGAGGCCGTCCCTCGCTTACAACCCCCATCCCCCCCACCGGTGAACTGCCGTTTGTGATACGTCAAAATGTATTACGTTAAATGTCAAGTTGATGACACTCGAAACTTAAAAAGAATCGAATGAAATCAACTGACCGATTGGCTTAGACTGGCTTAGAGCATCAAAGTTACTGACTCACCCTTCAGTAGAGACGGCATAGCGTCTCGATTCGATACATAACTTTTGTGCCAAATCTGGTGCGGGGGGAAGAACGCACACATTTATATTTGTCACACATTCACAAATATTCTTTCATCACTACAGACGCATACATTTCTAAATACGTCAATTTCAATAATTAACAACGTCATTTTCTATGCACCGATAACACTGACACCGACACACACTAGTTGTATAACTAGAAGGCACATTGTGCATGGACGTTGGGACGAGGGGTTCGCCCGTAAAGGCCACTCCGTCTTCACGTCACTACTCTGACGGGTGTCATACCTGTCATGCCTTGATGCTCTAAGCCGATTGGTTGTTAAAAATACGCAATAGAGGAGAGTTGGAAACATCTATTTTTTCATTCAGCAGTGTAATATTATCATTGTTATTGTGATTCGCCTGGTTCTATTAATTAAAGAAAAGTACTTTCTGTTTAAGTAAACAAAAAATTAATAAAAGGGTTTTAGACAAACATTAAAAAACAAAATACGGTCTCATATTAAACCAAAGCTGTTTCACTGTTTTGTCTTTAATTTACCTTTTTGAGGATATTTTAAACATTAATCAAAACTCCTTAGAAGATACAAAAACAGCGTTAAAATGAACACGAATATAAATTTAGAGGGTGCTCCCTATTCTACTCGTATTTTTCTCGTGGCAATGAAATTCTTTATTGACGCTTCTTTAATAAAAGACCGGCTAAGTGTGAGCTGGAACTGCATGCCGAGATTTCTATGAAGTCAGGTTTTTCTAAAATGCCTTATATTATAATGCAAACAAATGTGACTAATAATATCTGACAGTATATTCGCATACAAAAAAGCTTAATTACGATAAATATAGTTTTTGTTGGCACTAGACTGAAAATGAAATCATTAAAACATCTTACGTAACAGCTTAATAAATTAACCATTTTTATTTCGATGTTCTGCTATAATTATGTTCTTCCAAAATTATATAATACTCAGCTAACGGGAACAACTCTACATGGATTTAAATTATTAAATTACGAATAATTTTAATTACTGGAATTTCATTGTACCTAAGTATATATATACGGCATATAGGTACTTTCACTTTTACACTTTTACTTTAAAAACAATTTCCTTTATCCCTTTTATATGTATATATTAATTTCACTTCATAGATATCAAAAACATTTATGAGAAAATACAACGGGTTGCACTCCGGTAGTGCCGGCAGAAGTGAAAATACATTAACGTTGTGCATTTTCGATATTTTGGAATGTTAGGGAATAATTTCGCACGAATTGCTGTTAGATACATGCCTATGATAACTTGCCTATCGAAAAGTGTTCATAGCTATTTTTAAATTTTAATCAGTTTTTTTCATCACCTCACTCTTGTATATAAATAAGTGTAATAATAATAATATTATATATATAATAATATTTATATGTTTATAAATTATATTTGATAAAAAATATGTCTCATTGAGTTATCAGATGGGTGAAGGTCGATCTTCCACATCTCTTCTACTAACTTACGAATTTCGATCAGGCCGCGTGTGTTGACGTGAGTTTAACATTTTTTACCTATTCCAAAAAAAGTGTACAACGCCGATAAAGAAGTTTTCACTTCAAAACAATCTGGTATACACATAATCGAAGTGATTGTAATAAAGGTTCATTTTTAATTCGAGGTATGGACCCTAAAAATGTAATCGCGAATCACTTTGTATCACAAAACTCTGCTGAAATCGCAAACAATAATTATTATTCCGAGTATTTTTCGTAAGCAATTTTAAGGTCACGTTTCCTTTGTCTGTCGTTAACGTCTCAGCTCAGTAAAAGAGATACGACAATATTAATGACATCTAATGAAGACATGGATCTACTTATCACTTATTATTATCATTGCTAGACGTGCCTCGCGGCTTCATTCCTCCGCTTTAAAAAGGGTCACCATAAAGCAAATATATTTTTACAATAAAGACATAAAGACAAACACTTGAATCAAAAACAGAAATTGAGCCTCATCACTACACCTACACTTTTGCCTCGCCTGGAATTGATCCCGGGACGTTGGATTGTGGCTTTGAGTCAGAATGCGTTTTTGAAAGTGAGCCGAGCGATCCGGTACAAACCACGCCACGCCCTTCTTAAAAAATTGTTAATGTGCCTATCTTTGTATATATAATTCTTCTATACGTGTGTTGACAGTGAACTCCTCCTAAACGGCTGGATCGATTTTAATGATTTTTTTGATGTGTGTTTTCAAGTGGATTTGAGGATGGTTTAGATTCACAATTCGTCTACTGGATTATGTTTAATTTATTATTTTTTAATTTAATTAGTTTTCCCATATAAATGATTCCCACCTCTGAAACGTTTGTATTTCGTGCAGTGTCGTTCTAAACTTTGACACAGTTAGAATAACAGGACAGTTCGTATGTCATTATTTGTTTTATATTTTTGTAGGACAGTAACATGAAATCTCTTAAATCATCTTTCAATACTTAAGTTAAGGCAGGACTACTTCTGCAGGGCAAATTAGTTCTGTATATAATTATACTTCCGCCCTTTCGTTTATTACGGTTATTATGTAGGTATCCATATTTTTAATCGGTAATTAATATAATAACACCAGTGTTAAGTGTTTTTTTTTAATTCAAGTTGGAACATGAGTAATCTTCTTATACTAATCAAAGGATAATGTTTAAAAAACTCTGGCATCGTGCAAAATGTAACTCAAATCAAAGTGAGTATGTGACCCAGTTTAACTTACTTCCAAACTTTGTTCCTTAATTTCACTCTCTTTGTGTATTAACTCTGAAACAGAGGTCCCATAATGTCTATCACGGTGTATCCCAAGTTAAAGGTAAACACATGGAACGTAAAAGGTTTCTTTATACTAACTGACATACCTTATTATACAATTAGTCTTTTAAGAGTTGATTTTTCTTAAACCCCTTAAACAGGTGTGCCATAATTTGTATCTAGAAATTTATATAGTAAAGTAAATAGTATATCACACGATCTGCTGTCACGTGTGCCCATTATTGTCCCATAGCCATTTTGTAATCTGAAATATATAAATGTACTTTTTTTAAAAGAAAGCTGTTGGGAGATTTTTCTGCGGCCTTTTTTCTCTCAAACATCTAGCCCAAACGGGCACCTAGATGACTGGAAAAAAATGTCATTCATTAAGCGAATATTTTGTATTCCTAATATGAATTTTCTTCCTTTTTTTTATGTCTTTTTATGCAAACAAATTTTTATGCCTTTTAGCCATATAAAAGTGGTTACTCTACTTCGCAGTATTCGTTATTTCACTAGTGATTCAGCACGGCTTCGCTCGGGTTATTTGAGATTTAATAAAAGCTTTTATTTAATTGCAATGAACGTATGTTTGTTCGGGTGGAGTCTTGCTACTCAATTTTGAAACAGATATCTTCAACCGATTGAGCTGAAATTTTGTATACACGTTTAGTTTGTATGACGATACACAATAATCTGTGTGACGTCATTCTTAATCCAATATGGCGGAACATACAAGATGGCGGAATAGTTATTTTTTATGCACTTCGGCAATATGGGTATCAAATGAAAGGGCTAGCCGAAAATAATTAGAAATAACTAAGAAGTAAAAAAATAAATTAAAAGCAAAAAACCTTTAAAAAAAGCTATTATTTAGCTTTTATTTATAAATATCATGTGAGTTTCCGTGCTTCGGAGGGCATGTTAAGCCGTCGGCCCCAGGTGTTATAGATAGATAAACCTTGTAGGCTTATGGGCGGTTTGTAAACATCTGACAGCAGGTTGGCCATTAACCCGCATCTTTACCAATCCGCATTGGAGCACAGATTTATTAAGTTTATCGGTGCAATACTCACTCGTACACGGCGCATGGCGGCTACAATCTCGACTCGGCTGGTTGGTCTCGGCACATCCATCGTCCCAATGTACTGTAACAAAGAAAAACATATTAATTTTAAAAGTCCTTTTTGTGGGGCTCACCGGCCTTGTCAAACTTTAGATAGGTACCTATAGAGATAGAAGTTTTCTTAAAGCCAGTCCTTATTAACATTCTGCTATGCAATTTGTTAATAAATAAAATTTTAATAAATAAATAAAACGTGACAACGTCATAACAATTCAATGAAAACCGACGAACGGCGCAAGCCGAACGTACAAGCCTCAACGTAACGTACAAGCGCCGATCGAAACGTACAATGAAGTCATTCTTTTTCGTGCGTGGAGCTGGTGTTCATCGCTTTACAAGAAGTTGTCATGTCATTTTATTTCTTCAATTAGGTATGACATTTTCATTAACCTAACCTCTGGTAAAAAATCCATCGCTTTACTTGAATGTCTTACTGACTTGACTGACTGATTACTAAGACTTACTGACTTTACCTATTATTACTCGTTCAGTTTCACCGAAACTGGTAAAAACGTGATGCAATAATATAATATAATAATACTTGACGCTGGCAATATGCAGAGTTTGCGATGACATAATTGAAAAAAAATCCATGTCATTTTATCTTTAAAATTGTTCCGACCAGTCAAATATTTGTTGTTAGTTCGTTCCTCATTCAAAAATATGACAAGGATAAAGCATTACAAGAGGCATTTCTTTCGTATGGCGTCTCGGTCTTTTGATCTTTTTGCTAAAATTAGGTTATGGTTAGATCCAATTCTAATTGAAGGATATAATAAAATAAAATTGAATAGGTTTTTTATGACTTTGACTACGATAGTTTTTACAAAAATCTATGAATTGAACTTACATAATATGCTATTTGACATTAAAGATGTCATTTAAAAAGATATATTATTTTGGCGCCAAATGTATTTAAGTGACATACAGTTTAAAATGAAGGAAAATCAATATAAAATCTGTCATAGGTTTCGAAATTTCTTGTATTGGGATCCTTTTTTTTTCTGTTGAATAAACGTGAATGTTTCGCTGGCGAACCACTCTACATGTGTTATAAAACTAAATAAGGTCTTACCACTTTTGACACAAACATCTTGAACGTCTTGAATCTACAGTTTAGACTTTAAAGTATTGTAGCCATAGGTAGCTAAAGCAGGTTTTGGTTTGCAAACAGAGAGAGAGCTTAAATTACACTTTCTAAGGACTGGATACTTTCGTATACTTACGAGAGTTCTCGAAAACTAATTTACTCGAAAGAGGCGTCACGTATCTTTGGTTGGTTCCATTAAAAGCCCAGTGTTATTCGTATCCGTAGGTACATCTTAATTTTACCCTGTCTCTTTCCCTCTTCACGAAACTTTCAGCAGAGTAAAAAAGTGAACTGCTTTGCGGAGTCACACCAAGTTCTTTCAATACAATATATCTTTTACAAGCCCTCTCCCATTAGATCCGTGTTCGTGTACTGTTACAAACAAAAGCGAAGATAGAACAACATAAGTTTTATTCCCACAACTCTTCTAGAACCCTTCGGGAAAAGGACCAGTTATTATTATAGTTCAAACTCGTCAGTACCCTTTCAAACAGCTATTGAGATAAGGTATTCGTTTGCTTGAACGACCCTTCAAACTCCTCAAAAGCGCAATAAGCCGCACACAATACACAATACTGTCTGTTTGTATATGAAAGAACCAAGTTGTTTACTTCTTCCTTGTGGACCGTTATGAGTAAAGATAAATATGAGGCTTTCTCATACCGACACTGTAAGTCGATCTTAATAACAGAAAAATAATGGTAAAGTTCCATGACATGGTATCTGTTTCAGAACCAAGATCGCCATAATCTATCATTAAACAGGAATATGTACCTAACTACGCCAAATTCATACTCATATTATTTAACGTTTGAAATTAAATGTTAATTTTGTTAATCTGCGAGATACTATGAGAGTATCTTTTTTATTATATTTTTTATTTTTTTTCATGTAAAGATAAATAAAAATTTAGTTCAACCTAAGGATAAAAGAACACAAGTTTCGTTGATAAAGGTGACCGTATCCTTTGCCGGCAGTTCAACATAAGTCCACACTCGACAGTACCCTTTCAAACAGTTATTGAGGGTGTTTGTTTGCTTGGACGACCCTCGAAAGTCCTCAAAAGCGCAATAAGCCATACAATACAGTGAATAGACTGTTGTCTGCATTTGAAGAAACGACCCTATTGAACCGTAGCGGGAGGTATCTATCGAATAAGGAAGCTTACACGCTCACTCAAAACAAAAGACTTGAGTTCCCTAACATGCTATTTTTGTGAGAACCGCTATAACCATGTTTAAAAAAATCTTTGATATTATTATGAACTAGCTGTGCCCGCGACGTCGTCCGCGTGTATAAAGACTTTTATAAAATGGATTGATTAAAAATTAAAGATTATTTATTTGCATTGAATAAGTAGTAGGTAGATTATTCTTACATATAGTGAAATCACTTATAATACAATGTTCATATGTTCAGAAGAAACTTAATGTATTTTTTCTAAATCCTTCAAACCTAAAACAGTAAGGAATGCTTACTGTACTGATCTTACTATCCACGTTTCTCACGTTTCGCTTGTCTCGCGCAATCAGATTCTCTTTACAAATATGTACCTCGTTTATTAAAGTTAAGAGATACTGCTGTGCCCGAGGCTTAAAAATAGTATCTTTAGTAAATTGTTAAAAATAGTATCTTTAGTAAATTGGGTGAATTTATACTGCAAAGAATGTATAGACTCATTCTATATACATAGCTTTAACCTACTGCAGAAAAGAGGTGCACTATACAACTACTTGTAGTTGGGAGATAAAATTTCTAAACATACACGTGCTTAGGATTAAACAATCAGAAAAATAATTGTAAGGTCAATTAATAAACTATAGGTTTAAAACTTGCGGACAGCAATTTGGTCATAAGTCATAACTCATATAACATTGTGAAAACTAAAGCAGAAGGCAGGGTCTCTACACAGTGTGCTATCAGTATTTGGAAATAAAGAATATTTTTATAAAGAATCTTTAAAGAATCCTTAATATCTCCATCAATCAACGTGTGTGGATGAGCCCTCAGCCCGTACGCAATAAAGAGACGCAAAAAATGAGTTAAGTTATCATTGGTCCAATTAACAATGTTCAGCATCATACGTATACCTTCCCAACGATGGGACAACCCGCGAGGCGCAATGTTTACCATGGCGGACTGCTAATCTAACTGTCCCGGGTTAGAATCCGGCAGCGAATCCGGCAGAAATTTCAATGATGAGTTTAAACTGTTCTCGGTCTGGGTGGTTGTGTTTCTGTCTCTATGTGTGTTCATGGCACCCGCGACACAGGGTATATCTACCCTAATGTGAGGCTATACGTGTGAAATGTTATTTTTTATTTTTTTTACACTATGTACTTACTTTTATTAGACTTAAGGCTCTTATTTGAAATTATCTCCATCGATTCACTTTGGAGAAGAAATGAATATTGCTCAATAACGCCATCTACCGTATGACATGTAAACTTTGTGGTTGATAAATCGAATGTCAAATTACCAAATAGGTAGATATTGAGATTAACAGTTGGTTCACTAAAAGTTTAACTATTCGTCACCTAGATGTCTGCAGTAGTCTTGTTTTGTTAAGGCTTTGTACATTCTGTATGAAGGTTTAGATTCCGTATCTTATAACCTTAATGCTGGATTCATTGAGATTGTAAGATTTGGATTTCGGTTCATCGGAGCTTGAGGCCTCCTCAATATTGGGAGAGCTCTATGCTCAGCAGTGGAATGCTAAAAAGGTTGCAGCTTGATATAATGTAGCGATAATAATTGTTTCATCTGCAGCCTGTTCATAATGTTCCACCCCAAAAGAAGACTAATAAGCTGAGCAACTAACTCAATGGAGCCTGTGATGTAAGGTTCGGCGGCGGTAAGGCTCGCGATGCGCTTATTAGGTAGCCATACTCGGCCAACGAAAGAAAATACAGTAAGCTGATCTTAATATAGGTAGTCGACAATATTAGTGTGAGTTCAAAATAATTTTACTTAAATTTAAACTTTTGTTTATGGTTTTGAATGGGCTGTTACCGAAACTTTCATACAAATTCCCCAAAGTGCCTTTTAAGTTTATGTCGCGTATTGTGTACCTAAATGAACATAACTTTTTTGTTTATCACCCGATTGATATGAAATACACACTAATGTTACGGAAATTCATTCAACAATAAATCAGTAAACACATCATTCAAAGAAGGGAAAAGAATTTGAGAATGAAATATTAAGTTAAGGTTAATTATTGTACGCTTGAGATACCAACTTTCGAATCCACTTTATTTGCTATTGAGGGGTAGTTTTGAAAAAAGCTTAAATAGAATTCTTACTATGTTAGTAAAGATTACAAATACAAAATTATAAGTATATTACTCTGCACAAAAATATTCTGTAACATCAAGTTTCGACACTCAATTTTCAAAGAGTTTCAAAGAAAATTGACATTTAAAGGGTGAATTTCGGGAAATGCTGAAATACGTATTCTTTTATTTTGGTTAGAAAATATATATACCAAATTTCAAGAAAATCTATTGAAAAAATCCAAGTTTTCCATACAAATTTTCATCGCTCATTTCACACCCTTAAAGGGTGATTTTTAAAATTATCTATAGCCTAAATGTTAGCGAGGACCAATATATATAAAACAAAAAAAGTTTCATCAAAATCCGTCCAGTAGTTTTTGCGTGAAAAGCTAACAACAGACAGACAGACAGACAGACAATAATTTCAAAACTTATATTTTTAGCTTCTGTTACTTATAAAAATACCCCTAGAAGTATTTTTTTAAATTTATATGCAATGTACAGAATTGACCCTGCTTACAGTTTTATTATATGTATAGATATGAAACGAAATTGTTGATGCTGAAATTAGAACTTGCATAGCAAAAATCATAATCAAAAGACCTGTTTGGTTCATTTTTAGAAAGTAAATATACTGTTAATGAATGTCAATCTCTTTGTGGTAATTTTTATTTTAATTATTTATTAATTTTTTTGCAAACACCTTAAACTAGGAGTTACAAAGGGTTAAACCTAATGCCTTAAGGCATTGTCTTCCAGTCAACCCTGGGTGATGGTGAAAATATGAGATAGGCTTTAGTAAAGATAAACAATTAGAAAGTTAGAGCAATAGTTAAAAGTGAATCATATTAGAGGAAATTCAAAATAGGAATAATAAATACATACATACATTTACACAAACATATACATACGAAACATAACCATACATATACATATTTTCAACTGATACTTTAAAAGAAAAAACAACTTCTAATATGTATTGTATGTAAGGTAATGTGTGGTTTTGGTGGATATTTTTTGTAAAAATGCGACTTACGATTGAAGTTGGACCTTTTAAAGACTTTCACCTATAAGAAACTACTTGAAACTAAGTATTACTTTTCGTGAAATTTCTTATATTCGTATGCCGAAGACCTAAGCCACATTCCTTAGCTATTGTGATAGGATATTTTTGAAATGAAATAGTTTATTAACATCCTGGGTAATAATATACACTTGATGTTTGTCATTGTCGTACAGTCATCAGCTGACCGTCATCCGCTTTGGGTGCGCTAAGGCATATATGGGCTAGGAGAAAAAAGCGGGCGGAAAAAAACTCCAGCCCTGTTTTAAATAAATTTTTAGGTACAATGGGTATTCATTATGCAGCATGACTGTGGGGCGCCAAGAAGCACACGAGACAGCTATCGTGTGTGTCAATGCTATCACACTGCCATCCGCTCACAAATTTTAAAATGTTACAATTATTACATGATATATAGAAACAGCCTTATGTGAGTTAAGTTTAATCCCAAGCCTTTTTATCATTTAAATAGTCCTTGGTTTCATAATAGGCCTTGCGGCATAGGACTTGTTTAACAGTTTTTTTAAACTTGTGTAAAGGCAAGGATTGCCCTTTTTCTGGAATTTTATTATAGATCCTAATAGACATCCCAATAAAAGAGTGACTTTTTTACGCAGCCGACACTTTGGGAATGCAAGCTTATGGCCGTTCCTGGTCAAAGCACAATTCGAACTATGTAAATCCTTAAATGTGGTAAATGTCGGTTTATTCTTATATACGTACATTATGTTTTCATAAATATACTGCTTTTTGCTGAACGATCCTCGAAAGTCCTCAAAAGCACAACAAGCCGCACACAGCACAAAGAGTATACTGTCTGTTTGTGTATGAAGGATGTTGTTTTACCCTTTTGAGACAATAGCGAATAAAGATATATAAAAGTGAGATTCTCTAACAGAGATGCCGTAATGTGGATGGATCTTAATAACACAAAAACAAAAAATGGTTGTAACGCCATAACTTGTTATCCGTTTCAGAAACAGTATAGCTATAAGAGCAGCGCGATGGCCGCGTGGTAAAAAACCGCGTTCTTCGACGCAACCGATCCCAGGTTCAAATCCTCGGCTCGCACCTCTGACAAAGAAATTTGTAATGTGCGAATTTATCGCTGCTCCACGGTGATGGAAAATATCGTGATATTTCATTGATTACGATGTTCTCCATCGCCGTGCATGCCTGAGAGAAATTCATAATTTCTCGAAAGCATGACGTCCACCAATCCGCACTTGGCCAGCGTGGTGGACTATGGCCTAAATCCCTCTCAATTGTGTGAGAAGGAGACCTGTGCCCAGCAGTGGGACATAAAAAAGGTTGAAAAAAATAGCTTTAAGACACATAGACACATTTTTAAGATATAATGGAAATATAAAATAAATTTATAGATGCGAAATGAATCTTATAAGTATTATTTTGCACTTGATAGGTAATTTCACTATTTACAATTTTGTAAGGTTTTGACTAACGAGTAGAGTATTTTTAAAAGTTTCTTGTCCTTGACGACCCGTGTAGCGCAATGATTACCATGCCGAACTGCCGATCGGAGGGTCCCGGGATCGGTTCCCGGCGAAGCAGAAATTTTAATACGTTTCTGTCTCTGTGTGTCCATGGCACCCACGACACAAGGTATACCTACCTTGCTGTAGGGCTATGAGTGTTAAACGTTATAATAGACTTGTAAGTATACCATTTTTTGTTTAAAAATAGATAAATACTCTTTCAGTATAAAGTCATAGAGCAACACAAGTTTTGTTGATAAAGGTATAGATACTTTAACTCAGTTGTGCGCGCGGCACTATGTGTGGGTAAACCTGTATATACACAGTGACTTTGTGTGCGTGACAAGAGGTAGGCCCTCCGCACACGGAGCTACTCAAAAAGAACTAGTTACAAACTCAAATTTCTAACGAGTTCCTTGAGCGTCATCGCCCATACATTCTCATTGAGGTTCGCACACGACTCAACTAGTCACCAACCAGTTAAAAACGCGTTAGCAACTGATTACTCGTGACGCGTCGTACCGGTCGCCGCGCTACTAGTTACCCAAGTTTTCATACTTTTTGTTTTGAAAAATGAACGACGAATTAAATATTAAATTTATGACGGAATCCTTGCAATTTGAATAGCACCGTGTGCGAAGTACAGTTTCTAACTGGTTTGTAATTGTAATTACTGATTAGTTCCGTTATTTTTGAGTAGCTCCGTGTGCGGTGGGCCGTACAGTGAAGTTGCTCGGACGATCACGGCCGCGTCACTGTCACACAAATTAAAGCTGCATAATTACTAGCCCACGCACACATAACGCCGCGCGCACAACTGAGTTGAAGTATCTTTAACCGTATCTTTCATCAACAACCAACCTAAGTTCACACTCGACAGTACCCTTTCAAACACTTATTTAGGTGAAGTGTTTGTTTGCTTGGACGACCCTCGAAACTCCTCAAAAGCGCAATAAGCCACACAATACAATGAGTATACTCTCTGTGTCTGTATGAAGGAACCTTGTTATTTATCGCTTTTGGGATCGTAACGAATAAAGATGTAAATTATAAACTATTTCTAGGCTGACAAAAGGCAATTTGAATAGCGGGAAAAAAGAGGGTTTAGTGCCATAACATGCTATATATTTCAAAACTAGTAACGCTATGTTCAAATATATAAATAACTTATTTTTTAAATAATTAAAAACGACTTTGTAGCAGGGTGGTGGAGTAATACCGGTGCGATTTCTGAAGATCCCGGAGTCTTCCCCAAGTTCAGAGGCAGGCCAACGAGGGGGTTTTAGTGCGGTACAAGTCCCATATAACCTCGTATCCTCTCCCAAGGTGCTGGGTACCTTTTTAAGGTTTCTCCCCCGATACCAAAAAAAGGTGCTACAAGAACCGAATTCGCGTCTATAATTTTGTTTCGTATTTCTATTGGCTGCAATCCTTTTTGCGTGCCACTGCTGGCGGGTCTCTCCCCATTATTGGGGAGGCCTTGAGCTTACTCCACCATGCTGCTCCAATGCGGGTTGGTGGAAATGCGGGTTAGTGGCCAACCCGCTGTCGGATGTTTTCAAACCGCCCATTAGGCTTCCGACAAGGTTTAACGACTGTTATCTATCGACAACAACCTGGACCGACGGCTTAACGTGCCCTCCGAAGGACGGAAACGCGCATGAAATTATTTGCCACTAGCGGTCACCCACACACACATAACTTCTACACTGACCGCCGGGCCATGCGCGCTTCGTATGATAAGGTAAAAGAAACTACTAAGAAATAAAGAAATTATTACGAAATAATCATAGTAAAAACAAAAAACAATAAGACAATGCTTATAAAATAAAACACAAAAGTAGAGCTTCACTTTTCATTGTCTTATACAGAAGAAAAAAAAATGGCGACACAAATGAATCTAGATCCTGAGAATCCTGATCCGAAATAGTTATAACTAAAATAATATAAAGAAACTGTTAGAAAAGATAATTGAGAACTACATTTACAAGTTTATGTACCTACGTGTAAAACAGAAACTGCAAAATCTGAAATAACACAAGTGTAATGTATAAATAAGCTGTGGTCTTCACCAACCCGCATCAGAGCAGCGTGGAAAGCTCCATTGCAGGCCTCCCCAATATTGCGGAGACGGGAGACGTAGATAATGATATTCAAGTATAGCATACCTTTGTACTGCGATAGAATGACTAAAAATCAATTTCTTCTAGTTAATTTCGATTATTTATTTATTTATTTATTCATATTTATTACATAAAGTATACATAGTAACATAAATGTGCACTAGGCCCCATACCAGGATTCCCTGTGTTATGGGGTCTAGACTCTTCCGAAATTGTACAATATTTGTAAGGCAGAACAGATCGTAAGAAAACTAATAAGAAAAAAATATATATTGTAGTTGATAGCTTTCTGTGTATGTGTGTGTGTGTGCGTGCGTGCGTACTACATACGTGTGTGTGCGTGCGTACAACATAACTACTTTGCAATAATCCGCAATCAAGACGTATTATGGTGTATACTTTTTGCTTTTTTGCTGTGCTTTTGCAATAACACCTCCCTCCCTCCCACATAGGATACATGCCCATGCAACAATATCACATCAACATGCACCAACAATAACTTTTGACTAATTAATTCTATCAATATTACCAATAGATCTGACCATATTACCTAACACTTATAGCAGTATTATTATTTTATTCAAAGTTTTGTGTCACCATTATATGTCTAAGACCAACATTATCGTGTTATGAACAAACCAAAAGAAAAGCACGTCGCAGAAATCTACAGAAGCTACATGAAATAACCACATCAAAGAAATGTATATATCAGGGTAAGCGACAACACGCGCGTGGCTTGCTTGCTAATATGCTACCTAAATTAGATGTAATGTTCTATTTTCTATATTTACATGAAAGTTGTAAATAAATAAAATGAGTTTATAAAGGACTAGCCTTCTGCCAGCGGCATCACCCGCGTGGGCTCGTTTTATGGGTGTCCTCGTAGGATAAAAATAGTGTATGTGCTATTCCAGGCTATACCTCTAACTTTCTTCCATCCATTTGAAATACGACGTAAGACGATATTGCGATATTAAAATCATAGGCGTTTATCCAGTAGATTCAACCGCGTGGACTCTATTGCCCGTTTTCCCGTAGGACTGAAGCATTTTCCCGCGGTAAAAAGTAGCCTATATGCATTAGCGATAATGTCGCCTTCTAATGGTAAAAGAATGTTTCAAATCGGTCCAGTCATATTGAATACAAAAAAACAAACAATCAAATCTTACCTGTTTATAAATGGTTTATAATGATAGATTGTACAAGGATTGTTTATAAAGGAACTCAAGGACAAGAAAAAAATTGTACCTATGCTCACCCTATTTTTTTTGGGCCGTCAAGAGTAATATTAAAAAATACGTACATTCAGAAGAGAGAGAGAGAGAGACACAGGTGTATTTGTTTAAACAAAATAGCGTCGCGCGTAGATTTACTTTTACTACTATTACTATATTTACTATTATATTACTACTATTTACTTTCGGGTGTCAGACAGATCGGAGCTCGCAGATCGCAGCATTCATAGCTCACTTCACTAGATAGCTGAGAGTCGGTATGTTTAAATGATCAGGCGTACAGTTTTAGGTGTTTATGTCCTTGCATTTGTATGTGTCCAAGGTAGCCACGACACAGGGAATGTATGGGACCTTAGGGGAATTGGTGAAGTTCTGTAGCTTCGGGATTAAGAATAGAGCTACGGTATTCCCTGTCTGATCTGATGATGTTCTGATAATGGTCCCCTACGCCCGATACAAAAAAGGGAGTTGATGAAGTTAATTTAATACAATAAATCACGCATGACCCGGCGGCTGGCGCCGCAAGCGGTTTATGTAACTAAGTGAAACGGGCGCGCTCGCGAATGAAATGGGTGACCGCTAGTGGCAAAAATTCATGCACTTTTCCAAGCTCATTGCATTGTGTTTAAGGGCACGTTAATCCGTCAGTCACGGTTACTATCGAAACTTTCAGTAGCAGTCTTGATCCTTGTTGGAAGACTTACTGCGGTTTGAAAATATCCCACAGCGGGTTGGCTACTACTTTTGAAGAACGATTTATTAACGGAGTTTACGTTTTTGCAGTCAAAACTATGTTGTACGGACATTGACATTATTTATAGTATCATTGGATAGGGTATATTGCGCGAAGTTCATTTAATTTATCTTGTTATTTCACGTAATAAGTAAGTAGTCTAGCTACGTAAAAACAAGCCAATTTTATTTATTAGCCAGGTGGTAACAAACTTAATTTAATGTCAAGAGTACTCGTGTTTGAGAGCTTTCATAATTTATTATCAACGAAGAAGATAAGAATTAATTAAGGTTTAAGGCGCTGTAACACTGATGTTTCAAAATGTAAATATTTGTCATGTATTATGTAACAACATGTATAAAGATACAGATATTAATATTTTGTAAAACCTCCTAACGAGTTATCCCTGTACAATATTTGTGCAAATCTTAGAGCATCAAGAAATTGACAGGTATGACACCTGTCAGAGGAATGGCCTTTACGGGCGAACCCCTCGTCCCAACGTCCATGCACAATGTGTCTTCTAGTTACAACTAAGGTGTGTGTGTGTGTCAGTGTCAGTGTTGTCGTTGCATAGAAAATGACGTTGTTAATTGAAACTGACATATTTAGAAATGTATGCGTCTGTAGCGATGAAAGAATATTTGTGAATGTGTGACAAAATTAAAACATTATGTATCGAAGCGAGGCCGTCTCTACTTAAGGGTGAGTCAGTACCTTTGAAGCTCTAGGGTGCAAATATAGTATTTTTATTTCATTTCAATATTGAAAAAAGTATGTTAATATATAATAACAAACTTTTGTTTATTTCCATATTATGTACGGTAATTTAAAAATAATCATTATAAACGAGTTTTTTGTTTTATTTAAAACGTAACATTTAAATTAAGATAAGTATACAAGGGGCTGGTTAACACATTTGTCAGGTTTACTCATATTCTTAATCCCGAAGCTACAGGCACGGTGGACGTTATCTACGTCGACCCCGGCGGCTCCTTCGCCTAGCGGGATCTGTACTGTATGCTCCCGACCTCGCTCGGCCTCCTCCTTTGCGCACATGACAGTGTCACCAGTGTCACAGAAGGAGGTTACCGAGCCCCACGCGTCCCTGGAGCACATCATCGCATCGACGACGGCCGCCGGGGACAAGTCATGTTCGATAGTTTGGACCAGGACCCGCCGCGAACTCCCAAGCTGGGCAGTGCTGGAGCGTGTGCTGCGCGGAATCCTGGTCGTGTCCGCAGTGATGACACCTAGCAGACACCTCACGACCAATGCGGTTCAGATACTCACCGAAGCAGCCATGTACTTCTGTTAAATCCTGTCCCATTTTAGTGGCTTGTTTGCGCTTAGGATATCCAACTATAACAATTTGTCGGCTTACTCCAGCGTGACCTAAATATTGGTAAGATTTAATGTTCTTCATGTCATGCGTGGGCATTTAATTTTATTTTTGGACCTATGATTTTTTATATGGTTTACATTGAGGAGACAGCTGAATCAGAATGAGTTATGCCGGCATTTAATTGCCAGTGAGCTTTACTCGTATACAAAATTTTTGAAAAATTCCTTATTTATTCGATTTTTCCGTTTAAATAAGATAGAACACTTGTGCCCAATATGGCATTGGCAATGTGGAATATCGCCTAAATATCTCTCAATTTTGATACTGTGCCCAGAATTAAAATAATAAAATGGGCAAACATTTCATTTATTTTTAGAATTGGAAGATTTTTCAAATTCAAATCTTTAAAAACTCTCAACCTGCAATGCTCCTTAAAGAATTACATATTATATAAAAACTTATCTTACATACCTTCTGTTAAATAGGCTGTTCATTCATGACAATTTGCCGGTTTAATCCAGCATGACGTAAATCTTGCTCAGGTAAAAATATTGGTTGGGTAGGTTTGGTACGTCATGCATTGAACAAACAAGGTACATTTTTGGACCTTAATTTTGTTTTTGATTTAATAGTCAAAATAGTGAAAGTGCCTACTTGCCAGTAGGCATATTATTATGACTGATTTAATTGAGATAAGATAAGAAAATTATTGCGATGATTTTTTTAATACAATTTTTAATATTACTTTCAACCTCCAATGCTTCTTAAAGAATAAGCATAGGTACATAAAAGGCCTTCTCACTGACTTGTGGCTTCATTGCGATCTTCATGCTGCGATCATTCATAACAATTTGCCGGGTTATTTTAACATGGCGTAAATCTTGTTTTGGGTTAAAAGTATTGGTTGAATAGGTTTGGTACGTCATGCGTGGATTTTTCATTTTTATTGACAAGAAGGCTTATGGGCCCACCTAATAGTTCATTCGCTAGTACAATAGTGGAAGTCCAAAGAAGATTTCTCAGTATGTGGTACCTACTTTAATTTCAAGGAAGCTTCTTGACGACTTTTTTGAAGTTCCATGTTCCAGCTCAATGTGTCGCAGCTGTATTGGAGTTGTTTCCAGGTAGGTAAAATGTTAAAAACGGAAATCGGATAGTTTTGTAATGTGAAATTTTCAAAAGTAGCTCAATCTGCAATGCTCCTTAAAGAATTACGTACATAAAAACCCTTCCTCATGACATTTATGTATGTATATGTATGTAAATGAAATTAGGGTCTCGTTTGTGTGAGGGCCGCGTGGGCTGTTCATTCATAACAATTTGCCGGGTTATTTCAACGTGTCGTAAATATTGGTAAGGCTTAATGTTAATCGTGTCATGCACGGGCGAAAATTTAACTTTACTTTTGGGCCTATGATTTTTGAACGGTTCGGTTTTAGTGGACAGCTGAAACAGAGTGAGTTATTGCATTTAATTTCAAGGTAGGATCATTTTTTAGTTTATATGGAGTAACTGAGGCCATATTATGTATTAGCACGATTAGTTTGAAGGTTGCCTTTGACCGATTATCGCACCTTTCTGCAAAAGCACGAACCATCAGAGTTCTATCACATTTAATACTTACATCAATATTGCCTTTAGGTTATACCAATTGCGGGTAAGGAACTTAAATAAGCAGAAGGATAAAAAGTTGCGATTATGTTAAACAATCTCGATGGCTGGACGTATATTTATATATCTTTATATCTTTAGACACAACGATCTAAGCAGAGTTCCAAACTAAGCAGAGCTTGTACTATGGTAATCAGAAAGCTGATAAACATATTTATATAATTCTAAATACATACTTGAATATATAAATTTAACATCCAGACACAGAACAAATAGTCATGTTCATCACAAAAATCCTGGGTGGGAATCGAACCCACAACCTCACGCTTTGCAGTCGGCTCATCACCCACTACCCCACGGAGGCTGTCAAATGTATGCAATGAGGCTGTATGCAACGTTAATAAACTTTAATCATGACGATGCTATGGATACCGTGCGTGGTGTGGTGTAGGTGGCAATTTGCTTTGAAAATTGCTTGCGAATTCGAATAATCACGAAACATTAAGGTACATAAGAAGGAATTGTACTTAATTACTTGATCATTTATTTAGGCGGAATAAAAACTGATGGGGATTACTGGCGACCACGTCTCAGCAAAAGGAACAATGCCGCTCTCCAATCAGGTGGACTGGTGACTTGAAGAAGACAGCGGGAAGCCGCTGGATTCAGAGGATGTAGTACCAGATGGAGTGGCGCACATTAGAGAAGGCTTATGTCCAGCAGTCGACTTTCAAAGGCGGATGAATGGATGGATGACTTGGTTATAATACTCTGATGAAATCAGGCTTAGCAGTTGATCACTAATGCCAATTTCCTTACTTTGGAGGGTAGGGTAGGGTTTGGGTTAATCCGTAGCCTTTATTGATACTCTTTACACAAAAAAAACATACTTTTGGTATATTTTAGTAATGGACATGCCCTGATATCTCTTTTAAAAGCTTTCAGCGCTCAACATCCAAAGTATGACATTGTTACCATATTGTAATAAAATAGATTCATAATTATCCAACAACTTGACCGCAACGTTTACCCGGAATTATTCACTCAGCAACTCTATTAAAGAACTTTAGCGATGTAATTCAATTCAGATTCAGAAGACTCAGCAACTTTCTGCCCCATTGTTCATAAAGTCGTCTGAAGTTGTTTTATTATTTAGTATTCGTAGCGCCGGACTTAAGCCGGCATTAAAAGAACTTAGTCGGTAAACTCAGAAAATCCCCAGTCGTCTTACAGATTAAGTTTGCTGTACAAATGAGATGGGCAAGGATTTGTACACATTTAACTAGGTTTAGCAGGACGTTGATAGATACTAGAGTTTTTACGAACGAGACTAAATCATACAGTTTGTTTCATCGAAGAGCGTATGGTATGGCTGGCATAGAGCGCAAGTAATCTACACAGCTAAGATAAAAGGGCGCGGTCTGAAATGTAGTATCGTACATCATCTTGATGACAGTTTTATAGAAGACATCCATAGTATATCCTAAGTCTATGAGGACATCAATATGTGCAAAAGCGTCCGCAATATCATATGCCTAACTATTACAGTTACGTCAATGAAATACTTTTTCATGTAATAATATGTCATAGTTACGCCGATACAAAGTGATGCAATAAGGGACACCAAACTGTCTTATTCAGAGACGTTTTCTAAAACCGGCGTTAAAGCTCGGGTTAGCAAAACCTGGTTTTAAGCTTAGTCTCCAGATTATCAATTTTGCTATTCAGAGTGACACTTAAAATAGAGGTTACACTAACTCGAGGAATAAGGAATTTAACGGCAACACTGATTTTAAAGATCGAATGAATTGGATAAAAAACTTTAGATTGCTGATGGTTTTGACATATCCAAGAAAGTTGTACGTTGTTTTATGAAAAAAAGTTATCATAATTATGTCAATGTCATTGCTGTCATTTTGTCATGTAATTTTCGGCAAGCTAATTGTTTATAAAATTTGTGTAATAAAGCGTTTAAAACTAATATCCCTTCCATTCAGGCGGCGCCGCTGTATTGGTCATTTGCCCGCATGTGGTGGCACCTGTCCCGCTGAGAGAAAGTAAGGGGCTAATTGTGGCGGCTGCCATTTTGCAAATTTTACCACGGTTGGCACGGGCCTATAAAAAAATAGGAAGGACAATTTAAACTAGTCTTCGATGTTTAGAAAAACTCAAATTTTACTACTTTTCTGTATTATGCGTAAAAAAATGTAGCATTTTAGATTCTTTATTAAGCACGCTATCATATTGCATACGGTAAATATGTATAAAGTGTGAAAATAAAACAATGTCGTAAAGTAAAGATAGGGTAATGTTTTTTTTTCCAATGTTCCATACATAATCTACCATAATTCATTTATTATACTTTTTCTCGTCAAAATTTGTGTTTTATTTACAATACTATACCCTAATTTAAAACATACAGTTATAAACGCACTTCACTTTATACATTTTTTAGCAGTAGGGGCATTGCTAAATGCCGTCCCATCGGTATTATAAAGTGACTCATGTTTCAAGATTATTTCTGAGAGAGACGTGGCTCATGTAGTGCCTGTTCCACTATAGATATTGGAAATTTAATAAATACAGGCATTTTTTTAGCCAATGCTTGAGAAACTTCTTTATTGATTCTACTCATGGTTGGCTGACTGAAACCGTACAAATCACCTGTATCGTCCTGAACCTGAAAGATAACGGAGATGGACATGTTACAAAGGAGCTAAATAAAATAAATATCCAGGGTAATTCACACTAAACTAGCAAATCCTGTAGGCGTACTATGTATACCTGACACATAGGTAGATAGATAACACCTAGACACATGAAGAGAGAATAACACGCTAGATTCAGATCAGAAGGCAGAAGTGGGCTAACAGGCTAAAGTGAAGATGCTAAAACGTAGAAAAAAAACAATATTACATATAAGTAATATTTGTTTTGTTTTAGCAATGTTATAACATTTACTCACTCTATTACGAGCAAAGCCACTTAATGCTTTCCTTTATCAGATGTTCCTTCCTTTAGGTCCATTTTTATAAGATCTATTATGTATCGTGTTTCGTCTTTCGTAAATCTGTACTTCCTCCTGAACTCTTTTTCCGTATATTCTTGAAATGGGTTGTTCCTTTCCCTATATATTCTCGGTTGTGGCACATAATATTCAAACATTTCTTCGTATTCTTTGATTTCGTATAAATCCTCCATTTTCTCAATATTTAACTAAAATATACCTTACAAATTTTAGGTTATGTTTGACAGGCGCAAAGAAAACCAAGTCTTAAACCATCTTTAAACTTACCCATTTGGCAGGTTTAGTAATGTATAGCTTTATTTCGACCTTAAACCCGAGACTAAACTGGGACTAAGCGTAGTCTGTCACTCTGAATACGATTTTTGCTAACACGACGTTAGAATAGGGGTTAACTTTAGTCCCGGACTAGCAAAATGCACTCTGAATAAGACAGAAAGGGTTTAAGGAAGAGAACAACAGTTTTGGTCTCTTGAAACCTATGGAGGATATTCATTTTATGCAAGAGAGCTTACTCCACCACGCTGCTCCAATGCGGGTTGGTGGAGATGCGGGTTAGTGGCCAACCCGCTGTCGGATGTTTTCAAACCGCCCATAAGGCCTCCGACAAGGTTTAACGACTGTTATCTATCGACAACAACCGGGACCGACGGCTTAACGTGCCCTCTGAAGCACGGAAACGCGCATGATTTTTTTTGCCACTAGCGGTCACCCATCTCACACCCGCCGCGCCCGTTTTGCTTAGTTGCATAGATCGATAGCGTTCTACGCTAACCGCCGAGCCGTGCGCGCTTCATTCCTTTCTAACTCGGGTGAAACCGCGAGCCACAGCTAATACTTAGTTTCTAAATATTCTTGTCTTATCGTCGACGTATTTGATTAATGTTTACAACACTTTAACCCAGGCCTCAGAGGCTTAAACTTCCTCAAGGGCGGACTTGAAATATCGTGTGACACCTGTGATAACATCTCCCGCAAGTTTCAATTAGATTAGTCGGATCTTAATCAAAACTTACGAAGTAATGTTTTGGAGCTTAAGTAAATACACATGGTGGATTATAATTTACGCCTACATAATGCTTAATAGCTGCCGAGCAGCGATGGCCGAGTGGTAAGAATCCACGGTCATCGACGCGACCGGCCCCGGGTTCAAATCCTCGGCGCGCACCTCTGACAAAGAAATTTGTAATGTGCACATTTATCGCTGCTCCACGGTGATGGAAAATATCGTGATATTTAATTGATTATGATGTTCCCATCGCCGTGCATGCCTGAGAGAAATCCGTAATTTCTCGAAAGCATGACGTCCACAAATTCGCACTTGGCCAGCGTGGTGGACTATGGCCTAAATCCCTCTCACTTGTGAGTAGGAGACCTGTGCCCAGCAGTGGGACTTAAAAAAGGTTGAAAAAAAAAATGCTTAATAAATCGATATAAAAATATTATTCACAATTTAACAGAAAGTACGTCGTAATTTCATGAGTACAGTGTGTTCGTAAAATAGAAACAAAACATTCTCGATGTAGAAATCAGCTCAGCATGTGGTGCTGTTACGATTAAAGATGTAAAATATGCACAAATTGATATGCGTGTTAACGTTGGGTTACAAAATAAACTCACACTAAGGCATTAAAACTATTATTTTTTAAATATTTCCATAAAAATTGGTCTTCTCCTCTAATGCATAAATATTTAACTAATACAATTAAAATAATACAGAATATATTAATCTATTTGTCAGAAGAAATATAAAACTTCTCGTAAAACTACAAAAAAATATTTTTAGACACAATAAACGTATTAGGTATTTTTCATTCAAAACTATCATCAATGAGGGTAAGTAAAGGTCACCGACAGCCCTAAACATAATGTATATAGCAAGACATCAAATTAATTGCTACGAAAGTAAGTAGCAACTCTGCCAACTGACCCTTGCCTACACTTCAAAGCCAAACTCAGTTCGTAATTGTATAATTCATAATTCTTTACTTATTGGTATTTTTGGGTTACATTATTTCACTTACAATTAATGAAATTAATTTCATGTTCATTGTTTCAGTAATTTCTGATACACTTTGCGTATACTTTTGGATCAGATCGGCTTTGTATTCCTTCAAAATCAACAAGCTTCAAATAAAAGTCGCTGCATACGCGACGGGTTTTTACACGGACGGGACAGGACAGGCCGGGACGGGAAGTTTTGGAAAAATCGTTTCATACAAAATGTATATGAAAGAGCATATGTCACGGAGACACGGACGGGACGTGAACGTGGCACGGTGGTGGTGAACGTTCTCGTTTTGAACGAGGCAGTAACGTCCCCGTCCCGTTCACGTTCCGTCCCAGTTTTTATCACGTTACGTATGCAGCGACCTTTATGCCGTAAATAACTTTGAAGTTGAAAACGGGTATAATTTTTTTAATTTTCTTTTAGTAAGAGTAGCATTTAATTTCTATGCTAGCAAGAGAGAAGATTCATTATAATATGTGGAATAAGGTAGAAAGTGGCTTAAAAGAATTTTGAGAAAAAAAGGTATAATTTGAAAATATTATCATTGTCCCATTGTAAAGCCTCGTAAGTGATAACGACAACAACATTATCAACTGTTCTCTCTGTCTATTTCCTCTTCCAAAACACAACCAATCTAAATATTTTTACAATTTGAATTATTGTTTATAGCTTACACTGTGTTAGTTTTTTGTTTATCATTTAATAAGCGTCAAACTTATATATTGCACATAGCTTTTGAAAAACAAAGTAAAATAAAAAAAAAACCCCTAAACTAAAAACTAACAAATAATATTTTAAACCTATTAAAATTATTATGGTCACATATGTAAGTTCAAATATTGGGACCGCTCAAAATGAGGGTAGACGACGTTGAAGGTTGTGTTGATTTTGCGAATTTTTCGGAGTAAATTCTTTTCTTGCAATCTTTGACTTCTTTTTTCCCACACTCCCGACTAATTCACCTTTCAAATAAAATAAAAAGAAAATCAAAATCGGTTCATCCGTTCCAAAGCTACAATGCCACAGATAGACACACACACATACATGTCAAACTTATAATGTCGTTTTTGCGTGGGGGGATATAATACCTATAAAAATACTCATTTGAAGTTCTATTTGAACAAAAGACAAGCTAAGAATAATAAAACGTTTAGCGAATAATTTTAAATTTTATAAATCAGGTAGAAAACAGATTTTTTTTTTCAATCTTTAATGTGTCCCACTGCTGGGCACAGGTTTCCTGTCGCAAGTGAGAGGGATTTAGACCATAGTCCACCACGCCGGTCAAGTACGGATTGGTGGACGTAATGCTTTCGAGAAATTATGAATTTCTCTCAGGTATGCTCGGCGATGGAGAACATCGTAATCAATTAAATATCACGATATTTTCCATCACCGTGGAGCAGCGATAAAATGCGCAATTGTCAGAGGTGCACGCCGAAGATTTGAAACCGGTATGTGTCGCATCGAAGACAGCGTTTATTACCACTTGGCCATCGCTGCTCGAAACTTAGTATTTAGTTCAGGCCAATTTTTAGCCTACGTTAATCCCGTAGTACATCTTTTTGATAGATTTACACGTCGTTCGTGTATATGTGTTGACCCTCGCAAAGGTATGCTCCAATGACATAGGAAGGGAGGCACGTTGATAAATTAATGCCTCCCTCGATCGCGTGTTTGCCCTTCGGATTTTTCGCTCCTCTGAGATTGATGGATAGCCGTCGTTACTCGACAGACACTTTATGAGAGTTTTCCTATATCCTCCGATACTTTTTTATAGATATAGATGAGTTCACGATGCAGGAACTATCACCCAAAACCAAGAGAGACGTTGAACCAAGCGAGACGTTGTCTGGGCGATAGCTAGGTTAAATGTCAGGCTTAGTTAAGATTTGTCATTTTATTTCCATCAAGGTAAGATCACAACCAGATGATCTCACAAAATCCAGAAGACAGCGGCCTGATATTGGATTCAGAGGATTTCAGGATTTGTTGAATTTTCAAGAGCAGAAGGAGGCATAGGGTGAACTTTAGCGCAGTTTTAAACATAGGTTTAATAGTACACGTAAACGTTACTACGTTACGACGTCGACGTAGATATACACGTCGTTCATATAAGTGTTGATTCACTCAAAGGTGCGCACCAATGATATAGGAAGGGAGGTATGTTGATAAATTAATGCCTCCTCGCGTGTTTGCCCTTCGGATGACTCTGAGATAGACGGATGGCTGCCGTTACTCAAACTACTTGAGCGTTTTATATTTTTAGAGTATATGTCTTTTTTTATAATACGTGTTTAAGAACAGTGTTTTAAGTACCTATAAAATAAAACTTGTTCAATTTGTATGTTTGTGTTTGTATTTGCCAAAAAATATTTGATATCTTGTTGAATATCTTACGATTTTAGGTTTAAATGCTACTCTGCTATTATGCTTGCAGGTAAGAGGTATAGATTTATTTTTACATAATATGTTTTAAACCAAATTAATAAGAAGCGCGGATGGTCCTGCAGGTGGCGTAGAACGCAAGCGATTCATTTACATAAAATATTATGGGCGTACGGAAAATACGCGACAGCGGTTTGGCTACTGGCCCACCAAGTCGTATTGGAGTATCGTGATGAAATAAGCCCCAGGCCTCCACAATATTGGGGACTGCTGTCCAGAGACTAGACCCAAAAAGAGTTGGAGTCATACTTAATCAATAAATTATGAACATTTTTACCTATCTGTCCTCTATTCTCTACTTTTTGTATATAAACAAAAAAAATGTCGAGCAAACGACGAAAACGATTTTACGTTTTTAAATGGCTATCTCATTTGGATACCTATATAAGGTATTGGATACCTTATATGTGTGGGTATCCAAATGAGATTATTTGTTCACTACTTATTACAATTTAAAAAAACTCACTAGGCAGGTAAGTATACATTATTTTCCTGTGGCTTTAAAATTGAACTCCTAGATATTTAGATATGCAGCAGTTCAAGGTTGGTTCGCAATACTGAATGGCTAACCGGTCTCGACATCTAGCCAAGGACACAGGAACCACGATCGGCCGTTATACTGCTATAATGCTTCTTTAAACTTTAGCCTTAAAATGTTTTATTCATAGTTCCTAAATATATTAAAATAACTAGCTGTGCCCGCGACGTCGTCCGCGTAGATAAAGACTTGTACAAAAGGCTTGATTAGAGTTGGATTATTTGTTCCTCCTCCTCCTTAGTCGTTCACTCTTGTCAGAGTGGCCGTTGCTGATGAGGTTGCAATTTCGTTCGTGACCGCTTGCCCTCCACTGTCCCTTGGATTATTGTTACCTTTTATGAAATTACTTATGATACAAAAGTTCATATTATTATGTTGAGTAGATACATTCTTCCTGAGTCCTTACAATCTTACTGTACTCCTCTTATAATCGACTTTTCAGTCGTTATCATCAGTTTCTCTTTACAAATTAAACGTACTATAATAGCCTGTTTATAAAGTGTTTAGATAGTACTGCTGTGCCCGCGGAAAGGATCATTATAATTAAATAATTTGTGCTGCAAATAATGCATAGATTCATTATCATCATGTAACTTAAATATATTGCAGAAAGGTGGTGAAATGTCTACGCTATGTCAGGCGTGGTTAGTAGTTGGTTAGTCAAATTCTTGGTTGCTTACACGTTGGTTGCAATTGTCGTTAACATACTGTCGTTCATACTTAATGGAGGTCTTTTGAGCGATTTAAAACTTGCGACAGCAGTTAGGCCACTAAAAATGAAGACGTCATCAACCTGAATTGGAGCAGCGTGAGAGGATCAGGCCCTACGCTATTAAAAGTCAATTGGTCCTATTAACAACCCTTCACACAGCATCAGAAATAAATATATCGATTACTAATATTATTCTGGGCGTGACCAACATGCCGTGCTGCTGCCGTGACGCTTTAGCATAATATTAGTATAACACCAGTGCCAGTACTGCGTATGTATGTAATAGCTCTTATTAAATTAACCACTGAAAACGTCTGCTAATTTCTATAACATTTTTTTATTAGACCCTCGGCAATTGCTTATTCGTTTATTTGAAATCACTTTTTTTATAAGGTAAATAAACCGAACAAAGAGGCAGAAAAGCCACGTGGTTAAGCGATCACTGTCGCCTATGGAAACGGGCAACCCCAGCGGAGCCACCCGAGCACTGCCGGCTTTCAAGAAGAGCTTTCTTTACAGCTTTCTTGAAGAACCCTATGTCAAAGTCCACTGGAAATGCCTCAGCTGGAAGGTTGTCCCATAACTTACACATCCGTTCAAATATCAAAAGGAGCGTGCAAAGCGGCCTGTGGAACTTTATCCTTCGACTGGTGGTGTAATCATGATATGGAGACGTAGCTATCATTTTGAAAAGAACACTCAGCATAGTAAAGTCGGTAGAACACTTTGATTTTTTTACGTTTCACACTGATAGCGCCAGAGTAGGGGAAAATATACACTGTGTAATGGGTACCATGCGACACACAGAGACAGAAATACAAACACTTAAACCGAGAACAGAAAATTAAACTCATCATTCAAATTTCTGCTTCGCCGGGAATCAAACTCGAGACCCTTCGATTGCCAGTCCGGCATGGTAAGGTAACCATTGCGCCACGCGAGTCCAGGCGCGGTCGCAGCCTTCAATTTGGGGGGGGGGGGTTGAGGTGTCTCAAATTGGCTTGATTCGCCTTCCATCTACGCATGAGTGAGGGATTTGGGGGGGGGTCATGTCCCCCGCTGGGACCGTACCTGTGCGAGTCGATAATTATTATTGTCTATTAAAGAAGGTCGATACCAATAATATGTGGATGTAACCACCGCGCCGCGCCTCCATAATGCTCTACCACAATGAGTACAATATCAGCGCCAGTTCCAAAGCTCTCTGTTGTTAATTTTTTATTAGATACTTTATTAAGTAAATATACTCGTAATTAATTATTTGAAATAATCTCCACCTATCCACTTTGTAATAGCGTTATTGGGTAAAATAATGATTATGTAATACCACCTGTAAATCTACCTGTAAAAAGCAATTAAATATGAATAAATGAATAACAACGACATCTATCGTATAGCATGTAAACTAAATTGTCGATATACCGAATTTGCAACAGATCACTAAATAGTTCTGAATGTGAACATAGATGTCGGCAGTAGCCTCGTTTTGTTAAGGTTTTGTACATTTTGTATTGAGGATTTCTTTGAATATGTGGTGATATGATATGTATGGTTTTTTTTAAATATTTAGAGATGAAATCTAGCATAAGTGTTTGAAAACTTGCTATCAGAATATTAAGAGATGTTAGTAGTTATCGAAACTTGTGGTGTGACCGCTTGCATTAACTTTATTACAGCGTGCAGGTGTTCATCCATTTCATCATTCTTGAAATTGACGTAACTTTTTTGTTTGTGAACCGATTTAAATAAAACAAACCCTAAATGTTAATCCAAAAAAATACCAATACTTCAGTGAAAACCGCATCCTTCTACGTTAAGCCGTTCCTGAGATTAGCGCGCACAAACGAACAGATAAACAGACAAACAGACAAACAGACAAACAGACAATAATTCTAAAAATCATTGTTTTGGGTTCTATTACGCTAATAAATAGCCCTAGTGACAGTTTTTTTCAAATATCTTCAATGTACAGAAACGGACTTGTTACAGATTTATTATATGTATAGATTATAGGTACGAATAAATTTTATATGAATACCGAAAAATATCCTAGACAGAGAAATCAATGATCTTTCTCTGTCTAGGAACCTGTCTAGGATATTTAGGAATCTGTATTAATTAACTATATCTATACATATAATAAAACTGTAAGCAGGGTCAATTCTGTACATTGCATATAAATTAAAAAAAATACTTCTAGGGGTCTTTTTATAAGTAACAGAAGCTAAAAATATAAGTTTTGAAATTATTGTCTGTCTGTCTGTCTGTCTGTCTGTCTGTCTGTTGTTAGCTTTTCACGTAAAAACTACTGGACGGATTTTGATGAAACTTTTTTTGTTTTATATATATTGGTCCTCGCTAACATTTAGGCTCTAGATAATTTTAAAAATCACCCTTTAAGGGTGTGAAATGAGCGATGAAAATTTGTATGGAAAACTTGGATTTTTTCAATAGAGTTTCTTGAAATTTGGTATAAATATTTTCTAACCAAAGTAAAAGAATACGTGTTTCAGCATTTCCCGAAATTCACCCTTTCAATGTCAATTTTCTTTGAAACTCTTTGAAAATTGAGTGTCGAAACTTGATGTACAGAATTTTTTTGTGCAGAGGAATATACTTATAATTTTGTATTTGTAATCTTTACTAACATAGTAAGAATTCTATTTAAGCTTATTTCAAAACTACCCCTCAATAGCAAATAAAATGGATTCGAAAGTTGGTATCTCAAGCGTACAATAATTAACCTTAACTTAATATTTCATCCTCAAATTCTTTTCCCTTCTTTGAATGATGTGTTTACTGATATATTGTTGAATGAATTTACGTAACATTAGTGTGTATTTCATATCAATCGGATGATAAACAAAAAAGTTATGTTCATTTACACAATACGCGACATAAACTTAAAAGGCACTTTGGGGAATTTGTATGAAAGTTTCGGTAACAGCCCATTCAAAACCATAAATAAAAGTTTAAATTTAAGTAAAATTATTTTGAACTCTCACTAATATTGTCGACTATATTAAATATACTTAGATCAGCTTACTGTATTTTCTTTCGTTGGCCGAGTATGGCTAGACTATTAAGCGCATCGCGAGCCTTACCGCCGCCGAACCTTACATCACAGGCTCCATTGAGTTAGTTGCTCAGCTTATTAGTCTTCTTTTGGGGTGGAAGATTATGAACAGGCTGCAGCTGAAACGATTATTATCGCTACATTATATCAAGCTGCAACCTTTTTAGCATTCCACTGGTGAGCATGGAGCTCTCCCAATATTGAGGAGGCCTCAAGCTCCGATGAACCGAAATCCAAATCTTACAATCTCAATGCATCCAGCATTAAGGTTGTAAGATTCGGAATCTAAACCTTCATACAGAATGTAAAAAGCCTTAACAAAACGAGACTACTGCAGACATCTAGGTGACGAATAGTTAAACTTTTAGTGAACCAACTATCTACCTATTTAGTAATTTGACATTCGATTTATCTACCACAAAGTTTACATGCCATACGGTAGATGGCGTTATTGAGCAATATTCATTTCTTCATTTCTTCTACAAAGTGAATCGATGGAGATAATTTCAAATAAAAGCCTTAAGTCTAATAAAAGTTAGTAAGTACATAGTGTAAAAAAAAACATTTCACACGTATAGCCTCACATTAGGGTAGATATACCCTAAGCTGTGTCGTGGGTGCCATGAACGCACATAGAGACAGAAAACACAACCACCCAGACCGAGAACAGTTTAAACTCATCATTAAAATTTCTGCTTCGCCCGGATTCTAACCCGGGACAGTTCGATTAGCAGTCCGGCATAGTAAACATTGCGCCACGCGGGTAGTCCCATCGTTGGGTAGGTATACGTATGATGCTGAACATTGTTAATTGGACCAATGATAACTTAACTCATTTTTTGCGTCTCTTTATTGCGTACGGGCTGAGGGCTCATCCACATACGTTGGTTGATGGAGATATTAAGGATTCTTTAAAGATTCTTTATAAAATATTCTTTATTTCCAAATACAGATAGCACACTGTGTAGAGACCCTGCCTTCTGCTTTAGTTTTCACAATGTTATATGAGTTATGTATGACTTATGACCAAACTACTGTCCGCAATTTTTAAACCTATAGTTTATTAATTGACCTTACAATTATTTTTCCGATTGTTTAATCCTAAGCACGTGTATGTTAAGAAATTTTATCTCCCAACTACAAGTAGTTGTATAGTGCACCTCTTTTCTGCCTCTACATTCTTTGCAGTATAAATTCACCCAATTCACCCCTAAAGATACTATTTTTAACATAGATGAAGCCACGGGCACAGCAGTATCTCTTAACTTTAATAAACGAGGTACATATTTGTAAAGAGAATCTGATTGCGCGAGAAAAGCGAAACGTGAGAAAAGTGGATAGTAAGAGTACAGTAAGCATTCCTTACTGTTTTAGGTTTGAAGGATTTAGAAAAAATACATTAGGTTTCTTCCGAACATATGAACATTGTATTATAAGTGATTTCACTATATGTAAGAATAATCTACCTACTACTTATTCAATGCAAATAAATAATCTTTAATTTTTAATCAATCCATTTTATAAACGTCTTTATACACGCGGACGACGTCGCGGGCACAGCTAGTATATAATATATTAATATTCCTAATGGACTAAAGACAAAATATTTGATCCATGTTAATTGATGACAATTATGACTTTTGGAGTGGTTAGTCTCTTACCCTTAGCCTTTTCCGTAAACTTAAGGTCAGCCGAGATAGTGAGAGCTATGCTTGGTATTTCTCTACGCGACGCATTCCGTAACGATGAAAACCGTAGACGAACAAAGTTAACTGACATAGCTCTCAAATTCTGAATGCGAATCTGCGAAACAACTGATGTGGAGGAAAGATCCTAGAATGGCGACCAAGTCTCGGCTAAAGTAGCATAGTCCGCCTTCCAATCAGGTGGACTCATGACCCGAAGAAAACAGCGGAGAGCCGCTGGAATCTCAGAAAGCAGGACCTTTTTTTTAGTATCGGGAGGAAAACCTTCAAAAGATACCCAGCACCTTAGGAGAGGATACCGGGTTATGTAGAATTAGTACCGCACTAAAACTCCCTCGGTGGCCTGCCTTTGCACTTGAGGGATCTCAATTGGAACGCATCGGTGTCCTCCACTCGCGGCGCCCCAGAACGGGCCCATCTTCGGGAGAGTAGATGTGATCTCCTGCACCTTCAGGTGTTCACGGCGGCATGCAGCCACACACACACCGCCGTCCCTTCCGGGGCTGCTAGCTGGACGGGTCAAGCTCCCACTCTTACCATCCGCAACCCCGGAAGCTCCCTTTTAGTCGTTTCTTACGATCAGGCAGGGGAAAATGAATCTCTATTCTTAATTCCGAAGCTACAGGGACAGAAAGCAGGACCTCCAATTGCTTTTAGCGGTCGTCAATTTTAATTCCAACCGTGCCCGTTTCGCTTACTAATGATGATCGCTTGCGTCACAAACTCGCAGCAGGCCGCAAGATATTATGAAAGTATTATTTTTATGAATATTATTATCATACCAAAACGGACCATTCTTCCGTTTCAATTTATGGGTAAATTAATACTGTTTTATTAATCGGAACAACAGCTTGTTAAAGGCATCAAGCACCATCAAGTTTTCCTTCCGGAAGTAAGAGTTTCTTCGTTTACTTAACAAAGAACTTCAGACGCCACTGTTTATTATAAGCATAGAGCTTTGAAACGGAAGTTCTGAGAAGAGGTTTCGAATAAGGATAAAGATCACATTAAGTTCAGAGAAATTTTCAATAGCAGAATGCGATTTAACTGGGCAGGCAGCGCAGATCGATTGTGAATAATAAATAAATTAAAATATAGTGTAGGTATACCCTAGGTCGAGGGTACCATGGACAAAGAGAACACTAATACTTGACGTCGTTCCGTGTGGCAAAAGCTTGTTGATAATGCCTTCACGCGCTTCAAAACTAGCTTCTATGCGCGTATAATTATAATGATCTGAAATCATTTCAACAACAAAACAAGTAAAATATCTTTGAGAGAGAGAGAAGAATATACTCAGCGATTTCGTTTCGTTTTAAGTAATACGGTGGAGTTGAAATACCTACTCGTATGTCGCTTTCGTAGCTGAGGGATTGTGAAGTCAAAGTTGGTGTCAAAGTTAAGGGTTATTATAGTTAAGGTCGTGGCACGGATACAAAACTATTTGTAATGTGTTGTATAGTATGTGTTGAGTAGGAAATAAAACGTATAAATATCAATAAAAGCTATTTATTAGCGGCTTTAAAAAGTACCTATATCAAATCAATGAGTTTTGTAATTGTTTGATGATCAAAATAAAATATGTAATGACTGTTAAATAACTCAAATATACTTGATAGAAGATTGATGGTTAGAACAGATAAGTTCCTCACACTACTGCATCCGTTCTGCAGTAAAGCATGTAAGTAAATCTGTATTCGTTATCGTATCGTGTTTTTATATGTGCGATAAAATTGATTATGATGTTGTTGTTGTATGCCTGAGAGAAATTTACAATCGACTCTTGGCCAACGTGGTGGATCGTGACCAATCCCCCCCCACCCCCACCTCTCTTGGTGTATATTTCAATCGTTTTTATGTCTCACTGCCTGGCACAGGTGACCTCTAGGAATTAGGAATAAGATCGCTCCTGTTCTTAACTTGAAATAACTTTTTAGTTTGCATCTTTATCCATGTGTATCAACGGTTTCAAGCTAGTTAGAATAAAAACTGGTTTAAATCGGTTATAAGTCAAGGACTGAGAGTTACGTTAGTGACTACTTCAACATGAATCCTAGGCTTGTTTATTTTCTTTTTTACTCGAGCTGTAACTTTGCCGTCTTAATTAAAATACTTTTATTTTTACTTGTACACTTTAAATCACTTTGCGGTGAGAAAATGCTGCAGACATTTCTTTAAGAACTTGTGATCGCAACATTTTTCTAATAATCTAATCTCTTCTTAGCCGATTTCGGCCACAGCGACTGCAGGACTGGCTCAGCAGCTGGCTCTCGATGGTCCGCGCGGTCGTGTGCTCGCAACATTGTTACAACTATTCCTAATGGTTTTTCCATCAGAGGAAGCAGGTTGCAGGAAATTCAACCCGGGCATTGTAGGGGTCTGGTGTCCAAATCACTCGGCTATAACTGCACTAACAGGTGAAATCCTCCTGTCTTTGTGTACATATTTAAATTTAAGTTTTAATAATTCCATTCGTTCATCCGTCCACCAGCCACATTAAGGTCCTCTATAGAG
The DNA here is from genome assembly GCA_911387765.1 of Pyrgus malvae. Classification (NCBI taxonomy): domain Eukaryota; kingdom Metazoa; phylum Arthropoda; class Insecta; order Lepidoptera; family Hesperiidae; genus Pyrgus; species Pyrgus malvae. The sequence continues at coordinate 8,081,735 of OU426947.1, forward strand.
ACACAAAACTTCTCTAATATGCGCGGCCATTTAGAACTGCGCTCCCTCAATCCAGCAGCTTCTCGCTGTCTTCTTCAGGTTGTCAGTTATCCAGATCGTAGCGCGGCTTATGCTCCTTTTGGCACGACGTGGTTGCCGTTCGAAGTGCTTTCTTTCCCATCGATAAATTGGTTTACTCATTGTCACTTTAGCTTGTGTATTTTGAAAGCTATTACGGTTACTAACACTCAGCCAAGCGCGGTGATATGGTATAAAGGATTAACCCCGTTATAATTTTGAAAAAAATTTGGTACTCAATGATGAACTTTTTGAACTTTATTTTATTCTTTAACCAGAATATGGATGGGCGGGCGCGTAATTATGACCCAAGCCCACTGTTGGGAAAGTGGAAACACTTCAATTACTGTAACCAACATAAAGTATTCATAACGTACTTACGGAATTCTTGAATCGAAGCCACCTCTCCTATATCCAATCACAGGATCCTGGACGTTCTTCCAGACTGCAGTCTGCCGCTTCAAGGTTCCGCTTGTAGTTTTTGATGGGTTTTAGATTAGTACTTAAGAATATTTTCGAACATAGCCAAAGAACGCTAGTCGACGTAAGTACCGTTCGTATGCGACGTAGAGCGGTGATATGGTATAAAGTATTAACCCCGTTACTATTTTGAAACAAATTTGGATCTCAATGATGAACTTTTTGAACTTTAGTTTTTTCTTTAACTGTACAGAGGAACATTAAACAGACAATAGAACACAGTCCTAATGACAGCGAAATTACGCAGCTCACGCTTCTAAAGCGTTTTCGTCTCCCCAAGAATTGACCTAGACAACGCAAGTGAACGACCCTTGTTCTATTTACTTTCTCTTTGAAAGGACGTTTTTGGAATTGTATTGGATAGGATGGATGAGTATCCATCCAACCATCAGCCTTTAAAGTCCATTGTCCATCTTCTTTAATATTCGCCACCCCGTCCGGCCTTTGCCTATAGCGGGCAAACCTTGTCGGAGGCCTTATGGGGGGTTTGAAAAGAATCTGATAGCGGGTAAGTTATTAACCTGCAATTCGCATTGGAGAGCGTGCTGAAGTTAGCTGTAGGCCTCCCTAGGGAGAGACCCGTGCTCAACAGTGTGACGAAAAAATTGTAATAAAAATTTGCTACCGATTTACACAATTTTTGAAGTTATATTTCTTTTGGTGCGATTGGGAAAAATGATGAGAGTGAATTTTTTACGATGCGCGCGCACACCGAGAGAAAAAAGCAACAGTCTGAAGTTAGTTGCTATTCAAACCGATAACTATGTTCAACTTTTGTGGTCAGTATAATTAAACAGTGTGAATAAATAAATAAAAAATAGTGTTTTTATTAAATCAATTATATATAGGTAGGTACGACGGTTATAGATATTTGCTGATAATTTATTAGTATTTATATTTATTTTTAATTTTTGTGATAAAGTGGTTTAAGTGCATTATAGATTTGAGGTTAATTGTCGGTATGTAATTTATTTACATCGTAAATTATAAATTATTACATTATTATCGAATAAATATATATTTTTTCATTTTATTCTTTCGCAGGTTTCTCTTCAACTAATAAGAAGTATAAATTCTAACGCATGTACATCGTACACACACTCTTTTTTTACTTTATTTATTTTGAAAACGAAAGTAGTACGCAGCATATTATTATATCGGTACATATTGTTGAAACATTTTAAGGTATTAGAAAGAAAGAAAGAAAGAAAGAAACGTTTATTACATCTAGTTAATTCTGCAACTATACTATACACTTATACTAAACAAAAAACCAAAAAAAAAACATAATATACTAATACAATAAAAATAAAACATAAGATAACATTTGTAAATATGTAAATAAAAAATAACACAAAAGGTAGAACGCTGCAGAACCACTAGATGAAATGGGACCGCACTCAGCCTGTATCGCGGTCTAAACCACGACTGCTGGTTTTCAGTGCGGCCCTCCATTTTCGCGTAGTTCGTTGACCAATGGTGTGGTGAACTATTAAATAAATTTCTTCATAAAATTAAAATAAACAAAAAAAAAAGTACAAACTATGAGTAAATTTTGATCCAGTGTAAGCATCACTAAGTAAAAAAGAAAGGAAGGAAGGGTGAGTGTTTTTTTTTTCATTATTATTATTTGCTCGCTGCAAACATAATCAGCACAGATTTAAAGTACTATCATAATATTATAACTACTTACAATTAAATAGGTAAAAAAAAAAACATAACAACCGGCCAGAAGCGGATGTGTGAGTAGGAGACATCAAGACATGCAAGCGAAGTTGTGTGTGTGTGTATGTGTGTGTGTGTGAGTGAGTGAGTGAGTGAGTGAGTGAGTGAGTAGGTGGGTGATTGTGAGTGAGAGAGAGAGAGAGAGAGCCTGTGTGGGATTTAATGTGTGTTCTGTAAGTTTAACAAGTATGCTTTATATTTGATTTTAAAACTAATCTTTTCCAGGTTCCGGATCGGTGGTGGAAGGTTGTTCCAGCACTTAGTAGCGTTATATTTAAAGCTTCCTCGGAAGGCTGGCGTGCAACGTGCTGGAATTGCTAGGCGAGAGTTAGCCGCAGCTCTGGTAAGGTGAGTGCCATTTGTGTCCTTAAACCATTGTAGCTTGTTAAACAGATAAGGTGGACATTGGTGCTTGATAACCCCAAACAGCAATGTTGCTAAATGAAGCTGCCTCCTATACTTCATTTTAAGCATGTTAGCTTTAATTATGTATGGAGTTACGTGCGCACGAGGGGGTATACTGTAGCAAAATCTAGCACAAGCGTTTTGTACCCGTTGTATAAGATTTTGCGTGCGGGTCAAAAGTCGTGGACCTATGACCGTGTCTGCGTAGTTTAGCTTTGATAAAACTAAGGATTCGCACAATTTTATCCGTAAATCTAAGCTTAGGCTGTCTCTTATTTTGTACAGAACTTTCAATCTATAAAAACAATTACGAACCACATTGTATACATGGCTTTCAAAGCGAAGAGACTCATCCATTAATACTCCTAGGTTGCGGGCTTCCGACACTCTTTCTATTAAGCTACCATTGATAGTTATTTTAGGGTCATTTGCAATTGTTTTCTTAACCTGCTTTTCTTTGCCAACTACGATGTATTTTGTTTTATGAGGATTCAGGATAAGGCTATTTCTTTGTGACCAATCGAAAATGCGATTCAGATCTGAGTTAAATTTTTCAACAGCATGTTTTGTATCTGATGGCTTGAAAGAAATATACAACTGTAAGTCGTCAGCATATAAGTGATACTTACAGTTCTTTATAGCATTTGTAATGTCAGTGGTGTATAAAATAAATAATAAAGGTCCTAAAATCGATCCTTGTGCGATTCCTCTATTTATAGTTTTACAAGAAGAGCATTCCTTAACATTATTATCTCTTTCCACGACTACATATTGGGACCTACTGCGAAAGTAACTATCAAACCACTTTACAGCTTCTAGGCTTAGTCCATAATAGGATAGCTTGGAGAGGAGTAAAGGTATATTTAGACAATCAAAAGCGCGTGTGTAGTCCAGCAGGACTAGTATTGTGCACTCCCCTTTTGCTTGCGACGTAAGAATATCATCTACTACATTCATCAGAGCGGTAGTAGTGCTCCTTTTCTTTCTAAAGCCAGATTGGGTGTAAGGCAAAATGTCATTCGACTCAAGGAACTGTGTGAGTTGCAAGCAAACAATTTTTTCCAATATTTTGGACATGTTTGGCAAGATACTAATCGGCCTCAGATCTTTGAGGCTGGTTGGATTATCCTTCTTGGGAAACGGTTTGACCAGAGCTTGCTGCCACATGTCGGGGTAAGTACTAGTATTGAGAGAGGTATTTACAATGCTCGTCACTGCTTCAATTGTAAATGGTAGTGTTAGTTGTAGCATTTCACGGGAGATACCATCCGTCCCAATCGCATTTGAGTGAAATGACCTAATTACTCTTATTATTTCTGTTTCAGACACATACCGAAAACTAAACGATGCTGAACTATGCCTATGAAACTCATAGAAAGTGATATCGGAGAGAGTAACTATATCTTTACCAGGAATATCGAGGAAAAAATCATTTATTTTATCCGCATCACCAATTGCTACAGGAATCGTGATATTATTTGAAGACTTAACGGTTATAAGTTTTTTTAAATATTTCCACATTACCTGAGGTTTGTCTACATTGGAATTGATATAGAACCTAAAATATGCCTTTTTCTCCGTATATAATGCAGTTGATACAATTTTTTTCAGATCTTTGTAATAATCCTTATGCGAGTCTAACGAAGTTTTGCGCGCACGAGCTTGAGCTTCATTACGCGTTTTCATCATAAGACGTATATTATACGTAACCCAGGGATGTTGTGAATCACTAACAACTATAGTTTTCAATGGAGCGTGTTTATCATATAATTGCAGTAATTGTGAAGAGAACTGTGCTGTCATATCGTTCACATTTGGTAGCTGTTGAAGATGACTCCAATTTACACATGACAAATCTAATTTAAATTGTTCTAAGTTTATGTTATTCAGTGGTCTGTAGGTGATAGTTTTAGGAGGTATGCGAAATTTTATAGTGTCAAGTTTACAGGAAATAAAGGAGTGACTACTTAGGTCTTTTATAAAATCAATATTTATATCTGTTACAGGCGCATCCGTACAAATCAAATCTAACAGCGTTTCGCTGTGTTCTGTGAAATGTGTAGCCTCCTCTACACGTTGTTTTAAATTTTTAATGGCCAGAAAGTTCAAAATTGTTTTGGTATTTATGTGATCCTTATTTAAGAAGTCTACATTAAAATCTCCCATTATCATAGTATAATTATGCCAAGGAAAGGAAGCAATGGAGTCTGTAAGAGCGTCTATAAATGTGTCCAGAGACAGCCAAGGTGGTCGATAAGCAGTACCAACGATAATTGATTTGCCATTGTATTTGAAGCTAAGCCACATTTGCTCCACGAGCTCCACAGTCGGGTGTTGAAGTACCTGCACGCTAAGACCCTGCCTTATGTAAAATCCTATACCTCCACCTCGTGCACGAATTGCAGCCGGCCGTGGAATGTGAGTAAGCCTGTAACCGGGAACAGTAGGGGCGCGCCCGTCCTCACCCTGTTTTAGCCAGGTCTCGTTAATGGCCATGATATCGACTGAGTGGTTTAACATGGCCGCTATAAATTCTTCATGCCTGGTCCCTAGGGAGCCAGGATTTAGAAGACCAAATTTTATCGCCTTGGACTTACTTATAATTATTTTGCAACAGGGCCAAAATGCAAATAGTCAATAAGTAAGCGACAAGTAATTTTAAGTGACAGTAGATTTTATTAGATAATAGATATATTATCATTGTAAGTAACAGTTTTATGTATTGGGCGGCAATGTATTTGTGTACATAAGTGTAATTAAATATTCCCCATTGCAGCTGTCACATAAAATATTATCGCCGCTTTGAATTCTGTATTTCTTGGGTTATGTTTGACATTATTCTTTGTTGTATTTTTACTTTGTTGTGTTAGTGGCTATTATAAAACGGTAGTAGTCAAGGTTTTGTTTGTTGGTTTCACAACATTGTCATGCGTCAAAAAGTACCTTAACAGTCCATAGACTTCTAACTAAATATATCTTATAAACATTAAAATAAAACTATTATACCTGATCTTGTTTATTTATAGTTTTGTTTTTCAATTCTGGTACACATCATCGTATAAACCCTCTATTTTTCAGACTTGTGATAGGTGATAAAGTACGTCCAAATGAAATATTGTCAATAAATATGGTAAAAATATAAGCCTCCATTGCAAAATCGAAGCGTTCTTTCTAGCGCAACGGTAATGAGCAAACTCCACTGAACCGTTAACACTACCAAAATGATTATCGGAGAAGATTCTAAAAGCTACATGACCACGACACAATGACATAAGTCGACGTAATAAGAAGTATAAATCACACCGATCGCACCGAAAATTATATGTAACATAGAATTATCGGATTGTGTCCGATTAATTGTCAACTGAAAATCAATCGCCATTTTGTTGTAAAACTGGAGAAAAGTAAAATACACTTTTACTTTCTAGAAAGTGCTGTATGGAAGTTTGTACACCCCCCGAAAAGGCGGCAACACTTGTACGAGTTACATGTGTGGGAGAAGCTCTCTGATTCGCGCTTTCAAAAACAAGATTTTAAGAGCATAAATAACTCAGAACATATTAAAAGAAGTTAGAATGGAAATGTGGGCGGGGCAGACGCGCCAAGTATTTGAGCAAACGCTCGTATTTCTATAGAAACATGCGATCGTACTACGATATGCGTGCTTGTGTGCGTGCTAAGGTGTGATTAGTTCATTTGAAATCGCGTGATTTACGATTGTACGGCGCTAAGATTGGCTAGATTTGAAATTGCAAATATGTGCGTAAGCTTCGTATTTATTTAAGTACAGATGTAATGCAGGTGAAAGGTGGGTCTTGATCGGCGACACCAGTTTTCATACGAACGGCGCATTATTGCCGTTCTACCTCTTTTAATATGTTCTGTGATACATAATATAATATGCTGGTCGGAAACAGCTCTTAAACCCACTTAGCCTGTATTCCCGTCAAACAATACATTTAAATAATAAAATATAAAATTTGTCAAGTGGTATTGTTTTTTGTTCACCTAACATATCCCAAGAGACAACAATTTTATACTGCAACACCAGCAACACCAGCAACTCTTAATACCGTAAAAGCCTTTTATCAATATTAAGTTGCAACATGCAAATTTCATTGCTGAATGTTGCGACATTCAGTCCCTACGGATAAAGTGGAAAGCTTTGTCTAAATGAGGTCAACAGTTTCAGTTCAATGTATTACACAATTTTGTCTAGGGGTTTTCACGCAACTTGAAAGAAAATAATTTATTTTCGCAAATAAGGATATTAAAAAAGCTGTTTTATGTACATTTAGTTTGTTCAGCGAGGTATGCAAACTTTAGAGTTCTTAATTAAAATTAAAACTTAATTAAATTAAAAAAATATTTTAATGTTTATGACTATAACTCAATTTACCTATAATTACACGTATTATAATTGGAAATAACACTGATTTTATTTTAACCTATATTGTGCGCTTTTTTGGTGCGGCGGGCGCGGTGCGGTGGAACGCAAAAAATATTGTAAACAAGTTCCAATTTAAATTGTATAGATAGTTGTTAATAGTCATTTTAATCTATGTTTAAGCTTGATTTTCTTAACGATGCCCACTATTATTTAAACATATTTTAATAAATGTATTGAAGACAATCAAATGACAAATAAATGTATACACAGTTTCACTTACATGTAAATAGTTACAGTAAACTTTACGCATCCATTCCCAATTTGATAACAACGTAACACAATGTAATCGATGACGTAAGAATAAAGAAGTAGCAATACTCTCAGTCCCTCGATTAGCAAAATCATTCGTTATATTTATTAGTTCGGAGCGACTGACGGCAGTATATCTGAATGAATATGAGTGATTCACTCGGATTGTCAGAGCTAGTCGCCTATGAATAATTCAGATATTCTTCGGTCAGATAGCGATTAACACCCTCTATGATTGACCTAACACTTACGAGTATAATAATGCACGCTCGTATCGCAATTTTCGAAGTTATTTTACAGATTATATAGGTGGCAGAAATAATTGTTGCGGCCACTGACGTGAAGCGACGATCAGTTTAGGGAGGAGCAGTGCAACTGTGACCTCAGATAAGACTCATGTCTTCCTTAACGTTGTGTAGATGTATGACACTTTTATATCAAATACGGACAGACAGACAGTCAAGAGAGGGTTCCGTTTTTAGACATTCGGCTACGTGACCCAAAATGATGACCCATTCGTTCATATTCATTCGTTCGGAGCGATCGACTGCGGTATATCTGAATAGATATGAGTGATTCACTCGAATCGTCAGAGCAAGTCGCCCATGAATAATTCAGATATTCTTCGGTCAGATAGCGATGAATACCCACAGAGAGACCGACCCAACACTTATTATAATGTTGCCTAGTAAAATGTATTACGTGGAATAAAATCACCAGGTAACTAATATTTCGATGAATGTTACTTATGTGATTTGGCTGCTAATTTCTGGCCATCCTACGACTGAGCAGGAAATTTTATCAAAATATCGGCACCAACCCGATTTGAAGCAGCCTAATAATGATGATGAATTAATTAAGATCTAACTTAATAACTCGTCCTAAGTAGTAACACGCGACCACGTGTCGGCAATAGGAGCACAGGCCGCCCTCCAACCAGGTGAACTGACGACCTGAAGAAGATAGTGGGAAACCGCTGATTCAGAGGGCGCAGGACCGGACGGAGTGGCGAATATTAGGGGAGGTCTATGTCCAGCAGTGGACTTTAAAAGGCTGATGGATGGATGGAAGTAGTAACATGCATAAACAGTTGCAGCCTAGAGGTACGTGGTAGACTACCATCTATAACACCAGGTTTGAAAATAGCCGGCAACATGTTGCTTAATAAATCTGTATCCTTAAACATGTTTTGGATCAGTTAGCTATGGGCACTAGATGGCTACAACCGTTTATGTGTGTTACTACTGAGGAGGAGCTTATCTTTATTCACTGTCTTCATCTTCCATAGTCCTACTGGGGAAGTACGTGAGTGAGTTTGCCGTGAGGCAATTCCATTGGATAAGGGTGGAATAGTGCGGTTGCCAGCCAGACTTTTACAAGGCACTTATCAGCCTGCAGAGTAGCAAATGACAACTAATTGTTAGTCTAATAGTCCAACGGTTAATCTAGAGGCTGATATTCAAGGAACAGGGATAAAAGTTTACAACAACAAAGTTTCTTAATAAAATAAAAAAACGGGTTGCACTCCGGTACTAGCGGCAGAAGTGAAAATTTGAATATTAACGTTGTGCATTTTTGATAATTTGGAATGGTTAGGGAATAATTTCGCACGAATTGCTTTTTTTATCAGTATTATTTTTCACCTAGAATTTTCAGTAGGTTTTCATTTAGTATTTTTATAAAGTACTCACTCATTCTCTTTCACTATATTATCTTCGTCAGTTTTTTCATTAATAGATGCACTTTGTTCAATGTCCTTATTTTAAATACTTGACATAAACGAATTTTACAAGTATAGACAGTCGAGCCGTCATCAGTTGTCACCCCTCCTTACGAATATTCGATCAGACCACGTGTCCTGACGCGAGTTTAACATTTTTTACCCATCCCAAAAAAGTGCATAACGCGGCTAAGATGTTTTCACTTCAAAAATTAAAAATTTCCCGATTCAAACTTCCATTAATAATATTAACTAAACAATGTGAGATAATAAGTTATTTAATAACCTAAACTTTGCATGCCAACAGCTGGCGGTAAGTGCTCCAAGGTTTGCAAAAACTGATACGATCATAGTCTTAAGTTAAAGGCCACGGACAAAACAGCCACTGCCTATTTTGGACCCCAGACAGTTAGAATTTTATGTCTGTGTCAGTGGGCCGCCGCAGTGTGACATCATAATGATCCAAGTATTATTACGACCTACCTACCTTTATTTGCTGACAGCCGAAACCTATTTTCAAACTCTATATTTATTTTCATTCATTTAATTTTTTAGCACCTTAATTTAAGTGTTACAGGGAAAAAACTTAATGCCTAATGGCATTCTCTGACAGTCAACAGACAAGTAAGATACCTACTTAAGGTAGGCAGGAAATCCACGAGAATAATTTAAACAAATATTTATACAACATACCAATATACATAAATAACATACATACATTTATAATTATCTACGTAATCTATTTATTTCTTATTTTTTTAAATAATTAAACAATGATATGAAGAATTAGGTAGAGGAGACATAATTAAGTATGGGACTTTAGGTATGTCCCTTAAACGTGAGTATTTGACAGTTACTCTCGCTGTGATGTCTCAGGTTCATTTATGAGGGCAATAATTATCGCTTTTAATACATTTTAAGAAGCCACTTTCTAAGCAGCTCCGAAATATTTTTATTTATAAAACTTGAAATTAGTGCGTGAAGCAAAACATTTGAATTCCTTTTTGCGAAAATTACGAAGACAGATGAGTTTAAAATTTTGTACAATTAAAGTTCACGTGGAGAAAAATACAAAATGCTAATATTTTTGAAGTGAAAACTTCTTTAGCGGCATTGTACACTTTTTTGAGATGGGTAAAAAATGTCAAACTCGCGTCTGGACACGTGGCCTGATCGAATATTCGTAAGATGGAAGGGTGACAGCTGATGGCTCGACTATTTATACTTGTAAAATTCGTTTATATCAAGTATTTAAAATATGGACATTGAACAAAGTTCATCTATTAATGAAAAAAGTGACGAAGAAATAGTGAAAGAAAATAAGTGAGTACTTAATAAAAATACTAGATGAAAACCTACTGAAAATTCTAGATGAAAAATGATACTGATAATAAAAGCAATTCGTGTGAAATTATCCCCTAACCATTCCAAAATATCAAAAATGCACAATGTTAATGTTCAAGTTTTCACTTCTGCCGGCACTACCGGAGTGGAACCCGTTGTTTTTTTTAATTACAACTAGGTACAATGATATAGCGAAGGGTTAATCCGTGAATTGCTTTTACTTACTGAAATTACAAGCTTTGAAGTACCAGTACATTGGAGTACGTACAAATGTTTTCCTAAGAACTAATTAGACAGAACGGAGTAAATGTCGGCTTAGGGAGACACTTGGTGAACATTGTGCTATTGCGCAGCTCTTGAGGCGGTACAAGTATCTCGGAGGAAATGGGTCGCTTCGGCTGAATATCGAATGAGTCGTGGAATTCGGTTTATAGTCACTGATCTTACCCGTTCTTTTTTTTTCAACCTTTTTTATGTCCCACTGCTGGGCACAGGGCTCCATCTCACAAGTGAAAGGGATTTAGGCCATAGTCCACCACGCTGACCTAGTGCGGATTGGTGGACGTCATACTTTCGAGAAATTATGAATTTCTCTCAGGCATGCACGGCGATGGAGATCATCGCCGTGGAGCAGTGATAAATGCGCACATTACAAATTTCTTTGTCAGAGGTGCGCGCCGAGGATTTGAACCCGGGATTGGTCGCGTAGAAGACCGCGGCTTTTACCACTCGGCCATCGCTGCTCGTCGCATGCTGCTGCTGATCGTGCTCACGCTGGCTTATTTATGACAGAAGTAGATTCGTTTTGACCCAGAAGAATATTATTTTGAACTGGTTTTTTTCCTTATTACTGACATAAAATTATGATTTGAAGTCAATTTGACTTAGGATCACTGATTTTACCCATGTTAACGCAACCTTTTTTTGACAGAAGTAGATTAACAAAGTTATTCAATCAAATATCAAAAAAATTATTCATATCATCTTCTCTATTAACGCCTACCACAAGCTCTACTCGTCACCCAGGGTTGGCTGGTAGAGAATGCAATTAGGCATTAAGCACGCCCTTGTGTTCCTTGTTTTAAGGTAATGCTATAAGATTATGTAAATAAATAAATAAATAAATTAATTAATTTGGACCCGGAAGAATTTTATATTGAACTTGTTTTTCCTTAATAATATAAACTACAATATTAAGTTAAACGAATACTTTTGAAATACCGCCCACAGCACAGTCCTAATAATAAAAACAATTGAAAAAATATTTTTCACGACGACAGGGTTGCAACAGCGTGCATTTTTTTCAGAATATCCAGTATTTCACAACAACAACAACACAACAGAACAACAGTCATTTCAAACACTTCAACAAAGTTGATCATAAACTGGCCGATTTAAGTAAAACAGTACATTTTTTACAAAATAAACCTTGGTTTAAAGATTTTTTATATGGTAAATTAATTTATACAACCAGCATCTTCATTTGGATTGAGATTTTTTTTGACGCAACTTGATGTTCGAATACATTGAGGTACTTACGAATGTTTTGCTAAGAACTAATTAGACGTAACAGACGACATTTATTCGGCTTTGCGAAACGCTTGGAGAATTTTGCTATATGTGCACTGCTCTTGAGGTGGTATCCCGGAGAAAATATGCAGGTATCTCGGAGGAAATGGGCCGCTTCGGCTGAATACTGGATGAGTGTGGAATTTGGCTTAGACCTACTAAAGATGCCCGTGTTTATTTACACAACCTTACTCGTCAATAGTTTTAGAGCAAGAGTTTACATTTTCAAATACAAATATGCTTACACCATAAAACCCGTACACCGTACACCATCTATACTAATATTATAAAGAAGAAAGATTTGTATTTTTGTATGTTTGTGATGAATAAACTCAAAAACTACTATTCCGTTTTAAAAAATTCTTTCACCATTCTTTTTACCTCGAGAAAATGCTTCCTTCCTACGTGAAAACGGGTAATAGGGTCAACGCGGTTGAAGCAATTGGCTAAACGCCTATGATTTTAAAATAGCAATGAAGCCTGGAATAGCACATAGGCTATTTTTATCCTACGGGGACCCATTAAGTCCACGGGACACGGACACGGAAGTCCACGCGGGCGAAGCCGCTGGCGGAAGGCTATTAAAAAAATGAAAACACAACATAGACTGTAATCTATAAAAAAAATCATAAACGTTTTCTCAATGTATTATCCAACATAATCAACAGTGCAATCGTTATAGTGTTGAAAAGTACTTTCAAAAGTAATTTTATTTGTAAAAGTGCTATGTGCGCTGCTCTTGAGGCGATATCCCGGAGGTAAAGGGCCGCTTCAGCTGAATACAGAATGAGGGTGGAATTCGACAGACCTACCGAAGGTGTCCCTGTTTACGAAACATGACTTGCAACGAGTTAGAGAAATCATTTCGTCAAACAGTATAATAACGAAATCTAGAAAGTCAGTTATAAAGAAAAAAACATTAAATGAAAAATATTGCATATTAGAAAGTGTAGAATCGAACTATGATTGCACGCATTACCTCTTGTGGTCTTATTTAAAATCACATAATATCGTTTAAGTAAGAAACAACATCGGCTTTGACAAGTCTACAACAAGCTTAGGAATTTATTGTGATTAATATGGGGATTTCATAACGAAAAATTATGGCCACAAAATCCTAAACGTCTTTTGGACAATTTAAGGAATAGAATTTAAATAACATGTATGGTCTTGACATAAAAGAGATGACGGTCGCGTGGCTATTCCTATATTTCATTCGTGTTCGTAAATTTTAATGTGAACACGTCTTGACACAACCCCAGCGGGCTTTAGCAAGATGTCATTTGAATTGGAATATTCTATTAATTTAAAACATTTTTTAGCAATATTGTGTTTGTAAATAATGTTTTAGACATTATTTCGGCTGTTTATGACATTATAGCAATGGATCATATTTAAAATTGTGTTCAATAAAAAGATTGATGAAATTTTCACTGTTCTAAGAGCAGACCGAAGATTTAGTCGTGATACTTTCATGCACTGGCACGAGTCTGTCCATATTACTGAAGAGGCATTCTTTAAAGATAATAGTTAATAATACTTATGTTACGAAAATCGCTAAATGTGTCGTAATAATATGTACCTGTATTTTATAAGAGTACCTTTTCTTGGTATTGGGGGGAAACCTTCAAAAGGTACCCAGCACCTTTGGAGAGGATACCGATATATGTGGGATTTGTCCCCGGGGCTGCTGTTTGGACGGGTCGAACTCCCATTCTCACCGTCCGCAACCCCGAAAGCCCCCTTTTAGTTACGATCAGGCAGGGGATACCGTAGCTCTATTCTTAATCCCGAAGCTACAGAGACTTTTTAAGAGTACCTACCTATCAATCTAGTCAAAGGTAAAACGTGTTCACTAAAGATTTAGCACGGAAGAGAGCGCCGAAATAATAATAATAATAAATAATAATAATAAATCTTTATTTTCAACAAAGCATTACAAACTTTTTTACAAACTAAACTTAGTCTTGTAACATACTATAATTTGTGAAACATTGTCTACCGCGCTAGGTGTTACCCTGTGTTACGGTATACATTGCCCACCCCCAGGGAACATTAATTTTAAGAATACAAGCTAAATTAACAAAAATTTTACTAGTTAAATTATTTTATTGTTTGATATATATATATATATATATATATATATATATATATATATATGATTAATACTTAGTATGTATGTGTGTGTGTGTGTGTGTGTGTGTGTGTGTGTGTGTGTGTGTGTGTACGTACCTACCATATTTTTCTACTGTTATTATTTGAGTTTATATTTAAGTTATTTCACTATATTTATTAGGTTTTCTGTTTCGTCATATGTCTGTGTAAGTAAAAATTCATTTATTTTCTTTTTGCACTCATGTGTAGAGAGAGAATATATATTAGCAATTTTATTAATTTTGTTATATAGATACGGGCCTAAAAAGAATTGGAATCTGTGAATAAATGAGGTATTACATATTGGTCGTTCACAGACCAAATTACTTCTACGTTTAGCTGAAATAGACGAATTGTAAACTAATTGTTTATGCTGTTTTAATGTGATGTATTGAATAAAAAGTTGTCTTACAGTGAGAACTTTGAATGATTTATAAAGTAGTTGAGTAGGATATATGAATGATTTGAAAGTACATATTTTGAGTATTCCTCTTTGCGCAATCTCAAGTTCTTTTAAAGTAGTCTTAGAAGTACCACCCCAAGATGAAATACAGTAAGTAATAAGAGATTGACATAATGCAAAGTAAACTTGTTTTAAATGATCTGCATCCATTATATGCCTAAGAGTTTTAAAAATGTATATTAACTTACGTATTCTACTACTGACCATTCCAATATGTGGTTTAAAACTGAGGGTATTATCAATTGTGATACCTAAATACTTGATAGCGTTTACTCTTTGTATCGGAAAGCAGGTACTGCAACTATCAAAAAATTGGCAGTCATGTGAAATTAGGCAGTAAGAAGTACTTGGTTGTTGATGTTGTCTAATAGAAAAGGTAATATATTTAGTTTTATCTGAATTTAAAGTTAGATCATTTTGAATTAGCCAGTTTTTTATTATATTTAGACCTTTTTGGGCTGAATCAAATACTTCATCCCAAGTTTTTGCGGCAAACAAAAGAACAGTGTCATCTGCATAAGAGATAATTTTTCCTTGGTGAAGTTTAAGACTGGTGAGTTCGTTTATATAAACGAGAAAGAGGGTAGGGCCCAAAATGCTTCCCTGAGGAACGCCATGTGTCAGTAGTACCTCTTGACTTTTATATCCCTCGATTTTTACACACTGTTTTCGACCTTTGAGATAGTTTTCAAACATTTTTAATTGCGTGCCTCGAATACCCACTTTTTCAAGTTTATGTAATAGATTTGGTAAACAAACCGTATCAAAGGCTT
The DNA here is from genome assembly GCA_911387765.1 of Pyrgus malvae. Classification (NCBI taxonomy): domain Eukaryota; kingdom Metazoa; phylum Arthropoda; class Insecta; order Lepidoptera; family Hesperiidae; genus Pyrgus; species Pyrgus malvae. Next base: position 8,097,124 of record OU426947.1, read on the forward strand.
TCGCAAGATCTAAAAAGATACAGCAGCATTTATTACCTGCGTCTAAATTAGTGGCTATAAAGTTAGTAACAGTGTGAACCGCATCATCGGTCGACTTTCCTCTCCTGAAACCGTATTGATTGTTTGATAGTATGTTATAATATTCAAGGTACTTTACTAAACGGACGTTTATGATTTTCTCTAATATTTTGGACAATGACGGTAAGATCGATATTGGTCTATAATTAACAATCGATTTTTTACACCCACTTTTATATATAGGACGTATTTCAGATCTTTTAAGTACGTCAGGAAAGGCGCCCGTTTTTAGACATAAATTAAATATATAAGTAAGTGGGGGTATTAAGAATTCCTTGTGGTCTTTAAGCAAACTGTTCGAAATATTATCCCAACCCGAGGAACATTGGTTTTTTAATCCTGTTAAAATATTATATATTTCCTTTTCATCAGTGTCTAACATTACAAATGAACTGTAAGAGAGTATGCAATTGGGGCTTGATATCGTTTGTAAATTTATGTTATTAGATTTTATTCTGGGTTTTAATGAATTTCCTATATTGATAAAATATTTATTTATTTCTTCTATAGATTCCTGTTCAGTAGGTTTAATTGTAAGTAATTCCTTAGTATGTCTAGTTTCATCATTGTCATATTTCTTAGTATTTGTAACACTTTTTATAACCTTCCAGATTTTCTTATTATCATTACCTGCATTTTTTAATAGGTTCCTATCATAGTCTCTCTTTGCTTTTTTTAATAATGAAGTACAGAAATTTCTGTATCGTGTATATGTAATTTTAAGTTCAGTGTCATCAGGAGAATTTTTTGACTTTTTATGTAACCTGTCTCTGTTTCTAATGCATCTCAACAAACCTGGTGTAATCCAGGGCTTTAAAATGCGTTTACGTGCCGGTAATAAGGTTATTGTGGTGTTATTTTTAAGGGCCTTTATTAATGCTCCAATCAAATAATTAATACATTGATCCGGATCAACAGAATTAAATATGTGAGATAGGTCAATGTTCAAGATATCTGCTTTCAATGTAATTTTATTAATTTTCGTGACTGTAACTCGTTTAATGTCCCGAATAACCTTTAAATCAATGGCTATTAAGACAGTTTTATGATCAGTAAGTGTCGTGTTAGCGACGATAGTTACTGAGGATAATCTAGTCTTTAACAAAACATGATCTAAGCATGATTCACTTTGGTCTCTTGTGATAAAAGTGTGAGCTGGTAAAAGGCCATAAAATGCAGTAAGTGTCAAATATTTTTGAGATATTTGACTAATATTACCAGAAGTTATGTCTATATTGATATCCCCTACGATCATAATATTTTTGTATTTTGCAGACAGAGAAATCAAAATATTATTTAGCGATGCAAGAAATGGCTCTATGTTTTTGAAAGATGGCGATCTATATATTGCTATAATAGCGATGTCATTTGATGTGTATACTAGGCAGTTACATTCCAGTAAGTTGGGCTCCTCTATGTTATAATTAAGGCCGTTTTTAATGTACAAGACTACACCATCATTTTGATTATGGTTATTTTTTGTAGCAAAAAAGGTGTAGTTCGGTATAGAAGGTAATTTTTCCACACAAGATAACCAGCACTCTGTAAGAATAATTATATCAAAGTCAATTTGAAATCTTGCTAACAAAATTTCGAGTTCTGCGAAATTACAGTTTAGACTGCGTATGTTTTGAGTTACTATTGTTAAGAAGTTTTTGGGCTGGGCTATAAAGTCACGACACTTTTCTACGTCACAAGTTATAGACTGGGAGACGGTTACGTTGTCTAAGTCTTCTATTAAATCCTGCATTGGATTAGAGAGGACGGCTAAGTTTATATATTAGTTCAATAAGATACACAATACAATAAATAGGTAAGATTTGTATTAGTGCATGATAGATAATATAATATGAAAAACCAATTGGAATTATGAGAAAACCTATTAAAGTAGTACATTTTGTGCTGAGCGTAAAGTATGTTGTGTAAACATTTACGCGTATTATAAATGTAATAAATTCTAGATGGAAATAATGTGTATGAGAGTGTATAAATGTGTAAATGTAGGTAAAATGTAAAAGTATTATGTAGGTGTACAATATGTTATTTAAATAAATTGTATAAATGTAAAAAACGCTAAATGATACATGCAAAGACTTCTTAGATTTAAACAGTAAAATATAACTATAATTTTTATATATAACTAGTCATTCTGATTTTCTTAATCTATCCAGATCACCTTCACAGTTTATTTTTACTTGTGGAGAATTTTCATTTTTGCGAAGAAAGACTACTCCGTGCGAAGTCCAGCAGAAAGTATATCCATGACTTTTTTGAAAATTTCTTGACAGAAAGAATATTTTTTGTGCTTTTTGAGTGAGAGTTTCCGATACAAAAATAGGTTTCGTCGGACAAGATAAATTTAAGTGAGTCGTATTCAGCTTGTCACCTTTTTTCTTTTCTTTATTGAAATTTTTTACAGCTTTTATAATTTTTTCTTTTAAAATAACAGTCGAAAATTCAGTTATAATTGGGTTTGTGGAATCTTTACTGCTGGTCCTATAAATATCCCGTATATCTTGTGTTTGCACATCAATGTTTAGGGCCTTTCCCATAGACTTTACAATGTCGCAAAGTCTATCCTTGTTTTCACCCTCTGTTTTTGGGATATTACGAATTTCAATACCCGCTGCACGTGATTTACGTTCTAAATTATCAATTTTCTCTTCCAAGAATTGAATTTTTATTTTATCATCCTTTTTTTCTTTCTCTAGAACCACAATTCTTGACAGGATTTCATCATGTTTACTGGAAATTAATTCAATACTCGATTTTAATTCATTGAATCTTTGTTCTTGTTGCTTTGAAAAAGTATCGAACATCTCCTTAATATACGATGTAACGCTCGTTTCATCTCCTTCCTGCTTTCTTCTTCTTTTTTTCGAATTAATAGATGTGAGATCAGGAACTGATTCGCAATGTTGTAAAGTCTGTACCGGTCCTAATAGAGTGGCCGCACTTTGTGTATAAGTGTCGCATCCTTGCGTAGTTATGGATGACGTAGGTACAGGAGACGCAGGCGGTGTGCGATTCAATGGCATTATAGTTAGTTATAAACTTATTTGTGCGTATTACAATCGGAGAACACAAAAACGAAGTACCAGGAGTTTATAACTTGTATTAACTCGCTGCCTGAGCGGGGTCAGCTAAGTTGGTGATAGATCGAGTTGTTCGTACCAATTTCTTTTCCGTCCAGTTAAATGAGACCCCTATGTAGTGGCTCTTATTTGTTTGATGATACAGATGATTTTTTCTGTCTCCAATAACTGATGCACTTGTGTTATCTATAGGACTGTCCACTGCACACTGAACTATCGCTTTATGCACTCCTATTATTTCTTCGGATTTATTTAACTTTGCTAATTGGAAATTACAAATAAATGAGAAATATAAACAAACAAGAAACACGTCTATACTGTTTAAAAGTCCGGGGGGAAGAGGAAACAGCCGAATCGCTACAGTTGAATACTGATAAGATTGAGAACATTATAATTGAAGCAATGGATGTAATAAAAACACGCTTTTGTGAAAAAAACTAACTAAAAAGTGAACAATGCGAAGAAAATGTCGTGACAAAAACCTATCAATCTAGTCAAAGGTAAAACGTGTACACTAAAGATTTAGCACGGAAGAGAGCGCCGAAATAATGTTTGCTCAAACAACCGAATCGCTACAGTTGAATACTGATAATATTGAGAACATTATAATTGAAGCAATGGATGTAATAAAAAACACGTTTTTGTGAAAAAAACTAACTAAAAAGTGAAAAATGCGAAGAAAATATACCTATTTAATTGTACAAAAATAGTGGGTTGCATGGTGTCAATAGCTATATATTAGTAGAAGGATTATCATTTTGATATCTCAAAAAGCACCCCATGCTTTTTTACAGTAAAATAAATACATTTTCTTCTTATTTTTCACTTTTTAGTTATTTGTTTCACAAATACGTGTTAAAAATGGTTATCAAAGGGTATCAAAAGGCAATTTTTCGTCTATTATTTGCCTTTACACAGCTTTTATAGATTCCAAACACAGTAAATCGTTTACTAGTAAAGCTTGTAGTATTTATGTATATAAATGCTTATAGGTTATACGCGATGGTTACCTACATATACACTGAAAGTTATTTTTAATACAGAAAGATGCAAATTGAAATAATATTTTCATATACAATATTACTTTTACCTTTTTACCGCTGAATATGCTTCACAAATACTTCATTGTATATATATATTCCATTGGGTCAACGGACCTTTTTGTGAGTAAGCGATATCCCGATCGGCTTACTTGTAATCCGAATAAACAAAGACTTGGTATTACCGTCCACCCCGTGACCGAAATTCGACCCAAAAAAGCATAAAGAAGGATCTAATGTACTGTAAATGGCTTATCATTTCGGTTAGTTTACAGGACTAATTGATTCTCCAAAGTTCCAAAAGAATTTTTTGAATGTTAATAGTTATTAGCAGCTGCAAAAAATAATTACTTACATAATATAAAATGTGTGTTTTCCAATAATAATTATAATATAAATTAAGTTTTTAACAAAAAAATAGAACCGACTTCAAACGGTAAAAAATAAAATTGTTCAGTACCTACTTCTTCTTGCTTATGGTAATGACTCTTAAAACTATTTCTGGAGTCGGGCCCTTAGTAAATGTCGTACCATTCGTTCTAAATTGGCACCGACAGTACAGACAGTGGGACAGTACCTACTTCTTCTTGCTTATGGTAATGACTGTTAAAACTATATTGGAGTCGGTGCCCATTCAGAACGAAAGGTACACTATATTTACTAAGACAGGACATTTCACTAAGGGCCCGACTTCAAAAATAGTTTTAAGAGTCATTACCATTGCAAGAAGAAGTAGGTACTGAACAATTTTATTTTTTACCGTTTGAAGTCGGTTCTATTTTTTTGTTAAAAACTTAATTTATTTCAATCTTTTTAGTAATTTTAATAATTCTGTATGTATTAGCATAATTGGAAAAATTTTCACTTAACTTCTAAACTTTAAACAGATTTACCTTTTATAATCATGTTTATCTAATAGCCATCTAAAAGTCTGAAAGAAAACTACTATCAGTCCACCTGAACGTATAAATTAAAGAAAGAATTTGCTCTCAGCTCCTAACCGTTGAGGAGTTGTACCTTAAATCATCAGTTAAGCAACAGCAGGTGATAATTACCAGACATAAATATTTGTATTATGTTAAAAATATGACTAAAAGAATGTGTGTGCCTATTACGTTTCAGTGTTTCCCTCGATTTCCCTAATATCACATCATCAGATTTTGACATGGTGACAGTTGGACCACCTCAGGAATGTAAGATTTCGAACAAAAAACCATTTATTGAAAGAATTTGCTCTCAACTCCTAACCGTCGTAGTACCTTCCATCATCAGTTCAGCAACATGATATGACGATAATTATACACAAATGTCTGTTTTGCTTTGTAAAAATATGAAAATCATTTGTTGTGCTTTAAAATTTGAATGTTCCCTTCGATTTCTCTGGGATCCCCTCATCAGACTTTGACTTGGTGACAGTTGGACCACCTGAGGAATGTAAGATTTCGAATAAAATACTATTTATTGAAAGAATTTGCTCTCAACTCCTCACTGTCGCAGTACCTTCCATCATCAGCTCAGCAACATGAGATGATGATTTCTATGCGTAAATATCTCTTATGCTTCAGAAACTATAAGAAAATCAATGTGTGTGCCTATAAAATTTGAGAGTTCCCCTCGATTTCCCTGGGATCCCATCATCAGATCCTGATTTGGTGACAATGGGACCACCTCGGGAGTATAAGCATACGAACAAAAAAAGAATTTTGAAAATCGGTCCACAAACGGCGGAGTAATCGGTGAACATATATAAAAAAAAAATACATACAGCCGAATACAGTACCTCCTTCTTTTGGAAGTCGGTAAAAAACTAGCAACCCAGCGCAGCCTCGCTTGGGTGATACAGATAATATTATTGGCTTGTTTATGTTTTCGGTAACAGTGACGCGGCGACTTCATTTTATAATAATATTTAGAATAAAATGGTTTGAAACCTAGGACATTTAGTATAAAAGATTATCAGAACCCTGATGCTGGGGAGTTCTTCGGTACGAGGGCTAAGGCGTCCTCATCATGCCCGAACGCTCTGTGAAAGTATTGTGAGAGTTAAATTATAATATTTATTTGAATGTGTAAATGTGTTTAATAAAATAAGTCAACCCTCGTATAAAGTGTTAGGAGCCATCCAACCTACTTCTGTTACACATTTAAAATAACATGGCCCGCATCTTCTGTTACTCCATTTCAAGAAAAATGGTCAGAAAATCTACTTATAAAGCGGCCCGCTCCACCTAGGTCACTGAGTTTATATTTGCGATTAGCAACAGTGATGTAGGCAAAAGATACCTAATCGCAAAATTGTATTCATTTCAAAGGGTAATCGGCGGAGTTCTCCGCTCCTATCGATCTCTGCGTGATTTTATACAGCTCATTTTCCCCAGTGACAATGCAGTATGCAATGTACTCTAACTGTGAAATAAATTTTAAAATAAGTCCAGTAGTTTAATTTTATATTTTATAAATAACCTCGTCTCCACGTAGAGTTAAACGGCAATATGACAAAAATACCGGTACACGTAATCTACTTATGTAGGGGTCAAACCTTTCTTCCATACAGCTCGGGCAAAAGGGCCCCCTTGGACATCGTAACTTATGAAAATATTTCTTAACCCAAGCTCCTTGGAAAACGTGACCAGAATAACGTTTTTTAATCTTCCACATATTATCTTCTAACACGTATTTGCTGCTGTAATTTGGTGCTTGTGAAAGGTACTATAAAGAACTATAATACACTAGCCTTCCGCCAGCGGCTTCGCCCGCGTGGACCCGTTTTATAGGTTCCCGTAGGATAAAAACCATCCTATGCCCTTTCCCCAGGGTCCACTCTATCTGTGTTCCAAATTTCATTAAAATTATTCATTAGTTTAAACGAGAAAGCATAACAGACAGACAGACAGAGTTACTTTCGAATTTATAATATTAGTAGGGATAGCGGCCGCCCGCGACTTCGTCCGCGTGGATGTTTGATTGTTTGAACACGCTAATCTCAGGAACTACTGAAAAATTATTTTTGTGTTGAATAGTCAAGTTATTAGGGAAGGCTATAAGCTATATAACATCATGCTATGCGACATTAAACTCCTCCAACGATGTATTCTGTGCTCCAACGCACACACGCACACTGTTTTGATATAATATGATCTTTGACGTTAGGAACACACCTTCATTGCTTAGACAACAGTGAGTGTTTGTAATTTAATATGAACTTTATACAATAGCAATAAAGCTCAAATTGACTACGTTTTAGTTAGAAAACATTTGTATGGGAAAAAGAAAAGGGCTGTTTTTATGGTTTTTCCGGCAATTATTCGAATTTTTCTCGCCGTAAAAACCATCCTTGAACTTCAACGAACATTAAAAAAAAACAATTGGCCAAATTGGTCTAGGCGTTGTTGAGTTATGCGCTTACCAACACATTTTGTGATTCATTTTTATATTATAGAATATTGTGCATAGGTTCTGCTTAGAATAAATTTAATGTAACGTCATCGGTCTCGGTTGTTATCGATAGCAATATTTCATCCTTGTCGAAGGCCTTATGGGCAATTTGAAAACTTCCGACATCGGGCTAGCCACTCACCCTCGTCTCCAACAACCTGCATTGGAGTAAGCTCCAGGGTACAAAAACAATTATAACGCGAATTACATATGGCTGCAACCCTTTTGCGTCCCACTGCTGGGCACGGGTCTCTCCCCCTTATTGGGAAGGCCTGGAGCTTACTCCACCACGCTGCTCCAATGCGGGTTGGTGAAGATGCGGGTTAGTGGCCAACCCGCTGCCGGATGTTTTCAAACCGCCCATAAGGCCTCCGACAAGGTTTGACGACTGTTATCTATCGACAACAACCGGGACCGACGGCTTAACGTGCCCTCCGAAGCACGGAAACGCGCATGAAATTTTTTTGCCACTAGCGGTCACCCATCTCACACCCGACCGCGCCCGTTTGGCTCATCTGCATAGATCGCTTACGTTCTACGCTAGCCGCCAGGCCATGCGCGCTTCCAATTACATATATCACTCATATATTTATAAGTAGGTACTTGTATAAAACATAACCAAACTTTTCCTTTAATCCAGAAAATACGCATTGTCTATAGTGTCTCATATGATCAGCTGTCACGTGTGCTGGTTATTGACCCATAGCCGTACTGTTATCACAAATATGTATGTACTTTTTTTTAAAAAGAGTGCTGTGGTATAAATATAGTGTTTTGCCGCCGCCTTTTTTTTCTCAGCCCAAACGGACACCCTAAGGCGATTGCCGGGAAAAAATTACAATCATTAAGCGAATATTTTGTTCCTATTCCTAATATGAAATAAATATTTTGACCTTTGACTTTGTCGACGTAAACACAACATACACGTGTAGTGGTATCTATACAAATCTAGACAAATAAATAAAATTGGAGTGTCTGTTTGTAATATTAAAATAACCGCAGACAGAAAAATTGTAAAATAACATTTTTATTGTAAAAATTCTTCTGTCTATCGGTCTGTCTGTCTGTTTGTTCTGGCTAATCTGAGACACGGCTGGACCGTTTTTGACGGGTCTTTCACTGGCATTTAGCTGATGTAATAAGTAACTTAGGATACTTTTATTTTAGAAAAAATCAGTTTGGGTAATTAAAACATATAATATAGTACTGTAACTAAGATTCTTAAAAACGGAGCCAGACAGGATAGTGATTTACAGCAAATCCTTCCGGCTTATTTCCATGACACCGAACCGAAAGTCCTAAATAAACAAATGATTGACATGCGAGTACCTTCGTCGATAAACGTCGAAGGGATAATGTGTCGGGGATAATAGGGGCAAGATGCTTATAGATATGGGTTCGACTATCCTATTTATACGCAAAGTACGTGTAATAATCTATATATGTATGTATATTTTAATAAATTATGCAATAACTTTGGATACCTTTTTACGAAGATCTCACGGACGAAGAGGCACAACATTTTTCACAATTGAAGTTCACATAGAGAAAGAGTACAGAATGCTATCAACTTTTTGCAATAGTTATTGAATAATACATAATATTACGAGTAATTAGTAGGAGAGCAGATAATTTTCCTTATGCATCGTAAGATAAAAGTTTACGCTATCGCCAAATACGTCAAAAAGTACGAAGTCGAGCCATACTAACGTGGCGTTCTTCACTTGCTATTTCTTGTTCTTCAGTCCTTTCATTCGCTATATTTAGTATCCTTCTTGTATTACGGGCATTACGGCTTTATCGGTAAAGATCGTCTTGGTCGCGGCATTGTTAATGATGATTCAACGAGAATACTATTTACTGATGATTATTGATTTCTGACGAAATTTACACTTATCAAATTTTCAATAGTAATAGTAGTATTACTATTTTCAACCATACATACTACTTATAAGTGGCGGCTAGTGACATTTTTCGATGGGGGTTCACAAAAAAAAAAAACAAAAAAAATTTACCACCCGTTGCCATCCAAGCAGATTCACCACCACTGTCGGTGTCAGTTCCAGTTGATAACCACAAGACACGGAAAACAAATTAATTTATTGCTTTCTTCACATCCACACAACCAATGTGTTTTAAAATATTGTTCAGATTTAAAAACACGCGTAAAAGATTTAGTTTTCGTACTACATTTTTGCTTTCAGTTCAAGGTGTATTTCGAAAGTTTTTTTTCACACCGCTTACTAAAAAATACAAATGATAAAAGAAACACTGTATTGTTCCATTTTTAATACAAAATGTCGCGTATCAACTATTTTTTTAAATATTCATTTAAAAGAAAAACTACGAAATAACTGACAAAGACGACGACACGTTTGTTTGTATACATAAGAACGGCAAAATCGCATAGGCAGGTTGAACCCACGGTTTGGCAACGTCGCGCGTGAGCGGCGCTCCAGATTAGCTTAATTTCTCATACGAAATCTTTTGTTTCACGCGCCGGCCTGTGTCGATGTTTCTCTTTCGCACTCATTGAATACTGCGCTAGGAATCGTACTAAACTTAGTTTCATAGGAGCGCAATCGCTGGCGCTCCACTCGCTCGTTACATCTTGACGCGTTACATAAATGTACTTACGCGTAGATATAGGTGTAATAACTAATATAATATACTATGTATAGGTATGTTAGAATAGAATGAATGTAATGTAAGGATAGTATGTATTATGAAGGGACATAGATTACCTATGTAATTTTTTTGGGAGTGCACTGCACCAGTGCTCTTTAGGACGAGCCGCCTCTGCTACTTATACCATAGACAAAAATAAGTTAAGCTGTCATTTGCGTTTTGTTATTCAGTGTCAGATGCGTTTCTGTTATAGTAACTTGTATTATCTTTGACGTTTTATGTCACGTAACACAGGAACGCGGTCAAACGGGATAAAAAGTCCTATGTCCGTCGCCTGGTTCTAAGCTACCTCCCCACCAATTTTCTGCCAAATCGGTTCAGCCGTTCTTGAGTTATAAATAGTGTAACTAACACGACTTTCTTTTATATATATATATATATATAGATATGTATAAATTGGGGGGGGGGGGGGGGGGCAACGTTCTAATATGCCAAAATGATTTCGAAAATGTTAGAATTCACGGACGGATGCGTATGAGACGGATGAGAATTTCATTAGTACGTCGTCAGCGAATGTTTGTCATATATCGTAAGAAAATTGTCATTTTGGCGACAATGTCATTATACGTACTGTTCCTAATTATCTTGTCTTGATCATTGACCAAGCAAGGACAACATTGGAACCAGTATTCGTTAAGTAACTGAATGAGTTTTTGTGTTTTACGCACCACATTGTGTAATTTTCTCCTGGGAGCGAAGAAATAGGAACTATTTTCCGCGTTTCATTTTGTTTACGCGTCCCAAGGGCAGTCTCGTACAGCGTTCGCGGTCGTCTCTTAAAAGAAAGTTCTAGTAAAAAGAATTTTGGAGGCTTTGGCTCGGAACAGACTTCTATAAGTATATTTATTGTTTTCATCCTCGTTAAATTTACTTTGATCTTTTATAGATACTAAAATTACGTGGTTAAATTTGGCCCAGAGGAGATGCTACGCACTTCTGCTTTTATTTTTATGCTAAATTATTTAGTTATTTAGTAAACACCATGTAAAATGCAATTAAATGTTTTATAAGATTTACCAACAACGGTGACAAATTATTGGTCAAATGTAATGGTCAAAGCTGATGACGGCGAACCCCGTATGGTTCAAATAAAATAAACTATTATAAAAAGCACAAAATTGGGTTTAAGTCTTTAAGTTCTGCAAATAAAATATTTTCATTTCATTTTTATAATGCATAGACACAGTAAGAGCTACGTGGTAGAGACAACTAGAAAAAGTTTTATGTTCGTATTTGTTTAATCTGTATTTGGCCAGCATGGTGGATTATGGCCTTAATCTCTCGCACTTGTGACCTGTGCCTAATAGTGGGACGCAAAAAAGAGCTTGAATTTTTTTATCGAATAGTAAATAAATTGTCCAATGCGATACAAGTGCAGATGAAGGAATACATTGTAAAATTTCTAAATAATAATAAATAAATAAATAACGCCTCTGTCGTGGGTACCATGCACACACGCAAAGACAGAAACACAAACACCCAGACCGAGAACAGAAATTTTAAACTCATCATTCAAATTTCTGCTTCGCCGGGAATCGAACCCAGGACCCTCCGATCGGCAGTCCGGTATGGTAACCATTGCGCCATATAATCTAGTCGTTACATAAATTTCTCAAAGGCCACATCCAATCCAGGCAGGAAGGCCAGTCTCCACCAACTCCACCAAGGCTTCTTCTGAGAGCTTCAAAAATTAGAATTAAAATAACTTTTTTCTTTTCTTTATTAATTTATAAAAAAAAATTGTTGGTGGGAGAGCGTTAATGGTACGACCGGGCAAGTACCACCACTGCACTCAAATCTGCCGTGAAGCAACTCTATTGTATTTATTATATTGTGTTGTAATCTAACACCACGTGGCCCCCATGCTCATCTGATAATCGACTGAAATACAAAACACACAGTTGAGCCTTTCGAAGATCTAACTTGAACAGGCAAAATAGTTTTTCTATTATTCACATAAAGAAAATCCAACACTTTATCACTTATGGAGTTTTTTGTCGTCTCTTTGAGAAGAATCTTGTATAGAAAAGTTGAAACAAATTTCAGCTTTATGTGAAAGTTTGTCACTCACACACAGAACTTTTAGGATTCATAGGCCTTCTTTCAATTTGTAGTAGTCAGTTGACACTTACGAATGAAAGGTCAGAAAGTACGTTTTACGAAGTATGACGAATCTTGGACGAATCTAAGATAATATAAGTATGTATGTTTGTATAGATAAGGATGTTTTTAGGGTTCGGTAGCCAAATGGCAAAAAACGGAACCCTTATGGATTCGTGATGTCCGTCTCTCTGTCTGTCCGTCCGTATGTCACAGCCACTTTTTTTCCGAAACTATAAGAACTATACTGTTGAAACTCGGTACGTAGATGTATTCTGTGAACCACATTAAGATTTTTACACGGAAATAGCAAAAGCAATAAATTTTGAGGGTTCCCCATACTTAGAACTGAAACTCAAAAAATTTTTTTTTCATCAAACCCATACACATACCTGTCTCTATGGATAGGTCTTCAAAAATGATATTGAGGTTTCCAAGATCATTTTTTCAGCGCGAGAGACACTTCCAAAGTGGTAAAATGTGTGTAACCCCCCCTGTAACTTCTAAAATAAACTAAAAAAAAACTAAAAAAAATATATGATGAACATTACGATGCAAAATTCCACCAAAAATTGGTTTGAACGAGATCTAGTAAGTAGTTTTTTTTAATACGTCATAAATCGTAAACCACAATTTACCTTTCATTCAATCTTAATGCAATGATTTCTATGGATAATCAAAGGCAATGATGTATTTTAGTTGCCGCTATTGTTATACAAATACTAAAAATATAATAAAATAAATATTTAAGGGGGCTCCCATACAATAAACGTAATTTTTATAGATAATGGTACGGAACCACGAAGGAGCGTGAGTCCGACTCGCACTTGGCCGGTTTTTTTATATTATTTTCTTCAAGTAGGTTTCGTAAACAATAAATTTAATATAAAAACTAACTGTCAAATCAATAAACATCCACATTGTTTCAAAGGAAACACATAAATAAATACGTTTTTATAACCATGACCCATGTAAAAAGCAAGTCGTGGTATTAACAACTTTCAAAACATGATTATTTTTATTTTTATTAATGGAATTGCAATTGAAGCATAGTAATAGGGCCCGTTGGCACCTTTCGGGTAACCCTAGAAAAATTCACCAAGATTATGAAAATGAAATAAAATAAGAGCACACCATGAGTCTTCCAAGTTCCCACAATAACTATTATGTCCCTGCCTAAACTCCAAAACCTTTATATAAAAAAAATCTTTGGTTTAAGATGACAAACGTGCGTTAGACTTTGGCAGGAAGTCGGCAAAGACATAGTGTGCTTTTGTTTTCTTTACAGTAATTCAGTAATTTATTGTCATACAACAGGTTACATGCATTGTATTTCATTTTTTTGGTGTACATTTGAGTTACTTATATTGAACAAATTCGATGGCATTTTATTTGTTGAAGATTAATTAAAGTTAACGAATGTTGTGAAATACTATAAAAAAAGTTCTGGTAAAGTAACAATCGATTTGCTTGATTATCTGACTGACTTGTTTGACTGATTATTGACGACTTACTGAATTTTTCTATTACTTCAATGAAACAAAACTGGCAATAAAGTGATGCAAAAATTATAGTTAATGCCGACAATGTGCAGGGTTTGTGATGCCATTATTTAAAAAAAAACGCTTCTTTAAAAGTGTTTCTGAAGGGTAGATAAATTCACTTCACGACCCTGCCAATCAACAGTCAGCTAATATCTCCCGAAACATTAAACACTGCTTCAAAAAGTTTCTGCCAACATTTCTCCCTAATATTCGTGCCGGTTCAAATATCAATCACTAGATCAAAAGCCCATTGACGCCTCGGAAAGCATGATTGACGAACTGCCTTCACTGTTGTAAGAGCATTAGTATTCCACGCTGGCTCCACTTAAACACTTCTTGGGGAATGGCCGTTGTCTTCTCTATACTAAAAATGGAATGGGGTATCTGTTTGAGCATTCACAATAGCTATCCAAAATTAATCTGCTAAACGGCTGAACTAATTTAAAATGATCTTTACTGACATACGGCTATTATTAAAAGGAGAGAAACATACGACATAGGATACTCATATTAGAAAAATATTAAGATTGTAATATATTGAAAACAATAAAATTTATCTGGGTATAGATATCTATTTTGACAAAAACCATTGCCTAAAAATAAAAAAATAACTTAATGTTTATCTTTTCTATCAGGGATAAAACCGCGGGCTCAGCTCGTCGTAATACAATCGTACTGAATAATTCTACGATTTGTTTATCCACGGAAGTTATCCGTCGGTGTCTGATGTACTCTTTGAATATAAATCACCTCTACGATTTACTCTTGTTTGTGAAGCTCATGTTTTGAAAGTAAAATTGGAGAGTCAAGTAAATTCAGTTTCATAAAGGGCCTGACAAAATCTCCTTTTTTCAACTTTTTTTGTGTTCTACTCCGGGGCACAGGTCTCTACTCGGAAGTGAGAGAGATTTAGAACATAGTCTACCACACCGGCCGTATGCAAATCGGTAGACATCATGACTTCAAAAAAATATAAATTACGCTCAGGCGTATACGGTGATGGAAAACATCGTAATCTTTTAATATCACAGTGGTTTCCCTTAACGTCGTCATTATAAACTTCGGCACTTTTAAATCGTCCTAGTCTGATGTACACGCCGGGATTTGAACTGGTCCTACGAGTATTATTATAGATTGTGTTTATCCCCTTTGGAATGGTTCTTTGGTATAATTAGCCAACATTTTCTGTCAAATGAGTCGACCAATTCCAGCATAAAGGTCTCCGGGGAACCGTGAAAACATTTCCAGTACCATTCTCGCATGTAATTTGGTTCCGAGCACGCATTCAAACAATTGAACTGGAGTGTATCAACAATTTACCGACCAAACTGTGTCACTTAGGGACTCTATGAAACTTGGCTGATAAATGGGCGACTAAATTGCGTGTCAGTAACCCTATACAATTAAGTCTAGCCGTGAGGCCGTTTGTTTTGGTTTATTGAAAAATGCCATATCTGAATTTTGCACAAAAAAGCTGTAATATTTTAATGCTGGTAGGTAGATACTTAAATCCGGTTTTGTCTTGGAGTTCATTAGAAATTTCTGTTACTTGCTAGGCTAAAAACTGCCTTCTAGCGGTGGTAAGGCATATCAGCCAGGAAATATCACAAATTTGATGCGGCGTCCGTATGGCTAAATTCAAATTGGAGCATCCGCATCAGTGGTGTGGAATGCTCGGGACAGAGGCCGTATACAAGAGACAGAAGGAACTAAGTCTAATTTCTTAAATTAGCTGGTAATATAATTATATTGTACTGTACATGAAGCAAATGAATCAACCAATATGAAAACAAAGTCGCTAGAGAATCCCGAAAATATTTCCAATATCTTTCTGGTACTTAATATCGTTCCGAGCTTACTTTCAAATTGAACAGAAGTATATCGACAATTACCGACCGAACTGTGTTCCTGTGTGTGTAATCCCGGAGTGTTAAAATTTAACATCGGTGAGTATTCAATGAAACTCGGCTGATAAATGGGCGACTAAATTTTTTATTGAGTGTTGTTTTATTAAAAAAATATTCTCTGGGGTTATATTATACAGCTGCTGTGTATACTACTGTTGTGGTGAGTTATGACAACCTTTGCAAAAATATCGCTAATGTTATGCGACCCTTATGTATCCTTAACAATACAAATTGGAGCATCTTGGTGCAGTATATTCAAGTCTCACCATATATGGACAGAGGATACGCACATTCTAGTGATTTTAGCGGATATTATAGTGTACTGTATGAATGTCAGTGAGCCAACCAATGTATATACAATGATCTCTGGAGAATCCTAAAAATGTTTCCAGTTTCGTTCTGGCATTTTTAGGGTTCCGAGCTCGCTTTCCAACTGAGCAGTGGGACCGACCTTAGTGGTGTATCTGCTAGCCGGTTCCTAAAACAGGGCCATTCTGTATTGTGGCCGTGGTGTATTGGGTCCACGATTAGCCGGATTGTTATTGCGATACGTTCTACAATATGGCGGCTCACGTTTAGCCTCATTGTAATGAAGCCTCGTAGCCACCGACCCTACTTATGATTATGACCGCACTCGGCATTGCTGAGCTTTATTGACACCCATCCTGCTTATGACCGCACTAGATGTTGCTGAATGGCCACCCATTCTACTTTAGACCGCACTCGACATTGCTTAGCTTTGTTAACACCCATCCTTTTTATAACCGCGTAAGATGATGATGTTGCTGTAAGATTAGATTAAAGAGTATTTTTTTTACATAAATAAGCTTTAAGAAAACAGCGATTCAAGCTTTAGTCGTTTCTAACGTCGTATGTAGTCGTTACCTCCATAACTTAATAAGGTAAGGACTACGGTAGATATACCCTGTGTCGTGGGAACCATGGACACACACAAAGACGGAAACATAAACAACAGCCAGACCGAGAATAGAGATTTAAAACTCATAATTCAAATATCAGCTTCGCCGGGAATCGAACCTGGGACCCTCCGATCAGTAACCGCATAGCACTTCTGATTCAACAGTGAGATGCCAAAACCGCTCAAATCAGATTAAAAATTTGATAAGCCGTTAGGCAATAAGAACAAATCATGCGATTATATTACTAAAAGAACAAAAAAAAGTAACAAGTTAAAAAATCTTTAAGCTAAATTAAAAATAAAACAAATCATTATACACTTTCTTCGTATCTCCTTAAATCCAAACACATTTAAACAGTACAGGGGTGAATTTAAATATTTATGTGTCCGTATAGGGATCAAGTGTTCCGGGTGTACATCCGGATTGACGGGGCACGATTCGAATAATTATGGAAATTTTATTTTTACACATCAAGCAAAACATCCTTAAATCTTTGCTGATATTTCTGGTGACTTTTTTATCATGACTGTTTTTGCTTTTATATTAGTTCACATACTCGGACATAAAAGTAGAGGTAATTTGTGATTACTAGTTTACTATGAAACCCCATTCGCTAATGTTATGCGACCCTTATGTATCCTTAACAATACAAATTGGAGCATCTTGGTGCAGTATATTCAAGTCTCACCATATATGGACAGAGGATACGCACATTCTAGTGATTTTAGCGGATATTATAGTGTACTGTATGAATGTCAGTGAGCCAACCAATGTATATACAATGATTTCTGGAGAATCCTAAAAATGTTTCCAGTTTCGTTCTGGCATTTTTAGGGTTCCGAGCTCGCTTTCCAACTGAGCAGTGGGACCGACCTTAGTGGTGTATCTGCTAGCCGGTTCCTAAAACAGGGCCATTCTGTATTGTGGCCGTGGTGTATTGGGTCCACGATTAGCCGGATTGTTATTGCGATACGTTCTACAATATGGCGGCTCACGTTTAGCCTCATTGTAATGAAGCCTCGTAGCCACCGACCCTACTTATGATTATGACCGCACTCGGCATTGCTGAGCTTTATTGACACCAGTCAACAGTGTTTTCTTTTTCTTCAAAATTGTACTTAGAGCGTTTTTCTTGTCACCCCACGATATGGCAAATGAGCCCATTCGGGCACAAAGATCTCTGGAGAACCCCGAAAACATTTCCAATATCGTCCCGGCATGTAATATGGTTTTGAGCTCGCTTCCTAATTGAGCAGTGGGACCGACTTTAGTGGTGTATCGACAATTAACGACCCGTTTGTGTCACATGGGGACTCAATTCGAACTCGACTGATAAATAGATGACTAAACTCCGTACAATGAAACCGAGCGTAACTTTGGTGTGTTATTATCTGTTACCTTATCAAAGAAATGGTGTTCAAATTATGCTGGTAGATAAGATGAAGAAGCTTTAGTCGTTTCTAACGTCGTATGTAGTCGTTACCTCCTTATCTTAATAAGGTAAGGACTAAGGTAGATATACCCTGTGTCGTGGGAACTATGGACACACACAAAGACGGAAACATAAACAACAGCCAGACCGAGAATAGAGATTTAAAACTCATAATTCAAATATCAGCTTCGCCGGGAATCGAACCTGGGACCCTCCGATCAGTAA
Organism: Pyrgus malvae; assembly: GCA_911387765.1. Taxonomy (NCBI): domain Eukaryota; kingdom Metazoa; phylum Arthropoda; class Insecta; order Lepidoptera; family Hesperiidae; genus Pyrgus; species Pyrgus malvae. The sequence continues at coordinate 8,115,588 of OU426947.1, forward strand.
CCACATAGCACTTCTGATTCAACAGTGAGATGCCAAAACCGCCCAAATCTGATTAAAAATTTTGTAAACCGTTAGGCAATAAGAACAAATCATGCGATTATATTACTAAAAGAACAAAAAAAGTAACAAGTTAAAAAATCTTTAAGCTAAATTAAAAATAAAACCAATCACACACACACTTTCTTCGTATCTCCTTAAATCCAAACACATTTAAACAGTACAGGGGTGAATTTAAATATTTATGTGTCCGTATAGGGATCAAGTGTTCCGGGTGTACATCCGGATTGACGGGGCACGATTCGAATAATTATGGAAATTTTATTTTTACACATCAAGCAAAACATCCCTAAATCTTTGCTGATATTTCTGGTGACTTTTTTATCATGACTGTTTTTGCTTTTATATTAGTTCACATACTCGGACATAAAAGTAGAGGTAATTTGTGATTACTAGTTTACTATGAAACCCCATTATTTGGTTAGTTGTAAGTAGTTCATTAGGTACCTAACCAAAATTTAAATGCCACTGTTACCAGTAAATGATCCGTTGTGACCAAACTCCTAATTTTTTTATAAATAAACCGAACAAAAAGGCAGACGGGCCGCGTGGTGTTAAGCGATCAACGTCGCCTATGGACGCGGTCTACCCCATTGGAGCCACCCGAGCATTGCTGGCTTAGGAGATTTTTTTACAGCTTTCTTTAATCTTTATATAAATTTATATTCTATTTATATTTTTATGCCTACTGTTCGAAGCATTATGCATACCATATAGATTTGATCCAGACGTTTGACATCATCAGCTACCGCGTACGAGATTTATCCGGTTTTGCTACGAGTTATTGCAAAATTAAAACTCATTAAAACTTAGTCTACTTATATCATATATTATAATTGTGCTACTAAAACAAACAATACAAAATCTACTTTCAAGAACTTCTATTTCAATTGATGTCTTGAAGGCAAATACAATATTGTTTCAATTAAAGTGGTAGGGCCGTAAATTGGTTATCCATTTAATGGACAGTCAATTGTGCCACTTCTGTTTTAGTTATAGCAGGGAAGCCCAAGAGGGAGTTTCCGGATTTACTCGAGCGCGTCAGATTAAGATATGGGGTAAACCTTACATCTTGTTGAGTACTGCCTCTATTAAGAAACCTTCTTTATAGGTACCGTATTTTTTATTTTATTATCTTACTACCGGATGTCAAAACGGTCAGATTAAAATACCTCGTTACCGTTGAACCATGACTTTTTAGATAATAAAAATTAGAACTCCCCGAGATTGCCAAAATGAGATTTTTTATTTCGCTGTTTTGTATATATTCATTCTATAATCATCAGTTTACTGAAATATGCCTTACCATGCATTAAGTTTATTACTATTGATAGATATTTGTCGTTATTTTACCTGTACTTCTCGTATAAAATTTAATTAAAAAAAAACTATAGGCGCTCTACCCACCGATTAAACGGAAAACGTCATATTTTATAATCTTTTAATCTTCCTACCAACCCACCTATAAGATGCACAAGGTCCTGATGACGCTAGAGTAAATCCACAATTAGCCTCGTTGACTCCCCTACTATTAGTTTGTAAAAGTGATTAAACCAACGATTGTTTACCCTTAAGACAATTAGGAGAACTATTTCAAGACCCATCTTCACCAATTCTGCTTTGCAGCCTTAAGAAAAATATGTGAAATACTGTTTTAGAATAATAAATCTCAACAACTGCAAGTCCAATGACAAAAATTAATGAGACCATTAATTTGGTGTCGAGATTAAATAACTAAATTGATTAAATAAATACTGAAGTAGCGATTACTATTGTTCCCATGAAGTCTCCGGTGAATATTCACTTAATATAAAGTACTCGTACATTACATTATAAGGTGCTAAGAAAATTGAAGTGTGCTTGGCCTTCTTAAATGTCGGATGGGAGAGATATACCGCTAGTGGTACAAAAGTATTATGTTCGTGCTTCCGAGGGCACTTTAAGCCGTTGGTCCGTATCGATACATAGCAGTCGTTCAGCAAATCATCAACCCGCGTTTGCAGCCACCTCGCTGTTTGTAAGTTCCAGACCTCCCAAATACCGGGGCGAGACCTAATTTCGCTCGTGGTATCAGCTTGCCGAAGCGCGCATGGCCCGGCGGTTAGCGTAGAACGCAAGCGATCTATGCAACTAAGCCAAACGGGCGCGGTCGGGTGTGAGATGGGTGACCGCTAGTGGCAAAAATTTCATGCGCGTTTCCGTGCTTCGGAGGGCACGTTAAGCCGTCGGTCCCGGTTGTTGTCGATAGATAACAGTCGTTAAACCTTGTCGGAGGCCTTATGGGCGGTTTGAAAACATCCGACAGCGGGTTGGCCACTAACCCGCATCTCCACCAACCCGCATTGGAGCAGCGTGGTGGAGTAAGCTCCAGGCCTCTCCTATAATGGGGAGAGACCCGTGCCCAGTAGTGGGACGCTAAAGGGGTTGCAACCAACCATCAGCTTGCCCAAACCACAACACGAAAGTTAAATTTGCTTAAATTAGTGATCAATCCATAATAACCATACATTTTGAATTAACAACAATCCGAGTGTACCTCTCCCAAAAGCTGCAAAATATGCAAACAGAGTTAACAGCCCAACTCTAATGGAATAAGAACAAATGGATTTAGGTTGACTATTGGCACCTGGAATCCTCCTAATTCATTTTAGATGTGTTTTGTTGTGTGTACTTCGTGTTTACAACTTCAAGCTTTCCTTTATACCTGTACCTCTGTGCCTGTACCGGTATCTGTATTTTGACATAATACGTTTTATCACCTGCTTTTGATTATGTCAAATCTAATACCTTTAAACGAGCAATTCTTGTATGTATCTAAATATATTTTTTGAATCTCGGAAACGGCTCCAAAGATTTTGATGAAATTTAGTACACTGGTTGCGGGGATGATAAATCGATCCACAAATTTTTATTGAAAAAATTTGTCGTTTTTTTTAATGTTTATGCAGTTAAATATAAAATTACTCTTACCGACATCTATTGGAAAACATTAATAATATTGTGGCGTAGAAAGCCGTCAAATGGTCAACATTTGACAATCCACCCTTCAAACAAATGACAATATCGATAATTATGAAAGACCTCTATAAAAATTTCGTCAGGAGAATTAAAGCTTTCTTGGTCGAATGGTTACGAAAGCCGACTACGGAGCTAGAGACCCGGGTTCAAATCTCAAGTAGGCAAGTTGCGTTTTTTATTTTTTTGTGACATTTTTTTTTAATTGGGAGCTAGGTATTTCAAAAGGATTTGTAAAGTAACACTAAGTCAATGAATGCTTTGCTTAAAAATAAACCCAGTAAATAAATTTGTTTTTATCCGAGCAACGCTCGGGCGTCCAGGTACTATATACTAATATATAAAGCTGAAGAGTTTGTTTGTTTGAACGCGCTAATCTCAAAAACTACTTGTTCGAATTGAAAAATTCTTTTGGTTTGAATAGTAAATTTATTGGGGAATGTGTTATATAGACAACATCATATACGACTAATACCAAAGTCGACGCGAACAAAACGCTGGTGGCCGCTAATTGTTGATAAGAAAGTAATCTCATGCATGGATGTCGGCTCTGTTTAATAGTTAAACAGCCGAGATAGTTTTTTTTTTGTTTTATTTCTTTCAATTAATATTAAAAGAAGAGATTTTCTTTAAATTTCAATGGAGTTGCTAATAATCGAGTTTATTATAGGTATTTCGCGGCTTGATAATGGAGCTCTGCTCGGATAAAAACAATTGATTTTCTTAGTCTAATCTCAAGAAACGTACTTAAAAAAAGATAAATAAAAAAATTTGGATGGGACTCGAACAGGGGACTTCTGGTTTCGGCACTGCCCGATTTTTAACCTGAACATGATTTAGGTAAAATTTAGAATAATCGTAGGAGCCGTTTCCAAAATTCAAGTTATATATAGGTAGGTTCATACAAGAAGCTCGTTTAAATTTATTTATTGCTCGGATAAAAACAATTTATTCTTGGTTTAATTTCAAACGAAACACTTATTTGCTTAGTTTTACTTAACAACGCCATGTGAAATAGCTCCCAATAATTGATATATGATATTTGCATAAAAAAAGTAAAATAAACGCAATATGGTTTTGATTGAGATTTGAACCCGGGTCTCTAGTTCCGCGAATGTGGCAGTCACGTCACCATTCGGCCAAGGAAGCTTTAATTCAATGAATGGAATTTTTTGTAGAGCTCTTTCAAATCGACGTTGTCATTTTGTTTGAACGGCTGAGTGGCGGAAGACGTTTGAGGGCGTTCTACGCCACAATATTATTAATACTCCCCAATAGGTGTCTGTGAGAGTCATATTTCTCAGTTTATATTTAAGTTGATTATCGTTGAAAATTCGAATAAAACGAGAAATTTTAAAAATCGAACCTATCTGGATGAATCTATCACCCCCAAAACACTGGGCACTAAATTTTATGAAAATCGTTGGAGCCGTTTCCGAGATTCAAGTTATATATAGGTATTTACAAGAATTGATCATTTAAAGGTATTAGATAAGATAAAATTCAATAAAGAAACTTTGTGCACATATAATTTATGATATGAAATCATATTTACATAAGTACGTCTAGTTATTGCGATTCTTGTTTGTCTTGAAGTTTCTAGAGGTAAGTAGATTTTATATCAACATTGTTTTAAGTGAAGTAACTCTTTTTTCGCTTGTATTTTTTAGCTTGCCATCAAAAATAAGGGAATCAGAAGAAAAAAAGTTTTGACCCCATAGTAAAAAAATGTAATTAAACGTGGTAGGTCAGATGATCCTTGGGATCATCCAAAACGACTAACTCATAATTAGCTAGCGGATTGGATTACGGCTTAAATTATTAAAAGTGATACCCTTATACGTATTATCCTATATCAGGATTACACTGAAGTTATTACTATGAATAATAATTTTTGCAATACAAATATTGCCTTAATAAAATTCAGTATTTTTCGGGCTTAAGCTGGTTTTGCTAATATAAAAACTAGCCATCTACCAGCGGCTTCGCCCGCGTGGACCCGTTTAATGGGTCTCCGTAGGATAAAAAATAGCCTATGTGCTATTCCAGACTTCATTGCTATATTCAAATCATAGGCGTTTAGCCAGTTGCTTCAACCGCGTTGATACTATTACCCATTTTCACGTAGGAATGAAGCATTTTCCGCGATAAAAAGTAGCCTATGTTACTCAGGATAAATGTACCTTTCTAATGGTGAAAGAATTTTTGAAATTGGAACAGTAGTTTTTGAGTTTATTCATTACAAACATACAAAAATACAAATCTTTCCTCTTTATTATTAGTATAGATTAATGGAGAAAAATCTTTGCACACACAGGTCACACAAAAATTACCGTTCGCTCATGGTTTCAACTGTTTAAAGATCACAAATATTTCGCCTTTTCAACATATAGTTTTGACAAGCAATGATCTTGTTACATTGTCAGACACGAGTATAACTTAAAATTTTTCGCAAAGCAAATCGCGGCGCCATGCAATGAAGTCTGAACCTAAAATAATTATATGTAACCTTCACGACCAGCACGTTACATACCTAAGCTTCTTACTTAACTGCATAGGTATTCTATTCTGACGCAAGAACAAATAAGTACAACAACGTTGTTAAGTCATACATTGAGGACATATTCGTCAAACGGAATAACAGTAGATCATTAATCGTACAATCTGTAGCGCAAATAAAGTGGCATTTTTTCAACATTTAATTTTCGCTTTGCCAAGAAAGATACTTATATAACTAAATAGAAAAAACACTCCACACTTATAACCCTACATTGGTATTCCTTGTGTTGTGACATAACGACAGACACAAATACACTCAAATCCGATAAATAAATAAGAGTCGTTGTTTGGTTCGAACTCAAGAACCCTGATTGGCAGATCTGGTTTGCTAACCATTGTGCTACAAAGGTTGCAATTATAGTACGTTGAAATCTGTCGACGCAATGGCTGCAACCCTTTTTACTTCCTACTGCTCACACGACACGGGTCTCTCCCCATTATTGGGGAGGCCTGGAGCTTACTCCACCACGCTGCTCCAATGCGAGTTGGTGGAGATGCGGGTTAGTGGCCAACCCGCTGTCAGATGTTTTCAAACCGCCCATATTGTTTCCGACAAGGTTTAACGACTGTTATCTATCGACAACAACCGGGACCGAAGGCTTAACGTGCCCTCCGAAGCACGGAAACGCACATGATTTTTTTTTGCCACCAGAGGTCATCCATCTTACACCGTACCGCGCCCGTTCGGCTTAGTCGCATAGATCGCTTGCGTTTTACGCTAACCGCCGGGCCATGCGCTTCTTCTGTCTTCACATTAGCTTTAAGTAATGATTTATAGCTGCCTCCCATGACCATCTACACACAAACTTAAGAAAGCCTGTGAGAGGCAATCGCACCTTTCAAACAAAACATTACAATTGCTTAGCAGAAGAATCCAATACAAATCGCAGGGCTATCTTAAAAGTGCAGTAATACAAGCAATGCATTTAATTAAACATGTAAATTTTAAAGCGGAATAAACAGTAGGTATATTTTCCATTTAGTGCGCTCAGCGTCGGCCATTACTCGTACACATTATTTTCATTACATTACCTACTGCCCAGAACCCACAACTCCAATTACCTGCAAAAGAAAACCATACATATGTAAATGAACTCAATTAATGTGAAACTTTACGGCGCAGAAACTTGTTTTAATAATGTTATCCAGGTACAACGAAAATATTGTTGTTTGTGTCTAAATTACTCCAGCGGGAAATGGCTAACAAAATGGTAAACCTAATTGATAATGGGCTTCTGAATTTTAGGTGTTCACGGCCGTTTTCATTCCCTTATTTTCAAGATATGCTACAATGAATTACAAAATGTATTAGTTACCTATCTTATAAGGCATTTTTCTAGTTTACCTGTCATACTTTAGCTATCTCTTATATGGGCTAAGACTTTTTTTATGTATTTTAGGCACTTAGTATTCACCATATCCAATCAATTGCTAAAAGAAGGGACAAAATTAAAAATATGGAAAGTATTAATACTTTTAGTCCATAGGTTAAACAGCAGTTCTTTAGAGAAGATTGAATAGGTTTTTAACGAAATTTACTCAAAAATTTGTGTAACTGTAATCTTATTAAATATATTAACTGTGTCCCGCCGTTTTAACTACGTCACAAAGTACCTTTTTATCCTTATACGGTTCCTTCAAACTCTAAGTGAACGTAATTTTTTTTTTGTTCTGTCTGCTCTGGTTTTTCTGCTTCTGGTTCTGATCGATTACATTATACCATTATATTGGTAAAATTAAATGGGAAAATCCACACCATCCCATCCCATAGGAAAGAGATGTTTTACCGCCGGAACACGTCTCGGCAAAAGGAGTACAGGCCGCCCTCTAACCAGTTGACGACTGATGACGACTCAAAGACAGACTGCTGGATTCAGAGGGCGCAGAACCGGACGGAGTGGCGAATAATATTAGGGAAGGCCCATATGCCTCTTTCAAAGTCAATAGGATATGTCCAATCAATTTTATTGATTGATGGATGTATGAAAAGTAACATGTACGGTAACTATGATTAAAACACAAATTGCAAATAGCACTGTCATGTTACACTGAATTTATTAGAATCAGGAATTTATAAAACTAAGAATTCCTGATTTCGGTTTCCAGTACACGTTATCCGTACGTGACTATCTACTGGCATGTCATGTTGCGGATGAACGTGCCGGTATAAATTGGTTCTGCATGATAATATTTGCACTTCTACAACCTGTTTCAGTATGAAATTCTATTTTCAATTTTTATTTTACTTTCCTGACATTTGATATAATTGTTTTACTGTTTGTTCTTGTCAAACGTAAAAGTATATGTCGGTATTTTATTTATCTTAAAAAAGCAATTTGGCTGAAGATATCGAATATCTACAAAATACGTGATCATATTACTAGGTCATCTACCCCTGATAGTCCGTAGCTAGCTCCAGGATTTTGGCAGGTCGTTTAAGAGATGAGACACGTTCACAGCTACTGTATCACTGCTATACCGACAACGAGAACACCAAGGATAACTTACTCGTATTATCATCGAATAATTTAGTACAAAACTCACAACGATATCTCAGCACACACGGTGAGCACAGTTTTCATTGCCTTCTTACAAAATACAAATTATAAAGATAGAAAGTGACAACAGAAATGCCAGATAGGTGACGGACGCTCTCGATTAATGGATCTATGTCACATAATATAGAATCATATTCATTTTTGACCGTACAGATTTTATATTTCTTATATATTTTATAATTTAGTCTCAATGACAACATCTGCAAAAATACCATACCAGTACCATAGACTTTAAGTATATGCTAAGTCTATGTGGTGTACAGACTATAGTCACACTATAGTGGACCAAATTGCTGTGAACTCGCAGTATTTTAATTGGTGAAAATGCAGTACTACAGCGTCCATAATTTTTCAAAAACGTAAAGTTTAATGCAGTGTTGATATGTGAAATATTAATTAAGTATAAATTTTGCTTAGCTCAGCTTTGAATTTCATGCAATCTATATAGGCTGACGTTACTTTAGTATTAAAATTCAGCTTTTGCATTAAAGCAATTGGCTAACCGCAAATGGTTTTAGTTGGAGAGCAAATATTCGGAAGGACATATAACCAAACGTCAGCAGTCACCGCAAGGTTCTCCGCGTAAAGGATTGGACGAGGGTAGACCCTTGTTAAAATTCAAGTTTACACTGAACTTGACGCCTATGAACTGGTATGAATTTATAGTAAACCTATTATATTTACTAAAGAAGTAGTACGTAAAGGTGTAATATGATATCCCCACTAATAATATTACAAATTCGAAAGTAACTCTGTTTGTATGTCTGTCTGTCTGTCTGCTACGCTTTCTCGCTTAAACTACTGAACCAATTTTAATGAAATTTGGAACACAGATAGAGTGGACCTTGGGAAAGGACATAGGATGGATTTTATCCTACGGGAACCTATAAAACGGGTCCACGCGGGCGAAGTCGCTGGTGGAATGCTAGTAGTTCATATTTAAAAGAAACGCCTCACACTCATAGCCCCACAGCAGAGTAGATATACTCTGTGTCGTGAGTACCACGGACACACATGAAGACAGAAACACAAACAACCAGACCGAGAACAGAAATTTAAACTCTTCATTCAAATTTTCTGTTTCGCCGGGAATCGAACCCGGGACCCTTCGATTGGCAGTCGGGTATCGTAACCATTGCGCCACGCAGATCGTCATTTATGCTTACTGATTGTTTTATCCCAAATATTATGGAAAAAGTGTTAAAATAAATATAAAAATAAAATTATAATGAAAATCGAAGTAGTTAGAACTAGTCAAATTAGAAGATTGTCTAACTTTTCGGCAAACCAAAATTGGTTTCAGTTAGTAAACAAACTTTAACGGACTAACGTAGCTTCAGCAAATGCCTTTTAAGCGAATAATGAAGATATGCTCACTCATGATACTCGTAAAATCAAAGTCTAGATCGGACTATATAAATGTCAACTTTAAAAAAAACTAAGTGAATGTGTGTATTTCTACTACCATTGCTTATTTAAAAAGCAATATTTAATATATAAGGCGGTTTATAAGATTGTTCTTAACTAATAGAACTTAAGACAGTAGGTATGATTGAAATATTATAATTAATCCTCTGAATAGATTTATAGGCCAAAATTCGGCAATTCCCTAACTTGGCAATCGACTGACCACAAATTGTTTTAGTTGGGCGGTAAATATTTGGAAGGACATCTAACGAAGCGTCAGCAGTCGCCCGCAGAGTGCCGTGAAGGGATTACAAAGCCCCTTGTTACCAGTGTTGACTGTGGACCTAAAGTCTGTCAACTCAAAATTGGCATTTCTTCCGCTTCGAAGATGAACATCTTCGTAAAATAAAGATAATTATTTGTTTCCTATTTTCTCCATTAATAAGGTCAGTTTGAGCTAACATACCTACCAATCGAGTTTTGTCGGATAAATAAAAAGAGAACATAGTTGAACGATAATCACCTTCCAAATTTTATGAGCAAAGCTCCAAGTAATGAAAGTAAACACCCTTTTTGAACGAAGGCTTTACAAGTAACAGTACAATTTCTATATATTGCTACATATGGTTCCAATGCGAAAATATGTTAAATATGAAAATTTTACCTCTAAATAGATTTACATATTATTATATTCATAGGCTAAAGTTCTACAATTCCCTAACTTGGCAATCGACTGACCACAAGCGGCTTTAGTTGGACGGTAAACATTTGGAAGGACATCTAACGAAGCGTCAGCAGTCGCCCGCAGAGTGCCGTGAAGGGATTACAAGGCCCCTTGTTAGAACCAGTGTTGACTGTGGACCCAATGTCTGTCAACTCAAATGCAACATCTCTTCCGCTTCGAGAAAATTCTCTTTGTTCTCGAATTTCTCCCTTAATGAGGTAAGTTTGGGTCAAGTGCACTGTCCATATTACAATTCTGTAAAGTCAGATTCGAATGATTTCGGGTACTTCTAACGAGAGTGTCAATATTTGCTTACTCAATTTAAAATATGTAGGTACGATTTTCTCTACTTACGTACTAATTTTTATTACTGGTGTATGATGACTATAATATATATTATTATTTTTCTACTATATAAATGTCTCTTACGTATGCGCGCACAGAAAAAAATAGGTGCTCACAAAATAATAGGAGTGGTGAGATACAGTAAATTGGAAACACGACGTGAGCTCGAATCAGCGAAGTACCTATTAAGGCGTCGTGGTGAGTGCTGTTCTGGCAGAGTTAAAGTCTGTGTGCGCCAGACAGCGTGGAGCGTCGTCGGCGTGTGCCGCTGGCGCTACCGTACGCGCGCGCACTAGGGCGTGCAAGCCCGGTTTCCGGTTTTGCTAAAAACCGGAAAACCGGACTAAATTTATAGATTTTTCAAAACCGGGTTTGAGAGACAAAACCGGCGCACCAGCCTTTTTTTGTTATCGGGGGAGAAACCGGGCGCTCGACTCGGCTGAACGCTGTGACAAATCACGCGGACCTCTTTAGCTGCACACTGTATGAGTTCGCAATTATTATTTCGTGTGTAAAATACTTTTTTTAATTTTTATTTTGCGCCATTAATGTCATTATTAGAATTCTAATTTTATTGAAAGTTTTTATTTTTTTACGTATTGTTCATGATGTAAAAAAAAATTATATAAGTAATTGACTTGATATTTAATTTTCCATTACTCCATTACATGACTATGCAATTTGGTTTTTTATTATTTTAATTTTATTATGTTATTTATTTTTTATATTATTTTAAATTTGACATATTTGGAATGAATCTATTGTTTATTTAGTTAATCAAATTAAATTAATATAATAATATAATATTGAGAAAAGGTGACTAAAGACCGAATTTAAATGTGATTTTTTTGTTTATGTACCTACCTAATTATTAGTGAATAAGATTAAAATTTTGTTAAAAGTTATGACTTACGCTAACGCAGTGGTGTTCATACTGTAATGTAAGCTGTAAGCATATAAAAAAAATCGAGACAAATTAAAATTAAGTTGATAAGTTTATTATTATTTAAGTTTATTATTATTTATTATATAAGTATTTTTAGATACTATCCACGTTTCTTGTCTTTATAAATATTTATATTGGCCGCAACCCTTTTTGAAAAAGTGTTAAAATAAATATAAAAATAAAATTATAATGAAAATCGAAGTAGTTAGAACTAGTCAAATTAGAAGATTGTCTAACTTTTCGGCAAACCAAAATTGGTTTCAGTTAGTAAACAAACTTTAACGGACTAACGTAGCTTCAGCAAATGCCTTTTAAGCGAATAATGAAGATATGCTCACTCATGATACTCGTAAAATCAAAGTCTAGATCGGACTATATAAATGTCAACTTTAAAAAAAACTAAGTGAATGTGTGTATTTCTACTACCATTGCTTATTTAAAAAGCAATATTTAATATATAAGGCGGTTTATAAGATTGTTCTTAACTAATAGAACTTAAGACAGTAGGTATGATTGAAATATTATAATTAATCCTCTGAATAGATTTATAGGCCAAAATTCGGCAATTCCCTAACTTGGCAATCGACTGACCACAAATTGTTTTAGTTGGGCGGTAAATATTTGGAAGGACATCTAACGAAGCGTCAGCAGTCGCCCGCAGAGTGCCGTGAAGGGATTACAAAGCCCCTTGTTACCAGTGTTGACTGTGGACCTAAAGTCTGTCAACTCAAAATTGGCATTTCTTCCGCTTCGAAGATGAACATCTTCGTAAAATAAAGATAATTATTTGTTTCCTATTTTCTCCATTAATAAGGTCAGTTTGAGCTAACATACCTACCAATCGAGTTTTGTCGGATAAATAAAAAGAGAACATAGTTGAACGATAATCACCTTCCAAATTTTATGAGCAAAGCTCCAAGTAATGAAAGTAAACACCCTTTTTGAACGAAGGCTTTACAAGTAACAGTACAATTTCTATATATTGCTACATATGGTTCCAATGCGAAAATATGTTAAATATGAAAATTTTACCTCTAAATAGATTTACATATTATTATATTCATAGGCTAAAGTTCTACAATTCCCTAACTTGGCAATCGACTGACCACAAGCGGCTTTAGTTGGACGGTAAACATTTGGAAGGACATCTAACGAAGCGTCAGCAGTCGCCCGCAGAGTGCCGTGAAGGGATTACAAGGCCCCTTGTTAGAACCAGTGTTGACTGTGGACCCAATGTCTGTCAACTCAAATGCAACATCTCTTCCGCTTCGAGAAAATTCTCTTTGTTCTCGAATTTCTCCCTTAATGAGGTAAGTTTGGGTCAAGTGCACTGTCCATATTACAATTCTGTAAAGTCAGATTCGAATGATTTCGGGTACTTCTAACGAGAGTGTCAATATTTGCTTACTCAATTTAAAATATGTAGGTACGATTTTCTCTACTTACGTACTAATTTTTATTACTGGTGTATGATGACTATAATATATATTATTATTTTTCTACTATATAAATGTCTCTTACGTATGCGCGCACAGAAAAAAATAGGTGCTCACAAAATAATAGGAGTGGTGAGATACAGTAAATTGGAAACACGACGTGAGCTCGAATCAGCGAAGTACCTATTAAGGCGTCGTGGTGAGTGCTGTTCTGGCAGAGTTAAAGTCTGTGTGCGCCAGACAGCGTGGAGCGTCGTCGGCGTGTGCCGCTGGCGCTACCGTACGCGCGCGCACTAGGGCGTGCAAGCCCGGTTTCCGGTTTTGCTAAAAACCGGAAAACCGGACTAAATTTATAGATTTTTCAAAACCGGGTTTGAGAGACAAAACCGGCGCACCAGCCTTTTTTTGTTATCGGGGGAGAAACCGGGCGCTCGACTCGGCTGAACGCTGTGACAAATCACGCGGACCTCTTTAGCTGCACACTGTATGAGTTCGCAATTATTATTTCGTGTGTAAAATACTTTTTTTAATTTTTATTTTGCGCCATTAATGTCATTATTAGAATTCTAATTTTATTGAAAGTTTTTATTTTTTTACGTATTGTTCATGATGTAAAAAAAAATTATATAAGTAATTGACTTGATATTTAATTTTCCATTACTCCATTACATGACTATGCAATTTGGTTTTTTATTATTTTAATTTTATTATGTTATTTATTTTTTATATTATTTTAAATTTGACATATTTGGAATGAATCTATTGTTTATTTAGTTAATCAAATTAAATTAATATAATAATATAATATTGAGAAAAGGTGACTAAAGACCGAATTTAAATGTGATTTTTTTGTTTATGTACCTACCTAATTATTAGTGAATAAGATTAAAATTTTGTTAAAAGTTATGACTTACGCTAACGCAGTGGTGTTCATACTGTAATGTAAGCTGTAAGCATATAAAAAAAATCGAGACAAATTAAAATTAAGTTGATAAGTTTATTATTATTTAAGTTTATTATTATTTATTATATAAGTATTTTTAGATACTATCCACGTTTCTTGTCTTTATAAATATTTATATTGGCCGCAACCCTTTTTGCGTCCCACTGCTGGGCACGGGTCTCTCCCCATCATTGGGAGGGCCTGGAGCTTACTCCACCACGCTGCTCCAATGCGGGTTGGTATAAATATTTATATAATTTATGAATATTTTAAAAGCAGGTAATATTTGCAACAAGTCTAGGTAAGTTGTAAGCAATTGGAACAATATTATGTATACGTAGCACAAAAGTCCTACTGAAAGCTATCATTATCTTGCTTTTTCCGTTTAGGTATAAGCCAGAACAAGAGCGAATACAAAAATCATCCATCCCAATATTCTCAATATGTAAATTCAATCTAGACCTGCATACGTTTCCCGCATGTTCTAATAGAATAGTGCTAAATATAATAACATCAACTTTTTATAATTACTTATGTATGTTTACATAATATAGCTTAATGCTGTAGGCTAAAATACTAGATAGATATAGATAGATACGTCATACTGATTATTATAAACATCTGGAATGCCGAGTTCTTTATAGTTACTCAATTTTCCTTATTTGTTTACCAAAACATGCTTACTTCAAATATCAGAGGCGGGAATATCACCTTGTTTTTAGATGAAACTTTGGATGGTTTAATCTGAACATTATCTTCCACGAAGTTCTATTAAGTTATGGCAAATTTTTTGTTCTACTTAAGAAAGTTCAGGTAAAAGTTCGCCGAGAACAATCCGAGTTACAAGCGCCTTCTTGTGTGCCTTATTCAATTTCGCAGAAAAACTTTTCTTGAATGGATGGCACGAATTCAATCCTAAACTCAGGTACAGAACTAAATAATACTAGTCGGTCACCTGCGAAACATTCGCGTTTAATCCACACATTTTTTAAATAACTTTGATTTTGGCAAAATGGTAAAAATAAGTTCCTTTGTCATATTTTTGAATAAGGAACGAAATAAAAAAATATTTAAAAGTTCGAAAAATATAGAGAAAAATGTTTTTATTAATTAAATTAAATCAATTATTAAAATCTTAATTTTTTTTATAAATACGTCTATGGCAACTCTAGCTCAACGGAGCTCTTCAACGAAAGAAAAAACGAACTTCATATATAAACGATTTTTTATGTGCAGTTATTGTCCATCTACGTCTATGGATGAGAAATATAGGATTAGAAAAATAATAATAAAGGTCGTCTTTATTATAAACTCTTATACAATACATATCTACACATCACTATAAATATTAAAACAAAGAATGCACACCGATGAACTTAAAAATTATTTAACTGATTTTTATGTGGTTTTCATCAATATGTAGAGTGCATAAACATTGGAAATATTTGTATTATATATCATTAAAAAAACATGAATATTAGTGCAGAGTAAAACTGGTCGCTTTCGCAAAAACATGTTTTTATCATCGGCCTACGATATTGCGCTACGCTGTATTTGCGCCCTTACATTACAAACGCTAGCGAAATCCTCCGAGATAGATCAAAATGATAATATACTTCAAAATTAAGTATTCCACAGTGCGCGTTATTTGCAACTCCGTGAAGTATTCAGTATAACGTGTATAATGTAATAGAAGTAATATGATAAATAATAACGTACATAGCCATATCCAGCCCGGTTATTTTATGTTATGTTGTTGATAAAGGCAAATAATTATATCGCCTTCTTTTGGTTCAGTGTACGTAATGACATAAGAAAGTTTTAAAACATCGGATGGAGTCTTTGCTATCATTCCACATTTCTAATTTTTGATGTAGCGTAGTCGAGTGAGCTTTATACTCAACTAGATATCGGAATAGATCCATATTCAACTATGCACGCTTACGGACATGGATATCTGTTATTTCACTGACAGACAAGAAAACTTTTGAAGTGAAAACTTCTTTAGCGGCGTTGAGCACTTTTGTGGGATGGGTAAAAACTCTGAAACTCGCGCGAGGTCACGTGTGCTGATCGAAAAATTTCGTAAGATAGTAGAGGAGACGTGGAAGATCGACCTTCACCGATCTGATAATTCGATGAGACATATTCTTTACCAAATATAATTCATAAACATATATGCCTATGATAACTTGACTATCGAAAAGTGTCCATAGCTATTTTTGATTTAATTAATTTTAATCAATTTTCTTTCATATCACCTTCACTCTTGTAATAACCGAACGAGTGAATATCTTCACCGGCTCTTAGACCAAGACGGAGGGGTGACAGCTGATGACGTCTGACGGATGTCTATACTTTTTTTTTTGAAGTGAAAACTTCTTTAGCGGCGTTGAGCACTTTTTGTGGGATGGGTAAAAACTATGAAACTCGCGCGAGGTCACGTGTGCTGATCGCAAAATTTCGTAAGATAGTAGAGGAGACGAGGAAGATCGACCTTCACCGATCTGATAATTCGATGAGACATATTGTTTACCAAATATAATTTATAAACATATATGCCTATGATAACTTGACTATCAAAAAGTGTTCATAGCTATTTTTAATTTAATTAATTTTAATCAATTTTCTTTCATATCACATTCACTCTTGTAACAACCGAACGAGTGAATATCTTCACCGGCTCTTAGACCAAGACGGAGGGGTGACAGCTGATGACGGCTCATCTGACGGCTGTCTATACTTTTTTTCTTCAATTATGGCATCGCAAACTCTGCATATTGCCAGCGTCAAGTATAATTTTATCTTAAAATTCGTTTATATCAAGTATTTAAAATATGGACATTGAACAAAGTGCATCTATTAATGAAAAAAGTGACGAAGAAATAGTGAAAGAAAATGAGAGAGTACTTTGTAAAAATACTAGATAGAAATTAACAGGTACTGATAATTCAAGCAATTCGTGCGGAATTATTCCCTAACGATTCCAAGACATCAAAAAAGCACAACGTTAATGTTTTTTTCTTCAATTATGGAATCGCAAACTCTGCATATTGCCAGCGTCAAGTATAATTTTATCTTAAAATTCGTTTATATCAAGTATTTAAAATATTGAACAAAGTGCATCCATTAATGAAAAAAGTGACGAATAAATAGTGAAAGAAAATGAGTGAGTACCTACTTTATCAAAATACTAGATGAAAACCTACTGAAAATATTAGATGAAAAATAATACCGATAATTAAAGCAATTCGTGCAAAATTATTTCCCAACCATTCCAAAATATCAAAAATGCACAACGTTAATATTCAAGTTTTCACTTCTGCCGGCACTCCCGGAGTGCAACCCGTCGTTTTTTTTGCAATGGGTACATTGTAAGTTCCATTACAGTTTTATTTTCGATGTTTAAAACATACAAGCCAAAAAAGAGTTACTTCACTTAAAACAATGTTAACATAACATTCCATTAAACACCGATATCCTTACCTATACTAAATTCCAGTAAAGGAATAATACGTCTATCTCTAGAATTCAAGACAAACAAGGAATCGCAATAACTAGACGTACTTATGTAAATATGATTTCATATCATCATATTATATACCAGGTTACAAATGCCCACCCCACACGTAACGAGATATCGTTCGATTTTTGACTGAACAGATAAATCGAACGTCCCTAGTGCCTCCACACGCCACCGATATCTGCGTCTATCATCAGTTTTCCGCAGAAGTTCACACAATTAACATGTAATACAAGAAGGAAAAAAATGATGACGCACTTGCGTTGTTGGGCCTAACTATGTGCTTAAAGAAAAAAAAGTTGAAGAGCATACATATTTATAATAAAACGAAAGACGCGAAAATGCATAGTTATAGCTATTATATTTACAGATAATCTGACCTTTAAAATTAGTACGGTCATAACTGAACGATTTATTGGGACGATTTACCATCCTCACGTGCGATAAATCTAAGGAAACAGATCTGTACAGAGAAATCGAAAGGATTTCTCGTTACGTGTGAGCGGGCAAAAGGCAGTGAAAGGGAAGTTAGTATTAATACGAATAATATTTGCACCAGTACTGAATAACTCTATGGATGAGAAGGGTAATTTTGGGTAATGACCACCCGTATGGCGCAATGTTTACCATGCCGGACTGCCGATCGGAGGGGTTTTAATTTCTGTACTCGGTCTGGGTGTTTGTGTTTCTGTCTTTGTGTGTGTCCATGTACACAGGGAATCCTAATGTGGGGCTATGAGTGTGTAACGTTAAAAAATGCAGGTACAAATAACTTGAATTCAGTTTTGCTATTGTCCATCCATCCATCCTAGCCTTTCATAATTCACTGCTGGACATAGGCTTCTCCTAACATTCGCCACTCCTGCCAGTCCTATTTGCTGTCGTCATTAAAATAAAAATTAATACTTTGATATATCGAAAGAAAAAGGTAAGAACAAAACTAGTTACAGCGGTTAAAGAAATGAATTACTTACAAAAAATATTTAAAAGCACGAATGTAGGCGTAATATTTGGAGGACCAGTCAGCTGAACTTTTGTTATAAACATAAAAGTAAAAGGTTTCCAAAAGAGCAAATACATTTGAGAGATTGGTTTGTTTGTAGACGGATGCTATTTAATTTATGGATGTAGTGGCGGGGTGACGTGGGCTGCTCTGAGTCGGCCATTACCTAAGAATAACTGCAACATTTTTTGTATGTACGAGTATGTACCTAGGATTATTATGGCGTTTTCACTGGTTGAACTGATTAGTCCAAATCGCAGTCTCGTCGAGGATTTTGTCGTAAGTATTTTTTAACCTTATTTCTTTACCACTGCTAGGCGCTTCGAAGTAAAAGGGATTTAGGCCATAGTCCACCACGCTGACCAAGTGCGGATTGGTGGATCTTTGTATTAATAAAGGGCATAGAGGGCTGCATCAGTAAATACAAAAACAATCTGAAAGATATTGAAAGTTTGTTGTAAAGGAATTGTTCACTGATTACTATTTTAGAATAACTGAAATTTCTCCTGTACTTTCATTTTATCGATATCTACGATCTATCGTATTTATTTGTAGTAAAAAATAAAACAAACAAGATGATGGTAGCACTGTAAAAACTTTCTTGAGTTTTCTTTTATCTTTTTGTGTGTACTTACATAAATAAATAGATAAGATAATTGCTAAAATATAATTAAATAAAATGCGTCATTAAATAAAGTTTACAAATATTATTAAATATATTTTCTTATTTTTAGTACAGATTAGGTATCACCTATAATTAAAGAGATTTTTTTTAGTTTTTCTCAAACTAAATATATTTTGCATCTGACGTCATTGAAGGCCTAATTATACTCACTGACGAAACCTCATAACACGTGTCAATTCAGTGGTGACATTTCGCTGACATTGACATTGCAAGATTGGAATGAAGCCTATTCCAATTACGAGGAATCACTCAATGAGGTCGCCGAGAAACCGCAACCGCGACCTTAGATACACTTTTATTTGATCAAAGACTACTGTATATTTAATACACTAGTTACAATAAAATAAGGGCCACTCAATAATTTTAAACTATAACTTTTGAGTAATAAGTTAACTTATTTAACAAATACTTCAGAGTAGCAACGCATGACATTATTTAAAAGTCTTTTAGGCGTGTGGCATGCTCGTGGCGTGTGTGATGTGCTCATGGAATAGGGTCATATGTGCGAACAACCAGTTCACGCGAGAGTTTTTTGAAAATGTTACACCAATTGTGCACCTTAATTTACATATACACGACCTCAATCAAGGTTCAGGCTTCTTTGAAGATGTATGTAATTGTCAAGGGAGGTGCAACGTCTTCTTAATAATAGCAAGGCAGTCTGGAGCTTACACGACTACTGTTGTCAAACAAACTGCACATTATCGCATTGAGTGCTCTAAAGCACGAAAAAGCGAATGAAACTATTTGTTCTTACCGATCGCCCATCTGAGATACGATATCTCTTGATATTGCCTATCCTTACAAAAGGCTACACGTAAATATTAGCAGGCATTACCAAAATAAAGTGTTTTTAAACTCCTTAACAAGAACCCACTCAGTTTATTTTGGAATTATAAACGTGGCTTGGAGCTGAATTGTATTATGAACTGAAGTGACAGGCTAAAGAAGGGCACACTTTGATCCGTGGAGAGCGAGAGGACATCAGTTGTAAGCTCATTTATATTAGGTGAAAAGCGTAATTTAAGGCTACGCCTTGGGAAGAGGACAAATAGCAAGCGATGTATTTTCGTAAGCAAATTTCGGATTAAGGTTTGAACGGGACGTTCTGGTAGTATGCATAAGCGACTCCATAATGCTTCAATAAATAGCGCTAAAGGTACTGCTGGGTTTTAATGAGTATGACGCACAGAAGTAAGAGTAATGTTCTAGGTCTCCTTACACCTAGCCATGGAATGCAAAAAGAGGTTGCCTGAGGTTGTTGTATGACAAACATACGATTATATTGAGAATTAATGTGAGAGTACAGAAGACAGTATTTTAAACATTAAAAAATGTTTGTTAATCTAAAGAGAATAGAACCAGTCTAACCCTTACCCTTATTTGCTAATTGTGTTTGGAACTGAAGTGTTAGGATGACAGAGAGCCGAATTTGTGTCGCTTACTGTGGGAGGACCTTCAATGTTCTTGTTTACATTAGAAGGTTGAAAATGGAGCGTTTGAAGTGGGCATAGCCTTGGGGCTAAAGTAGAACCAGCGGGATTATTTTGAGTATTTAGTAATCGATGATGTCCAGATCGAGTTTGGTCACGGCGATAGAAGAAATTCGCTCATATGACTAACATATCCTATTTGTGCTGTAAAAGTGCGGTTGCAGTAAGGGTACGTTAGAATATTATTATTGGAATTATACGAGTACATGTACAAGTTACAGTACGAGTTTGTATACGAGTTCAAGGCGGCGCGGCGGCAGTTTGCTTTACTGATGGTCACGCTTTAAATCTAGTTCGGACCTTCATCTTCTTCATCTGTTCTCCTTTCTTCGCTTGATAATCTCTAGTGGCATTGCACGCGACTTTTTGGGTTGGGAAGGGCACGCTAAATTGTCAGTCGCGGTTGTTTTTAAAAATAAGCACCTGCCTATTGCGAACTGTATTATCTAGCGTAGAATTATTAGATTTTTACAATAACAAAAATGATGTTTTAAGTTCAACCATAAATAGAACGAGTCTTACCCTTAATTATGTACTGAAGTGACAGGATAACAGAGAGCCGACTTTGTGCCGCGGACAGTGGAAGGTCCTTCATTGTACTCATTTACATGGGGATGAATAATTGAGTTTAATTTGAATTAGGGAGAACGTTACGTTTAGTAGGATACCTACATAGTCGTCTTAAGAGGAAATGTGGGCGGCATTCTCTACATACAAACACTCGCCTTTGACCCTCGTTTATGATTCTGAGTTGTTTTAAAGCAAAAGTCAGTTTGGAACGCTATATACAAAGACTTAGTGTACACATTATGATTGTGTACCACTGGCCGCCCGCGACTTCGTCCGCGTGGACTTCGGTATTAGTCATTTTTTCAATTGGAACCAGTAGTTCCTGAGATTAGTTCGTTCAAACAAACTTACAAACTTACAAACGAACGAACGAACAAACTCTTCAGCTTTTTGTATAGATTAAAATATTGATTAATTATTGTCGACGTTTGGGAACTGTACGAAAAAGCGTGATCCCTATTTCGTACAGTTTACCATATTATTGCCAGCTCATCTTATGTTGTTTTTTTTTTCTACGTATTATCTATTTTTCTTTTCATTTATAAGTTTCATGTTATCATTTAAGGGACTGTAAATTATAAACCTTCAATACATTAACTGAAGTTTTCGATAAATCAACAACGATACTTCCAAACACTGATCGATAAATTCTTGAAATGGATTTTTATGTGTGAACCGATTTATACAAATCAAACACTAAATGTTAATCCAAGAAAATACCAACACTCCAATGAAAACCGCATCCTTCTACGTTAACCCGTTCCTGAGATTAGCGTGCACAAACGAACAGACAAACAGACAATAATTATGAAAATCATTGTTTTGGGTTCCACTACGCTAATTAATAGCCCTAGTTACAGTTTTTCTCATATATCTTCAATATACAGAAACCGACTTGTTACAGATTTATTATATGTATATAGATTAATTATTATGACGAACTGTGTAGCACAATGGTTACCAAACCGTATTACCGTACCGATCGGAGGGTTCCGGATTAGATTCCCGGAGAGGCAGAAACTTGAATGATGACCTTAAAATTCTGTTCTAGGTTTGGGTATTTGTATCCATGGTACCCACGATACAGAAAATCCTAGTGTGGGGCTATGAGTATGGAGCGTTTTCTATTTGATTAGTTTTATTTTTAAATTCAGCGCCCCTTAATAAAACTGTTCATTAGTAGTAAACCGTACGACCGCGGAAGTAAAATTCTATCTAGATTAGATTCGAGAAGTTTTTAAGTTACCCTTAATTTTAATCCAATAAAAGGGCTTGATGAGCGAAAAGCTTAGAGCATCAAAGTTACTGACTCACGGGTGTCATACCTGTCATAACTTGATGCTTTAAGGCGAAAAGCCATGACTAGACAATGAAAAAACAAAAAAGATTTAATTAAAAAATACGTAAATTTTGATGGTTCGGTTTTAGTGTTAGTGGAAACATACATACTTACATACTTACATGGCGAAACGGAACGCGATATGAATAAATCGTGGTCGTGTGCGATTGTGCGAGTATCTAACACGATTGTGTTAATGAGTATTACGGATTACATAATGGATGAGCGAATTATGGGTAGTCGGTTCGGTACAGAAATTCCAAATCAATACCTAGTAGTGACTTTAATAGCATTAGCAAATATGTATGTATACCACATTTTCTGATTATATTTTAGTTGGCCGCAACCCTTTTTGCGTCCCACTGCTGGGCACGGGTCTCTCCCCATTATTGGGAAGGCCTGGAGCTTGCTCCTCCACGCTGCTCCAATACGGGTTGGTGGAGATGCGGGTTAGTGGCCAACCCGCTGTCGGATGTTTTCAAACCGCCCATAAGGCATCCGACAAGGTTTAACGAACGTTATCTATCGACAACAACCGGGACCGACGGCTCAACGTGCCCTCCGAAGCACGGAAACGCGCATGAATTTTTTTTTTGCCACTAGCGGTCACCCATCTCACACCCGACCGCGCCCGTTTGGCTTAGTTGCATAGATCGTTTGCGTTCTACGCTAACCGCCGGGCCATTCGCGCTTATATGCCAAGTAAATGGTTGGCCACTTTTTTTTCAAAATTTAAAACGATCACTATATTTATAAAGCCCACAAGTACCTCGTATATCCTCAACGTTTACAAACTCCTGTTTAGATATTTAGAAGTTACTTATCTGTTTACGTTCCACTGCTGAGACCCGTGGTTCCTCCCCCATTATTGGGAAGGCCAGCTTCTCCATCGGCTTCTTCAAACACGCTGCTCCAATGCGGATTGTTTTTAGAAGTTACTAGCTATAGGTACCTTTAAGAGGTACATGAGAAATAATCGGCTATATTTATTTATTTCGTTGACTTACACGTGTGACCTTTATGGATAAGCTCAACAAACTGGCGGACCAGTACCTACTGTTATCTTATATATAAAAATGAATCGCAAAATGTGTTGGTAAGCGCATAACTCAACAACGCCTAGACCAATTTGGCCAATTGTTTTTTTAAATATTCGTTGAAGTTCAAGGATGGTTTATACGGCGAGAAAAATTCGAATAATTGCCGGAAAAACCATTAAAACAGCCCTTTTCTTTTTCCCATACAAATGTTTTCTAACTAAAACGTAGTCAATTTGAGCTTTATTGCTATTGTATAAAGTTCATATTAAATTACAAGCACTCACTGTTGTCTAAGCAATGTAGGTGTGTTCCTAACGTCAAAGATCAATCTATCAAAACAGTGTGCGTGTGTGCGTTGGAGCACAGAATACATCGTTGGAGGAGTTTAATGTCGCATAGCATGATGTTATATAGCTTATAGCCTTCCCTAATAACTGGACTATTCAACACAAAAATAATTTTTCAGTAGTTCCTGAGATTACTGTGTTCAAACAATCAAGCATCCACGCGGACGAAGTCGCGGGCGGCCGCTATCCCTACTAATATTATAAATTCGAAAGTAACTCTGTGTGTCTGTCTGTTACGCTTTCTCGCTTAAACTAATGAACCAATTTTAATGAAATTTGGAACACAGAAAGAGTGGACCTTGGGAAAGGACATAGGATGGTTTTTATCCTACGGGAACCTATAAAACGGGTCCACGCGGGCGAAACCGCTGGCGGAAGGCTAGTGATCCAATAAAAATATTTTTTCCTTTTTAAGTACGGATCCCTATGCCTTTCATGTAGATAGGTAGTACATTTTCTCCTACAGCAATGACATATTTTTCCCATGTATTTTTTTTGAATTGAGTTAGATTTTTTTTAGTTGAGTAGCTGGGGGGCTACTCAACTAAAAAAACTAACCAACTAACTCCATACAAAAAATGTGGCTTATCCTAAGCACCCTTTTATAATTTATATCTACCTATAGCTATTCTGTTTCTTAATATTTTTGTAGCTACTGAAATTCAAAAGACTGCTGCGAAGAGTGTTTCTCCTCTGGCTCTAGTCTCTTACCTCAGCGCATAAAATAGCATCTAGCGCCGATAACCATAAAAGAGTTTAGGTTCATTAAGTGAATATTTAGAGGTCCCGGGTTCGATTCCGGGCGAAACAGAAATTTGAATGATGAGTTTAAATTTCTGTTCTCGGTCTGGGTGTTTGCGTTCCTGTATCTGTTTGTATCCGTGGTACCCACGAAACAGGTTATGAATTACCTTACTGTGGGGCTATGAGTGTGTAACGTTTATTATTATTTATTATTATTATTTGTATTCCAAAAATAAATACCTAATATATTCTGAATTTTGAATAAATATGGACACGCGAGCTTACTGTAATAATAACTGCATTTCATATTTATGTTAGCACGACGGATATATTCTAAATGTGTTATGAAATTATACCGAATGGCTAATCAAAGGTCATTAATTATGCAATTGTACAAACCAAACTCATTTGTAGGTAATAATATAACCTGTGATCGCATTATCGAATTGATGAATGCCCAATTTTACTTAGCAAAATACTATATTACTAGCCTTCCGCCAGTGGCTTCTCCCCTTTTAATGGGTCCCCGTAGGATAAAAACCAATGTGCTATTCCAGGCTTTGTTGCTATATTAAAATCATAGGCGTTTAGCCAGTTGCTTCAACCGCATTGACCCTATTATCCGTTTTCACGTAGGAATGAAGCATTTTACCGCGGTAAAAAGTAGCCTATGCTACTCAAGGTAAATGTAGCTTTCTAATGGTGAAAGAATTTTCGAAATCGGAACAGTAGTTTTTGAGTTTATTAATTACAAACATACAAAAATACAAATCTTTCCTCATTATAATATTAGTATTGAAGTATAGATTCTACTGTAATGTGAAAAAATATTTTTTCTCTTAATTTACACTCAAAATTTCACTACGGCTTTGAACGTAAGTAAAGTTGATAAAAAAAAATAAACGCATATACCTAATTGTTTTCAATTAGGCGAATATATATTTTATGCAAATTCCAATATGGCTTTAGTAATAAAAACGGCTATTATAATTTTTAGTAGTAGTTAGTAGATATGCTTGTCACATGAGTCTATGACAGGTATTATTATGTACTAGCTGACCCCGCAAACTTCGTACCGCGTTTAAATGTTTAGGGTGGGCCACCATTATCACTTAGGGGGATGCAAAACAGATAGTAGCCAATTCTCAGACCTACGCGATATGCACACAACATTTCATGAGAATCAGTCGAGCGAGGAGGAGTTTCGGAGGAATATGGTAACTAACATTGTGACACGAGAATTTTATATATAAGAATATCATGACCAGGATTGTCTATATCATGGATACACAGCGCCAGGACCACAAAAACTAGATTGAGAAGAGAGATTTGCTCGTAAGCTCATGGAACCCGTGACGTAACGACAGACATTGTTCATAGATAAAAAAAAATTAATGACACAACTTATTTTAATCATGACAAAATTTAAGCCTCTCCAAGATGTCATTAAATCCTAAGTCTATGAAATTTGTTTGAGCGTAAAAAACGGGTTTCGCTTGCTGCTTGAAGGAGGGTAAATGACGGCGCAATTAGTAGGAGAACTGGAGCGTACTGCTCCTGATCACACATCTACGAGAACGCGTAATATATCTAATACCTTTAGACGAGCAATTCTTGTATATACCTAAATATATTTTTTGAATCTCGGAAACGGCTCCAACGATTTTGATGAAATTTAGTACCCCGGTTTCAGGAGTGATAAATCGATCCAGCTAGGTTTTATTTTTAGAAATTTTAAATTATAATAAAATATTTTCAGTGATAATCGACTAAATATAAACTGAAAAATACGACTCTTGCTGACATCTATGGGAGAGTATTAATAATCTAGCGTAGAACGCCGTCAAAGGCCATCCGCCAATCCGACGTTCTAAGAAATGTCAATGTTGATTTGAAAGAGCTCTATAAAAAATAGTTTTTTTGAATTAAAGTTTTCTTGGTCGAACGGTTACGTGGGTTGACTGCGGAACTAGAGAACTGGGTTCAAACTTCAATCAAATTTAAGTAACATTAAGCAAATGAGTGTTTCGTTTGAAATTAAACCAAGAAAATAAAATATTGGTTTTATCCGAGCAACGCTGGGTCGTCCAGGTACTATTTATTATCCACGGATTTTAGGGAATATGTTAGACTCTATTTCGAAATAGATAGAGCTTAAAAGGATAAGCGCTGTTTTTATGATTATTTATTTAAAAGGGGTAGCATAAAAGGAACGCGTGGCTCAGGTTATATCGAAGCGTAGAAGGTGAGCGATCTATGCTAGTAGCTAAGCAACACTAGTTCGGTCGGTGGTAGGTGATCGCTCTAGTGGCAAAGTGCATGCGCGTTTTCGAGCTTCGGAAGCACATTAAGCCGTCGGTCCCGGGCGCTATAGCAGTCTTTAAACCTTGTCGGAGCCCTTATGCACAGTTTGAAAACGTCCGGCAACGAGTTGACCACTCATCCGCATCTCTACCAACTCGAACTGGAAAAGCGTGGCAGAGAGTGACTCAAAAAGGGTTCCCAGCCTGCCAGAAGACTAGAATGCAGGTCACATAGTAAGACATCTGTACACAACCTCGAGCAAGTTGCCTTGCCTTTAACTGAGACAATATTCCATCCTATGAAAGAACCGCAAATTAGCCTGAATTTTGAGTGATAGTTCTAACGAATTATTTGCCTGGGACTGGGAGATGAGTCAAAAGTGATGTTTTAATATTTTACTTAGGTATGCTTCTACCGAATAGAATACCTATTATATTGTATTATGAATTGTACAAATTTGGCATTTTACACACTCGGGCGACTTTATCTATTTGAATATTTACCGCGAATACCGCGAAAATTTGCATATTTTCTGTACCGTAGGGTTTTATGGTTTTAGTAAGTAACCAAATTGATATTACAGTGTTTGATTTCGGGACATCCTTTAAAAACCTTTTAAAATAAAAGACATCCTTTAAATAACTTACAACTGTGATCAACGTAACGGAAATTTGATTTAATGTTAAAAAAACACCACAATAGGAAAATTAAAAATGTGTCATGGTGCATGGTGTCCATAGTAACTTAAAAACCACCCCACGCTTTTTTACAGTAAAATACATTTTCTTCTTATTTTTTTACTTTTTAGTTCGTATTTTCACAAAAGCGTGTTCTTTACTTTTTTAAACTACATTATTTATTTTTAATTTTTTAATTGGATTTTTATTCTCATATTATTGTATATTCATCGGCCCTTGCAAATTTTCAAGTTTACCAGACGCTTACACGTTTTAAAAATATACAACTTTATATTTGTTTCATTAAGTACCTTGGGCCACGAACTTATCAGCCGCCCCTCGTATTTTTTTATCCTGATGATCCTAGTTAGGACTTTAATATAAGGTTATGAGATTATAGTATTGTCATCAACCCTTGACCCCTGTGCAAATTTTCAAGTTAATGAGTCTCCTAGAAGTAAGTGAAAATGAAGTAAAAAGATTCCGCTACATACATACATACATACAGGTCAAGTTAATAAAAAGCGTGTTAAAAATACAATTTCTATAACTTTACGTAAAACATACTATACTATAAATGTTGATTTACAAAAAACACCAACTCAAAATTTTTAAATATGAAGAGTTATTCGTCACTCCTCATTTTGTTGATACTTTTGTGATGTATTTCCGCCGTCGATACATCAATTTTCAAGTGGTTTCAACCATTTTTCAAAAATAAAGTTTACTTTGTGGTAAGCCAGTGTACCTTAAATATAAATAACAGTTAAAAACTTAGCCTATTAATGCCTTATGTCGGCATGAGCAAGTATTTATACAAGTTCCACAGTTACCTCATCACCGCGATTCAGAGTAAACATTTTAGAGCCATCTGTCACAGGAAGAAGCGAGCACTAAACCGGGCTAAAACTGGTAATTGCTCTCGCAAATATAGAATCTTAATACCAGAAAGTAACAATGTAAACCTGTCGCCGGCCTTGAGTACGGATAAAGCAAATTTTCTGTGGTGACAAGACACTAACTTTATTTGAAACCTCAATCTAAAACATAAGGGTAACCACGCGTAACAACGCTAAAAGTAATAATGTAATGTGAATTTAATAAACCAGCATATTTTTATACACATTGATCAGAGTGACGCACAGTCTAGAGCACTGAAGGTCTAATCGTAATCGATATAACTATCGTGAATTTTTCAGCATATTTTGACTGTGTTCTGACTTTTCTCCTTGTGGAAAAAACTCTATAGTAAAGTTATAGTGACTATGGTATCGATATCGTGGCTATTAAAAGCGCAATATCCTTTATAATTCATTAAACTTTTACAAAATGATCACTCGAAAATACACGATACTTCGGACAATAGCGTTTAGTGTAGGGCTGGTTCTAAAAGAAAAATTCCCAGAAGTCTTTATACGTTATATGTTTATTCCGTAAGGTGAAAAAATAGAGGACCATATTTTTTTTTCACAAAAGTTTTTTTTCTTCATTCTAAGAATAGCAAGCTATCCGTATTAGTACCTTATTAATAACGTTCTATCTGTTCAAAATCAAAGAAACAAGATCAAAGATAAGGACCTCTCAAATATAAAATATAAGTTGAAATTCAATTTTATGAGTATAATATTAGCACACAGACTCGTGTAGATATATGTACATTGAACCGAAAATCATCGTTCGTTCTTGGTTTCCTTAAGAGTTTTAATATGTCATTATTGGTATCAGATCTCATCACTTCCAGCGGTTTCGCCCACGTGGACTCGTTTTATTGGTTCCTGTAGATTCCTGATAAAAAAAAAACATCCTTTGTCCTTTCTCAAGGACTCCACCCTATCCAAGTTCCAAGTTTCATTAAAACTGGTTCAGTAGTTTAAGCGGGAAAGCGTAACAGACAGACAGACAGACCGAGTTACTTTCGAATTTATAATGTTAAAAATAAGGTATAAGTATGGATAGTTTGGAATTTGGATTCTCAGCGGTGTGAACCGCTATTCAAAAATTAGATGTCCTCTCCTTTGCTACGAGACAACTTTCGCGAGTTAACAAATAACTAACAATAACAATTCTTAACCTATGAGTGTCAAATGTTCTCGAGAACGAGTACTTATAAAGCCCCAGAAGGATATCATCACCGCGATTCAGAGTAGACTTTTTAGTGCCATCTGTAACAGGGAGAAACAAGCACTAAACCGGACCATAACTGACAGCTGCTCTTGCAAATATAATCAAAATTTGAACAAAAGTGTAGAAAATGAGCGCAGTACAAAAGTTCAAACTAAAAATTTAAGTGATAAGTACTGTAATAATAGATCTTAATATAATATACAGCAGCGGGCAGCGATAGCCGAGTGGTAAAAAGCCGCGGTCTTCGACGCGACCGATCCTGGGTTCAAATACTCAGCGCGCACCTCTGACAAAAAAAAATTGTAATGTGCGCACTTATCAAATCGAAAATATCGTGATATTTAATTGTTTTCGATGTTCTCCATCGCCGTGCATGCCTGAGAGAAATTCATAATTTCTCGAAAGCATGACGTCCACCAATCCGCACTTGGCCAGCGTGGTGGACTATGGCCTAAATTCCTCTCACTTGTGAGAAGAGACCTGTGCCCAGCAGTGGGACATAAAAAAGGTTGAAAAATATATATATATAATATTATACACTTTTTTGACTAATATACGATATAAATCAACACTCAGCCAAAAACACTACACCTATCAAACACAATGTTTGTTTAAAAGTCCTTATACTTAAGATTATGTAAATACAAAACAAACAAGAGCATTGTGTGTATAATAATTAATTTTTAAGCGGTGTTTTCAATAAAATATGAACTTTTCGCTACAGCTACCGCGAGCCAAGTTTAACTTGATCAAATAATAACTATACAACTTAGCCTAAGAGTGCCGGATATCGGCGTGACCGAGTATTTATACGAGCTCTAGGGATACCTCATCACCGCAATTCAGAGTGGACTTTTAGGGACATCTGTGAAAGGGAGAAACATGC
The DNA here is from genome assembly GCA_911387765.1 of Pyrgus malvae. Lineage (NCBI taxonomy): Eukaryota > Metazoa > Arthropoda > Insecta > Lepidoptera > Hesperiidae > Pyrgus > Pyrgus malvae. The sequence goes on from OU426947.1 coordinate 8,146,313, forward strand.
AATAAACCGAACTAACTGAGAGCACAGGGCCCACTCTGTATAGTCTGTATTCGAAACTAAGTGATATTTCGGGCCTTATTTTTGGATTAGATTGAAGAAATTCTAGCAATATTATTCATTCAATAGCTTAATGTCATCAATAGTCCAGGGTAGAAGCCTTTAAAAATAATGAAAAGTGAAAAAAAATTATAATAGAATGAAACCCATTAGAAAAGGAGGGAAATATGATAAAAATGAAAGGAAAAATAATTTACGGGCGATCTGAGGTTGGGAAGGGGATGGGGGTGAGTTTTTAAGGGTAAAAAACGGGTTTTCTCGATTTCCGGCAAAACTAAAAGTCCTATCGAAAAAAGTCAAATGGAAAAGTTGTAGATAATAAAAAGATCTAAAACTTTTGTATTTACACTTTTTTCACATAACCTCAAAATTTATGTGAAAAATTCAAAAAACCAAGTTTTTGGTTTTTTATTTTTATCTTTTACAAAAATTTTTTGTTTTTAACGAAATTTTGTGAAAACTTACCTTTTTATGTCCCAAATACGCTGTAATTTATTTAATTAAATATATTTATTTTTTCACCTTATTTTGAATTAATATCGAAAAAACAGCCTAATTTTCAATCGAAAATTCACCCGTCAAAATATCAGCTTTTTTCAAAAAGTTGGTGTGGTTTCTGTTCGTTGGAATCTCTACTTTCCGATGGTAAAAAAAAAATATATGTTACTATGGTAAATCTTCTCAGAAAATGCAAAAATTCAAAAAATTTTTTATTGCATACACTTGCTTATCATCTGCCTTATTGCAAATGATACAAACAGATTCATCCATACTGATAATCTGAAAAGACAAAATCGAATTAATAATGTCTTCACTATTTAATCGTGAATAAACTCCCATGAAAAAAAAATATTAAAGAAATCAATGTCAAAATGTATAAATAATATATTTAAAATCTATAAAAAATATATAAAATATATATCGTAAATATATTTCTAATAAAACAAACTTTTGGCCGATTTTCATATATATTTTATACTTTTTTATAGATTTATAATATATTATTTATACATTTTGACATTGATTTCTTTAATATTTTTTTTTTCATGGGAGTTTATTCACGATTAAATAGTGAAGACATTATTAATTCGATTTTGTCTTTTCAGATTATCAGTATGGATGAATCTGTTTGTATCATTTGCAATAAGGCAGATGATAAGCAAGTGTATGCAATAAAAAAAAATTTGAATTTTTGCATTTTCTGAGAAGATTTACCATAGTAACATATATTTTTTTTTTACCATCGGAAAGTAGAGATTCCAACGAACAGAAACCACACCAACTTTTTGAAAAAAGCTGATATTTTGACGGGTGAATTTTCGATTGAAAATTAGGCTGTTTTTTCGATATTAATTCAAAATAAGGTGAAAAAATAAATATTTTTAATTAAATAAATTACAGCGTATTTGGGACATAAAAAGGTAAGTTTTCACAAAATTTCGTTAAAAACAAAAAATTTTTGTAAAAGATAAAAATAAAAAACCAAAAACTTGGTTTTTTGAATTTTTCACATAAATTTTGAGGTTATGTGAAAAAAGTGTAAATACAAAAGTTTTAGATCTTTTTATTATCTACAACTTTTCCATTTGACTTTTTTCGATAGGACTTTTAGTTTTGCCGGAAATCGAGAAAACCCGTTTTTTACCCTTAAAAACTCACCCCCATCCCCTTCCCAACCTCAGATCGCCCGTAAATTATTTTTCCTTTCATTTTTATCATATTTCCCTCCTTTTCTAATGGGTTTCATCCTATTATGATTTTTTTTGGTTTTAAAAATTATCGACCCTGGACTACAATGACAACGCTTATCTTATTAATTCATGAAAAAGAAACGTTCTGAGTAGGTATGCTAAAAATGATTCCGAAAATGTTAGAATTTACTGACGGATGCTTAAAGAGTGGGCCCTCTGCTCTTACAAATGTAATCAAAATTTTGAATCTTTTTAATAACTGCCATTTTAACGCAGTTGTCGTCCTCTTCATAATGCCATCCGATAATAAACGAAAATAAAGTATGCATTTTATTTTTAGAGCTTTGTACAAATCTTCCTTTTGTGAAGTAAGTAAGTGAAACGAAATTATTAGAAAACTTACTATTATTTTAAGAAGACACGAACGAAAGTCATAGTTTATATGAAACTTTTCGCATAAATCTACATTTGCGACATTAAGTAATTAAAATAAATATGAATTGAATGTAAACTTGTAAAATGCCGTGTAATAAGTCTCTTTTCAGAAATCCAATACGTTTTAAAACTAAATTATAAGCGGAGTGAAGTGAACCGTTTTTCAAAAATTGAAGTACCTTCTTCGCTACCTACAACTGCCACGAGCCAAATAACAACGTAACCTATGAGTGCTGGATTTTGGCGTTATCAAGTACGAGTAACGTTACGTAACGAGCTCCAGAAGGACATTGTCACCGCGAATCAGAGTGGACTTTTAGTGCCATCTGTCATAGGGAGAAACATGCACTAAACCGGATTGGATTTTGCAGCTGACAAAACACACTGGGGTTCCCTGTGTTGCGGGTAATTGGAACACATATAATATATGAACGCAAATTCGAAGATCATGATTCATTTGCTAATTTTTCGATATATCTTTAATAAATATACACGGTAATATGTCACAATTTAAATAGTAAGAGATTAATTTTAAAATGTGACATCTATTGTAAGTGTATAAAGAATATGAATATGTTAATATTTATAAGTACCCATGTCATAAAAAAGACATCGTATTGAATGTACATTTTACTTAGACTAAGAATAATGTACTTACGTATTTAGTCTAATTCTGTATCTGTCTGTCATTTACTTCAATTTTTATATTTAGTTAATAGATGCTATTTTGTAAATTAAGTCGAGATTGTTATTCTTTAAAATCAATCATAATTTATTATGATTATTATTTATACATTTTTTATAAGAATTTGGGAATACATTATTGTACTCTTATATTTCCAAACAAACTTTCAATAACGCAGTGATTGATTAATTTAGTTTGCATTGGAAAATTGGGATTCAAATTCAACAATTTTGAATTGACATATTGCTCTAGTGTTTATAACCTAGTTAAAACATTGGATGCGGAGTTGTCAGTTCTTGCATTATTGAACTAATTTACACCTACACAAAATATAAGTAATAAGCATAATAAACTTGATTTATTACATACTAAAAATATCCTCAAGTACTACATATTAATAGTAGTTAGAAAAAATAGTGATTCATATTACTTTATGACTCACTGATATTACTTTAAATAACAAAAAGTCAGGATTTATCTATATGATAATATCTATTGTTAGTTATAAAAATGAATTACACCTTGTACTCGTACTGTTATTAAAATATTTATAAAAGAGTAGCATGACACAGTGTGTGTTGTCCGATTGGCATTTTTATTAATTGATGCATTGACTAATCAGTTTATCAACAACAAAGGTGCAACAAAAATGGAAGACTGTGAACTTGATTTTTATACATCGTGACGGATATTGAGGACATAGTTTTATACTGAAAACAATGGTAACATCTTAAGAAATCTATATGAATTAAAAAAACTTGAGCTATATATCTATAAGCTAAAAATATGTATGTAGAACTCAATCAATTTTTCATTTTTAAGTTCGCGTCGACAAGTGGTTTGTACTAAGTGAATTTTAACAATGGAAAGATTTAATCTAAGACTGTTACTGAACATTGCGTTTTAAAAATAATATATTATGATGTTATACGATGCACGATAATTTAAAAAAAGGAACATTAGATAACGTCTTATGGACGTGACGTCGCTAAAATAGTTGGTAATCACGTAACGTTGTGCTCATTCCATTTCAGGTGATCTAAATACGTCCAAGAATGAAAACCCAACGAAAAGACTTTGCTTGAAGTTTTGGTAATTTTATTTTCTCCTCAAGCTCAAATAGATCGTAAAACTGAGCAACCTGCCATAAAGATAATGAAATAAAACGTACTCCTGCTATAAGTACAACTAATTTGTCTTGAAAGAATAACTGGGATTTCATTTTCTGCATTTATTTAAAAGCAAGGGATGAGAAGCCGCATAAATACGCGTTCAGATGGAAATGAGATAGAAAATGAAAAGATAGACGAAAACTTTAAAAAGGTAAGCTTCATTTTAAGTTGTCCAATAGATTTACTACACTCACACTACTACACTCATTATGACGCCAAATATTAATTAGCTCGTATTGAAAAAGTCAGCCACATAATGTTACATTTACTTCATAACTGATAACGGAAATGGAAAATGAAAACCAGGAGCAAATATAAAGAGTTTGAGTAATTCTACTTTCCACTCAAAAACCTTGTAAAAGCAGGTCGCTTGGACCTGCCAAAAATAAAATGAAAGAGAAGCGTACCACTGCTACAGCAAATTTCCTTTAAAAGAACACCCGGGATTTAATTTTACCTCATAAAAATTATGATTAAATGTAAAAATGTTATTATGACAAATACTAATAAATTTAAAAAAGAACATTTATCACGTGACGTTGCATTGATTTAAATTTGTTGGAGTTATTTTTAGACGTCAAAACTTAGATAGAATAATGCTAAACACTGATTAGAAAACTCAGTTATCACATAAAACATATCTAGTACCCCTTTTATTACAGGTAAAAGGTTTACCTAATACGGCGTAAAAATAAAACCCCGACATAAAGATTTCACTGAAAGTTTGGGTAATTTTATTTTCTCTTCAAGCTTAAATACCTCGTAAGGCCGACCTGCCAAAAATAAAATGAAAGGGAAGTGGACCGCCGTTACAGCTAATTTGCTTTAAAAGAACACCTGGGATTTATTTTTCTGCTTTTACTGCTTTACAGTAACAGATGGGAAGCCGCTGAAGGTTGCGTTCGGAACTCAGGTCGTACTTTGTAGGGATTCGTAGCAAGTGATTACGATTTCGTTCCTGCTTGAAGAGGATCAGTTAGGAAATTTGAAAAATCCTTACTAAGTATATAGAATTTCAAAGTCATGATAAATGTGGAAATGTGTTTCTCTGTTTGTTTATTCACCTCGCCAACGGTGTGGCGAATTGGATTGATTTTTTCTATAGAGATAGTATGGAGATTGGGGAGTGACATACCTTTTTTTTTGATACCGAGGGGAAACCTTCAAAAGGTACCAAGGTAAGGCACTAAAACCCCCTGGCCTGCCTCTGCGTTTGGTGAGGACTCCGGGATCTCCAGTGGAACGCACCAGTGTCCTCCACGCGTGGCACCCCAGAACGTGGGCCCGTTCTTTGGGAGAGCAGATGTGCTCTTCTGCACCTTCCAATGCTTACGGCGGCATGCGGCCACGCACACACCGCCGTCCTACCCGAGGCTGCTGGCTGGACGGATCGAGCTCCCACTCTCACCGCCCACAACCCCGGAAACCCCAATTTAGTCGCCTTTTACGATCAGACAGGGGATACCGTAGCTTTATTCTTAATCCCGAAGCTACAGGGACTGGGGAGTGACATACCTATACTACTTTTTACGCGGGAAATTATCCCATTTCTATAGAAAAAAAACTTGTAGCCCAAGCTGATGACAGGCTAGTAAAAAATGATTGAGGAAATTATATTGTTTGTCCTTCCGCTTAGGGGGGCTTCCGAGGTTGTGGGCGGTGAGGCCCAGCTGTCACCAAGTCAAAGACTGATGATGAGATTCCAGAGAAATCGAAGGGAACATACAAATTTTACAGCACAACAATTGATTTTCATATTTTTACGTTTGAAGTCGATTCTATTTTTTGTTAAAAACTTAATTAATATATTAGTATAGATATTATATATCATTTATGATATGAAACATCTTTTTTGTGGCAATTAAGGCCAAAGTGCGTTTTAATAAGAGCCACACGAATTCTCGCAGTACATGTTTTGAATAACGCTCTCATTAAACATACACATTACACACGATCACCACGAATAAACGTATTCAAATTAAATATTTTTAACAGAGCTCCGTAGTAAACATTTGGATACGGTACCCAATACCCTCAGCGTCCAGTGTGAGAACGAATCAATCTGTCTTCAAACAGGCTACACTATGTCTACAAAAGAAATTTCTTCCTTTTTGGAACAAAATATTGTTATTATTTCATTCGGACCATTATTACCAACATATTGCTTTGGTCTTCTTGAAAAATATTTAGTAATAGGTACCTATGTTTCTTTTATGACAGCTCAATAAAAAAAAATATACCTAACAGAAACTCTGTACCTCTGTACTTTCAGTTTTGTATGATATGATATGATACGAGTATGAAAAATGATAACATCTATCGCAAGCATACATTAAAGTGTAGTTGAGTTCAATGATATTACTTATTAATTAATTAAAGCCGGCACGCTAAGAGTGTGTTTATTGTTAATGAAGTTGGCTGCAACCCATTTTGCGTCCCACAGCTGGGACCCGTTATTGGGGAGGCCTGGAGCTCACTCCACCACGCTTCTCTAAAGCAGGTTGGCAGAGATGCGGGTTAGTGGCTGAATAGGTGTTTTCCTTTGATATACCAGTAGAGGTCGAGCTACGCTAGTCTAGTCTTTCCTGTCTAGTTAGGATGCAAGCACTATCCCAGCACTTTAAAATGAATATCCACACATCTTTAGCTAGGGGCTCGAACCACCGGGATACCGCCGTATATGTATATTTATGAGTTCAGTCTTCACACCACTTCTCAAGCACAGCTGTTTTCTCAAAGGATGCCGCCGAAAGTACCTATATAAAATTGTGTTACCGCCGAAACGCCAAATTAATAGTAAAAACATTGTCTACGACAACTATGTGCCCGGTTTTCGAACGACTAGTATTGCGGAAGAGGATTGCACGTACGCGACGCCGCGCCTGCGCTGGTATTTTCGTCTACCCCCGAGTTGTGGATGTTGTAGATATTCCTAAAATTTACCTAAAACAATGCTTGCGTAAACGGTTGCCAACCCTGTTCATTTCCCACCGTACCAGTGTCGGGCGTTTTTAAACCGCCCATGATGCCTTTGAAAAGGTTTATACACTGAGACGGCTACAACTTCGAAGCACGGACACGCGCATTAAATTTGCCAGTAGCGGTCACCCATCGCACATCCGACCATGCCATTGATTTAGCTTAGCTGCGAGAAACGCTTGTGTTCTAGTTCTGGTCGTCGAGTCATGAGGTGCTTCATGAGGTAAAGTCATCGTTCGTCGCAACACGAAAATGCATTTATACCAGCTCACCAGTTTTCAATAATTGACCTACTACAACAATTTTTTCAATCAGAGGTGTACGCCGGGTTTTGAAATCGGGTCGTCCCGATCAGAGATCGATGCCCTTACCGCTTGGCTATTACTGATCTACTTGATTTAAATATAAAATATATAAATTCTAGAGAGATCATAATTATATTTCGCTGACTACTAATTTTAGTAGGGTCACAATAATGGTACCCGATTAGGAAAATTTATGAGTCCCTCTATACGCCATTAATACATGAAACACGTGTAAACAACACGATTTAGGACTAGGTATACGTCAATTTGGGATCAAGGCCGCTCTATCCAATGTTAAGTAAGGACCCTTTCGGGTTATCAACCCATTCCCATAGGCGTATTCTTGGTATAATATGGTCGTAAAAATAAATCGAATTGTAGCGTATAAGTTCCTGAAACTATTGAATTTGGATAACAAGGGTTCGGTTATTATGGACCATAAGCAGCTTGGCTGAAAGGAAGGGGAACCCAAAGAGGAATTTTTGCATTTACTCGAGCGTGTCAGACGGGTAAGATACCATGCACTCTGTTGAGTACATCAAGAATAAAAATCATCTATTTAGGAACGCAAAAAAATTTGTATGTATATTTTTTTACTTCCAGTTCTCATAATTATTAGATTAGAATATCACAATATCGTTTGGCAATTCACTTTTGCATAAAAGAATTATAAACATTGGACCTCGCTCGAGTACCAAAATGTATTTTTGTAATTTCGCAGGTTTGTGTCCCACCCAGGGTGATTATTCATACTAAATAATAATAATAACGTATCACACTCATAGCCCCACAGTAGGGTAGATATATCATGTGTCGTGCGTGCCACGGACACACATAAAAACAGAAACACAAACATCCAGACCAAGAACAGAATTTTTTAACTCATTATTTAAATTTCTGCTTCGCGCGGGAATCAAACTCGGGACCCTCTGATCAGCAGTCCGGCATGGTAACCATTACGCCACACAAGTCGTCAATCTACCTAGACTAAAATCGTCACATTACTGAAATATTACTTACTATGCCTTTAATCTATTCGAACTTAATTTACCACGATTATTTAAAAATTATAATATTAAATCTGTACCACCCCACTAAAATAGCAAACTTAATGTAAACCTGTTTTTGTTTTAGAGCCTCATCTTCACTGTCCAATAGGCCTCCATAACGCTTAAGTAAGTGCGTATTTAGCATCCTGGGCCTACTATAGCATTAGACATAACGAAGCTGAAAATCATTTGAGTGGGTACATTTTCTTTGTCCCTTTAACTCGGGATCAGAATACGAGTTACGGTCCCGGGTCCCCTTACCCAGTCGTGTGAGGCAACTAAGGGGATCAGTAAGACACAGACAGACGCCCGCAAAATCACTCCGTCGTAGCGAATTTTTCTTATACAATCGGATATTGTAATCGTAAAGGACTTAAGAAACGGGCTTCTGAAATTGTGGGATATTAGCTTACCTTCTAGCTTCGATAATTCGGCCGAAGTGTATTTCTTGATATTATGTTTTTACATATACAACACGTAATATATAATGTTCCACTTTGTTAAAAGAATCAGGAGTTTACCATTAGAAGTGAATAGTACTTACTTGACAAAGCAAGCTCGCTCCTAAAAGTAAGACAGCATGGGCTACCCTTTCTGCGTCCCACTACTAAGCCCAGAGATATCCTCATTTTTAGGAAGGCCTCAAACTAACTCCACTATACTGCTCCAATGTGGATTGGATTAGTGGTATTGGTTAAATGGGTCAGTTGCAACTGTACGATTTTTATCTGTCGATAACAACTGAGCCGTGCATAAAATTTGCCACTAGCGGGTTACCCATCTCGAACATGCCTGCCAGCACCAAGACCATGCGCGCTTCAACCGCAGCGAATTATATAAGGATTAACTTGAACCTCAAATTATCTATTTTTCTACTCTATTCTTGAAAAGGATGTTATTATCCGCACCTTTTCAAATTACTGCCGATGTAATTACTTCTTAGCACGATGGATCGATGGAAGCTGTACAGCTGCGACCCATATGTGTCCTATTGCTGACCATTTCAGAGCAGTGACGATATTATTATCAGCCGCCAATCAGGTTAGCATCCATCGTTGCACATGGCAAGAATACAGGATGTCAGCCTAAAATACAAAACATGGCAAAGCTCCGACGACACGTGGTTCAGAGACAACGCTCAACGCTGAGTGCTCCCAAAAGTAATCTTATCCCTTTTACAATATAAAAACGCGTAATAAATCAGCAAATAGAAATAATTTATGTAATTCCACTGAATTCTTGAAAAGGATATTATTAGCCGCACCTCCTTCATATTACCTCCCCTCGACTAAGAGCTCGAGTGCTGGTTAATACGATTAGCGCACAAAATGTACTGCCGATTGCCAGCTCTTAACTGCATATAGCTGTTAATACGTTAGACTATGGATCGATGGAATGTGTGATATAAATCTTTCCGTGCAGATTTTTTAAGAGTCAAATAACTTTAGTTTTATTTTAAAAGGTTTTTATTTTGTCTGAGACATACCTGAGATACCCGATAAGAGTACCACTGTAGCAAACACTGGAACTTGGAGGATAGAATGATAAAAGTCAAACCGGAGAGCGTTTTGGGTGATTGATCCGTATTGGGGCGCGACGCGTGGAGGACACCGGTGCGTTCTTCAGGAGTTCTCGGACTATCGTTTTGGGTGATTGATCTGTATTGGGGCGCCATGCGTGGAGGACATCGGTGTGTTGTGTGCACACACCGATGACCGACCCTCAGGAATTCTCCCCAAACACTGAGGCAGGTCACCGAGAGAGCTTTAAAGTGTAATAAAAATCTCACTTCATTCATATCTAGTGGCGATGAAAACTGAGAGGACCAGAGAAACCATAGAGTTCCAAATAACCTCGTTCTCTGTGAGAGAAACTTTGTTCATTTTAACGTTTTTAATCCTAGTCTCTAAGGTTAATTTTTATCACAAGATTTAAGTTGCAAGCCAACAGTATGATCGCTATCGTGCCATGACGCATTTTTTTTATTTTTACTAGCTTCGGAAATTTGGAAATGTAAAAACCCTATAACAAGAAAGTTGTCATACCCGATTGCAAATAGGGGTAGGTCAATTTTATTATAGAACAGAAGCTCATTGTATATTTAACAATATTTTTAATTACTTTCTTGTTTTAGGGTTTTTACATTTTCAAATTACTCATGAAATTTTAATGCTTTCTTTGTGTGTACAGAAATAAAGTAAAAAAAATGTCTTATCCATTTAAAGCCTCTCTGAAATTACGATGAAGTGTTTCGGAGTGATTCCTGGATTATTATTCACGGAAATAATTAAGAGCCATTGTGTATAAATATTTGATTTTTTTACCAATCTACGAGTATATATGTATATATGTGGAGATGCCAGGTGGCCAACTAACCAGTAGTCCATTTTTAACAAAATTAAAAAACTAAAAACACGCTTTTGTGAAAATATTAATACATTGCATTTCAATTCTTAGCTAGTCATGTATTGTCATCAGAACTCAGAGTGTGAGCAAAATTTCATCCTAATCGACGACCGGGAAGTGGGTCAAATTACGATTCCAAGATTTTCTTACATACATACGTAGTTACAAGTAAAGCTAATATAAGCGTGTTAATAAAAAAGCAGATCAGCATGCAGGTCACATAGGTCGCTGCTATTTGCGAATACTTACATCACATTTTTATAGAACATTGTCTGAGGACTATAACAAACAGATAATTTTTCAATTCCAATCTGTAGTTTCTGATATTTGTGTATTCAATAATAATAATAAACTTTTATTGCAGACGTTCATCCATAAATTTGTTAGTAATACAAGATGCACTTATAAAATAATGTTAGTAAATAGAAAGTTACAAGATATAAGTAAGAGGAATTATTTGACGACCAAGTAAAAGGTGTATTGGTGTGTATTTCAAACTCATTAGCTTTTTTAAATAAATGCCAAGCTGTTTTATACCCTGAAACCTTCCTCGATAAATGAAATACACAGATACAAAAAAAAATTCTGTTCGAAGCAGTAGGCCCCGGCTTAGCGTTTTCAAAGAAACGAATTCTTCAGCTTTTAATATTAGTAAACATTAATTATTATTTTTACCTTATTTTACTACTCTAAAATGCAAATGGCGTCCTTCAAATCCTCTGTGATACTCGAATTTCGATAAGCAAAATTCGCTTACAACGCAAATCGCGGCAACACTCATTTGAATAAAGGAAGTAATTTGTCTCATCCATTAATAGCCTCTCCGATGTTACTCTCTACGAATTGGTTTAGAGTGATTCCTGGATTATTATTTACGTAATTTTGTTGTGTATAAATACTTGATTTTATTGGCATCAACCGTTTTTGCCCCTTGTGGGTCTCCTTCATTTAAAAGGGCTGGAACATATTCAATAACGCTGCACCAATGTGTATTTGAGAAGGTACCAACCAACCAGCAGTCTGTTTTTAAGAAAATAAAGTAGCAGCGGGTCAAAACAGTCGTTTTAAAACCTTAAACGCTAGAATATATAATAAAAAACCATCTCACCATTCTCGTAACCTTTTCTTTCCTTTATGTTTAATCAATCTTACTGTGCAGCCGCCTGCGAAATTATGTCACTGTATACGTTTTCTTCTTCTGTTTTTGTTTGTTAAATCTGTTACCCACTCTTGCTTCGTAGTTATAGAATAATAAATTGTTATGTACTTAGTGCGTGTCACCATTCAGCTTAACTACACGAAAATGCGGCCCATGCTGAAAACCAGCAGTTATGGTCATCCGCTTTGTATTGTGCAGTATTCTATCCCACGGAACCAAATTATTTAAAAGAGCGGTTTTAATATCTCCATGTTATGCATAAGCGGTTCCTACGATCTACCGAAAACTTATACTACATAAATACATTAAATATGCTAGCGTTATTTACTTTACTTCTATAACTTTATTTATCTTGTGCACCAGTGCTCGATATTATAAAAGAATTTCTCTTTTCTCTACCCAAACGCAGTATGGCAGAGATCGCTACTGCCGATAAGGCCACCTGATTTCCAATAAGCTTGTTATGTATCTTACTTTTTAATTTGGTGTACAATAAAGCATATTTGTTGTATTTGTATTTAACTAATTCACGGAACGAATTCTGTGCACCATGTCAAAATAATGAATTGTTTGCTCGTAAAATCGTGGTTCATTTTAGATAGCGGCGCGGCGTCCCACGTTATCGCAAGCGGAGGTAGATTCTGAAATATTCAAGGAGGAAAACAAAGATTTGTGAAATAAGAACTGAACTAACGAACTAAATAAGAACTTCTAAGAAGGCTGGCTGTAATCTGAGTTCAGATTATGCTGACCTAATCTATCGAAATATCCCTAAACATACCATTATAAGTGAAAAACAACGGGTTGCACTCCGATAGTACTGGCAGAAGTGATTACTTGAACATTATCGTTCTGCATTTTTCATTGTGCATAGTATTTTCAGCAAGTTTTCATCTAGTATTTATTATAAAGTACTCACTCATTTACTTTCACTATTTTTCGTCATTTTTTTCATTAATAGATGCATTTTGTTCAATGTCAATATTTTAAATACTTGATATAAACAAAACTTGATATAAAAAAAAAATACAAGTATAGACAGTCGAGCCGTCATCAGTGTGTCCTGACGCGAGTTTAACATTTTTTACTCATCCAAAAAAATTATCGCATTCGCATCTAGTATTTTTATAAAGTACTCACTCATCTTCTTTCACTATTTCTTCGTCACTTTTTTCATTAAATGCACTTTGTTCAATGTTCAATTTTAAATACTTGATATAAACGAATTTTACGATTATTTGACGATACGATTATTTGAAGTATGGACAGTCGAGCCATCAGCTGTCACCCCTCCGTCTTACGAAAATTTGATCAGGCCACGTGTCCTGACGCGAGTTTAACATTTTTTACTCATCCAAAAAAAGTGCACAACGCCGCTAAAGAAGTTTTTACTTCAAAAATTGATATTATACACCGTTACACGAAATAATTTGATCTAATATGTATGTTACCTACTTAAGCTCAAATGACAAATCATCAAATCTTCCGTGATAGTCAAATATTGATATGAGCAGTATCAAAATTATAGCAGAATTATTCGCAAAGCTTGCACAAGCTCTTCTAAGCCAGCTGTCTTGAACACAGCTTAATGTATAAAAACACATTTAAGCATTTATGTATAAATTGTAGATATTTTACACGAAATATTATTTTTATCTTATTTACTTAACTTACTACAGTTAAAACAAATTGGTGTCCATCAAATCTTCTGTGATACTCGAATTTCGATAAGCAAAATTCGCTTTACGATTCAAGACAACACTCATTTGAAAAAAGGAAGTAATTTGTCCCATCCATTTATAGACTCTTCGATGTTGCTCACGTCGCGAATTAATAGTAATAGAATTATCATTTAAAGAATTTTAATTCAAGTAAAGAATGTTAAAGTACTCGTAGTATAAATATTTGAATTTTATGATTAAGATTTAAAAATTAGATTTTGACGACCCGCGTGGCGTGATGGTTACCATGCCGGACTGCCAATCGAGGTTGAGTTTGAATTTGGGATGAGTTTAAATTTTTGTTCTCGGTCTGGGTGTTTGTTTTCCTGTCTTTGTATGTGTCCATGGTACCCACGACACAGGGTATTAATTACCTTACTGTGGGGCTATTAGTGTGTAATGTTTATTTATTTATTTGATATGTTGGTTTAAAGACTTTTTGTGCTCATCTGCTGGATTTTCTGTTCGAAATTGTGAGATTTTGAGATTAACCAGTTTAACCACGCTACTACAACATGTATTTTTGAAATATTATAATTAAGACATAAGCCAAACCATAGATGATTCTTTTATTTTTATAGTTATTTGTAGGTATACATTTATAATTATTAATTTTAATTGTGCTTAAATAAACTAAAGCTCAATATATTTTCAAGAATAAAAAAATTAACGAAGAAATGGAAGTGAAGTGTTTGTAGAATTACATCTTGCAAGTTTCTATGAAAAATTTAGTGCGCTAGTCACTTATCTTTTTGAAGTGAAAACTTCTTTAGCGGCGTTGAGCCCTTTTGTGGGATGGGTAAAAACTATGAAACTCGCGCGAGGTCACGTGTGCTGATCGCAAAATTTCGTAAGATAGTAGAGGAGACGAGGAAGATCGACCTTCACCGATCTGATAATTCGATGAGACATATTGTTTACCAAATATAATTTATAATTTATAAATATAATTTAAATAATTTATAATTTATATATGCCTATGATAACTTGACTATCGAAAAGTGTTCATAGCTATTTTTAATTTAATTAATTTTAATCAATTTTCTTTCATATTACCTTCACTCTTGTAACAACCGAACGAGTGAATATCTTCACCGGCTCTTAGACCAAGACGGAGAGGTGACAGCTGATGACGGCTCATCTGACGGCTGTCTATACTTTTTTTCTTCAATTATGGCATCGCAAACTCTGCATATTGCCAGCGTCAAGTATAATTTTATCTTAAAATTCGTTTATATCAAGTATTTAAAATATGGACATTGAACAAAGTGCATCTATTAATGAAAAAAGTGACGAAGAAATAGTGAAAGAAAATGAGAGAGTATTTTGTAAAAATACTAGATAGAAATTAATAGGTACTGATAATTCAAGCAATTCGTGCGGAATTATTCCCTAACGATTCCAAGACATCAAAAATGCACAACGTTAATGTTTTCACTTCTGCCGGCACTCCCGGAGTGCAACCCATTGTTTTTTTTTTTACTATTATACGAAACTAAAAACAGTGAAGCTTTTAGAAAATGTTAGAATGATACACTGTTTGCTCCTAAACGCTTAGTTAACTTTAGATTGTGGGTGTTTCTCTCTTTGATGCGCTATTTTACGCTGTTCCATAATTAGTGGAGATATAATTAAGTGGCTGAGTAATCCATTCTTCAATTCCATCTACTTCCATTTGGCTGCAACCCTTTTTGCTTCTCACGGCTGGGCATTATTATTGGGGAGGCCTGGAGCTTACTCCACCACGCTGTTCCAATGCAGGTTGGTGCTACTTCCACTTATTTTGTAATTATATCTTAGTGAAGTGAAGTCCGTTATTTCATGATATTACAAGCGAAGCCGATATCGGCGGACTGAATTACTTGCGAAGCTTTCTCAGAGAACTTTTGAACCAACTTTGAAGCCGGCGTAATCAGTACAAGTGAGAATCGTGGTTTAACGGGTACTGGGGAACTATAATAATTATAATTATTAATGGCTGCCACCCTTTGAAGGTCTCACTCCTCGGCTCGGGTCTTTCGCCATAATTGTAGAAGCCTGGAGCCTACACCACCAGGCTTCTTTAATACGGGATGGTGGACCCGTATTGACCGACTGATATATATCGATGACAACCGGAACTGGCGGCTAACGTGCCCTCCGAAGCACGGAAACGCACAAGAAATATTTTTGCCACTAGCGGTCACCCATCTCACACCCGACCGCGTCCGTTTTGGCTTAGTTGCATAGATTGTTTGCGTTCTGCGCTAAGCGCCGGGCCATGCGCGCTTCATATTTCCATCTATTTCATAAATATTTCTTACTATGCAAATGGAGTTCATTTTTTCCAGTTCCTTACTAATTTACGAAACCAGAAGCTCAGAATGTAAAACGGTAAAATTTCCTTTCATAATACAACGATATCACAAGCGGAACCGATATAGGCGGGTAAATTACTTGTGAAGCTTCCACAGAGATCTTTTAAGTCCGCATTGACCTAGGCGTAATCACTACACGTGTGAAACGTGGATTAACGGATATAGAGAAACTATATATTTAATATAGATATATAGAGAATAAATATATTGACGCTCCCTTCGTTATATATTTATGAAATATGTGAAATATGTGTGAAATATGTGTAATGAAGTGTGTGTCAAAAAGACATAAAAAAAAACTATGCGCAATAGCCTCTAAAACTAAACAATATCACAATAGCGTCTTTTGCATGGGACCAAAAATATATAATAATTTACCAGACTTTCTTAAAACCAAAAGTTATAACGAATTTAAAAGAGAACTAAAAACACATCTATTTAAAAAAGCGTACTATTCGGTCACTGAGTTTATTAACGATAAATAAATAAATAAATAAAATATAAGAAATAAAATAACATAAATAAAATGACTAATAAATAATTTTGGTCCGCGGCATAAAAACCTTGGAGGTTTTTTTTTCGCCAGCTTTTTTTCCTCTCAGTGTACAAAATCCATCCTGGTGGGTGCCCAAAGCTGATGACGGCGAACCCCGTATGGTTCAAATAAAATAAATTATTATAAAAAGCACAAAATTGGGTTTAAGTCTAATTAATTAAAACTGTAAAATATAAAACTACTTTAATGTTTCTTATGTACCCTTCTGTAATAGTTATTTTAAGAATTTATGTTTACATTATGTTAAGTCATTAAAATAATTATTTTATTTAATATAATAAAATTTGTTCACCCTAAGGGGTAAATATGGAGCTGTAAATATTTTGTAAAACCTTTTTCACCCATATTTGTGCAAATAAAATATTTTCATTTCATTTCATTTCATTTCAAACTGTAATAACAATACGATACGTTTCACACTCATACCTCCACACTAGGGTAGATATACCCTGTGTCGTGGGTACCATGGAGACATACAAAGACAGAAACAGAAACACCCAGACCGAGAACAGAAATTTAATTTAAACTCATCATTCAAATTTCTGTTCCGCGGGGAACAACCCGGGATCCTCCAATTGGCAGTCCTTTGCGCGTCCGCGCATGATAACCATTGCGCCACACGGGTCGTCATTATATTCAATTACGTTATTATAATTATAGTAGATATTTTATTTTATGAAGTCCGATCGGCTATTTTTTTTATGTCCCACTTCTGGGCACAGGTCTCCTCTCACAAGTGAGAGGGATTTAGGCCATAGTCCACCACGCTGGCCAAGTGCGGATTGGTGGACTTCGATCGGCTATAGTTGGGTTATTGATGGTTACGCTTGTGTGCGTGAACGTTTGAAGCATTATGGATCATTTTCATTGGTCGTTCTGGACCGCATTCGAGGTGCGAGAGATGTGTTTTATATATATTTTTTATAATCTTAAAGAGATTTCATGTTACTGTCAAAAAAACAAATAATGACATACGAACATTCCTGTTATTCTGACTGTGTCAAAGTTTAAAACGACACGGCATGAAATACAATCGTTAGACAAGCAGAAACAATTTATACGGGAAAACTAATTAAAAATAAAAATAAAAATTAAAAATAGATTTTCTACTGGACCAAATTAGGAATCTAAACCATTCATAATCCCCCTGAACACATAAAAAAATTCATCATAATCCGTCCAGTCGTTTAGGAGGAGCTTAGTGACACACACACGCACACAAGAAATATACATGTTAAGATTTAAAGAGAAACTGTAATATGTGGGCAAAATTTTGGGGTTTAGAAGATAATTTGAACGGAATCCTAACAAAAGACAGAGCCTAGCTCAAAAATTCATCTGGTTTGGAAAGTAGGCACGAGTACCTACACTAAAATTTTATAATGAAATTTATGCTGAGACGCAATTTGTCTTCATTTGTACAGCCTCTATGACGCGCGGTTACTGGGTGGATAACCTCTTTGACAGATAAGAGCTTCGACATAGAGCA
Source organism: Pyrgus malvae (assembly GCA_911387765.1). NCBI lineage: Eukaryota > Metazoa > Arthropoda > Insecta > Lepidoptera > Hesperiidae > Pyrgus > Pyrgus malvae. Next base: position 8,164,374 of record OU426947.1, read on the forward strand.
AGGAAGGTATACATCAAGGCAACTTAGTACTTTTCTTTCACACATTAGATTTCAGCTACTGAGATGCACGTATACATTGAATTTTTTTATAAAATAGTCATGTCATGAACACATATTGATTAATAAAATTATTAATTTATGGAGATCGGTTATTATAATAATATCAAGATAAGTCAATATCCAATCTATTAGCTGTTATGACTCTTAGCCGTTATTCAAATTAATAAATAACTCCATACACACATAGCACCACAATATGATTCTCATGGACACATACAATGACGGAAACAAACACCCAGACCAAGAACAAAAAATGAAGCTCATCAATCAAATTTCTGCGTCGCTGGGAATCGAAACCGGGACACTTGATTTGCAGTGCGTCATGGTAACCATTGCGCCAAATGAGTCGTCGTCGTTATTGGCTAGCAGCCGGCTCTCGCGTTTCTCTAGTGTAGGGACCGGGGAAATCATTTTAAGGTACCTTAAATTCATCTCATTCTCGTAAGAAGCGTTACGTCTATCGCTTATAAAATATACAATCAGCTACTGAAATGTTGATGGTACTTTATGCAATTGTGGTGTATAATACGGGTTCGGCGGCTTTAAGCCACAAGCCCAAAAAAAGGAACACTGGCCGTCAAGGGGGCCCACGTCACCGTCGACGACAGTACACCAAACTTTAGTTCCGAGGATTAAGCGACCGAAGTTTTCTCATGTAAGCACGTACACATCTTATACAATAATATGTTACACATCTGGACCGATAAGAAATACTATAAGAAAAATTATTAAAGGATTGTTACATAGTATCGTCAGCGCGGACCATTCGCGCGTGTTGGTTAAACTACGAGAATCCAAGAGATGCACATGCAAAGCTCGTGGCCCGCGATGCTGACCAACTGCGCGGGTGTAAGCGTGACAATAAAACCACCCAAAGGGTTGTAGTTATTTTATTTATCTGTCAAATTTACAATGAACATCAATCCAGCTACATTAATGTAAATATAACTTTTTATCTTCGTAAAAGTAAACCTTAACTCTACAATAGCTTCTAATTTTGTATTCTTTTCCGGAATTTAAAAAATACTTAAGTATTAACAAATACTTATCTTTTCACTGTCCGAAATTCGCAGAATACCTGTTTGAAATTTTACAGACATGTTTAATAAAAAAATCTGTAATTTATAACAAAAAATGTCTGTAAAATATAAGAACCACTTTTCTCAAACTACTTTTACCATGAACTTCAGAAATAATGCAATACGAATATTAAAGATATATTGAATCCGATATCTATTTACCATCATGAAGAGCTCTCCCGAAACTACTCAATTAAAATAGATACGATACACAGAGCAACACAAAGTTAACCACAAAGTTAAATTTTATGGATATTTTTAAATAATTTGACTAACGTTTCGAGGCCTCACAAAGCGAATATTCTTTTCCTATACGTGATGTAATTTACTATCATGATATTTTTGGAGTTCCGCACTCAAATGTTGAACATAATTTGAACAAACGCAATTGACATAATATATGTATATCTATAGAATCATAAAATGTTTGTAGCGTGCACGGAGGCCTTAGTGTTAGTCTGCACACGCGAAAACGTTACTAACGAATTTAACTATCGACCTTATTCCTTTCAGGTTAAGATCTATCTGTCCAATTTTAACTCGGACGCAGTAGTGACGTTTGCGCGTTTACAAACTTACCCCAAGGGCTCGGGTCGATGTTTGGCGTATTTTAAGAGCAATTTACCTAAGCAGCTGAGCCAAACGGGCTAGCTAAACCTATGTGTAATGGATGACCGCTATTGCCAAAATTCTTCATTCTAAGGCTTAACACAATATTGTTGTCAATTGATAGTAGTCGTTAACATTATCAGAGGTCTCATAGGGCTTCGAAACATTCGACAGCGGATTGTCCCTTAACTCGCATGGCCGCTAGTTCGCATTGTAGCATCGTGGTGAAGTAAGGACCAAGCCTCCATAAAATTGGGCAGAGTCCCGTACCCAGCAGTGGGACATAAAAACTATTGCAGCCAGCCATAAAATGTCTGTACAATAAAAGTTATCTTTGCCAAGCTCAGGAAGAGTTCTGTATGCAGTATAGACTCACACTTGGCAGATTTTTTCAGATATGCTACATTGAAAGAGCGAATCCTACTCACGCTTGGCAATTTTTTTATCATGATCGGAATAATGAAGCACGTGCTGGGAGATATTATGAGGTACTTCAATGCCTGTTGAAGATGTTTAAAGATAAAACTTAATTCACACGTAATACAATGAAATAGAAACAATTTTTTTCTTGTTTAAAGTGTTTACCACGTTAAGGTAAGATTTTAAGTAGGTAAATTCAAGAAGAATATTATTCAGAATGTAGAAATATTTCAATTCACACATAATATCATGGATAGTTGACTTACATTAAAAACTAACGGCCGCCCGCGACTTCGTCCACGTGGACTTTAATATTAAGTATTTTTTTAATTTTTCTAAAACAAAAGAAGCCTAAGTTATTTTTATTAGATCAGCTACTTACCTGCCAGTGAAAGTCCTTTCAAAATCAGTCCAGCCGTTTCAGAGATTAGTCGGAACAAACAGACAGACAGACCGACAGACAGACAGACAAATATTGTAAAAAATGTTATTTTGGTATATGTACGTATAAAATTCATTTTGAATATAGTAAAAAGCGGTTATTTTAATATAACAAAAAGACACTCCAATTTTATTTATTTGTATTATGTATTATTTATAATGAAACAACGAAAATCTAGGAGATTTGGCGGGAAGTCGAAAAAGACATATTGTGCTCTTGTTTTATTTTCATTTTCTTGGTGTATTTTTGAGTTATATCGGATAAAGTTGATGGCATTTTGTTTGATATAGGTTAATTACAGTGCACGAGTGTTTTTGAAATAGAATAACAGTGCTAAAATATGTTTTTTCTGCTTGCAAAATTCCATCGGACACGTTCTAGTAAAGTAGCCATCGCTTTACTTGAATGTTGGACTGACTAGACTGACTGATTACTGATGACTTACTTACTGACTTTGTTATTACTTCGTCCAGTTTCATTGAAACTGGCAAAAAATTGATGCAAAAATTATACTTGACGCTGGCAGTATGCACAGAGTTTGCGATGCCATAATTGAAAAGAAAAAAAACGAAGATCTACGTTACAAGTGATACATTTTATGTGCGTTTCCATTATTTTCAAGAGCGTTTGGGCATATTGTTTTCGATAAATAGCAGTCATTAAACTCCTTAAGCTCTTTAAGAGGTCCTTAGAGTGGTTTGAAAACATTCGATAGCAGCTTAGCTTCGAACTCTCCCGTATCTCTAATTTCCAGACTACCTCAATTTTGTCGAGCGACTAATGTGACAATGTGGAACTGATATATGAAATCTCATGAAAACTATATATCTAGTTGAATTAAAACTTAAACGGAGTTTTATGTAACGGTATTAAATATTACAAGAGTGTTTTTACTAGGCAGAATATTAGCAAAGAATAACAAAGCCTAAAATATTCAAGATAAAATATTTACGTAAGTACAACGTGTAATCGCTTAGGCGGAGTATTGAACTGTACTCTGTAGTGTTATTAATATCACTACATGTTACTTACTTCATTCACTTCCATTATCATTTTTTATAACTTATATCCTTTTGTTCTATTATTATATTTACTTTTCCTTGCTTATTTCTTCATTACTTTAATGCAATGTTTGTTTACCTATCAAAATTGTCTTGTCTGTCATTTATGTTTCTTTTTTTTTTTTTTTTTTTTTTTTTTTTTAAATCCTTTTACGGCATTGGATAGAATCCTTGCAGCCATTCATTATTTTCTTTTCATATTTTTATATTCAAAGTATTTTCTGTACTTATTAAAAGTTATCTTCGTGTCTGTCCATAGGACATGATGACAAGATAATTTATTTCATTGTTTTATGTTTGTTTCATATTCTTCTTCATATTCTTCTCTCATTTATAATTTCTTGATGGTGACTTTAATATATTCATATATGTATTCGTATGTTTTATTATTCTTTAGGATAGATGGTAAGAGGCGAGGAATTTCATCAGTTTTGTATATCTTAATTAAACCATCTATCAATAAAATTCTTGCGATAGCGAAGGCCGGACAATTTAATATTAAATGATCCAGATCAGCAACAATAGCTTCACAATATTCACACGACTCAGATACACTAAGATTTAATCTTTTTAAATGGGAAGGAAATTGTCCATGACCAAATCTCAATCTGTTGATTGTAGTAATAAAGTGTCTTGATGGATTCTTTATAGCAAAGTACCAAGGCTTTGACGGAATTTCTTCTTGTATGTCAGCATACCATTTTCCTTTATACATTTTTGTTTTATTCCACAACATATTCCATTCATTATACATTCTTTTCTTCAGATATTCTTTAAAGTCAGTCATTGGAACAGCAGGTAAAACTTTACTCGTGAAGTAGTTATATCTCATGACTTTATCAACAATTTCATTGCCCGTAATTCCAGAGTGTGAAGGAACCCACATAAATTCTACAGTATTTTTTTCTTGAAAATCTATCAACAATATTCTCTTATTTTGTAAATATACATATTCTCTTTATAGGACAGTTTACAATTTTCCAATGAATTAAGAACGCTAAGTGAGTCTGTGATAATCAAAAATTTGTTGTTATTGTCATTACTTGCTTGAATATATTGAAGTGCTTTATATATTGCATAAGCTTCTGCAGTAAACACTGATGAATATTTGTCCAATATGAAACAGTGCCCAGATTTAGTGGAAGAGTCGAAATATGCCGACTTTGCTTCATTTTCTGTCTTAGACCCGTCAGTATAAATTTTCCTGTGTTCTGGTTTTTCAGTATTCATATAAAACATAAACTGTGAATTGTTATTTACATTTCTATTATAAATTAAAGGTTTTACTAATTGAATTTCTAGACTGCCGAAGTCCCAATATTCGGAGCACTGAATATTAGTACATAAAGATTTTAATTCTCTTTTAAAGGATCCTTGTAACAGAACATTATCTTTAAATAAGTTAAGAAGAAAATTATTACTTAAGACTCTTACATAGAATTTTTCTTTTAAATAATTAATTCTTATACTAAAAGGCGGAATACCTGCTTCTATTTCTAAAGAATTAATTGGGGTAGAATTCATTGCACCTGTTATTACTCTAAGACCTCTATTCTGAATTACGTTTAATTTATGTAATAAATTATTTTTGAGATTTGGTTCATACACAATTGAACCATATTCGTAATGACTTCTCACTATGGATTTATACAACATATTTAGGATTTTGGGATCCATACCCCAAGAGACGCTAGTCATGTATCTTAAAATATTGATGCTTTTTTGCATTTTACAAACAATTTTATTTACATGAGATGTAAAAGAAAGTTTGGAATCAAAAATTAAGCCTAAGAATTTCTTTTCCGCGACAATATCAATACTTATATTATTTACACCGTACTTAATATTTACACTATCACTATTTACATTATTTCCAAAAATCATAACAGAGCTTTTTTTAGCATTAATCTCTAAATGTAATTTATTATTATAATAATTGTGAAGTTTTTGGAGACCTTCATTTAAATAATCATTGGCCTGAAGGAGATGTTTACTCTGCGAATATATAACAATATCGTCGGCATACTGCAAAAAATTAACATTTATGGTGTCTAAATATCTACAAATTTCTGCTGTATATAATGAATAAACAAGAGGTGATAATGTTGCACCTTGCATTACACCTTTGTAAGATCGTTTAGGTCCAAAGTACTTATTATTAAATTTAACATAAACAGTTCTGTCATAAAACAAATTAAATATAAATTGTGATATTTTTCCTGGGATGTGGTAGTTATGTAATATTTTAACTAATGTATGTAAGTCAACATTATCAAATGCCCCTTGGACGTCAAGAAAAACACTAACAAGATAGGAATTATTTAACATAGCCGATTTAATATCTCCAGTAAATTTTAAAAGACTATCTACAGTACTTTTACCTTTGCGAAAACCATATTGTTGAATCGGGAGAATATATCTTGATTCGGTAAAAATATCTAATCTATTTTTAATCATATTTTCGAAAAGTTTACATAGACACGAGGCTAATGAAATAGGTCTATATGAATCGGCTTTATTAGCATCCTTATCAGGTTTTAGAATGGGTACTACAACGATCATCTTCCACGACTGTGGTATTCTATTTTGTTCCCATAAACTGTTTAATATATTCAATAAGATCGTTTTACAATCAATATGCAGTTTTTTAATTAAAATATAAGGAATATCATCAAGTCCTGGAGCTGTATCTTTTCTACTGTTTAACGATAATTCAAATTCAGCAAAAGTAAATGGTTTAGATAGATCGGTATTGAATTCATTAAAATTGAAATACTTTTTCAAAGAATCAGTGTCATGACTTGTACATTGATCATTTTCATTAGCTATTTTATTTAAAAATTCGTCAACCCAACTATCACTTTCAGATTGATTACTAACCCTTACTCTATTAAATTTTCTTATAAAGTTCCAAATTCTGCCAATATAAGTTAATCGATTAAAACTGGAACATAAATTTATCCAACTAATTTTCTTTTGTTTTTTTAATATTAATTTTTTTTCCGCATCAATTTTTTTGTAAATAATGTAATTTTCAATTGTTGGGTATTGTCTATAAACATATAGTGCTAATTTACTACTATTTACAGCGTCGGAACATACATCGTTCCACCACGGTACAGGGACATGGTTCTTAATATTTACATTATATTTTCTAAGAGGTACAAATTCTATTTTTAAATTAGTTAACATATCACAGAATTGATTATATGCAACTAAAGGACATTCATCAAGTTGAAGAATATTAAGATATGAAAAAGATTTTTCGGAGTACGACTCCCAATCAACTTTTTTATAAATAAATCTTTCGGGTTTATCAATATACTCATATATTTCAGGAGAAATATGTAAATCAATTAAAGTTGGATAGTGATAACTACCTAAAGGATCGTCATTAACTGACCATTGACATAATGCGGCCAACATAGGCGACGCAAATGCTACATCAATGGCTGAAGGTGTTTGATTTGGCCTATTTACTGTAGTAGTTGCACCTGTGTTTAGTATACATAAATTAATATCATCTATTAAGTCATAAATTTGTACACCTCTCGGCTTATTATTTTGAGATCCAAAAGCTGTATGATGGGCGTTCAAATCGCCCATTATTAAAATCGGTGTTGGTAATGCTAATATTGTATTCTTTAATTTATTTACTGGAAATGACCCCTTTCGAGGTGGACAATAACAGCCTAATATACTAAATTTACCATAATACCTAGTTTCAACAGAGATTGCTATGGTTTGAACTCTATCATTGTATTCTGTTAATATTTGAGGCATCTTATTGTATTTTTACAAATGATAGCAACACCTCCATGACTGGAGGCATTGTCACTGTCACTATCACTACGGTAGATTCTATAACCTGTAAATCTAATTATATCAGTTGACTTTAACCAAGTTTCATTCAGAATTAAAATATCTATGTTATGTGCTTGTAAAAATTGTGATACTAAAGGTAATTTAGATTTTAAACTTTGAATATTATGTTGAGCTATTTTTAAAAATGATGGAGCCGAACCTGCCGAACGTTCCATCATAGTTTTGTGTTTTTTATTAAAAGTTCCTTGATGGTTGCAGTATTAATTGGTAAGGTATTTTCCTTACTAAGGAGAGTAGTAAGAGTTACTACTAGACTAGACAGAATTTGTGTATTGTTAACTATTTCACTTATGAGGGCTTTATTGTCTTTTTTAAGTGCAGATACTGCAGAATAGGTTTTGTTTAATGCCGGAAAGTTGTTCTTAAGATTTACTTTATTGTTAATTTTTTCTTTATTCTCAATGATTTTTTGTTGTTTTACAGGGCAATCTCGAGACACAGCAATGTGGTTACCCTTGCAGTTAACACATAATGGTGTGTCCAAATTAGGACACTCCTTGTAATGATGTTCTTGTGAACAAATTGAACATACAATGTTATGTTTACAGAATTTTGTAGTATGACCAAATCCCATACATTTAAAACATTGGATGACTGGTCTGATATAAGGTTCAACACGAAGCTGACACAAATCAAAATTTACAGAGTCTGGTAGCACATTTGAGGCAAATGTAACTGAAATAGTAGTAAGAGGAATAATGCCTTCAGGAGTTCTCTTAGTAAAACGACGCACTGCTAAAATGTCCTGTCGTGACGAAAGTTTATTAAACAACACTTTATTGCTGAAGTCCGTTGGCACGAATTTAATAACTCCAACTGATTCAGAGGTGGACGCTGGTATAAATGCTTTTATTTCATTATTTTCAAGGAAGGTAGAGTTACGTAAAAGAGCATTAGCGCTCTTGGCATTGTCGAAGACCACTGCATACTTCTGCGCATTGACTCGTTTAAGTTCTTTTACCCCTTTTATGTAGCGACTGAATAAATTATTTAAAAATATTGGGCTTTTATTTCCAAACTTTATTTCTTCCTTTGAGCTTTGAACATATACTGTGAAGATATTACCTGCAGAATTTTCTGGATAACTTCGGACATAGTTTTCTTTAATATAAGGGGCATACTTTAACTGTTCCTCAGAGTCCGAGTCTGGTAATTCTGGTAGAGGAGGAGCACAAGGTGTGTTTTTCTTTCTTTTAGGTGGTGGTACTTTTACAGGCGATGCCTGTAATAGCTTGGTACTCTTTTTATTTTGAGTTCCGCCACTGTCGGAACTCATTTTTGGTACTCCAAACACAAATTAGGCTGAAATTACTCAATTATTGCGTTGAAATTAAATATTTTAACATAAAGTGCAAAAAGTTAAACTTCCCGCCTCGAAAGTTCCCGCCTTTTTCTTATGTTTCTTATTTAATTTCATAGATAAACACATTTTAATATTGTCTTTGGTTGCTACATGTTTTTTATATTATAATTTTAAGTTGTTATTTTCAAATAATAAAATTATATAATGTTTGTCTTATTTAGTTTTGTATTATTTATCATTTAAAATTAATTTACGACACTCGCTGAAATTATGGATACTGGAAACTCTTTGGATAGCCTGCTGGTCGAATGCAAGAATATGCAGAAAGGAAATCCATGGAAGAAGTAAATTCAAATTTGAATGATTTTGATATATAAGGGCTGGACGGCCGAACACGAGGTTCTCTGTTCTCTGTCTTTCTGGTGCTTTCTTGGAGTTCATTCTCTTGGTTCTACAACATCTTCCTGCTAGTCTATCTGGAAGTATTTTCAAGTGAAAGTTATCTAAACCTACCTAACCTTATACTACCTATACCTATGCGAGCGGATACTGGACTGTTGGTGATATCTACAATATTGCCTGGATTTGTCGAATGTGGAATTCTATTCTAATAATTCTGGACGTGTACTGGACCATCCACTAAAGGAGGTACCTTCTAATAATCTTACTATCGTTCCGCGAGTGTCTTAGGGACATTAAGTGTGTTAGTTTTAAAATTAGTTATACGCTTAGTGTAGTATATTTTCTGTAACCACTAGGTTATTAAATAAACCCAATTTATCCCTAAACTCCCTTTTATTTACACTACAACTCTGAAATTATGCATATAATACAGTATGTATACTAATAATATAAAGCTGAAGAGTTTGTTTGTTTGCTAATCTCATGAACTACTAAAAAAATATATTTGTGTTGAATAGTCCATTTATTCAGGAAAGCTATTGTGGCAAAAAACTAAATTTCCACGCGGACGAAGTCGCGAGCGGCCGCTAGTATATTATAAGCCAGTGGCTTAAGGCCTCTCTTATAGCTATTGTAGGGGAGCCCAAGAGGAGATTTTCGGATTTACTTGAGCGCGTCAGTTCAAGATATTGGGTACACCTTGCATCCTGTTGAGTGCCACGATTAAAAAAACCTTGAATATAGGTAAGTACAGTATTTTTTTATCTTACTTCCGGATGTCCAAATGATTAGAATACACTGTTACCGTTGAACCATAACTTCTTAAATAATAATAATTCGAACTCTCCTGATATTGCCAAAGTGCCGTTTTTTTATTTCGCTGTTTTGTGTACATTCATACTAAAATCTTGAGGTTACTGGTATATGAATTACCATACATTTAATTTATTCTACTATAGATCGATATTTGTCGTCATATTACCTGTAACTTACGTATAAAATTTTTGAAAACCTATAGGCGCTCTCCCCACCGGTCAAACGGAAAACGTCATATAATCTTTTAATCTTCCTACTACTCAACCTATAAAATGCACAAGGTCCTGATGACGCTCGAGTAAATCCACAATTAGCCTCGTGGGCTCCCCTACTACTAGGGTGTCAGCGATTCAGAGCATTCAAACAATTTCAATTTGTAAAGATAATATCGTTGGTATAAATGGAACCGATATCTCAAACGGTAATACAGAGCCGCTCAATTGATTCCTTCAATTTATCGCCGCGTTTGATTGCAGTCCAATATTTTACTTAGAAAATAAGCGTTGAAATATAACAATGTTTAGATTAGAAGAAGTTACAAAGCTCTCCTGCAAGGCCGACAGGGTTCGGGTGGCTCCCCTGGAGTAGCCCGTGTCTATATGCGACAGTGATCGCTTAAAACCACGCGGTCCGTCTGCCTTTTTGTTCGGTTAATTTAATGAAAAAATAGTAAGAAAGTAACAGATACATGGGCTGTACCGTTTCACTTAGATCCGTCAATTTTTGGAAAAAGATATTTTAAAACATACCTACTTTTAAAAAGCAATTTAAAATTTTAAACTAAATGAGAATATCCCATCCGTATTATCTTTTAAAGGGATTATGGACAGCATTCTAACCAGTAAATGCAATATCATTTGAAAGGCCAAATTTGGCTTGGCTGCAACCCTTTTTGCGAGTGCTGGGCACGAGTCTCACCCCACCGAAACACAATAGAAATGGTTCACGGCAGAAGTGGGTGCAGCGGTGGTAATTCCCCGGGCGAACGATTATAGATCTTCCACCTACAAAATTTCCAATCAATTGTGAATTTCTATTTCCAATTCAAGCAACTAATTCAACTGAACTTACACTTTTTATTTCAGTCACTTTTCGCTTAATACTTTTACTAACGATTTCTCTAACTGCTTACTAACCTATGGCCTTATAGCAGGAGAATGATAAATGACAGACATTATCGGCCGCTCTTAAGTCGCTTAGTTATTTTGAGTTATGATTGGTATTTAATTCAGGTACATAATAATATTTTTAACACGCTTATAACATTTATTTATTAACTAGCCTTCCGCTAGCGGCTTCGCCCGCGTGGACCCGTTTTATAGGTTCCCGTAGGATAAAAACCAATCTATGTCCTTTCCCAAGGTCCACTCTACGGCTGGTTTTAGTGTCACGCGGACCGACGGCGCGGATTGATCCGCGCGGAGCAATATGTATTAAAGCTTATAGACTACGGGCCCGTGTCAAAAAAATGGTGGGTCAAATGACCAAATTTACCCTGGAAATTGTCGGAAAATCAAAAAAAAAATCCGACTTATTGGCGCACCATTTTTTTACGGCACTGCGCGTTTTCTTATTATTTTTCATGGATCTATCGATGGTAAGAATGCCGTACAAAAATATATGACCAAAAAGTACTCACTCTACCTGTACCTTTCAATTCTCATCTGCACTCAGTTGGACAGCTTACAAGTGACGGCATAGTGCTGAATCTTATTATTTTATGCTCTTATATCGTTCTAGATAGGTCACCTGGTGGTTCAAATGACCCACCATTTTTTTGACACGGGCCCGTAGTCTATTAGGAGCGTTTTAGAATGGCGCGGAGGCGTCCGCGCGGATGGCCGTCCGCGCGGACGCCTCCGCGGCAGTCCGCGCGACGCGTCCGCGCCGCGGAGCCCTCCGCGCGGATCGCTGCTCGCGCGCAATGTTGCCAACTTAGTGCTTTCAGCACTAGATCTAGTGCATTTCTTGATGTTTTAGCGCTCAAAGTTCCATAACAGTGCCTAGTGCCCTAACTAGTGCATTTTTATAAGTCTGCAATTTATCACGTTGGTAAAAACCAATCAGTGGCGCGTTCTAAAACACAGTTAATTATTACCTGACAGTAGCATATCTTAAGGGGCGATTACATTGGCCAACATCCAGGGACCAATTTGGAATACATTGCCGGTTATCTTGAGTCTTTTATTACAATGTACTCAGAAAACCAGCAATGTATGAAAAATCGGGCTTTGCATGTTGGCTAATGTAATCGCCCCATTATTCGTACCTTGATTAGAAAATTTAATAAAATTTTGCTGTCAGGCAACTATTGCCGATTTTCAAAACGCTCAACGCACCTCTAATTAAATATCTATTTAGCGTAACAAATATAGCTGTTTTCGTGGAAAGTGGAGTTCTTTTTTTAAAATATTTTGATTAATTTTATTTGTTTGGTGCTCTTTTATCAAAATTAGCACAATTCTAGTGCATTTTCCAGGATGGTTTAGCGCATTTCTTACATAGCAGTTGGCAACACTGCTCGCGCGCCTCACACTACAGTGAGCGTTTTAGTTTCGCGCGGAGCGCACGCGTCCGCGCAGTACAATCATGGCGACTCGCGATATGGACACGGGGCGAGTTATTGATGAAGTCCGTTTAAGGAAATGTTTGTGGGATGCCTCTGACCCCCTGTACAAAAACAGAGACGCAAAGAATCCGAAAGTAGTTGAAGAACTTTCTTTCGTCAGCCCTCAAATCACCGTATAGTGTCACAAATTCTCCCGCGACGGCTCTCTGCTCGATTAAAGGGTGAACATGTAGTCTCCTTCTACGCATTTATTTTTCCTTGTGTAATACAGGGCAATAATAAGTAACACTCTCATCATTGGATGCATTGTTCGCGACTTTACTCCGAAGCAGTCAGCGCGATACTAAAACGACTTGCGCGGATGATCCGCGCGGTTCACGTCGGCGCGGAGCGCTCCGCGCCGACGGTCCGCGTGACACTAAAACCAGCCTACCTGTGTTCCAAATTTCATTAGTATTGGTTCAGTAGTCTCAGCAGGAAAGCGTAGCAAACAAACAGAGTTACTTTCCAATATATAATATTAGTATGGATTTTATTTAAATGGAGTATCAGACGAGCATGCGGGCCACGTGGTGTTAAGTGGTCGCTGCTGCCCATGGACATCTACTCACAACCTCAAGCAAGTCAAAGTCTTGTCTGTGGTCGAATGCAGTTGCTAACGCTGCTACTCCGAAGGCATGTGGTCGGCATATAGACCCTGTAGCTTCGGGATTAAGAATAGAGCAGGTATTGTCTGTCTGATCGTAAGAGGCGACTAAAAGGGGGCTTCCGGGGTTGCGGACGGTGAGAATGGTAGCTCAACCCGTCCAGTCATCTGCCCCGGGAGGGACCGCGGGACCGCGGTGTATGCCTGGCCGCATGCCGCCGTGAACACCTGAAGGTACAGGAGAGCACATCTGCTCTCCCGAAAATGGACCCGTTCTGGAGCGCCGCGCGTGGAGGAGACCAGTGCGTTCTAATGGAGATCCCGGAATCTTCCCCAAGCGCAGAGGCAGGCAGGCCAAAAAAAGTTGGTCGGCACATCTTAGTCGGGCCGGTAACTGCACCTTTCCATCAAAACACAAAACACGCATTGACAAACCTTATTGTTCAGATGTCATCATGTCTGCGTGCCGGGCAAAAGGTCTTGGGTTTGGTTCCCAGTGGATATCTAAATGACCAATTTAGATGCCTTTGCCAAGTCTACGTGTGTCCTTGTCTTTATCAATGTTGACAGTCACAACAAAGGATATCCTAAAAATGTGTGTCTTGACTTGTGTATGTAATGGAATCATTACGACGATCATTCGACGACCTGCCTGGCGCAATGGTTACCATGCCGGATTGCCAATCGAAGGGTGTGTGAGTCCATGGTACCCACGACACAGGGTATATCTACCCTACTGTGGGGCTATGAGTGTGAAACGTTATTTATTTATTTATTCGTTGGTAAGACAGAAGTAGAAATAATGAGATTCTTTTCATCATAGTGGAGCAGCGATAAATGCACACATTACTAACTTTATTAAATATGCGCGCCGAGTACTTGAACCTGGTATCTCCATGTCGGAGACCGCGTTCTTTACCGCTCGGCTAACACTATTCATAGAGTTTATCAGAGTGAATTTAAGTAACACTACAAAGAAACCATTTTACTACTCTATAACATCATTGGTTATTGTCAATAAAGAGCAATCAATTTAGCTTTCCGCATACGAGGGGGAACTCGTTATGTCATTTCGCAATTTAAATCGAATCGAGTTGGCGCGATTGATCGAGAATTTATGTATTCGAAAGCTCATTTTAACCCCGGATCGCGAAAAATATTTGATATCTCCCAGCCTTAAGGTATAATTTAATATTCCGTAAACGTACAAATAAGAATTACTGACATACAAATAACTGAAAATAAGTGTAAAAGGAAGATTTTGAAATATCAATTGACTTGGTAGGTATTCGTGTTGGTATTTATTTTTGCCCTCTTTTACGTCGTAATAGTACGATCTGTTATTTTTTAGTTAACCTGTTATTTTTGTAAGAAGATAATTTGAGGTTGGAGAGTGACATATATGTCACTTTATTACCCGGGTAAAAAGTAGTATATATACTACTTTTACCCGGGTAATAATCTCATTACTGTGTGTAGAAACGTGTACCCTTCACGGTCTATAGCTATGTTCTTAAAACTAGTTTTAAGACAAAACAGATATTTTTGTCCATATTTCGGGAGATAGCTTCATAAAATTAACGTTATCTATCTACCGACCCGAATTAAAGATAAGTTTTATATGAAAAGCCATATAAATAAGCCCCCATTAAACATTTCTGCTTGTTATGATTTGTGATGTCTCTTCTTGATTTTTTCTTCTTCTTGATATTGCCAGCATCAAGTATAATTTTTGCATCACGCTTTTGCTAGTTTCGGTGAAACTGGACGAGTAATAACAGGTAAAGTCAGTAAGTCGTTAGTAATCAGTCAGTCAAGTCATTTAGACATTCAAGTAAAGCGATGGCTTCTTTACTAGAACGTGACCAATGGAATTTTGGAGGCAAGCCGAAAAAACATATTTCGCACTGTTATTTTAATTCACAACACTCGTGCACTATAATTAACCTATATCGAACAAAATGCCATCAAATTTATCCGATATAACTCAGAAATACGCCAAGAAAGCAAAAATAAAACAAGAGCACAAAATATCTTTTTCCACTTCCCGCCAAAACTCCATTCTTGACTTACAGAAGTTATTATGTAAGCGAGACAAAATTACCTCATGTGTAACGTGAGGCTACATAATTTGTTCACCGGGTTTTATTTTTCTGAAACTCGCTGAAACAAGAAATTGTTTTATAAGAGATTAGACGTCAAGCCCGGGGCATAAACCATGTTCACCTTCGTCGAAAAGGTATCTTTTGTGATCCCATATGCTAGAAAGCATATCTTTTATTTTACGGTGGAAGTCTTATTCCCTAACATAAACTGAAGGTAAGGTCTATCTTAGTAGCAATATTTCTTACATGACTCCAATTAGGGTTTACTTTCTCTTTCTCCATGGAACTTTTTGTGGCTAAGTTATTTCATTTTTATTGTTTTTCTGAAATACAATGCACCAGTTCATACATATTTCCAATACCAAAAATAATTTTACTTTAACAAAAACAGTTTCTATATTACAAATAGTGAAAATCATATAAGTAGCAATCAAGTTCATTATTTTACGTACTCGATTGTATTTTCTGTATTTACCACCTTTATTCGATATAACTCAAAAATATTCCAAGAAAGTGTATATAAAGTAAGAATACATTTTTTTTAAATAAACCGAACAAAATGGCAGACGGGCCGCGTGATGTTAAGCGATCACCGTCGCCTATGGACACGGGCAACCCGAGAGGAGCCGCCTGAGCATTGTCGGATTTGGAGGAGAGCTTTTTTTACAGCTTTCTTGAAAAACCCCATGTTATAGTCCACTGGGAATGCCTCTGTTGGAAGGTTGTCCCATTCCAACGGTGTGAAAATGAAAGACGCATGTCTTTCACCACCTTTCACAACACCAAGTTGTGTCCCGCGGTTTTACCCGCGTTGGAAACGATCAAATACATACACATATTAAGGGTATGAATCCTCCTTATTATCTCCACGAATCATCATACTAATATTATAAACGAGAAAGTTTGTAAGTTTGGATGTTTTTAACTCTTTTTATAGGTTCCCGTAGGATAAAAACCATCATATGTCCTTTCCCAAGGTCCACTCTATCTGTGTTACAAATTTCATTAGTATTGATTCATTAGTCTCAGCGGGAAAGCGTAGCAGGCAGACAGACAGACAGACAGTTACTTTCGAATTTATAATATTAGTATGGATTGTGGGAATTGTCCAAAATATGACGATATGTGTCAAGTAAGTAGGAAAAAATCTACACATACCCATACATATGTAATGTATTCACTTAAATAGTCCTACAAAAAAGCCCGCCACAGTATATACGATATCTATATCTCATGTGTAAGCCATTATTATAGCCACAATGTGTAAGCCATTATACCAAAATAGTGAACCATAACTACAATAATAATTGATAATTTACTGACCCTTTATAACGCGGGTGAAACCGCGGGGGGACCTCTAGTCAATCATAAAATCAAACATTATCATCTCATAAAATCGCAATATGAGAGAAAGACAAACAAGCAGTTTCGAATTTATAATATAGTATGGTTTTGTCACGATATTCAGACTTCATGATTAGTCTTGCAAAATCTTAAGCAAATCTCACTGTTTTTACCTATTATACCTAGTATATCACTAATACCTACAAGTATACCGCAATTCATGCGGGTTGCGTTATACTCTATTTAGCTACAACCCTTCTATGAAAACTTTCGGTTTTCATGAGTAAGTACTATGTATTATCATGAGTATACATACATGCAGTATACATGACATACATTGCAGACGATCTGTTCGACCCGGCGATACCCGCTAGGACAAAATTGCGTCATCTGTCACCGTTTTAGGATTTCGTGATCGATTCTACCCGCTTACCCACTCGTAAGTGCCTTCACAGGGGTGGATGAATAATAAATATTAGGCTCTTCTGCGTTGTTCTGAAATATATTGCATTCTTAATGTCAAAGAGTTGTAATTCAAATATCAGGAGAGCGCTCCCAAAAGTTTGCTGTTTTTAAAGTCGTGTACTAAGGCAAGTACTTGCTTCAGGGATATTAAACTTTAATAGTTTCTTTACACTCTTTCCTGGTCTTCTCTTACCGAATACACGATTGAATGTTTTTATTCGAACACTTTTTATTTCGCTAAACTTTACGTTTAGTATTTTTCAATTATGAAATAAAACTAATATATGGATTCCATGTAGCTTTTGTAAAAAAAATATACTGGTCCTTAGAGCACCAAGGTCCTGTTCTGTCTTATCATAATTTAAATATAATTCTAGTAATAAACGAAAACACTTTTGCAAGGTTATTGTCTTTATCCATATTATCTATCACATATCGCATTACCGTTTGGCAATCCATCACATTCTTATCGATAATACCATCTCACAAACGTCGTGGAAAAAGTCAGTTAAAAAAACCAATTCGTTTAACTTCCGCCGAAAAAAGTACCTATTCCGACAAATGTTTTTGTTTTCCTTTGAAACGCTATTTTACGCCTTTCGGTAGAATAAAAATATATGGCAAAAAGCTCTTTAAATAATAACCAAAAATATTTTTCAGCTTTACTGCATATTATATTATGAAAGGAAAATTTTCCTTTGCTGTTTATTCATCCTTTGACAGCCTCCGTGGCGTAGTGGGTGATGAGCCGACTGCGAAGCGTGAGGTCGAGGGTTCGATTCCCATCCAGGACAAATATTTGTGTGATGAACATGACTATTTGTTCTGTGTCTGGGTGTTAATTTATGTATTTAAGTATTTATTTAGAATTATATAAGTATGTTTATCAGCTTTCTGATTACCATAGCACAAGCTCTGCTTAGTTCGGAATCAGATGGCGTTGTGTGAATTGTCCAAAGATATTTATTTATTTATATCCTTTGGTTTCTTTGTATTTACATTGTGACTAAAAGTAATTGAAAATAATTATCCTATTATAATAGAATAGTTATCCTATTATATAAGTTAACCCGTTACGTTAAAATAACGTATTAATAAAGAATCGTAAAATTTGCCCCGAAGATATTTGAGAAAGATCTCTCAACAAGGTTTAAAGTACCGTAAAAAACCTAAATATGCTTCGGTACCTATCCCACAAACACAATGACATGCACAATTTGATAGCTAGTACCATCAATATTTGTAGTATGTTTGGGCCATAAACTTACTGGCGGTTTGGACGACTCAAAAAAGGATAACATTATTGACAAGTGCACACATAGAGAATGTATATATGTACCTCCAGAAACATGCAAAAGTCGCATTTGTGAGATAAAGAACTTAACCATAATAATATTCATCTGTGAAAGGACATTGTTCTGTGTACGTACAGTTCGGGTAATTTTGAACATTTTTTACATTATTTGTATTATTAAAACTGATTTCTATTTATGACACCTTTATTTTATTGAATGAATAGTGTCCTTTTGAGTTGGTTTTTCTGTCTAACAAAATAAATTTACGAAAGAAACAACAGAACTACTTACCCATAATTTTCCCTAAAACTCGAATTTTAATTAATCATGAATTTTGGGTAACTTTGAATATTTTTTTTGGATTTTAAATTCCTTAATATTTTAAGGTTTAGGTAAGACAAAAAGAAGGTATTATTAAATTTAAAAACCTTATCTATAAAAACAACATCTACACTGACTGAATGAAAGTGGACTAGTTTACGATTCCAAATCAGAGCTCAAAAACTTCCAGCAGGTTAACAACGGAAAAGGCGGGAATTTTCAGGATTATGGCATTGATAGTTTATTTCTTTAATTTTCATTTGGTACAAAAACATTTTGGCAATCCATTTAACACAGTTATTATATTGAAACATCAAAAAGTTTCGACGTAATAAATTGTTAAATCTTTTTTCCAACTTTGTTCAAAGTTAAACGTCAATTCAAAGTTACCCGTAATGACTGTAACCTGTCTTTTACAGTTAGTTATTTTTGGTTTTAGAAGCTAGGCAAGTTGACAAGGACGTTATTTGTGTTCTTATTGCTGAAATTCGATGTTTTTGTTACGTTTCCGAATCCAAAGGTAGGACGGTAACTCTTTGGAAAGTTATGCGAAATAAACGAAATCCAGAGTTTCCAATAAGCGTATTTACGCACCTACAAAGGAGTATCATAACAGTTTTATAGGTATTTACCTACAAGACCTTATAAAACCTCGCGTCTGGAACTATTCACTCTTTACGAGGTGATAAACATGTTGAGTATAAAATAGTTTTCTGTATAAAATGTCCTCTGGTTACGGGGTAGTTTTGTGCGGAAATATATGTAGTTTATATTGTTAGCTACTAAAGTTGGTATTTAAGGTCGGTGAGCTTGCATCACTGCTATACATATTTCAGCCGTGATGCAATTCCGTTGGTTTACAGCTGTGAAGAACGCCGCGCGTGGATGACACCGGTGCGTTCTAATGGAAATCCCGGAGTCCTCCCCAAGTGCAGAGGCAGGCCACCGAGGGAGTTTTAGTGCGGTACAAATCTCACATATCCCGGTATTCTCTCCCAAGGTGTTGGGTAATTTTAAAACAACTAGAAATAATTACTAGAATTAGATTAAATGTCTAATATTATTTGCTTTGTCTTTGTAAATACCTAGCATATTGCAATCGATCGATCGATCTGTTGTCTAACATCATACATATGTAGGAACGAGGTACATGGTCTACAATACCTACGACCCCGTGGTCGTAGGTATTGTTTATATTTATGGCTATTTTCAATTTTGACAGGCAAAAGTGAGAATCACATCTATTAAGCACAAGTTAAGGGAAAATCCGAGAAAGTTTCATAGAACAAAAGGTTTTAAAATCAGCCGAGGTTATTCTTATACTTTCATTCATTAATGTACATTATCCGAATTTAAAAAATTATTACCGTAAGTAGCGCTGCAGATTCGTTAATTTCATTTAATTTTTTTCGCATCTATTTTGTAGAAAGATTTTTAATGTAATGTATTAGAAAAAGAAATGTTCTTTATTTTTCCTTAGTAACTGAACCTAATTACTTTATCTCATTAAAATAAAATATCAAGACTTATGTGAGGTAATCTTTAATTTTGAGCGCAAATGGCCTGGCGCATGACTCAGCTAAGTCAAACGGAGGCAGCTGGATGTAAGATGATTACTCGTAACATAAACTTTTACGAGCATTTCCGTGCTTCGGAAGACCTGTGAAGCCGTCGGTCTCGATTATTATAGTTAGATAGCCGTTAAAGCTTGTCCGAGGGTTATAAGCGGCTATAGGGGCAAGGGTTATAGGTTACAGGCGTATAAGCTCTAGGTGTCCCCAATAGAGGGGAGAGGCCCGTGCCCAGCAGTGGGAAGTTATAAGAGTTGCATCTAGCCAGCCCAGTTATGTCCTTATTGGTAAAACATAGTGTAAGCTGCTTTGGGATTTATAAAAATATGGATGTATGAGCCATTTTGGGGACAATCCAAAAGGGATTGATTTAATTAAGTCATATTCGGCATACCAATATCGGTTCCGTCACGGATTTCGATTTTCCAAAACTAAAAACTCCGATTTCTTTTTCCGATATCATCACTTCCGTTACATCCCCATAAAATACTTTTTCTTTGACTTTATTGGACTTACACTTATAAAAACATATTAAACTGAATTAATAACAGCTGTGCCCTGCTATTTCATCCACGTTGGAAAAGATCAGCGATACGAAGTACTTACATAATAATATATTCTGCATACATACGAGTACTTTGCTTACGGTAACTATAACATATTATTTTATCATGAAAAATACCTTTTCATGATAAAATAATGTTACAGTGACGGTTTATGAAAATATTTTCAGAGCCTCTGTGGCGTAGTGGGTGATGGGCCGACTGCAAAGCGTGTGGTCGTGGGTTCGATTCCCACCCAGGACAAATATTTGTGTGATGAACATGACTATTTGTTCAGTTTTGTATCTATTTAAGTATGTATTTAGAATCATATAAGTATGTTTATCAGCTTTCTGATTACCATACTACAAGCTCTGCTTAGTTTGGAATTAGATGGCGTTGTTTGAATTGTCCAAAGATATTTATTTATTTATTTTATAGTTCATCAGGGATAATATAGAATTATTATGGTTTAACGTGTATTAAATCGGTCCAATTCGGAGCCTGTACAATGCATACAAAAAACAATCAAAAATTTCCTCTTTATAATGTTAGAAAAGATATTTGCTATATCAAGACACGCGTTACAAAAGATTTGCATTGCATAAGCTTTGAGGGATATATACGTATAATAGGGCCTGGACATTATTACGATAACCGTCCCTTGAATAAGACCTTGTGTTCCGTTATTACACGTCCAGCTGATAGCGTAATTTTTAACAGACTTCATAAAAAATATTTTTTCAGGGTACACCTACGTTTGGATGTGACTTTATAAGTCCCAAAGTGACATTTAAATCCTTCAACGGTTTTAGATATTTAAAGGGCAGATTAATAAAATTTAAAACAGTGTTAATTAAAATGGATAATGATATCGTTCTTTTGTTTTATCTTCATAACCTTAGTGTATTTTATACAGGATAGAGTTGGTGGTATTTTGTTTAATATTAGTTTACTAAAGTGTCCTGCAGTGTTGAACAAAAAAAAACATATTACTAAAACATGTTTCTTTTTCTTTTCTCGATATTTCGTTAAACAGTGGTAGAATTAGTTTTATTTGGACTGCCTAATTATCTGCCTAACTATTAATTACTAAAGAAAAAAATATTAAAAGTAAAGGCTTCAGAAACCTTTAACTACAGTAAATCATGGCGATTTTTTGTTTTATCTTTTTGCCTGCCTTAATTCTGGAAGCAAAAACTAGGAAAATAAAAAAATAAGATTTTCTCAAAAATGAAAAATAAAACAAAATTTATCTACAAAATTAATAAGAAATAACTGTCCGATCAACCTATTCCTGACCATACCACTGCAGCTATATCATCAGACTCTAGTTACCTACCGCTACTTAATGGTCGCATGACGACCAATCGCCGATTAACTAGCCAATCTCATACCGAGATGCGCGTAACTAGTGCCATCTTGGACGTAAACCGACTTCATTTAGGGTTGCCATCCGTCCGGGTTTCCCCTGATTTGTCCTAGATTAGAGGGCGGGGCTTCATTTGTAGTCCGGGTTTAAAAATATTATAGTCTTAGGCCGCCCGCGACACACGCAATTCAACTTTTTTTTATTATACTGACTACGTAAAATCCGGAGTTTTATGAGTCTTGTCCTGGTTGACAAATTTTATAGGTGGCAACCCTAACTTCAATGCACCGAGTTCCATAGTTATGGGTCGTTTTTCCCAGTACGCCCCTTCAATTAAACAAACCCGGGGACTAGCTGTGCAATTTCATACTCGACGCTCACGTCAAAGAAGTTTTCTTAATTTAAGCCTCTGTCATGATACTTGAGATCTCGGGATGATACTGAGAAATAATGTAGTTTACTGTAATACAATTTTTTGTACAAAATGTAACTTTTTAGTCTCCGATTTTTAAAACAAATTTATTGCGTCTGTAATAATACTTTCGTAAATTTACTCGTCTGAGATTGGATAAATTTCATTGTTCAAGTTACGAGTGCTTTAATCTTAAATTGAACATTGACCGAACATTTACCTCCTTATTCATAAAAATACAAGTGTTCTATGCCTCTGTTGACTAAAATATGCTTTGTCCATTTTTAGCCATAGCGGGCAATTTAAATAGGAGGACCGACAACCGATGGGGAAGAAAGGTCTTCGAATGGCTACCACGTTTTGGAAAAAGGAGTACAGGCCACCCTTGAAGTGCGCAGGAGAGAATGGAGCAGCTATTATTAGGCTAGGCAAATGTCCAGAATTGGACTTCTAAAGGCTGTTGGATGGATTGATAACTGAATCCGTAAATTCTTCGGTAGATTTTGCAAAAAAATATGGTCCCGTGTATAAAATTCTGTCAATTACATCACCGTCAACCGGCGTCAACACGTAAAGTTACTCGAAATAAAAAACGAGGTGATAAGAATAAATTCAAAGTTCTTCATAATATCACGCCTATAACTGTATCATTCTGATGAATGATATTGCTTTTTGATATCCATAAATCAAATAAAGGGAAACATTCATCGAATCCAACTTGTTGCTTCGTAAGAATGAAGGCGTTTATTTTTTCTTCGTATTTTCCTTAGAACAAAAGTATTGTACTTAGACTATTTTCGAGACATTCATTTCTATTACCTCTAAATCTTGTTATTGCGTGTAACGATTTTCTACATGTTTGTAGGATCTTGAGACTTGAGAAGAAACGTCGAAATCCTTCTCTAGGAACTTGTTCACCTCATGACATTCGTACAGATATAAAAAGGACAATGCACAAAAAACCTTATAGTTGCAAAATAGCAGTCTTTATGATAGATCCGAGCTGAATAATATCATGGTAAGTACAGCTGCTAACTCTGGGTTGTAACAGCAAAATTTTAACTTACATTTGTATATTTTATTCCTGTCACTTTATAATTTAAATAAATTTTACCGAAAAGAAGAAAACAAATAAGACTTGGAAATAACGATTTACGCACCATTTACCTAAGAAACTGCTTGTTTAAAAAGTTTCCGTTCAGCCCGCGTTCCATTATTCCCGCTCGTGTCATTCCTTTATCTCTATTGATTTGGATAGGGGTTCGATGTGTGTGGGGGTTTTATAACATGATGTGTTAAGTCATGATATATAATTTTAGATTCTTCACATTCTTCCTTAGGCCTGAATTCTTCAATTAGATACGCATATTATTAATTATTAATATTTAAAGAAATTGTTTCACTTCAAATTATAGCGGCTCAGAATCGACATGTTGGTTTTTAACGTATTTTTTCTAATACCTAACTTAAGAAATCATGTAGTATCTAAAGACGTCTTAATTGTGCGAATAAGTTCAGTGGCTTTATACGAATAGGTAATAAAGAATAAATAAAAGATACGCGCTAAACTTTTGATTTGCAAACGATCTGTATAAGCAACTGTTGTTTAAAAAGTTCCCGTTCACCCCGCGTCCCATTAACCTCGCTTGTGTCATTCCACACCTTTGTCTTCATTGATTTGAATAGGGATCGATGTGTCAGCACTCCCGTAAAGGTAAACAGTACTCTTATTCAAATATAACTTGCCTTATCTTTCGGATATATCCCTTTAGCAAGCTATCGCTGTATGTATGATATTATTAAGAACAGAAAAAGTGAAATATTTTATTTAAGTAAAAGTTTTATAAAAGATAGCATGCGGTATTTGAGCAAGTGTTTAGTACTTGCGGGTATTGAACACTTGCTCTGAAACGTAGGAAGACACCCTGTTTTTTTTTTATAAAATTTCATCGGTGATAAAACTTGATTAGTGTACCCATGGCTCGATGACTGACGCAGAAAACTTCCAGTCTACGCAGCTAAGCCAAACGGCTGGTAAAAATTTCGAACGCATATAGGCATGTAGGCTGTGGATGTGTGAGAGAGAGAGGAAGTGTGAGAGAAGGATTGTAGTGTAATAAAAGGGAGTTTAGGGATAAATTGGGTTTATTTAATAACCTAGTGGTTACAGAGAATATACTACACTAAGCGTATAACTAATTTTAAAACTAGCACACTTAATGTCCCTAAGACACTCGCGGAACGATAGTAAGATTATTAGAAGGTACCTCCTTTAGTGGATGGTCCAGTGCAAATCCAGAATCTTCAGTTCTTTATTAGAATAGAATTCCACATTCGATAAATCCAGGCAATATTGTAGATATCACCAAAAGTCCAGTGTCCGCTCGCATAGGTATAGGTAGTATAAGGTTAGGTAGGTTTACATAACTTTCACTTGAAAATACTTCCAGATAGACTAGCAGGAAGATGTTGTAGAACCAAGAGTAAGAGCTCAAAGAAAGAACCAGAAAGACAGAACCTCGTGTTCGGCCGTCCAGCCCTTATATATCAAAATCATTCAAATTTGAATTTACTTCTTCCATGGATTTCCTTTCTGCATATTCTTGCATTCGACCAGCAGGCTATCCAAAGAGTTTCCAGTATCCATAATTTCAGCGAGTGTCGTAAATTAATTTTAAATGATAAATAATACATAACTAAATTAGACAAAGATTATATAATTTTATTATTTTAAAATAACAACTTAAAATTATAATATAAAAAACATGTAGCAACCAAAGACAATATTAAAATGTGTTTATCTATGAAATTAAATAAGAAACATAAATGACAGACAAGACAATTTTGATAGGTAAACAAACATTGCATTATAGTAATGAAGAAATAAGCAAGGAAAAGTAAATATAATAATAGAACAAAAGGATATAAGTTATAAAAAATGATAATGGAAGTGAATAAAGTAAGTAATAACATGTAGTGTATTAATAACACTACATATTTCCCCCACCCAAGTTAAAATTTTTTGGCTGTCACAAAAAATTTTGAGGTTGAAAACAATAGTGAATACCTTACAAAATCATACATCATGATCATACTTCTCTAGCATACATCTATCATCCAAAAGAAGGGGCTAGGGTTCACATTCAATGACGCCTACTCCAAAGGTAACACCAGATACATGACATAGGTTTATTTTTAGTGAGTTGTCGTCCGCTCACGTAGAAAACCCAATGACAAAGGCTTATTTAAAGAGTTGTCGGCCGCTCTAATAGAAAACCCCACGACAAAGGCTTATTTTTAGTGAGTTATCAACCGCTCACAACACAGGCTTATTTTTAGTGAGTTGTTAGCCGCTCACGACAAAGGCTTATTATTAGAGAGTTGTCAGCCGCTCTCATAAGAAAATCCCCAAACAGCGTTAAGAAGCTGAAGCCCACAAGGCAGAAAGCTTAGAGCACCCACAATAGTAAGAGCGTTTAGAGCGCCCTTAAAGCAAAGTAGGAGCGTTTAGAGCGCCCATAAAGTAAGTATAAGCGTTTAGAGCGCCTATATAGGAAAGTATGGGCGTTTAGAGCGCCCATATAGGAACTAAGAGCGTTTAGAGCGCCCATAAAGTAAAAAAGAGAGACTAAAAGTGCCCACAAGAAAGTAGAAAAGTAGGTACTAAATCTAGTCATTTAGTTCAATAATAAAAATTTGTTACTTTAATTCCAGGAAAGAAGAAAATATTAGTTACCCCAGCAAAGCCAAAAGATTGAAGTTAATGAATGATGAAACAAATTGGAATAAAAAATCACAATAAGTATAAAAAATAGAAGAATAAAAAATATAAAATGGTTCTTTTATTGTAGAGTAGTAGTAGAGGTAGAAATTAAGTACAGTTAATAGTTCTTTATTAGGTACAGCAGCAGAACAATCATAGTAAAATTGTAACCACAAGATAAAAAATAAACCCTCTGAGGTAGATCTCAGGGTCGTAAAAGCACTACAATAAATTAAGATAGAAGAGAGAAAGTAAGAGGTGCAGTGTGAATATGTAATGTCGAGTAGATGATATAAGTTCCCAACCCAAATCAACTGACTCAAAGAATGAGTAGAGATCTGGACGTCAGCGTATTCCACTGAGTAGGAATATATACATAAACTATAATAATAAAATATAATTCCCGACCCAAACTTACACGAGGAAGTCTGGACGTCAGCGTATTCCACTGAGTAGGAATTAATATATACATATATAAGAATACTTGTATTGTATAGTGTAAAGAGTAAGAAGTTAAAAGAAATCTGCCAAAATGTTGAGCCAAAGATAATTACGTGTACACAATATACTTGAGGAAGTATAGTTTTAGAATTTAGAAAAGAAATTTAGTAATAATTTTCGTTGGGCGCCAATTGTAGTGTAATAAAAGGGAGTTTAGGGATAAATTGGGTTTATTTAATAACCTAGTGGTTACAGAGAATATACTACACTAAGCGTATAACTAATTTTAAAACTAGCACACTTAATGTCCCTAAGACACTCGCGGAACGATAGTAAGATTATTAGAAGGTACCTCCTTTAGTGGATGGTCCAGTGCAAATCCAGAATCTTCAGTTCTTTATTAGAATAGAATTCCACATTCGATAAATCCAGGCAATATTGTAGATATCACCAAAAGTCCAGTGTCCGCTCGCATAGGTATAGGTAGTATAAGGTTAGGTAGGTTTACATAACTTTCACTTGAAAATACTTCCAGATAGACTAGCAGGAAGATGTTGTAGAACCAAGAGTAAGAGCTCAAAGAAAGAACCAGAAAGACAGAACCTCGTGTTCGGCCGTCCAGCCCTTATATATCAAAATCATTCAAATTTGAATTTACTTCTTCCATGGATTTCCTTTCTGCATATTCTTGCATTCGACCAGCAGGCTATCCAAAGAGTTTCCAGTATCCATAATTTCAGCGAGTGTCGTAAATTAATTTTAAATGATAAATAATACATAACTAAATTAGACAAAGATTATATAATTTTATTATTTTAAAATAACAACTTAAAATTATAATATAAAAAACATGTAGCAACCAAAGACAATATTAAAATGTGTTTATCTATGAAATTAAATAAGAAACATAAATGACAGACAAGACAATTTTGATAGGTAAACAAACATTGCATTATAGTAATGAAGAAATAAGCAAGGAAAAGTAAATATAATAATAGAACAAAAGGATATAAGTTATAAAAAATGATAATGGAAGTGAATAAAGTAAGTAATAACATGTAGTGTATTAATAACACTACAGGATATGGAGAGAGACAGAGAGAGCTCGTATTCCATGATCTGTTTTATAGGAAATACATATGTATACGAGTATGTATTGTGTTTCCCACAAAGCTACAGACAGCGAGTGGACCATATGTGTGCGTTTATGTATGGGTGTGTAAGAGAGAGAGTTCGTGAGAGAAATAGAGAGTGCTCAAATAACATAACCTGTTTAATCCTGAGTAGGTACCTCATATATGTACGTACCGCATTGATTTAAAAAAAAGATTTCTGGCTTTGGCGCAACTGTAAAATTCTGAATGTTTTTTTTTTTACTTTTGTAGGTACATGCCGTAGATTTTCGGAGATGAGACTATTTTATAACTCAATTTACATACCTTGGCATGAAAGGTGATGCCGTACTTGAAGGCCTGGTCCGGGTGCAGCGGGATCTTCGTGTCGTACTCGTCGTCCGGCACCAGGTCGTACTGAGCGGTGGACGGCATCTTCCTCCCCCACCGCAGCAACTTCAGAGGCACCCGTTTCCAGGCTCCCGCCTTTAATGTCACGCGAATGTAGCTCCCTCTGTTGCCTCGTTTGAACATCGAGGCCTACCACACTTGCCCCTCCCCGAGAACGGACCGGCTTTTTGCAACCTGTAAAGATGAAACAATTGTTAGATGGGAGTGAATCACAATAGAAGGTTGTGACTGAAAAATGACTATGCTTGGAAAACAAGTTAATTGGTAATACAGTTATAAACATGATTTTTACTGCTGCTTAAAGCAATTAAAATTTATTTTATTGGCTTAAATGGTTTGTGACGTCACACACCATTTTCTCGTACAAAATGTGTGAAGATCACGTTTTGACAGCTCATTAAAAGTATTTCAATTGATTTAGTCGTCCAAGAGCGGATTTGTTAAATCATTTTCTGTTTACGTAATTTAAAGCCGGCACGGTACAGAGAATGATACCCGTTTTCGGATTCAAAAAATCCAATGTTAACGTACGTGAGATGTAATGTCGCCATAAACCGAAATAGTGAAATAAAATCCGTGGGCGGGTTTGTTTTTTAAATCCGACTATTATCTTCAGTGAATAACCATTATGTTCGAATGATACTCTCTCAACGGTACTTTAAGCTCTTAACGATTATTGAGTGGCAAAAAAGCTTTGTTATAAATACAAATGAATATGCTGCAATACGTCCAACAGTACTCACAAGTTTTATATAATATTATTACTAAAATTGGTGCTCCTTTATAATCCTTTTCATTATACCCGACGACGACGACCCGCGTGGCGCAATGGTTACCATGCCGGACTGCTAATCAAGGGGTCCCGGGTTCGATTCCCGGCGAAACAGAAATTTGAATGATGACTTTAAGTTTCTGTTCTCGGTTTGGGTGTTTGTGTGCCTGTCTTTGTATGTGTCCATGGTACCCACGACACAGGGTATTCATTACCTTACTGTGGGGCTATGAGTGTGTAACGTTTATTTATTTATTTATTTATAATTTAAATGAAATTAATTATGTAATATAATTGGAATATAATTATGTATTGGAATATAATTATGTATTACGTAATCGTTTAAAAAAGCAACAGTGTACATAGTAAGTACTTGTATATTATTATATTACTAGTGGATCCCGCAGACGTTGTCCTGCCTTTAAAGTTTTGTAAGAGGATTAGTTTCTTTATCATCTCAAGGGGTTTTTATGTTACTGTCAAATAAAAAATTAAAAACGAACAGTGACAGATGAACTGTTATTCAGACTATGTCAAACTTTTGGACGATGGCGCGAAGAACCAATGGACTTCTAGTAATATTTGATTTGACGACCCGTGTGGCCCAATGGTTACCATGCCGGACTGCTAATTGAAGGGTCCCGGGTTCGATTCCCGGCGAAACAGAAATTTGAATGATGAGTTTAAATTTCTGTTCTCGGTCTGGGTGTTTGTGTATCTGTCTTTGTATGTGTCCATGGTACCGACGACACAGAGTATATACACCCTACTGTGGGGCTATGAGTGTGAAACGTTTAAACGTTTATTTCAAGACCAAAATTAGCCATATCGGTTCAGACGTTCTTGAGTTTTAGCGAGACTAACGAACAGCAATTCATTTATGGGTATAATATAATATATAAAGATTCGAAGAACATTATATTCATTTATTATTTAAAAATAATAATTTATAATAATTATACTATAAAAAACATGACTAAGCCAAAGACAATACTATAACTTTATTAATCTATGAAATGAAATAAGAAACATAAAAATTTTCTTTTCATTTAATACTGAATGGCTAAAAGGATTTTTATACAATGCCTTAAAATGAATTAAAAAAATAAGTAACAAAAAAGTCAGACGTGACAATTTTGATAGCTGCGTGAAAATATAAATAAACAAACACCGAAATTAAATAATTTTGTAAAGAAATACTATAGGAAAAGTAAAGTATAAGAATAAAACAATAGAATATAAGTTATAAAATATGATAATGGACGTCAATGAAGTAAGTAATAACATGTAGTGTATTTATAACAGTACACGGCGCATTTCATTCATTCCATTTATTCCCGTGGGAATGAGATATTTTCACGCGGCAAAAAGTAGTCTATGTTCTTTCTCAACGTCCTTTCTATGTTTATGCCAAATTTCATCAAAATCGGTTCAGTGGTTTAAGCGTGAAAGAGTAGCAGACAGACAGACAGACTTTCGAATTTATAATATTAGTGAGTTGTGAACTTTTTTTGGGATGGGTAAAAAATGTTAAACTCGCGTCAGGACACGTGGCCTGATCAAATTTTCGCAAGACGGAGGGGTGACAGCTGATGGCTCGACTGTCCATACTTGTAAAATTCGTTTATATCAAGTATTTAAAATATGGACATTGAACAAAGTGAATCTATTAATGAAAAAAGTGACGAAGAAATAGTGAAAGAAGATGAGTGAGTACTTTATAAAAATACTGGATGCAGACCTACTGAAAATACTAGAAGAAAAATAATACTGATAATTAAAGCAATTCGTGCGAAATCATTTCCTAACCATAGAGTGCAATCCGTTATTTTTGGTTATAACTCGCACAACTAAAACAAATTAGTTACTAACTACCTACATGAGTTAGTTATAATCCTACGTGCTTCTCAACCACCACTTGTTCCAACTGGTTAACCTTTAATTATTGTAATATTGTGAGATATTATTTTACAAAAAATAAATATGTTGTTCCTAATTTTTAATGATGTTTCTTTTAAATCTGCATGCTCTTTCGATACTCCATCAAATAAAAAAATAGAGCCAAATATGAAAATTGGATTAATTTTTTGATGTGCATACTTCGCTTTCGCTTCGCTTCGCTTTCCGTATGAAAGATAAGACGTGTTAGTTTATTAGTAATTTATAACGTGCACAATTAAAACAAAAATCAGTTGGCTGCAACCCTTTTTGCTTCCCACTCTCCCCATTATTGGAAAAGCTGGAGCTCACTCCACCACGCTGCTTTAATGCATCCCGCGTTGGAGATTCGGGTTAGCGAATAATCAGCGGTCGGAGCACGGGAAACCTCATACAATTTAACGACTGTTATCTATAGATAACAACCTAAATCGACGGCATAACGTGGAGGGCACGTTAAGTTATGCATAAAGTTATGCTAAGCGGTTACCCATCTTATAGCTGACCACGCCCGTCTGGTCGTCTTAGCTGCATATATCGCTTGCGCTTACGCTAGCCGCCGGGCCATGCGCGTTTCAGTCAAAATCAGATATGTACTAACTTTATTTGCAAATGACGACAACTGTATTTATTTTCAGCCATTCGGAAAACCTAAATCATTACCTAAATAAACGTTTTTACGCTTAAATAGCAGGGGCGGAAAGTGTCTAGTTAATTGTAAGTGACATTTCCCAAGTTCAGGAGACTGTCAAAGTGGGACAACTTGAGCAACTGTCTATTGAGAAGTTGGCCGAACCTCTTAATCATGGTCTGGGAACATTAATTAGTTTTGCCGTGGTTTGTTTAAGGTGTTAAACTTTGATAGGAAAATCAAAGTAATATTTTGTGGGTGGTAGAATTTTTATGGTTTGCCCGGGGAAGTACTACACCGCATTCACTTCTGCCTTCAATTCTATTGTGTTCCAGAATAGCAGCTTGTATACGACCTCAGACAAAAGTCACCCATGCTTTCTTGTTAAGACAGCAGAAAGCCGCTGGATTCATACGGCGCAGTACCGGATGGAGTGGCGATCTTTAGGGGAGGCCTATGTCCAACAGTGGACTATGAAAGGCTGATTAAAATATTACTTCCATAAATGATTTATACTGACATACGTTTTGCTATATGACAAATTTAAGTTGAAGCCGAGATGAGGATGACAACTCATTTTATTCATCTAAATTCAGCCTACCGCTGGCACACTTTTCTTGAAATAAAAGCTTCCAAAAGCCATTTCCAAAACAAACATGAAAAAACCACGTAAAGCCAGAAACAATTTATCAAGTTCATTCTTATCGTTGCTATACCGCTCCTAAAAAAATCGCGTTAACATTGTCTGTTGCTAATCTAAAGCGGTTATAGCCTTTTTTGTATCGGGTGAAACCTTCAAAAGGAAACCGGCACCTTGGGAGAGGATACCGGGATATGTGGGATTTGTATCGCATTAAAACCGCCTCGGTGGCTTGCCTCTGCGCTTGGTGACGACTTCGGGATCTCGAGTGGAACGCACCGGTGTCCTCCACGCGTGGCGCCCCAGAACGGGCTCATCTTCGGGAGAGCAGATGTACTCTTCAGCATCCTCCGATGCTCACGGCGGCATGCGGCCAGGCACACATCGCCGTCCTTCCCGGTACGGCTGGACGGGTCGAGCTCCCACTCTCACTGCCCGCAACCCCGGAAGTCTTCTTTTAGTCACCTCTTACGATAGGGCAAGGCATACCGGAGCTCTATTCTTATTCCCGAAGCTACAGGGACTAGATCAGCCTAACATCCATTTATCCATCCGTCCATCTTACATGTGACTGCGCCCGTCTCACTTAGCTGCGCAGATCACTAGCGTTACGTAGCGTTAGTCATTTAACAATTACAATGTTAAATTAAATTACAATTACAAATTAAATTTCAATTACAAATTGAATTACAATTACAAATTAAATTACAATTACAAATTGTTAATATTTTTCCAAACTTTTTTTATGTCCCACAGCTGGGATCCTTGGGGAGGGATTTGGGCCCAAATCCATCACGCTGTCTCAGTGCGGATTTGTGGACATCATGCTTTCAAGAAATTATGAGTTTCTCTCAGATTTGCACGGCGATGGAAAACATCGTAATCAATTAAATATAACAATATTTCCCATCATCGTGGAGCAGTGATAAATGGGCACATTACAAGTTTCTTTGTAAGTAGTGCGAGCCGAAGATTTGAATCCGGTATCTTTGCATCGAAGACTGCGATCTTTACCACTCGAACTGACTCAGAAATGCATTCTAAAATCGTAAACGCTTGAGAATAGAATAAAGAATGTATGGCACTGACGTTTACTAACGAAATGTCACGTAGTCTCGATCGTTAGCTAAGTGTCAATCCCATACATTTTCATTATATTCTACAAGCGTTATCGTTAATTGAATGCATTTTGTCTAAGGGTAGGAAGGGGATGGGGGCATCAGATATAATCTGTTTCAATCTTATAGTATGTCCTAATAAGTGGCTATCCATAAATTACGTCACACAAAAGTCTTGACTTTTTGACCCCTCTTCCGTCCTTGTCTCTATTCTTAATCCCGAAGCTACAGGGACTGGATAGCCCCTAACGCGTATGTTTGTAAGTCCGTAGGCCGAAACATGAATGTTTCCGCTTGGGCAAGCAATCCAATATAACGTCGATAAACTTTGGGAGATGTTGTGAACAATTTGATTGGTCGAACACAAAGGAAATGTTGGTTGAAGGTAAAGATTTCGCTTTGAAGAGAATCAAAAACTAACTTTATTGCTTTTTCAAGGTAGATTAGCTATTGGGGAATAGTACAGGTTTAAGGCATTCCTCTTATTCTGACACGGTTTAAAATCTGATTTATTTTATTATACACTAGCGGCCGCCCGCGACTTTGTTCGCGTGGACTTTAGTTGTAGAAATTTTCTAAAATAAAATAGCCTAAGTTTCTCCTCATTACATCAGCTACCTGCAAGTGAAAGTCCCGTCATAATCGGTCCAGCCGTTTCAGAGATTAGCTGTATGAAACAGATAGACAGACCAACAGACAGACAGACAAAAATTGTAAAAAATGATATTTTGGTATATGTACCGTATATACATTCATATGGATGCACGGATGTAGTAGAAAGCGTTTATTTTAATATTACAAACAGACACTCCAATTTTATTCATTTGTATAGATGTATAGATATGGAAGGAAGAAAACGTGGAACGAAATTTTTATCCGTTTTATGACTCGCTGCTGGGCACAGGTCACAGGTCAATTATGATGATGATGAGAAATTATGATGATGGAAAACATCGTATTTAAATGTCAAAATGATATTTCCTCACCGTCTTTACCGCTTCACCATCGATGCTAGATTGTAGAACAAGTGTAAGTGTAGTGTACAAGTTAAATAAAGTAAATGTTTAAAAATAAAAGGTGAATTGTGTATGTGAAATGTTGTAGGCTGTTTCATAATGTTATAATCTTTGCAAATCCAAATATTGCAGGTGCAAATAGTGTAGGTGGTAGAACTATTACGGTTCGCCCGGGGAAGTACCACCGCTGCACCCACTTCTGCCGTGAACCAATTCTATTGTGTTTCGGTGGAAAGGTGCATTTGCCAGCCACACTTACATGAGGCGACCACCAGCCTCCGGAGTAGCAGCGCAACTGCATACGACCTCAGACAAGACTTACCTATGCTTGATTGAGGTTGTATGTAGACGTAGGGAGGAGTCCCCGTCGTGCCACCATTGCGGTGCGGCGGAAGACTCGGCGCAGCACAGCCTTGAGAGTTGCCAGGGCTGGGATGAACAGCGCCGAGTCTTGTGCACGGTTGTCGGCCGGGACCTTTCGCTGCCGAGCATCGTTAGGGCCATGCTCGGAAGCGAAAGAGGCTGGAAAGCCGTTGCTTCCTTTTGCGAGGAAGTTATCTCGCAGAAGGAGGCGGCGGAGCGGGAGAGAGGACGATCCGTCCCAACCCCCGCTCCGCAAACGAAGAAGGGGAAGGAGAAGGCGGCAATACGACCGTTCTCTCCCTCCCCCCGGTGGTGGCCTGTAGGTTGGAGGTACGGGGGTGCCTCCACCTGCATTGCACAGGCCATCACCGATGGACAGGAATGACCCGGCGCTCCTGATCATTCCTGTAGCCTCCCCATAAGGGGAGCGTGTAGGGCCTGCCAAGATAGGCAGGCAGTCGCCGACGATGTTGTGGAAGCAAATGCTCTGCCGATTTCCCACGACATCGTCACGATGGCGATGGAGGAGCGCAGTAGGGTTTAGTGGGTATACCCCTGCCTCGTAACGGCAGGGGGAGTCCCACACAACTCCCTCTGTCCCCCCGACAGAGGTCGAGACGGTGCGTATGCATTCCCTACTTAAAAAAAAAAAAAGGTTGTATGTAGACGTCCATGGGCTGCAGCGACCACTTAACACCAGGTGACCTGCATGCTCGTCTGCTACTCCATTAAAAAAAATAGAATAGATCTTTCCATCCACGATAAATACATTTATGCAATGCAATTGAACTGAATATAAAGTAGTAGTGAGTTAGATTGTACTACTAGATCAACTGAACTCAATGAACTAATTGAACTAGATGAGTGATACATATCTTTATCTCCCACTGAAGTATATCACTCATTTCACTTCAGTGAACGATTTTGCGCATCTCTGGTTCAAACCTCAAGTAGGCAAGTTCCGTTTTTTATTTTTTGTGACATTTTTTTTGAAATTGGGAGCTAGGTTTTTCAAAAGGCTCTGTTAAGTAACACTAAGCCAATGAATGTTTTGCCTAAAAATAAACCTAGAAAATCAATTGTATTTATCCTAGCAACGCTCGGGCGTCCAGGTACTAGTATATATATTTAGAAGCCAAAAACTTTAATGTTGGGCAAAATAAAAGGTAAATTTGAAAAGCAAAAAGTATACTAGCTACGACGAAATCTCTAGATAAAGAAGTTTCTTCATCATCTCAAAAAAATTGCCTTTTCCTTTTAGTTAATTAACTTCACTTTTCCCTTATGTTTCATGTTTTATGAAACATTGTGGTTAATTAAGAAATGCAAGACGGGTTTAGCTCGCAGCCTTCCCAAGTTCCCAGGACTGTTTTGAGTAAAGCTAAAAATAACTGCGTCCTGCATTTTTCTTCTAGCAAAAAATAAAATTCATCGTCGCCAGAGATTTTTGATGTGCCAATTTCTTTGTTTTTTTTTTTTGTTAGATTTTTATAATGTAGTCAAAGTATAATAATGGATATATTATGACATTCATAATCGTCATTCATTTAGGTACTAATTTAACCTATGTTTTTTTTTATTTCTAATATTACCCGAATTCAGTTTTCGTCCAAGTTTAGTTTTAGAATTTGTCTATAATAAAAATAGGCAAAATTACTCCTTTCTTCACCAATCCGCATTGGAGCAGCGTGGTGGAGTAAGCTCCAGGCCTCCTAATAATGGGGAGAGACCCGTGCCGTCCGAAAAATCGGATGACGAGTACCGAATTTGAAAGTTGTTCCTTAAGTCCTCCTGCCCAGGTGATGAAAACTTTCTTATTTGAGGTGTAGAGGAGACGTGGAAGATCGACTTTCACCGATCTGATAACTTAATGAGACATATTTTTTATCAAATATAATTTATATATTATAATCGCTATTACTATCGCTCCTTTTCACAATTATTTATTTCAATACCAACACCAAAAATCTTTTATGCAGAGTAAAGAACTACAATAGAGCATTATTACGATGGTTTTCGGGTTACTATTAGGACAAATTAGCATTTTGCAAAATCAGCCTATTGTATTAAATTAGCCAAAAACACAAAGGTATTTCACAACCGCTTCTGTTACAAGGCCTCAAATACAATTTAACGATTGATAGTTATCGATACCAAAGGCATACCCTCCAGGCGCGGTCGCAGCCTTCAATTTTGAGGAGGGGGGTGGGGGGTCATTAAGAAATTTGGGAGCAGAGGTGTTCAAAATTGGCATATATCGCCTTCCATCTACGCATGACTGATGGATTTTGGGCGCCTAGGCATACCTAACGTAGTCCCTGTAGCTTCGGCATTAAGAATAGAGCTACGGTATCCCCTGCCTGATCGTAAGAGGCGACTAAAAGGGGACTTCCAGGGTTGCGGACGGGGAGAGTCGGAGCTCGATCCGTCCAGCCAGCAGCCCCGGGAAGGACGGCGGTGTGTGCGTGTGGCCGCATGCCGCCGTAAACATCGCAAGGTGCAGGAGAGCACATCTGCTCTCCCGAAGGTGGGCCCGTTATAGGGCGTCGTGCGTGGAGGACACCGGTGCGTTCCTATGGAGATCCCGGAGTCCTCACAAACGCAGAGGCAGGCCACCGAGGGGGTTTTAGTGCGGTCAAATCCCACATTACCCGGTATCCTCTCCCTAGGTGCCGGGTACCTTTTGAAGGTTTCCCCCCCGACACCAAAAAAAAAAGGCATACCTAACGTGACATCCGAAGCATGGGAGATTTTTGTAGGTGGTATAGCTTGCATCCTTCGGCTAAAAAGTACCTTCGCACCGATTCAGGCCATAAAGCAGTTCTAGGGTGCTTTATCGGAATTTTTTCATCACCCCTCATGACGCGACCGTCACAATCTCCAAAAGAGCGGCGCAACTGCATACGACCTCAAGCAAGACTCAAATGTAACTGATGGTTCTTTGCACATGTCAATAGTCTTTAACAACCATTTGACAACTCATCGTATATGTACATGTTCATCTGCCTATAATTAAAAAAATCGCTCAAAACAATAGAACTTTTGGAAAACTATTGCTTGAGGTTTGTTACATAAAGAAGTTTTACAGAACAATGCCGATGAGTTCCGATGGTCGTACCAAAAGAGTTTGTCTCCATTACAAAGCCAGCGAGAGGGTAAGCTTTCGTATTTAGTAAAGTTGTTGTAATAAGATTAAAGCAAAAGGCCGGTCGCTCGTTAAAAGTTATAGACAAACTGGACACCATTTGAGCCTAGCTTGGTCAAGTTTGGAAACACAGTAGCCATAATGTTTCTAATATATAATGAGCTATTAGGTATATAAATTTTAAGAAAATGTTTCAATTCTAAAAATACACAAAAAAAATTACTCAGTCGTTAATCGATAAGCGACCGTTCGTTCGTAAATTTCGTGCGTCATTTGACGAAAACGTTGAATATCATTTAATTTTTCACTGTAATGACGTCACTCGGATATGTCAACAAGTGCACTGATATTAATCATATCATAGACTTAGGTAATAATTATATCCTAAGTCTATGGTATTTATGTTAACTTTACTGTTAAACTCTTTTGTTTACATAGCCGTATGACGTCATGGTGGCTCTTATTCCACTTAAAAATACATATAAAAAAAATTGAAAATTTCGTATTGGATTATAAAATTTACTTTGTTGTTTTAAGAACTAAAACAAACATATTCCAACTGTTTATTTCCTTTGATATTTCAATTGTATACTTATTTTTTCTCATATAGAGTAAAATATGCTATTAAGTAACTATATTTTCTTTTAATGAAGTTACAAACGACCGAAGGAGAGACATACAAATTTCTGTCTTCCATCAAAATGGCGCATGCTCCTAAAAATACAGTTACCTACCTGAATATTCAATGGTATTAAAAATTCGATTATGTGCATTTGAAGTAGAATCGAGTCGAACCATAATGCAGGTTTTAAAATTTTGAATATCGCCTCCTATATAAATCCGTTCTATTGCGCTCCGTTATGACTACTTATCACAGAAAAGTGGAGATATCAATTTTGACGGAGATAAAAAATATGAGCTCTTTTTTGAGCTGCTTTGATTCCTTGATGCAGTAGAGATACCACGTTGCAAATTGCGAGTAGCGGTGACTGTCGGTATATTATCTCAAACTGCTTTTATGGCAAGATTTTGCCAACGTATAACAATATCAGTTCTTCTGCTAGACAAGAGAAATCTTCCGAAGCACGCTCATGACATCACTTGTATCAACACTATCTTGTATCTGAAAGCTGATCAATCACGTATACATTTGAGACGTACCTATCTCTTTAAATGATGAATATAATCTTGTTGGTTTTCAATCCCTCTGTATCTTCGGATGATTTTATGTGATTGCCTAAAGCCTGATTGAATAAAGCCGTAACTTAGAGTAACTTTTACCCACAAAAAGATAAGGGTTCAAGATAAAAAGGAACTATAAAAATGACAGGTGAAACCCCTAACATTTTTACCAATAATTCAATAAATTATATTTTGAAAGAGTAAAATTGCATACAGTATTTCTAATTGGCATATATGATTTGATGATGGATTTCCGGTAAAAAGTTATTTATATTCCAATTTTACTACTAATTTCGCTATTCAAATATAAAGATATTTTAAGTAATGATAATGTTCTATTTAAAGAATATGTGCGTTTTTGGGGATTTTGAGAGATCGCGCTAACACGGCCCTTGATTATGACTCACGGTAATTGAGGTAAGGTTTTCCTAGGAGGTGTGAGAGATTGACGTTCTACTTATACAGATGTGGGAGATGTGCATTTGGATGAACAATTCTCTTTATCAGCTTTACAGGGTTCCAAAATCAGGAATTAAACCAAAATAGGTGATTAATTTGTAATGAACTCTATTTTATTTATTAAAAGGAAAGAGCACATGAGTTCGCTTACTCCTGTGTTTCTTTGCCACGCTGTCACGATTTCGTCAGTTTATTTATTTAATCGATTATATTATCATATTTTTTCACATAAATTGTAATAAGCGAACAAAATGATTTATGGTAACTTAAGCCAAAAACATCAGAGCTTTTGAGAAATGTGAAAACTGCGTGTAAAATCGAAGAGGAGTAAAATTCGTTTTGGATAGAAGATGAACTCCTCCTTAACGGCTGGACAGATTTTAATGAATTTTTTTGTGTGTATTCAAATGGATTCGAGGATGGTTTAGATTCACAATTTGGGCCACTGGAAATGTTTTTTAATTTTTTTATTTATTTATAAGTAGTTTTCCCATATAAATTGTTCCTATCTGTCAAACGTTTGTATTTCGTGTCGTGCCGTTCTAAACTTTGACACATTCAGAATAACAGGACAGTTCGTATGTCATTATTTGTTTTATAATTTTGTTTGATAGTAACATGAAGTCTCTTTAAGATAATAAGAAAACAAATCCTCTTTTATTACTTTTAAGGCAGGACAACGTCTGCGGGGTCCACTAGTAGATGATTAAAATTATAATTTGCTTTTCAAACGTGGAACTTAATCTTGTTGGT
The DNA here is from genome assembly GCA_911387765.1 of Pyrgus malvae. Classification (NCBI taxonomy): domain Eukaryota; kingdom Metazoa; phylum Arthropoda; class Insecta; order Lepidoptera; family Hesperiidae; genus Pyrgus; species Pyrgus malvae. The sequence continues at coordinate 8,204,837 of OU426947.1, forward strand.
TTGAAATCCCTCTACGTTTCCGGGGATTTAAAGAGATGGAGCAAACAATACCTTGCTAAAGCTTCTCGGTAATTGGGGCAAGCTTTGTTTCTCGGAGGTGAGGGATTGTCGCTCGTCTTATACAGGCGAGGTACCTATCCATTGTAATATGTGCTTTAAAATTAGTAATTTCCTTTACACAGTACTGTTGAGGCGACTTATTTGGAATAGTTTTAATAGGACTCATAGAATTTACGAGTGCCACATTGAAGGTCATTATTAATTTAGCTCACCAAAAGAGGAACTTTTGATACATACAAGTAAAAGATGAGTGGATTAAAACCTACATATAAGATTCACATTCAGGTAAGGCGGTAGGAAAAAGTTGCTTCTAATTAACCATTAATATATTTTAAGGAGCAGCGATGGCCGAGTGGTAAAAGCCGCGGTCTTCTACGCGACCGATCCCGGGTTCAAATCCTCGGCGCGGACCTCTGACAAAGAAATTTGTAATGTGCGCATTTATCGCTGCTCCACGGTGATGGAAATTATCGTGATATTTAATTGATTACGATGTTTTTCATCGTCGTGCATGCCTGAGAGAAGATTATAATTTCTCGAAAACATGACGTCCACCAATCCGCACTTGGCCAGCGTGGTGGACTATGGCCTAAATCCCTCTCACTTGTGAGAAGGAGACCCGTGCCCAGCAGTGGGACATAAAAAAAGTTGAAAAAAACCATTAATATATTTTAAGGAGATCGGTGTTTGAATGTGCAATAGATGAATAAATTGAAATTGGCTTAGAATTTAATCTTCTTAGTTTGAAATTCCTGTGTGTTTTCGGGGATTTAGAGATCGCGCTAACACGGCCCTTGCTTAAGCTTCACGGTAATTGGGGCAAGCTTTGTTCCTCGGATGTGAGAGGGATTGCTGCTCTGGTCCTACAGAATTACCTAGCTGATTGCATGCATAGCATGATTACAAAATCATGTTCTTTGGAATGTTCAATTTTCTTTAGAAGTAGATGTTCAAGGCTCAGAATCATTGCACGTGGCGCAATGACCATACCGGACTGCCAGTCGAAGGGTCCCGGGTTTGATTCCCGGCGAAACAGAAATTTAAATGATGAGTTTAAATTTCTGTTCTCGGTCTAGGTGTTTGTATTCCTGTCTTTGTACGTGTCCATGGTACCCACGACACGGGGTATTAATTAACTTACTGTGGGGCTATGAGTGTGTAACGTTTATTATTATATACTGAACAGGCGACTAATCTGAAATTGACTCTATTTTTGAAGTCAAACTTCTTTTGGCGCGTTTGGATGAGAGTGAATGTGTGAGCTGCGCGCGCAGGAACGACATGATGAAGTTAGCCACAGAATATAGAAATAATAAAAACATATATTTTCAACACTGTATATAGTTACAGTACTTAGTGTCCATACTATAAAGTAGATAGATATTCATAAGCAAGTCAAGTCAGTGTTATGAAATATACTTAGTATTCATATGAATAATCAATTAAAATATTAATTTAAAATAATTATTACGTTAATAAAACATTTTTTATCTAAACAAAATCTTTTTGATTAACTTTGATATTTACCGTCGATTACTACTACGTTTGAGTTATTTTAATTACATAAGTACAAACACTATTTTTTGTTTAAATCATAAGAAATATAAAAACGAGCTTTTTGTTTATTTATTCGCCACATTTTCGAATTTTCATCAGTTTATTTATTTAATTTTTATTTATTTATTAGTGAGCAGCGATGGCCGAGTGGTAAAAGTCGCGGTCTTCTACGAGACCGATCCCAGGTTCAAATCCTCGGCGCGCACCTCTGACAAAGAAATTTGTAATGTGCGCATTTATCGCTGCTCCACGGTGATGGAAAATATCGTGATATTTAATTGATTACGATGTTCTTCATCGCTGTGCATGCCTGAGAGAAATTCATAATTTCACGAGAGCATGACGTCCACCAATCCGCACTTGTTCAGCGTGGTGAACTATGGCCTAAATCCCTCTCCCTTGTGAGACAGAGACTTGTGCCCAGCAGTAAGTCATAAAAAAGGTTGAAGAAAAAAAAAATATTTAATCGTACCTCGTCAAAGACTGTTAAATCCAACTGACTGGCGACAGCTTATTTCTCTACTCCACCCATGTGATGTTTTTACTAAAAGTAATTTTATAAGTAAACTTATTAAGGAAACAGTAATAAGTTTTCTTCATTCATCTTAGAACTTTAAAAACCTCCCTAACAAAAAATCACTTAGGGCCTTGTGCCACTAGGTTCACCATCTCCAAGTAAAGTGTTGATTAGTTACGTCCCAAATAAAGTTAATTGGCAAGTAAAAGCTATGAGTATAGTAAGTTTCTCATATGATTAGTGCTACTCGAACATCGTAAAATTGAAATTGAAGTTACGGGTGACTTTAACCGACAATTAGCGTACTTGTCACTTACTTAAAGGTGGTGAAAGAGGCTCCACGTCTTGCAGGCGGTGATTCTAAATAAAACGAGCACGTCATACCAAGCCATAATTAATTAATTTATAGTCCAATTAATGCCTACGTCTAACATCCGTAACCCAAACTACAGAAAACTTTCAAATTAAATTTACCTTACAGGCCTTCAGACTAAGTTGAAAGTCAATATAATAATGTGTTCTCAGCCTACATGGGTACGTTGTTAGTAAGTAATAATGAAGTTCTTGTTTATTGTAACATAATAAACAACAGAATTTTTAATGGATTTTTAGAGAAAAAAATATGATTACTCTACGAGTATTTTTATCCAACTGCTGGGTATATGTATTCTCTCAAAATTGCGAGTGATTTAGGCCCTAGTCCACTACGCTCTCTTCACCAACCTTGGAAGCCATGTCAGGCCTCCCCAATAATGAGGAAAGACTTGCGCCCAGCAACCTATAGTAAATCACTTGATTTTCTATACGTAAACTATAGAGTTTCTATCGATAATCAGTCGTTGATCCTTTTCGGAATCGTAAGGTAAATGGAAAAACTTAGGGCCTCTACTACTCTTATTGGAGCAGCATGTTGGAGTAAGCTCCAGGCCTCTCCAAAAACGGGGAGAGACTCGTCCCCAACAATAAGGGGTCGCAAAAAGTGACAGCCAGTCAAACTATAGTGTACTTAATCAAATACAATGAATCGAACGTTAATTCGAAGTGCAAAATACAACATTCGTCACAACAAACATTGTATTCTGGTAGCATTGTACGTTATAATTCCTCATTGTGTTCGTAGCCTTACGCAGATTTCGAGGTGCCGCTAGACAATGTGTTGTAATGGATTTCAAAGTATTCGCGCCAATTTACATCTTATCATCGTACAACAATACATCTCTGTTGTATACAACAATATTGCGCTCTCTGAGTCGTGAATCGTGAACGTATATTACGTTGTTTTGTTGTGTCATTACTGTTTATTTGTAAACAAATTTAATATAGTACAATGGAATCCTTATGACTTCTTAGTGACAGAGATCGCATGTGTAGAGTTTATACAGATTAAAATTTGCCATTTGCCACTTACGTCTGAAACCAACCTGTACCTGGACATTTTGCAGATAGTTCTAGTAGGGAAGCGCGCATGGTCCCTGTACCATCGGGATTAAGAATAGAGCTACGGTATCCCCTGCCTGATCATAAAAGGCGACTAATAGGGGGCTTCTTGAAGCGCGCATGGCTCGGCGGCTAGCGCAGAACGCAAACGTTCTACGCAGCTAAGCCAAACGGGCGCGGTCGGTTGTGAGTTGGATGACCGCTAGCGGCAAAAAATGTCATGCGCGTTTCCGTGCTTCGGAGGGCACGTTAAGCCGTCGGTCCCGGTTGTTGTCGATAGATAACAGTCGTTAAACCTTGTCGGAGGCCTTATGGGCGGTTTGAAAACATCCGACAGCGGGTTGGCCACTAACCCGCATCTCCACCAACCCGCATTGGAGCAGAGTGGTGGAGTAAGCTCCAGGCCTCCCCATATGGGGGAGAGACCCGTGCCCAGCAGTGGGACGCAAAAGGGTTGCAGCCAATAGGGGGCTTCTGGGGTTGTGGGCGGTGAGAGTGGGAGTTCGATCCGTTCAGCCAGCAGCCCCGGGTAGGACGGCGGTGTGTGCGTAGCCGCATGTCGCCATTAGCATCGGAAGGTGCAGGCGAGCAGATCCCAGGAGAGCTCTTTCAAAGATGGGCCCGTTCTCGGGCGCCGCGTTCCACTGGAGATCCCGGAGTTCTCCCCAAGCGCAGAGGCAGGCCACCGAGGGAGTTTTAGTGCGGTCAAATCCCACATAACCCGGTATCCCCTCCCAAGGTACCGAGTACCTTTTGAAGGTTTCCCCCCGATCCCAAAAAAATGGGCTCATGGCTCGGCGGCTATCATAGAATGCAAGCTATCTACGCTGCTAGATAGTGGCCGCTAGACCGCTAGTAAAAAAAGTTATATTCGCCGTCGGTTCCGGTTGTTATCGATAGATAACAGTCGTTAAACCTTGTCGGAGGCATTATGGGCTGTTTGAGAACATCCGACAGTGGGTTGGCTACTAACCCGCATCGCCGTCAACCCACATCGAAGCAATGCGGTGGAGTAAGCTCTATGCTTCGCACAATAATGGGGAGAGACGTGTGCCCAGCAGTTGGACATAATAAGGGTTGCAGTCAGGCTAATGGCCTTCCCTGCTTCGGCAGATTTTGTTGCAAACCTGAGTAACTCAACTGGAATTATGACGACGACAACCAGCATGGCGTACAATTCAATTCACGAAAGATGAACACTGCGCAGAAAGCATTTTTAGGTCCCCTTACAGGCGCGGGGTGAGGCGCGGGAAGAATGGAGCGACGCCATTGGTGCGCCAAATGGTGCGTCACTGGTGCCCAGTCGCTATTCGTCTATCGAGGCATTGACGCATTGATTTGATTGATTCATGAGTGTACATGCGCAGACGGCCGCCATTTGTGTTCAACTCTCGTGAACCAAACTATAATGGTTACCATGCCGGACTGCCGATCGGAAGGTTTCGGGTTCGATTCCCAGCGAAGCAGAAATTTGAATGATGACTTTCAATTTCTGTTTTCGATCTGAGTGTTTGTGTTTCTGTCTTTGTGTGTGTCCATGGCACCCACGACACAGGGTATAACTACCTTACTGTGGGGCTATGAGTGTGAAAGGTTATTTTATTTTAATTATAGCTTGTGGTACAGGTGGAAGTAATCTTCGGTCCAGGCCAGGAAGCAGTGACCCGCTTACAATATTTTCCACCCCAAGAGAAGGAGATCTACGCCCAAGGGAACCTGCTGTGAGGTTCGGATCTCGTTTTAGTGTGTATCCAGGGATTGTAATGGGGGGGGGGGGGCACCGCTACGAATTTACGGGCCTCATTTTAGTATAAGACTGAAGAAATTTTGGCAGTATTATTATTTCAGTAGCTTCATGTTATTAATGACTATGATTTTTTTATAAATTTCGTATGTGTATGTATCTAATATAATTTATTTAAAAAACTTTTTGGGTATGCGAAAATGTTTCAAAAATGATAAAATTTACGGACGGATTAGTACAGGCCCTTATGTGACCACATTATGTCGGTTCAATCAAGAGCCACTTGTTTAAGCGATTACATGTCCTGTCCACTTAAACGGGTTAAAAATTGAAGCCGATCATTTGTTTCTATTTTTTTTTACAAGCAGACCTGTAAACCAAAGAACTAATAACGTGATGGTTTGATGTTTGATCTATTTTCTTCCCATCCCAAAAAACATTCCTGTCTTGGAACATCAACATGTTAATATTATTTTATATAGAACAAATACGTGCAACCTTGAATGTGTTAAGACAAAGCAACTTAGAAACAATTTAGACGAATCAACAAAGAAAGTTAGAAGTTCAGAGACGTACGAAACTCTTCAAGAAGATCCTTAAATAAAGTATGGCATTTTCCCTTCGCCCTGAGAAAAAAATTGTTATAATCAAATCAAGGCTCGACATGTGTAGATTTTGAGACAATTAAGATAGTATTCTAGCAAAAATCAAGACTTTGTTGTGGGTTATATTCGTAATACTTACACAAACACACTCACACACTTTTCTTATTTCTTTAAAAAATGTTTACCCTTTATAAAATTAAAGTGTCTAAATCTTTGCAAGAGTACATTCACGAAATTTCAGCGGTCTGCAGACAGCAGCGGCCCTAGTGTGAGTTAGTAAACGCGCAAACGTTACTACTGCGTCAGAGTTAAAATTGGACAGATAGATCTTAACCTGAAAGGAATAAGGTCGATAATTAAATTCTTAACGCAAACGCGATAGTAACGTTTTCGCGTGTGCACACTTACACTAAGGCCTCAGATGGTTAACTATATTTACTTAGAAAACTATCTCGAATTGGGTCCTTAATAAACATTGAGAAACCAAATACAAGAGTTACTTGCAATCGTTTTATTGTAGATAGCTACAATTAACTCCATGAAAAGATATAACAGTGTATATACTCTGTTATATCTTTTCATGGAGTTGCACTTTAGACTGCCTCAAAAATTATGTTGTCTTTTTTCCGTTACATTTTTTTAAATTCTCTTTCTAATAACAAAATCAATTACCATTTCAACTATCCTTATTATTCCGAAATATGCTGGCAAACTACACAAAAAAAATTCACTACAGTGATTTGTGGAACAGTTTATTCTGTACGTAGAAATAATATCGGAGAATCAACAGATAAAGTTTCTTAACTTTCTCCTGTACCGAGACATACGAAAAGTCTCAAAAAGATAAATATTTTCTTAAATGAAGAGCAAGGCACGTTTTCCTGCGGTAGGCAACATTACTAAGAAAAATAAGTAATTCAAAAGGATCAGGTGGCAGAAAGGGCGTGACGGTAAGAATAAATATGGGACAGTGCTTTAAAAGAAGAAAGAAATCCTAATAGGTACCTGACAAGATCATGTCTTTATTCGTTTGTCTTTCTGGTGAGATCCTTAGAAGCACAATGGCTGTAATATTTTTGCTTCTCACTGCTGGCCACTGCTCTCTACCAATAATTAGCTTGGAACTTACCCCACCGCGCTGCTCCAATGCATGTTGGTGAAGAAACGGGTTAATAAAAACTCACTGTTGGATGTTTTCAAACCACCCAAAAAGGTTATGAATAGGTTTGACGACTCCTATGTTCCGATAACAAGTAGGACCGACGGCTTACGTGCCCTCCGACAACCGGAAAACGCATGAAATTTACCACTAGATCGGTGACTACCATCTCACTCACGACCGCGTCCGTTTTGCATAGTTGCACAAGCGCATAATACGAACATTATCATATTTTTTTAAAAGTCTCCAAACCCTCAAAACATTTCTGCCAAAGCACAAGTTAACAATGCCTTATATTTAATTTTAAAGATGTGCAAACTTCAATATAAGACAAATCTTGGCTGCAACCCTTTTCACGAACCACTACTGGGCACGGGTGTCTACCCATTATTGGGGAGGCCTGGAGCTTACTCCACCACGCTGCTCCAATGCGGGTTAGTGGCCAAACCGCTGTCGGATGTTTTCAAACCGCCCATAACCGCCCTTATCTATCGACAACAACCGAGACTGGCGGCTTAACGTGCCCTCCGAAGCACGGAAACGCGCAGAATTTTTTTGCCACCAGCGGTCAACCATCTCACACCGGACCGCGCCCGTTTGGCTTAGTTGCATAGATCATTTGCATTCTACGCTAACCACCGGGCCATAATACAAAGAGCGCCTGCCTTTCTAGAATCGGGCCATGAGCGCTACATAGAAATACAAAGCTACTTAAAAGTAATTTCGAACAATAAACAAAGAAAGTTAGAGTTCCGAGACACACCAAACTTCTCAAGAAGATAAATATTCTTAAATAAACAGTAAGTATGTACCTTTGTCCTTTAAATTAATGTTAACTAAGAAAAATGAGTCATTCCCAGGAAACAGGCGGTTGAAATGGTATGACCATTAAGGGATACTAAAATCAGTTCAGTAGTTTATTAGCTACAAACAAACAAAAATACGAAGCTTTACGTACTCTTTATATTAGACTAGCGGGATTTTCCCCGCTTTTTCAAAAAATTTCACTGATGCTTCGCTCCCATTAGTCGCAGTGTAATCGTATATAGCCTAAAGCCTTTCCCGATGAATGGACTATCCAATTTTCAAATCGAAACAGTAATTTCTGAGATTAGCGCGTTCAAACAAACAAACTCTTCAGCTTTATATACATATTACCTAGTATAGATTAAAGGAACAGAACCTGACTCACACTTTCATAAAATAAATTTTGCCAGAGGCCGTTCAAGATTAAATTGATATTTCGGATTCTATAAACGATTTTGCCTTGTTCTGCAGACGACAAATGGATAGAAAACTACGTATCTCGGATTGTGTGTTTAATAAATAAAAAGCTCACAAAAATCTTACTTACTTCCAATTTTTTTATTGCTAACTATCTTACATGTTTTCGTAGAATAGTAATTTTGAGCGTTTTTGAAGTGAAAACTTCTTTAGCGGCGTTGTGCACTTTTTTTGGAATGGGCAAAAAATGTTAAACTCGCGTCAACTACACGTGGCCAGATCGAAAATTCATAAGACGGAGGGGTGACAGCTGATGACGGCTCGACTGTCTATACTTGTAAAATTCGTTTATATCAAGTATTTAAATTATGGACATTGAACAAAGTGCGTCTATTAATGAAAAAAGTGACGAAGAAATAGTGAAAGAAAATGAGAAACTACTTTATAAAAATACTAGATAGAAATTAATACTGATAAATAAACAATATGCTCTTTATTTACGTGGCTGTAACACTTTTGCATCCCACTGTTGGCTACGGACCTCACCCCATTATTGGGGTAGGCCTGGAGCTCACTACAACTTTAATAATTAAATTCTATATCATATCTTGTCACAAATAAGTTAAGATGTTAGAACCAGTATCTGGTAAGTTTGTCAGCCGATCTCTTTTTAACCAATTTCGGAAAAAACAGTAGGTTCTCATGATGAACTTTAACGGTGAATACTTCGTAATCTTTGGAGTTATGAATTGAATTGTTCCCCAGTATCCGGAAAAATCACAACAACTTTTAATGATGTATTTATATGTTTGATGCATTACAAATGTTGAATAAATACATGACTAAAACGACAATGAAGAAGCCTGATGCAAATCTTTATTGAAAATAATAAATTAATTTACTTCTTTCTTAATTTTATATAATATAAATAAACAGTATATCTAAGTTAAATGACTACATTTTCTAGAAGAATAATGATGTAAATCATGTTTACTGACTTATACGTTGAAACATCTCCAATTACAATACATACTATTTACACTTTAGTTACACCAATACTGATTTATACATAGAATCTTCTCTCAAACGAGAGAATTAAACACATGCTCAGCAATTATTTGAATTGCTCAATAGTTTAATATACGACGACCGGCGTGGTTACCATGCTGGACTGCCAAACGAGGGGACCCGGGTTCCATTCCCGGCGAATCAGAAATTTGAATGATGAGTTTAAATTTCTGTTCTTTCTCTGGTATTTGTGTTCCTGTCTTTGTATATGTTCATGGGACCCACGACACAGGGTATTAATTACCTTACTATGGGGCTATGAGTATGTAACGTTTAATATATAAACGAGCAAGGAAAACAAAGATTGAAAATTCCATTTTCCCATAGCTACGAAGCCATGTCGTTAATCAATATTCTCAAACCCATTCCCAATCGGAAAACGTTTCAATCTCGATGGAAAAGTTGTTTTTCATCACAAAATGATTCCGCTTAAGGACAGGATCCACCTATAATTGGAAAATAATTTTATTAGTCTTCGATCGAAGACCCGGCGTCGTCGCCAAGTTTCAGCTAGAAAGCACAAACACCTCGTATTTTGTGTTTGACGTAAATATAATTTTAACATTTCCACAAATAATTGGTTAAGATTGCAGCTTAGTGCTTTAGCTTTACCAAGTTAAACTCCAATGCGGGTTGGTGGATATTCCAGTTACTGGTCATCGCGCTTTCGGATAACTTTAAACTGCCCTCAAGGTTTTACCGTTGTTGTTTATCGATTACAACTAGGACCAACCCCTTAACGTGCCCTCCGTATCACGGAATCACACATGAAATTGTTCACTACATAGCTGTCGACCATCTTACTTTATCAAATATTAAATATTTATGGTCTTGGAAAATCCTTGATAGGGGAATGTTGATTTGTTTTATTTTTATTCTCTTGGTGTATTTCAGAGTTATATCGAATAAAATTCACGGCACATTTATCAACACAAGTTATTTACGGGGCGTTATACCTAAATATAAGGCTATTAGGTGGCCTCCTCATCAGACTCGTTTAGGTAAGGTAGCCATCGCTTCACTCAGAAATCCGGCTGATTTGACCGACTGATTAATGACGACTTAATGACACGGTTTTGACTGTTATTTTGTAACATTAGACAAATGTTTTTGATTGACATTGGCATTGGCAATGACGACTTAATGACGCGATTTTGACTGTTATTTTGTAACATTAGACAAATGTTTTTAATTGACATTGGCAATATCTACAGCTCATGTGAGTCCTCAGTTGAAAAAATTATACCTCTGACTCTCATTTGGATAGCGAATATGCAAAATCCAAAGAGATACAGAATACCTATTGTTTAAACTCAATACACGAATGATTACAGATGATGATATGCTACGCACATTGGTAGCATAAATTTCAATATAAACAGGTCCATATATTGAATATAGGAAATGAAAGACCCAAAATTGCAATCATTTTATAAATGTTTTTTTTTTACATTAAAACACACTTGTAGAAAAAAGAGTATTCTTCGAAACCTCAGCATCTGTATATATGTAAGAAAGAAGCACCTAATAGTATTAAATAACAATATTTTTTGACTAAATTATAGCTGTTAAAGCAGTGAAATGAATCCAGCTGACGAAGCGAAGAGCATTTGGAATTAACCTAGGACACGTAATTTTTTAGACATGACGACGTCCAATAAATCGATGAACGCCGGCTGCACGCACGAAAAAGGGTGGCTCATTGTAAGTTACGCTCATTGTAAGTTACGAACAGCGCTTATACGTTGAGGCTTGAGCGTTCGGCTTGCGCAGTTCGTTGACTATTTATACAGTATAGTGAAAAAATAATGTGGTTTTTATTGAATTGTTATGACTTTGCCACGTTTAACTAATGTCCATTTAGCGTAGAACGCAAACGATCTATGCAACTAAGCCAAATGGGCGCGGTCGGATGTGAGATGGGTGACCGCTAGTGGCAAAAAAATTTCATGCGCGTTTCCGTGCTTCGGAGGGCACGTTAAGCCGTCGGTCCCGGTTGTTGTCGATAGATAACAGTCGTTAAACCTTGTCGGAGGCCTTATGGGCGGTTTGAAAACATCCGACAGCGGGTTGGCCACTAACCCGCATCTCCACCAACCCGCATTGGAGCAGCGTGGTGGAGTAAGCTCCAGGCCTCCCCAATAATGGGGAGAGACCCGTGCCCAGCAGTGGGACGCAAAAAGGGTTGCGGCCAACTAATGTCCATAGACCGACTTTACAGACCACCAACTTTATTCTTTATATCGTTATATATTTACTGACTAAGCACGCAAGCCACGTGGTGTTAAGTAGTCGCAAACCCTAGGACATCTTCTCATGGACACATAACGTTAAGCAAGCCTAAGTCATGCCTATGGCCGTATGCAGTTGTACTGCTACTAAGAAGGCTGATGGTCGCCTCATGTAAGTCTAGCCGGCAAGTGCACAATAGAATTCGTTCACGGTAAAGGTGGTTTCAGAGGTGGTACTTTCCCGGTTGAACCCTTAAAGTTCTACCACATACGTAACTATTTTAAAATCAGCCTTTACAAAGTACTCGCAGTTTATGACTGCTCGTCTCTCGGAATATTATACATTCAACACGCGGTAGAAACATTGCGTTTGCGGTTGGCCAATGCTTCTGAGGTTCCTCACCGCAGCGACACCTCTTCATTATACTTTGATACTCTTTTGCAATGGATTATATTTACTACAATCTAAAAGACCCGTCAGGATAGCTCTGTACTCTGTTTTAGTCAGCGGCTAGTTTTTTTTTTTTTTTCAATAATAGCATCGCAATCTCTGTGCATATTGTCAGCGTCAAGTATAATTTTTGCATCAAGTTTTTTACCAGTTTTGATGACACTGGACGAAGTTACAATTGTAAGCAACCCTCAGTAATAAGTCAGCCAATTTGACACTAATAATTGATTTAAGTAAGCAGCGATGGCCGAGTTGTAAAAAACCGCGGTCCTCGACTCGACCGATCCCAGGTTCAAATCCTCGGCGCGCACCTCTGACAAAGAAATTTGTAATGTGCGAAATTATCGCTGCTTCACGGTGATGGAAAATATCGTGTTATTTCATTGATGACGATGTTCTACATCGCCGTGCATGCCTGAGAGAAATTCATAATTTCTCGAGGGCATGACGTCCACTAATCCGCACTTGGCCAGCGTGGTGGACTATGGCCTAAATCCCTCTCAATTGTGAGAAGAAGACCTGTGCCCAGCAGTGGGACATAAAAAAAGGTTGAAAAAAAAATTTGATTTAAATATGCGAAGGTGTATTTGTTTGTTTGTCCTTATTTTTATCTCGGTAGAATAGTCCTAAACCCATTTATAATGTAACTTGTAAGTCAGAAATAACAGGAGCGTATTGTACAGCTGTTAATTAGTATGCAAGTGATCTACTCAATCAATCTATTGGATGGTTGAGTTATGCCCAGTTTTCCAAATAATATATAGAAATCTGTGACCAGTAGTGCAATACATAAAGTATTACAGCTAAATAAGTACTAGTATAATATCGCACAGTGTAGCAACAAATAGTAAAAGACGTGACCTTCAAAGGTTAATGACACTATAATGACATGCGTGCAATACCCAGAACCTCTCAATATGCAAGCGAACTACGCTTCTGGGCAGCTGACCATCAGTGCCAACTCTCCCAAACGCCAACTGACTGAATGGAAATAACATATGGGCCAAAAATTCAATCCAATACCTGGTCTAGCCTCCACCCTTACTTGCTACAAAAAAAACAGGACGCACTCCGGTAGTGTCGGCAGAAGTGCGTTTTTGATATTTTAGAATGGTTAGGGAATAATTTCGCACGAATAACTTTTATTGTCAGTATTATTTTTCATCTAGTATTTTTATATTATTATTTTTCATCTAGTATTTTTATAACGCACTCACTCATTTTCTTTCACTATTTCTTCGTCACTTTTTTCATTAATAGATGCACTTTGTTCAATGTCCATATCTTAAATACTTGATATAAATGAATTTTACAAGTATAGACAGTCGAGCCGTCATCAGCTGTTACCCCTCCGTCTTACGAATTTTCGATCAACCCACGTATAGTAGACGCAAGTTTAACATTTTTTACCCATCTCAAAAAAAGTGCACAACGCCGCTAAAGAAGTTTTCCCTTCAAAACTATACCCCTCCTCGATAAGGCAAAATATTTTAATATTTCATCACGATGTTATCACCGCGCGTGTATGAGCATTTTATAACTCTCAAACGCATATCATGTCCACCAGCGTTGGATCTCAATTCCGAGAGATCTGTGCCCAGCAGTGGAACTTCGTATTGTTAGATGGGAGCAAATACTAATAATAGTAAGGAAACTACTTCACAATATCACAGTACTATCATCATAAATATAACAATCTTGATTTTTTGTTAGGTGGATATATTAAGATTATATCCATATTTTTTTGACAATTACCTTTCACAGTCAACTACCCAATTGATTAAGAAAAAGAAAAAAACTGTCAGGAAAATACGCTCAATACAATCCAAAGGATTTTTTTATTGATAAAATTTGGACAACTATTTATGGCTTTATTACTATTTTATCGGATCAAATCTTAATATATATAATTCTTGTGTGAGTGTGTATGTCACTGAACTCCTCCTTAACGGCTGGACAGATTTTAATGAATTTTTTTGTGTGTATTCAAATGGATTCGAGGATGGTTAAGATCCACAATTTGGGCCACTAGAAATCAAGCAAACATAGATATGTCTTGTCTGAGGTCGTATGCAGTTACGCTGCTACTCTACGGCTGGAGGTCGCCTCATGTAAGTGTAGCCAGTAACTGCACCTTTCCGCCGAAACACAATAGTGTTGGTTCACGGCAGAAGTGGGTGCAGCGGTGGTACTTCCCCGGGCGAACCATAATAGTTCTACCACATACGATTCAAAAAACGTTTTTTATTAAAAAAATATCTTTTTTAGTTTATTTTTTTTTCAAATGTATGCGGCATAAACGAAATTTTTCGATTGCAATGAATAATATTAGGTTGTTGACAGATCTAAGTGACTGCAGTGTTCGACAATACGTCTCCATTCGATAGATCTAGAGGGTAGACAAATTTTTCATTCTATTCTACAAGCATTGCGATAGTCACTTTTTTAGCCCACTATATAGGGATTAAGAATAGAGCTACAGTATCGCCTGCCTGATCGTAAGAGTCGACCAAAAGGGGGCTTCCGGAGTTGCGGGCGGTGAGAGTGGGAGCTCGACCCGTCCAGCCAGCAGCCCCGGGAAGGACGGAAAGAGCGCATCTGCTCTCCTGAAGATGAGCCCGTTGTGAGGCGCCACGCGTGGAGGTGACCGTGCGTTCCACTGGAGATCCCGGAGTCCTACCCCAAGCGCAGAGGCAGGCCACCGAGGGGTTTTAGTGCGGTACAAATCCCACATAACCCGGTATCCTCTCCCAAGGTGCTGGGTACATTTTGAAGGTCCCCCCCCCCCCGAAACCAAAAAAAGGTCTAATTTGATTCTTCAAGGATTCTTCGTACCGATAATACTAATTTTATGAGTTCGTTGACCTTACTTTGCATTATTACGTCGTCAGTATGGCCCAATATGCATACGAAGTTGGCTTCCGGTCCTAAGTGGGCGGCCTTCAACTTGTCTATTTTAGATTCAATAGACGCCAGACTGATCACATCGCGAAACATTTATATTAACAAATGATTCGAGCGCAAGGAAATAATAATGAATCTTATTTTTTTATGTGTACAGTTTAATATCAAACAAAACAAACAAGCTAAGTGAAAAAAGTGTAGACCAAGCAACAGACGTAACTAGGTATGTAGTATACGCATACAATACTATTTTAATAATTTTCAGAGTGGTTATAATCTTATTTGCAGTGGGAAGCAATCCTGGAGCGTACTCTACTACTATCCAATCTGATTAATCTGTGGTTACATTCATTAATTTGTGAAAAGATTCTCCTTCTGCGTTTGTATCGGCTCGTTCATACCATTAAACAATAATTCATAATTTATTTATTGCAGTCTTGCTTATAATTAAGATAAAAGCCATCCTATGTCCTTTCCCAAGGTTCTCCCTATCTGTGTTCCAAATATCATTAAAATTGGTTCAGTAGTTTAATCGGGAAAGCGTAGCAGGCAGACAGACAGACAGAGTTACTTTCGCATTTATAATATTAGTAGGGATAGTAGGGATTAGTAGGGGTAACAATACAATTTCATTTTAGATTGTATCTTCTTCTATATATAAAAATGAATTGCTGTTCGTAAGTCTCGCTAAAACCCAATAACGGCTGAACCGATGTGGCTAATTTTGGTCTTGAAATATTAAATATGGAAAAATTGGGAAATTAATAGTAAAACAACTTATTTTATTTTCCTAAATCGTTAGTAACTGTCAAACATTGGCTCTTCGCGCCATCGTCCTGAAGTTTGACATAGTTTGAATAACAATTCGTCTGTCACTATTTGTTTTATAAGTTTTATTGACAGTAAAATAAAAACTCTTTGAGATAATAAAGAAACTAGTTAATCTTATAAGGCAGGACAACGTCTGCGGAGTCCACTAGATTTAAATACATTTTCGTCTTTCATTTAGGCTAAAAATTCATTTGTAGAACAGAAATATTCAAAACATAAGAACTTTTTTTAATTTGTTTATAAAAATTGAAAGTGAACAGGTTGGTATATTTTTTTACGAATTTACATACATGATTCTAGTATGTAGATGCAAGTTATGGTGAGAATATTCAAATCTGCAAAGTATTTCCGGCAGGATACCATTGGCTTTATTTATATATATATATATATATATATATGAGTTTATTTAGGCTTTATTTATATATATATATGAGTATTCTAATGCATTTCTTTCGTAATATGAATAGCTTATCGACATAGTATGCCGTACTGGAGCCACGCATGGGCATAGAAAGCACTTATTGCTCTTTTAAAGTTTGGTGTTTTTTTCAGCTCATAAAGTGCATAGGTGAATCGAGACAATTTACTGATTAAATAAAAAATTAAAAAGAATGACTCATCCACACTATTATTAAATATTATAAATTCGAAAGTAACTCTGTCTGTCTGTCTGCTACGCTTTCCCACTTAAAATCCTGAACCGATTTTGATGAAATTTGAAACACAGATAGAGTGGAATTTGGCAAAGGACATATGATGGTTTTTATCCTACTAGAAGACTAGTATCGAATATTTATAAATTGAAGTAAAAGTTAATGTGGTTTTCATTATTTTGTTATGACGTTATCACGTTAAACAATCGTCCGTAACCCGACTTTACAGAGAACATTTTTTTTTTAATAATTTTTCGTGGTCCTAAAACTGCCGTACCACGCATGGTATTCGCTCCGCAAGAAAGTATATACCTTGACTTGCCTAACCCCTTACATCCCTTTAGATCTGGGCTTATGCTTAAAAGCCGGCCTTGTACAAAGATTTTATTCATATAAGCAGAAGAAACCAGAGTAAGTTCTATGTGTCATTATTTCCACACGTATGACTTACAGAAGTGCTTTTTTCGTTTCATAAACAGTGAAGATTCGCTGTTACGTCACAAATTTACATGTTTGGACCGTTTCAGTGGGAATGATCGTTATTAGACTAAGCCTTGTGCGTCAAATGTACAAAAGGATGCTGTTTGTGCGCCTAAATGGCTCTGTTACCGTAGAGACAGCAAAAAAATTGCGATCATTTTTGGCACGTTCTGACTTTATACTGGTTATCTTACTGTTTCCGCGTGGTTTTGATCTACCGAAAGGAGGAGGTACGTACCGCGTTCGACTGTATTTATTTTTATAAAGTTATGTTCGCAAGTTACAGCGTCACCAGTGGTCCGATTCTTATTTTATTATATAGCCACCGTGGGAGTTAGAATCTCGTCCAGAATGTGCCACTATTGTCACCGAGTTAATGGGATCCCAGGGAAATCGAGAAAGAACTCTCAATTTTTATAGGGACACACTTTGTTTTTCACATACTTTGTTTTTATTGTTCGAAAATTTACACCCTCGAAATGATCGTATTATCACCATGTCAGAATCTGACGGTGGTATGCATAGTCCTTTCGTTTGATACCCGTATCGGGCGTATTTTTATTACTCGTAGGTTTTAAAGGATGTATTGTATTTTACAAGTTCAGCCATTTCTGACACCCATAATAGATAGATTGTACAAAAATATGTAATCCGCCATTTTATTGCGGCGGCCATTTTGAATTTACAACAATATTATATACATATTGCATTGTCATTCAAGCGTAACGTATCTACAAAATTTTAACTCAATAGGTTGAAAATTGAGATTCAATATTTCACCCGAACAAACATAGGTTAAAAAAAACTTGCAAATCCTTTAAAGTGCAGAAATGTTTAAAATTATTTTCACTTCGTCACTTATCGATCTTACTACCTTAGTCTGAACTAAATTGGTTAAACTTGATCCAAAATTTATTTTGCAACCCTTAGCAAACCTATGAAATATACTTATACATATACTTATATATACATAAAGACTATAGTGTAGTTACTATCGGTACACTTTCGCCGTTCAATTCCGGTTAGCGGCTGAACGAAGCCGATAAGGTTCCGTAATAATAACGTATTGTCATGTTTAGGGATTATGGTAAGCGATATAAATAAAATTGTAAAGAACAATACCAAAGAAACTTTTCTTGGCCAGGCGAAACAAAATGTAACTGAAATTAAAGGTAATTATTATTAAAATAATACCGTGCAAATCCGAGGACATTATTGCGTACTATTAGCAATTGTAAATTATAATTGTAATTCTTTGTTCTACCGATTCTCTTTTACATGTTTAAGATTACTGAAAACTAAATGTGTCCCACGAATTCACGCACATAAAAAAATCGATACCATCCATAACTTGGAGTTATGTGACCCAGTTTAGCCCCAAACTTAAATCCTTTATTTTACTCTCTTAGGGTTTAATTTTCCATAAACGCTGTAACATCTGTTCAATGGTTTCTATATAGGGACCAGTAGCCCAATCTTTAAGTAAATTAGTGAAACATAGTTCCGATATTTCATTGATTTTATTTATTTTACAACTTTTGTACACAGAAATTTAATTAAGAGTAAAGGACATAAGATATGACATGAAATATATTACAAAAGTACTGCTTATACCTGAATTGCAATGATTGAGTGTGTGTACGCAAATCACATCTATACATATATGTAATGTATGTATGTAAAAATGAATGCTTGTCTGTTTGTCCTTTATAGAATCATAAACTATGCATTTGATCATGTCATGATCTTCAGCAAAGTGTAGTACATTAGCCCACAAATTTTTCTGAGCTGGAGTCTGTCTGTTCCAACTTATCTCTGAAACGGCTGGACCGATTTTGACGGGACTTTTACTGGCATGTAGCTGACGTAATAAAAAGTAACTTGGGCTTTTATAAAGTCTTTCAACCTTTTCTAAAACCAGCTAATTTAAATGGGACATAACTTTAATAATAAATATAATTTGATTATGAAATGGAGCGGAGCCGAGTGGTTACGGCACCGGTCCCTGAAACAAAAATTGTGGATTCAAAATCGAGCATGCCTGATTATGTATTATTTGCTGCTTCGGCTCACTTAGAGGGATTTGGCTATAGTTTATCAAACTAGTCAAAGGCCCATTGGTGGAAGCAACATTTGGTAAACAAATAAATTATTAGCTCAGTAAAAAATAATTTTTTTGAAGTGGAAGCTTCTTTAGCGGCATTATGTACTTTTTTTGGGATGGGTAAAAAATGTTAAACTCGTGTCAAGACACGTGGCCTGGTCGAATATTCGTAAGACGGAGGGGTAACAGCTGATGGCTCGACTGTCTGTATACTTGTAAAATTGGTGTATATCAAGTATTTAAAATATGGAAATTGAACAAAAGAAAATGATTGAGTACTTATAAAAATATTAGATGAATACCTACTGAATATACTAGATGAAAAATAATACTGATAAGTAAAGCAATTCGTGCGAAATTATTTCCTAACCATTCCAAAGTATCAAAAATTCACAACGTTAATGTTTTCACTTCTGCCGGCACTCTCGGAGTACAACCCGTTGTTTTTTTTTTCATGACTAACTACAAACTTCTCTTTTATTCTTATCGAAAATCGTCGTACAACACAAAGTTAGCTCTGAACACCTAATAATGAACTAAAAAGAAAAGACAAATAAAAGCCCACGGATAGAAGTGAGCTAATGGATGTTGAAGGTCAATAAACCCTGGATGCGGCCGGAAATACCACTCGCCTTAGGAATTAACGCCTTAAATGAGAACCGATAAAATAATCACCCCTTAATAAAATTTCGATTCCACTAAGAAATTAACTCTGAATCCTTTTAAGAACAATTCTTTGTTGGAGTGCTAGAAAGGGAATGTATTGCGCGGAGTTAGAAGAAACTTTTTATAAAGAATTATATTATTATAAATTCAAAAGTATTTAATTTGGATGATTGATGCTCAATGAATGCATGAACGGCTGAAAATATCGAGTTAAAATTCGGTACAGAGATAGATTATAGTCTGGAAAAGTACAGGCTTTTTTATGGCATCGGGGGGGAAATCTTCAAAAGGTACTCGGCACCTTGGGAGAGGATACCGGGTTATGTGGGATTTGACCGCACTAAAACCCCCTCGGTGGCCTGCCTCTCCACTTGGGGAGGACTTCGGGATATCCAGTGGAACGCCCTGGTGACCTACACGCTCGGCGCCTAGAATGGGCCTATCTTCGGGAGAGCAGATATGCTCTCCTGCACCTTCCAATGCTCACGGCGGCATGCGCCATGTGGCCACGCACACACCACGTCCTTTCCTGGGATGCTGGCTGGGCGGATCAAGCTCCCGCTCACACCTTCTACAACCCCGGAAGCCCCCTTTTAGTCACCTCTTACGATCAGGCAGGGAATACCGTAGCTCTATTCTTAATCCCGAAGTTACAGGGACTGGGAAAATGGACCTACTGTTCCCATGGCTATATATCCCACGGGAACAATAAGTCCATTTTTTTCCAGTCCCTGTGACTGGTATAATCTCTCTAAAATTCGGATCACCCAAGCGAAGCCATGTCGGACAGTGATCCGACGCTCTTATGAATTACTAGTGAGTAGTAATGTATGCATTTGTTCTGCCACCCCGAAGGCCGAGCACCTTTCCACTGAATCACATCAGAATTGCTTCACGACATAATTGGGTCCAGATGCAGGGTGATACTTCCCCGGTCGAACCTCTAATAGTAGGGGAGCCGACGATCCAAAATGCAAAAATTTACTCGAGCGTCATGTGAACCTAGTGCATTTTGAGATTTGATGGTAAAAATGAAAAAGTAATACAACTTGTTCCGGTTAACTGGTGGGGAAAACATCTATACAGGTTTTCGAAAAGTTTAGAACCAAATAATTTTTAGAGGTCCGGTAAAACACTGAGCTCGTCAATTTGAGATAGAAAATAGTTAATATATATTAGGTAATGTTTCAGTGATCTGACGATTTCTTTTGGAAAAAAAAACAGTCGGGACGGACACAAAACTGCTAAATAAAAAAATGACATTTCGCCACTATTGGTCAAGTTCGCATTGTTATTGTATTTCTATTGAAAAACAAGTTATCAAACGATAACGTCACGTTCTAATCTGCCTATTTTCACAGCCGGAAATAAGAGAAAATATATAAAAACTTCAGCGTTCCTATATAGACGACGTTTTTAATTATGGGAGTACTCAAAAGGATGCAAGATGTACCTCTTACCTTAATCTTAAACGCTCGAGTAAATACAAAAAATCCCCTCTTGGGCTCCTCAATTATATAAAGTTCTACAACCTAAAAAAATAGTAAAAGTAAAAAAGGGTTCATGACCAGCGTATGCTTTCCTCCTTACTCGCCTATTCTCGTTATACTTACGTAACAAATCATTATATAACCACGTTACCGAGAGACAACGCAACGTTGTACGACTTCCTAAAGGGTTCAATAGACAGCGAAGCCACTACAAATTGTGTCAATGACCTCGATGCATAATTAGATTATGTGATTCAATGAATTGGTTACCAGGTCACCGGCTGTTCATCGGTATTAGATAATTTTCAATGCCGGTTACGATTTGATTATAATTGTTAACGTTGGCTTTAATTTGGCTGTGTGCTTTGAACTTAGGAGCGAAATTTTACTTCCTTTTTAATAGGTTTCTTTATAGTGTCTGTCTCATTCATAACGAAATATCAGAAACCTCTTGAAGCATAAAAATGAAATTTCGCAGGATGGTAGTTTATAGTTTTTTGAAGTGAAAACTTCTTTAGCGGCGTTGAGCACTTTTTGTGGGATGGGTAAAAACTGTGAAACTCGCGCGAGGTCACGTGTGCTGAACGAAAATTTCGTAAGATAGTAGAGGAGACGAGGAAGATCGACCTTCACCGATCTGATAATTCGATGAGACATATTTTTTACCAAATATAATTTATAAACATATATGCTTATGATAACTTGACTATCGAAAAGTGTTCATAGCTATTTTTAATTTAATGAATTTTAATCAATTTTCTTTCATATCACCTTCACTCTTGTAACAACCGAACGAGTGAATATCTTCACCGGCTCTTAGACCAAGATGGAGGGGTGACAGCTGATGACGGCTCATCTGACGGCTGTTTATACTTTTTTTTCTTCAATTATGGCATTGCAAACTCTGCATATTGCCAGCGTCAAGTATAATTTTATCTTAAAATTCGTTTATATCAAGTATTTAAAATATGGACATTGAACAAAGTGCATCTATTAATGAAAAAAGTGACGAAGAAATAGTGAAAGAAAATAAAATACTAGATAGAAATTAATAGGAACTGATAATTCAAGCAATTCGTGCGGAATTATTCCCTAACGATTCCAAGACATCAAAAATGCACAACGTTAATGTTTTCACTTCTGCCGGCACTCCCGGAATGCAACCCATTGTTTTTTTTTTCTTTAATTATGGCATCGCAAACTCTGCATATTGCCAGCGTCAAGTATAATTTTATCTTAAAATTCGTTTATATCAAGTATTTAAAATATGGACATTGAACAAAGTGCATCTATTAATGAAAAAAGTGACGAAGAAATAGTGAAAGAAAATGAGAGAGTACTTTGTAAAAATACTAGATAGAAATTAATAGGAACTGATAATTCAAGCAATTCGTGCGGAATTATTCCCTAACGATTCCAAGACATCAAAAATGCACAACGTTAATGTTTTCACTTCTGCCGGCACTCCCGGAATGCAACCCATTGTTTTTTTTTTTCTTTAATTATGGCATCGCAAACTCTGCATATTGCCAGCGTCAAGTATAATTTTATCTTAAAATTCGTTTATATCAAGTATTTAAAATATGGACATTGAACAAAGTGCATCTATTAATGAAAAAAGTGACGAAGAAATAGTGAAAGAAAATGAGAGAGTACTTTGTAAAAATACTAGATAGAAATTAATAGGAACTGATAATTCAAGCAATTCGTGCGGAATTATTCCCTAACGATTCCAAGACATCAAAAATGCACAACGTTAATGTTTTCACTTCTGCCGGCACTCCCGGAATGCAACCCATTGTTTTTATTTTCTTTAATTATGGCATCGCAAACTCTGCATATTGCCAGCGTCAAGTATAATTTTTGCATCACGATTTTGCCAGTTTTGTCACTAAGTCGTTAGTAATCACTTAGTCAAGTCACTCAGACGTTCAAGTAAAGCGATGGCTTCTTTACAAGAACGTGACCAATGGAATTAGGGAGGCAAGCCGAAAAAACATATTTTCGCGCTGTTATTTTAATTCACAATATTCGTGCACTTTAATTAATCTATATCGAACAAAATGCCATCAAATTTATCCGATATAACTCAAAAATACACCAAGAAAGTAAATGGCCATGACCAACCATGGCCGGATTGAGGAGGTTAAAGGTCCCAAGTTAGTATGAAAATAAGTTCCTTCATTTGATGAGTGTAAAGTAAGGAATAAAAGGTTGAGTTTACACTGGGTCCCATAAAATCGGTTAAACTGCGGGGCACAACAAGTGTCCCGCAGTTTCTCCAATGTTTGATATCTGGACGTTGCTACAGTTAGCATGACTATGACCTCAGTGCCAAGCATTGCGATATAAAAAAGAGTTAAAAGAATCTACATCATTTTACGCACGAAAAATTTAAGAGTTAAAGCACACTTAAGCATTGAACATCTATACTCGTTCGATACGTATTTTTCATATATATCCTAGTTCTGCAATATAAATATTACACACAAGTATTTATCGCGTTAATAATATAGCAAGTACCCTCGAACAAGGTTTTGGGTTAAATCACCAAAATTCCTAGCTACGAAAATTATGTCAACTCCAGCGGAAGCCGAAATGGCCGTCTTGGTTGTAAATTATAATCCCTCATTGAAACGGCGCTCTAAATGTGCTATTTGTTGTGCTAATATTATGATACAGATGCATTGTTTAGAATAGCTTCATTTCACTGTTTTACACTTTTAGTTTAAAGTACCTGGATAACCCCGCTTTGCCCGACTAAAACATTTTTGTAAACTAACCTAAAATTTCGTAACTTGAAAAAAAAAAGGAAAAAATAATCAAATAAAAGACATCTGGACTTGAACCGGGGTTTACGCGTTTCGGGACCGCTCGAGTTCCCACCTGAGCTGGTTCTGTGCTGTGCTGGGTTCGCTCACTTAGAGCTGATTTACATTGATCCACTGGCCAGCGTCGATGCATTCCAGCGCTGGATCGGCATTGCTACTGGATCAGGCCGCTTACATTCAATTCAGTAGACACTCTTAGGGTGACCACAAGTTTACAGCAAAAATGAGTATTCCGCGTCTTGGAAAGCGCAGGCAATTAAAATACTGTCAAAAAATTGTTTCATACTTCTTCATGCGAAAAAATTCTAAATCTATGGCTTCATGATGCGAATAAATTGTTTGAGGAGTAACGGATAAAGGAAAAGCTTATTTGAGAAAAAGATAAAGAGAGAATTCTTCAAAAAATGTGTTAGACATTTTTGACAAAATTGTATTGTATACCAGACGAACAGAAGTGTGGTCACTATAAGAGTACGCAGCGGAGGCTGCCCAGTGCCCCGTTGCGTTTACACAACCCAGTGACAGTGTTACACAACCCAGTGACAGTGGCGCGAGGAGCGCGGCCGGGGAGGTCACTGGATTGAAAAATAGGAATGATTCTGTTCCGATCCAGCGCTGGACACTGGACGCTGTACTCGATTGAAACGTGTTTACATTGATCCAGTGCCAATCCAGCGCTGGAATGCAGTGACGGTGCATTTCAGCGCTGGATCAATGTATATCGACCATTAGTGAAGGTTATAACAGCACAATAAAATTAACTAAATGAGAAAACATACCATTTTGAAATGTGCTTAAAGTTCTCTACACTACCAACTTTTTCTTACTTACCATTCGTACTTACCAATTTTCTGTACTTACTTAGGTGTGTTTTCCATCATTCTTATTGAGAATATTAAGCTAAAAAGTTATGAAAGAAATACAACAAATTCATATTGGCGCATATTAGTTAGTTAGACTTATTAATTAGTTAGTCACCACAACCTTGAGTTGGTAAGGAACCGTGTCGTTACCGTAATATCTACTTAGGTGTATATTCAGTACCAATGTTATAATAAGTTTATATATCACCAGCTGAAAAGTAAAAGCGTTAAAACATAAAACCATACAAACATACATTAGTATTAGAGTAGATATTATTTTAGTGCCGTCACCATAACCTGTTAGTGAGAGTTAGTGAGAAAACATGCCATTTGGTTATTATTGCCTGTTTTAATAACAGGGCATGCGTGAAGTCCCTTCGATACGCACCATTTCGCCTTCCCTATTGGCGCCGGGTCCCTGTCTGGAAAACCGAATATGTAAGTTATTTGAATACAAAATTTAAAATATGCAAAAGGGGATAAGTTTTAATAGCATTATAGTAAACAAAGGACAAATTTATAAAAGAAAATGAATGGAGAAGCAGAGATGAGCCTGCCTGTCTCGTGGTGTTAAGCGGTCGCTGCAGCACATGGATGCATTATGCATCCTCAAGCAAGCCGTAGTCCTGCCTGTGATCGTAGGCGATAGGCCGGGTTTGTTTCCCGGCGAAGCAGAAATTTGAATGATAGCTTTAAATTTCTATTCTCGGTCTGGGTGTTTGTGTTTCTGTCTCTGTGTGTGTCCATGGTACCCTGCCCTACTGTGGTGCTATGAGTGTGTAACGTTTCACATTAAGCATGATACCACTATTAAAGAATCAGAGAATAAATGGTTTTACAGAAAAATATATGCTAAAAAAGTTCTAAAATATGATCCCGTTTTAATATAAACATTAAGATTAATAAGATTTTCAATAAAATAAAAGTATTAAATACAGCAATCGGCCATGTTATCTGAAACGCCAATAAAAAGGAATGACGTCAAGTCTCAGTAAAAGTCATCGTGTTGCTTGAAGTTTGACGAGCAAGCCGACGCTATGACACCTACGAGCGTTTTCGCGCTTAATTCAAATTACATAGTAGAAAATACATTAATTTACGTTAAAACTTAAGTTTATTGCTGAAATAAACTTTTTTTCGAAACTAGGAGACGTGTACCTACAATAAGGAAAGGTATTTAAAAATCTGTCATCATGCCCTTTATAAAAAGTATTAGTACCACCATTTATTACTACTTTAGTACCACCCATAGTTAAAATATTTTAATCTGATTTATGCTACAGTGATTATATCCATAGATACGAATATAATAGCCACTCATATGTAACAAGTAGTATGTTGCCTTTATATTTTTTGCGGCAGTCTAAAACAGTCTTTGTTCAAAAATGTTTTTTTTATTGCAATGGATGGATGGACTTAAATAATATTTGCCGAACAATTCCCCCAAACAATGCCTGTTTTTTTTTGTTCTATAGCAGCCTATGAAATAATTAACAAGTCCGTCCCATAAAAAACTTATTTCTATCTATCAAAATCCCTATCTCTTTATGTTACCTTAGCGGCCGCCCGCAAATTTGCCCACATATCACAATGTTACATAGCTCCTTCCTCAATAAATGAACTATTTAACACGAACAGAATGTTTCTATTCGAACCAGTAGTTCCTGAGATAAGCTAAGTAATACATAGTTTTAGTATTACTCGCATCTATGAGCAGGTGGAAGTGGGTTTATAGTGTGTCATACGATCAGCTGTCACGTGTGCCCATTATGTACCCATAGCCATACTGTTATCTCAACTATATAATATGTTTTTTTTAAATGAGTGAAAATGGGAGTTTTTTCCGCCGCCTTATTTCTTTCAGCTAGCTATTTCTTTCATCTAGCCCAAACGAACACCAAAAGGCGATGACCGGAAAAAAGTGAAATTAATTAAGCAAATATTTTGTATTCTTAATATGAAATAAGTATTTTTGATTAGATTTGATGCGCGTTTAAACAAACAAACAAACAAACTTTCAGCTTTATATTATTAGTGCAGGTAGATTAGTGGTGTCAAAACATTTTTTATTTTATCTTGACACCTTAACTCCTTAAATGACAAGTGACAAATGTCATCATGAGCTCTTGGGCTACAATGAAAGTGCATCACTGATGTCAACAAATGCGTCACGCACGCAGCGTTAAGGTCCTTGACCTTACGCTCACTTCCGACCGCTTTACATTATGTAATGTTAACGCGCCTACACACATTTATTTTTTTGACGGTTAAAAAACGCTACGTATTATGATTAGTACATGCTCAAAGACAAAATGTAAATTACTGCTATTCGAATTAAAAGTGTCAGTGGACCATTAATTAACCAACAACGGAAGATATTTCATTTCACTTAATATTTGATTCAAAAGAATGCTGCTCGGAGCTTATTGCCGCCTCCTTTTTTTCTCTCAGCTCAACAAATTTAGCCCAAACTGGGGCACTGAAGTCATAACCGAAAAAAAATACATGAAAAAAAAACAACGGTTTGCACTCCGGTAGTGCCTGCAGTTGGAATGGTTAGGGAATAATTTCGCACGAATTGCATTTTTTATCAGTATTATTTTTCACCTAGAATTTTCAGTAGGTTTTCATCTAGTATTTTCATAAAGTACTCACTCATTTTCTTTCACTATTTTTTCGTCACTTTTTTCATTAATAGATGCACTTTGTTCAATGTCCATATTTTAAATACTTGAAACGAATTTTACAAGTATAGACAGTCGAGCCGTCATCAGCTGTCACCCCTCCGACTTGGTCTAAGAGCCGGTGAAGATCGACCTTCACCGATCTGATAACTCGATGAGACATATTTTTTGTCAAATATAATTTATAAACATAGCCTATGATAACTTGCCTATCGAAAAGTGTTCATAGCTATTTTCAATTTAAAAAGTTTTCACTTCAAATATATTGTTATTGCTTTCTTTCTTTCATGAGCTCCTGGGCTACAATTTTACTGCATCAGTGATATCAACAAATGAGTCATACAAGCAGTGTTAAGGCCCTTGACCTGACGCAGTACTTCCGAACGCTTTAAATTATGTGATGTTAATGTGCCTACAGACATTTCGGTTGGCGGTTAAAAAAACGCTACGTATTGTGATTGCCGCTTAGAAGAACCTGAATACCAACCAGATGTACTCGGTAGGCTTTGTAGAGTTAGGATATGAAGATTTGTAAAGGATTGATTATTATTTATCTACCTATATTTTAATTATCTTTGAGTTAAAATAATTTGATCAGTGAATGCACTGCAAGCTTTTGTCTTGGAAATAAAAATTACTTTGAAAGACTGCACAGTTCAGCGTTACATGGATATTATAATCGACATCTTAATATATATAATTCTTCTGTGAGTGTGTATGTCACTGAACTCCTCCTTAACGGCTGGACAGATTTTAATGAATTTTTTTGTGTGTATTCAAATGGATTCGAGGATGGTTTAGATTCACAAATTGGGCCACTGGAAATGTTTTTGAATTATTTTTTTATTTATAAGTAGTTTTCCGATATAAATTGTTCCTATCTGTCAAACGTTTGTATTTCGTGCCGTGCCGTTCTAAACTTTGACACATTCAGAATAACAGGACAGTTCGTATGTCATTATTTGTTTTATATTTTTGTTTGATAGTAACATGAAGTCTCTTTAAGATAATAAAAAACAAATCCTCTTTGAACAACGTCAGCACCCGGGCGGAGCTGGGCGGGACCACTAGTCTCTATATATAAAAATGAATTTATATGCTGTTCGTTAGTCTCGCTAAAACTTGAGAACGTCTGCACCGATGTGGCTTATTTTGGTCTTGATATATTAGTAGAAGTCCAGGGAAGGTTTAAACGGTAAGAAAATATAAAATAATTGCAAAATTAATAGTAAAATAACTTATTTTATTTTCCTACATAAATTGTTCGTAACTGTCAAACATTGTTTCTTTGCGCCTGTAGCGCCATCGTCCAGAAGTTTGACATAGTCTGAATAACAATTCATCTTTCATTATTTGTTTTATATTTTTTTATTTGACAGTAACATAAAAACTCTTTGAGATGATAAAGAAACTAATCCTCTTTCAATACTTTTAAGGCAGGACAACGTCTGCGAGGTCCACTAGTCTTTAATATTAATATGGATAATTTTCAATTTAGTGTAACTGTAAGCAGCTGCGTATACAATATTTCTCGAGGTTCTGTACACAATAAGTGACCAAAGTATATCAAGCGGCACCTAGCAAATACTCTCAAAATAAAAAAGTAAAAATAAGATAAACATTCCTTAATCACGATTCAGGATCCTAGTTAGGATTTTTTCATTATTTTAGAACATAAATATTAATGTTTTTAGTTTCATAAATATTGACAATTGTAGGTAGGTAATTTAAGGACTTTAATATTCTTGATAACACGCTATAAAATTTATAAAAATAACTTCTTCTCTGTTCATTTAATTGTCATTAAAAAGGCAAAGTTAATTTGACTAAGGTTACCGTGGTACCTAAAAACAGCTGGCAAAATGCATACGTTAGCTTGCACCTGCTGGTAATATTTATTTTTGAAACATGAACACCAAGCCTTGAATTGTGTTTTTTTTTCTTTTAATGATGGCACCGCAACTTTGCATTTTGCCAATGTCAATTTGAACATTTGTATCCAATATTACGCCCGTTTCGATGAAATGGGGCAAAATAATTATAGTCAAATCAGACGTAATCAGAGTTAGAAAAGTAAGTCAGATATTTAAGTTAAGCTACGGCTGCTTCACCAGAACGTGTTCTACGGAAATTTGGAGGCAAGCTGAAGAAAATTATTTACGCATTGTTTTTTTACTCTCCAACACTTATGAACTGTAATTAACCCATATCCATCAAAATGTCATCAATTTTATTCGATATTTATAAAACTCAAATATTTTAAATAAAATAAAAGCACATGTAGGTGGTAGAACTATTCTCGTTCGCCCGGGGAAGTACCACTTCAGCACCCACTTCTGCCGTGAACCAATTCTATTGTGTTTCGGTGGAAAGGTGCAGTTGCCGGCCACACTTACATGAGGCGACCACCAGCCTCCGGAGTAGCAGCGCAACTGCATACGAGCTCAGACAAGACTTACCTATGCTTGCTTGATGTTGTATGTAGATGTCCGTGGCGACCACTTAACACCACGTGGCTTGCATGCTCGTCTGCTACTCCATTCAAATAAAAAACACTGTGTTTTTTCAACTTCCCGCCAAAACCACCTTGAGCTGAGTTTATGACGATATGTAAACACCTTAACGCTATAAAGGTTCGGACACAATGCCTGCGCGCGCTTTCAACGTTTATGTGGCCATAAAGTACGCGAGATGTGATTAGGTAACAGAGGCCCATGACCTTACGGCTTCCGAGCAAATAGGCGCTCAGAGAACTATGAGGGTGGAAAGGAGAGGAAATGTAAATTTTTAAAGGAAAAATTAATGGATGCTGAACTTCATTTGTTTTTGTGCTCATTTCTAATTTTTAATGTATATTCAGAAAAAATACAAAAGATTCGAATAATTATGTTACCTTCTTATCTAGTACCTATAAACAAGTAATTCTTGTATATTATACTTATAGTATAAACATTTTTTAATATCGGGGGGAAACCTACAAAGGGTACCCGGCACCTTGGGAGAGGATACCGGGTTATGTGGGGACTAAAACCCCTTCGGTGGGCTGCCTCTGCGTTTGGGGAGGACTCCAGGATCTCCAGTGAAATGCACAGATGTGCTCTCCTGCACCCTCTGATGCTTACGACGCCATGCGGCCACTCACACACTGCCGTACCGGGGCCGCTGGCTGAACGGATCGAGCTCCCACTTTCACCGCCCATAACACCGGAAGCCCCCTTTTTGTCGCCTCTTACGATCAGGCAAGGGATACCGTAGCTCTATTCTTAATCCCAAAGCTACAGGGACTATACATTATGTACCTACCTACATATATAATTTGAATCTACACAACGGCTTCCACGATTTTTATGAAATTTAGTTTGCAGGGGATTTCGGGGGCGATAAATTGATCTAGCTAGATTCCTTTTTAGAAAACGTCCTTTATCTACGTTTCCAGGCAATGAAAAACTGTTAAAATATAATTAGAATACGAAGGTAAATTTCGCTTAAATCTATAAGGTAGCTCCAAAAAGCTCAGGTGGGACATCGGGCGGTCCCAAAACCAGAAGTCCTGAGGTCCTATTCAATTTTTTTTCTCTTTCTTTAAGTTTATTTTGGTAGTTGGTAGTTTTCCAGACACTTACAAATGAAAAGCAGTAAAGAGAATCAATTTCACCTTTCATTTCCCACAGTTGGGCACACACACCTCGGAAGGAAGAGGGATTTAAGCCATAGACATGCATGGTGATAAAAACAACAAACTAAAAAATCACCAAAAAAATCTAGAAATATAGAGCAATGATAAATATGGATATAACAAATTTTTTCGTCAGGCCTGGGGTTTGATCTGGGTATCTCTACGTCGATGACGGTCTTTCACTCCACCAACACTGCTCAATTTCACTTAGATCATCAAAATTAAAAAATAAATGATAAAACGCATAATAAGTTCTATCTTTAATAAATATATGTTACTAGTGGATCCCGCAGACGTTGTCCTGCCTTAAAAGTTTTGTAAGAGGATTAGTTTCTTTATCATCTCAAGGGGATTTTATGTTACTGTCCAATAAAAAATTAAAAACGAACAGTGACAGATGAACTGTTATTCAGACTATGTCAAACTTTTGGACGATGGCGCGAAGAACCAATGGACTTCTACTAATATTTGATTTGACGACCCGTGTGGCCCAATAGTTACCATGCCGGACTGCTAATTGAAGGGTCCCGAGTTCGATTCCCGGCGAAACAGAAATTTGAATGATGAGTTTAAATTTCTGTTCTCGGTCTGGGTGTTTGTGTATCTGTCTTTGTATGTGTCCATGGTACCGACGACACAGAGTATATACACCCTACTGTGGGGCTATGAGTGTGAAACGTTTAAACGTTTATTTCAAGATCAAAATTAGCCATATCGGTTCAGACGTTCTTGAGTTTTAGCGAGACAAACGAACAGCAATTCATTTATAGGTATAATATATATATATAAAGATTATGAACATTATATTCATATATTATTTAAAAATAATAATTTATAATAATTATACTATAAAAAACATGACTAAGCCAAAGACAATACTATAACTTTATTAATCTATGAAATGAAATAAGAAACATAAAAATTTTCTTTTCATTTAATACTGAATGGCTAAAAGGATTTTTATACAATGCCTTACAATGAATTAAAAAAATAAGTAACAAAAAAGTCAGACGTGACAATTTTGATAGCTGCGTGAAAATATAAATAAACAAACACCGAAATTAAATAATTTTGTAAAGAAATACTATAGGAAAAGTAAAGTATAAGAATAAAACAATAGAATATAAGTTATAAAATATGATAATGGACGTCAATGAAGTAAGTAATAACATGTAGTGTATTTATAACAGTACACGGCGCATTTCATTCATTCCATTTATTCCCGTGGGAATGAGATATTTTCACGCGGCAAAAAGTAGCCTATGTTCTTTCTCAACGTCCTTTCTATGTTTATGCCAAATTTCATCAAAATCGGTTCAGTGGTTTAAGCGTGAAAGAGTAGCAGACAGACAGACAGACTTTCGAATTTATAATATTAGTATGGATTAGTATGGATTTGTCTACCATTTTCTATAACATACATACGCACCCATTCCATTAATATTTAAGAGGTGAATAAAATCTCTCGGCGTCTCTAACTCTAGCAATTTGCTATAAAATGTGTTATTTCGCGAAATCCACTCTTTTATGCATGCCAAAATGTTTTAACTTCAGAAAGGTTTAAAAAAGTCAATTTCGTCGTCCCGTGCTAACTTTCTGACGAAATTAAACGAAACTTTTCCGTGTTTAAAGACTGTTCAAATGTTTCATTTAATCGATTCGAATATTTTTAAGTGTCTTATATTACTTTGTTAAAAATATAGTTAAAAAAACTAAAAAACACGCTTTGAAGCACACAAAA
This sequence comes from Pyrgus malvae, assembly GCA_911387765.1. Taxonomy (NCBI): domain Eukaryota; kingdom Metazoa; phylum Arthropoda; class Insecta; order Lepidoptera; family Hesperiidae; genus Pyrgus; species Pyrgus malvae. Next base: position 8,237,813 of record OU426947.1, read on the forward strand.
TTAAAAAAGTGAAAAATAATCCTTTATATAAGCAGAAAATAATAATGAACTAAAAATACTAGTATTCTAGTATTAAAAAATAATAGTATTAATTATACTCACGAAATTATTGTATTGCCACATTCATGATAGGTGTCTAAAGTTTGTATTAAATCTGTCTGTGGGTCAAAATGATCCAAAGGGGAGTTACAAACAAGCTCACAAACTCACAAACACACGGGTTAAACTAATATAAACGTGTTTAAAAAGGATTATAAAGTTTCGCTTTTATGTTTAAGTAGATTTACTTATATTAATCGGATCCAATATTTCTGTCACACTCAATATTACAAATCGAAACAATGATTGTTTGTTTGACCCTCTTTCAAGTTGCATATACGCTACGTCTTGAGCGCATTTTAGAATGAGACAGTTCAGGGATCGAATTGTGAAATAGGCTAGAAAATATTCCATTCCTATGGGAAAATGTAACCACGCAGTTAGAGCTGCGATCCGCCCGACTATCTCCATGCTAAAAATCAGGTCAACGTAACAGACGTTGCGACGTGAAAGAAGGCCAAACGAACAAACACACATTCATCATTTATAATATTAAATAAGGAATATATCAGAAAGCAAGTATCAAAAACGGTCATCTTTTCAAAAGCAGTCTCCGCTTTCAATTTCACGCTCGGAGGACGCCATGATTAGCTGTTTTAAAGAGCGAAGGATAATGCACCTCAGTGAACGAATTTAAGTACTTGCGTACCCAATCTAAACTCTTTTTGAAGATAATGAATTTGCGACTTATTAAGAGAGGAGCGCTGATGTAGAATGAAAGCGATACGCAGCCAATAAGCCAATGGGCGCGGTCGCATGTGATATGAAATAGACCGCTCGTGGTTAAATTTTATGTGCGTTTCTGTGCTTCAGAGTGCATGCTAAGCCGTCGATCCCAGTTGTTATCGATAGATAACAGTAGATAGACCTTGTCGAATGTCTTATGTATGGATTGAATACATCCGACAGCAACACGCAATGGAGCAGCGTGGTGGAGAAAGTTCCAGACCTTCCCAATTATGGGGCATAAGGTAGAACGCAAACGACCTACGTATCCATGCGGCTAATCAAACCGGGAGCTGTTGCATGTATGATTGGTTGAGAGCGTAAGATGGGCTACAGCAAATTTCCTGCGTATTTCACTGCTTCCCTGCTTCCTCGTTGTAAACTAAATAAATAGTTTTTAAATGTTGACCTTGTGGACATCATGATTTTGGAAACAGGTAGGAGGAAAAATGTTTATTTATCTGTAGTCTGTCCAAATTAAATCAAGGAACTTTAAACATGGTAATAATTTACACCTTCTTTATAAACTGATAAAATGATGTACTGTAATGTAAGGATGTTACTCGTATACGGCTTATATAGGTAAAAATGTCATCTAAATGAAAAAGGATGACTGCAAAGTTTATGTTTCCGAAATTTATGGCCCCACATACTTAGAGTCTAAAGAAGTCTTATGGAACCTTAATTTATTTTTAGGAAATTTTAATATAATTCTGTAATCTTAATATGTATTTTCCATTTAATTACGAATTCGTAAATGTTTGTTCAATAACTTCATTAGACATTCATACAACGTCCTATGTGATATTATTAAAGCTATGACTCTGCTAATTTGTAGTCTTTATTTTTATATCGGAGGGAAAACCTTCATAAGGTACCCAGCACCTTGGGAGAGAATACCAGGTTATGAGGGATTTGTACCACACTTACAACTCCTCGGTGGCCTGCCTCTGCGTTTGGGGAGGACTCCGGGATCTCCAGTGGAACGCACCGGTGTACTTCACGAGCTGCATCCCGTACGAGCCCATCTGCGGGAGAGCTAATGTACTTTCTTGCACCAAATGCTTGCCGCCGATGCGGCCACGCATTCACCACCGTCCTTCCCGGGGTCGCTGGCTGGACAAATCGAGCTTCCACTCTCACCGCCCGCAACCACTGAAGCCCCCTTTTAGACGCCTCGATCAGACTAGGGATACCGTAGCTCTATTCTTAATACCGAAGCTACAGGGACGATAATTTGTAGCCTGGTGGTAGCTTTCTATAAACATGGTCAGCAATTGCACTTTGCAACGATTGTAGGAAAAATGAGGATCATGGTTTGTCTGAAAAAGCTGTACCAATTTCTACCGAGAAAACAATTAGATGTACTGCATCTACCCACATCTGCAATTGTGGCGACCGGACATATACCTGTGATGTCACTATCTGCCTCTGAAGTAGCATCTCACTTGCATACGATTGCAGGCAACCTTGTCTTTATATTAAATGGCCATAGGCAGCAACGCCCACTTTATACTGTATGCCCGTTTTCCACCCTCAAATAAAAAATAAAACCAAGCGAAGTCTATCATCAATTATATATATTATTAACTAGCTGTGCCCGCGACGTCGTCCGCGTAGATAAAGACTTGTACAAAAGACTTGGATTATTTGTTCCTCCTCCTCCTCCTCCTTAGTCGTTCACTCTTGACCATCTCCTGACAGAGTGGTCGTGGCTGATGAGGTTGCAATTTCGTTGGATAATGATGCTCTCGCGATGCGTCACCATTTGCTGCGGTTTGTAGCATCTTGAAAACTCTAGACTATGGAGGTCTGTGTTGCAGCTTTGATAATGTCTGTCTAACGTGTAGGTGAGCGCTCGCGTGACCGCATGCCCTCCACTGTCCCTTCGATTATTGTTACCTTTTATGAAATTACTTATGATACAAAAGTTCATATTATTATGTTGAGTAGATATATTCTTCCTGAGTCCTTACAGTTCTTACTGTACTCCTCTTATAATATCGACAATTCAGTCGTTATCATCAATTTATTTTTACAAATTAAACGTATTACAATAGCCTGTTTTTAAAGTGTTTAGATAGTACTGCTGTGCCCGCGGAAAGTATCATTATAATTAAATAATTTGTGCTGCAAATAATTCATAGATTAATTATTATTATGTAACTTAAATCTATTGCAGAAAGGTGGTGAACTATACAACTATGCTACGTCAGGCGTGGTTAGTAGTTGGGAGTCAAATTCTTGGTTGCTTGCACGTTGGTTGCAATTGTCGTTAACATACCGTCGTTCATACTTAATGGAGGTCTTTTGAGCGATATAAAACTTGCGACAGCAGTTAGGCCACTAACAATGAAGATGTCATCAACCTGAATTGGAGCAGCGTGAGAGGATCAGCCCCTACGCGATTAAGAGGCACGTCGCCTATTAAATAAGATTGATACCAATAAAATCTGGACGTTACATTTGAGTTTAGTTGTCAATTGGTCCTATTAACAACCCTTCCTCAGCAATAAGCAATGAGCATCAGAAATAAAGTAAGTCCTCTATACATATATCGATTACTAATATTATTTTGGGCGTGACCACCATGCAGAGCTGCTGCCGTGACGCTTTAGCATATTAGTGTAACACCAGTGCCAGTACTGCGTGTGTATGTAATAGCTCTTATTAAATTAACCACTGAAAACGATTTTATAGTTAATTTCAATACAAAATCCCAGCGGAGCCACCCGAGCACTGGCTTTCAAGAAGAGCTTTCTTTACAGCTTTCTTGAAGAAACCCATGTCAAAGTCCACTGGAAATGCCTCAGCTGGAAGGTTGTCCCATAACTTACACATCCGTTCAAACATCAAAAGGAGCGTGCAAAGCGGCTTGTGGAACTTTGACCTTCGACTGGTGGTGTAATCATGATATGGTGACGTAGGTACCATTTTGAAAAGATCACTCAGCATAGTAAAGTCGGTAGAACACTTTGATTTTTTTAACGTTTCACACTGATAGCCCCACAGTAGGGTAGACCCTGTGTAATGGGTACCATGAGACACACAGAGACAGAAACACAAACACTCAAACCGAGAACAGAAAATTAAATTCATCATTAAAATTTCTGCTTCGCCGGGAATCAAAGACCCTTCGCTTGGCAGTCCAGCATGGTAACCATTGCGCCACGCGAGTCGACAATTTATTGTTAAGTATCTCTGGATCTGCATTGGAATAGTGTTATTGAGCAACAACGCCATCTATAGCGTCACCTATTAAATAAAATCGATACCAAATACCAATAATATCTGGACGTAACCACTGCGCCGCGCCTCCATAATGCTCTACCACAATGAGTAAAATATCAGCGCCAGTTCCAAAGCTCTCTAAGTTGTTAATTTTTTTATTCGATATTTTACTATGTAAATATACTCGTAATTAATTATTTGAAATTATCTCCACCAATCCACTCTATAATAGCGTTATTCAGTAACAACGCCATCTACCGTATAGCGTGTAAATTAAATTGTCGATATACCAAATTTGCAACAGATCACCAAATAGTTCTGAATATGAACTATGCGCCACATAGATGTCGGTAGTAGCCTCGTTTTGTTAAGGTTTTGTACATTTTGTATTGAGGATTTCTTTGAATATGTGGTGATATGTATGGTTCTTTTTTTAATATTTCGAGATGAAATCTAGCATAAGTGATCGAAAATTTGCTATTAGAATATTAAGAGATGTAGTAATTATCGAAACTTGCGAACGCCTGCATTCGCACGCCATTTTATCATTCTTGAAATTGACGTAACTTTTTTGTTTGTGAACCGATTTAAATAAAACAAACCCTAAATGTTAATCCAAAAAAATACCAATACACCAGTGAAAACCGCATCCTTCTACGTTAAGCCGTTCCTGAGATTAGCGCGCACAAACGAACAGATAAACAGACAAACAGACAAACAGACAAACAGACAATAATTCTAAAAATCATTGTTTTGGGTTGTATTACGCTAATAAATAGCCCTAGTGACAGTTTTTCTCAAATATCTTCAATGTACAGAAACCGACTTGTTACAGATTTATTATATGTATATAGATTATAAACTTATTATAAAATAAAAAAAAAATTCGTACTTTTTCAGATTAATATTAGCCTCTAAGCAAATTCTGTGAAGTAAAAGTTTATTAACCAACACTATAGGGCTCTCGACGAATATTACGAACTCCTAACGACAAGTTAAAGTTTTTAAATTAAAGTGGCAATCCAGTCGTAATTTTTTTCTAATTCAACAAGGTTGGGATTAGCGAATGAAAACATTTAAATTAATTTTCTTAAAACTCGAGTGCAGTCTCAAAAGCTAAGCTAAAATTATGTTATATAATTTTGGCTTATACAACAAACAGAAAGGGATGAAAAATACATCCTTTTAATATTTAACGCAGATTCGAATACACAGAATAAAAATAGTACTCTATTCTTTCGAATTTACGAATTTGTTAACAAAATACTGAGATCCAATGGATGGTTTTTCGTGTTCCGTACCCAAAGGGTAAAACGGGACCATACTACTAAGACTCCGCTGTCCGTCTGTCCGTCTGTCTGTCTTATCTCATGAGTTGGGATAGTTAGACAGTTGAAATCTTCACAAATTATGTATTTTGTTGCCGAGCAGTTGGTAATAAGCAGTAACTAAGCAATGAATCTCTAGCGGATAAGCCACGGACTCCCACTTAGCACTGGGCTTGATACTGGCGTCCCTTTGACTTGGTGTGCCGTAAGCCTGTGCTTAAGACTATACCTATAGCCAGGTCTATACCTGGCATAGCATATTTTTCTACGCTCAATATCTTATGCGTATATATTACTAGTTGTACAGACACTATACCGTTTAGAAATATGTTTGAAAGTTCTAAATTTGTTTCCACGGTAATCTGTCAAACCGATGACATTGCTGGTCCACGAGGACCATGAACCTTGACCATTTTTAAAAGTCTGTCTACACCTACTAATACTAATAAAGGTTTTTAAGGATGAACAACATATTCTAAGGTGTGTCGACCCGTATGGACCAACGGTTACCATAGCGTTTTGCCAATCGGGGGTCCCGGGATCGATGCCCGGCGAAGTAGAAAATGAAATGATGAGTTTCGGTTTATCTTCTCGGTCTGGGTGTTTCTGTGTGTATTTGTGTGCCCATGGTACCCACAACACAGGATATACATATACTACTGTGGGGCTATGAGTGTAAAACGTTATTTTATTAATATTATTTATTAAATTCATCGCCACATTAAAAATAACGTGCGTTATTTCGTCAAAATCCTAGAGTTAAAGAAAAATACTTCCGTCTGCATAAATACATTACAAAAGATAATAAATATTAACTTCCTCATATTTTCTTAAAGAGTTAAGAATAAACTGTAAAAAAGGTTCATTAAATAGTAATAAACTGAGACGAATAAAGCAGGCAGAAAAAACCTCTTATAAGAAGAGGCTTTTATAAGAGTAATAATTTAATTTTATCGTTTGTATACTCATCTATTGTGTAAAAGCCTTTTTCAATTAATAAAGTTTAAAGTTCTTAATGCAAATGTTGATGAGTTTTGGGTGTTTTCATAAAACTCTTGGAAAAATTGGAATCCGATCCAGCCTCTTATCAAATTATAAGGTTATTGCTCTAAGAGAGTATTAAAAGACAATTAACACTTTGGAATTCCGTTAGACGGCAGTGTTTTTAATGACAGTCTGGGGCGGTCCAAAAACTTATCTTTTTTGCGCAACAAGATTCGTTGCTTATAACTTTGCTTCTGAGTTTAGAATTTGGCTTGAAGTCTAAACATTGCTATTTGAAGAGACACGAGATTTAAATTTAGTATAAAAAGCATTTATTTCTTTAAAATTATTTTTTGATTTGGAGAATATTGTAAAACTTGGTGTAGGTTATTGCTCTCAAAATCTGCAAGCTGAAGTGGCAATGGGCAGGCCATATAGTTAGGAGGAACGACAACCGATAGGGAAGAAAGGTCCTTGAATGGAGACCACGTCTCGGCAAAAGGAGTACAGGCCGCCCTCCAACCAGGTGGACTGACGACCTGAAGAAGACAGCGGGTAGTCGCTGTATTCAGAAGGCCCAGGTCCGGGAGGAGTGGCGAACGTTAGGGGAGGCCTATGTCCAGCAGTGGACAGTAAAAGGCTGATGGATGGATGGATGGATGGTGTAGGTTGTCAGATGTATCCACCTCATTTTGACATTGGTAGGTATGTAATTTTGAACGTAACGATCAAGACGTCACAACCAAACTACACTAGTTACATTTTACTAATATGTACCTTTACTTTTAGAATCGGCGAATGGCGATTTTGCAATGCGGATAAAAACAGATTTAAGTGTGCTCGGTGCAGCGTTCGGTTGTTTCGGTCGACGAAAACCCCGATCGCCAATGATTAAAATAGTAATAAAAAAAGTAGTAGGAATAAAACCCAGGACATCTTCTATACCTATTATTATAGCGCCGTACATGTTATCAATATACCTATTTTATTGTTCACTATATTTACCTGTGCTAAAGTTGTGAACATAATTGACATACGAAAGTGGGATAACTTTGGGATGAGATAACTTTTATACTACTGATACCGTGATGTCTATAGAAAAATTATAGGGGAGGAATGCACTCGAGAGAAGGAACTTCGCTTCTGTATCTTTCGCATATCAAAGGAGTTCGCGAAGAACTTGGACTGCGGAGCTTCACTTCAGACTTTAACGTACGAATACCTAATACTGTGAATATTTTTAGTTCACGTGTAACACGAAAATGTCTTTATTTAGGATTCCTTAGTTCATAATGTTATATATTAAGAATTTTTGAATAAAGACTTTACTTCTGGCATAGCAGTTCTAATAAGCAGATAAGCAGAGCGTGTGCGGTCGAGTGTAAAATGGGTGACAGAAAGTGGCTTTCATGCGCGTTTCCGTATTTCAGAAGACACGTCAGTCGTCACTCGCGTTTGGTATCGATAGAAATTTGAGAAAAAATTCAAGCGTAAGGGTGCCCTTTCAATGTCTATAGACTATGAAAATCGGCTAAGGATATAAAACTGAGTATAGTAGATACCTACTTACAAAAAGTTAACGCCTGTTTTAAAAAAAATGTAGGTATATAATAAAGATATGTAAATAAGTGATAGATAAAGAAATAACTCCGCATACGAAAGTTTTACGATATCGCAGAGTTTTAAAACATTTCTCATAATAATGCAATATAGCTTTTTTACGGCGCGAAAGTTATGTAACTATAGGATTTACTGCTCGTTTGAGAACTTTGTGAGATTTGAAAGATATACGACCGAGAAAACATATCGTATTGTTCATTTTTATTCATAACTTGTTTTATGCATTCATGTTACAAAATTGGGAGAAATAAAACAAGATTTTCACAGATTTAACACTGCTACAACCAGCGTTATGATAGTTTCTGCCTTGGTTGAGGTACGGAAGTTGATGGTCGCTTCACCTACCATTGCCGGCCACATCATTTATCATGTAAGCAATAATTATCAATAACTAGCTGACTGACTGACGTTGTCCTATCTTAACTATGTATAATTCTAATAATTCGAATTGGTAATGGTCACGAAATTGTTCACAATATCACGCGTATACGGCTGGGCCGATTTCATTAGTTCTATTTTTATTGCGTTTGTTATAATCAGAAAAAGGTTGTAATGTAAGAAAAAAATAAGGAAATTGTGCCAAGAATTAGAAAATTTAAAAATATTTAACCACCATCCTCAATGCAATGTAATTTAAATAGATGGCATATAAAATTTCCCAAGAGGCAGATAACAAAGTCTTATAAATCGACGAACGCCGGCTGCACGCACTAAAAAGGATGACTATAACGTCATGACGATAACGTCACGCTCATTGTAACGTTACGATCGGCGCTTATACAGTTACGTTGAGGCTTGAGCGTTCTGCTTGCGCCGTTCGTCGCCTGTTTATAAAGTGAAGTGATTAGTTAATGTGGTTTTCATTTTCATTTCATCATGTCGCTTCATTCATTCATTCGTTTTGTTATGACATTGTCTCGTTAAACTATCGTCGGTAAACCGACTTTACAGACAACCATTTTTTTTTTCTTTTCAAGCGAGTTAAACGTGGCCCGTGGGGCAATTAATTGTGCTGCAACTCGTAGAAAAATCAAGCAGCATTTCCTTATTAAAGCCACGACAATCGCTTACCGTCTCACTTTACCAAGGAAGTGGCCAGTGTAACCTAACACTATTGGTTGTATAAACAGGCATTGTTATAATGAAATAACTAACATAAACTCGAACATAGCCCGTGGCCAAATGGCTCAACTTCGCTAAGGGCACGTATTGTTTCGGTAATAGACCAATTCCGGGTAAATTTACCCACTATTCCGCCATTCATATGTATACGTTCGTATTCGTTTAGTATTTCGCAGATGTAAGACCTAATTTCGTAAGGCTGGGATGGGCGGCCATAATAAGTATTTCATGTGCTTCTAATGTGCCCCATTATGACTTAACCTGTAAGCAATCGACTAACATTTATTTTTGAACATTTTTGTATCTAACACCTTTAAACGAGTAATTATTATATATATCTAGATATATTTTTGAATCTCGGAAACGGCTCCAAGTATGTTGATAAAAGTAGTAGTTACGGGGGTGAAAAATCGATCCAGAAAATTTCTAAAAATAATTTTTATTGATAGAAAATTTTAACTGTAACTCAAGCGTCATCAATACCTTGTGCATTTTATAGGTTGGGTGGTAGGAAGTTTGAAAGATTATATATTTTATGACGTTTTGCGTTTAACCGGTGGAGAGAGCGCCTATAGGTTTTCAAAAAATTTATACGAAAGGTACAGGTACTTATACAGCAAATAGTAGAATAAATTAAATGCATGCTAAGTCATATTTTTATTATTTAAAAATCATGGTTCAACGGTAACGGGGTATTCTAATCTGACCATTTAGACATCCGGTAGTAATTTAAAAAAATGTACCTATATAGAAGGTATTTTTTAATCGTGGCAGTGCTCAACAGGAGCGTATCAACGCGTATCCCATATCTTAATCTGACGCGCTCGAGTAAATCTGAAAATTTCCTTTTGGGCTCACCTACTACCATCGTTCAAAGAAACGACAATGTCAATTTGAAAGAGCTCTATGAAAATTTCGTTCATTTAAGTAAAGCTTCCTTGGCCGAATGGTTCGTGAGCTGATTGCGGAACTAGAGACCCGGGTTCAAACCTCAATCAAAACCATATTGTGTCAATTTATTATTATTATTATGAAAATAACTTTTTTTATTTTATTACTACTTCAGATGGCGCTGTTAAGTAACACTACGCAAATGAGTGTTTCGTTTGAAACTAAACAAAGAAAATAAATTGTTTTTATCCGAGCAACGCTCGGTCGTCCAGGTCCTGTATATTTTTATGTTTACACGTTTATATAGTGGTTCAAATCTCGTATCCAAATTTTAATCTATTAAAATTTGGAAACATTTTAAGGTAAATTTAAGTTTCAAAATATTTAATGAATATTTTAAGATCTGCAAAATAGATTTTAAACGCATGCTGATAAAATACTTATCGGTAGTGTAAACCGAAGTTTTGATAGAATGAAGTATGTTCAAAAGTTGATCCCTGATAAATGTTGAAAGTTACAAGCATGCTCTGGGGTTTAGTGCAGTTTCGCAAGAGTCGTTTCACTAAGTTTGTTCACAAAGGACCAATGTATAATATCCTTAGAGCAACGCAGCCGGTAGTAGCTCGGATGACTTTGATTATTTTATTATTAACCAACTTCAAGATAAGTAGGAAGTTTTTGATTCATCTGTAGTTTTTTACGTAGTATGTTATTTGAATTTTTTTGAAACGGTAAGTCAGTTTTGATAATTCTTTTTTTATTTGAAAAGAGATATTTATTGTATTTCATTGAGATTATGACGAGTACTATTCGATTTATCCATAATAATATCTTATAAAATCATTTCCATTTTATACATGGACAGAAAAAAGTTATGAGATATAACACTTCTCCATATTACAGTTTTATCATGTTTAGCATAAGATAATAATTATTTCTGTGTGCATTTGCGCACAGGTAATATTTATAACTTAACTATAAATCTTTATTTATAAGAAAAAACATTAATTCGCATTAATCACAACTTATATTTTTAATTCTTTTCTGCGTTTTCTTCGTCAATTTCTTTCATTACAATAAATTGGAAGCAAAATATCCACCTGCTTCTAGTGGGCCTAGACAAGTGGCATTTGTTAAGTAACGAAATATCATGTGATCTGTGCCAATACCATACATATTTCAACGTTACGATTATGGAAAAGCACTTGTCTAGCCCCCCCAGTACTGCCAGCCGGCGACCGCGTCGCTCTAAGATATTACCCAACCGTCTGGCCTTTCGATGAAAGTATATTAGCAATGGGATAGCTATCGATTCTTATAACTTAATCTTTCAAATATGATTTATTTTTAAGTGAGGTTTTAAGTATAATAATATAGTATAGGCAATTTTTTTATTATTATCACTAATCATAATTTTGGCTTGGCTGCAACCCTTTTTTGCGCCCCACTGCTGGGCACGGTTCTCCCCTCATTATTGGAGGCACCTAGAGCTTACTCTACCAAGTTGCTTCAGTGGGGATTAATAAATCAAATTAAATTAATAAATCCTACTTTATTAAGAAGTACTTTTTTAACGGAGTTAAATTAAAACAATGTCCTTGAGCATCGTGTGCTTATTTTCTGTCCTCATATTTTTTTGAATTAAATACTTTTTAGCGGCGTTGTGCACTTTTTGGGATGGGTAAAAAATGTTAAACTCGCGTCAGGACACGTGGCCTGATCGAATATTTAGAATGTTTAGATTAAGACGGGGGGAGGGGGGGGGGTGACAGCTGATGGCTCAACTGATATTTGTAAAATTCGTTTATATCAAGTATTAAAAATATGGACATTGAACAAAGTGCATTTATTAATGAAAAAAGTGACGAAGAAATAGTGAAAGAAAATGATTGAGTACTTTATAAAAATACTAGATGAAAACCCATTGAAAATAATAGATGAAAAATAATACTGACCATAAAAGCAATTCGTGCGAAATTATTCCCTAACCATTCCAAAATATCAAAAATGCACAACGTCAATGTTCAAATTTTCACTTCTGACGGCGCTATCAGAGTGCAACCCGTTGTTTTTTCTTCATTGATTCTTTTATCTCAGTTAAACTATACGCTCAAAAAGGCACGATGCACAACACAATATCAATGCCCGTGAAAAGATAACTAAGCGAATATTTGTATTCCAAAGGAGATGTTTCAATCTTGGCTAGGTATTGTACACCATCTCAAAAATTCGAGAAAAAACTCAAGATTCCGAAAAAAATACTTAAAATTTGTTAAAACATGTACTTTTTCGGTACAAAACCAATTTGAATCACTATTTTCAACATTTTTCAATATGGCGGAACAACTGATTTCACTGTTAACTGCTTGTCACAGATTAATAATTTCAATTGTCAAAACAAACATAGTACCGCCATTCTGTTTTTCTAGTATATTGTGTTGCAATTCTTACTTGAAATTCTTGTTTTGTACCAAAAATCCCAGTAGTTTATAACAAAACGCTTAATATAAAACAGCTCTATACTATATTTGCAATTTATTAATACGGTGTACAAATACCTGGCCAAAGGTCCATACATTTTGAAACATCTCCATTATTTAAATTTTTTTAGTTAATCGTATTTTTGAAATGTAGGGCCTCGTACACCATCTCCAAGTAAAGTGATGATTAGTTACATATGTCCCAAGTAAAGTTAATTGGCAAGTAAAAGCTTTGAGTACAGGTCAGTTCATCATATGATTTGGGCTACTCGAACATCGTGAAATTGACAATTAGCGTACTTGTCACTTTACTTGAAGGTGGTGAAAAAGGCCCTTACTATATAGTATTTTATATCTATCTTAATTAATTTAAAAATATTTGCTCCCTAAATTCTTACAGGAAAATCCGATGATATCCAATATATCTGGTTATGAGAGTCTATAGAGTATGGTAGTCGCTCTTGAATTATAAAAGAACATAACAATACAAATATAAGAACGAAGTTAGATGTACCATTGAGACGAGACCCGACTACTATTCCATCATTCGGCGAATTCTTTTCAGCACACAACAATACAGAGCCACTTCACTCGATCGCTACGAGACCGCCAGCGTAAAGCAATTGAATCTACTATTGAAAGAGCGTATTGTAGGAATAATATCCTAATTGTGAGGTGAAGTTGAATTTATTTATCGGTTCCGTAGAAGTAATGGTATTAGAAAAATATCTCATAATATGGAAGGGTGGGTCGGGGTAATATTGAATGGTTTTTAGTGAGATATATTATACATTTTATTTATTCTTTTCTTTTGGTTCTTGTCTTTCGGCTACATAGCAACATTTAAAATATATGATACAAAAAGGAACTGTAGTTTACCTACTATTAACTAAATCGTTAATAGTTCTCTTGTTTAGTTTTTGTTATATAACCAATAATAAACATGATTATGGGATCAATGAAAAAATAACAGAACTCTTCAATTCTTAGGAGCAAATAAACGATACTCGACCGAATCTTTTATAGGCTATCCGGATATTTAAGTCACCTACAGTAACGTCGTTATGGCCAAGTAATTGTTGTAGATACTCGTATCATGATCATTGAACCTCCTTAACGGCTTACAGTAAGACTGTAAGTCTATCCATATTCAAGCAAATTAGTGTACTTCAAAATTAAATTCACTAAAAATCAAAAACCTAACAAAAATTTTAACAAAAAACACTGCCTTCAAAAGAAAACTATTCCAAATAAATAATCTGTATATATAAAAATGAATCCCATTTTCCCTTGGTCACGACATCACACGTGAACGGGTAGACCGATTTCGCTAATTCTTCTTTTGTTGTGTTTGTAATTGGCAGAAGAAGGTACTTATGTAATAAAACATTAAGGAAATATCACGAAAACTTAGAAAATTTAAAAACTATTTTCCAATTCGAATGCAACATTAACATTTAAGACAAGACAGCGTCCTTCAAAAATGTGACTCACATGAAATATTCAGAGAGCTAAGCAATGAAAACTTGCAACCATTTTCTAATATTTTGTTTTAATTACGTCACATCAGCTAAATTTCTTAGTGTTTGAAATCCATGATGAACTGTTGCAAGGTATTAAAAAATTAAGCGTTGATCATCAGTTATGGAAAAGATTTTGATTTTTTATATGAAAACTCTTGAACTTGCAAAATGTTAGTTACTATTTTTATCGACTTTCATACGTGATACACCGAGTTACAAGTTTTGCATGACTGAACACTGTGAAACTTATCATTAATTGACTGCTTGCTTCTTCTTATTTTTTATGGTTTTAGAAAAGTTACTGCAGTGAATATTTATTTTTAAATTGAGGTAAGTACCTTCTACGCCAAACGTTAAGAAATCCTGCTGACTGACAAAAATATTTCTATGCTCCACCAATTTGACGGAATATAAAAAAATTGCTATTTGAAAATGTTTGTACTTTTTTGTCGCTTTCTCTCGAAATAGCTCTCGGAATCAAACGTTAAAACGAGATCTGTCATTATTTTATTTTCTTCCATGACAGTTTATTGGACAGTAACCTAAAAACTTCATAGATAATATAATATGAATACTTAAAAAATACTCTTCATACATTTGTTGTAGGTTTCTGTACAATGTAGGTAGTTTCTTCAAGAAGCTAAACTGGCTAGCTCGGGATTGCTCTCCGTAGGTGGAAGTTATGAATATGAGCTACAATAAGACTAGATACAGTAAGAACAGATCAGCTACCTAATCGTAAGAGGCGAATAAATGTGAACTTCTGGAGTTGTGGGCGGCGATTTGGAGCACCGCGCATGGAGTCCTCTGAACACTCAGGCAGGCCACTGAGGAGGTTTTAGTGCTGTATAAATCCCACATAACCCGGTATCACTTTTCAATCTGACACGTACCTTGCGAAGATTCCGTCCCGAAAACATAAAAGTTACCTCGGCATTAACAATATGAAATATGGTGTCCTCCACGTAATCATAAGAAGCGACTAAGTAGAGGCTTTCACGGCTATACTGGGAGTCGGACCAACAGCCACGGGTAAAACGACGGCGTATTCGGCCGCACGACTCTTGGCAGAGTTACCTACATTGCTCACCCAAGAGCCCATTTGTAACGCCGCGCCACAGAGTACATCGCTGCGCACGGAAGACATTGGCAGGTTTCGCTGAAAATCCTATTCAGTGGGTTTTAGTGTGGTTGAAATGTTAAATAATTAACTCGCTGTCTCTCTCGGGCGTAGTCTCAGATACCGTAAGAAGGTAGATTTAAGTGAAAATAATTAATTGTTGAATAAAGTTATTAGACAGGTAAATCAGGAGCTGGCTCTGCAACACGATACTAGATTTACTCAAAATATTTTTGAGCCTTTAAAAAGTAAACTAACTCCTACGAGAGTGAAATAGGAGAGTGAAGTTTACATGGAATTTTCTCATTTCTGGACCTACTCTATATATATATATATATACCTACTCTACTTATACTTCTAATAAGTAGAGTAGGTAATATACATACGAGTATGTGATTGATTACAATTTAAAATGATTTGTGCAGGTGAAATGAATAAACTTCCGCCTAAAAGGGTAAAAAGGCGGGGAAAGGGTTAAGTAAAATGTATAGAAATTAATTATCATCTCATTTCTGAACTTAGCAGTATAAACATTGGTATATAGGGCCTGACTTTCTTATTTCTTAAAAATATAATTATGACAACCTTTATATTTCGTCGGACTAATTTAAAAAGGGGGCTGTTTTTCTCACGGTCAGGTTTATGTGGCTTGCTAGCGGTTTAGTGCACCAAATAACTTGGTCATTTTAACACCAGCTTCAAAACGAAGTAGGTACTGTAGTAACCTGTTACCTATCTTTTATAGCAATACCTACTTGCAGACGCAGAACAGATACGTATGACACAATTATGACGGGGTTAATTTAAACTGTGTCCTGATAACTAAAGTACATGCGGAAGAAGTCCCGGGCAAAACATTTCTCTAACTCTATATGTATAAAACTGAATTCCTATTTCCCTTGGTCTCGGCCTCACGCGTGAACGGTTAGACCAATTTCGATAATTCTTTTTTGTTGTGTTTGTTATTATCAGGAGAAGGTTCTTATCAATGAAAAAAATTAAGAAAATTGATAATTAATATTTTTTTTACAAATTCGATTTTAATATCCATAGTTAAGACAGGAAAACATCTGTCGGGTCAGCTAGTATGCAATAAAAAGTAACAAAATAATTGCGTATTCTTCTACAGTTTAATAGTCGACTTATATTTTCTACTCATCAATACGATCTGTGTTTACCATATAATATAGCTACATACAATTATTGTTATTTCACGTAGCTTTAGATTCAGGATAATATTTAAAAGCTACCCAGCTCTACTTCTACAGCACAAGATCGTTAGAAAATTGCTCACTAAATGGATCCTATGAATATTCTTACGCTTAAGGACAAAGTTGCAATGTAAGCCTTTCCTTTGTGTTGGCAACGTACGAGAACACGTCTTGACCTACTGATGGAAGCTCAGCCCAGAAACTGAGGTCTTAGTCTAGTCTTTAGTCTGCGCAGAAAACGTTACTATCGCGTTTGCGTTAAGAATTTAATTATCGACCGTATTCCTTTCAAGTTAAGATCTATCTGTCCAAATTTAACTCCGACGCAGTAGTAACGTTGCGCGTTTACAAACTTTACTAAGGGCTCTGAATAAGAAACATGCATTAATTTTTGAAAATATTTCCTTTTTGGAGTTCGTCAGTTCTTTGGTCAGCAAAAATATTTACCTTTTACCATGGTTCCTAGTAATAATAAAATTGAGTGTGGTAATCAAGAATCACGCTCATAGTCCCACGGTAGAATGCCCTATGTTAAGAGTGCCATATACTAGGAAAAACCTGTAATTGCGTCATCAAAATATGTCCCCTGTGGTATCAAACCCGGCAGCCTTATTACGTATCTCGCGACAGCCATGCGACAGGCGTAAATTTCGCGATCTTTGCTGTCAAATGTCACTTTTGTATTACGTAAAATCCGTAATGAGTTGACAGCAATCGAACTCTGGTTCACCCTCTATCGGACAATCTATGAACTAAAAAGTGCATTCATGTCATATTCGTAACATCAAATTGGTATTACCTAAGCTTTTTGAAAGCAACGCGACAGCGATAACCACGCGATAGCAGAGCAAAATACACTGTCAAATAGCAACAACTTGTGTAGCTGTCGTTCTTCAAGTGGTTGTTCCCAGCATTGCACCTTTTAAATGATTGTCGAGTAGTTCGAGTACGATATTGTGGTTGGTATATTATATATTGATATTATATTTGGGCGTTGAGTTTGGTAGCGAGATTATTCCACTCTCGATCCACAGTTACTTTTGATCTCGCTCCCAAACCAACGCCTTTCACAAGGCTTGGGTGCGCCATGAGGTGCTGCAGCAATTCCGCCATCTGGCTATTAGACTCGATGTTCCACTACAATAAAAGTATTAATATTCAAAAAATATGTCAATAGCCTACAGAAATCTAACGTTGTACGTAAGAATTATTGGTACTGAGCACATAATTGAACACATAATTGATTATTAACTTACTGTCTGATCTGAAATCAAAGTAACGTCGAGAATTAACCTTTTGAAACTTTGTATCAACAAGTCGACGAAAAAACTCCACAATAAAATGTACTCTTTGGATAAAAACTTTAAATGTGAGAAGTGACAGACTAAAGGGCTGATTACATTGACCAACTTGCAGGGTCTGATTAGGCATACATTGCTGGTTATCTTGAGTATTTTATTACAATGTACTCCGATAACCAGCAATGTATGCCGTGTCGGCCCCTGCAGGTTGGTCAATGTAATCAGACCTAAAGCACTAAGCACAGATAACGGTAAAAATTGCAAATTTTGTTTTCATCTATTGCTGTCCTATTGCAAGTGGCGCTAGTGTAGATGGCCAGAAAGTGCATTCTGCGACAGGCGAGCAATAGACGTGCGATAAGCTTACATAATACGAATTGTTATGACATTTTGCAACTGATCGCTTAGTGTCTGCGGTTGCTTTGCTGTCGCTGTCGTATTGCTGTCGCTACTGCAAAGTTTTACGTAATCAGCCCGCAGGATCTGATCTCTTATACGGCATACCGGCGCAGTGGTCATTGCCAAATGCAGACTAAAAATATTTCTAAATTTAAAACAAAGAATTGTTTGACATATTTTCCAACCATAAGCGTAAGAAAATATGTTGCAGTCTGTCACGTATTTTATAAACTCAGAAAATTGTCCACAAACTCGAGTGAAAACTAGTGTTTCGAGAGGCAAACGACCAAAAATTGATACCATTTCTTTGAAATTAAGTGACATGGAGTCTGTCACGTATTTTATAAACTCAGAAAATTGTCCTCATACTCGAGTGAAAACTACGAGTAGTATTTCGAGAGTCAAACGACCGAAAATTGGTACCATTTCTTTGAAATTAAGTGACATAGAGAAGAAAAATAATCTGCCGTCAGTCGGTCAAGTTACATTATATTTATACATTTTTGACGTTCTGAAATATCAAAATTGATTTGTGACAAAAATTAATAATAATTTTCTCGATCTCCTGCCCTGAAAATATTTTGAATTATAAAATTCGCACAAAATATGAACTTGACAAAATGTAGTATTAAATAATTAAATTTCGCTTTTTATTCGGATCTGTCCCTATTAACATATAAATTATTTACAACATTAAGATACGACCCCAAGTTACAAGTACGCATGACTACTGATTTACACTGATCCGGTGGCTGGAGCCTTCCAGCTGCATTCCAGCGCTGGATTAGCGTTGCTACTGGATCAGGTCGTTTACATTCAGGTTGACGACAAGTTTGCAGCAAAAATGAGTACTCCGCGTCTTGGAAAGCGCAGGCAATTAAAATACTGTCAAAAATTATATACTGCTTCACACGAAAAAAATCAAATCTATGGCTTCACAATGCGAATGAATTGTGTGAGGGAGAAGATTTAGAAGATTTAGAGAGGGAAAGAAGAAAGAAAGAAAATTATTTATTTCATATTAGAAATACAAAATATTCGCTTAATGAATGTCATTTTTTCCTGGTCATCGCCTTTAGGTGCCCGTTTGGGCTAGATGTTGAGCTGAGAGAAAAAAACTCCGCGGCGGAAAATACTCCCAGCAGCACTCTTTTAAAAAAATACATTATATATTTGAGATATCAGAATGGCTATGGGTCTATAATGGCCACACGCGACACTGAACGTGTGAGACACTATGCACTAGGCACAGGCCGTCACAAGAGGAGGTCACAGGATTGTAAAATAGGAACGAGTCTATTAGAATCCAATGCTAAATACTAGACGCTGTACTGTATTGAAACATGTTTACATTGATCCAGTGCCGATCCAGTGCTGGAATCCAGTGACGCTGGATCAAGTTGCTGGATCAATGTAAATCAACCTTGATAAACAACCGTTTTTAAGATAATATGCTTGCCCTCTTTGGTCGCTTACTCTCGGAATATAGATAAATGCTCTAAGGTATACTTATCGATAAGATACTTATTTACAATATTCTACTCATAGATGATTACGGTTTGAAAATGGACCTTGCAAATGTCGATTTTCTGGAAAGCGCCAATCTCCAGACATACAGTTAATCTATGATATATGTTGATCGGAGCAGCGAAGGCCGAGTGGTAGAAAACCGGGGTCTTCGACGCGACCGATCCCAGGTTCAAATCCTCGGCTCGCATCTCTGACAAAGAAATTTGTAATGTGCGAATTTATCGCTGCTCCACGGTGATGGAAAATATCGTAATATTTCATTGATTACGATGTTCTCCATTGCCGTGCATACCTGAGAGAAATTCATAATTTCTCGAAAGCATGACGTCCACCAATCCGCACTTTGGTGGACAGGGATTTAGGCCATAGTCCACCACGCTGGCCGGTGGACTATGGCCTAAATCCCTCTCAATTTTGTGAGAAGGAGACCTGTGCCCAGCAGTAGGACATAAAAAAGGTTGAAAAAAATTATGTTGATCTATGGGATAGTCTACGTTTCTTTTTTTCAATCCTATGTCTCATTGCTGAAAACAATGAGAGCGCGATTGCTAAATGCGGACTGGTGGATATCCACAAGGTTTGGCGAGACATTATTATTATTAGAAAACGTTCTTGAAGATAAAAAGGTCGCAATATCAACGGTCCCGTATTTGATTTCCGGTGAGGCGGAAAGAAGTTTGTTAAATCGCAATTTCGTGACTATTTAATCTAGAACGCTGTATTGGTTCGTTCTGGGGTTTTCAAGTGTGCATGGTTTTATAAATAAAAAACTATAGTGGCACTCGGGGACTGCCGCGGTAAAGCTATTGCATAGCAATTTTTATCAACTTATGCAATTATAATTTTTTATTTTTATTTTTTTATTTATGCTGTATTTTTTTTCTTTAATGAGTCGCGGGCTCGATTTTACTCTCACCTAGCATCGTGTCTAAAAGAGATAGAATCAGTTGTGAGCAGTTAGCAGCTAGTCTACACGCATACGTCTAGTCGAACGCACACTAACACCGTGCCGAAGTCTGCCGAACTGAAACGACGTTATAGACGAAGCTCGGCTTTATTTTCGTTACGAAATTTCTTGATTCCGTCGCCGCGCTCAAAGCCCGCGATAAAAGCTATGCAATAGCTTAAAAATAAAACTCGTTTAGCAACTAAATCGCCGATGCTAAATGCCGTAATTAGTAATTGATCGATCACAGTCTATTTAAACTCGATCGAAGTCAATCCGGTCTCGAAAACATCGTGAGGTCAAGGGTGTACGGTGACGTAATGGGAGTAATGCTAACTGGATACGTCTACTTATCATCTTAATTAAGGTTTGAAGCGCTATAGAGTCGGAACACGGGTCTCTGAAAGCTTTGAGAAGACTTTTTCATGAATAACGAGTAAATGACTAGGTACAGCCTCTGAGGAAAAAATTAAGCAAATACCTACTCAGATATTGATAACTTCTTTTAGCATCCCACTGCTTGGCAGGGGATTTTTGTCTTTCTAATTCCTTTGATTGAAATAAGAGTACATGTTTGGGAGCCTACACATTGATGTAAATCTGTCAACCTCGCATGAGTTGTCCGGCGAAGTTTAACGACGATATCTATCGATATCTCTCTTATGGATTTTCTTCCCTTGTTAAATGTTCAATCAATAGATTCAGCAGTAATTGATCGATCAGTCTACTGTTAACACGATCTTAATCGAATACAGCGAGAGGTCAAGGGTAAATAGTAACACAATGGGGGTAACACGAAATAGATGCTCTTACTCTTATTTAAAAAAATTAATATGCACCTATTTACCATCTTTATTAAGGTTTAGAGCGCTATAGAGTCGGAACGCGGTTCTTTGAAATCTTTCAGAAGTCGTTTATTAAAAGACATGACTACGAGGTTTTAGAGACAGTTATTATTACGAGAGGCTTTGGAAATATGACATTATTTGAATTGAAGCTCTCTCTGATACTTAAAAAGGTTTGTATTATTTGTTCTGTGATATTTCTCAACATTATGAATCGTAGGTTATTACGTTTGTTCTTGTTTGTGTTGTTCAAATGATTGAAGATGGAGTTTACAGCTCTACTATTGTATCAGGTTTACCGGGGAAAAACTTCCGGATATTTTATCAGCTTTTTGTACTTAAAAACACGTTACGCTGCACTTTAAATTTGTCGGAGGCCTTAAGGTCGGTTTTAAAGCATCAGACAGCAGCTTGACCACTAACACGTATTTACGTACGTACGTACGTAACCATTCGACCAAGTAGTCAGTAATATTGAGTAGTAGTAAGTAATATTGGGTATATTACTTACGTATACATATTTAATTGTACGAAAAACCTCCCGACCTACCCGTTGTCGTACGGATATTTGATAAAGGTAGCTGATCTTTCCATCTAGAATAGGAATAAATATATTTGTAGGACTATTACACTTCTCTAAATTCTGTAGTCGACAATCATCCAGGTTCTTGGAAGAAACAAAGTATAATCAACTTGCTCACTTTCCGAAGCAAGTAGAAAAGAAACGATGTGCTGGAGCTAAATAAATAAATAAATAACGCTTCACACTCATAGCCCCACAGTAATGAAATGAAATGAAAATACTTTATTGTTGACTATTTACATACATACAGTTAGATGTTTAAAAATATTATAAGAGTTTAAACAGTCTACCATGCTGTGGCATACAATATTATATTACTAATTAAAATTAAAGTATAAAATAGTTTTATTTTAAGATCCGCTAAGAATATTCTTAACGGATCATCGGCTTTTGATGCCTACCCACCACTGGGTCAATGAGAGAAAAAAGCCGGCGGAAAAAAAACTCTCAGGCATTGTTTAGAATTAATATTTTACGCGGAAGCTCCCCAAACCATTTTAATGCACGTCATCAAAAAACTCGTTTATACTATAGTATACTTTTTTTATAAGCCATTGCTTTAGTTCTCTTTTAAATTTATTACCTGATAATTGTTTGAAATGTCTGGGTAATTTATTGAATATTCTAATAGCAAATATGTAGGGTAGATATATCCTGTGTCATGGGTGCCATGAACACACACAAAGACAGACACACTAACACCCACATCACCCTTTAAACAGAAATTTAAACTCATCATTCAAATTTCTGTTTCGCCAGGAATCGTACCCGGGACCCTTCGCTTGGCAGTCTGGCATGGTAACCATTGCGCCACGCAGGCCGTTTATTTAAAACTGTTGGGGTAACATAAGTTCCGTATAAACCGGCAAGAAGCAGCTGTAAATATTTGAAGAATAGCATGTTTAATGTTTTAATTTTATATAAGTAAAGTAAAGTAAGACTGCAGCGACCCTTTTTTGCGTCCAACTGCTAGGCACGTTTATGGGATAGATATCATTGAGAAGTACTGAAGCTCATGTGAGTAAATCAATAATATAAATATAAATCAGTGAACAGTATTGATATACCGTATTTGTGTTGCCTGAACGTTATTTAGTACAAATATACAGTAAAAACAAAAATATATCTTAATTATGAAACTCACTGGACTTACTAAGCAATAAAAATTATTATAATCCAATTCCACCTTGGAAGAGGTTACAGGGTTATGTGGGATTTGACCGCACTAAAACCCCTTTGGTGGCCTGCCTCTGCGCTTGGGGAGGACTCCGGGATCTCCAATGGACCGCACCGGTGACCTTCACGCGCGGCGCCCAGAATGGGCCCATCTTCGGGAGAGCAAATATTCTCTCCTACACCTTCCGATGCGGCATGCGGCCACGCACAACAATCGGACAAGTGAACAGTGTAAACAACTCTATATCATTACGGGACCGTTATGATTGGCATTCGAGCCTTCCCTATTAGCTAAATGTTTTTTCTGCAGTGACGTTTATATTGTAATCGACTTGCAGACGATGTTAATAGCAATCAGTTTTTATCAGATTCGCGCACAGTCTTTTAATAGATTGATTAGGTGTAAGGAAATGTGCGATTGCCGGTCACGTACTTACATGAGGCGAGTCCATTGTTTAAACGCTAGCACAAAGTACTAGCACGCCATTCTTGTACTGACCTTGCATAGGATTACCAGAAAGTCGGAAAGTCGTTGTCTCGGAATTTTGCGTGTTTACCCGTTTCCAGTAATTTCACTTGTCCCTGAATTCGTAAATACTTGTTTTTCTTTGCAAAGATACTATAAGTACCACGATTACTACGACTGCCTAAAGTCAAGCTAAACATAACCTAGCGCGCAACATTTATATAGGCTAGTCTACAAGCGACCTTTTCAACCAACAGTTAAAGGTAGGTACTTTAATATCGGATCGAACACCAAAACTGATTCCGTTAGTGTCCCCAGAAATGTCCCGGAATTAATAAGACTGGAATTGGCAACCCTAGCCTTGCATCGTCTACAAGAGGCATTAGCTATTTCATTGTTTTTGCTTCACTACACTTCCGCATATTGCAACTAGCTTAGCTAATTGTTAAGATCCAAGAGGAGATTAAATGAACGTAGAATGGTTTTAAGAAACCTTATAACAATAATTTAAAATTAAAGTATACACATTATGTTCAGACACAGATATATTACATGCATAAAAAAAACGAGTTGCACTCCGAGAGTGCCGGCAGAAGTGAAAATGTTAACGTTGTGCATTTATGATATTTTGCAATGGTTAGAGAATAATTTCGCACGAATTTCTTTAATTATCAGTATTATTTTTCATCTAGTATATTCAGTAGGTTTTCATCTAGTAGGTATTTTTATAAAGTACTCACTCATTTTCTTTCACTATTTCTTCGTCACTTTTTTTTTACTTGATTTAAAAGAATTTTACAAGTAATGACCCTCCCAATCCATCATCCATCCCAAAAAAAGTGCACAACGCCGCTAAAGAAGTTTTCACTTCAAATATATTATTTCTACCAATTATATTTACTATTTTCATTTTTAATTCGGCGCCAAAAGGACCTCCATTAATAACTTACATATTACGACGTCATTATTTTGTAAAATAAAGAGCCTAATTTTGGGTTTGCCGGGAAGTTGATAGAGGCAGAGAATGTGGTAGACGTCCGTGGTTGGACCGGGGAAGTATCACCAAGGCATATCTTGAGGCAATTCTGTTGTGTTTCGGTGGAAAACTGCAATTACCGGCCAGCCTTGCATGTGGCGACCATCAGCCTCCGGAGGTTTTATGCCCCGCTGAATTAAACCTCAGGCATAAGTGTCCGAGTGATGTTGAATAAAATAACAGAGTGAAAACATGCTTTTCAGGTTGCTTTCAAAACTCAATCAGACGTTAAAGTAATCATCACTCTACACAGATTTCTACACAGATTTCTAACATACAATTTACACATGAACAGGTCACCTACCTGTTGGAAGAAGTGAACTGAAGAAATCGGTCAGTCTAATAATAATCACTATTTATATGCGATTGCCACTTCGTCTTGCCGTGTCAGCATGTTTTTGCAATAGTTTCAGTTGTGTTATGACGAAGGTCACATATTACACAAGATACAACTTTTTTCTACTTTTAAGCTTTTCGTAGTCCACTGCTGGACGTAGGCCTCCCCTAACATTCGCCACTTCTCCCGGTCCTTCGCCTTCTGAATCTAGCGGCTTCCCGCTGTCTTCTCTAGGTCATCAGTAAACCTGCTCGGAGGGCGGCCTGTACTCTCTGTGCCGAGACGTGGTCGCCATTCGAGAACCTCTCTTCTTCATCTGTCGTCGGTTCTCCAAATAAAAGGCCTGCCTTGAAGATAAAACTACATAGATAATGAATTATCAGTCGGTTATATTTTTTTGTATTGTATTATTGGGGAGGCCAGGAGCTTACTCCAAAGCGGATTAGTAGATTTGGTTGCATATATTATTATCTCAAATAAAAATTCATTCGACATTTTGTGATGTATTATAACTACTTACCACATGATATTTTAATTTCGCACGGTCTGAATAAATATAAAGAAGGACATTTTATGACTTTATATATAACACTTGATTTGTATCATCATCGTCATTGAAAATGCCCTATTTGTTTAGTAGTTGAATGAGATTGATAACAAAATTTTACCCTTTCGAAATTCCTTAAAGATTCTTTAGATAGAGCTTCAGACGATCAAGCAGATGCAAAGAATTAGACCTGTATCATTTTTTTAAATTTGTTCTAAAAATACGTCAGATTAATATAGAACTACCTTGTTTGGAAATTCTTTAAAGTTCTTTAGTTTTTCTAAAGAACTTTATTTCTAAAGAACTTAATCTTTAAGGTTCTATATAATAACAACAAATGCTTAGAATAAATAATACTAATAATAATAATATAAACGAATAACGTAAATTTTCTTTAGTAAAACTGCAAGTTGAAGTTAGAAGCACAAAGAGCTTTCAGTGTGCATATTGTGCATGAAGAAGAGACATCGAGATAACTTTTTGATACATTGATGAATTTTAACCTCAAACAGACGTCGCG
This sequence comes from Pyrgus malvae, assembly GCA_911387765.1. Classification (NCBI taxonomy): domain Eukaryota; kingdom Metazoa; phylum Arthropoda; class Insecta; order Lepidoptera; family Hesperiidae; genus Pyrgus; species Pyrgus malvae. The sequence goes on from OU426947.1 coordinate 8,263,834, forward strand.
GATAATAATTATTGTTAGATCAAAATGAAGAATCTGTTGATAAGGCTACCATCGTTCTGTTTATTAAGAAAGTTCTTAATAGCACTATTAAAACAAATTATATTATAAAAGCGCACTAAAAAAAAGAAAAGAAAAAGCGCAATGAAAAGAGCACTGCTTATAGTGATATAAACCTAATTATCTCGTATAAAACTCTATCCGGGTTGGTTATTAAAAACATTACAATTTGTATTTTAACGGTCCGAATAAATGGAAACGAGCGAATTTAACAACTTTTCTCTCGTAAAACTGCAAACTAACGAAGCCCCGAGCTACACTGAGGTGACATTCACGGAACAAGATAAATGTAATGTTTGAGCAAAGGTCGCGGAGAGTTGATACTTCAGTGTTTATATTTTCAACCAATGTTATTAGAAGAAAAACGGCCAAGAGCGAGTCGGTCCCGCGCATGAAGTGGTCCGTACCATTATCAATAAGAAACGGCAAAAAATCACGTTTGTTGTATGGTTTAAAATCCTTAAGAGGAGCTTAAGCATTTTTTATTCTTTTTTTAGTATTTGTTAGTATGCAGCAACATAAATACATCATTTACAAAAGTTTCAACTGTTTAACTGCCTACAGTTAAACTTACAGTTTATGAATACGTCAGTCCTTCATCGGCTTCCTTCATCTTCGTCGACGTCCTTCGTCTCGTCCGTCATGAATACAGCCTGGATACGTCCGTCACACGGATACATGGACGGACAGCGGTGACTTAGTTATAGTTATAGGGTCCCATTATAACCTTGGTCTAGAAATGACCCCATAAAATCAGGCGTATGACACGTTTACCCACATAAAAAACGCGTCACGCTTTGCATCTTAACGTTTATCCCACACTCATTCGAGGGACATTTTTTTCGGACTGAAATTTCGGACTTGTAACATGTCTGTATTTTTTGTATTATGTCATTGTTTTAAACTCAGTTTTATTCTAGAAACCAAATGCAACTTTTTTTTATTTACCCTTTATTGCATTTTTACAATAGGCGGACGTAATATAATATTTTATGATATGTCTGTAAACAACGTTCTGTGATTGGCGCAGAACGCAAGTGATCAATGCAACGTAAGATGGGTCCACCAGAGAGAATTTCATGAGCGTTTTGAATCTCCGGAGGGCACATAGCCTCATTAAACCGTGAGTCTCGGTTGTTATCGGTAGAACTGTAAAAACTTGGCGCGGGCCTGATGAGTGGTTTGGTATCATCCGACTGCGACTTGGTCCCTAACCCGGATTTGAGCAGCGTGGTGGAGTAAGCTGCAGGTCTCCAATTATAAGGACATTTCGTCTGCTACTTCATCTTATAAAAAAGTTTTGTTTCGAGCTTACTTCCCCAGGCTATTAAAAATCATATCTTGATAGTCGCATATTAGCATAAACGTCGTGCATTCCTCAGTAAGTACCAGCTGCAATGTACACGGAGAATTGGAAATTTAAGTGGTACTTACAAATAAACTATAAAATCTTTCTATTAAAACAAAAATTGAGATCAAAATTAATGTTGCATTATAACAATAGAGTTATTGTTAGGTATTTATAGATGATGATGATGTCTTTCAAGAAAAACAGAGTTTTACTAATAATTTGTTCAGAGATGTAGTATAATGACGATACTATGTTACACATATTTTCACCTGTCATGTTCATCTGTCTGCCCGTCAAGACAGTCCGACGTTTTTCGCGGGGTCCTGTGGAAGTAATGTAATTTATGTTATACATGTATCAAATTCTGTAATCTGCCATCGCCTTGAGTTAGCGTTTGGCGAGAAACTGACGCGTTTCATTTACTTCAGCAGCAAATCTAAAATTTGTAAGTTACTGCCCGTATTTACTATTTTTTTGAAACTGCTGAAGTAGCGTCGTGCCAATATTGTCGTTTCATTATAATCTGTTTGGTTTTTCGGTACTCGACCGGAGCTTCCGACCGAGGACCAGATGTTATTAAGATAGAAGCAAGATAAGTAAGACAAGATTTGAGTTCGATGTTGAATATAATCTGTAAGCTTTCAGATTGTATGGTACCCCAATTAATGAAATTAAAACTGTAAAAATTATAACTGTAAAATCACGTAAAAATGGAAGAGTCCCGTACAAACTTTCATTAGAAAATTCGATGTCAAGAATCGAATTTATTTGTGATATAAATGTAACACAAATTCACGGTTGTACGATCTTACCATTCACTTGCACAATTATTATAATTTGCATATTACAAAACTAATCTGAAAATCACCTTGACGAACAGACAGACAAGATGCATATAAGGGTTGCATTTTCCTTTCCAGTATTTCATATGGAGACATGTTAAGTTCATTCGTAGCTGCATTGGATACCGGGCTAATGGACAAGGTCGTTATCGAGCGTTGGTCTAATTGATGAAATGTCGCAAGAAAACAAAATTGAAAATAAATTGTAAGAACGTTACAAACGTGGTAATGTTACAACGTTACATAATGGTAAAACCATAAAAGGTTCACCTACCACCGCTGCACCTATTTCTACCGTGAAACAATTCTATTGTGTTTCGGTGGAAAGGTGCGATTGCGGCTAGAATTACATGAGGCGACCATCAGCCTCCGGTGTACCAGCGCAACTGCTTACGACCTCCTCACACAAGACTTATATATGCACGAGCACTTAATACCACTTGGCCTTTTTTTGGGGAAACCTTCAAAAGGTTCCCGGCACCTTGGAGAATGATACCGAGCTATGTGAGATTTATACCGCACTAAAACCGCCTCGGTGGACTGCCTTTGCGCTTTCGGGAGGACTCCAGAATCTCCAGTGGAACGTACCGGTGTCCTCCACGCATGGCGCACCAGAACGGGCCCATCCTGGAGAGAACAGATGAACTCTCCTGCACCTTCTTATGCTTACGGTAGCATGCGGCCACGCACGCATCGCCGTTCTTCCCGGGGCTGCTGGCTGGACGGATCGAGCTCTCACTCTCACCGCCCACAAACCCGAAAGCCGGAAGTCGGCTCCTACGATCAGGCAGGGGATACCGTAGCCCTATATCCCGAAACTACAGGGAGTAATACCACGTAGCCTTCTAACAAAAATCATGGTTAATTCACAAATTAGCCACGATCTTTTTATTTCAATGGATTTTCAAATGAGCCTGTAGGTTACGTGGTGTTAAGTGTGCACTGCAGCCCATAGACATCCATACACAACACTACTGCATTACCCTTGTTAGTTTTTAGTGCATAAGAATTCCACGTAACAATTCTCCCTCGAGGACTACAGGATGTTTTTAAAAGCAACCCCCCCGCGCTGCGCTCTTTGATCCCATAAAAAGGCAAATTATTATGCAATGAAAACAAACGTGATTGCTTACACAAATATAGATACATCCATTAAAAGCTACATTCCAAATGATTCGACTCAAGCCGTAAAGAAAAACACGTGTTCATTCAATACCTTTTAGGTCCATTTAGTCCACTACCGTTTGTGACTTACACCACAACTATTCACACCTGCATGTAGGGTTGCCAAATATCTGGCTTTAGTTGGACAGGTCCTTTTTACGGTTGTATCCGGGCAAATTTATATAAGTCCGGCTTGTCTGGCTTTCGTTAGGCTTTTGGCGAGTTAACCAAAACCCTAACAGTTCATGCCAGATTCAAGCGTGCGCTCGTAGACGATTTTAATGACATGACTGGCGACGTATTTTCTATACAAAATGCCACGCTCTTTGTATTGTACCAGTGTGACCGGCTTTTAGGGAAAATGTTCAACTAAATATGTATCAGTGTCCTGCTTTTTTCATTTTTGCTCCTGGCAACCCTACGTGCATGGAAACCGGTTACAGGCCAAGGTGTACAATAACTTCGTTATTGTTGTATGCGTTTCGTTAGTCATTCAAAGCTTATTAGTCTTTGAATGAGTTATCAGAAATAATTGCAATGCAATGCGAATTATTTCCTGTGATCACAGTTATGTATGTTAGCATGTAAGAATTAGACTTATAACATTATTTATTTTTTAAATTTCGTTTAGCAGCTATTTCCGGTAAAGACCGCGGTTCCGATAAAGAGATGAAGGTTTAAATCCTTGGCGCGCACTTCTGGTAAGGAAATTTATAATTTGCGTATTTATCGCTACTCCATGTTGATGGAAAATATTGTGATATTTAATTATACATGATGTTTTCCATCACCGAGCATGCCTGAGAGAAACTCATAATTTCTCCAATACAGATGTCCACCAATTCGCACTTGGCCAACGTTGTGGATTATAGCCTAAATCCCTCTTACTTGTGAGAAGCGACCTGTGCTGTAGCCAGCAGTGGGACATAAAAAAAGTTGATTGTCCTTACTTTTTTGTTCACGTTTCGGTCTGTGATCGATAGTTGATATAGGTTGATGATTTTGCCAATAACCAAACGTGTGTTAGAGCCCAGAAATTCAGTTGGTTTTGACACCAGCTCGAGGCGTACCGTCTGTTTCTGAACCGTCTTCTTTAAGATAGTTTTAAAAAAGCGCTCAATTAGCTCAATAAACCTCGTTCGATAATAATACTTATGAAGAAGAAAAAGGAGATAAGAACTTTTTTAGACAGGGTTATAAAATTGAAAGTAGTGTGAAGTATCAGTATTTTAGGCTTGGCTTACTGGTTAGCTATAAAAATAAGCTTATAAGTCAATGAAATGAAAAGGTACCATGCTAAAAGGCATGAAGGCACGGTCCATCACGGAAGTTCATATTTGGGATAGATGAGAGTGTCACCATTTTTTTTACTTTTTTCTTGAAAGTCCCCATCGAAAAAGCTATTGTCCATTATAAACGTCTTCAAAGGGAGCCTGTTCCATAATTTACAAGTTCGCGAAAGGAAGTGACCCTCAAAACGGATTGTGGACGGCCGCCACGAGTCTAGTTCATCGTTTATTAATAAACATTGGTTGATCTGGTATCACTTATCATTACCAATACCAGTCATATCAAATTCATAATGTTATTTATATAATAGTCTTTAAAAAAGTTCACGATTCTTTACGTTATCTTCTGCTTTTCGCACCATTAACTGCCACATATGATACAAATTTATTTTATTTGAACCGTACGTGGTCCACCTTCATCAGCTTTGGGCAAGCACCATTGGTTTTATACTGAACAGTGACTATTCAGCTCAATAAAAAAAACATCGACAACAGACGATGGAACGATCAGGTTACCGTGCCCTACTGTTGTTCCAGTGTTCGATTCACAGTGGAGTAGAAATTTCATGAGTGTAAATTTCTGTTCACGATCTAGGTATTTTTTTTTTCTTTTCAATTATGGCATCGCAAACTCTGTGCATACTGCCAGCGTCAAGTATAATTTTTGCATCAATTTTTTGCCAGTTTCAATGAAACTGGACGAAGTAATAACAAAGTCAGTAAGTAAGTCGTCAAATCAGTCAGTCTAGTCAGTCCAACATTCAAGTAAAGCGATGGCTACTTTACTAGAAAGTGTCCGATGGAATTTTGGAGGCAAGCAGAAAAAACATATTTTAGCACTGTTATTCTATTTCATAAACACTCGTGCAATGTTATGAACCTATATCAAACAAAATGCCATCAACTTTATCCGATATAACTCAAAAATACACCAAGAAAATGAAAATAAAACAAGAGCACAATATGTCTTTTTCGACTTCCCGCCAAAACTCCATCTTGGTGTTTATGTCCATGTCTATAATTTATATGTCACCAACATACACCCTATTCCTGACAGGCAGCGGCCAGCATTGCTTAGCTTAGTCTACGACCTACGAAAACCGCACGATTATAAGTGTGGGTAGGCGTTATATATATAATTATATCCATGTCTTTAACGACGGCCATTCACGTGCATACAAACCGGTCAGACGGCCAGGGTTGCCGGTGGTCGTCTATAAACGGGCCTATTCTGACTAATACCAATTCATTCTCCGAGACTTTAGCATTAAATTTTCATTGAAAATACACTGGTGTTAATTTTAGATTTATACATTACATTGTAAATTTAATTACATTGTACATTACATTGTAAAGAATAGAGAAATAGAAGAATAGAGCAGCGATGGCCGAGTGGTAAAAGCCGCGGTCTTCTACGCGACCGATCCCGGGTTCAAATCCTCGGCCCGCACCTCTGACAAAGAAATTTGTAATGTGCGCATTTATCGCTGCTCCACGGTGATGGAAAATATCGTGATATTTAATTGATAACGATGTTCTTCATCGCCGTGCATGCCTGAGAGAAATTCATAATTTCTCGAAAGCATGACGTCCACCAATCCGCACTTGGCCAGCGTGGTGGACTATGGCCTAAATCCCTCTCACTTTTGAGAAGGAGACCTGTGCCCAGCAGTGGGACATAAAAAAGGTTGAAAAAAAAAGTCCGTAGGTGTAATTGTTGTTATTCTGCTGAATTGAAGTATGAATTTCTGTATTATCCAAAAGTCTTAAGATCACCTCTATATAGAAGTCTACATTATTGACTTGGTAGACAAAACCAGTAGCGCTTTACGAAAATCATATCCTATTCATGTACATTCTTATTGTTTTAATTATTTGATAGTAGTAATCTATTTAACTTCTTAAATAAACAATTATACGTATATATTTTGAATCGAAGAAAAGCAATACAAATTATGTTTCTATTAAAAACTTTTGAATATTTATTATAATTAATGAATCCCTACTTAATATTATAAATTCGAAAGTAATTCTGTCTGTCTGTTTGTCTGCTACACTTTACCTAAACTACTGATCCATTTTTAATGAAATTTGAAACACAGATATAGTGGACCTTGGGAAAGGACTTAGGATGGTTTTTATCCTACTGGAACCAATAAAACACGTGGACCCCCACGTGGGCGAAGCCTCTGGCGGAAGGCTAGTATATTATAGGATATAATATATATTATAGTTTTAATTTAGTAACTTTTTTTTTTCAACCCTTTTTGTTGTCTCACGGCTCGGCTCGAAACTGAAAGAGATAGTCTATCAAAGTGATGTGGGTTGGTGTGTAGGTGACTTACCTTTGAAATTGTTTATATAACTTTCAGGCTTTTCCAGTAATGGAAAGAATCGTACTGAAAATTACAATCGTTTTCCTCACCGTGAAGAACGGTAAATACATACAGATGTTTGCCGAGCTTTGATCGGAGACCGCGTGTTGGGAACTATATTTCAATCTCTCGGCTATCACTTATTAAGTATGTATACTCACTTATACTCTACTGTTAAGTTGTCCATCAAGATGACATCACTTGTTAATGGATTAAGCCAAGTTAGATGCAATAGGGCAGATGCCCTTTCACATTTTATAAATATTCTGCTAACCGTTTAAATTACAGGCATTCAAAGTTACCTTATATCATACGTGTTATTAAGAACCCGATGAAGCTGTCACTGATAACATTCCTGAACGAGAATCAGGAAACGAACGCTTAGTCATAAGCGATTCCTGGTCAGCCGGCAGGCGATCCCAACCGGTTTGTATACGTGAGTTTGGGTATGCGCATGAACTAAAAGTTTGCTACTCCAAAGAAGCATTAGCTTACCACATGGTAGTAAGTGGTTGCTTCAACCCATTAACATTTACATCAGAATTCGAGCAAGATGTTTATATTGTGTGCATTTCCGCTGTTACTCCTGAGACAAATGGTACCTAAGTATCTAGCGGCAATACCTCATGTAGAATTATCGTGCAAAGACTGTGCAGTGCCTTCAGTCTAGCAGTTCTACGGTCAATCAGACGGTCGTATGTACCCGTATTCGCACTCTTTCTTATTACATTATTCTTTACTGTGTGGCTGTAAACAGTACAGTTTCATCAAACAGCTTCACGGTGGACACGGGAGGGTGATTATATGGATACATCACATACGTGGAAGTTCTAACTTCAAAGGTACTGATAACATTATGCGAGGGAGTCCGGAAACCACCGCTTAGTCATAAGTCCCTGGGCAGCCGGCCGGCGATCCCGGCCTGGAACCGGTTTGCTTGTGAGTAACTGTATAGGGCTTAAGCTTAACTTAAGAAGGCTGTGAGTCGTATCAAAATAGGTTTTTGATACGTAATGTATTGCTTGTAATGTAGTCCCGAAATAGCGATAGAGTCAATTGCAACGTTTGATATTTTAAAGACAAACTACATATTACTTCATCTTGGAGGAAGTTTAAAATTATGGTCAGAACTATTGCCCAGTAGTGGGACTCATGAAAAAGCGGCAAAAAAACTTTTTCATTGAGAATATTTTTACTCGAATGCGCCAGAACGAGGGTTATGTTTTTCGAGAGTATGTATGCATGTATAATTTTTGTATAATGTTTGGTACGCTTAAAAATCTACTAATTCGGGTAGGTAAATTATAGAACAGGAACTCATTGTATATTTAACAATATTTTTAAATACAAGACAAATTGTAGCTGTCCGTACTCATTCTAGAGTCAGTCGTCTAAATCTGCAATGTATTATAGGTATGCGCTCTGAATTCACTAAGCCTCTTTTTCCAGACTGGGTCCCGACTGCTACAATTTTTCTTGTATTTAAAAATATTATTTCATATACAATAAGCTCCTGTTCTATAATTTACCTACCCCTATTAGTCGATTTTTAAGTGCAATCGGGTATGACAACTTTCTTGTTTTAGGTTTTTTACACTTCCAAATTACACATAAACGCTGTCGGGTTTTAGTTTTATAAATAATTGTTTTTTCTATATAATAGTGTAGAATAATTCAATATTTCTTACATCTCCACACTGATCAAAAGTTTTTAAATTATACAAAATCGTAGGAACTTTAGAATAAGTAAACTTCTCCGATCCATTAACGTCACATTACAAGTCTGTTCAAAAATCTAAAACGAAGTAACTTTTGATTTATGACTTTCAGTATTAACTCTACGTTATATCTACTCGTACTTATGAGGGTTTCAAGAAAGCAACAGACCGTTGGAATGTGGCAATACGTCTAGAAAGGGAATCGATATGGAATTGGGGGAGCTATTTTCCTTCCACTATCCATGAATATCGCCAGTGTCAACGAGAACTTAGAACAATAATAACTAATACAGTTTCGAAAGCAGCCCGAATAGACAAGATATCGCATTTGCCCTTCCATGAAGAGCGCATGGGCCGTGGCATTGCGACTGGTGTCGAATGCATGCGATCTACACAACTACGCAAGAAAAGCACGATCGGGTGTGAGATGAGTGCACGTTAGTGGCAATTTACATGAGCACCGTGATTAAGCAGGCTTGTTAAGCCATCGGTGTCAGTTGTTATCGATAGATAGCACTCGTTAAACCTTGTCGGAGGCCTTTTGACAGTTTGAAAACATCCGGCAGCGAGTTGGTCACTGACCCGCATCACTACGCATCCGCTTAATAGCAGCGAGGTGGTAAGCTCCAGGCTTCCTCAATATTTGAGGAAAAGGGTTGCAGCCATTTTACTACACAAAACTTGGGCACTGCAATAATCCCTTCATTTTTTATATAATTAATAGGTACCTATAAAATTTAACAACTTACTCGTAGTTTGCAAGATAATCTAGAATGGATTATTGTATGAAAGTATTGCAATTACTATAATATTACATACTTATGTAGATACATTATCGATTTGATAACTTGATATTGGTCTTTTGATACGGTAAACATGTTCACTAATCCACAGTCCATCCAAAAAGTACGGCAAAGGGATCGTCGAAACTCGTAATTGTAACCTGATCAAAAGCTTCGTAAATTGCTAATGAAAGATGAGACGGCAGCAATTATTACGTTTTCCCGATTCAGAAGTAATTGCTTTTGTAGGAATCGGAGAACACGGAAAGGTTAATGGGCCGTGCAACACCGATTGTTTGAGAATATCCGATTCTAATTTTGTCGTTTCGGGAAAAAATAAGGAATTTTCTTTCTCGTACTTTATATCATCTCTTTTTTGTGTACATCTTTTAAAGCGCAATTTTCATTGCGTGAGGTGTAAACCCGCGACCTTACTTTTTATATCACTCTTATACCAGTGTCGACAATTTTTTAAAACGGTAAAATGAATAGCAGTGTGAAACAAAGTCCGTAACGATGAAATCCGTAGACGAAAGAAAGTTACCGACATAGCTCTAAAAATTTGCAAGCTGAATGGCGATGAGCAGACCATAGGTATAGTAAGGAGGACTGACAACCGGTGGGGAAGAAACCAGAAGAAGATAACGGGAAACCGCTGGATTCATGGGGACCGGTCGGATTGGCGAACATTAGGGGATGATAATGTCAAGCAGTGGTCTTTAAAAGGCTGATACATAGATATAAAACAAAAAAGTAAGGAAAAATAAATTACGGTCGATCTGAGGTGGAGAAGTGGGGGAGGAGGACGGGGCGGGGGTTTAAGGGTAAAAAATGGTTTATCTTGATTTCCGGAAAAACTACAACTCCTTTGGAAAAAAAGATTAATTTGAAAAATTTATGTGAAAATTTTTACAAACCAAGTTTTTGGTTTTTTATTTTTACTTTTACAAAAAAAAATCTTTTACGAAATTTAGTGGAAACTTATCTTTTTATATCTCAAATACACCATTTTTTTGATTCCAAATTTTCCACTTATTTTGAATTAATATCGAAAAATAGAAACTAAAAGTAATATAAATATTCATGTCCCTTATTCTCATCTCATCTCTCTACTCATTACTTTACGTTACGTTACTCTCATCTCCTATGCATTACATTAACCTTTATTATTGTTACTAAAAGCAATGTTAATTAGCTTTGAGTATCCAAGCATCAAAGAACATTCAACTTGTACATGTTGCAAAACTAACAGTGGATGTTTCAATAAATCCACCTACCTCGCAGCTTTTTGGCAACTTGGAAGTCTTGGAACTAAGGAACTCGTTAGTGGATCGGAAGAACAAGGTAGAGCTAGTAGCGAAATGTTATGTTACGTAGCTTTTGGTAAAATAATAGTCAATAAAATTGTAATAATAATGTAATAATTTGGGATGACTCGAGCTTACTAAGCAGCGACGGCCGAGCCGGTAAAGACCGCGGTCTCCGACATGGAGATACCGGGTGCAATTCCTCAACGCGCACCTCTGAAAAAGAAATTTGTAATGTGCGTATTTATCGCTGCCTCACGGTGATGGAAAATATTGTGACATTTAATTAATTCTGATAGTTCCCATCACAGTGCATGCGTGAGAAAATCTCCAATCCAACAATCCGCACTTGGCCAGCATGAGAAGAGAGTCACTTGTGAGAGGAGACTTGTGCCCAGTAGTGGTACATAAAAATAAAGGAAAAAAAAAACAAAGCTTATTCGATGTTAAAATGCGGGTTGCGAGATATTTGTTAACACCTGGTGAATGTTTTTGCACCCTAAGGTCCATATTTGTATAAGGTAATCGATTCAAACCCGAATTGATGGTTTAAAGTGTCCTCCAAAGTACGGAAATACGTTTGAGCTTTGCTACTAGCGGTCACCCATCTAGGTGACTCATGGTGTTGAGTGACCACTGCAGCCTGCGAACATCTATACTCATGCAAGCTTTTGATTCTCACCTGAAGTCGTAAGAAGTGGAACTACTTCGGAGGCCGATGTATGTACATGTCTGGTCAACAACCTCAACACAACAGAATTACTTTACAAGTAATCTGTATAACGTAAAATCCAAACTTCACTGACTTATTAACGCACAGCCGAAACTACTGTACTTAGAAATTTAAATTTGTTACAGGGGTTCCTTTCATGATGTAAGTCAGAAATAAGAAAAGATTTTTTAGAAATTCAACCCCTAAAAGGGTTAAATATAAGATGAAGTGTATATGGAATTTTCTCATTTGTGGACTAAGTAGTATGTATATAAGTTTTTGGTTACAATTCAAAATCATTTTTGTAGGAGCATTGGGCAAATTTTTCCGCTAAAGGGGGTAAGATGTTGAAAAGGAGGAATTTTGCATGGAAATTTACTCATTTCTGGACTTAGCAGTATGATAATTGGTATATAGGGTCTTGTTTTAAAAATATCTGCATAGGCAAAGATAAAGAAAGAAGAAGTAGCTTTTTACCTCTTAGGGGAGAGTTTCTATAGAACTTCCGAAGACGAGAGTGGGGGCCAAAAAGGGGGGAGGGCACATCTGAGATAAAAGTTTGTGTTTCAATTAGATCTACGAAATATAAGGAGAATAATTATTCACTTAATGTTAATGAACCTTTCAGACGCGGGGGAAACCGCGGGATACATATAGTTACATTAATAAAAGTTTACTGTACATAAATAAAAAATTATATCCGTACAGCATTTGTGGTTCACAAAGAAAGATATTCTACTTACATTATCACAAGTTTGTGACAACATTGTTGTTGTAGGCAATGGAGGCAGAATACATTTACTTTGACATAATGAATCAACAAACACGCAGTTGCTATTTGAAATAAATATTCCTGTATTACGAGTATCCCAAAGCTCGGCGTTTCTTGTAACTTCGAAACTCGTTAGCGAATTGTAACAGGAAATTTGAGTTAGTGGCGGAATGTCAAACATTTGTGTAACTTTTTATGAAAAGACAAGTACCTTCAGATGTAATTTTACGTGCTACGAAGACGATGGATACAAGGAGCTTAAGGAACACCCTAATTGTATAAAATTTATAGGTACTCACAAAATTTTAGCTCGGAGCATTCTAAGTCAAACGGGATCAGGGATGGGTGGCGGATAATGGCAAAAATTTCATGCGCTTTTCCTATCTTCGGAGGGCACTTTGAGTCGTCGGTCCTGGTTTTCATCAATACATAACAGTTGTTGGTTTGTGAACATCCGACTGCAGGTTTAACCACAAACCAGTATCTCTACCAACCCGTATTGGAGTAGCGAGATGGGGTATGCTCCAGGCTTCTCTGGTAGAGACCCATGCCACGTCATTTTATAGGTCAGTTCTAATTAGATAGACTTATCTAATTAAATTTTAGACCATCTTAATATATTTGAACATAATATTTTTCTTTGGGAATAAATTTAAGATAACAGTAATAATCATAATTTGAGCGCTTTGGTGCTCGCCATCAAAGAAATAAAAAAATGCCTTCTTAGGTAAAAACAGTAAATGTTAAAATTTCTCCGCCAAGCAAAATACTTCCGTCGAAATGGTAGACATAAAAATTCTGTACGTAAAGTAAAATTTCTCAGCGTTGTTAATTACTGGCTCTAGCCAAAAGTTAACAGCTTATTGTAATTATGGATAAAGTAGATTGAACAATAATTTTCAAAAATGTTTAGGTTGACCTGTAATTATTAAATATGTTGACATTTTTGGTAGGCTTTACCTTAGAAGCTATACATCTAGAACAAGATAACTTCGCATTATCCTGTTCTAGATGTTACCACAATCAGTCCCTGTATCTTCGGGAATAAAACTAAAGCTACGGTATCCCCTGCCTGTTCATAAGAGGCAACAAAAAGGGGGCTTCCGGGATTATTTGCGGTGAGAGTGGGAGCTCGATCCGTCCAGCCAGCAGCCCCGGGAAGGACGGCGGTGTGTGCGTGGCCGCATGCCGCCGTTACCATCGGTATGTGAGGAGAGCATATTCTGCTCTCCCAAAGATGGGCCCGTTGCAGGGCACCGAGCGTGGAAGACACCGGTGCGTTCCACTGGAGATCCTGGAGTCAGCGCAGAGGCAGGCCACCGGGGAGTTTTTAGTGCGGTCATGTAACCACAATTTTCGCACAATCCAATCCAATTTTTCCAACGCATACTTTGCCAGAGTGGTGGACTATGCTCTAAATCCCTCTCATTTCAAAGAAAAGAGCTGTACCTAGCTGTGTGGCATAAAACGGTTGATAATACTCTATCTTTTAGTGGCCTCCCCAATAAAGCTGGAGTCCAGCTCCAGCTCAATCCAATACGGGTTGGTAGAAGTGCCGGTTTTTTTTTCTTTAATATAGCATCGCATATTTTTTTTGCTTGTTTCGGTGAAACTTGACGAAGTATTAATATATAAAGTCAGTAAGTCATCAGTAATCAGTCAACAGAGTAAGCCAAACATTCAAGAATTTTGGAGGCCGGTACACCCCCTGGGCTAAGGGAGCTTCCTTATACATATGTATTATTTGTACCTTATCAGTATACAACAAACAAACATATTCCTTAGAAGCCTTCACATACAAAAATGCATACGCATTGATAAATAGGCTTTACTTGCTTCAGTTTACTGAATATTTTATTTAATTGACATTTTTTATTATATCTGGCAACTAATATTAGTCAATTTATAGAAGACTATTTTTAGGGCCGGTATGTGAATCAGGCCTGAACTAAAAAGTGTGCCGTGGTAACTTATAACATTCAAAGGCGTACACTTAAATTAAATTCCCTCACAGAGGCTACTTTGCATCTTAACTGGATAAGGACAGAGGGATAAATTTATTAAAGAGAATGCACGCGCGCACCGACTTCCATCTCCTGAATGAATAACGTGCATTTGCATGGAATACTTAATTCCAAATGAGCACTATACTCGCTCGTATAACGCTTCCAGCTGACTCGAGATTTGTATTTCCGTCGGGTCATTTATAATTGTACTATTGTAATTATTATGGTATACTAACCAGCCCAGCAGCATTGTACTTTTTTTTGGTATCGGGGGAAACCTTCAAAAGGTATCCAGCAACCTCACTAAAACCCCCTCGGTGGCCTTCCTCTGCGCTTGGGGAGGACTCCGGGATCTCCAATGGAACGCACCGGTGTCCTCCATACGCGACGCCCTGGAACGGGCCCATCTTTGGGAGAGCAGATGTGATCTCCTGCACCTTCCGATGCTTACGGCGGCATGCGGCCACGCACACACCGCTGTCCTTCCCGGGGCTGCAAGCTGGACGGGTCGAGCTCCCACTCTCACCGCCCGCAGCCCCGGAAGCCCCCTTTTAGTCGCCTCTTACGTTCAGGCAGGGCATACCGTAGCTCTATTCTTACTCCCGAAGCTACAGGGACTAGCAACATTGTCCTGCCTTCAAGTATCAGAAATAATCAAGTTTAAAGTACTTATAAACATAATTTACAAAAGAAACTTTAATAAAAATTATAAGAAAATCAAGAATCGCATTGCAGATTCATAGCCAGATCCAATTAATTTATGTAAATTCTTCATTTTAGGAAATTGGTAAAGTACAACAAATGTATTGAAAGAAGTAATTAATAATGTGTATTATTATAGAGAAATTTGGTGTCTTTATCATCCTTGAGGAGTATTTATATGACTGTTATGATACCTCAACTATGACATTGACAAAAATGTGCAAAGATCATAGACCTTAGAGCATCAAGGTATGACGGGTTTGACACCCGTCTGGCCGGACTGGCCTTTACGGGAGAACCCCTTGTCCCAACTTCCATGCACAATGTGCCTTCTGGTTAAGTATACAACTAGTGTGCCTGTGTGTGACGGTGTCAGTGTTGACGTTGCATAGAAAAAGACGTTGATAATTGAAATTGACATATTTAGAAATGTATGCGTCTGTAGCGATGAAAGCATATTTGTGAATGTGTGACAAAATTAAAATTTGTGCGTTCTTCCCCCGCAACAGATTTGGCACAAAAATTATGTATCCAAGCGAGGCGCTATGCCGTCTCTACTGAAGGGTGAGTCAGTAACTTTGATGCTCTAAGTTTTGTCCTTAGAACGCAAACTAGAGTGGATACTATTCGCGTAACAAATTATTACGTGCAGTCGGTAGCTACGAGTACTAAGTACCTTTGGACCGTGACATTTCCAGCCTCCGACTGAATATTATGGTTATGTTTACAACTTTAGTTCTATTTTAAACTTTTTTGTAAACAATCCATTCCATTCAATTCGAGGTTAAATCGTCTGTTCTGATTTTAATTAATTGTATTCTGCAGAGCCTCCGTTAAGCTGAGCATCGGTCGTTAACTTCATCGGTTCTATGGTCGAACGCATCTCCAATCGGTGACTAATCGGACATGCTGCGAATTCTTACGCGTATTACACTGGACGAGTAGAAACAAGCTTGATGATCTTTTTAGACACATTATTGATCTTTATTATAAAGCATTAAAATCGAAATTCGCCTGGGATCGCACCGCGAATCATTCAACACAAATTGTTAACGTTAAACTTGTTACGTACATTAAACTTTATTGCCATAAACATCGATGCAAAACGCTGTGACCACGTTTGACAGACATTATGTGCTTTTGTTACAATCTACGAATCCTGGATCTTACAATTTTAATTACGACACGACAATGGGCAAGAAAGGAATTTCGGCTTTTATTTTGACAGTACATTTTAAAGGACTGTAGTTAATTAAGTACTGTAAGACTACGTGGCTTTCATGCGTATTGATTACTCCTAAAAAGCATATTGTTGTAAAATTGCAACAACGTTTCAAATTCAACAATTACCAATGTTTTGCAGATATTCTAAACTTCGCATTGATTATAGGTACAGTTACGTTGAAATATCTCAACACACTTACATGCAGCAATATTATGTTTATCACACTTCCGCGAACCGAATCGGTCATCTTATAGTAATATTAAAGAATAATGTATGCCGAGATTCCGTGTGTACAGTAAAATAAAATTGCGATTAGTTTCTAAAGAAGGCGTCATATTACAACGTTTACTAAAATTGATATATTCTTATGGATATAGGTAAAAGAACCCATGAGATTTAGTGCAGTTTCAAACTAGCATATTTTTCGGGTTATTCTGGAAGCCGTATACGGCTATTTCTGAAAATGCGCTTTTGTACCAGAAACTTTTGACGTTTCGCGGCTTCACGCGCTTCAATAACAAAGGAAAAAACGCGTAAACGCGCCGAAATATGGGTACGCTGGGTTGAAATTGAAACCACACTTAGGCCTGCTGGTTTTGCCTTGGAATCTATCTAGGAGTCTTTTTGGGGTTCTGTGTACTCAAGCATATAACAACTGCAAATATTACGTACCGCATTCGTAAACTAAATTTAGATGCATTTTTCATATTTATTCCCATTTTTTTCTTTCTATCATAATCGATTATATTGTTATATTTATCTTTTAAAACAACATTAAAATAGGGAGATAAGGCCATGATTTATACAACAATCATTTATATTAAAACTAGCTGTGCCCCGCGGTTTCACCCGCGTTAATTTTTTTTAAAGTATCCTATTTTACTTCTGACAGCTCCAATATTCCTATCGATAGATTTTTGGAGGTCTTATGCGCGGTTTGATCCGAGATCCACATCCGAAAGTGGGTTGATCCGCCGCTTTAAGCCCGCATCTCCACCACCCACAATAGAGCAGCGTGCTTGACTAAGCTCCAGGCCTCCCCAATACCGGGAAGGACCCGTGCCCAGCAGTAGGTAGGACGTAAAAAAAGTTGCAGCCAAATTAATACACCTTCTTATACCTCAAACAGAAATAGTTTATTAATAAGTGACATAGCCGGTGCAGCGTATACTCAAAGTTTCGTGCAAGAAAACAGTCAAACCTAATTAACCTCTCAGCGTACCACTAAATAGTGCAGGAAAGTTTGGCGTAAGTACGATGCTTTCCAGCAATTTGCGCCAAACTTATGTATACGAGAGTCTGTATTAATTCTTTCAAAGAACAAAGATAAGAAACAACAAGTTAAAGAGCAGTTCTTATTTTAAGTTTGTAATATTTTCAGTTCTTTTTTGTTTACAATAAAACGCAAATGTTACAGCTCTATTATTAAACCGAGTATATTTTAGTGTGTTTTGGCGACAAGACGATGTTCCGGCCAGATGTATTAGTACGTATTCACTATTATGGTTCGCCCGGAGAAGTACCACCGCTGCACCCACTTCTGCCGTGAACCAATTCTATTGTGTTTCGGGGGAAAGGTGCAGTTGCCGGCCACACTTATGAGGCGACCACCAGCCTCCGGAGTAGCAGCGCAACTGCATACGAACTCAGACAAGACTTACCTATGCTTGCTTGAGGTTGTGTATAGATGTCCATGGGCTGCAGCGACCACTTAACACCACGTGGCCTACTCGTCTGCTACTCCATTCAAATAAAAAAGCACGTTCGACCTGAAATCCTCCTTCTGAAGTTACTCGACACAGAAAAATAGGTAATATAGTTTATAAGTTAGTGACACAGCTGATGCAGCGTCTACACAACAAACAAGAAAACAGGCAAACCTTCTATATTTATAATTAACCTTTCAGCGTACCGCCAATTAGTGCAGTAAACTTTGACGTAAGAACTTTCGATCAATTTGCGTTCGAAGTATTACGAGTCTTTAACATATAAAACTAGCCTTCCGCCAGCAGCTTTGCCCGCGTCGACCCGTTTAATGGGTCCCCGTAGGATCAAATATAGCCTATGTGCTATTCCAGGCCTCATTGCTATATTAAAATTATAGGCGTTTAGCCATTTGCTTCAACCGCGTTCACCCTATTACCCATTTTCACAAAAGAATGATGCATTTTTACGCGGTAAAAAGTAGCCTATGTTACTCAGGGAGAATGTATCTTTCTAATGGTGAAAGAATTTTTGAAATCGGAACAGGACTATTTGAGTTTATTCATTACAAACATACAAAAATACAAATCTTTCCTCTTTATAATAATAGTATAGAAGTATAGATTACCAGGTCGTTCGTCATTTCTTCTCAAAGAAAAAAAAGGCAAAAATCAATTTATGTCAAACATAAAACAACTCACGTGGAGCAATGGTTACCTTGCCGGACTGCCAATCGAGGGATCCCGGGTTCGATTCCCGGCGAAACAGAAATTTGAATGATGAATTTAAATTTCTGTTCTCGGTCTGGGTGTTTGTGTTCCTGTCTTTGTATGTGTCCATGGTACCCACGACATAGGGTATTAATTTCCTTACTGTGGGGCTATGAATGTGTAACGTTTATTTATTTATAAAATCATGTACATATTTTCTACTTATCATGCCTATACTATCAATACATCTTTAATACGATTACACAAAATAAAAAAATGCTTATGGTAAAGGCTTTATAAAATAACCGAAGACCTATCGTCGGTATATTGCCGTAATGCAATCTTGTGTGTTTTAGCAGGATGATTCTATTACCGAGCGCGCTCAAAGGACGACCGTTAGCCTCCAGAGGAGCAGTGCAGGTATTCATTCCCCACCGAATAGTATCGTAATCAACTATTACCATAGAAGTGCTTTTATTGGGAATTATTGTTCTGGAGGGTCGATTACACCTTGTGAATTTTTTTCAGAATATTCGTACGAGTGTTTCTCAAGATAGTCATTTTGTAATGACTTTACCTTTTCTGTTCGCCTTAAAATAAAAACAGGTTTTAATGTCGAACATCATCATAATAGATTATTACTAACTACTTTGTGTCTCGCCTTTTACAACAAACTGTTATTACAATCTTATTCGGGTACAAAAAATTAGTCAATTTTCGGTAATGTATATTACCATTTTTAGTTTCATTTCTTCATAAATTAATATAATATTGCGATATTAATTTTACAAGAGTTGCAATCGTTATATTGTATACTGTTTATCGCGTGGCAACAAAAATAAAGTAATCTATCTAACGAGTAAAATGATCCCTCAACTTCAGGAAAAAAACATTGCAGAAAACGGAAATATAATAAAAGCAAATGCTTATATAGGATGTCGCTCCAAGAAAAGCTATCCAGCAAAGACGATAGGTCCAATGTGTTCCTAAAAAAAATGCTACGAATAGTTTATAACTGAGCAAAGACAACATTTCTTTAACACTTTTTACAGACTTTAAAGCCACGAATCCGGTCTTCATCAAAACGATTGAGATACTTTTAATGAGCTGTTACTACGGGACATTTTCATACATTTTGTACGAGAAAATGGTTGATCGAGAAAGTGATCAACCATTTAAGTCAATTGACAAAATTTTAATTGATTTAAGTCAAGTCAGTAAAAATCATGTATGCAACTGAATTAACAATTATCCTGCTTTCCAAGCGTAGTGGATGCATTTAAATATTTTTTGTGAATGGTGTCCAAGACCTTAATACATTACTAAACGTATAACTTCCAAACCTATTAAATTGGAGCGCAAAAATAATAGAACCCAAACACTTATGTACAGTTTTCCTTTAGATGGATGCGATATACCTTTATGTAAAACATATTTCCTTAATACCTTAAAGTTATCAGAACAGATAGTCTACACAGCCTTAGAAATAATTAATTTATTATTTATTTAATAATTCTATCCATTCCTGGTGCTGCTGGAAGAAATTTCTTTTAGAAATAAGCACCCATCATGTCTAACAATTTCTTTGTGTACTAAATAAATAAATAAAGATCAAAGCTTAACAGATGACAGAGAACACATTTAAATAGGCCTCATAAAACGAATGTTATGACAAAGGAAATTATTATGAAACATATAATTTTATTATAATTTATCCTGATGTAGAATCTCACTATGTTAGGAAGGAGTCAACACTGCTATATTTATCAGAGCAGCTAAATATATAAAAAATGTATTAATTGTACCAATCTTGGTTCACAAATCAAAATTATACATATACCAAGTACTGAACAATTTTATTTTTACCGTTTGAAGTCGGTTTTTTTGGTTAAAAACTTATATAATTTTAATACGGTATACAATTTTTTTTTTTTTTTTTAACACTGAATGTGTACTGTATGAACAAGCT
Source organism: Pyrgus malvae (assembly GCA_911387765.1). NCBI lineage: Eukaryota > Metazoa > Arthropoda > Insecta > Lepidoptera > Hesperiidae > Pyrgus > Pyrgus malvae. The sequence continues at coordinate 8,284,519 of OU426947.1, forward strand.
GAATATACCAAAAAGGTATCTTTAGAAGGAAAAAAAAAAAAGTACGTGAAATGAAAAAGAGACGAAAAATTTACAGTAGATTCAAGAAATATCGTACTTGTTTTTGACTAAGAAAAATTCCTCAATGTGCTTTAGTCTGAGTTGGGTATTATCCATTATAAGCGCAATATAATTTCGCAATTTTTAATACAGTATGTCAGGATATTGTTATGTATGGCACCTCTCTATTGCAAAAGAGTATAAATCGAAATTGGGAGTTGTTTATTGCAATGTTTTACTAAAGGAAGCACAAAAAGCCATAAAGCATGTATCATTTTATTCTGATGGCTGTGCTGGGTAGAACTAAAATAATTTAGATTTATTTCTGTATGCTATGTACCGGCTGGAAAGTATAACCCATCGTTTTTTTAGACTGGTCATAGTCAGAGTGAGGGTAACAGCATGCATTCATGAAGAGAAACTAGAAGAACTTGCAATGAAGAGTAAATTATTATTTACATCTTACAAAGTTTACAGCGTTATAATGAATGCAAATGTAAAAGGTGAGTATTATATATAATGTAAGAAAATGCAGTGATTTTTATGATTTAAAATGTCTTCTTATTTCTGAAGAAGAACTGGCTTAAGGATACACAAGGTAGAACATTTTTGTAGTCTAAGGTTATGAAAGTAAGGGTGAAATGTATCTCATGAAAGACCTCGTATCATACAATTAAAATACAATTTTGGGGGAAATATTTCGACTTAGATACTGACTCAGATATTGCAAAATCAAAAGTGGGCGGCGACTGAAAAATCCTGGCACAAAAATATGAATTTAAATATATTTATGAATGTTATATTACTAAGAATTTTTTTATGTGGTTTTTTTCATACTTTGATTAAAATTCTTTATAAAAAAATTAAATTATATTTTATTTTGGGAATAAGTTTAATTTTTACCCTCTATTTTGCAATACGCACTATCCGGTATTATAATTTTACAGTTGTGAAACTTGTTTTGTTTGCCCTAGAATAAAAACGTAAATAAATTTTACAAGTATCATTTCACTTTGTTTAATCACCGAATATTATGGTAACAGTCAATTACCGAGTCAACTAACATTTCTTTAGAACAGGGAATAAGATTGCATTCAGCTATTACTGAGTAGATCACTGTCGATAATTTACCCGAATAAAATCGTATTATTGATTTACGGATGAACATTTAATTTCAATTTCGGTAATATAAATTTTTGCTTCTAACTTCAATTTAGTACAATAATTTTTTTTTTTAATAACACCACTTTATCGGGGATAAAATCAGCTCTCTTTTGGTATACAAATGATTTCTCTCTGTAGATACAGTAATAAGTTATTAGCAAAAAATCGTTTTTCTTTTTTCCTGTAAAGTTTTGATTTTCCGATTACGGTATTATTCGATGGGGGCGGCGATATTCAATGTCATCCGTATCTGGAGTTTGCCTAAGCTACTACAACTAAAAAAATTATATTAAATTTATAACTTCCCCATTTTGGAATCAGGTGATAAAGGGGAGTAGGTATGTATATTTTATGACCCACAGTAAAACAGCAAGTACCATTCAAAGTTTGCGAGTAAGAAAACCGGAGAATCTAATGAACCTCGCAGCACACCGCTAAATAGTGCGTGGAACTTTGGCGTCAGAACTTTCGAGCAATTTTCGCCGAAGTGTGTTAAACAGAGAACGGTACTATCGATATGCAGTTCACATGCAACATGACTATGATTTTACACATATTCATGGCCAAAGAAGAGGAACCCTATGCTTATTACATTCGACGTAATGTCGCATTCCACTCATGTGAAGTTTGTTGACTAGGAATCTAAATATTTAGTTTCTTAACGTCAAAGTCTTTAATTCAATGTTATGCCATGAGCTCGCTTTAAAAGATAATTAGACCAAAGTTATAGTATATTTAAGCGCGCATGGCTCGGCGGCTAGCGTAGAACACAAGCGGTATATGTAGCTAATCCAAACGGGCGCGGTCGGGTGTGAGATGGGTGACCGCTAGTGGCAAAAAAAAATTCATGCGCATTTTCGTGCTTCGGAGGGCACGTTAAGCCGTCGGTCCTGGTTGTTGTCAATAGATAACAGTCGTTAAAACTTGTCGGAGGCCTTATGGGCGGTTTGAAAACATCGGATAGCGGGTTGGCCCCTAACCTGCATCTTCACCAACCCGCATTGGAGCCGCGTGGTGGAGTAAGCTCCAGGCCTCCCCAATAAGGGGGAGAGACCCGTGCCCAGCAGTGGGACGCAATTTTGTTTGAACGCACTAATCTAAGGAACTACTGGTTCCAATTGAAAAAAATCTTTTTTGTGTTACATAGTCCATTTATCGGGGAATGCTTTTTTTTATAAATAAACCGAACAAAAAGACAGACGGGCCGCGTGGTGTTAAGCGATCACCGTCGCCTATGGTATACACTGGCAACCACAGGGGAGCCACCCGAGGGCTTTAGGCTATATAACATCATGCTATGGCCAACACCGAAGACCACGCGGACGAAGTCGCGGGCAGCGACTAGTAGATAATATATTGAATCATTAAATTCGAATGTTATTTCTGTTGCCTATAAAATCTTGTTTACTAAACATATTTTACAATTTCCCTCTGCACCAATTTGATCCTCATAAAGTAATAAATTAGTACATCTTCTATTTCCCCAAAAAGCATAAAGCTGACTGTACAAAGATAAAATTTCGTTTTACTTCGCCTGAAAACGCAGGCAAGCTCTTTGCCGAAATTCAATTAAGTTTTTTGGCTCGATAAAAGCAGATTTGAGTGTACCACAGTTTTTGGGTTCTCAAGTCAAAATACTGTTACGCGCTATGGGTAAGGAAAATGCCGTTTGTATCGTAGAAGACGTTTATTGTCAGCTTCCACCAAAATCCACTTAACAAAGTCCAAATCACAATGCACAATCACTATAGTCCAATATCTTCGCTTGAGTCGTCGAAATAATTCTTCCTTGTCGCTTGGTAGAGATCGCTTCGGTTTCACTTCCGGAAATAAACTGCCCAGTCGCGGCTCGGCGCGTGCCTTATATACGGCCACCCATGGTTCTCTAGAAATGTCCCGAACCACCAAATACAATAGACCCGTCCCGAACCTTCCTTTATGTTATTAGTTATTATTACACACTATGTACAGTCAAACAATAGCCGCTGCCCGCGATGTAAACAACCAATACATGTACGCTATATATAGGTACGTACTCGCTGCGGATCCCGAATTTGTTTACTCGTAGAAATCGATGTTTTTCTTATGACTGATTTTTCGAGAACTTTCTTCACTGTTCGATAGTAGACCTAATACCTGTTTATGCGTTTTTGGGGTTTTGCTGTACGACGCTTTGTTTTCGAGTTATAGCTACTCAAAGTCGTAACAATACGAATGCAGATACAGTAATAAAAAAATAATAAAAGTATGTTCGATTCCCGGCGAAGCAGAAATTTGAATGGTGAGTTTAAATTTCTGTTCTCGGTTTGGGTCTTTGTGTGTCCATAGTACCCACGACACAGGGTATATCAACCCTACTGTGGGGCTATGAGTGTGAAGCAAAACATTATTATTATTGCTCAAGTGTACATACGTCAAAATGTTTACTATTAAAGTTATCACGTACTTTTATTGGTATTATATTCAAGTAATAAGCTAGTATTCATCGCCAGCACAGATATTATAATGTAACTCGTATCTTGTGATCGCCAACCTTTCTTTCTTTCATTAGTCTATTAATCATTCATTTTAATGTATTAAAGTAAAACCTGTTTTTTCGATTACATATCTCGACTGAAAAAGTTTAATTCTTTTCGAAAATTGTAGAGCTTTATTCAAGGTCAAGGCATTTTCAAACTTAAGTCACAACTTATTACTCGGCAGCCTAGAATTCAATCTATTGCCATGTTTAAATTTACCCAGCTTAACATAACATAACTACGGCCGTCCGCTACGTTTTCTGCAAAGTCAATTCGAATCATCGATCTTCTAATAACAAATCTAGACTTATTAAGATAAGATAATACAAGAAATAAGATAAGATATATTCAAATACTGTATATTGAAAAGTTTTATTAATATGTCGGTTCCGAAAAATATAAAAAAGTTCCTCACGGTGTGGCTTAAATTGAAAAGTACTTCAAAACGCACAATAACTCCCAACTTGATTTCGCGGCAGCTCTCAGAATTCAACTTGTTACCATGATCAATTTTACCCTCCCAAATGTTACTTTCTTCTGCAATATTTTTAGTGTTTTGCAACAAAATTGAAACCAGTGGATTCAACAAAATTCAATTGTTCAAATATACACTGTCAAATAAAAATCAAACTGCAATGCTTTTTTTCAGTTGCGTTACAATATTGAAAGCACCTGAATTCTGATATTATTCCAAACCTGAATAGAGACTCAATTAAGAAAGTTTCCTATGTTGTTTATTTTTATACACAAATTTCTATTTATTTCAAAGCAAAATGTTTAGATCCACAAAGAAGTTTAATTATAATTATTTATATATTGCAAAAAACCTAGAGCTTTCTTCGCGTTGATATAATATATAATAATAATAGTATAAAAATAATAAATATGAATAAATGAAATGAAATTTTTATTTCCAATTGCAGGTTACAAAATCATAACCTACGTAGGTATTACAAACTACTTTACTGTAATAACTCTCGCCATATTTCGCGGTAGCTCTTAGAATTCGATTTGTTGCTATGTTCAATTTTACCCTCTCAAATGTAAGTTACTTCTGCAATATTTTTAGTGTTTCGCAACAAATTTGAAAGCAGTATTCAAAAAAATTCAATTGTTCAAAATATACACTGCCAAATATTTCTGCAATGCTTTTTTTTAGGTACGTTAAAATACTGAAAGCACCTGAGTTCTGTTATTATTCCAGATCTGAATAGAGACTCTATTAAGAATATTTCCTATGTTGTTTATTTTTATACACAAATTTCTATTTATTCCAAAGCAAAATGTTTAGTTCAACGGAGAGGTTTAATTATAGATTGCAGGTTAGAAAATCATAACCTACGTAGGTATTTCAAACTACTTTACTGTACAATAACTCTCGCCTTATTTCGCGGTAGCTCTCAGAATTCGATTTGTTGCTATGTTCAATTTTACTACCCAAATGTCACGTTTCTGCAATATTTTAGTGAAAACTGAAGTACGGAAATTTGGCTTAGATAGCAGATCAAGAGAACTTATTCCAAATTCCAAAATACTAAGCAACATACTTCTTACGAAAGTCTTATAATATTCAGAAGTATCGTAATTCAGGAAATAAATCTGACAAGTTTAAGGTTTTGACCTGTATAATTTACAATTCACACATAATATAATTAGCAGGACACAGAGATTTATGATTGTGACTAGTATGCGTGGAGGTTAGTACACCAGTGTCATGAAGACCTGTAGGTATGGCGTAATGGTTACCATGCCGGTCTGCCAACGATTGGCGAGGCATGAAATGTTTTTTTTTTTGTTTTAGTTTGGGTGTTTGTGTTCCTGTTTTTGTGTGTCTCCATGGTACCCATGACACATGGAAGCCCAGTGTGTCACAATATTAGTCTGTGATGGTCACTATCACTACAAAACGTATTTCGCAAGAGTTCAATGATAAGGTTTTAATCAAACACAATAATTATTTTGTAATTGTTTTATAAAACTCATTAGTTTGCCTAAAGTATGAACAGATTTTTATCATTTTATTAAAGCCAGAAGTCGTAAACACGAGTATGATTCCAATAAAATATAAGAAAATAATACGAGTACTTTCAAATACTCAATATAAACTCCTTCTGCGTACGTACTGCTGAATATTCGATTTGAATAATCGACTATTCAACTTTTTCTGTATTTCTTGATAGAAGAAGAAAAATAAACTTTGTGATGCTTTGCTCTTTCAGCAACCTAAACTTAAAATAACATAAAATTAGATAACACAGCTCTCTTCTTTTATCAAATTAGGAATTTCTTAAAGATAGACTACCAAGCTTAATGTTTTCAGTTTTGGGTTGTAAAAAAAAACATTAAAAAAATTCACTTTAAGAAACTGTCAAAGTATATCGATTTAACGTCAACCACGTATCTCCATGTGTTGCCGAAATTATAAGCCTTGACGGACAGACGAACGCCGACACAAACCTATGAATGTGATTCTATAGGCCGTTTTCACGTACGGAACACTAAAAGTGAAACCGTCTCCCTCCAATCTTATATTATAAAATTTATAACAGATACTCTAAAGACAGCAGGGTCCAACAAAGGGTTGGCCCATTTACAAGATAATAGCCCATTTCGAGAATTTATTTCAAATGCTTGTTCTTGTGGATAACATTCGCAGTGACAAAGTTTCCTTGCATTGAGCCAATCCTCACATTGTAATGTTACTCTAAAAGATACTAAAGTAGCCGTTAGGCGGGTTTTCCTGTCACGCTGAACGTACGCTGACGGTTGGCGCTGATGGGTCAATATTTATGTAGTTATAATGTAGCGTTTTTGAGTCGCGCAGATTCCTCAGCGCTGACGGCCATCAGCGATGAGCGCTTTCGAGGTAACGCACTCTAAAAGTATGTCCATGTGCACGCCTCATTCATAGCCGAACATACTTTGTGACATAAAAAATCTATAATTTGTATCCACTTTTATCATTTATTAATTTTTGCTGGCATGCTTGCGAAGCGCATCATAAAACATGTTTTGATTTCTTTAAACTTAAAACTTGATTACTAAGCTTACAACTTATGATTTGGACTTGAAAAGGGTTGCAACCATAAATGCTTATAAAAATATTTAGCATCACTACAGTTACATTTGTCCTTGTTTGACTTGGAAGTTGTGCTCGTTGCAGCGTCTACAGGCAATTATAAGTTTTGGACGGTAACGGTTCTTAATGCCGCTATATTTACAGTATTGCGCGATAACTTTGCAACAAATATTAAATTTTTGTGAACGTATTCATAAAAATATTCAGAATTTTCTGAACTCTACGAATGTTTATTGACTTGTTTTTATTTTTAGTAATTACTCGCATCTGTGAGCAGCTGGAAGTGGGTTTATAGTGTCTCATACAATCAGATGTCACGTGTGCCCATTATGGACCCATAGCCATACTGTTATCTCAATTATATATGTACTTTTTTTTTAAAAGAGTGCTGCTGGGAGTTTTTTTTCCGCCGCCTTTTTTCTTTCAGCTCAACATCTAGCCCAAACGGGCACCTAAAGACGATGACCGGGAAAAAAATGACATTCATTAAGCGAATATTTTGTATTCCTAATATGAAATAAATATTTTTGATTTTGATTTGATTTGGTACGCTTGTAGGCCACAGTAGGCCATAGTTTGTAGGTGGTAAAACTATAGTACCACGGCTGCACCCACTACTGCCGTGAACCAATTCTATTGTGTTTCGGTGGAAAGGTGCAGTTGCCGGCCACACTTACATGAGGCGACCACCAGCCTCCGGAGTAGCAGCGCAACTGCATACGACCTCAGACAAGACATACCTATGCTTGCTAGAGGTTGTATGTAGATGTCCATGGGCTGCAGCGACCACTTAACACCACGTGGCATGCATGCTCGTCTGCTACTCCATTCAAATAAAAAAAACATATCACTGTGATTTGATCATTGATTTGATCTGACGGCCGTTCAGATTTACGCCACGCGGGTCGTCTAAAATAAATGTATTAAATAAAATTAATATTTTTTTATGAACTGAAATTATTATTTAAAAAATGTGGGTACGAATTATTAGAAAATAGAAAAAGTAGAGATTCGAATAAGAACGCAAATACGTTACATCACTAGATAGCTATCAAGAGATTGGAAATACCAGTACTTTGTTCTGTCAGCTATTCTCTAAACGGCAACGAGTTTAAAGTCTTTTAGAGTAACATTACAATGTGGGGATTGCTTCGATCGTATGGTAAGCATTACGGCACACGGGTCGTCATGAAAAATAACATTTCATATCCATTAGTTTAATAATGAAATGGGAGAAATGGCATGAATATATTATCGCAGGAAAGAGCAGTATATCAGTAATTAATTCTAAAGCTATTGATAGATTTATTTATGACATAGATTGGAAAAGCAATGCAATTAAACTAATTGGAAAATTAATTTGCAAATGTCAGTTGGTCGGAATTTAAAATATTGAGTTTCATTGCGTTCTTAATAACTGTGAATAGAGAATATAAATAATAACTAGTGTTCATTCTAAAATTTCCAGTAATATAAGTTTCATATTGTTTTAAGTAATAAATCTACGCAATCAATCTAAAAAGTAGTAAGAGCTTAAATATAGTTTTGAGAAGAGCAGATTAGTAGGAAATTCTTTGCATTACCATAAAGCGGGTTTAGGATGAAATCCCAATGCCGAATCCAATACTATATTCAATAATATTATAAGTGTATATGTCTATGTTTATATATTTGTCTTTCATCCAGTTTTAGTGCAGCCGACTGACCCGATTTGTACAAAGATAGTATCGTATATAAGGGGTAAAAAGTAGCATGTCAATATCCAGCTTATATTTTTTACCCAGGTAAAAAAATAAAATATCTCATTCCTATGGAAAAAGGTACAACACTCGCGGGCTTGTTCTCAATGTTTCATAAGGGCTTTGATGCCGATCAACGTTATTCCGCCCAGCAGTAGAACACTAAGTGATTGATGATTGAATTAGAATCATCGACCATTAAATAATACCGCTGATGATAAGGTTTATTATCACAAACAGCTAAGAATTTCTCCCCGTATTCCGTATTTCTCCCCGTGACAGTTTGTAGCATAATTATTTAGGTATATACTGGTTTTATATTTTAAATTTTATGTTTTTGAGCATGGAAACTTTGTTCTTTCACTAAAATCATAGTCCCATGACAATATGAAGCTCACAACATCACAAGTTTCTTCAATCTAGAACAAGTCCTGTCTATACACATATAAGATACGAGTACCTAGATTAAATTTAAGGCACCAGACAGAAAAGGCCTAAAGATTTTTTTTCTAATATAAAAAGAAGTACCTGGACGCCCGAGCGTTGCTCGGATAAAAACAATTTATTTACTTGGTTTATTTTTAAGCAAAACATTCATTGACTTAGTGTTACTTTACAAATCCTTTTGAAATACCTAGCTCCCAATTTTTAAAAAAATGTCACAAAAAATAAAAAACGCAATTTGCCTACTTGACATTTGAACCCGGGTCTCTAGCTCCGTAGTCGGCTTTTGTAACCATTCGACCAAGAAAGCTTTAATTCCGTTGACGAAATTTTTATAGAGGTGTTTCATAATTATCGACATTGTCATTTGTTTGAAGGGCGGATTGTCAAATGTTGACCATTTGACGGCTTTCTACGCCACAATATATTATTAATATTTTCCAATAAGAGTAATTTTATACACAATTTCTATCAAAAATTTGTGGATCGATTTATTATCCCCGCAACCAGTGTACTAAATTTCATCAAAATCTTTGGAGCCGTTTCCGAGATTCAAAAAATATATTTAGATACATATATACAAGAATTGCTCGTTTAAAGGTATTAGATATCTGAGCATCAACCTACATGACTGTGTACATAAGCTGTTAGTTCAAAATTCTGAGAAGTCACTTCAACTTTATTTTATTTTATACACAGTTTTAAAAATTGGATTCTAATTTCAAATGGCCAAAGTCGACCACACACCGTAGTTTTTTACGATCTCAAATACATAAAAAGTCACATAAAACTTCGATTCTTAAATTCCTTGACATTTCAATGTTAACGGGATTCCGCCGGCCGGGATGGGTTGCATATCACGTGGTAAAAGTAACATCATTTAACCTTTCGTGTTACATGTCGGTTAAGTTATAGTAACCGCATGACGGCCGAGCGTTGCTCGGATAAAAATAGTTCATTTTTCAGAGACTCGTTGGCTTACTTAACAACGCCATCTACTTCAGCTTCCAATAAAAAAAATTGAATTACATATACCTGCCGATAGAAGGCAGGAAGAGTCATTTTTTTAGTTTATGTTTAAGTAGAATACACTGATTAAACGGTATTTTCTAAAACTGAAACCTAGCTAGATCGATTTATTGCCCTCGAAATCCCCTGCACACTATTTTCATGAAAATCGTAGGAGCCGTTTCCGAGATTCAAATTATATATTATTTAGGTATATTCAAGAATTGCTAGGTATTAGATACAAACGTCGAAAAAAACAACCTGAGTTGCATCTACTAAATGTCGTTATGTTTTGACTAAGCTTTAATCTTAGCGGTAAGCGTCCGAATCCGATCTTTCAGTGTCAAAAAACCTAAAAATTTACTGGGTCGATCATATTGACAAAAGGGATAGAATCTAAAGATGAAAAGCTGCCTGCACTATCAATTTAGTAAGTGCCAAACGGCATTTTAGCACAATGTTTCTAGTACAAAAATATCTCTCGCACAAAACTCACCAGAAAAGTAGTCATGATTTTTATTGACCAAAGATACGTTTAACAAGGAGTAAAGAAGCATTATGCAACGCCATACGTCGCTTGACTTACGGTAAGAGTTCGGTAACGGTTATAAAATGGTAAAAAATAGCATCGGTAACAACGATAGCTAAAACGTAGGAACAACCGACCCTTACGCTGTGGACCCGGGAATGATTAATGACCGCCCTTAAGTCACATTTTATCGTTTATCTCGCTGTCTTCCTGAATTCAATCAGTTAATTGCAATGCCGTTGCTGGAGACATGAATCGTTCCTTTGAAGTCTGAATTATATACATTTTATTTGACGCGCTTATAAGCTCGATAGCTAGTAAGTTAGCCATGACTGATCCCATCCATACTGCGATTTGAGTGCGAAAACGTCGGGAAACGCGCGTGTGGTTTATTGAAGAGCAAAAAGTAACGGGTGTGTAATTGCATATGCGACAGTACACGCGTAGAAAAATAAACTGGTTTGAACACCCGAACTTTCCAACACCCGTATTCCTAAACAATACTATTACTTATAGTATTCGCAAACGCATAGGATCATCTAAACGAATTCATAATCCATACTTGAGTGAAGCGTTTGTCAAAATCGACATGAAAATCAATATTCACTGTCTGGGGTACTAAGCAGAAATAGATTCAGGGCACTCATTCACTCCCCGACAGGAGGTGACGCGAGTCCGTGAATTGTCTATCAGTATTGCACACCGAATTCAAACTCTGGCGTGCACTTATGACATAGAAATTTGTTCAGTGTGTATGTATCGCTGCTCCACACTGAGGGCAAATATTGTGACATTCGAATACAGCAAGTCGCAAGGGCCCTGTGGTGTATTCAAGAAGCATACCACAGAGTAACTCATAGGTACTCATAGTCCACCAACCCGCGCTTGGCTAGCGTGGTGGACTAAGGCCTAAAATCTCTTTCACATTCGAAAGGAGACCTATCCCCGTCAGTATGACATAAAAAAGGTGAAAAAAAAACGCTTACTCAATACACACCCTTGTCTTCGATTTCAAAGTGTCACTCGCTTGGCGCACCCACGGAAATAGAAACAAGAATTATACTCCTACTATAAATAAACATGAACGAGAATAAAGTAAGAAGAGTTGTGGCATAAAATAAAAATAAATAACAGTGCGAAAACTTGGGTTTTTGGGGTAGCCTGCAAAATTCTCACACATAAAGTTGACATCGGCGTCACAGCTTTAATCGGATATCTGACTGACTTAAGTAAATTACTGACGACTCACCGATTTATTCGGTATTATCATGTATCCTAGCTGGCGGTTTCGTAATAACTTTACGATACGGCCATTAATTGGATTCAAATGATTTACTTGATACTGGCATAGCAGTGCTCAGATCGTACGATCTCATTACTAAAGAATAAAAAAAATATAAGTATAAAATCTTCTCCTATAATTACGCATATCCTGACTGAATAAAGTCTCACCATAAACCAACTACCAAAAATTTATAGAAATGATTATTGTTTTCATTCAAAAATGATACTCTAAAATTAGGTTTACCGGAATGGTACTCTAAAACAAAGTGCAGATCCATTACCAATAAAATAAAACGCGTAGTAAGTGAAGACATTGACCCCCCGTGATGCTGCAAAATTATGTAACTGTAAGTTAGAACTGTTCGAACCTAGATTTTAAATTAAAATACTACAGTGTTCTGCTATTAAGACTTTGGCCAAAAGCTTTAGCTAAATAAAGGTCGGCGCATACCTAGCGACGCAGTGAAATGAAATAGTTTATTAACATCCTAGGTAATAACGTACACTTGATGTTTGTCATTGTTGTACGGCTGACCGTTTCATCCGCTTTGGATGCGCTAAGGCTTATATGGGGAGAAAAAGCGGGCGGAAAAAAACTCCAGCCCTGTTTTAAATAAATTTTCAGGTACAATGGGTATTTATTATGCAGCATGACTATGGGGCGACAGATCAGTAAAATACCTTTACCTATACTATAGGGTATGAATCAATAAAATATAAATATAATAATAGTCATCTCAATCATCATAGCGATGGCCGAGCCATGGCCGAGCGGTAAGAGCCGCGGTCTCCGACGAAAATACCCAGTTCAAACCTTCGCGGCGCGCATCACTGACAATGTAATTTGTTAAGTGTATATTTATTGCTGCTACACGATAAGGAAAAATCATGTGATTTAATTAATTACGATGTTTTCCATCACCGTGCATGCCTGAGGAAAACTCATAATTTCTCGAAGCCATAATGTTCACCAATCTGCACTCGGCCAGTATAAGGGACTACAGTCTAAATCCCTCTCACTTTCGAGAGGAGATCTGTGCCCATCAGTGAGAGTGGGACATAAAAATGATGAAAAAAATAGTCTTATCGTTAAAAATTATCTTACTATTAGCAAAATTTGAAATCAAAATGCATGTTGCTATAAAACAACATAATAATATAAGTAGTTACAGATTGTTTGTCCTTTAGCAACAAAGCGAAGCTCACTATCTAATGTTCTATTCCATATTTAAATACTTACGCATGTTTCAAAGCCATTTAAAAACTTTTTTTTGTATTCTCATCGTTTACTTTAGGAATTTAAAGCTTTACTAAATATATTATAATCATTTATTCGTATTTATTTATCTACCTACACAATCATCTGGTCCGGTGTACGCCGGCCCTAAAGTAAGGCAGGTGTTTGTTCGCTTGACCGATCACAGCTTGCGGTTTTTTGCACACCAAGTAAGCCTTCGTTTGATGTGACGCTGATTTAAGAATACTTTTTATAGTGACTCGTTTTGTGACCATTGAAATGATAAATGGGTAAAAAGTCCACGTCTCATTTTAAGAGCGCTTGAATCTTCTTCTATTCAATAGCTTTACACATAGAAGAACTGTAGAAAAATGGTGTGATGGTGGGTGGGATTTGGGTATCATTGTTACTTCCCATGGTACCTACGAAACAAGGAGTCCTTGTGTGGGGTTGCATGTAAAGCACTATTAAAGCGTTACTTGAGAGTATAATATTCGACTTGACATTTTTAACATATTACTCCATTGAAGCTTAAGTACAACGAGTTTCATATCAAGTAAAAACCGCACAATGGGTCGGTCGTATTGCAATTATCACCCATCGGTGATAGTCCAATTGCTTGATAGCTCTCGAATTCACGTCATTGATGGCGTCTGCGGAAAATTCGTCGAGAAAAATTCGTCGAAAATAATTCGTCGAGAACAATTCGCCGAAAACACAATTCGCCGAAAAAACAATCCGCCAAAAACACAATTCGTCTAAAACACATTTCGCCGAATCACAACTCGTCGAATCAATATTTCCCGCTGTAGTTATTTTTTTTATAAATATTTCCCGTTTCCTCTCCAATAATGGGGAGAGATCCGTGCCCAGCAGTGGGACGCAAAAACGGTTGCAGCCATTTCCAATTATAGTAGAAGGCCCCTAAGAATATTGCCCGCTATACTTTAAAAAAGTATTTGTGACGGATTTTCAGTCCATTCGACGAATTGTGTTTTCGACAGATTGTTCTCGACGAATTGTTTTCGACGAATTGTCCTCAGCGAATTTTCCGAAAAACCATTGAAAGAAAGAAAGAAAAATATTTATTTCATATTAGGAATACAAAATATTCGCTTCATGAATGTCATTTCTTCCCGGTCATCGCCTTTAGGTGCCCGTTTGGGATAGATGTTGAGCTGAGAAAAAAAAGGCGGCGGAAAAGAACTCCCAGGAGCACTCTTATAAAAAAAGTACATTATATAGAACATGAAACTTAGTAGTGAATATACGACGGGCTAAATTCGTGGCCTAAGGTACTTAATGAAACAAATATAAAGTTTTATATTTTTAACACGTCCAAGGGTCTGATTAACTTGAAAATTTACACAGGGGTCAAGGGCCGATGACAATGCAATAATATGAGAATAAAAATCCTACTAAAAAATTAAAAATAAATAATGTAGTTTAAAAAACTAAAAAACATGCCTTTGTGAAAATACGAACTAAAAACTAAAAAAATAAGAAGAAAATGTATTTTACTGTACGAAAAAGCGTGAGGTGGTTTTTAAGATACTATTGACACCATGCACCCCACGCTTTTTTACAGTACAATAATATGGTATGGAAATATGAAATATGAAAATATTAGTTTTTTTTAATCATCCAATAATGTTTTTATACTTTTTTAGAAATCATTATAACTTAACAAGAAAAAAAACATGACAACTATATACTTAAACTTAGTTATTAATGGTCAAAATTGCAAATCACTTGTTTTTCTTATAGTTTTTGGTACTGCGACTACTGCGTTCTCGGACTGTGACGTCATATCTGTCGGTTGTTACTATGGGTTGTTTTCAACGCTACGTCTAAATTAATGGCTCGTATATCTGTCTTTCGGGGTACTCCAATCGATGTGGTCTTTTAGGAACACTTGATTCCAATGCCAAATAGGATCGATTGATTATCCCTCTTATCCGCATATTTTGAAAATTACGACACATGCAATGACGGACATATTGCAATTACTACAACGTTGACCGTCCAGTCTCTTAATGCCTCCTCTTGATGAACAGACGATAGAGGTGTATATAACTATCCGCAAATTAGGAGATTTAGACAGACGCAATGAATCGAACGGATTGCAATGGGCATGATGACACTATTAAAGAATCAGAGAATAAATGGTTTTACAGAAAAATATATACTAAAAAAGTTCTAAAATATGACCCCGTTTTAATATAAACATTAAGATTAATAAGATTTACAATAAAATAAAATATTAAATACAGCAATCGGCCATGTTATTTAAAACGCCAATCAAAAGGAATGACGTCACGTATCAGTAAAAGTCATCGTGTTGCTTGAAGTTTGACGAGCAAGCCGACGCCATGACACCTACGAGCCTTTTCGCGCTTAATTCAAATTACATAGCAGAAAATACATTAATTTACGTTAAATCTTAAGTTTATTTTCGAAACTAGGAGACGTGTACCTACAATAAGGAAAGGTATTTAAAAATCTGTCATCATGCCTATTATCACCTACCGGTGACAATTTAATCTCTTGATGTCATTTAAATTCACGTTATTTAACGAGAGTGCTGAGATGTGAATGTAACTACAGGCAAATATTGGAAATACTAACAGACTTACTAAGTTGCACTATTGCACTTTTCATTTCACTTTTAATAATGACATCGCAAACTCTGTGCATATTGCCAGCGTCATGTATAATTTTTGCATCACTTAGTAGTCATAGAAAAATCAGTAAGTCGTCAGGTATCAGTAAGTCTACTCAGTCAGATGTTCAAGTCACTTCAAGTAAAGTGATGACTACTTCACCAGAACGTGTCCGATGAAGTTTTGGAGACAAGCCGAAAAAACGTGTTTTCGCACTATAATTTTATTTCTCAACTCTCGTGCACTGTCATTAACCTATATCGAACAAAATGCCATCAAATTAATTCGATATAAGTCAAAAATACATCAAAAAAAAGAAAATGAAACAAGAGCACAACTTGTCCCTTCAGACTTCCAGCCATAAACCCTTACCGGTGGGAGGTAAACGCATTGACAGACCAATCTTTCGATGCCACTTGAATTCGTGTTACTGAACGACAATCAACTGAGAAATGATTTGATTAGCAACAAAACTTAACAGACTGATAGAGAGCAATGGCAAACCGAATGGGAAGGAGGTGGAAAACTTTATAACATTAAATTTTAGAAGTATATCCACCAACGGGAATATTACGAGTGTGAGTGACTACTGGCTACATTCGTCGTAATTCCGAGAGGAGTCTTGTTGAAGTATAACACTAAAAATAGTTGGGGATACCCAACATTATTAATAATTAGTCATTTAAATTATATATAAAGTAGGTTCACAGAGGATAGTTGTTTCGATATTTCACAATTTTAAGTTTACATCTATATACAATTCTGATTAAAGCACAATAAACTATACACATTACTCATCATAAAACACATTTCAATCATTAGACAGCTGATTGAAGTAATATGGAATCAGGAAAGCAATTCCACGCCAAGACATTCCGAATCGACTTCAGATTAGTCAATGATCGAAGATCATGTCCCACTGCTGGGCACGGGTCTCTACCCATTATTGGGAAGGCCTGGAGCTTACTCCACCACGCTGCTCCAATGCGAGTTAGTGGAGATGCGGGTTAGTGGCCAACCCGCTGTCGGATATTTTCAATCCGCCCGTAAGGCCTCCGACAAGATTTAACGACTGTTATGTATCGACAACAACCAGGACCGACGGCTTAACGTGCCCTCTGAAGCACGGAAACGCGTATACATTTTTTTGTCACTAGCGGTCACCCATCTCACACCCGACCGCGCCCGGTTGGCTTACTTGCATAGATCGCAGGCGTGCTACGCTAACCACCGGGCCATGTGCGCTTCTATCAATTATTATCAGAGTACAAAACAATACGTAGTTTTATTTTTCCGCTTCGATAACACTACCTATCTTCTAATACGATATCTATACGTCGACCGATTGCGTCCACCCGGCACTTAAAGCTAAGAGGATTTCAGATCATACTTCATAAAATCCATCCTATACCGAATCCTATCGTAAACTATAGACTAGAACTGAACTCTCTTTTTATTATATTCGATCAATATCCAATCATGGGTCTCTAAAGTCCGGATCCTGCTGGCAATTTTGGGATAAACGACCACTATTCCCTTAATCTGGACATAGAGTACATAGACCCTTCAAATAATAAATCTTCTGGATCCACTATTTGTTAAATGGCGTTCATTTATGCGACCATTGTCTAAACGCAATGAAACTGTAATATCTGCTGTTATTTCGCACATCGGGAATTCAACCGGCCATAAATTTGAACAGCTGCCCTAACCATAATATTCCAAGCGGCAAGCGACCAAAAATTGCAACTATCTAAACGCTGAAATTTTGATACGAATATTACGTCACATTGCTTTAGTTTACATTTCTTTTTTAGTATAAATAAATGTAGGTGACTTTCTAATATCATAAAATTATGCAGCAAGCATTAATTAAGAATATTTTTACGATTGACACTCAAGTTTTAAAGTTTCAATAAGTAAGAGCATAAAATCGTGCTAATTCTAATACATATATTTATTGATATAGTAAAATGTAAAGTTTTGTCGTTCTCTATTTTCACAATTTAACTAGGAATCTATTTTAAAAATTTCAGTAGATAATAATATTAACGATTGTTTAGTCATTTTTAATTGACATATTGCATGGCACAATATCTAGTTTGAAGATATAAGATCTAAAAACATTTAACCCTAAATTAATTAAGAATGAATGACGGCAGGTTACGAGAACAGTGTAACTTAAAAATGCCTTAATCAAAATAAGGCACAGCCTTAAGAAAAATATGTAATTTTTCGTCGCTCGCCTCTTGAAATACAATGTTGGAGAGGAAAATTAAACTTCTACGCGCAAAAATACTTTGTTGAACTATGTTAACCAGAAGCGGGAGCTTGAAGCAAAATTAAAAAATGGCTTATGAAATTAACATAATGTAATAATTTTTCATGCCATCTTAGCTTCCCATATATCGTTGAAGACTATTTCTAATTAAGTATGAAAAGTGTTTTTTTTTTTTAATTTAAATGGAATAGCAGGCGAGCAAATGTATTAAGTTATTAAGCATATATGTTTGTGTAAATATATATTAAGTAGTCACTGCAGCCCATGGACAATCTACAAACACCCTCAAGCAAACCTCCTAACCCTTACTGTAGTCGTATGCCGCTACTACTTCAAATGTTGATGATTACTTCATACTTATATAATAAGTCTGGCCGGCGACTGCACCTTTCTGGTAGAAACGCACCAGAATTGCTTCAGGGCACACAAGTGGATGCAGCGGTGGTACTTCTATAAAGTTGGTAGATGCAGGTAGACCTGCGAAAGGGTCTCTTTTTTTGTATCGGAGGGGGAGGGGACCTTCAAAAGGTACCCGGTGCCTTAGGAGAGGATGCCGAGTTATATGGGATTTGTACTGCACTAAAACCCCTCAGTGGCCTCTGCGCTTGGAGAGGACTCCGCGATCTCCAGTGGATCGCACCGGTGTCCGGAGAGCAGATATGGTCTCCTGCACCTTCCGCACACCGCCGTTTTTCCCGGGGCTGCTGGCTTGACGGATCACTCATTGCTCCCACTCTTACCGCCCACAACCCCGGAAGTCCCCTTTTAGTCGTCTCTTATGATCAGGTAGATAGATAGATACCGTAGCTCTATTCTTATTCCGAAGCTACAGGTACTGCGAAAGGGTCTCTAGAATCACCCTCCAGTATTTTTAAAGGCCTTAGTCGTAAACCAAGATAATTATACTCGTAACTTAAAAAGAAATCCTTTATTAGAATTTTTATATTTGATGAAATTAATTACAAGGTAATGGCTCTACCACACCAATCAACAATAAGTAATAAATTAAATTATAAGAAGAGATAAACTGCTGGGAATAAGTATCAATTCTGGCCAAGAAACATAAACCAATAGGTTTCTTTTCGTAATTAAAATATATCGGTTAAGTTTACATTTGTTTGTTGGAAAGTTTGCATATAAATACATGTCGGTACTTTCATTAAATTGGATTTTCTTGTAGGTGTTTAACTAACTCTGAGATGTTTTTAATTTATTTTTAAAATATTTGGAGCAGTATATGGATACTTAGTATACAGCGTGCCCTTAGATACTCTTCGATAACTTCATATTACAATGTTTACCCAATTATTCATTCCCCAAACCTCCATTTTACATCTTGCGGGTGGATTTTTCATAAACACTGAAACATATGATAAGGACTTCACAATTTCATTCAACCCGAATTTAGACTTAATAATTTTAACAGTAAGTAAATCACAAGTTATTAGACTTAATAATTTTAAGTTATAACTATTACAGCTGATCTAATTTTTCGTAACCATATCTAAACAATTTACATTTTTATGACTAGCAAAAACTATTTTCGTGTCCCATGAATAATGAAACTCTATCTTCAACTATTTCGATAATCTCTATGAAACGTATCTACACGTCAACCTAACGACCTTTTTCTCATTACGTGGAAGATAAGACAAAATGTCTTAAGCCATATCTTCTAATGGCAACATTTCATTGGCCGGAGGAGGGCTTAGCGAAACTGCCAACGAAATAATCCACACCAAGTATCACTTATAGCGTTGATTAACTTCCATTTAATGGATATCGGGACATTTCTTACGGCCAAGCCACACTTTTAGCGACGGCGTTAGGCGATTTGCTTGCGCATCGCATCATGGCAATTTGGAGCGACCTTTCAATTGCAAGAAAAGAAGGAAATGATCTTCCGTACTTTATAGTGTATTGTCATGATGTGTGGAAATAATTCCTTCTTCGTTGGCTGGCTGCAACCTTTCTGCGTCCCACTGCTGGGCACGGGTCTCTTCCCATATTTGGGGAGGCCTGGAGCTTACTCCACCACGCTGCTCCAATGCGGGTTGGTGGAGATGCGGGTTAGTGGCCAACCCGCTGTCGGATGTTTTCAAACCACCCATAAGGCCTCCGACAAGGTTTAATGACTGTTATCTATAGACAGTGCCCTCCGAAGCACGGAAACGCGCATGAAATTTTTTGCCACTAGCGGTCACCCATCTCACACCCGACCGCGCCCGTTTGGCTTAGTCTAACCTAACTAGCTAACGCTAACCGCCGAGCCATACGCGCTTCCTTCTTCGTAAATCTCGTTAATTTTAACGACCTTTCTCCTTATTACGTGGACGATAAGACAAAATATCTTGAGCCGTATCTCCTAATGGCAACATTTCTTTGACCGGAGGAGAGCTAAAGGCAGTGGACGCAGAAACGCAATAGCACCGTGCACACATGAAAAACGCGCGATTCTGCTACCGCGTTCTTATTTTATATAACGGTCACGAAATCGCGATGCAGCATATTTAAAGTCCTTTGCCAGTTGCAAGGACACGATGCATCATCCATACGACTGCAAAATCGCCAATCGCCGATGCTAAAAGTAGCTAGTGAGGCTTGGCCAATATAGCGTTGATTAACTTCCATTTAATGGATATCGTGACATTTCTGGTCTTCCGAAAGTGTTGATAAGATAACGACCTTAATACGAAAATTAAGGTAATGATCTACCGTATATCATTATGTAGGTATTGATATGACAACCCCCATGGCACGATGGTTACCATGCCGAACAGCCAATCAAGGGTCATCTCTTGGATACTCGGCAAGGCAATTTTAATTACTTGCACTTTATACGTTTTTCTGAACGTTTATTTAGAGTTTATAAAAGGTCCGACCAATAGTGGACGTGGCGGATTTACTGTGGGCAAATATTGGATACATCTAACCAAGATAGTAAGTTGTATCCTTTATTTTACCCACAACTGCAATTTTTATTGAATATTTGGCTGCAACCTTTTTTGGTCCCACTGCTGGGCACGGGTCTCTCCCCCTTACTGGGGAGGCCTGGAACTTACTCCACCACGCTGCTCCAATGCGGGTTGGTGGAGATGCGGGTTAGTGGCCAACCCGCTGTCGGTTGTTTTCAAACCGCCCATAAGGCCTCCGACAAGGTTTAACGACTGTTATCTATCGACAACAACCGGGACCGACGGCTTGACGTGCCCATGAATTTTTTTTTGTCGCTAGCGGTCACCCATATCACACCTGACCGCGCCCGTTTCGCTTGGCTGCATAGACCGCTTGCGTTCTACGCTAGCCGCCGAGCCATGCGCGCTTCTTTTATTTAATATAGCTCATCAAAATATGGCTTATAGGGCTAGGCTATGTAAAGAATGTTCAACAATCTACTTTGGCCAGCGTGGTGAACTACAGCCTACAACTCTCTCACTTCTGATAAAACGCCTGTGCCCGGCAGTGGGACATAAAATGGATTGAAAAAAAATTGTAACGGACTGTGCACTTCCCATGTCTTCGTATTTGCGATCCATCAAACACTACTCGTAT
Organism: Pyrgus malvae; assembly: GCA_911387765.1. Taxonomy (NCBI): domain Eukaryota; kingdom Metazoa; phylum Arthropoda; class Insecta; order Lepidoptera; family Hesperiidae; genus Pyrgus; species Pyrgus malvae. The sequence goes on from OU426947.1 coordinate 8,306,057, forward strand.
TCAGGATTCACTATAATTCTTCCTTTACCAAGTGCTGGTGGTACATAAATATTTAAATAAGAGTTTGTCGTAAGTATGTAATGAGTGTGCTGTACCATCCCTCTCAGTAGAAAGATGAGACCTACCGCCTAGCAGTGCAAACGAGGAGCCATAAAAAGTTTCTCATAAAGATTGTTTCAAAATACTTTTTACTTTCCTCACCTAGTCTATGCAGTTTGCAGTTTTCATAGCCAAAGATTCATTAAACTTTTTTCTTCAAAGAGAAAGTATACCTGATTTTCAAAGAAGGCTTCACGGCAAAATTACGAGTAGTAACTAAAATATTTTTAAAAACTGCAATAACTTTCCTTTACGCCGGATCCTAGACGAAGGACTTTAGAACTTCCCAATAAAGTTATATTAGAAAATGCAACTCGATACACAAATCTAATTTAAGTTTTCTAGGTTTTCCACCTAGGATTGCTTTTTTATTTTATTTGGATGGAGTAGAAGACGAGCATGCAGGCTACGTGGTGTTAAGTGGTCGCTGCAGCCCATGGACATCTACATACAACCTCAAGCAAGCATAGGTAAGTCTTGTCTGAGGTCGTATGCAGTTGCGCTGCTACTCCGGAGGCTGGTGGTCGCCTCATGTAAGTGTGGCCGGCAACTGCACCTTTCCACCGAAACAAAATAACATTGGTTCACGGCAGAAGTGGGTGCAGCGGTGGTACTTCCCCGGGCGAACCATAATAGTTCTACCACCTACAAGATTATAGTTGTAATGTTTCTTATTAGGAGTATCTCATCGTCACATCATCAGATTTGTCTACGTACCGTACGTATATGTCGACGCAAAAGCGTAGATGTTCCTCTTTTTAAAATATTGTTTGATTATTTTTATGATTACTTAAATGTAAATCAATAATTTACTTTGATTACTTACAAACATGATTTTTTGTAACTTAATTTATTAATAAGTAGTGATATTTGAACATTCTAAAAGCAACATTTTGTTATCTTGTTCGCCTTAGTTTACACGCACGTAACTAGATGGCGTTGTTGTAAATCGATGTTGTTGCTTTTAGAATGTGGATTTTAAAAAACTATTTAAATCACTATTTAAAATGATTTCTTTGTTTTAAAATAAATTAAAAATCTACTTATGAAATTATGAGATGTAAATTGAATTTATTTAGATAGATTACATTGATCATGTTTTGAAATTACGCTTTGGCGCCAATGTGGATTTTTGGTAAATTATTCAAACAAGTGTTCATAAAATGATTTCGTATTTTTACAATGTATTTAAATTCAGTTCATGAATTATGAAATGTAAATTAAGAAGAATTACATTCTTTACATTAATTTCTTTTTGGCGACAATGAAGCGTCATAGGGTGTGCGTTTAAGTACACGGCCCCTTTTTGCTTGAGCCTTCAGAATAAGCAGACGATTCTTGTGAGTACATTTTATTTGACTTTTGTTAGGAATAAAGAATAGCTATAGCCTACTTAGAACATAGACATAGTTTAAGAAAATAATTTAAGATTTAGATTGTCGTATTAACTAAATAGTTCAAAATTGGTGAAATAATTATTAAAGTGTTTCTTTTAAAAAGGTCAGTGTGTTTATCATTGCATCATGAGCGAAAATACTTCAAATAGTGTCGGCAGTGCTGATGTTTCCCTTTCTAAGAACTCTGTTGAGCAAAACCCTCCGTTATCAGAAGTGGGATCGCCACCCACTTCTGCCGGGCATTCTGATTTACCTTCTGCTGCAACCACTTCTGTTGTCGGGGTCTCAGCTGAGTTCTTCGCTCAAATGATGCAGATGATGAAGCACATGTCGGATCGAATGACGTCATCAGAGTCTAAAGTAAAAATTTGTGATGTATTTTTACCGTCATATGATCCAGATTCTAACATAGGGATACGAGAATGGTGTAAGCATATAACAACTGCAATGGATACGTACAACCTAAGTGATTATGATGTACGAATGAAAGTGGGTAGTTTGCTTAAAGGTCGCGCTAGGTTATACGTAGACAGCTGGCTTGTATCTACTAATTCTTGGCCAGAGTTGCGCGATATTTTGATAACTACCTTCGAACCAGAAAGTAGGTATTCAAGAGACATAGTTCGTTTTAGAGAACATGTTTACGATAATAGTAAAAATATTGCCCAGTTTCTGTCTGAGGCCTGGGTATTATGGCAACGTGTCACGAAAGATAAATTATCGAGTGATGATGCGGTTGAGGCTGTCATTGGTTGCATTAGTGATGAACGACTACGGATAGAATTACTAAACGCGCGGGCAAAATCTGTACCGGAATTAATTTCAGTTGCATCGTCTATACGTCCAATAAAACGTACAAACTCTAACCATTTGCAACAAAATTTAAATAAGCGCCCGCGTTTAGCTGAAAAATCAAACCCATATTGTCAAGTATGTAAGAGAACAAACCACGATACACGTGATTGTCGTTTTGGGAACAAAAATACAGCTCCTCAGCCGCACCATGATTCTATCAACGGAACGCAAAATACAACTAAGCCTACCTGCACATTTTGCTCAAAAATAGGTCATACGTATGAAACTTGTTATAAACGTGAACGCGCAGTAGTTTCAAATGTAAACTTTGTAGGTAAACCAAAACTAACTTTGTTACCCATTATCATTAAAGATTTTAAATTAAACGCAATTTTTGATAGCGGGGCAGAATGTTCTTTGGTACGCGAGTCAGTAGCGGCAAAAATTCCGGGTAAACGTGTAAATGAGGTTCATTATCTAAAGGGCATCGGTCAGTTTACGGTGGTATCTTTGTCTACATTGGTTGCTGTTTGCGTTATTGATAATTTATGTGTTGAGTTACAATTTCATGTAGTTCCTGATTATGAAATATGTTCTGATATGTTGATTGGCACAAATCTTGTTGATAACACAAACTTAAGTGTACTAGTTACATCACAAGGCGCTAGGTTGCTTCATCAACCGGTGGTTTACCATATGCGATCCCAAGATGATAAATTCGATAAACTTAACACTGATCTATCCAAAGAAGATCAGATTAACGAATTAAAGCTTTTATTAAATAAGTATACACATTTATTTATACGAGGGTACCCTCGTACCCGTGTGAATACAGGTAAATTGGAGATACGTTTGAAAGATCCTAATAAATATGTAGAACGCAGACCATATAAACTGAGTCCTGTCGAACGGGAAAAAGTAAGAGAGATTGTGACAGAATTGTTAGAGAATAATATTATTAGGGAAAGCAACTCTGCTTTTTCTAGCCCAATAATCCTAGTTAAAAAGAAAAACGGACAGGATCGCATGTGTGTTGACTACCGTGAGCTGAACAAAAACACCTTAAGAGACCACTATCCTCTGCCGATCATTTCGGATCAAATTGATCAATTATCAGGGGGTTTTTATTACTCTACTTTTGACATGGCGGCAGGTTTTCACCAAATTCCTGTTTCGGAGAGTTCAATTGAGAAAACCGCCTTCGTAACACCCGATGGCCTTTACGAATATTTAGCCATGCCATTTGGCTTAAGTAATGCTGTTTCAGTGTATCAAAGATGCATAAATAGAGCTCTGGGACCTCTACTTTATGAATCTGATCCAATATGTCAAGTGTATGTCGATGATGTTCTTACGAAGTGTAAAAACTTTTCAGAAGGTCTATCTCGCATTGAGAGAATACTCATAGCTCTACAAGAAGCTGGGTTTTCAATCAATGTAGAGAAAACAGCTTTCTTTAAACGCTCTATCGAGTACTTGGGAAACATAATATCAAATGGACAAGTTAGCCCAAGCCCAAAGAAAATAGAGGCTTTAACGAAAGCTCCTATACCATCATCTGTTAAACAAGTTAGACAGTTTAATGGATTAGCCAGTTATTTTAGGCGTTTCATTCCCAATTTTTCTTCTATTATGGCACCTTTATATGAATTGACAAAAAAAGACGCAAAATGGGAATGGAACGACAGACATGATCAGGCTAGGAATTATATTATCCAACATCTGTCTACTGCGCCTACCCTTTCAATTTTCCAGGAAGACTCACCAATTGAACTTTACACGGATGCGAGCAGCATTGGCTATGGGGCGGTGTTAGTGCAAGTAATCAACGGGCGACATCATCCAGTTGCCTACATGAGCCTGCGTACCACCGAAGTTGAGAGCCGTTACCACTCCTACGAACTGGAAACCTTGGCGGTGGTGAGAGCAATCAAACATTTTCGCCAGTATTTATATGGACGAAAATTTAAAGTTATAACGGACTGCAATGCTTTAAAGGCATCAAAGTTCAAGAAGGACTTACTTCCCCGAATTCATCGCTGGTGGGCATTTTTGCAGAATTACGATTTTGATATAGAGTACCGAAAAGGTGGAAACCTTCAACACGCGGACTTCTTTAGCAGAAATCCGTCGTCTGAAAGTTTAGTAAACGTGATGACTAGAGACACTGAATGGATCCAGGTAGAGCAGAGGCGAGATAATGACCTACGTTTACTTATTGATGGTTTATCTAACGGAAATCCTGTTGAAAATTATGTCTTGGTGGGAGGTGTACTCAAAAGAAGCATTACTGACCCGTTACTAGGTAAATACACAGCCGTCGTGGTGCCAAGGTCATTTCAGTGGAGTTTGATAAACTCTTATCATACAGCTTTACAACACCCGGGATGGGATAAAACATTACAGAAACTGAAAGAGTGCTACTGGTTTGACAAAATGAGCACGGTTGTCCGAAAGTTTGTTGACAATTGTATTGTGTGCAAAATGTCGAAGGGACCTTCTGGAGCTATACAAGTACAACTACACCCGATTCAGAAACCAACTGCGGCGTTTCAAGTTATCCATATGGATATCACAGGCAAATTGGGAACTAAAAACCAGTCTGGTCAGGATGAATATGTGATTGTCACCATTGATGCGTTCACCAAATATTTACTACTAAGTTATTCAAATAGTAAAAGTCAAAGTGACAGTCTTGCAGCATTAAAACGCACTATACATTTATTTGGAACACCAGTACAAATAGTGGTCGATGGGGGAAGGGAATTCCTCGGTGACTTCAAAAACTACTGCGAAAACTTCAATATTAATATTCACGCGATTTCACCAGGAGCAAGCCGAGCAAATGGTCAAGTAGAGCGCATAATGGCCACATTGAAGAATGCTTTGACAATGATTAAAAATTATGAAACTGAAAATTGGCAGACTGCGTTGGAAGCACTTCAACTAGCATTCAATTGTACTCCTCATCGCGTTACTGGAGTGGCACCACTTACACTTTTGACTCGTCGACAGCATAGCGTTCCGCCGCAACTCCTAAAGCTGGTGAACATTGACGAAGAAACGATGGATTTTGACCTTCTCGATCAACAAGTTCAACAAAAAATTTTAGCTGCTGCTCAGTACGACAAACGACGGTTTGATAAAAATAAGGCTAAGATACGCCCTTTCCAAAAAGGAGACTACGTTCTTATCAAGAATAATCCACGTAACCAGACAAGCCTTGATCTCAAATACAGTGAGCCACACGAGATCCTAAGAATTGAAGACAATGACAGATACATCGTCAAACGAGTAACAGGCAGAGGGCGACCACGTAAGGTCGCTCACGATCAGCTACGTCGAGCACCACAACCAGGCGAACAGGAAACCGTGTCGAACTGTTTGGATGCTGATCAACAATTAAGCCTGGAAGACCCTCAGCCCCAAACAAGCACCAGCGATCCGCAGACTGCGACTTCTTGAGCTGCGATGATATCGCCTAAATTAAGGTGAGTTTTCTTCATAATAATGGTCACAGATTCAAGTTCTTATCACTCATTTTTAAATATGCTTGTCATATTTTCATATTTTATTATTAATGAAATAACAAACATTTTAGCTACCAAATTTACTAATAACGTTTTAGTACTAAGATTTTTATTTTATTTTATTCCGGCTTCCTTATCGGTGCTGTCATTTTCAGAGCCCCTGTGGACCACGGTCAAATAAAGACCTAGGCCTCAGCATCGACCTTCCCACATCCTTAAGATCCTCTGTGGACCACGGCGTAAATGACCGCTCAGACCACAGTAAAAATCTCCTATGAGCTTTTAATGTTACGAATTTCTATTGTTATTTATTAATTAATTGGCACATAAGAACGCTCACAGTAGCCAAAAAAAAAAAACTTTTTCAGAGCCTCTGTGGACCACGGCGTGCATGACCGCTTAGACCACAGCTTCGACCTAGCCCCTAAATCCTTTAGAGCCCCTGTGGACCACGGCGTAAAAGACCGCCCAGACCACAGCATCATCCGACTACGAGGATTATAATAAAATGCAAGGATGCGTGGAGACATTTGCATTTAATAACAACCATAAAACGTGTTAAAATGCGTGGAGCCTAAAAACACAGGCTAAAAAATATTTTCCTTTATAGCTCATTCCTGAAGTAGCGTAATAATTATATTAATTAACAATACTACTATTATTTTAATAGTAAAACTGGCATCTAGTTAAGTATTGAGTTTTTACCGTGACTACTTATCTAATTACAAGTTTAAAATGTAAGGAGTCATCAGCTATTTCTTTACGATGACCCTAATAACTAAAATACTTCAAAATGTTAACTAAAGATATCAAACTACCTAGTGTATCGGTGTACAGATACCTAGTTCAAAATAAATATTTTTACTTTCAGAAACGTGGCAGGCGCAGAGCACGCACCGCCCCGCAGAATGGCCGTGTCGACGCAAAAGCGTAGATGTTCCTCTTTTTAAAATATTGTTTGATTATTTTTATGATTACTTAAATGTAAATCAATAATTTACTTTGATTACTTACAAACATGATTTTTTGTAACTTAATTTATTAATAAGTAGTGATATTTGAACATTCTAAAAGCAACATTTTGTTATCTTGTTCGCCTTAGTTTACACGCACGTAACTAGATGGCGTTGTTGTAAATCGATGTTGTTGCTTTTAGAATGTGGATTTTAAAAAACTATTTAAATCACTATTTAAAATGATTTCTTTGTTTTAAAATAAATTAAAAATCTACTTATGAAATTATGAGATGTAAATTGAATTTATTTAGATAGATTACATTGATCATGTTTTGAAATTACGCTTTGGCGCCAATGTGGATTTTTGGTAAATTATTCAAACAAGTGTTCATAAAATGATTTCGTATTTTTACAATGTATTTAAATTCAGTTCATGAATTATGAAATGTAAATTAAGAAGAATTACATTCTTTACATTAATTTCTTTTTGGCGACAATGAAGCGTCATAGGGTGTGCGTTTAAGTACACGGCCCCTTTTTGCTTGAGCCTTCAGAATAAGCAGACGATTCTTGTGAGTACATTTTATTTGACTTTTGTTAGGAATAAAGAATAGCTATAGCCTACTTAGAACATAGACATAGTTTAAGAAAATAATTTAAGATTTAGATTGTCGTATTAACTAAATAGTTCAAAATTGGTGAAATAATTATTAAAGTGTTTCTTTTAAAAAGGTCAGTGTGTTTATCATTGCATCATGAGCGAAAATACTTCAAATAGTGTCGGCAGTGCTGATGTTTCCCTTTCTAAGAACTCTGTTGAGCAAAACCCTCCGTTATATATATATATATATATATATCTATACTTATATTATAAAGAGGAAAGATTTGTATTTGAGTACAAGTTTAGTAGTATATCCTAAGTCTATTAGGATATAGTATATCCTAAGTCTATGGGTCCACCACGCTAGCATAGTGCGGACTGTTTGACATGACATGACTGAGAATTTGTGTGTTGTTTATGTGTGTATAGAGCTATGAGTGTGAGGCATACTTCTATCGAGAAAAAGGTTATTATATTCAAAATTCAAATATCCGGCCAAACAAAATATGTGCCTTCCAAGATTTAATTTAATTTAAAGACCCCATGGTATCGTAAACAAACCGATCTAAGCTTTACATACATATTTAAATGCAATACCTCTAAATTTTTATTTCAAACCACTCTTTATATGTTAATGCAATTGCATTCATTTTGGTTACAATGTACCTACCTAATAATAGATTCGTATTCACTTACAATAAGGGTTATTGAACTTCACCCCTTTTTGAATACGATTATGACAATTTTTATATAATGAATGACTACTAAAATAACTTTGGCTGCAGCCTTTTTTGAGTCCCACTGCTGACCACGGGTCTCTCCCCTTTATTATTGGGGAGGCCTGGAGCTTCTCTACTCCAATGCGGGTTGGTTGAGATGCGGGTTAGTGGCCAACCCGCTGTCAAATGTTTTCAAACCGTCCATAAGGCCTCCAACAAGGTTTAACGACTTTTATTTATCGATAACAACTGCGAATGACGGCTTAACGTGCCCTTCGATGCAGGAAACGCGCATGAATTTTTTTTCCACTAGCGATCACCCATCTCACACCTGACTTACAATGCCTTTATTTGTGCTCTCCGTCACAAACAAAAGTTAATTTTTATAAAAATATGTAAATACGAAAACGAAAACTTTTAATTCGAAACTATTCTCGACTGTAACAGAAGGGTTCTTTGAATAAAAACACGTTAATTGTAATAGAATTAATGATATTCTCAGGTTCTTCATAAAATATCGTATTTGTTCATCTGAAGCATTCCATTCTCGTCATAATAAAAAATCGAATCAAAGACAATTCACCCACTCAGAATACAAAAAATGAAACATGTCCCAACACTAGCAATATACGAATTCATATTATTTTTATATCATATACGCTAAACAGTAAACACGTCTATACTAAGATTATAAAGAGGAAAGATTTGTATGTTTGTAATGAATAAACTGAAAAACTACTGTTCCGATTTCAAAAATTCTTTCACCATTCGAAAGCTACAATCACCCTGAGTAACATAGGCTACTTTTTACTGCGGAGAAAATGCTTCATTGCTACGTGAAAACGGGTAATAGGGTTGCGGTTGAAGCAACTGGCTAAACGCCTATGATTTTAATATAGCAATGCAGCTTGGAATAGCTCATAGGCTATTTTTTATCCTACGGGGACCCATTAAACGGGTCCATGCGGGCGAAGTCGCTGGCGGAAGGCTAGTATAAGGTTTATATTATAGTATATATAAGGTTTAAAATAGCCTTGTACACCTCGATCTTTAAAAATTATTAAAATCGAGTTATAGTTATTCCGTCTCGTTCGGACCCCGGTGAAAGGTTGTTTTGAACTCTACGGGATCAAGGATAAACAAAAAAGCTCAAGCCTCATAACTTTTTTTGATAGAGAAAGGTTAATTCTATATCGAACTACCTATTTACAACAATCGGAGCTTGAATCGGAGAATCTGGAGCTTTTGGTTATTATAGTTTTAATATATTACATCACGGTTTTTTATAATAATATTATAACCAAATATCATTAAGAGCTTAAAGTATTTTATTCCTTTTTTTCCGAGTTTTGACATTTGACAATGTATTTTACTGTAAAAAAAAGCGTGGGGTGCATGGTGTCAACAGTAACAGTGGTAAAAACCACCCCCCGCTTTTTTTTACAGTAAAATACATTTTCTTCTTATTTTTTTACTTTTTAGTTCGTATTTTCACAAAAGCGTGTTTTTAGTTTTATAAACTACATTATTTATTTTTAATTTTTTTAGTTGGATTTTTATTCTCAAATTATTGCATTATCATCGGCCCTTGACCCCTATGCAAATTTTCAAGTTAACCAGACGCTTAGACGTGTTAAAGTACCTTAGGCCACGAACTTATCAGCCGCCCCTCGTATATTTTATTTTATCCTGATGATCCTAGTTACGACTTTAACATAAAGTTATGAGATTATTGTATTGTCATCGGTCCTCAATAAATCTACAAAGTTTGAACGAAATCTGGCCGTTTAAAGTGGGTCAAAATCGCGCCCAAAGAAGTCGGTTACAAACATACAAACATACAAACATACAGGTGAAGCTAATAAAAAGCGTGTAAAAATCGATGTATTCTAGATGCTAGGTCTAGAATGCTAAATCTTGTTGATTTAAAACTTTGATTACCTTGTGGAGAAATGAGTTAATTATAATAAACAATCGTAAATGTGCGAATTGTTTTCAACTAGCACTAAAGAAGTTTAATAAAAATATTTTGGCAGAATAGTTTAATTACAAATTTATAATTCTACTAGTGGACCCCGCAGACGTTGTCCTGCCTTAAAAGTAATAAAAGAGGATTTGTTTTCTTATTATCTTAAAGAGACTTCATGTTACTATCAAACAAAAATATAAAAAAAATAATGACATACGAACTGTCCTGTTATTCCTGAATGTGTCAAAGTTTAGAACGGCACGGCACGAAATACACACGTTTGACAGATAGGAACAATTTATATGGGAAAACTACTTATAAATAAAAAAAAATTAAAAAACATTTCCAGTGGCCCAAATTGTGAATCTAAACCATCTTCGAATCCATTTGAATATACACAAAAAAATTCATTAAAATCTGTCCAGCCGTTAAGGAGTTCAGTGACATACACACTCACAGAAGAATTATATATATTAAGATTGAGGTGGTGTTCATTATTTTCTATACTATATCTTTACTTTAAGAAACGAGCTACATATTAGTCAGGTTTGATTAGTAAAGAGAAACTGATTATGTATAGCGAGATAAAAGGGGATAGTAAGAGAGGAGGACAATAAGTCTGTAAGGATTTAGGGATAATAAATTAGGTATCCTCTGAACACACCAATATTGTATTATAAGTAATTTTACAATAGCTAATAATAATCCATCCCTTTTATACAATTATTTATCCACGCGGACGACGTCGCCGGCACAGCTAGTTATTAATATTCTCCAAAAGACGTCAGTAAGAGTCATATTCTTCAGTTTATATTTAAGTTTATTATCCTGAAAATACAAATAAGACGACAATTTCTAAAAAAAGATACCTAACTGGATCAAACCATCTAAGCAGTGCCTGCAGGAGGTCTTCTTAATCAAATTCTTACCAAACATCTTGCAACCAACACTGTTTACAAACAAATCTCTCAACGTTGCATTTGCCGTCTACACACCGTGCAGTGTTGCGACATCGAAATAAATTTTCTTAGAAACCTCAAGTTGCATTCGAGCTATTAAGCCCACACAGAAGGTAATGGGTGTCACACAATGATTCAGCCTCGGATTTTATCTTGTAACGGGAAATTATAATAGATTTCTTTATCTTACTGTCTATTTACTTAAATAGCTTGAAAATGGCACCCTCGAACAATAAAGCACATTTGGGAAATTTAAGGCGTCGGTTTTGTACAATTAACAACTTTTTTAGCTACCAATGGTTTATTCAATTAATACTAATGCAGAAGCAGACGTAGGGCACAATAGTTGTAGTAAGAATAGATCAGGCTCGGATTTATCTCTCTAACATTCATTTTGGCATTCGAGATTTTAAAGATCTCTAGTGTTACCTGTTTTTAACACTTCCCAAATGTGTTTCTAAGCTCTTCATTGAATTGTTTACAGAAGCAGAGATAAGAGACAAAATGAATTGAAAAGAGAAATGTTCAGGCTCGAACTTACGATGGGAAATCAAAATATATTTATTTATCTGAGTGTCCGTCTACTGAACAGCTTAAATGTAAGGTAAACTTCCGTAATGTCGACAGCGTACTAGTACTCGTCATTCCATAAAAAACGGCCAATGGTTACACTTTTTCTATAATTTTCTATAAATGACGAGTAGTGGGACATCACAAAAACTGACAAAAACACTGACACTGACGTTTACCATACATTTGGCTTTAAGGGACTCCATTTGAAATATTACTTACTGGCAATATACCACGATTCACTTTATTTTCGGGCTCCTGATAAATAAAGTGAATCGTGGTATGTTCCCCGTAAGTAACATTAAAGATGTCGTGAACAACTATGGCACCTCAACCTCAAACAGTGTTTTAAGGGACTTATTTAATTGACCTGTTTTGAACACTTACCAAATATTTTTAAGGATGCTTCGATAGTCCTTTTACAAAGGCTGATACAGGAGACAATAAGAATAAAAATGGTTAGGCTCAGTTTTCCTCACTACTGGAAATAATAGCATCTCTCTCTTTCACTCTCTACTATGACTGTATCTCTATGGAAGTTGTTATAATAGATTTATTTATCTGATCACTAGAACAGTTTGAAGAAGGTATTATTGCTCATTATGGCATGTTTGCGTTTTTTAAGGAACAGTTACTAACTGTTATATAAACATGGGGCCAGGCTACAATAGATCATTTACTGGTCGCAGTGGCCTTAGGGTTGTACCCTTCCCCACCAACTCAAATAATAATAATAATACTAACTGTTTTCTAAGGTTGTTCCGCTGAGTTGTATTTGAGAAGAAGATAGCAGTATTTTAGAATAATACAATCACATCAAAACATTTTCCTGTAAGTTGCTAAGTTATAAACATACTATTATGGCTCGTACTGTTAAAATCTCAGGTAGAGTCAAACTTTTAATTCCACAGTCCCTAACTCTACGTTCTCTATCTTCACAAACTCTACAGTATAGTCAAAATTCGTGTCTAAATTCGTTTTGATATTTTGGTTGATTCTAAGTATAAGTATAAAGTAGTAAGTGTTATCCTCACTTACTTCACTTAGTTGACTGATAGAGAACGCCATCAGGTATTAAGTAATGTGAATATTAAATATTATGAATGCTCATAGCATTAAGTCCTCCTATGTACATCTGTATTTTGGTACATGAAGAATAAATAAATAAATAAATCCGCCTTTTGTAAAAACGAAATAAAGGGTAAATAAAATAAAAATAACTAAAGTATTGCTTGTTTACGACATTTCAGTTCCTTAACAATATTTTAATTACGTGATTTCTTAGATTATCCTATTCGATATAAATTTTGTAGGTCAGAAGCGAAAACAAATGTTATTTTAACCATTTTTTCTCTTCCACGTTTAATTATGTGGTAAATATTATAAAAATATGAGATAGAGACAAAAATTAAAATTAAAATATGTATATAAAAATAAAACAATTATAAAAATGAAAATTTTCATGAATAAGTATTTAAGTTGGGAGCTAAACGTAGTTCCAATACTTCTTTCAGTTGGACAGAAAGAAAAGACGGTGAAAGAGGGGCTAAGTTTTTTCTGTCTATAAAAACCAGTATGACCACCTGACGGTAATATCCTTAACAATGTAACGTTGAATTTAAGTGGGCTTCCATTCAAGGCTGATCACAACGTGTTTTCTCTATTAAAAGAGTTTATTTTATTCAGATATCACAAAACATTACAATAAGTAAATTGATTCTCTTCGTACATTATTGACGAATTTCGATTTAGTTTAGCATAGATGGAAATTGAGCTACTTATTTCGTTAATACCAGAAAAGTATCGGATCTTTTATCGATATCTTTAGTTTATAACCAAACTTACCTATACAATATGGAAATCCCTTCCTCCCGTTAAAGTTTAGGATTGCCTAACTTCAACGGCCTTATTATTAGAATGCAGTCATCGATTAGTCATTCCGTTTTCTTGGAATTCTGATCTTAACGCTGTCTTTGTATGCACAGTAAATCTAATTCTCTGTTTAGATTTAGAAACTTGATAAAATGAATTACGGGATGCCTTTTAAGTTCAATGATGTAAAATGTACTTAAACGTTTGTTTTATAGACAATACTAATTGCATTGTTAGAGTGACTAATGCACAACATGAAGACACGAATTATGTATCTTGCAAGTTACAGTGTGAGTCGCATGCAACAGGACACTGTTCCGATAAGAACGGACAATAAGTTCATTGCCTATAACAGACGATTCTACGAATTCAAACATTTATAAGCAATGCCTTTGTTTACTGGCCGATCGCACTTGACAGATCAAGAATGTCCTGGCTACTAAATAATAAAAAATAAGTCTTGAGCTATTCTAGACACTATCATAACATAAGTTATGATTAAGTTGAAACTTTTAACAGCTGCCGAACAGTAATAGTGACACTAAAGTTCAAATGATTTTCCAGTAAAGTTCGTTTACTTACCGGTTTCCTAGGCTCCGGACGGGCCCGGAGGCGGTCAGTCACAAAAATAAACTTGAAAAAGTTTTCAAACTTAGTGCACTGCAAGTTAAACTTAAAAGTTCACACAGGTAGTAAAACAACATAAAAGGGAATCGGATCGAGTTAGAAGCGAATCTTGTGTCGTCCCGATGTTGTAATAGATGTTTTTTGTCGACGGAACAGGTTTCCGACAGCGGAAAGTGAGTTTAGAAGTTTGACGCGGCGCGGACGCGATCGCTCGGCGGGCGGTACGCACGCTCAGAGAGTTTGAGCGTAGGAACGCTTCTGGGCCGGCTTGCCGCTTGTGGCGCGCCACAGGCTGAGCGGCCCGGAGCGGCAACGCCGCGCTACCCCGCGGGATCGTGCCTCCGTGGCCCACCTACACTGACGCCATCATTGTTTCATCATTTGTTATCTCGACGGCTCCCGCGGGAACACTTTTGACCTCCTCCTTCAACGGCAGACTCTAACGACGGCCCTCTAATTTCCTGATTGTTATTTCAAGTTAATGTCGCCTTTGAAGTAATTCCGAATTGAATTTAGATTCCGCTGTTCATCAAACAGACGAAGATAGTCAAAGGATTGTTGATTATAAAAATAAAATGAATGAATTTTAAAACTTTTTTCAAGTATTTATATCAAAAAGAAAGCACAAAAAGAAAGCAATGAAGTAAACAAACAATATGGCTGAATCAAATTATCGTCTCTGTTCTAACGGCTCTACACATCTATCTAAGAATCATAATCTATGAGCTCTACCTGCATGCCGACTCTATACTATTATATACTATGATACACCTTCAAACTTTTATTAACAAATTATAGAAAAGTGTTAACCACATTTATGCAAATAAATTATATCATTTCAGAATCTAATAAACATAAACACCGAGAAAAGCCACTGGACGGTTTAGTAACATTAAATTAAGATCAAATCCCACAAGAGATTCTCCTCGTAACAAAAAAGGACTTCAGTGCCCAATTATTTATGATACACAACGTTACCAACCTATCTACTGTACCTTCTTATATAAAGACAAAAAATTCAACCCTTAATTTCACCCTGATACTGAGTTCAGATCTCTACCATAAGTTGGATGGCCGGGAGATTCCTCTACCACGGCCTTAATGCCTAAAATCTAAGACATTTAAGGTTAAAGGACGTTCATTTCAATTCTACTAAGAGGGTCATTAAAAGAGTTGAAAAATAAATCTTTCATACTCTACTCAATGTAGAGTCATTAATTATCAACAATACCAAAGATATAATAGACTAGCCTTCTGCCAGCGACTTCGCCCGCGTGGAGCCGTTTAATGAGTCCCCGTAGGATAAAAAATAGCATATGTGCTATTCAAGGCTTCATTGATATATTAAAATCATAGGCGTTTAGCCAGTTGCTTCAACCGCGTTGACCCTATTACCCATTTTCACGTAGGAAGGAAGCATTTTCCCGCGCCTATGTTACGAAAGAATTTTTGAAATCGGAACAGTAGTTTTTGAGTTTATTCATTACAAGCATACAAAAAAACAAAAAT
The DNA here is from genome assembly GCA_911387765.1 of Pyrgus malvae. Classification (NCBI taxonomy): domain Eukaryota; kingdom Metazoa; phylum Arthropoda; class Insecta; order Lepidoptera; family Hesperiidae; genus Pyrgus; species Pyrgus malvae. Next base: position 8,321,660 of record OU426947.1, read on the forward strand.
AAAACACTTACATCACTATTTAAAAATAATGCATATGGTATGTGTATCAAAATAGCAAATAAAATTCCTGACAAAATAAAATCACTGCCTGAAAGACTACACAAATTAAAAATTTAAAAAATGTTAATGAATTATAATTACTATACAATAAACGAATATTTAACTTGTAAATTTGACACATAAATTATTGAAAAATTATATCAATTATTAATTATTATTTCTTAATTTGACTTATTATATAATGTTGTTAATAATTGTAACTAAAATTAAGTTAATTAATACATATATTTATGCTAAATACTAAGTTAGCTGAATACAAAACCATAATATGTACCACTATTCTTAAGACCTGAAATGTAGTCTGTATTCAATGCAAATAAATGAAATAAATAAATAAATAAAAATCTTTCCTTTTATAATATTAATATAGAGTACCTGGACGCCCGAGCGTTGCTCGGATAAAAACAATTTATTTACTTGGTTTATTTTTAAGCAAAGCATTCATTGACTTAGTGTTACTTTACAAATCCTTTTGAAATACCTAGCTCCGAATTAAAAAAAAAAGTCACAAAAAAATAAAAAACGCAACTTACCTACTTGAGATTTGAAACCGGGTCTCTAGCTCCGTAGTCGGCTTTCGTAACCATTCGGCCAAGAAAGCTTTAATTCCCTTGACGAAATTTTTATAGAGGTCTTTCATATTTGTCGACATTGTCATTTGTTTGAAGGGTGGATTGTCAAATGTTATTATATTATTAATATTTTCCAATAGATGTCGGTACGTGTAATTTTATATTTAACTGCATAAACATTTAAAAAAACGACAATATTCTATCAATAAAAATTTGTGGATCGATTTATCATCCCCGCAACCATTGTACTAAATTTCATCAAAATCTTTGGAGCCGTTTCCGAGATTCAAAAAATATATTTAGATATATACAAGAATTGCTCGTTTAAAGGTATTATATTAATATAGATATGCTGCTACTACGATACACGGACCTTTATAAATTTCAAGTATATCTATACATATAATAAATCTGTAACAAGTCCGTTTCTGTACATTGAAGAAATTTGAAAAAAACTGTCACTAGGGCTATTTATTAGCGTAATAGAACCCAAAACAATGATTTTTAGAATTATTGTCTGTTTGTCTGTTTGTCTGTTTATCTGTTTGTCTGTTTATCTGTTCGTTTGTGCGCGCTAATCTCAGGAACGGCTTAACGTAGAAGGATGCGGTTTTCACTGAAGTATTGGTATTTTTTTGGATTAACATTTAGGGTTTGTTTTATTTAAATCGGTTCACTAACAAAAAAGTTACGTCAATTTCAAGAATGATGAAATGGATGAACACCTGCACGCTATAATAAAGTTAATGCGAGCGGTCACACCATAAGTTTCTTAATATTCTGATAGCAAATTTTCAAACACTTATGCTAGATTTCATCTCTAAATATTTAAAAAAACCATACATATCATATCACCACATCTTCTATATCTATACATATAATAAATCTGTAACAAGTCCGTTTCTGTACATTGAAGATATTTGAAAAAAACTGTCACTAGGGCTATTTATTAGCGTAATAGAACCCAAAACAATGATTTTTAGAATTATTGTCTGTTTGTCTGTTTGTCTGTTTATCTGTTTGTCTGTTTATCTGTTCGTTTGTGCGCGCTAATCTCAGGAACGGCTTAACGTAGAAGGATGCGGTTTTCACTGAAGTATTGGTATTTTTTTGGATTAACATTTAGGATTTGTTTTATTTAAATCGGTTCACAAACAAAAAAGTTACGTCAATTTCAAGAATGATGAAATGGATGAACACCTGCACGCAATAATAAAGTTAATGCGAGCGGTCACACCACAATTCGATAACTACTAACATCTCTTAATATTCTGATAGCAAGTTTTCAAACACTTATGCTAGATTTCATCTCTAAATATTTAAAAAAACCATACATATCATATCACCACATATTCAAAGAAAAACTCAATACAAAATGTACAAAACCTTAACAAAACGAGGCTACTGCCGACATCTATGTTCACATTCAGAACTATTTAGTGATCTGTTGCAAATTCGGTATATCGACAATTTAGTTTACATGCTATACGATAGATGTCGTTGTTATTCATTTATTCATATTTAATTGCTTTTTACAGGTAGATTTACAGGTGGTGTTACATAATCATTATTTTACCCAATAACGCTATTACAAAGTGGATAGGTGGAGATTATTTCAAATAATTAATTACGAGTATATTTACTTAATAAAGTATCTAATAAAAAATTAACAACACAGAGCTTTGGAACTGGCGCTGATATTGTACTCATTGTGGTAGAGCATTATGGAGCATATTATTGGTATCGACCTTATTTAATAGACAATAATAATTATCGACTCGCACAGGTGCGGTCCCAGGGACAGGGGACATGACCCCCCCCCCCCAAAATCCCTCACTACTGCGTAGATGGAAGGCGAATCAAGCCAATTTGAGACACCTCAACCCCCAAATTTCTTAGTAACCCCCCACCAAAATTTCTTGGCGACCCCCCCCCCCCCAAATTGAAGGCTGCGACCGCGCCTAGACTCGCGTGGCGCAATGGTTACCATGCCGGACTGCCAATCGAAGGGTCTCGAGTTTGATTCCCGGCGAAGCAGAAATTTGAATGATGAGTTTAATTTTCTGTTCTCGGTTTAAGTGTTTGTATTTCTGTCTCTGTGTGTCGCATGGTACCCATTACACAGTGTATATTTTCCCCTACTCTGGCGCTATCAGTGTGAAACGTAAAAAAATCAAAGTGTTCTACCGACTTTACTATGCTGAGTGTTCTTTTCAAAATGATATCTACGTCTCCATATCATGATTACACCACCAGTCGAAGGTTAAAGTTCCACAGGCCGCTTTGCACGCTCCTTTTGATATTTGAACGCATGTGTAGGTAAGTTATGGGACAACCTTCCAGCTGAGGCATTTCCAGTGGACTTTGACATAGGGTTCTTCAAGAAAGCTGTAAAGAAAGCTCTTCTTGAAAGCCGGCAGTGCTCGGGTGGCTCCGCTGGGGTTGCCCGTTTTCATAGGCGACAGTGATCGCTTAACCACGCGGCCTTTCCGCCTCTTTGTTCGGTTTATTTATAAAAAAAGTGATTTCGAATAAACGAATAAGCAATTGCCGAGGGTCTAATAAAAAAATGTTATAGAAATGAGCAGACGTTTTCAGTGGTTAATTTAATAAGAGCTATTACATACCTACATACGCAGTACTGGCACTGGTGTTATACTAATATGCTAAAGCGTCACGGCAGCAGCACGGCATGGTGGTCACGCCCAGAATAATATTAGTAATCGATATATTTATTTCTGATGCTGTGTGAAGGGTTGTTAATAGGACCAATTGACTCTTAATCGCGTAGGGCCTGATCCTCTCACGCTGCTCCAATTCAGGTTGATGACGTCTTCATTGTTAGTGGCCTAACTGCTGTCGCAAGTTTTAAATCGCTCAAAAGACCTCCATTAAGTATGAACGACAGTATGTTAACGACAATTGCAACCAACGTGTAAGCAACCAAGAATTTGACTAACCAACTACTAACCACGTCTGACATAGCGTAGACATTTCACCACCTTTCTGCAATATATTTAAGTTACATGATGATAATGAATCTATGCATTATTTGCAGCACAAATTATTTAATTATAATGATCCTTTCCGCGGGCACAGCAGTACTATCTAAACACTTTATAAACAGGCTATTATAGTACGTTTAATTTGTAAAGAGAAACTGATGATAACGACTGAAAAGTCGATTATAAGAGGAGTACAGTAAAATTGTAAGGACTCAGGAAGAATGTATCTAATCAACATAATAATATGAACTTTTGTATCATAAGTAATTTCATAAAAGGTAACAATAATCCAAGGGACAGTGGAGGGCAAGCGGTCACGAACGAAATTGCAACCTCATCAGCAACGAGCACTCTGACAAGAGTGAACGACTAAAGAGGAGGAGGAACAAATAATCCAACTCTAATCAAGCCTTTTGTACATGTCTTTATCTACGCGGACGACGTCGCGGGCACAGCTAGTACATAATATAATTATAGGCCCTAAGTTTTACTCCATATTCCTTGGCAAAATTGGGTAACTCCTAAAGCGCTAATTAGCAAACCCTGAAACATAAGAACCGCATATCGTTAGCCATGCCCGTTTTGCTTAGTAGCCTAGATTGCTTGCGTTCTTCGCCTGCCGCTGGGCCATGTGCGCTCAATTCTTAAACACGAGTGACAAAATTCAACAACAATGATATTATAAAGTTAGGTAAAAACTACTTTGCAACAATCCGCAATCAGAACGTATGATGGTGTATACTTTTTTCATGCAATAGCACCTCCCTCCCGCATAGGACACATGCACATGCAACAATAAAAAATATATACCAAAATACGTACCATGTTGATATTGATTGACAAATTCAACGCTAACACTTTTAGGTGGTAGAGAATGGGAACCAACCGAGCAAGTAAAGTAAGGTTCCGTAGAAAGGAGCGGTCGCCGACCATTATTACATGGGACGGCCATCAGTCTCCGGAGAGGCAGCATTAATTTATTGAGCTTGTGTAAAAATAGAAATTACTGTTTATTGCATTTAGTACGTAACAGTATAGCTAATACGGAGTTTTTATAAAGTATACATAAAAATTAAATTAAAAATTTAAAAAACCCCCGACCCAAGGAATAAACTCTAAAAACTAACAAATGATATTTTTAACCTATTATAATTATCATCGTCACATATATTATGTAAGTTCGAGTATTTTTATTTTCCAAGCGGCGTCGCGTCGGGAGACTTGGGTTGGTTTCTCTGGAGACCAGGTGACCAGGACCCTGGTGGTTGCAGCATCAGGTCAAATTTATCAATTAATTGTCATTTAATGATAATACTGGCCGCGTGAAGCACTTGATCGAGTAATCTTACGCCAAAAATGCCTTCCAACATTTTGAAAAAGCGCTGATACTCTTTAACTGCTGACCGATATTAACCAAACATAGCCAAGAACCACCGAGCGGAAACTGGCTTTAAAATAAATAAAAACTGCAAGGAAATCGATCCATTCGTTTGAGAGTTACGATGCCACAGACAGACACACACAGACAGACAGACAGACAGACATCGACTTATAACACCCCTCTTTTTTAGTCTTACATTATTACATGATTAATACACTTAACAGTTCTTAATTATTATTTAGTTTTAATTTAAAATAATATACATGTTCTTCTCACTACTCTCAGTCATTTTATAAGCAATTGTTAAATAAAAATGCAATTAATCAATATTAAATTTACAATAAATTCTACTTATTTTATATTAATTTGTGGACTGCAACGACCACCTCGACTGACAGCTGATAATCAGCATGCTACTCTGTTACTCCATTTTTTGACCCATGTGGCACAATGGTTACCATGCCGGACTGCCGATCTGTTCGATTCCCGGCGAAGCAGAAATATAAATGGCTGCAACCCTTTTTGCGTCCCACTGCTGGGCACGGGTCTCTCCCACTCCCATAAGGCGGCTTAACGTGCCCTCCGAAGCACGGAAACGCGCATGAAATTTTTTGCCACTAGCGGTCACCCATCTCACGCCCGACCGCGCCCGTTTGGCTTAGCTGCATAGACCGCTTGCGTTCTACGCTAGCCGCCGAGCCATGCGCGCTTCAAATTCAAATAATGAGAATTCAAATTTAAATAATGAGTTAAAATTTCTGTTCTCACGACACAGGTTACATCTACCTTACTGTAAGGCTTTGAGTGTAAAACGTTAATACTATTACTATTATTATTTAAATTTATACTTCATACTTCATAGGGCACGGTAGAGAAATATTATATACGAAATTATAATGCGAAAGTTTGCATCACGTTGCAATGCATGCAAGCATTTAGCGCAATATGTTTGTGCAGGACTGCACTTATTTTAATTGTCTTTATCATTTCTTATTATTTATCCTTATCTCAAGTACTCGTAAATACCATATCTAACATCCGGAACATTAACTCATCAGAGACAAAGACTACGTTCCGATGTCGTGACTAAGGCCAAGGGTCGTGACGTGACAAAGACTCTATAATAGTTATGCTTTAAGTACTTTATTAAGTGAGTAATAAGTTCTATAGGTATAGTAATGCATAATGAAATCATTCATTTATATGAGCAATGGTTCTTAATGAATCTGTTGTCTTAAAGCAATTATTGAAATACTCATATCTCCAGCGATGGCTGAGCGGCAAAACCCACGGTCTCCGACAAGGAGATACAAAGTTCAAATCAAGTTAAGTGCTTCGCTGCTCCATGGTGATAGAAAATATTTTGATGAAATTAACTAATTACTTTGTTTTCCGTCACCATTCATGCATAACAGTGACTGATAATTTCTCGAAGGCATGATGTCCACCAACCCAAGAGGTGACCTGTATCTAACAGTGAGACGTAAAAAGTTGTGTTGAAAAAATAAAATATTGTCTCCTTTTCCTCTGCTACATACAATTATAGTTTAAAATAATGCAGATAATATTGGCCTAACAGAAAATTATAACATTTTCTAACTTTAAAGACAATGTTGAATTAATGAGTTATTGTACATGGAACAAAAATACTTGTATAAAATGCTAAAATATAAAAACTCATTTTCAAAATTTTTATTAATTGGAAATCTTGCACTATGTACGATTTATAAGCCTTATTTTTTTAAATAGCCTGCTAAAAATGTCTGAGGAAACGATTCCGAAAAGGAGTAATCGTTTTTCAATGTGCAAAATTTTCTTTTGAATTCATTAATTGCCTTTTCAAAGAATCTGCTAAAGTTATGAAGTACGGAACAAGTAACGGATTTTTTATACTTTTTAGAAATTTAATAGAATACGCAAAATTATTCCATTAAGCCCAAAAAGTCTTTGCTTCTACCCAGGTACGGAAAATGAAAAGTTACTTTAAATGGAATTGAGTTAAAACAATCAGTTTTACACTATGAACAACTTTCTTTGATTCATAGATGTGTTTTTTAATATTTCTGGAATAATGAAAAATAAATGAAGCCCTAAGATGCCCACTGCAGGACATAGGCCGTCAAAACTTAAGACACTGGCCAATTCTTGCGCCTTCTAAATCTTGCTATTCTTTAGGTCGTCAGTCAACCTGGTTGAAGGACGGCCTGTGATTCTTTTGCTAAAGTGTGGTCTTAAAGTTTTTTCTTTCATCGTTGTAATATTTGCATACCTCATGAAGGTAAATATGGCGTACTAAATATGTATTAACAACTTTTGTAAACACCCATATTTGTGCAAATAAAGTTCTTTGTCTTTGGTCACCACTAGCAACATTCTTCCATATCAGTTATCGGTCGTCCAAGAAATGTAACCTACCCATAAGCGTTTCAGCTAGCAAATTTTGAGACTTACATATACTGTATATCGGTAACTTCCGTTCCGTATTCAGCGTTTCTCTACAAAAGTAGAGAAATATAAAGCATAGCTTTCACAGTTGCTTACTGTGCGACATTTGAACCTGTATAGAAGGCTACGAGTAGCTTTGAACTAGCGTAATGTACCTCAAATAGCAAAGCTCTCTGATACGCGCCTACACGCTAAATATATTATACGAACACTGGTCTGAAACCGCTGTAATCGCACAATAAAAACCAAACTTTAAAAAAGATTAATCTTACTAGGATTTTCACACATCGACACCCCAGCCGTTATCTTTATATATAAAAAAGTGGCCAAGTGCGACTCGGACTCGCCCATGAAGAGTTCCGTAGTAGCAATTATTATTTTTCGTCAGCAAAAATAATTTCATTTTTTTATAGTGTTTGTATGAACGACAAAGTTATATTTGCGGTTTTTAAAAATTTACTATATCTCAAAAACTGCGTACTACATCTCGTTCGAACCAATTGTCGTTGAAAGTTTTTATTGAGATCTACAACATATATTTTTGATAGTTTTATCTCTTTCTTACTTTAAAAGTTAGAGGGAGGGACACACATTTTACTACTTTGGAAGTGCCTATCTTTCAAACGATTCACTTTGAGAAAAAATGATTTTAGGAACCTCAATGTCATTCAAAAAGACCTATCGATAGACACCCAGCCAGACATGACGAATCTATAAGGGTTCCGTTTTTTTGCCATTTTGGCTACGTAACTCAGAAAATGGGACGTTTTGGTTAAAGGCACTCATCAGTCACACATCAAATGGCAGTCCCATTTTAATATTTTATTTCGACGCGCGACCGCGACCATACAACCCCTACTAAAAGAACCCACAGGTAAATAAATATATCAACAACTAGCCTTCCGCCAGCGGCTTCGCCCACGTGGACCCGTTTTATAGGTTTCCGTAGGATAAAAACCATCCTATGTCCTTTCCCAAGGTCCACTCTATCTAAATTTCAAATTTTATTCAAATTGGTTCAGTAGTTTAAGCGGGAAAGCGTAGCAAACAGACAGACAGACAGAAAGAGTTACTTTCGAATTTATAATATTAGTATGGATAGAAGGGGAAAATGTTTCAACTGTTCTAATTGAATCTTAGTTAACTTCGCGATTAACTTGTCTCTAAAGGCCTCGTTCAGCATCTCTAAGTAAAGTGTTGATAAATTACGTCCCAAGTAAAGTTAATTGACAAGTAAAAGCTATGATTACGGGTCAGTTTATCATATGATTAGTGCTACTCGAAAATCGTGATATTGAAATTGAAGTAACGGGTGAATTTAACCTACAGCTTACTTGTTACTTTACTTGAAGGTGGTGAAAAAGGCCCTTAATTTCATCTATACATATAATAAATCTGTAACAAGTCGGTTTCTGTACATTGAAGATATTTGAGAAAAACTGTCACTAGGGCTATTTATTAGCGTAATAGAACCCAAAACAATGATTTTTAGAATTATTGTCTGTTTGTCTGTTTGTCTGTTTGTCTGTTTATCTGTTCGTTTGTGCGCGCTAATCTCAGGAACGGCTTAACGTAGAAGGATGCGGTTTTCACTGGTGTATTGGTATTTTTTTGGATTAACATTTAGGGTTTGTTTTATTTAAATCGGTTCACAAACAAAAAAGTTACGTCAATTTCAAGAATGATGAAATGGCGTGCGAATGCAGGCGTTCGCAAGTTTCGATAATTACTACATCTCTTAATATTCTAATAGCAACTTTTCAATCATTTATGCTAGATTTCATCTCGAAATATTAAAAAAAGAACCATACATATCACCACATATTCAAAGAAATCCTCAATACAAAATGTACAAAACCTTAACAAAACGAGGCTACTGCCGACATCTATGTGGCGAATAGTTCATATTCAGAACTACTTGGTGATCTGTTGCAAATTTGGTATATCGACGATTTAATTTACACGCTATACGTCTATACATATAATAAATCTGTAACAAGTCGGTTTCTGTACATTGAAGATATTTGAGAAAAACTGTCACTAGGGCTATTTATTAGCGTAATAGAACCCAAAACAATGATTTTTAGAATTATTGTCTGTTTGTCTGTTTGTCTGTTTGTCTGTTTATCTGTTCGTTTGTGCGCGCTAATCTCAGGAACGGCTTAACGTAGAAGGATGCGGTTTTCACTGGTGTATTGGTATTTTTTTGGATTAACATTTAGGGTTTGTTTTATTTAAATCGGTTCACAAACAAAAAAGTTACGTCAATTTCAAGAATGATGAAATGGCGTGCGAATGCAGGCGTTCGCAAGTTTCGATAATTACTACATCTCTTAATATTCTAATAGCAACTTTTCAATCATTTATGCTAGATTTCATCTCGAAATATTAAAAAAAGAACCATACATATCACCACATATTCAAAGAAATCCTCAATACAAAATGTACAAAACCTTAACAAAACGAGGCTACTGCCGACATCTATGTGGCGAATAGTTCATATTCAGAACTACTTGGTGATCTGTTGCAAATTTGGTATATCGACGATTTAATTTACACGCTATACGGTAGATGGCGTTGTTACTGAATAACGCTATTATAGCGTGGATTGGTGGAGATAATTTCAAATAATTAATTACGAGTATATTTACATAGTAAAATATCGAATAAAAAAATTAACAACTTAGAGAGCTTTGGAACTGGCGCTGATATTTTACTCATTGTGGTAGAGCATTATGGAGGCGCGGCGCAGTGGTTACGTCCAGATATTATTGGTATATGGTATCGATTTTATTTAATAGGTGACGCTATAGATGGCGTTGTTGCTCAATAACACTATTCCAATGCAAATCCAGAGATACTTAACAATAAATTGTCGACTCGCGTGGCGCAATGGTTACCATGCTGGACTGCCAAGCGAAGGGTCTTTGATTCCCGGCGAAGCAGAAATTTTAATGATGAATTTAATTTTCTGTTCTCGGTTTGAGTGTTTGTGTTTCTGTCTCTGTGTGTCTCATGGTACCCATGACACAGGGTCTACCCTACTGTGGGGCTATCAGTGTGAAACGTTAAAAAAATCAAAGTGTTCTACCGACTTTACTATGCTGAGTGATCTTTTCAAAATGGTACCTACGTCACCATATCATGATTACACCACCAGTCGAAGGTCAAAGTTCCACAAGCCGCTTTGCACGCTCCTTTTGATGTTTGAACGGATGTGTAAGTTACGGGACAACCTTCCAGCTGAGGCATTTCCAGTGGACTTTGACATGGGTTTCTTCAAGAAAGCTGTAAAGAAAGCTCTTCTTGAAAGCCAGTGCTCGGGTGGCTCCGCTGGGATTTTGTATTGAAATTAACTATAAAATCGTTTTCAGTGGTTAATTTAATAAGAGCTATTACATACACACGCAGTACTGGCACTGGTGTTACACTAATTACCGACTTCTAAAAGGAGGAGGTACTGTATTCGGCTGTATGTATTTTTTTTTATATATGTTCACCGATTACTCCGCCGTTTGTGGACCGATTTTCAAAATTCTTTTTTTGTTCGTATGCTTATACTCCCGAGGTGATCCCATTGTCACGAAATCAGGATCTGATGATGGGATCCCAGAGAAATCGAGGGGAACTCTCAAATTTTATAGGCACATACATTGATTTTCTTATACTTTCTGAAGCATAAGAGATATTTGTGCATAGTAATCATCATCTCATGTTGCTGAGCTGATGATGGAAGGTACTGCAACAGTGAGGAGTTGAAAGCAAATTCTTTCAATAAACAGTTTTTTATTCCAAATCTTACATTCCTGAGGTGTTCCAACTGTCACCAAGTCAAAGTCTGATGAGGGGATCCCGGAGAAATCGAAGGGAACATTCAAATTTTATAGCACAACAAATGATTTTCATATTTTTACTAAAGCAAAACAGGTATTTTTGTATAATTATCATCATAGCATGTTGCTGAGCTGATGATGGAAGGTACTACTATGGTTAGGAGTTGAGAGCAAATTCTTTCAATAAATGTTTTTTTGTTCGAAATCTTACATTTCTGAGGTAGTCCAACTGTCACCAAGTCAAAGTCTGATGATGGTATCCCAGAGAAATCGAAGGGAACATTAAAATTTTATAGCATAACAAATGATTTTCATATTTTTACTAAAGCAAAACAGGTATTTGTGTATAATTATCATCATAATTATGTTGCTGAGCTGATGATGGAATGTACTATGACGGTTAGGAGTTGAGAGCAAATTCTTTCAATAAATGGTTTTTTGTTGGAAATCTTACATTTCTGAGGTGGTCCAACTGTCACCATGGCAAAATCTGATAATGTGATACTAGGGAAATCGAGGGAAACACTGAAACTTAATAGGCACACACATTCTTTTAGTCATATTTTTTAACATAGGTAATACAAATATTTGTGTCCGGTAATTATCACCTCATGTTGCTAAGCTGATGATTGAAGGTACAACTCCTCAACGGTTAGGAGCTGAGAGCAAATTCTTTCATTAATTTATACGTTCAGGTGGACTTATAGTAGTATTCTTTTAATATAATATAAGATGGCTATTAGATAAACATGATTATAAAAGACATCTCTTTAACGTTTAGAAATTAACTGAAAAAATTATGCTTATACATATGTGCAGAATTATTAAAATTAGGTACTAAAAAGAGTGAAATAAATTTAGTTTTTAACAAAAAAATAGAACCGACTTCAAACGGTAAAAAATAAAATTGTTCAGTAGGTACCTACTTCTTCTTGCTTATGGTAATGACTCTTAAAACTATTTTTGAAGTCGGGCCCTTAGTAAAATGTCCTGTTTTAGTAAATATAGTGTACCTTTCGTTCTGAATGGGCACCGACTCCAATATAGTTTTAAGAGTCATTACCATAATCAAGAAGAAGAAGGTGCTGTCCCACTGTCGGTACTGTCGGTGCCCATTTAGAAGGAATGGTACGACATTTTAGTAAGGGCCCGACTTCAAAAATAGTTTTAAGAGTCATTACCATAAGCAAGAAGAAGTAGGTACCTACTGAACAATTTTATTTTTCACCACCTTTCTGCAATAGATTTAAGTTACATAACAATAATTAATCTATGAATTATTTGCAGCACAAATTATTTAATTATAATGATACTTTCCGCGGGCACAGCAGTACTATCTAAACACTTTAAAAACAGGCTATTGTAATACGTTTAATTTGTAAAAATAAATTGATGATAACGACTGAATTGTCGATATTATAAGAGGAGTACAGTAAGAACTGTAAGGACTCAGGAAGAATATATCTACTCAACATAATAATAGGTATGAACTTTTGTATCATAAGTAATTTCATAAAAGGTAACAATAATCGAAGGGACAGTGGAGGGCAAGCGGTCACGCGAGCGCTCACCTACACGTTAGACAGACATTATCAAAGCTGCAACACAGACCTCCATAGTCTAGAGTTTTCAAGATGCTACAAACCGCAGCAAATGGTGACGCATCGCGAGAGCATCATTATCCAACGAAATTGCAACCTCATCAGCCACGCCACGACCACTCTGTCAAGAGATGGTCAAGAGTGAACGACTAAGGAGGAGGAGGAGGAGGAACAAATAATCCAAGTCTTTTGTACAAGTCTTTATCTACGCGGACGACGTCGCGGGCACAGCTAGTTGTAACTATGATGCGATACGGGGTGGAATCAGAACTAGGGATTCATTCGGAACGTGATTGTTCATAGGTTGCCGAGATCACATCGGGAGACCTGTTCATATTCCATACAAGTACTCCGTAATTAAAATTTGCTTCGGAAATTTGTTTGTTGATCGTTTATTTATCACTCTTTCAAAACTCAGGGCGCGGTCTCATGTGTACATAGACTATTCTACGTATTCTATTATATTATTCTACGTATTCTATTATACTATTAGAGTATTCTATTATACGTAGAGTAGTATGGAAACCAATTAATGGGATGTAGGTACATTAAATATTTACCAACGCTTATTAAATTATAAACCTTGTATCGTAATCCTTTGACAATTTGTGCAAAAAATAAAATTAAGCACAGTTATCTCCACCAACCTGCATTGGAGCAGCGTGGTGAACAAGCTCCAGGCCTCCCCAATAATGGGGAGAGACCCGTGCCCAGCAGTGGGCCTTAAAAAGGATTGCAGCCAAGAAAAAAATATATTAGACGCATAGATTATAATCATTTTCATAAGACGATTAACATGCCGATAGCTGAATTAAAGTACATAACTGGAAAATTATTCATGATTTGTAAGTTTTGAAATTAACATTTGACATACTGTATAATGACGCTACTGTAATGTATCGTCGTACGAAATCGTTGTAGTATTACTTTTTTTTTAATTAAAATAAAGTATGGAAACCAATTAATGTTTGTATTTATATTAAATACTTTAAACTCCGTTGACTTTTTGAACGTAATAATTTTGATTTACATTAGGAAGAGCTAACAATAAATCGCTTATAACTCCTTATATTAATATATTTTGTTAATTATTACATACTCATATACATATATGATATAAAAACTAGTTAATTAACCTATTATTATTTGAGATGGTGGGGAAGGGTAGCCCTAAGGTCACTGCGACCAGTACATAATCTATTGTAGCCTTTTTTTGTTATCGGGAGAGAAACCTTCAAAAGGTAACCGGTACCTTGGGAGAGAGTATCGGTTTATGTGGGACTTGACCGCACTAAAACCCCCTCGGTGGCTGCCACTACGCTTGGGGAGGACTCCGGGATCTCCGGCGGAACGCACCGGTGTCCGCCACGCGCGACGCCCCAGAACGGGCCCATCTTCGGGAGAGCAGCTGTGCTCTCCTGCACCTTCCGATGCTTACGGCGACATACGGCCACGCACTCATCGCCACCCTTCCCGGGGCTGCTGGTTGGATGGATCGAGCTCCCATTCACACCGTCCACAGCTCCGGAAGCCCCCTTTTAGTCGCCCCTTACGATCAGGCAGGGGATACCGTAGCTCTATTCTTAATCCCGAAGCTACAGGGACTGATCTATTGTAGCCCGGCCCTGCGTTTATATCTGATTCCCAAGGCCTACGGTTGTTAAGAACCGCACGACGCGCTTGGGATCTGAAAGTTTGACATCTTCCGATGTGACTAGGCTGCCGCTGCCGCCCGTATCCGACTTCTGCTATGTGTTAGTGCGATACAGTCGCAGAGCATGTGTATACCCGATTCCTCTTCGCCATTGCAGAATCTGCACATAGCAGTGAAACTAAGGTTTGGTTTGATCATGTGCTTGTTTAGTTTACAATAATCAGTAAGAATCCTTACAAGTAGACGTACTTCGTTGATTGAACACTTGCTTTGAGTATTTGCTTGAGTAGCCAGCCACGAGCGCCCTTGCATGCGTCATGCCTGGAGCGGACACCCTTTGCACATAGGCCTTTGCACTGGTTCGTAGAACAGACATGAAGCATGGTTCCTGGTTGACTCCTGTTTAGAATTTTGGCTGGAACCAGCTCTTGTTAGTTTTTCCACTACTTAAGGATAATAATATAACTATATTGGATATTGTTTGATTTCCTTTTTTTATTTCATAATAATATGGAGGTGGTTACATTATTTTTTCTTTTTCGTGGAAAAAGATATGCATACTAGATTTATGTAAGTTGTCAATTGGTCAGTTCAGTCGCGATTCACTCTCGCTATTATCTTTTGACTGGATTTTTCAGTAATGATCATTTCTGAATCTCTACTTCTCTACTACGAGTATAATATTATAAATTCGAAAGTCTGTCTGTCTGTCTACTACGCTTTCCCGCTTAAACTACTGAACCAATCTTAATTAAATTTGGAAAACAGATAGAGTGGACCTTGGGAAAGGACATAGGATGGTTTTTAACCTACGGGAACCTATAAAACAGGTCCACGCGGGTGAAGCCGCTGGTGGAAGGCTAGTATTATTATATTAATGATAAAAATATAATTTATTTTCCGCTGCGATGGGTGAGTCGATATACTCATTTAACTAAGTAGAGATGCCATCCCGTCGATTTGTCCTCGTTTAGTTTTTCATATACCAGTAATGATCTTTAAATACTGTGTTCGCCACGTTTAAATTTTAATCATTTTTATATTCATTGATTTCCTTTAATTGTTATAATTCGCAATTTAGGTGATTTCACCTTTTTTATGCTGGTTAAACGTTTTAATTAATAGGTTTAGTGGCTTGGATATCGGATACGTTCGCCCTCGTTTGTAAAGCTAATTTTACTGCGTCCGCCAATATTCTTATGATATTTGGGAATATTATTTAATTTCTACTGATTTTATATGAGTAGTTTCATTGTGTCCGCTTATAAAGTGTAAAACACTGATATTACTTTACTACATGAACTACCGACTTACTAACTAATTCTTTACTGAAAAATCAATAAATTTACCTGAATATGTACATAGAAAAGAACGAAGATGAGAGAGAATATGACGTGGATAATAAAATGGAATATCGAATAATAAAATAAAAATTCTGATAGGATTGTATTCAAATTTTAATCGATTAATGAATCGTCCATTTAATGGTCCAATGCCAACGCAATCGGTTGCTTCCATCCCCATTCAATTGTCATTCGGCTGGAATTATCTCTAATGGCCATTTTCGCCAAATTCGCATTTAAACATTTGAGAAAATTGTATTTCATACTAATTAAAGTAACTTCGATTAAAAAAACAAGTGTTTATATGCGATTTTATAACAAAATTGAACTTAAATTTATTTTATTTTCGACGACCCGTGCGGCGCAATGAGTTGACCAAACCTTGGCAAAAATGGCTACCGCCTAACGGCGGAGTGAAATCACCATGAGGCAGTGATCCTCATGAGTCTGCCCGGGTAAAGAGGTTGTTCCTCGCTCCCGTAGTCCCTTACGTTTGAGTGCTCAATGTTTCGCGTAGGAAGTCCCTGTTGTTGGCGGCGCAATGGTTACCATGCCGGACTGCCAATCGAAGGGTCCCGTGTTCGATTCCTGGTGAAACAGAAATTTAAACGATGAGTTTAAATTTCTGTTCTGGATCTGGGTGTTTGTGTTTCTGTCTTTGAATGTGTCCATGGTACCCACGACACAGGGTATATACCCTACTGTGGGGCTATGCGTGTGAAACGTTTATTTATTTATTAATCCACTTATCCACTTTCCTTTCATAGTACACTGCAGGAAATAGGATTTCACTAACGTTCGCCATTCCATCCGGTCCTGCGCCCTTAAAATCTTTCCCGTTGTCTTCTTTACACCTGTTAAGATGGCGGCCTATGCTCTGTTTGTGGAGACGTGTAAAGTATAAAACCGATATCCTTTCATATTTCAAATTTCCATCATTAATAGTACATGTTATCTCTTACTTTCGGTGATTACAGTGTGGTCCAATTTTGATCTCTTGAGCAATTAGAGCTTAGTTCAGATACACTCATAGAATTTAGAGGGGTAAAGGCCACCACGCTAG
The DNA here is from genome assembly GCA_911387765.1 of Pyrgus malvae. Taxonomy (NCBI): domain Eukaryota; kingdom Metazoa; phylum Arthropoda; class Insecta; order Lepidoptera; family Hesperiidae; genus Pyrgus; species Pyrgus malvae. The sequence continues at coordinate 8,338,617 of OU426947.1, forward strand.
CCAAATGCAGGTTGGTCGACTATATAGCTCTTACTACCATCTGAGCTTAATCATATTTAATTCTCGCACAGAGACGCAATCGTTCCAAATATAATAAAAATCTGATCTAACCACGATGCAGAAAAAACATTCAATGCGAACAAAATTCTAAATACGGAATTTTCAATTCTGCGCAAGTTTCAATTAGTATTAAGTTTTATACAAAATTTGATTATTATTAAAATCTTCGCAAACGCAGCAAATTCAATTAAAGCGACATTTCGAATTGAACCTTTTGTTTTCGCTCTTGTGTGCACCGAACCGACAAATGAAGGCGCAGTTTACACTCAATTTTAGCACGACTGGAGCTTTTCCCTGGCTGCTGCCTACGCAATTGCTGACAATGAATGCTAATTCCATTTTAGACCGGCATAGAACTGTATGACCATAATTATAAGCACCCGGATGACCGAGCTTAAGTCGTATACAAATAATTAGTTTTGTATTATAACGCCATCTATTGAAGTAGCTCCCACGAAAAATATATAATAGTATTACATAAAAGTTAGGTTGAGTCATATTTTCAGTTTATGTTTTTATTAATTATCGCTGAAAAAACTTATTAAACAACATTATCTTGACAGAAATGAAACCCAGCTAGGTCGATTTATCGCCCCCGAAACACTCTGTATACCTCCTATCGTTGGAGCCGTTTTTGAAATTCTTTTTTAATAGTAAGTACCTAATATATTGACAGAAGCCTCTTATAATTTTTCTTGTCATATTTTTAATGAGTATGCGACAACGAGTAATAAATGATTGATCATTATTAAGTTTTTAACAAAAAAATAGAACCGACTTCAAACGGTAAAAAATAAAATTGTTCAGTACCTACTTCTTCTTGCTTATGGTAATGACTCTTAAAACTATTTCTGGAGTTGGGCCCTTAGTAAATGTCGTACCATTCGTTCTAAATTGGCACCGACAGTACAGACAGTGGGACAGTACCTACTTCTTCTTGCTTATGGTAATGACTGTTAAACTATATTGGAGTCGGTGCCCATTCAGAACGAAAGGTACACTATATTTACTAAGACAGGACATTTCACTAAGGGCCTGACTTCAAAAATAGTTTTAAGAGTCATTACCATCAGCAAGAAGAAGTAGGTACTGAACAATTTTATTTTTTACCGTTTGAAGTCGGTTCTTTTTTTTTTGTTAAAAACTTAATTTATTTCACTCTTTTTAGTAATTTTAATAATTCTGTATGTATTAGCATAATTGGAAAAATTTTCACTTAACTTCTAAACTTTAAACAGATTTACCTTTTATAATCATGTTTATCTAATAGCCATCTAAAAGTCTGAAAGAATACTACTATCAGTCCACCTGAACGTATAAATTAAAGAAAGAATTTGCTCTCAGCTCTTAACCGTTGAGGAGTTGTACCTTCAATCATCAGTTAAGCAACAGCAGGTGATAATTACCAGACATAAATATTTGTATTATGTTAAAAATATGACTAAAAGAATGTGTGTGCCTATTAAGTTTCAGTGTTTCCCTCGATTTCCCTAATATCACATCATCAGATTTTGACATGGTGACAGTTGGACCACCTCAGGAATGTAAGATTTCGAACAAAAAACCATTTATTGAAAGAATTTGCTCTCAACTCCTAACCGTCGTAGTACCTTCCATCATCAGTTCAGCAACATGATATGACGATAATTATACACAAACGTCTGTTTTGCTTTGTAAATTTATATGAAAATCATTTGTTGTGCTATAAAATTTGAATGTTCCCTTCGATTTCTCTGGGATCTCTTCATCAGACTTTGACTTGGTGACATTTGGACCACCTTGGGAATGTAAGATTTCGAATATAAAACTATTTATTGAAAGAATTTGCTCTCAACTCCTCACTGTCGCAGTACCTTCCATCATCAGCTCAGCAACATGAGATGATGATTTTTATGCGTAAATATCTCTTACGCTTCAGAAACTATAAGAAAATCAATGTGTGTGCCAATAAAATTTGAGAGTTCCCCTCGATTTCCCTGGGATCCCATCATCAGATCCTGATTTGGTGACAATGGGACCACCTCGGGAGTATAAGCATACGAACAAAAAAAGAATTTTGAAAATCGGTCCACAAACGGCGGAGTAATCGGTGAACATATATAAAATAAAAAAAAATACATACAGCCGAATACAGTACCTCCTCCTTTTGGAAGTCGGTAAAAAATACCGGTCATTAAAAATTAACTAACGGTCCGTCAACAGACCTTTAATATGGGAAAATAAAATTGCTAAGATTTAATAAAATTGAGATTCTTAACAAATTTAAGATATATTTTGTCAGTCAGAACGAAAAATATCCATAAATTTAATAAATTAAGTTTTTAACAAAAAAATAGAACTGACTTCAAACGGTAAAAAATAAAATTGTTCAGTACCTACTTCTTATTGCTTATGGTAATGACTCTTAAAACTATTTCTGGAGTCGGGCCCTTAGTAAATGTCGTACCATTCGTTCTAAATTGGCACCGACAGTACAGACAGTGGGACAGTACCTACTTCTTCTTGCTTATGGTAATGAAATGACTGTTAAAACATATTGGAGTCGGTGCCCATTCAGAACGAAAGGTACACTATATTTACTAAGACAGGACATTTCACTAAGGGCCCGACTTCAAAAATAGTTTTAAGAGTCATTACCATAAGCAATAAGAAGTAGGTACTGAACAATTTTATTTTTTACCGTTTGAAGTCGGTTCTATTTTTTTGTTAAAAACTTAATTTATTTCACTCTTTTTAGTAATTTTTATAATTCTGTGTGTATTAGCATAATTGGAAAATTTTTCACTTAACTCCTAAACTTTAAACAGATTTACCTTTTATAATCTCGTTTATCTAATAGCCATCTAAAAGTCTGAAAGAATACTACTATCAGTCCACCTGAACGTATAAATTAAAGAAAGAATTTGCTCTCAGCTCCTAACCGTTGAGGAGTTGTACCTTCAATCATCAGTTAAGCAACAGCAGGTGATAATTACCAGACATAAATATTTGTATTATGTTAATAAATTAAGTTTTTAACAAAAAAATAGAACCGACTTCAAACGGTAAAAAATAAAATTGTTCAGTACCTACTTCTTCTTGCTTATGGTAATGACTCTTAAAACTATTTTTGGAGTCGGGCCCTTACTAAAATGTCGTACCATTCGTTCTAAATGGGCACCGACAGTACAGACAGTGGGACATTACCTACTTCGTTCTTGATTATGGTAATGACTGTTAAAACTATATTGGAGTCGGTGCCCATTCAGAACGAAAGGTACACTATATTTACTAAGACAGGACATTTTACTAAGGGCCCGACTTCAAGAATATTTTTAAGAGTCATTACCATAAGCAAGAAGAAGTAGGTACTGAACAATTTTATTTTTTACCGTTTGAAGTCGGTTCTATTTTTTTGTTAAAAACTTAATTTATTTCACTCTTTTTAGTAATTTTAATAATTCTGCACATATGTATAAGCATAATTGGAATTTTTTCAGTTAATTTCTAAACGTTAAAGAGATACCTTTTATAATCATGTTTATCTAATAGCCATCTTATACCTTGAAAGAATACTACTATAAGTCCACCTGAACGTATAAATTAATGAAAGAATTGGCTCTCAGCTCCTAACCGTTGAGGAGTTGTACCTTCAATCATCAGCTTAGCAACATGAGGTGATAATTACCGGACACAAATATTTGTATCATTATGTTAAAAAATATGACTAAAAGAATGTGTGTGCCTATTAAGTTTCAGTGTTTCCCTCGATTTCCCTAGTATCACATCATCAGATTTTGCCATGGTGACAGTTGGACCACCTCAGAAATGTAAGATTTCCGACAAAAAACCATTTAAAGAAAGAATTTGCTCTCAACTCCTAACCGTCATAGTACCTTCCATCATCAGCTCAGCAACATGATATGATGATAATTATACACAAATACCTGTTTTGCTTTAATAAAAATATGAAAATCATTTGTTGTGCTATAAAATTTGAATGTTCCCTTCGATTTCTCTGGGATACCATCATCAGACTTTGACTTGGTGACAGTTGGACTACCACAGAAATGTAAGATTTCGAACAAAAAACCATTTATTGAAAGAATTTGCTCTCAACTCCTAACCTTCGTAGTACCTTCCATCATCAGCTCAGCAACATGCTATGATGATAATTATACAAAAATGCCTGTTTTGCTTTAGTAAAAATATGAAAATCATTTGTTGTGCTATAAAATTTGAATGTTCCCTTCGATATCTCTGGGATCCCCTCATCAGACTGTGACTTGGTGACAGTTGGAACACCTCAGGAATGTCAGATTTGGAATAAAAAACTATTTATTGAAAGAATTTGCTTTCAACTCCTCACTGTTGCAGTACCTTCCATCATCAGCTCAGCAACATGAGATGATGATTACTATGCACAAATATCTCTTATGCTTCAGAAAGTATAAGAAAATCAATGTGTGTGCCTATAAAATTTGAGAGTTCCCCTCGATTTCCCTGGGATCCCATCATCAGATCCTGATTTGGTGACAATGGGACCACCTCGGGAGTATAAGCATACGAATAAAAAAAGAATTTTGAAAATCGGTCCACAAACGGCGGAGTAATCGGTGAACATATATAAAAAAAAAACATACATACAGCCGAATACAGTACCTCCTCCTTTTAGAAGTCGGTAAAAATATGACTAAAAGATTGTGTGTGCCTATTAAGTTTCAGTGTTTCCCTCGATTTCCCTAATATCACATCATCAGATTTTGACATGGTGACAGTTGGAACACCTCAGGAATGTAAGATTTCGAACAAAAAACCATTTATTGAAAGAATTTGCTCTCAACTCCTAACCATCGTAGTACCTTCCATCATCAGTTCAGCAACATGATATGACGATAATTATACACAAATGTCTGTTTTGCTTTGTAAAAATATGAAAATCATTTGTTGTGCTATAAAATTTGAATGTTCCCTTCGATTTCTCTGGGATCCCCTCATCAGAATTTGACTTGGTGACAGTTGGACCACCTCGGTAATGTAAGATTTCGAATAAAGAACTATTTATTGAAAGAATATGCTCTCAACTCCTTACTGTCGCAGTACCTTCCATCATCAGCTCAGCGACATGAGATGATGATTTCTATGCGTAAATATCTCTTATGCTTCAGAAACTATAAGAAAATTAATGTGTGTTCCTATAAAATTTTAGAGTTCCCCTCGATTTCCCTGGGATCCCATCATCAGATCCTGATATGGTGACAATGGGACCACCTCGGGAGTATAAGCATACGAACAAAAAAAGAATTTTGAAAATCGGTCCACAAACGGCGGAGTAATCGGTGAACATATATAAAAAAAAATACATACAGCCGAATACAGTACCTCCTCCTTTTGGAAGTCGGTAAAAAATCATATAAATTAGTCTAGCTCTTGAGTTATAAGTGGTAACTATTACTAACACAACTTTATTTATTAATATTTCCTCAAGCCAATGATTACAATATGGCAGTTGAATGCGTAATCAATTGAGATATTTGTAATGAGCTGTCAAAAAGCGAAAACTTCATACATTTGGTAAGAAAAAAAAACAATGGGTTGCACTCCGGGAGTGCCGGCAGAAGTGAAAACATTACCGTTGTGCATTTTTGATGTCTTGGAATCGTTAGGGAATAATTCCGCACAAATTGCTTGAATTATCAGTTCCTATTAATTTCTATGTAGTATTTTGACGTGATAACGTCTTTAAAATCGTTTTAGTCGGGTGACATGTTCAGAAACTTGTGTCACACCAAAACCTCACGAGCGCGATCGCAGGTATAACGAGAGAGAGACGGACCGATCTCCCGTCTCATCTCGAGCGCTGCCAGTCATTCCGTGAAACTTGTCACGCGGAATCCTCACGAGCGGAGGCTGGCATAGCGTTCGAGTGAGTGGACCGATCTTCCGTCTCTCTCACTCTAGCGGCATACAAACGAATGGAGATTTTCTCGTGCGGACGTTATCACGTAAACATCTCGATCGTAAACCTACTTTACAAACAATTTGCCGTTTTTTACAAATTTTTTTTGCGCGCATGGCCCGGCAGTTAGCGTAGAACGCAAACGATCAATGCAACTAAGCCAAACGGGCGCGGTCGGGTGTGAGATGGGTGACCGCTAGTGGCAAAAAATTTCATGCGCGTTTCCGTGCTTCGGAAGGCACGTTAAGTCGTCGGTCCCGGTTGTTGTCGATAGATAACAGTCGTTAAACCTTGTCGGAGGCCTTATGGGAGGTTTGAAAACATCAGACAGCGGGTTGGCCACTAACCCGCATCTCCACCAACCCGCATTGGAGCAGCGTGGTGGAGTAAGCTCCAGGCCTCCCCCATAATGGGGAGAGACCCGTGCCCAGCAGTGGGACGCAAAAAAAAGGGTTGCGGCCATTTTTACAAAGTACTCTCTCATTTTCTTTCACTATTTCTTCGTCACTTTTTTCATTAATAGATGCACTTTGTTCAATGTCCATATTTTAAATACTTGATATAAACGAATTTTAAGATAAAATTATACTTGACGCTGGCAATATGCAGAGTTTGCAATGCCATAATTGAAGAAAAAAAAGTATAGACAGCCGTCAGGTGAGCCGTCATCAGCTGTCACCCCTCCATCTTGGTCTAAGAGCCGGTGAAGATATTCACTCGTTCGGTTGTTACAAGAGTGAAGGTGATATGAAAGAAAATTGATTAAAATTAATTAAATTAAAAATAGCTATGAACACTTTTCGATAGTCAAGTTATCATAGGCATATATATTTATAAATTATATTTGGTAAAAAATATGTCTCATCGAATCATCAGATCGGTGAAGGTCGATCTTCCTCGTCTCCTCTACTATCTTACGAAATTTTCGATCAGCACACGTGACCTCGCGCGAGTTTCACAGTTTTTACCCATCCCACAAAAAGTGCTCAACGCCGCTAAAGAAGTTTTCACTTCAAAAACACAGAGAAAAAAAGATACACACTCACAAGTCGGTATAGTTCTCAGAATAATAACGTATAGTCCATTGGCAAAATTAATTACTTTTAAAAGGTAATAAAAAATCATTTACAAAAATTAATTAACAAATATCCTGATTTCCGAACATAACTTGTCGACATCAATATTATACTCCTTGACGGTCTCCAAACACCCATGTGAGCGGCACTTTACGAAATTTGAATTTGCCATGTGTCAGAAACTTCAACCGCAACATTATTGCGTTGTTTCCCAAGTAACCGAAACATTACTATGAAACTACTTTAAGGGAGATATGGAATTGATATCCATTTAATGCCGGCGTAGAGGGTTCTACCACAATACATCCAGAATATTAAATTTATAATTACTACATTTGAATGACTGCCTGTATAATAATATACGTATTGTATCTCAAAACGTCATTGATTTATTTTTTTAGGGGTAAGATTTATGAATCCTACGATCGGTTTAATACCAGCGTACATATTTTATTCGTATGTTCGTAAAATTGGTAATTGGCAGCGCGCGAAACGGCGAGATTTGACATTTTCGGGTACAAAATGAATTGCGCTTGTAAGCATTAGAGCGGTTTCAAACTACTATAGTGTATTTATCTGCGCGTAAACGGTCATTTCGGCAAACACGCCAATAAGCACGCGACTTTTTACTACTTCCAGTCGCAGTCGCAGCCTTTAATTTTTTCGACAAGAAATTTTGGGGGGGTCACTAAGGGATGGAAGAGGTGTCCCAAATTGCCTTGTTCCGCCTTCCTTCATTGCCCCCTGTAACCCCGCCCCCCTTTAGACCGCGCTACTACCGACTACGCTGCTGCTAACTTCAGCCTTCGGAATAGCAGAGCAACTACACCCGACTTTAGACAAAACTCAAGCTTGAGGTAGACTGTATTATACCCATGGGCTCCAGAAGCCACTTCAAATCACGTAGCCTATATTATTATGGTCGTCTGCTGCTCAACTTAAACAAAAGTAAGAAATCGGTCTCATCATCTAATTAGCAGCGTGGTGGAGTAACCTTTAGGCCTTCACAAAAATTGGGAGAGACTGTGCCCAGGAGTGGGACAGTTCTTCGATTTATTTGTATTAAGAAAGGATAGGGTTTGTTCTTGCATTTTTTATTGTCATCTGTTTGTCAAGATACCTTGGTGTTCACGTTCATCGATCATTTAGCAATTCCTGTCCCTATCGGTACGGGCCGATACACAAAGGTTGATAGATTGAGTTTCGAAGATGAACGGAGCCAATGGAATATGGACAGTATTATCTGAGTAAGTATACAAGTAGGATAACAATAGGAAGATTGAAGTTTAATTTCAGAACTTCTAATTAGCTATTGTTACATATTTTGCGCGATGTTTCTTACCTATTCATGTTATACAATACGGTCAAAATATTTGACTTATTCTTTCAAAGCACTTACTTTAACAAATTTTTCATAGAAAACTACATGTTTCCCCTGGCAAAAGTAGTATATGTCTCTCTTCAGCAACGCAAACTATATCAATACAAAAAAACGGGTCAAACCGTGTTACCGTTGCGACGTGAATAAAGTACAAATGTTTATCGCGGCTCCATGGTGAGGGAAAATATTGTATCATTTGATTATTTACGATGTTTTCTATCTTGCATGACTGAGAGTAATTCATAATTTCTCGAAGAGATGACGTCCACAAATCCACACTTGACCACATTGGTGGACTAAGTCCTAAATCCTTCTCACTTGTGATTACACAAGTGATAATGATCACTACTATACAGTCTATACATACCATCAAGTGAGCAGTATAAAAAATATTGTCGCCTGATGTGGCTGTTCCGGCGACGGAGAACGGTTTACGTAAACACAAAATTTACTCCAGAAATTCATATTCATCGATCACTCAGATATTTATGTCCCCATAAGCATTGATAGATTAAGTTTGAAGGACGCAGAATGATGATGATAAATACAAACTGGATGATTTTTACCCGACTGCGCCAGAAGGAGGGTTATGTTCGAGGAGGGTATGGTTTCATTCCAGGCGAAGCAGAAATTTGAATGATGCGTTTAAATTTCTGTTTCACGGTCTGGGCGTTTGTATTTATGTCTTTGTGTGGCATGGCATCCATAAAATAATCAAAATTGCGTTTCAAGGCGCCATAAAGAGCAAAAAGATTTGAAATTTTTCTTCCTATAACTTCGCGAATGATATTAATGGGTATTAAAATAACGGGGTTTAAAACGCTAGGACAAAAATAATCACAATTTATGTTACAGATAGGTTTCTAATGAGTGTTCGTACACTATGACAAATGTTCTATATTTACTCAATTAAAAATATTCATTAAATATGAAAAAAAGGAAAGAAGTAGAATAGAAATAATCCTATATCTAAAAATATTATGAACTCGATTGATAGTTATTCGTTTTAAGCTTTTCAGTAGGCGGAGTCCCGCCTAATTTAATTTCTGTTCATATTCTGCAAATGGGTCCCGTATGCTGCAAAAAAATAAAGCAATTATTCAACTTAAGGTTTTCAAAGATATAGTAGGCATGCTTATTAATATTAATTTATATTAATTTGTTTCCTTCTTTAATATCCAAGTAAGCAAAAAAGTGTGCCACAAACAAACAGACACACACAGCGTACAATAATCTAAAATCTTAAGTAAGTATAAACTTAGAACTTAAATTAACGTAATTTTCAGTCTCAATACTATTGAAGTTATTTTATATAAAATCTCATAATATAATATATTGTACCTACTTATTTACGACTGTTTTTCATTGAAACAGGGCAGACAATACGATTTTTTGCACTGAGTGCACTGAGTCAAAATGTTTAATAATAAATAATAAAATACATAATAAAAGTTAAAATCTCATATCGACGCGACGCACAACACTCACGGGGAGCTCACGTAGGGTGCGGTACGAGGTCAGGCGGGTATGGGACGTTGTAGCCTTGTTTCGCAATGAATTAAAATTATATTACCTAGTTCAGTGCGGCACGAGGCCTAAGACTTCCGGTACCAAGGTAGGTATACTACCGACTCTGGGACCATTAGCACATCTCAAATATATATTTATCTCTTTCCTACACAGGACCAAACGGAAGTTATACCCGTCGCACCACAGAGAGGTTCACATTTTTCCTTGCCGCACTACAGGGAAGTTGTTTGAGAGATGATTTAGGCCTCATTACGCACTTAACGTGTTAAGTAATTTTAAAGGTTGTTGTGTGGTGTAAAAATAAATTAAATACGAAATCGGTAGTAAAGCTTATATGAGTTTATTCTTGACAATCAAATATATTTACAAAAGTGACATAGACTAAATTTAAAAATACTAGAAAATAAAGTTCTGTATGGCCTGCGTTACAAACAAAGAACGTGAAACCTTCAACAAGTAACACTAAGCCAATGAGTGTTTGCTTAAAATTAAACCAGGAAAATCAATTATTTCATACGAACAGCGCTCGGTCGTCCAGGTACTAACAGTTTATATTCAAAAAATATTCCTCAGAGTATAAATTTTCTAAAAGACATGACAAATTCACAAACTATGACGTGTTGAAGGTAAGAATATACATACAAGCGGTAGCCTCAGAGCAAAGAAGCGGTGAGTAATCAGTTAGTACTGTGATTTGCTCTAAATTAGTCGGTAAGCATTTCTCATTACGACTCCCTTGCATAAATATTGCACTAATAGGACACTGCATTCGGAACATTTACCACCCATTAGTTGAAATGACTCAAGCGCGCATGGTCATGTCGCTGGTGTATAATGCAAGCGATCTACGTAGCTAAGCGATGCGAGTGAGGTTAGATGTGAAATGGGTGACCGATAATTTCATGCGCGTTTCTATGATTCTGAGGGCAAGTGAAATCGTCGGTCTTGCTTGTTATTGATAGATGAACTGTTAAACCATATCGAAGATTTTATGGGCGGTTTACAGACATCCGACAGCGGGTTGGCCACTAACCCGCATTTATACCAACCCGCATTGAATCAGCACAGTGAAGTTAGTTCCAGACCTCCCCAATTTAGCGGAGTGCCGTGCCCACAGGGCGACAGAAAAAGGGTTGCTGTCAAGCCATGTAAAACATCGTAATATTTAATTACGACATTTTCTTTCGTCGTGCCATACTGAGTTAAGTTAAGCTTCTAACAGACATACTTCATATATAAATTCACAAAATATTTCTCAGAGTATAAAGTTTCTAAGACATGTCATGTTCATAAAAGCACGCTTACACTGAAAGTTGAGTAGAAAGGTGAGTTACAATTAGTACGGTGATTTGTTCTACATTTTTTTTCAATCTTTTTATGTCCCACTGCTGGGCAAAGGTCTCCTCTCACAAGTGAGAGGGATTTAGGTCATAGTCCACCACGCTAGCCAAGTACGGATTAGTGGACGTCATGCTTTCGAGAAATTATGAATTTCTCTCAGGCATGCACGGCGCTGGAGAACATCATAATCAATTAAATATCATGATCTTTCCATCACCGTGGAGCAGCGATAAATGCGCACATTACGAATTTCTTTGACAGAGGTGCGCACCGAGGATTTGAACCCGGGATCGGTCGCTTTGAAGGCCGCGGTTTTTTACCACTCGCCCATCGCTGTTCTACATTAGTAGCTGTGTATTGCTCATTCATTACGGCTCGCTTGCATTAAATATTGCAGTAATAGGACACTGCATTCGGAACATTTACCACTCATTAGTTGAACTGACGCACCGATAACGAGCTTTGTTTCGTGTGCAATACAACCAAAATGGATTGAAACAAATGAAATGATTTGGACATTGCCGTCTGTAATAGTATATTTCATTACAAGTGCGGAAAGGCTGTCATTGCAAGGAGTTCCGACAAATTACATTAATTACATTGACAGTCGGAACTCCTTTCAATGACGGTTCCGTGGCACCAGACTTGGCTGTATGGGCATAGTTCCCTTTGCCTACCAGAATGGGTGAAGAAAACAAAAAAATCTCTGCATATAGGTATTCTTTTACGGTTGGCGCCATTTTTCAAAAATGTTCTTAGTGAGTTTTTATTATTTTATTAAATTGCTGCATTTTTTCGCAACTGTATTAAAAATAGTTGTTCAGTACACGTGCGGAACCGTCATTGGAAGGAGTTCCGACTGTCAACCCTCACCTTCGGCTGCGCCTCGGCTCGGGTAGACATTTTGTCGAAACTCCTTGCAATGACAGCCTTTCCGCACTTGTAATGAAATATACTATTTATTCGTTCATAATATTTCTGAGACAGTTATTTTTGTCGTTTGTCATCAGGGAATATATCACGACTGTGTTCTATCAAACAGAACTTTTTTCAATTATCTCCTAAACGGCTTGACCGATTTGAGTACCCTGTTTTTAATTTTTTTTGTAATTTATAATGAACTTTTAAATTGTGTTACACCATTTTTAGAGTTCCGTAGCCAAATGGCAAAAAACGGAACCCGTATGGATTCGTGATATCTGTCTGTCTGTCTGTCCGTCCGTAAGTCACAGCCACTTTTTTCCGAAACTATAAAAACTATACTGTTGAAACTCGGTACGTAGATGTATTCTGTGAAACACCTTAAGATTTTCACACAAAAATAGAAAAAAGCAATAAATTATGAGGGTTCCCCATACTTAGAACTGAAAAGCAAAAAATTTTTTTTCATCAAACCCATACATACGTGTCTGTCTATAGATAGGTCTTCAAAAATGATATTGAGGTTTCTAATATCATTTTTTTTCTAAACTGAATAGTTTGCGCGAGAGACACTTCCAAAGTGGTAAAAAGTGTGTCCCCTGTAACTTCTAAAATAAGAGAATGATAAAACTAAAAAAAATATATGTTGTACATTACGATGCAAACTTCCACCGAAAATTGGTTTGAACGAGATACAGTAAGTAGTTTTTTGAATACGTTATAAATCGTAAACCAAAATTTACCTTTTATTCAATCTTGATTTCTATGAATAATCAAAGGCAATGATGTATTTCTGTTGCCGCTATTGTTATACAAATACTAAAAATAGAATAAATTAAATATTTAAGGGCGCTCCCATTCAATAAACGTGATTTTTTATAGATAATGGTACGGAACCCTTCGTGCGTGAGTCCGACCCGCACTTGGCCGGTTTTTGTAACAGGTGTGACGCGGTATAAATTATTTCAAATGTCGAAACGTTTCTCGTTACAGTGTTAAACTATTTCAGTATGCATGTTCTACATTATAACTCACATTAAATGAAACGCGCGCGGTCGGGTAAGAGATTTGTAAGGCAAATTAAAAGCGCGTTTTCATTCTTAAGGCACATTATGCCGCCGACCACGTGACGACAACGTGATAGTCCCAGCTATTAAAAGACAGCAGAAGTTAAATCTTGTCAGAGACCTTATAGGCGATTTGAAAACATCCGGCAGCGGGTATGTCATTAATACGTATCTCTACCACAAAGGAACAGCGTAGTTGAAGAGAGGGGCTCGTATCCAGCAATGGGTCGCAAAAAGTGTTCCAACCAGTCATGTTCCATATAAGGGCAAATTTCTTATGATGAATCGGCTCTGTGAAGCCAGATCTCATGAACGATGCAATAATAGTCGTAACATTTACAACTCTTGGAGTTTATTAGCAAGTGATGTTACAACTAATGAACTAAACTTACGGCGTTGACTCACAGGAAACGACTGTTGTTGACTGTTGTTGACTCTCGTATTCAAATTATCGCTTAATAATTTAGCTACATTTGTATGGAGAATAGCTAAAAATAAATTAAATATAAAAAAAAATTAAACAACAAGATTTATTTAAATGCCATACAAATATTTTTATGTCTTATGGTATGCACAACTATGTATATACGACATCAACCAAGACTAATTGCTTAATATTTTGTGTATCTATATTATTATAATTAGGATTTAATTAAGACTTATTTTGGTACAGTAAAACTTATTTATGGAGATTCATTTATTATTTTGTTGTAATTAAAAGTTCATAAACGATCGGAAGTAGGATTTGCTTGTCACGCCACTCGCCCCACTGTGACACTTGTTTGAAATTGGTATAAAAGGAAGGGTAGTAGAGGGAGCGGGGAACAGTTTTCTTATGGAATTAAAGGTGGTAACTCTGCCCGACTGAGTATCAGTATTAGGTGTGTTGTGAAATTGTGGAATACCTACCTAAGTGAAATTAAGATAAGTATATTATTATTTCTCATTTGTCATTGTTATTATCAAAGAATTGTGGGTGGAAATATTGTTTTCAACTATATTGATTATGTAGATGTAAAATGCATTAGGTATTAGAATAAAATTGTTATCAAATTGCTAAATTATTCTATTTACAATTATTGCATTAATTTCAAATCTTAATTCTTGTTTCTGTGTAATCAAATGAAATTGTAGTATGATGAACTAAAATAAATAAGTTGTATATTTGATATATTATGTTGTTATTCTTTACTAGGTTCCTAATCCGATGTCTTAACAATTTCAGAAGTGGGATCATGCCGAAGCGTAGCCGTGAATCAAAGGAATACATTGAGAATCGTGATGACGAGCCATACCCTGCTAAGCGCTGGCGCCCTTGGAGACCACGCGATGTGTCATCGGAAGAGGAGTTAACAGATTCAGAAGTGTCACTGGAGCAGCAGCGCTTCAATCGCGGCAGATTATCTGGTGAGCCCGTTCCTTATATTTTTAACAATGTGAGTGCCAAGGCTGACATTATACCAATTTTTGACCCGGAGAAGAATGACATAGAAACTTCACAATGGTTAAATAAAATTGAACAACTTGCCGTAATACATAACTGGACAAGTGAAATGAAGTCGTATTTTATGCAGTCACGGTTGTCTGGGATGGCAAAAGTTTGGCATTCTTCTCTTCCGAACTACGAAATGTCATGGTCTCAATGGAAGCAGCAGTTACTTGAGGCATTTCCGCAGAAAATGGACTTTGTAGAGCTACTACGAGACATGTTAAATAAGAAAAAATTACCTTCAGAAAATATGACTCAATACTTTTATTGTAAATATGCAATGTTAAATAGACTTAACATTAGTGGTGATAAGGCGGTAGCGTGTATTATAGACGGTCTGCCACTATTTATGAAAGCACCAGCTAGAGCAGGAAATTACAGAACTCCAAGTGAACTCTACTCTAAATTTCTAACTGTAATGACTGATACTCGTCCGAAACATGCGACAAATTTCAGGGTGAATGAAGACGCGCTTACTGAAGGTCAAGCGCACGCTCCAAAGGAATCAAGGAAACCCTTTGCCTGTTTTCTTTGCCATGAACCAGGACATTCAGTGAGGAGATGCCCGAAGAATACTCAGAATAATAAGCCTGTTTGTACACATTGTGGGAAAGCAGGCCATATATCAGAAAAGTGTTGGCACAAACCGAGTGGTTCGACTTCAAACTCTGGAGCGAGACAGGAATCTATCAACATAATAACTGAGGTAAATGACATATATTTTAAGAATGTTACTGTTAATGGTGTACCTGCTACGGCATATTTTGATTCGGGTGCAAAGGTTAATGTTATGAGTTTTGAGTTTTATAATAAACTTGGATTAATATTGAACCCTTGCGACATAGCTATAGGAGGCTTTGGTGGGAAGCCCATTCTTGCAAAAGGCACCCTTCACCTTATTATTAATGTAGATGGCAACGCCTTTGCCACCGAGGTAATTATAACTGACTGTTATATGGGAAAAATGGACATCATATTGGGACAGCCCGTAATCAACCACTCAGACTATGTATTTACCATTTCTGGTAGAGAATTTACAATTAAGAAAAAAGAAAAAACCGATGCCGAGATATTGACTACTGATGCAATCGCGTCAGACAACATCAAAGTCAAGATATTATGTCAAAAGGATACTGTGGTACCACCAAATCACATCATGTTGATAAATGTTACCTCCGATACTGCGAAAAATGAAACCATTTTTGTGGAGTCTTGTAATCGAATCTTCGACAGCAAAAACTATAGCATATCTGCAGGTATTATAAATGGCAATGAAAGTTTACTAGAAATTCAAAATGATTCAAAATGTCCGTTAAAACTGTCCGCAGGAGAAACATTAGTAAGAGGAACAAAGTGTGACGAAGTTAACTGTGAGGTTCATCCAGGTAAAGAGAAGAAACCTTCCACTACGAGGCGTATATTAAAGGTTGATTTCACCAAAATAAGATGCGGTTCTGCGAGCTCAGAGATCAAGAAGAAATTATTTGATATTTTAACTGAATATAATGATTGTTTTTCTATAGATACAACAGAACTAGGATGTACAAACAAAATTGAAATGAAAATAGAACTGACTACGGAGAAACCAGTATGTTATCGACCATATCGGTTATCAGTGGCAGAGAAAGAAATAGTGAGGGAAAAAATCGATGATCTCATGAAAAACAAAGTTATTCGGGAATCAACCTCGGAGTTCGCGAGCCCAATTATTTTGGTGAAGAAGAAAACTGGAGACTATAGACTATGCGTCGACTATAGAAAATTGAATAGTGTTACTCTAAAGGATAAATACCCACTCCCGATAATTGAAGACCAAGTTGAGAAGTTGGCAGGAAAGAGATTTTTTACCAGCTTAGATTTATCGCAGGGATTTTATCAAATACCCATGGCTGAAGAGTCTGTTGCTAAGACAGGGTTCATAACTCCCGAAGGACATTACGAGTTTCTTAGAATGCCCTTTGGTTTGGCAAACTCTCCATGTGTTTTCCAAAGGCTGATGGACAAAATATTGGGACCACTTAGATTTGAAAAGGTATTGCCATACATAGATGATGTGTTGATTCCGACAGCGACAGAAGAAGAAGGATTAAGTATATTAAAACAGGTTTTACAGATTTTAAGAAACGCAAATCTAACACTGAATATTGATAAATGTTCTTTTCTACAAGGAGAAATAGAGTATCTTGGATACGACATCAGTGAAAAAGGTATAAGGCCGGGACAGAGGAAAATAGAGGCTGTTACGAAATACAAGGAACCAACAAATGTTCATGAGTTGCGAATGTTCCTAGGGCTAACCAGCTATTTCAGGAAATTTATTAAAAATTATGCATTAATAACCTATGACCTTTACATACTTTTAAAAAAGGACCGCCCGTGGTACTGGGGAGAAGAGCAGCAAAAGGCTTTTAACGAGTTGAAACGGGCATTAACTGTGAGGCCTATATTAGCTGTATATGACCCAAAAGCTAATACAGAGGTACACACTGACGCTTCAAGTAAAGGGATAGCTGGTATTCTACTACAGAAACATGATTACATGAGACCAGTGGCGTATTTTAGCCGCAAGACCAGTAAAGAAGAAGCTGTTTATCATTCTTTTGAATTGGAAACGTTGGCTGTTGTCGAAACACTCAGAAGATTTAGAGTTTACCTTGCGGGTATTAATTTCAATGTTGTTACAGATTGTGTAGCTGTAAGGCAGACCTTTGAAAAAAAAGATCTCTTACCCAGGGTTGCCAGATGGTGGCTCAGCATTCAAGAGTATGACATGAATATTATACACAGGCCGGGAGTAAGCCACAAGCATGTAGATGCTTTAAGTAGATCGCCAATTGATCCCCAACAGGTATTTGTTCTTGATTTATTAGATTGGGTTTGTTGCTTACAAAGTCGAGATGAGGCTATTCGAACAATCAAATACAAACTGGAAAATAACATAAATGATAAAGATATAACAAATAATTATGTATTACAAAACAATAAGGTTTATAGAAAACTGGGCAGTGGTGAACTTAGAATAGCTGTACCCAAAACGGCACGGTGGAACATCTTGCGTAAGTACCATGATGACGTAGGCCACCTTGGTCTAAAAAGATGTGATATTTTAGTTAAGGAGAACTGCTGGTTCCCGCGGATGACCAGATTTATAAGGAAGTACGTAAATTCATGCATTGATTGTCTTTACAAACGAGGCCAGTATGGTAAGGCAGAAGGAGAGCTCCATCCGATAGAGAAGGTCGCAGTACCCTTGGATACCTTACACATTGACCATTTAGGTCCTTTTTGCAAAAGCAGTAGTGGTATGACCTATTTGTTCGTGACAGTAGACTCGTATACAAAATTCACTTGGGCACAACCGACTAAGACTACTAAATCAGCAGAGGTAGAACAAAAATTACAGGAGATTTTTACTTTATTTGGCTATCCAAAAAGAATAATTTCTGACAGTGGGAAAGCATTTACAAGCAAGAGATTCAAACAATTCTGTGTGTCAAATCAAATAAAACATGTCATTAATTCAATAGCTTCACCCAGATCAAATGGTCAGGTGGAGCGTTTTAATAGAACACTACTGGAAGCCATCAATAAAAGTACCAGGGATGAGCGTGATTGGGACAAATGCATTTATAAAGTTGTATGGGGAATTAATAATACTGTAAACTCAACGACTGGTTTTCCAGCATATCGTCTAATGTTTCATGGCACTCGTACTTTAATGCAAGGCATGTCTTCAAATAATTATGACAACGAGCAAACGGTGACCAGGAATCGGGAGAAAGCCACTGAAAATATTTCGAAAACAGCTGAAGCAATGAAGAAGAGATTTGATGGAAAAAGAAGCAAGCCAACAGTATACAAATTGGGAGATTTAGTACTCTGGAAAGGAGCACAAAGTAAAAATATAGATGCCGTGCGTAAGCTGAAGGAGAAATATAGCGGCCCATACAAAATAACGAAGATACTTGGAAACGACAGATATATTATATCATCTATAAAAGGAATGAAGGGTTATAAAAAGTATAGTGCAACAGTAGCCTCAGATGCTCTCAGAAAATTTGTAGATGAGGACAATGAAAACAGTCACAGCGACTCCGGAGAGTCTCGTGCAGACAGCACAGAAGATTTAATAGATTTATTGGAAGGATAATATTAGTCTGGTACTAATGTGTAATGTTTGGGTACGTATGAGTTAATACGTAAAAACGTTAAAAAAAATTCAGAGGCCGTCTCTATGACGATGGAAAAAAAAAAAGTTTCGGGACCACCATTTTATATCAAGTCGTGAGGGCCGTCTCTATGACGATGAAAGTTTCAGGACCACCATTTTATATCAAGGTGATGAAGGGCCGTCTCTATGACGATGAAAATATGTATCAGGACCACCATTCTGTAACATGGTGATGAAGGGCCGTCGCTATGACGATGAGAAAATTATTATTATTTGCTATTTCACAAATGATAATGGATAATGGACCGTCTAGTAAGACGATGTGGCTTAATTAGATTATTTTACTTTCACATTATTTTGAACAAAATAGTAATGAACTAATATATAATTTAATAAATAGTAAACTACTGTGAATCAGATCATGTAAACAACATAATTTATGTTATTAATGATAATGAAATTTCATGTTTCAGGTGTTCTCGAGCGATTCCAAAAGGGATATATCATAAAGTGGCATCTTCTCTTATACCTTCCGTGATGAAAGTTATTTAAGTTGTTAGAATTATTAAGTTATTGATTTGCTTGGTATCAAATTCTGTCAGGATGGACGAACTATTATAATTATGATTTAATTAAGACTTATTTTGGTACAGTAAAACTTATTTATGGAGATTTATTTATTATTTTGTTGTAATTAAAAGTTCATAAACGATCGGAAGTAGGATTTGCTTGTCACGCCACTCGCCCCACTGTGACACTTGTTTGAAATTGGTATAAAAGGAAGGGTAGTAGAGGGAGCGGGGAACAGTTTTCTTATGGAATTAAAGGTGGTAACTCTGCCCGACTGAGTATCAGTATTAGGTGTGTTGTGAAATTGTGGAATACCTACCTAAGTGAAATTAAGATAAGTATATTATTATTTCTCATTTGTCATTGTTATTATCAAAGAATTGTGGGTGGAAATATTGTTTTCAACTATATTGATTATGTAGATGTAAAATGCATTAGGTATTAGAATAAAATTGTTATCAAATTGCTAAATTATTCTATTTACAATTATTGCATTAATTTCAAATCTTAATTCTTGTTTCTGTGTAATCAAATGAAATTGTAGTATGATGAACTAAAATAAATAAGTTGTATATTTGATATATTATGTTGTTATTCTTTACTAGGTTCCTAATCCGATGTCTTAACAATATACAATAGCCTCATATCTTGAGGCTGTAGCGACCACTTAACACTAAATGGACTGCTTGCTCGCCTGCTACAACATTTTTTTTTATTTAATTAGTATTATTTAATTTCATTTAAATGAAAAGACTCGATACCCAAAACAAAATCATAATCCTATAAAATGGAGCGCGCATGGCCGGGCGGTTAGCGTAGAACGCAAGCGATCTGTGCAACTAAGCCAGACGAGCGGGGTCGGGTGTGAGATGGGTGATCGAAATTTTTCATGCACATTTCCGTGCTTCGTAGGGCACGTTAAGCCGTCGGTCCCTTATGGCCTTATGGGCGGTTTGAAAAGATCCGACAGCGGGTTAGGTTAACCCGCATCTCCACCAACCCGCATTGGAGCAGCGTGGTGGAGTAAGCTCCAGGCCTCCTCTATAATGGAGAGAGACCCGTGCCCAGCAGTAGGACGTAAAAAGGTTGCAGCCAGCCAAAAAAACTGACAGACATTTAAAACAAATTACAATAAAAGGACACCAAATCAGTGTTACTTCGTTGCCATGAATGGTGAAGACGCCTTATTAGATTTACCTCAATGTCATTAGATCTTCATTATACTCCCTTTATGTCAGCGCTAAACGGGGTTGACCCAAATTTTTGCAATACTTCGCATTCACAGTTCACTGAGTCGATATCCCTTTATCGAAATAACTTGTGCCAAAACATGATCGATTACCTAGGAATTTAAACGTTCAATGGGAATTGAAAACTATTTTTATCACGCTTATGTTAGCTTGAACTGTAGGCATGTATGTTTGTATGTATGTAACGGAATCTTTTAATTTCATTTTCACGTACTTTTAAGCATCTGATTAACTTGAAAATATGCAGGTCAAGGGCCCATGAAAATACAATAATCTCATAACTTTATATTAACTCCTAACTAGGATCATCAGGATAAAAAAACAATAATAAAAGCGTGTTAAAAAGTAGTTGGGTGCTTTTTGAGATACTATTGACACCATGCACCTCACGCTTTTTATACAGTAAAATACATTTTTACCGACTTCCAAAAGGAGGAGGTACTGTATTCGGCTGTATGTATTTTTTTTATTTTTATATTATGTTCACCGATTACTCCGCCTTTTGTGGACCGATTTTCAAAATTCTTTTTTTGTTCGTATGCTTATACTCCCGAGGTGGTCCCATTGTCACCAAATCAAGATCTGATGATGGGATCCTAGGGAAATCGAGGGGAACTCTCAAATTTTATAGGCACACACATTGATTTTCTTATACTTTCTGAAGCATAAGAGATATTTGTGCATAGTAATCATCATCTCATGTTGCTGAGCTGATGATGGAAGGTACTGCAACAGTGAGGAGTTGAAAGCAAATTCTTTCAATAAATGGTTTTTTATTCCAAATCTTACATTCCTGAGGTGGTCCAACTGTCACCAAGTCAAAATCTGATGAGGGGATCCCAGAGAAATCGAAGGGAACATTCAAATTTTATAGCACAACAAATGATTTTCATATTTTTACTAAAGCAAAACAGGCATTTTTGTATAATTATCATCATATCATGTTGCTGAGCTGATGATGGAAGGTACTACAATGTTTAGGAGTTGAGAGAAAATTCTTTCAATAAATGTTTTTTTGTTCAAAAACTTATGCGCCCGAGGTGGTCCAACTGTCACCAAATCAAATGCTGATGATGGTATCCCAGAGAAATCGAAGGGAACATTAAAATTTTGTAGCACAACAAATGATTTTCATATTTTTACTAAAGCAAAACAGGTATTTGTGTATAATTATCATCATATCATGTTGCTGAGCTGATGATGGAAGGTACTATGACGGTTAGGAGTTGAGAGCAAATTCTTTCAATAAATGGTTTTTTGTAGGAAATCTTACATTTCTGAGGTGGTCCAACTGTCACCATGGCAAAATCTGATGATGTGATACTAGGGAAATCGAGGGAAACACTGAAACTTAATAGGCACACGCATTCTTTTAGTCATATTTTTAACATAATACAAACATTTATGTCCGGTAATTATCACCTCATGTTGCTAAGCTGATGATTGAAGGTACAACTCCTCAACGGTTAGGAGCTGAGAGCAAATTCTTTCATTAATTTATACGTTCAGGTGGACTGATAGTAGTATTCTTTCAGGGTAATTTCTTAGGGTAAGGTTCTTAGTAAATGTAGTGTACCTTTCGTTCTGAATGGGCACCGACTCCAATATAGTTTTAACAGTCATTACCATAAGCAAGAAGAAGTAGGTACTGAACAATTTTATTTTTTACCGTTTGAAGTCGGTTCTATTTTTTTGTTAAAAACATAATTTTCTTCTCTTCTCTACTCTATTCAAATAAAAAAAATACTAAGAAAGGTATAAGTCCCAGGATCGAAATAACAGCAAAAACATTTAAATGTTCAACTGAGTAGCACAAGATTTAAAAATTCAGTTGAGTGCACCGCTGAACAGGGCGAAATTGGGAATCTGTTTCCAATTTCATTCCGGTGCGTGTCAACATTGCATTGTCACGAACGGGAATTCCAGATGGTGTGATTAAACCAAGATTTAAATTTTCGGATTAATCTCTTTATAGAACTCAATCGCGGAAGCGCGTATGACCCCGGTGCTAGAGTAGCGTAAGCGATCAATGCAACTAAGCGAAACGGGTGCGGTTGGGAGATGGGTGACCGCCTTTGAGGCAAAATTCATGCGCGTTTCTGTGCTTCGAAGAGGTCATCAGTCCGGTTGCTATTGTTAGATGGCAGCCGTGAGACCTTGTCAGATGCCTTTTGAGGAATTTGAAAACATCCAACAGCGGGTTCTCGCTTCTCCACCAACTCGGTTTGGAGCAGCGTGGTGGAGTAAGCTCTAGGCCTCCTCAATAATGGGGAGAGACCGGTACTCAGCAGTGGGATGCAAAAGGGGTTTTATCTAAATCTAGTGGCTATTAGATACTGAAAATTGGAGCGAGTGTATATTATCTGCGATGATCGAACGGTGAATATCGCGGTCTCCGATACGACGATACCGAGTGTAAACCTCCGCCCGGCGCACATTTTGACCAGGAATATTTTTTACGTGCGTTTCTGCTCCATGAAGAGGAAAAATATCCGACTACTTAAAAATAAAAATATTGTAATAATTAAGTTAATATGATATTTTCCATTACCGTGCATGCCTGTGAGAAAGTCGTAACTTTTCTACCAATCCGCATTTGACCAGCGTGGTTGACTATGGCTTACATCCCTCTCACTTTCGAGAAGAGACAGGCCCAACAGAAGGTCATAAAAAGGTTCTAAAAACGTTAGGGAACACTTTTACCCTTTTAGATTTTGTACCCCAAAAACGTGTATCAAAGATCAGGGCATCCGCAATAAATCGAACATCTGGCAAGTCAACATTGCAGCGTCACGGCCGAGTCGCCATTAATCCAAGAGGCCCGACATAGCAGTCCTTTCAGCGAAGTATTTCTATATTATGTCCCATTGCCATTACGTGCCACAACAAAGCGCCGGCCTCAAAAACTGACGATGCCTTCAAATATTTACATTCTAAGACTAGGACACGACTTTAACTTTCAAGTTAAGTGGTAGAAATATTGTTTCAGAAACAAAAACACTGCAAGCAATAGGAGGCTACAGATACTTTAGATTTAAAAGCAATTTTTATAAATAAAATAAATAAATAACGTTTCACACTCATAGCCCCACAGTAAGGTAGATACCCTGTGTCATGGGTGCCATGGACACACACAGAACAAAAACACCCAGACTGAGAACAGAAATTTATACTCATCATTCAGATTTCTGTTTCGCCGAGAATCGTACCCGGGACCCTCCGATCGGCAGTCCGGTATGGTAACCATTACGCCACGCGGGTCGTCGTCGAAATTTAATACTAACTTATGTATTAAAAAAACGCACCAGTTTCATTCAGTTTACGAAATAATAAACCTACCAGTTACATAGCAAATCTCGCAATTTTTTACTTAATGTGATAAAAACTTATCTGAGGAGCCAAGCTTTAAACCAACGAGCCATAACAAACAGTGGGGCTTGGCAGCTTCTTAGAAGTATTACTTGACTTGATTACTCTAATAGGAGACAACACAGGAAAATGATACAGAGCATTCTGGAATTTTAACTTAAGATTCTACCTTATAAATTTAAAAGTTTCGCTGATCAACAGAGGTTCATAAAAAAGCGGAACCTTTTTTGTCCTTTTAGGTTTGGTTCCCTAAAAGCTCTATAGTATCAAAGATCAGGGGATCCGCAATAAATCGAACACTCGGCAAGTCAACATTGCAGTGTCACGGCGGAGTCGCCATTAATCCAGAGGGTCCGACAAGCGAAGTCCTTTCAGCGAAATATTTCCACATTATGTCCCATTGCCAATACGTGCCACCACAAGGCGCCGGCCTCAAAACCGGCGATGCCTTTCAATATTGTGAATATTGTGTAGCGACCGACGCTGATGTCGCCTCACTGTCGACGAACGATTACAAATATTGAAATTCACTCACCTCACTGTCGATTTACAGTTGGGCCATCCGGTCTGGTACGGCAGAAGTAGGTGCAACGGTGGTACTTCTCCAGACGTACCATAAATGATCTACCATCTAATTTTGTTCAGTATTGTTACACAATTAACCTTTTTTTGTATCGGGGGGAAACCTTCAAAAGGTACCCGGTACCTTGGGAGAGGATAACGGGTTATTTGGAATTTGACCGTACTAAAGGCCTTCGGTGGCTTGCCTCTGCGCTTGGGGAGGACTCCGGAATTTTCAGTGGAACGCACCGGTGTCTTCCACAAAACGGGCCCATCTTTGGGAGAGCACATGTGCTCTCCTACATCTTCCGGCGATATGCGACCAAGTACACACCGCCGTCCTTTCCGGGGCTGCTGGCTTGACGGATCGAGCTCCCACTCTAACCGCAACCCTGGAAACTCACTTTTAGTCGCCTCTTACGATTAGGCAGGGGATATTGTACCTCTATTCTGTGCTACAAGGGCTTTCACATTTAGCCTAGTGGCTTTTTGTGGCGCCTGTTTGTTTCATTTTATTCGTAATCGTATCGTATCTATTACCGTCGTCGTGAGGTATAAAAGTTTCTTTAATTTCAGTAAAAGTGAAATCGAGTGAAGTATACACGTTTTCGCTCTTACACCCTCGGCTGGTGCAGACGAAAAACGTCTCTCAAAAACGTTTTTCCAACTCGCAACTTGAATATTTCATTTATTGTAAGTACACCATACTTCTTATTCAATTTTCTGTGGAATCTGATTCATTGTAACATTATTAAATTATTCGTCGGCATCTGCAGACTGTGATTTATTTAAATTAATCCAACTGCCAATGTTAACTGGCTGTGGGACTACATTGACACAGCCATCCTTATCTGCCCATAGATACTTTGTAAGAGAGCTAATTATTTTATACCCCATATTTTAAAACAGGACTGAAGTTTTTCTCCGTCTGCTCTTTTCTTCAGCTCAGCATTGCCTACGCGCACCAAGAGCAGACAGAACAAAAAAAATAACGTTCACTAAGAGATACATATAACAAATCTGTAACAAGTCGGTTTTTTGAGAAAAACTGTCATTAGGGCTATTTATTACCGTAATAGAACCCAAAACAATGATTTTTAGAATTATTGTCTGTTTATCGGTTTGTCTGTTCGTTTGTGCGCACAAATCTCAGGAGCGGCTTAACGTATAAGGATGCGGTTTTCACTGATGTATTGTTTTTGTTTTTTGGATTAACATTTTTGCTGTTTTATTTAAATCGGTTCACAAATAAAAAAGTTACGTCCATTTCAAGAACTTATCGATCAGTCTTTGGAAGTATCGATGTTGATTTATCGAAAACTTGAGTTAATGTATTGAATTTTTATAATTTACAGTCCCTTAAATGATAACATGAAACTCATAAATGAAAAGAAAAATAGATAATACATAGAAAAAAAAACAACACAAGATGAGCTGGCAATAATATGGTAAAATGTACGAAATAGGGTTCACGCTTTTTCGTACAGTTCCCACACGTCGACAATAATTAATCAATATTTAATCTAATACCTTTAAACGAGCAATTCTTGTATATATCTAAATATACTTTTTAAATCTCGGAAACGGCTCCAAAGGTTTTATTGAAATTTAGTACCCTGGTTTCGGGGATGATAAATAAAATAGAATTTGTCGTTTTATTTAATGTTTATGCCGTTAAATATAAAATTACTCTTACTGACATCTATTGGAGAATATTAATAATATTGTGGCGTAGAAAGCCAAATGTCGACCGTCAATCCGCCCTTCAAACAAATGACAATGTCGATATGAAAGACCTCCATAAAAATTTCGTCAAAGCTTTCTTGGTCGAATGGTTACGAAAGTTGACTACGGAGCTAGGGACCCGGGTTCTAACTTCAAGTAGGCAAGTTGCGTTTTTTATTTTTTGTGACAATTAAAAAAAAAATGGAAGCTAGGTATTTCAAAAGGCTTTGTTAAGTAACACTAAGTCAATGAATGTTTTGCTTAAAAATAAACCTAGAAAATCAATTGTTTTTATCCGAGCAACGCTCGGGAGTCCAGGTACTCTATACATAAAGCTGAAGAGTTTGTTCGTTCGTTCGTTTGTAATTTTGTTTGAACAAGTTGTTATTAAGTGATCACCGTCGCCTATGGACACGGGCAACCCCAAGTAACAGTAACCTTCTGTTCTGTGGAGAGGTTATTTTTAAGTTTATTAGTAAATTTTTCAAATGACTCTTTTAAATGGAGCGGAATCTTAAAATTAGTCTATAACCGGTTTTGTACACCCCGCTGCAGTGAGCTGTGGTGACCTTTTTTTGGTATGGGGTGAGGGGGTTAGCCTTCAAACGGTACCCGGCACCTTGAGCAGGTGTGCTGTGCTAATAATGGCCGGTGGCAGAGAGATTACATTAGAAACATGTCAACAGTGCTAAAAGTATCTACAGGTCTTTTCCCTATAATTTGTTCAGATATTATGACATCATCATCATGAGCCGTGACATTGAGAAGTATGTATGTATATAGCATAAAATCCTTTGATAACCAGGCCTGGAAGACACATAATTAAATTTTTTTTTTCTCCTTTCTATTTTTCCTTTCTATAATTTCAAGAACAGCGATGGCCGACGGGTAAAAAACCGCGGTCTTCGACGCGACTGATCCAGGGTGTACCTTTGACGTTTGGTGTACCTCTGGCGCGTACCTTTGATAAAGAAATTTGTGATTTGCGCAGTTATCGCTGCTCCACGGTGACGGAAAATATCGTGATATTCAATTGATTACGATGTTCCCCATCGCTGTGCATGCTTGAGAGAGCTTCATTATTTCTCGAAAGCATGACGTCCACCATTCCGCACTGGAGACCTGTGCCCAGCAGTGGGACATGAAAAAAGGTTGAAAAAAAATTTTATGCATGACTTTCATTAAGTACTAGCCGCCTTTTTTTGGAAAAAAATGTAAAATCGGTTGAGCTTCGCATGCAGATAAGTAAAAACAGTCTTACATTGTTCCATTTACCCGAGAAAAGTTCGATTAGCTTCCTGCGCTTCCTGCGGTAAGTAAGGAATGCATTTTGTCACCGCGCGAATAGTAATCTCCATATGGGCTTTTAAAGTTTTCTAGAGGAAACACTTTGTTACTGTTTTCTAAGATGAGATGCAAAGAGCATGCACATACTTATAATAATTTTTTTTGTCTGTATTATTTTGTATTGGCATATTATCACTGAATTAGCCGAAAAACTATTATTAACTAAAAATGGTATTAACAGATTAAAAACGCTGACGGTGCAATAGTATGACGGTTTAAATAAATAGGAAAGTGAATAAAAAAAAAAAACAAAATATAAAAAATATTTCATTTATTTTTGGAATACAAATTTAATTAACGTCAATCTTTTCGACATCATCGGCTATAGGTACCCTTATGAGCGATGAGTTGAGCTGAGAGAAAAGAACCGATGGAGAAAATTTTTAGAAGCATTATTTTAAGTGCCATTTGTTAAAAATATTTTTATACAGACAATGAATGTGGTGTGTACTTCAATATAAGTATAAACATTGTTGTTCCGTCAACTATCATCAACGAATGGTTTACAGATACTTCAACTCAGTTGTGCGCGCGGCGCTATGTGTGGGTAAACCTGTATATACACAGTGACTTTGTGTGCGTGACAAGAGATACAGTGAAGTAGCTCGGACGACGACGGCCGCGTCACTGTCACACAAATTAAAGCTGCATAATTACTAGCCCACGCACACATAGCGCCGCGCGCACAACTGAGTTGAAAATAGTGTAATGGTTTAAGACATTTATTCTCACTAAGAATTAAACATAAATTCACGTATCATGAGAATGTAAAAACAATTTTTAAGATAATTGTGTTTAGGAACTTACATGCAAAATTGCGGTGGTGTTATTAAACAAAATTGTGCTTAAAACCAAAGGAAATAAACGAAGATACTGCACAGATTACCGGCTTTTTAAATAAATCGGTTAAACTTTTTGTTCAGTCACGTAAAAAGTAGTCTCATAATATGAAAGTTGTTCCATTTACACGAAAAAGTTCGAGAATCTTGCGATCCCCGGGGTACGTCAGTGCGAAACTTTTCTACTGACCGCGCACGTAGTCATACTCGTATAGTGAGGTCCCATGTGAGCTTTTAAAATTTTTGAGGAAACTCTTTGCTTTTGTGTTTTTAGTAAGGATGAAAATAAATTATAACATCCCTTTATTGAATAACTAGCCTTCCGACAGCGACTTCGCCCGCGTGGACCCATTTTATAGGTTCCCGTAGGATAAAAAATATCCTATGTCCTTTCCCACCACTCTATGTCCACTCTATCTGTGCTCCAAATTGCATTAAAATTGGTTCCGATTAAGCGGGAAAGCGTAGCAGACAGACAGACAGACTGACAGAGTTACTTTCGAATTTATAATATTAGTAGGGATTGAAACTCAAGTTTCTTATATCGGCTTCGCTGGAAGTCTACTGCTACTCCGAAATCTGATGGTCGCGTCACGTAAGTCCGGCCGGCAACTGCGCCTTTCCACCGAAACACTATAGAATTGATTCACGGCAGAAGTGGGTGCAGTGCAATACAGTTGATTCATTAAAGTTCCACCACCTACAACCTATCTATATTATTTAGGAGCTAAATATTGATAGCTTCATCGGTAACTCACACACAGAGAGAAGGTGCATATGTAAGTACAATTCACACAATGATGGATGGAATGCAAACGAATTCGTAAGTAAAAAGATCTAGAATAATTATTTAAATAGTATATGCAGTAAGTAATCTCAATATAAATTATAGATTGATGTCGACAACCGCGATACTTACCTGCCAGTAGCTGGGTAGTGTTCTCAATTTGAAATAAATATCTAATTCATACTTTTGTATTTATTTGAGATTTTTATCACATGTCTTAAATTGAAAAATAAAGTATAATTTTAGCGAAAAAATAGAAACCTTGGATTATAAAAAGGATATATATTTTCTAAGTAGAAATCGGGTGTTGCATCGACGAAAGAAGCTAAGCAAACCAGAAATGTAGTACGTATTATTCGTGTTCATGTAATGCTTTGTAAGGAAAGTCTTCTATCTCTAGAAGAAACCCGACTGAAACTGAGTGTAAGACAATTTATCATGTTGTATGTATTATATACGTGCAGCTTCTATTATTAAGAGTAAAAACATCTTGAAGGCTAAATACATTTATACTGACTGTTTTTACAAATGTTGTTTTAGTGGAAAATAAAGAAGAAATAAAAAAAAATTATTAAAACCCTTTTTAATCTAAAATTTGATAACCGAATAATTCCTCCTTATATAATAATATATTTTTGTATTTTCGCACGCACCTATTACACGGGATTAAGAAAGAAAAAAAAAATACTTTGAAGAAATAAAGAAGTTATTAATTTAATTGATAGATAGCATTTGCCAAAAATATTTTAAGAAAAGAGATATAAAGGTAGGTATATTGATAATTTATTATTATTTTAGTTCTAAATTAAAAATTAGATATATTAAGTAATTTTTCTGTTTGAACAGTTACTTGACCCTTAACTCTTGTGTTTTGGTGAAATTATCTCTTGATTTTATAATGACAAAATACGCAAATTTGCCATTAAAATCCTTTACAAATGTAACTTAGACAAACTAACAAGTTTATGAAGACATGGACGTGGAGGCTTTATGTACATCATTTTTTCAACCCTTAGACATAGACCATAGTCCACCACACTAGCCAAATGCGGATTGATGGACATTATGCCTTCCTGAAACTGGGAGTAACTCTCAGGCATACTAATGGAACACATCATAATTAGATATCACAATGTTTCCCTCACTTTGGATCAGGGAGATAAACGCACAAAACGTTGCGCACCGGTGTTTGAATTCGGTATCTCCTGTTTTCCCGATCGGCCATCGCCGCTCACATTTGTGTACAAAATTCCATTGAATGCTTCCACTTTACCCGGTAAAGGTCAACCTTTACCTAGATAACTTAACGATCAATCGATAAGTTATCCATTGTTTCCTATTTTTATGTGTTTGTGAAAAATTCCAAACACTATGCAAATGAATGCCGCCGTAGCGGCTAGTACAGTTTCGCCGCGCCCTTGTGTACCTAATTCCAATGATTGTTTCCATTTTGCCAGATATAAGTAATCGTTACGAAATCCATGATTTCCTGCTTTTTTATAGAAACATTAAAATTATATGTAACTTAAAGTTAAAAAGGTTGGCGAGGCTTTATTTAGGCACCTATGGAAAATTGCATACACTATGTAATTAACGCAATCGTACATTCTTGCCACACCTTTCTGTAGCATATTTTATGGATGCTGTAACCTTTGCCCAGTGATCTATCTATGGCTAGATAATTGGCCATGTCTTTATGAAAAATTCTAAACGCTATAAATATTAAAGTCGTCATGTATGCTAGTGCGGTTTCACTGCGACCTTGTGTGACGTAGTGCGAAGTGGTAGTGCCACTTTTCCTGATAAAAATGATGTATAAGGAACCTATTATTTTCCTATATTTATGTCTGAAAAATTCCAAACCCTATTTAAATGAACACCGTCGTAGAGACTAGTATCTACACTACCATAAATATGTATGTTCCATCATTGGCCGTCGGTTTATGGAAAATTCCTAACAATAAATATGAAACTGTATGCCCCTGTAGAGTCTAGTTTCGCCACGCCCTTGCGTACCTATCTAATACCATATATTGTCTCCACTTGCTACTTGCTATATTTAAGCCTGAAAATTTCCAAACACTATGTAAATAAAAAAACGCCTTGGGTTCTAGTGCAGTACAGTGTATTCTCGCCGCACCCTTATGTATTTATTCCACAGATGTTTTCCATTTCAATAGATGATCGATGAGCATTTCGTCATCGGATACGTATTTATACGGATCATAACAAACATTATTGTAATTAAAGCATCCCTAGAGGCTAGTTCACTAGCCTACTACACGAGGTTACCTCACTAGGGCGGCAAGACTTCAGGTCTTGACGCCTTTTCAAAACTAATTCCATAGAAATTTGTCACCACGACATATTGTTTCGTCATTGTGACATTACCAAAAAATACAATATTCTACGTCGTAGAATCTACGACAAAGCAATGTTTCGTACACAAACGTAATATAACCTGCAAAGTATACATTTCTCCAGACGCTTTTATTAATAAATTGACGTCCAGTAAGATGCTTAAAGTTTTGCCTTCTATTGTTCTCTCGGACTCAACAGCGCGGGGACAAAGCGTGAATTAGTTAAGCAATGAACGTTCAGCAGCAGTAAGAGAAATTAGAGAAAATCTTTCGCTATGACACCACAGTAGCGAGGACTACTAGTAAAGTAAAAAGTTTTTGACTCCCAACACTGACCGAACAGAGTGTGAGTAAAAAGGTGTGCACTGAAAATGAGGCTGAGTGTAGCCCTATTTCGTGTTTCGATACTACAATTACGATTTGTATTACGTTTATTTTATTCATTTTAATATAAAATCTGTATTTTATTTGGTTGTAATCTCAATTGTTGCAGTATTTTTACGAGATGAAATAAAATTAACGGCATTTCTTTCTTTTCCTAATTCCTCAAGATTTTTCCGATTTCTGCTAAAGTTAAAAGCATTCAAAACAATATTTTCCAATTTTAGTTTTAGATCAAATGGAGTCACAAACTTGGTAGGGGTCAAAAATATGAGAAGGAGCATGAAATTTTCTATTTCCTATCCCTGGTAACATTCCATCTTTATGTTTTTGAAGTGAAACTTCTAATGCGACTTTCTACAAGGTTGCGTTAAACGTTTAACACTACCGGGGAAGATGCACGCGAGTGCATGTGCGTACTATACCTGTTACAGGCCAGCGCGAGCGTTAGCAACGAGCAGCTTCAAATATTCCAACGCAAGAGGAAGAGACAACGAAAGATACACAAAGGTAGAAAGTAGGAGAGAGAATTTCACTAAAAATCAATTTCTAGCCCTTCCTATTTTCATTTCCACATTACGAAGATTCACTTCTTCCGCGCGGAGGGACTCCACGTTATTTTTTTACCTTAAACCTATTGGTTCATTTTGTTTTACCTCCCGTAAAATCTAATTACATGTCTGAAAATGGCAACTCACAGAAACCTAAAATAACCTGCAAAGTAAACACTTCTCCAGTGACATTTATTTATAATTCACGTCCGGTAAGAGGCTTAAAGTTTCGCCCCGTATTGTTCCCTCGGGCTCAACAACCGGGCATAGAGCGTGAATAATTAGTTCAGTTGAGAACTGGCTATTAATATACAACGGAAAAAAACTTTCAATGTGATATTGTCTAATTGTTTACAGATAAAGCTACGAAAACTAGAAAGCTCTGTCAGATTTCACAGCACGGGGCACAGGGGAGGCCTGAAGTTTACCCCACTATCCTGCTTCAATGCGGATTGGTGATTATTTTATTCAACCTTTTTTGTCTTCTGGGCACAGGTCTCCTCTCACAAGTGAGATGGATTTAGGCCACAAACCACCACGATGGCCAAGTGTAAATCAGTGAATAATTAAATTTTATTTTACTCAAAAGCTTTGTAAAAATTATAGAGGTAATTCTTAGTTAAAATGTACCATATTGGACCGTTGTTCCTTCTAGGGTCACGTCTGATTCATCTGAGATTTCCTTTTTTCTCCATAGTTATATACTATGAGGCTTATACCGATACGTGTACGAAAAAAAGCTAATTTCTAAGTCAACTCAACATGTGTACAAACTTAGAATAACTTGGAAATGAAATGGTTCCTTAGTCGCATTTATTAACAATTCACGTTCTGTGAGAAACTTAAAGTTCGCCCTGTATTGTTCCCTTGGGCTCAACAGCCGGGCATAGAGCGTGAATAATTAGTTCAGCAGAGAACTAGCGGCTAATGGAAATGAGGCAAAAACATTGAATATGACATAGTCATATTTATTACTTAACTCCTACTTAACAATGGCTACAACCCTATTTGCATCCCACAGCAGGGCACGAGTCTCTTCCCGTTATTGGGGAGGCCTAAAGCTTACTTCATCACGCTGCTCCAATAGACGGTGGAGATGCGTGTTAGTGGAACTCGTAACCCGTTGTAAGATGTTTCCAAACGGGTGTTATATATTAATAATAACGGGAGCCGACGTTCTAACCTGTCCTTCGAACCACGGAAATGCGCATGATTTTACATGCATGGATTTTTGAACGGTTACCTTACACACGACACGAATACGCCTGTTAAGCTTAGCTTAGTTCGCTTGCGTATGATGTACGTCGCTGAAACGTGGTATTTTACCGTTAGACTTTTCCACGGGCTCAAAGTAGCTCAACGAGCTATGGAGGGAGAACTATACTTGGTAAATACCATGCTAGGAAAATCCCTACGCAACAAAATATGAAACGATAAAATTCCTAGACAAACAGGTAGACCGACGACATGAAGAAAACAATAAACAGCGGGGATGGATTCAGGCGGCGCAAGAGAGGAGGGAGTATGAAACATTAAGGAAGGCCTATGTTCACTAGTGGGCTTTTTAAAGCTGATGGATGAGTGGATGAAACCCTAAGAAGTAAAATAAAATATCCTCGGACATTTCTATTCGTTGTCACATCTTCGTTCAACCCTCGTGATACAAACGCCGACATGTAACGGGAATTGATAACAATTATTCTAACTAAAGTTACTTACTTGTCAGCTTCCTACGCCAAATATTAATTTAATTACGGGAACTTTATGAAAATTATTTTGATTTGACTTTTGACACGTTTGTGCCTCGCTTGCGGGGGTTAGTACGGAATACTAAAAGGACTTAGCGATAAACGGGAGCAGTCTAAATATATTCCGTGTTTAATTGGAGGTGCTCGTGAAGTTTTCTTAAAGTCTGCGAGATATATGAATCGTTTGACATCAATTTATTGTCTTCGCAGTGTTCATAAAGAGGATAGGCTGATTGATGTTTTTATTTTATTTTATTTCATACTCATGGTTTCTCGTGATTTGTTTTTATAAGAGTTTTTCTACTTTACATGACCACGCTTATTTTTTGCTGAACAAATCTATCTCAATGAAACACTCAAATTCTCCAGTGATTGTAAACGATATAAAAAGGTGGAGCTGGATCTCTTATAAGTTTGAGGATTTATGGTTCGACCGGAGAAGTACTACCGTTTTACATTTTTCTGCCGTAAAGCATTTCTGACATTTTGGTGGCAAGGTGACGTTGGAAGTCAGACTTACTCGAAGCGAAGTCAGAAGGCGGAAGAAGACTTTTGAGTATCAGCGCAACTGCATGCGACCTTACCTACTTTAATTTGAAATTGTCTATTTGGAGGCATTATCTAAATTTATTTTCTTTTTCGTGCCAGTAGCTTTAAATCCTTAGATGATTTTATTGTAATTATTGCGGCAGGAGGTAGGTTGAAAAGCTCCCTGTTCTTGTGCTTAGTAGCAACTTCAGGCACATAGAATTAGAAATATAGTTTAAAATGGTTTTAAATGAAATTATAATTCAATTGAAATGAAGTTATTCATACGAAAGCCACTATAAAAATCAACTAGCTAGATAAAAATACCATGCTGACCCAGGATGCTGATACAAGACTTAAATATTATTTTTAGTTGAGAGTTTCCAAATTTCGAAGTGCATTTATGTCAGGCAGACTTAAAGTCTCTTCATAATTTTACTTTAACTTGTTAGCGTCAGGCTGTTTGCTGTAAAGCGCTCGGTGCCATCTGTTGGTCAGCGATAGCGGTGTAGTGCCACTTCAGGCACATTTAGTGCCAAGGCTGCCACGCAAATCTTAAAAATAGGTATAACATAAGCTTCTTTTGGTCGTTGTTTCATATTTAATTCAGGCTTGAAATATAATTTCTCTAAAACTAATAAAGTATGTACACATGACTAAAATTTGATACACAGTACACTAATCCAATGCAAGGTGTTTAATGGCCAACTCACTCAGATGTTCTGTTTCGTTTTAAATCGTTTCTAAGACCTCCGATAGAGTTAGACGATGGTCTAACTCTCCGATGCAGTTAGAAGGTAAGAATTAGGAACGACCAACGACATGCCGTCTTCCGAGTAAAGCGATGGTTACTTCACCAGGACGTGTTTTATTAAATCTTAAAGGAAATTCGAAAACCCATGTTTTTTCTGTTATTATATTCCAGTCTAACTCAAGAATACAGCAAGTATTTGAAAATAAAACAAGACGCGCGCGACACGCCTCTTCCAACTTCCCGCCAAGAACTCTTAATACTTGTGAGTAATGCCGTACTAATTTGCACGTGTTGCAAACTTCAGCATTCTTGAAAAGAAGAAACTTCACACGCAGCACACCTTAGTCCCGCGTGAACGTAATGTTATGTCTATACGATAAAATGCGATTGTCAGTCTGTGGTAGTCTACGAGATATACAAATCGACACAACAATAGTGCTGGTACATGTGTAACCATTATCTAATTGCTTAATACTCAATGGTTCTGATGGGTATAACCTATGTTTAGTGAAAAAGAACCCAGTATTAGAAAGGCCGCACGCTGACGCGGCACCCATATGCTATCGTAGAACGTAAGCGATCTACGCAGTTATGCCGAAGGGCCGCGTTCGGGTGTGAGATGGGTGACCGTTAGTGGCAAAACTTTCATGCGCATTTACGTGCTGTAGAGAGCACATTAAGCCGTCAGTACCGGTTGTTAGCGATAGCAGTGGTTCAACCTTGTCGGAAGCCTTATGGGAATTCTGAAAGCATCCGACAGTGGGTTAGCCACTAACCCGAATCTGTACCAATCCGCAATGAAGCAGCGTGTTTGAGTAAGATTCAGGCCTCTCCAAAACTGGGGAAAAACCAGCGTACCCAGCATCGGGACTAAAAAGAGTTGCAGCCAAGCCATTAGATTAGAATCAATCGCACCAAAATAATTTTGTGTACAAACGTACAATTGTAAAAGTTATTACTCCAACTTTATAAAACCTATGGTCTCCATCTTGGTCTATCTTCTCGGTCCTCAAAGATTGTACGTAGTTTATCGGTAAAAATTTAGTCAAATGTGTTCCTCAATTAATCTTAAGAATGGCCAAACCTTATTAGTGAATAACAGTTTCCTTAATCAACAAGCTATAATTTTACAAATGGTACAAAACCGCGGCAAACTGCCGTCGCCCAATGACTGGCAGTAAATAAGTTAACAGCGTTTCTTTCACCACCACAGCATCCACGGTACCTTTATCTTTAAGTTGGTTTTAGATATAAGCCCCTTTCTATTGTCGCTAACAGGGATTTCATATACATTAACTAAGTTTTCTTAGTTATCTTAACCTTTTTCCACAACACTTACTTTTTTTCTTCTCTTTTATGAATACCGCGTTGGGCCCATGTCTACTCTCAGAACTAAGAACGAATTTTTTTCAACCTTTTTATGTCCCACTGCTGGGCACAGATCTCCTCTCACAAGTCACTCACGAGGGATTCAGGCCCACCACCAGTCCGTCAGTCCACCACGCTGGCCAAGTGCGGATTGATGGACGTCATAGAAATTTTGAATTTCTGTTAGGCATGCACGGCGATGGAGAACATCGTAATCAATTAAATATCACGATATTTTCTATCTCCGTGGAGAAGCGATAAATGCGCACATTACAAGTTTCTTTGTCGGTGCGCGCCGAGGATTAGAACGCGAACGCGTGAGTATTGTCCGCGTTATAGACCGCTGTCTTTTACCACTCGACCATCGCCGCTCCGATTAAGCCATTGGTATACCACGCCAGCCAATCGCACATTATTGCGATATTGTGTAATTTTTATTATTGCACAATGAAAGAAAAGATTGCTTTATTTTATTACGATATTTTCCTTCAACGTGAAGTAAGTGATCGTTATACCTAAATACGTAAATAGGAAAATGTAGAAAGTTGAAGAGAGGGTTACGTAGGAGTCCGGTGTTTTAAAACGTTTAAAAGGATTTACCCGATAAGGATAAGGGATGATTTTGTATGAACCACAGAACAATATTAAGAGAGGTAGAACGGCAATAATGCGCCGTTCGTATAAAGACTGGTGTCGCCGATCAAGCCCCGCCTTTCACCTCCATTACATCTGTACTTAAATAAATACGAAGCTTACACACATATTTGTAACTTCAAATTTAGCCAATCTTAGCTCCGCACAATCACGCGATTTCAAATGAACGAATCACACCCAAGCACGCACACAAGCACGCATATTGTAGCACGATCGCGTGTTTCTGTAGAGATTTTGGAATTTTGAGCGTTTGCTCAAAATTCCTTGGCACGTCTGCCCCGCCCACATTTCCATTCTATTCTTTTAACATGTTCTGTGGTATGAACACTGTACGAACAAGATTTAGAATCCATTTCACCATTTTTAGTTGCAAAATTTTACCTAAAAATAAATATATATTTCGGAAATGTATATTCCCGTAAAACCGCGGCAAACAGCCGTCGCGCAGACTGGAAGCAAATTAATTAACAGCATTTCTTTTGCTCCTTCGCAACTTCGCGATCTCTTTATTAATTAAATTCGCGTCAGAAATTTACTTAGATCTTAAGTTCATGGTAGCAAGCTAAGCTTCGCAATGTTCGATCGGAAAGTAGTCATATGCTTACTGGATGCAAAAAAATCTGTGCAAAAAGTTTCTTTTCATTTGCATTTCTGTGCTTCAACTGATGATTGGAATTGGTGATGATGATGATGACTCCACTGCTTACACTGATGTAAGCCGTAGATAGTGGTTGTTATCGACAGATTACCGTTAAACCTTGTCGGAAGCACCACAGGCGGTTCTAAAATATTCAACATTGTATAGGCCAGTTTTAAAAATCAATATTCAAAATATTTTTATTTATTTTTGGAATATAAATATCCTCTTAATGAACGTTAATATTTTCGTGCGCGTCTCCTGAAGGGTTCCATTTTTGGAGAACGATATAGTCGTAGTTCTCCTACATCCACAGATGGTTACGACGGCGCCACGCACATGCCGTCGACTTTCCCAGGGCCGCAAGCTGGACGATTCGAGCTCTCACTCTCGCCATCCACAACCCCAGAAGTCCCCTTTTAGTCTAGGCAGGAGATCGTCGCTATCCCAATGAGAGACCTATGCTCATGAGTGACACAAGAAATTGAAGCTTGTAGGTGGTAGAATTATTATCGTTCGCCCGGGGAAGAACCACCGCTGCACCCACTTCTGCCGTGAACCAATTATATTGTGTTTCGGTGGAAAGGTGCAGCTGCCGGCCACACTAACAGAGACGACCACCAGCCTCCGGAGTAGCAGCACAATTGCATACGACCTCAGACAAGACTTACCTATGCTTGCTTGAGGTTGTGTGTAGATGTCCATGGGCTGCAGCGACCACTTAACATCACGTGTTCTGCATGCTCGTCTGCTACTCTATTAAAAAAAAGAAATAGATGTTTCCTGGTGTTTGTATGTGGTGTTTATATCTTAATCTGAATTTAAAATACGTTAACTTAGGAAAATATATGGAATTCATTAGTACATGTAGACGTAAAACCGCGACAGAACCCGTCACACATTAACTGGGAGTAAATGAGTTAACGGCGTTTCTTTCGCGCCTCCGCTGCCTCCGCCATTACTTTATTAATTAAAGTTTGTTTCAGAAATATTACTCCGAAAGACTAGCCAACAAAAATTGGAACCATTAATAAAATGCTTCGATTTTAGGATTACTTCATATAAAAAAGTGAGATTTTGTTTAAAAAATTATAATAATTACCATAGAGCGCGCGAATCATGAGTGTGAAAATTAAGTTGTGAAAAATGTAAAAAAAATGTTCATCTTATCTACAGGAATTTGCACAATGTACATAACTATCTAATTTATAAAATTCTTCTCACAGTTTTTAGTGTTTATACTCCTCAGAAACAGCTTGACCGATATTGATGAAATTTAATATGTATATTCAGTAGGTATGAGAATATGTTTATAACAAATTTTTATTCCCCTAAGACTTAAGGGTGGCTCACCTAAAATTTTTTTACATTTTTTGGTCAATTTTTTTTTTGATAATTTGTTATGGTGTGGCATTAAAAAATACATATAGGTAGTCCTAAATTTTTACGCTCCTACCATTACCCCCTTAATTTTTAATAGCCATATTAGTAGGCGACATGGAGTTCGCGGGATCATCTAGTCCTTTTATAAAAGAAACATACATGACGAATTTTACATTTTAAATAAATATATTATCTACATAAACAATTGTTACAAAACTTATATCTAAGAACTACATACCTATTAATATTCGAATTTCACATGCAGAAAAATATATTAATATTGAATTAAATTTACAATCCATCCACGCCTAAAGGTAATGAATCCAGTTTAATTATTGTAAACCATTTGTATATTCTACCAATGTGATGTTATTATTAAAACTTATTATTTAGAAAATCGTTGCAGTTTTTGATTGCTAGTCTCTCAGAATATAATGTCCTCGAATTAATTGTCGCTAAAAGGGGTCAGGTTTTCATCTATATAAGCTGGCATCTAATGGATACCATTATTTTAGATCCTGACCGTGGGGATTATTAATTCTCAGTGGTTTCGAAAGATTTTTGGTAAGTTAATAGTGAA
This sequence comes from Pyrgus malvae, assembly GCA_911387765.1. Classification (NCBI taxonomy): domain Eukaryota; kingdom Metazoa; phylum Arthropoda; class Insecta; order Lepidoptera; family Hesperiidae; genus Pyrgus; species Pyrgus malvae. The sequence goes on from OU426947.1 coordinate 8,378,983, forward strand.
ATTGTTAAAGTAGGTAAGTATATAATGAATTGTTCCTGTAGTTTGGGACCAGAATCCCATCTACAGTATTCTGTCTGTCACAACTATCATAAGAAGCTACTAAAAAGAGGCTTCTTGTGTTACGGCTGGTTAGTGTGGGCTCTAGAACCATCCAACCAACGGCCACGTGTGACCCCCATCGTTATAAGCCTAAGAGATATTAAAGAGCCATTACTCCCTGAAATCCCAAGGTCTATTATGATAGACCTTGGGATTTACCTGGGACCTGGGTTATGACCCAGGAGGTGTTAATGAGGTCAAACTCATATAACGCTTTTTGTATAAAATCACTGTAAGACTATCCGTGAACACCCTGCCTCTACCCCTAGCGAAAAAAAACATATCTGTGACCGCCACTGACTCGAATGCTGAATTCGCCCTTACGTACTCGTACATGCAATTGTAGTCGGCAGAATATTGCCGACCTAATCATTCGCAATTAGTATATAATATCATGAAAAATGTGGCCAGTAGATGCAAGATAAGCATTCGGTAAAATGTGTCATAAACTGACACTTTTTACAGAAATTTTCTTCCATCACTGACTGTGACATGCGCCACATAGACGAAAAAATTGTCCTCAAGAAACGTTTGCGGATTGCGTTGACATTCCTACACAATTGTTACGGTAGTGTGTGTTTCCTTGTCTCATTACAAAGCAAAACCCACAAGCTTAGAACCCGCTCTTTGAATAATTTATTCATACACTATAGTTCCCTCAAAGGTTTTGTTTGTTGCGCAAAATTATGCTAGAAAACTGAAAAAGGTTTTCCTCCCGAGCACTTTATTACATGAAGTCTCTCAGAGAACCTTGTCTGCGTCAGTTTCATCACTTTTTATTGTATCAAGACGGTAATACAGCATGAAACGGTCCCTGAATTCATATTAAAACTAAATACTTAAACGTTGTTTTAACATTTTAAACGAGTTTTGTAGGACCTTCATGGCGTGTATAGCTTTCAAGATAGATAGAGCTCTGTCGGCAACTCATTTTGCTTTCTATTGCTGGGCACTGGTTTCTCCTCATTATAGTCCGCAAAAAGAGAAAAGCTCAATCCTTGAGCTTGATCCACCACGCTTCTCAAATGCAGCTTGGTGGAGATGTGGGTTGACGGCGAACCCGCTCACGGATATTTTCAAATCGCCCATAAGACCTGAAGGTTTGACGACGGTTTTATATCGATAACCACCGCGACCGACGGCTTTTGCTGCTAGCAATCTTACGTCAGACCGCGCCCGTTTCGCTTACCTACTTACATAGATCGCTTGCATACGACATGAGCCGAGGGGTCAAGCGCGATTCGTCGTGTATGTATCGTGGAAAATTTTGTAGCGATTGTTAAGCCCGTGCCAATCTGAATGAGATAGCTCATTAAACAGCATCCATTCAGGAGCAATCAGCAAACCTCATTAGCATACAAACTAGCGCCGCGCAAACAGCCCGTCTCCAACAGTTCGAATAGCGCCGAATCTAAACTATGTACAAAACATACCAAAAAATCTTTATGGACTGCAGCGACGAGACCTGCATACATTTCTGTTACTCCATGTTCATCCATCGCCATTTGGACATTGGACATTGGACATTGGACATTTGGGCGTTTTTGTATGTGGCAGAACTATTATCGTTCGCCCGGGGAAGTACCACCGCTGCGTCCACTTCTGCCGTGAACCAATTCTATTGTGTTTCAGTGGAAAGGAGCAGTTGCCGGCCACACTTACACGAGGCGACCACCAGCCTCCGGAGTAGCAGCGCAACTGCATACGACCTCAGACAAGACTTACCTATGCTTGCTTGAGGTTGTATGTAGATGTCCATGGGCTGCAGCGATCACTTAACACCACGTGTATTCTCTTCTGCTTCTCCATTCAAATTTAAAAAAGGTGTCCCTAAAATTCACCAGTCCATGTATTCTGGCTATGCGCTATGTGAAGGGGTCTTGCCTGACGGCGTGTGCAGTTATACTGGTAGTCTGGATTATATGGTTATCTCTTGTAAGTTTTCTAACAATCGTATCTTTTTAGCGAAACACTACACGTAATTTGTTTACGACATAAACGGATGCAATAGTAGCACTACTAGCTCGTATCATGCTATGATGCATAATGTTTAACCTGTACCAAACAAAATTAGAGAGATGACTAAACAGTAAACGTTATTTGCATACAAACTAGAGCTGCGGAAGCCTCCAGCCAATAGTGGAGCGAAAAGCGACTCCGAATTTAAACAGTGTACAAAACACACTGAAAACGACAATTAATACACAAGGCTAAACTCACAAGTAGGTACATAAATATTATGTCATAGGTGAAATAGTAGATTACCTATGAACGTTGGTAAAGCTTACAAGAATTTATTCGGTATATTAAAGAAGACTATTTTACTACAACAGAAAATATAAAATATTCACTAAAAAGGTACAATTTAAATGGGCTTCTCACTTTTCTTCTTATTCACTTAACGTTTAATCTGAAACTCAGCCCAAATTCATTGTTTCGTAACTTGAGTAAGCATTGAGTAAATATTTTCAGCGTAAATATCGTCCAAAGTTGAGATTGCCGTTTTCAAGACTTCATCTTTCCTGTAAATAAAACTTGAAATTGTAGAAAAGTTTTTATAAACGTTCACAAGATACCTTAATACTAGTACATTTTATTTCCATAAAGATAAAGATGAACTCATACAGTAAAAATTCTTAAATATTTAGTTAAAAAAACCCACCGCCCTAAAAATTATTACTATTTTTGTATTAAAAATCAATTCCTTTTTTAAATAACAATGGAGCCCAATTTATGTCATCTTGAAATTCAAGATTACAGACGGTGTATATGCTTTCTAGAAGCTCTAAAATTGCTACATTTGGCCTATGTCTGACTGTTTTTAACTCCATCAAAACAACAAGTATATTATTTTATATAATTACAAAGCGTTTGAACGAGAAACGTAGATCAAAAATTCCATATACTTACACGGATTTGACCCACAATAATTTTACTTCCAATGTTATTGGTCTTCAGGCATAAAAAGGGATGATACGGACGCAAACAAGACTTTCTAAACAAGAGCGTCATGTAATAAAGTGCTGGGAGAAAAACCAGTTTTTTCAGTTTACTATCATATGTACATACATAATTTTAACCGACTTCAATCAAAAAAGGAGGAGGTTATCAATTCGACTGTATTTTTTTTATGTTTGTTGCCTCAGAATTTTTGACCTGGTGAACAGGATTTTGACGATTCTTTTTTATTTGAAGCTGATACTTGCCTTAACGTTCCAATTAATTTTCCAGCTCTGACAGACGGACTGACATCTCACCTATTACTATGTATGTAGTTACAAACATACCTTGGCCGACACCGACTCCAAAAATAACAATAATTGTACCCACATTATATGGTAAACATAGATCGTACTACATATTGGTGAGTAAAAAAATGTAAGTTGACTATTAAATTTTAGAAGAATACGCAATTTATTTTTATACATTTTAGTGCGTACTAGCTGTGCCCCGCGGTTTCACCCGCGTTAGGGAGGATCATTAACATAAAGTGAAGTCCCTTCTGAAGTGCCGTGGACCGGGTTTTTTGTAGGACTATTTAAGTTATTTAAAAAAATCCAATTGATTCCAGAAGTTTTGGAACTTTCTCGAGCATTCTCAATAAAATTAAAATTAAAATAGTTTGCTAGATCATCCCAGAAATTTTGAGATCCACCCAGAAGTCCCTATTGGTTAGAAAAGGACAGATATTTTTTTTCAGATTTTTCCACCCACTTCCACCCACCGCGATCAAACTCCCTTACTATCATCTACGTACTAAGGGGTATTTACCACCCCAACGGGAAGTTGATTGGAGTTAATGATAATAGAGAAAACCGTGTCTTTACGTACAAAGAAAACCCTTTACTTTTTATATATATATATTAAGATTAAGATTAATTTGTTTTAGAGTAATTTTCTTTTGAAGTCGGTAATTTCTTGGTTATAATTTTTGTGTGAACAAAACCTTTGAATTTCCTCGGGCTTTACAACGAGCATAGAAAACATTCATCATTGATACTGTAGTATTGTAAAATTTGAGCATCGCATGCCTTTCTATTTGAATAAAGCGGAGGACGAGCATGCAGGCCACGTGGTTTTAAGTGGTCGCTGCTGCCCATAGACATCTACACACAAAACCTTAAGCCAGCTTAATCTTGCCTGTGGCAGTATGCAGTTGAGCTGCTACTCCGAAAAATGTTGGTCGCCGCAAATAAGTAATACACCAAAACACAATAAAATTACGTCTGTCTGGCTGTCTGTTACGCTTTCCCGCTTAAACTACTGAATAAATTTTAATGAAATTTAGAAGAAACACAGATAGAGAAAAGGGAAAGGACATAGTTTGGTTTTTATCCTACGGGAACCTATAATACGGGTCCACGCGGGTGAAGCCGCTGGCGGAATGCTATATATTTGTTTTTCGATTTATAGTATTCCTCTATTTGCATCACTCACTTTATCAATTTATGTCCTGAATTAGAGTTACGATTAAAATAAATAAAAAAGTTTTTAGTTCGTATTTTCACAAAATCGTGTTTTTTAGTTTCTTAAACTACATGATTTATTCTTAACTAGCTGTGCCCGCGACGTCGTCCGCGTGTATAAAGACTTTTATAAAATGGACTGATTAAAAATTAAAGATTATTTATTTGCATTGAATAAGTAGTAGGTAGATTATTCTTACATTATAGTGAAATCACTTATAATACAATGTTCATATGTTCAGAAGAAACCTAATGTATTTTTTCTAAATCATTCAAACCTAAAACAGTAAGGAATGCTTACTGTACTGATCTTACTATCCACTTTTCTCACGTTTCGCTTTTCTCGCGCAATCAGATTCTCTTTACAAATATGTACCTCGTTTATTAAAGTTAAGAGATATTGCTGTGCCCGTGGCTTCATCTATGTTAAAAATAGTATCTTTAGTAAATTGGGTGAATTTATACTGCAAAGAATGTATAGACTCATTCTATATACATAGCTTTAACCTACTGCAGAAAAGAGGAGCACTATACAACTACTTGTAGTTGGGAGATAAAATTTCTAAACATACACGTGCTTAGGATTAAACAATCGGAAAAATAATTGTAAGGTCAATTAATAAACTATAGGTTTAAAACTTGCGGACAGCAGTTTGGTCATAAGTCATAACTCATATAACACAGTGAAAACTAAAGCAGAAGGCAGGGTCTCTACACAGTGTGCTATCTGTATTTGGAAATAAATAATATTTTTATAAAGAATCTTTAAAGAATCCTTAATATCTCCATCAATCAACGTGTGCGGATGAGCCCTCAGCCCGTACGCAATAAAGAGACGCAAAAAATGAGTTAAGTTATCATTGGTCCAATTAACAATGTTCAGCATCATACGTATACCTACCCAACGATGGGACAACCCGCGTGGCGCAATGTTTACCATGCCGGACTGCTAATCGAACTGTCCCGGGTTAGAATCCGGGCGAAGCAGAAATTTCAATGATGAGTTTAAACTGTTCTCGGTCTGGGTGGTTGTGTTTCTGTCTCTATGTGTGTCCATGGCACCCACGACACAGGGTATATCTACCCTAATGTGACGCTATACGTGTGAAATGTTTTTTTTTTATTTTTTTACACTATGTAGGTACTTACTTTTATTAGAGTTAAGGCTTTTATTTGAAATTATCTCCATCGAATCACTTTGGAGAAGAAATGAATATTGCTCAATAACGCCATCTACCGTATGACATGTAAACTTTGTGGTTGATAAATCGAATGTCAAATTACCAAATAGGTAGATATTGAGATTAACAATTGGTTCACTAAAAGTTTAACTATTCGTCACCTAGATGTCTGCAGTAGTCTCGTTTTGTTAAGGCTTTGTACATTCTGTATGAAGGTTTAGATTCCGTATCTTACAACCTTAATGCTGGATGCATTGAGATTGTAAGATTTGGATTTCGGTTCATCGGAGCTAGAGGCCTCCTCAATATTGGGAGAGCTCCATGCTCAGCAGTGGAATGCTAAAAAGGTTGCAGCTTGATATAATGTAGCGATAATAATCGTTTCAGCTGCAGCCTGTTCATAATCTTCCACCCCAAATGAAGGCTAATAAGCTGAGCAACTAACTCAATGGAGCCTGTGATGTAAGGTTCGGCGGCGGTAAGGCTCGCGATGCACTTATTAGGTACCTATAGTCTAGCCATTCTCGGCCAACGAAAGAAAATACAGTAAGCTGATCTAAGTATATTTAATATCGTCGACAATATTAGTGAGAGTTCAAAATAATTTTAGGTACTTAAATTTAAACTTTTATTTATGGTTTTGAATGGGCTGTTACCGAAACTTTCATACAAAATCCCCAAAGTGCCTTTTAAGTTTATGTCGCGTATTGTGTAAATGAACATAACTTTTTTGTTTATCACCCGATTGATATGAAATACACACTAATGTTACGGAAATTCATTCAACAATATATCAGTAAACACATCATTCAAAGAAGGGAAAAGAATTTGAGAATGAAATATTAAGTTAAGGTTAATTATTGTACGCTTGAGATACCAACTTTCGAATCCATTTTATTTGCTATTGAGGGGTAGTTTTGAAAAAAGCTTAAATAGAATTCTTACTATGTTAGTAAAGATTACAAATATAAAATTATAAGTATATTACTCTGTACAAAAATATTCTGTACATCAAGTTTCGACACTCAATTTTCAAAGAGTTTCAAAGAAAATTGACATTTAAAGGGTGAATTTCAGGAAATGCTGAAACACGTATTCTTTTATTTTGGTTAGAAAATATTTATACCAAATTTCAAGAAAATCTATTGAAAAAATCAAAGTTTTCCATACAAATTTTCATCGCTCATTTCACACCCTTAAAGGGTGATTTTTAAAATTATCTATAGCCTAAATGTTAGCGAGGACAAATATATATAAAACAAAAAAGTTTCATCAAAATCCGTCCAGTAGTTTTTGCGTGAAAAGCTAACAACAGACAGACAGACAGACAGACAGACAGACAGACAGACAGACAGACAGACAATAATTTCAAAACTTATATTTTTAGCTTCTGTTACTTATAAAAAGACCCCTAGAAGTATTTTTTTTAAATTTATATGCAATGTACAGAATTGACCCTGCTTACAGTTTTATTATATGTATAGATTTTTAGTTGGATTTTTTTTTCATATTATTGTACCTTAGGCCGCGAACTTATCAGCCGCCCTTCGTATATTTTTTTTATCCTGATGATCCTAGTCCTAACTAGTCCTAACTTTAATATAAAGTTATGAGATTATTGTATTGCCATCGACCCTTGACCCCTATGCAAATTTTCAAATTAATCAGACTCCTAGAAGTGAGTGAAAATGAAGTTAAAAGATTCCGTTACATACATGCATACATACATACATACATATATACAGGTCAAGCTAATAAAAGTGTGTTTAAGTATATTTAAGTTAATTCAGAACACTTTAAACCAACGCTAACCTACATAAAGTTTCCTGTTTATTTTATTCAAGACCAAGATTCTCGAACTGCTAACAGTCTGTAGACTGGAGACTCGAAACTAGGGAGTTGTGGCAACAGCTACAGAATATAGCAACAACTATATTTGCTGAACTACATCCGCGTATTTACTTAAGCTTTGCTAGTTTCGGTTTGATTCTTTAGAAATCGCGTAAAACGGCTACCGATATCTTCTCTCTTTTTTCTTCTCTTCTTATTCTTCTTCTCTTTATTAGGAAGAGGAAAGAATTCATTATTTTTTGTTTGTATGTATTGAATAGGCTCCGAAACTACAGGACCGATTTAAAAATGAAATAAATATATTACCATTAGAATCCTACAATATCCCTGATATACAAGTACATAGGCGATACAATATTTTTAAAAACATTAGGAATCCGTATGAAAACTTCTATGAGACTATGAGTTAACGTGTGAAAAGAAATACCAAAATAATACGCGTACGTTGCGGAAATTATTGTCCATGGACTTGTCTTGTTAAAATATGTAAAAGTAACCATGCACACTAGACACACAAACATGCGCATACGCATTTGAAAACATGCGCATAACATTGGCCACTAATCCGCGTCTCCAATTTTCCGCCAACCCACATTGCAACAGCGTGGTGGAGTAAGCTCCAGACCTCCCCAATAATGGAGACCTGTCCTCAATAATGGGACCCAAAATAAGACAACAACTATGAAATCAATAATTTATTTATTTATTTCTGTGAAACACTTAAAATTAAGAGTCACAAAGGGTTGAACTTAATGCTCATTGGCACTGTTTACCAGTCCACCCTGGGTGATGATGTGAATGCGACGTAGGTTTTTATAGTCAACAGGCTATAAGAAAGAAAAAAATTGGTTTTGAATTGAAAATGTCAGAATAACAAGAATAACCTTAGATTATAACTAAATAATTTAAACTTACTGGGCTGCGAAGGGCGTAATAGCTTATGCAAAGTCAATAATGCGATTCGAAACTTGCTAAAATGGAAACTTCACTTAATATAATTTAATAGTTACTGCTACTACTCGTAACTATCTATTAACTCATAAAAGTTAACAATTATTCAGACATAAAAAGAGTAAAAGTATTTATGTAGTTTTAATTTAAATTATTTCTGTTTAATATTTGTTGTTTATTTGTTTTTCTATTGAATTCAACTATTTTAGTTCGATAAACTTGATGGTATTTTATTATATATTAGCTGGGCCCCGCGGTTTCACCCGTGTTAGAAAGGATCATTAGCATGAAGTGAATATACTCCACAGGTTTCCTGTGTCCTAATTGAACCCCATACTTTTATTTTTTAGTATCTTTGCCTATGCAGATCATTTTTATTTGATAGCTTTGCCCTATGTAAGCTATACTTATAAGAAGAATAAATGTTGCTCAAACGCCACCTACCATATCGTATGTAAACTTAGTCGAATGTGAAACTGATTACCAAATAGATAGATATTGAAGATAGATAAATCATCATCATCATCATCATATCTATAAAAGAGAAAGTGTGTATGTATGTTCCTTATAGACTCCGAAACGGCTGGACCGATTTCAATGAAATTCTCGGAGAATCTTCAGATTGGTCCAACGAGTAATCCTGTAAAGTTTGGTTCACTTCTCTTTCTAACGCGGGTGAAACCGCGGGGCACAGCTAGTGATAAATAAGATAAATATCTTTGGAAAATTCACACAACACCATCTGATTCCAAACTAAGCAGAGCTTGTACTATGGTAATCAGAAAGTTGATAAACATACTTATATAATTCTAAACACATACTTAAATAGATAAATCAACACCCAGACACAGAATAAATAGTATAATAGATTTATATTTTTTGACATAATATTTGACATTTTTATCTTGAAAATTATTGTAATACCTATTTATATAAAATTTGATAAATTAATACGCTCTTAATGTGGCATAAAATATTTGTACACTGGTGTATCCAGTAAACTTAACCGTAACAGTAAGGTTAACCTTGTTTATAACACCAAATATGTACGCATGCTTAAACAAATAAATAAATTCATTCATTCATTCATTCATAAATTCATTCATTCATTCATTCATGTTCATCACAAAATATTTGTCCTGGGTGGGAATCGAACCCACGACCTCACGTTTCGCAGTCGGCTCATCACCCACTACGCCACGGAGGCTGTCGATGATTTATGGGTTGTTACACTACTATATACTATAGAATTTTTCTAACATAAAAGTGGCCTAAGTTACTCCTTATTACATTAGCTACCTGCCAGTGAAAGTTCCGTCAAAATCGGTCCAGCAGTTCACAGATTAGCCGGAACAAACAAACAAAGAGACAGACCGACCAACAGACAGACAGACAGACAAAAATTGTAAAAAATGATATTTTGGTACATGCACCGTATATACATTCATATGGATGTAGTAAAAAGCGGTAATTTTATTATTACAAATAGATGCACCAATTTTACTTATTTGTATAGATTTAAACGAAACGGGCAAATATAGGATACAAATGTTCTTGTCTTTACGATGCCATAACTGAAAAACAATCTAGAATAGGGTCTTGGACACTATGCACAAAAAAATTCAAAATCCTTATCTTAAAAAGGTTGCACTAAATCACGCTTGGAAAGCAATATAATTGTTAATTCTTTTTTGCACATGATTTTTATTACCGTTTAAATCAATAATAATTAAGTCAATTGACTATATATGATAAGTGACGTCACTAATCATTTTCTCATACAAAATGTATGGGGATGTCACGTTTTGACAGCTCATTAAAAGTATCTCAATTGACTTGATAGTCCAAGACCGGATTATTGCATACAACATCATAGATTGTTGACGGTGCATAGAAAATGACGTTGTTTATTGAAATTGACATATTTAGAAATGTATGCGTCTGTAGCGATGAAAGAATATTTGTGAATGTGTGACAAAATTAAAATGTGTGCGTTCTTCCCCCGCACCAGATTTGGCACAAACATTTTATGTATCGAAGCGAGGCGCAATGCCCTCTCCACTGACGGGTGAATCAGTAGCTTTGATATTTTAAGGTTCAAAATGATTATTTTTGACCGCTGCCTACTAGTCTAGTGCAGCTAGTTCAACGCCTATTGATCTAAAACGGAAAACATAGAGGTATGGTTGAATTCCTTTTTATTCAGTTTGTGAAATATTTTTAGATTTGAACTCGTTTTGGTGGAGTGAGCAGACAATAGAAACCTCGAGTTCAGTTTGTTTTATTTAAGGAAAGTATACCTGCAGTATTTTAGATAGATCTGCTCGGTGATCAGTATGTTGACTTTTATTTATGTTTTGCGAAATAAACTGGGGTCAATAATTGAATTAAGGTAAAAACTTTTCCGATACTTTTCTATCTACAAATTTTCCTGATTTTCTCTAAGAAATAGAGAAAAGGAAGAAGTTTTTAGTTTAACTTTAGTGTCGAAGTTTCAGTACTAAATTACTTCTTTACCGAAGATTCCGTATAAACTTCTATTAAGATCGATTTCGGAAATCGTTTCAATTATTTTTACCTTTTTTATGCTCAAAGCTGAAATTCAGGATAAAGATTGAGAATAGAATTGAGTTAGTTTTTTTCACAGTTTCGAGGAATTACAGATAACCAAATACTTACTGAGTAATTTTACCACCGGGCATGTTTTAAAAAAGAGGTCCTAATAGACAAACAGACAGAGGGATAATCAAGACTGCTTTTTTCATATTAAGATTATGATTAGCAAACTTACCGTCGGGACAAATCGTGAAAAATAATTGTGAAATTTGCAGTAGAATGAAAATTAAATTAGAGACATTTTTAATCTAGTAAATGTAGTATTCCTGGGATAAATAATTGTGGATTTTTTTAAATTTTACTGTTGGAAAAATAATTGTAAAATTTGCAGTATAATGAAAATTAAATTAAAGAGACATTTTTAATCTAGTAAATGTGGTATTCCTGGGATAAATAATTGTGGATTTTTTTTTAAATTTTACTGTTGGAAAAATAATTGTGAAATTTGCAGTAGAATGAACATTAAATTAAAGAAAAAAAATTAATCTAATAAATGTGGTATTCCTTGGATAAATAATTGTGGTTTTTTTTAAATTTCACAATTAGAAAAATAATTGTGAAATTTGCAGTAGAATGAAAATTAAATTAAAGAGAAATTTCAAAAGTAAATGTTGTATCCCTTGAATGATCGGCTTGTTGATTTTTTATTATTATGCTAAACGACCAACAAGAGTGGAAAAATTGCCCAGGGCGGCGAATATTGCATTAAGTTAAAAACGTTGCCGATACAAGATCTACAACTTTCCTTGCTTCCCCTCAGGGGTAGTATAAACTACTACTTCAGTGAGGACGTTTCAATTTCAAATAACTGAACTCGAAAGAAACTGTCACGCACGCTGAAGATTCCTTATAAACTTCTATGAAGACTGCGTGACTATAGAAGAGTAATGTGTTAATGAGTCTATGTATATTTATATGTTTGTTTCTATATGTCGCATATAAATTTGTTGTTGTTGTTGTTAGATTTTTATGATTCATAAGTCAAACGGTCCGTCATAATAATATTGCGACTGTCCGTAATATTGCGACTGTCACTAAAGATACCGAAATAATCTTAATACTCCAACAACTAGACGCCATATTACCAAAATGATAAAACAAAAAAATTGACAAACTTCAAGGGGTGCATTATTGAATGAATATTTAAAAATGATGTTTTATTTCTCCCATCGTTTTCATTCAAAGTAATTTAGGTTTAGGATATATAACGATTGAAAGTTCTTTGAAGAACCATTCTCGTCAATTTTCATTCTTATAACTGGTAAGGTTACGACCATAATGTCGTCAGTACTAGCACTCTTTAGTGGAACGTACCGGTGTCCTCCACTCTGGGCGCCCCAGAACGGGCCCTTCCTCGGGAGAGCAGACGTGCTCTCCTGCAACTTGCGTTGCTTACGGCGATATGCGGCCGCGCGCAAACCGCCGTCCTTCCCGAGGCTGCTGGCTGTACGGATCGAGCTTCCGCTCTCACCGCCCACAACCCTGAAAGCCCCCTTTCAGCCGCCTCTTACGATCCCTGTAGCTTCGGCATTTCTGCCCAAGCGCTAAGGCGGGCCACAAATTGGGTTCTAGTGCTAGTTTTACCGCCGTAAGCAACGCAGCTTACGGCGATATGCGGCCGCGCGCAAACCGCCGTCCTTCCCGAGGCTGCTGGCTGTACGGATCGAGCTTCCGCTCTCACCGCCCACAACCCTGAAAGCCCCCTTTCAGCCGCCTCTTACGATCCCTGTAGCTTCGGCATTTCTGCCCAAGCGCTAAGGCGGGCCACAAATTGGGTTCTAGTGCTAGTTTTACCGCCGTAAGCAACGCAGCTTACGGCGATATGCGGCCGCGCGCAAACCGCCGTCCTTCCCGAGGCTGCTGGCTGTACGGATCGAGCTTCCGCTCTCACCGCCCACAACCCTGAAAGCCCCCTTTCAGCCGCCTCTTACGATCCCTGTAGCTTCGGCATTTCTGCCCAAGCGCTAAGGCGGGCCACAAATTGAGTTCTAGTGCTAGTTTTACCGCCGTAAGCAACGCAGCTTACGGCGATATGCGGCCGCGCGCAAACCGCCGTCCTTCCCGAGGCTGCTGGCTGTACGGATCGAGCTTCCGCTCTCACCGCCCACAACCCTGAAAGCCCCCTTTCAGTCGCCTCTTACGATCCCTGTAGCTTCGGCATTTCTGCCACACATTGGGTTCTAGTGCAGTTATAATCCCACATAACCCGGTACCTATCTCACTTTAGAATGTTTTCCCCGATACGAAAAAGGGGAACTAAAAGATGAGGTAATAAATAAATATAATTAACCAACTTCACAGGAGGAGGTACCTAATTCGACTGTATTTTTTTATGTTTGTTACCTCATAACCTTCAACAGGGCGAACAGATTTTGATGATTCTTTTTTTTTTACCAAGATAGGTTTGTAACTACATGCATATCATAGTTGCGATGTTCTTGTGAGGCGTGAGGCGAGAGTAGGGCCGCTGGCTGCGGCGGGCTGGCAAATAGACACGCTGCGGTGTTAAACACTCCAAAATAACAGTATTTGTACCTACATTATAAGGTAAACACAGATCGTACCTACATATTGATAAGTAGAAAAATCCAGTGTTAAGTACACTATTAAATTGTAGAAGAATACGCATTTTTTTTACTTTTTAGTGCATATTAATTTGTTTTAAAGTAGTTTTCTTTTGAAGTCGGTAATTTTTTTGTATAATTTTTGTTTATTTAACTCATCTTTTAACGCGTAACACCTATTATGTTTCGCGATACAATCATCCAAGTATGAATCTATAGGTACTTATATTACAAACAGGAAAGATTTGTATTTTTCTATGTTTGTAATGAATAAGCTCAAAAACTACTGCTCCGATTTCAAAAATTCTTTCACCATTAGAAAGCTACATTCATTTTGAGTAACATTGACTTTTACCGCGGGAAAATGCTTCATTCCTAGGTGAAAATGGGTAATAGGGTCAACGCGGTTGAAGCAACTGGCTAAACGCCTATGATTTTAATATAGCATTGAAGCCTGGAAAAGCACATAGGCTATTTTTTATCCTACGGGGACCAATTAAACAAGTTCACGCGGGCGAAGCCGCTGGCGGAAGCCTAGTATCAAATAAGTTTGACTCTTCTCCATCTCACGCATGCCCTCAGTTGGTTAATAAATCAGCAAGAAGTCTCATAAATTGGCAAACTTGTTATGAAGTAAACATTAGACCGAAACAGACTGTTTATCACAATTTCTATGAAACCTCTCGAGCATTTTACGTCACGGTAATTACTCTTCCTAATGCAGGTAAACACGCCCGGCTACTAATTAAAAACCAATACTTTAACTGTTGTAGGTCCAAAAAACTGTAGTCCCTGTAGCTTCGGGATTAAGAATAGAGCTACGGTATCCCCTGCCTGATCGTAAGAGGCGACTAAAAGGGGGCTTCCGGGGATTCGGACGGTGAGAGTGGGAGCTTGACTCGTCCAGCTAGCAGCCCCGGGAGGGACGGCGGTGTATGCGTGGCCGCATGCCGCCGTGAACACCTGAAGGTGCAGGAGAGCACATCTGCTCTCCCTACCGCCCGGCCCGTTCTGGGGCGCCGCGCGTGGAGGACACCGGTGCGTTCCTATGGAGATCCCGAAGTCCTCACAAACGCAGAGGCAGGCCACCGAGGGGGTTTTAGTGCGGTCAAATCCCACATAACCCGGTATCCTCTCCCAAGGTGTCGGGTACCTTTTGAAGGTTTCCCCCACGATACCAAAAAAAAGGTCCTAAAAACTGTAAGTACTGAACTATCTCATTACTTACACTTAGACATTTCACGATACAATTATCAATATAAGTTTGACTTTTATCCATGTACCGCATGCCCTGCGAGCCATGTTTGGTGAGTCTCATAAATTGGCAAACTTGTTATGTAAAAATTAGATTGAAACAGGTCGAAAGCTCGGGGGATCACCAGCAAATACAATTCAATATTCGCTCTTAAAATAAAGAAATTTCTCCTGCCCACATATTCAGCCCACAGGACTATTTATGGTAATACAACCTTCATATATTATGTATCGTATTTTATTTTAGCAAAGTATCGTACCATTTTGACGTGAGCCAATTCTTCGATACATGTTTTCGAGATATCATGAGCTTTGTGTCTTTTCTTGAAATAAAATAAATACCTAGAGTATATGTGGAATATTATGCCCCCAGAGTAAAAAAAACGAAAACAAAACTTTAGCGGCAGATTTGGCTTTAAATGAGATGTACTCTCATAATTCTCGAATATTACGATATTGCCATTCCCAAGTCAAAATATTCGAATTCTTACTTATTTCGTTGAAACCGGGCGACATAGTAGGGAGCCCATGATGCTAAATATGGATTTACTCAAACGTCACGAGGACCTAGAGCATTTCACAGATTAGTTAGTCAAGCCCATCAGATATCCGAATAAAGATAATGAAGTAATAAGGCTACTTTACAAGAACGTGTCTGATTTGTGGTCTGATGGTACTTTGGACGCAACCCGAAAAGACACGTTTACGTATTGCGTGCGTGCGTGACGGTGCGTGCGATCTTTTTCAAAATATAAAAATGCGATGCTCCATCTTATGTTTATAATAGTAGCTAACGAAACAAAGTGCTCTAATTTTTTTTTAATAATATCTGTATACTGATCGTCTTGTTATATTTCAATGCCTATACAAGGTTTTCAGAAATAAGAAATCCTTCGGGGCACGACCGTGCCGAAATGTAATAAATATATTTAATAAATAATGGATCATTAGCGTTCAAGTCTTCGTTGGCCCGATTATCTCGATCGACCGACTTTTAATGAAATTTCTGAAGACTTTTACAAGAGCAATCAATCGTAGTAAAGTAGGTATATTGAGCTTAGTAAATTTTAGGTTGCTCCGAAATATTTACATATTCTGAGTGATTATGTATCATTTTCGCATACATCTTAGCATAGTCTACATGCTGGTGCTGGTCAAGTGCGGGTTGGTGGACATCCTTCGAGAAATTTTATTACTCGGGCATGCAATGTGATCTAATAAAATACTGCAATTTATTTGTTTACAAAAATACATGTAATTAACATGTTAACAGATAGTTTGTACAAACAGATATAAACTGACTTAGTGAATAAAAGAACACATCAACATCGGGGTAATGAAATACAAATGCATTTAACAGTAACAGTGCAGCAGAATACGGTGCAGCAGCCGTAGGGTGCCCTTGCCGCATGTGTGTTGATGGAACCTCCAGTCCTCAGAGAGCGAGCGCTGAAGGATTATCGACTTTATTGTGTAGCAGTTGGTAATAATGAACTAAAAGAAATAATTTTCTCCGTAGCTCTAGAGTGTCAAGCCCAACCATACCACTCAGGAACAGTGAGGGATATAAGTAGATATGTGATAAGTGGATAATACCCATATTTACATTTGTAAACAAAAGGAGCAAACTTCCCTTGAACTCGTTCCATAATGGGACAATATTTTTTCTCATGTGGATCGAAAATGACTGCGTTATACGGTTATAATCTAGTATACTACGCACGCACAAAGGAATTGTACGAAATTTTCGCTATATTACATTTTTTAAATCTGTAGCTGTTCTGATTACAAATCCTAAAATATTGTGGGCTTTTGAACACAGTTCGGTAATGTATTTCATAAATTTATGCTGTGTATCCAGAATCAAATTCAAATCGTTAATCGTTTGCACACGTTGTAGACTACCTTCTTATGTAATACTTATAAATACCCGTAAGTTGCAACCGTCTTCTAGTAAAAGTGATTGTTTTACATTTGTTAATATTTTAGCGGAGCAGCGATGGCCAAGTGGTAAAACCGCCTGTCAGTGGGCCATAAAAAGGTTGAAAAAAAATTGCGTTTACGATTGTAGAATGCCATCTGCCCGCTTAATAGATAGAAAGATAGGTAAAAAACGATAAATGATTACATTGTGCCCAAATTATTAAAGGATGTAGGGTCTAATAAAGTGCCGTATGTGGTCAGTTTGGTGTAAAAAGATGACTACTAGATATTAATCGAGCGTGAACAGGGTAGACCCTTTTATCCGGCGACGCGTTCACATAACTATACAAGTTGAAAGCTGTTCTTAAGATTTAGTATATTTTAGGAAAAGCCCTGTCCAATGTTAGGTTTATGTAGGCACATCGATTGGTTTGGGATATTTTTATCTTAAAGTAACCTTCCGCCTTCACCTATGCAGCTTTACAAATTGTAGATTTCTCATTTTATGTTAAAAATGCGATTCCGTAATCGATTTCTCTATCAATTCTTATATGGATCATCATATAGATTGTGGTAGATAATTTCAAGGGCCGGTACATACTCGTATAACTCACAGAAATCGATAATAATGAGATTGATGGTCAAACCTGCCCTCAAAGTACGGAAACATCACACGAAATGAAAATCAGTGAGAGTGTTATAAGAAAATAAATACAGCAATAACTTATTCCTAATCGAATTTAATTCTTATTCTTCATACTCTAAGGTCTAATTCGTAGAAACAACCAGGTAAATTATTTTTGTCGTCTTCGCCGACCTACCCAAGATATTCGAACGGCGTCAGACCATTACATTAATTGTAACAGCCCATACAAACTATGTCGTACCAGGTAGGTATGAAAGTTATTGGAACAGAACTTTTATCTGTTTCGTACTAGGGTGTGTCTTGATTTATTTTACAATAATTGTTATCAGGTAACCATACTTCAGTTGATTGTTTTAAAATCTATTTCAAAAGTTGTTTATTTACATTAGCGCCTACAAATAGTGAATAGCAATACCTTATTTTAAACCAGCGTAGATAACGTTTAGAAGGAGAATAGTAAACTAATTAGAAACCCATATTTTTATTAGCTGCAACCCTTTTTACGTCCCACTGCTAGGCACGGGTCTCTCCCTATTATTGGGGAGGCCTGGAGCTAACTAAACCACGCTGCTCCAATGTCAGTTGGTGGAGATGCGGGTTAGTGGCCAACCCGCTGTCGGATGTTTTCAAACCGCCCATAAGGCCTCCGACAAGGTTTAACGACTGCTATCTATCGACAACAACCGGGACCGACGGCTTTTCGTGCCCTCCGAAGCACAGAAATGCGCATGAATTTTTTTTGCCGCTAGCGGTCACCCATATCACACCCGACCGCGACCGTTTGGCTTAGTCGCATAGATCGCTTGCTTTCTACGATAACCGCAGGGCCATGAAACCCATATAATAAGACGAAAATTTTAATGGATTTTATTTTTGTCGCTCATTCAGGCATATATATATATATGGCATACTTATGACATTGCTAAAAAGCGGACTGTACTAAAAAATCAGTACTGTCTCCAACTACTAGGATCATCTATTCTTTATAAGTGATTCATGATGAAACAAGTTTGAAACTTGTTCTTTTAAACCTGTTTAACCATAAATTTAAAACTTAAAAAAGTAAGATCGTTTTATTTCAGGGTCCTTCTATGGAAACTTCGTCCATGAATGGACTGCAGACAGCACTACAAACTTGCGAGGAGACAAATCTGTTGAGGTTGCCACCACATCCGCTGTAAGAGAATCCACGGCAGCTCCGAGTGCTTAAATCGAAGTAGAACCTGAAAATAATGGTAATATTTTAATCTGAAATGTATCATGTAGCGGGTTACTGTATTTACTGTATTTTTCGGCGTGGAAAAAATTACTTCTACAAACTTCACGGTAACATCGCTAGCGTGATTCAGAGGCTGGTAGAGCGCCAGTTTTTTTCAACTTTTTTTTCTTTTTTCAACCTTTTTTCTGTCCCTGCACACATACACACATGCATGCACGAGTGCACACACAGAAAGAGAGAAAACATACAGATTCACACAAAATTTACTCATAAACATACTTAGTATTAATCATAGATGTAAATGAAACAATCAAGCTATTTAACTGCTAAATAATTTAGTTAATTTTGTAGCTTGTATACCTACTTATAAGTAAATTTTCCCTGGGGGTGGGCAATGCGTACCGTAACTCAGTGTCACCTAGCGTGGTAGACAATGTTTCACACAATAATAATATTTTACAAGACAGAATAGTTGCTTAAACTAGTTTGTAGTGCTTTGTGGAAAATAAAGATTTAGTACCTGGATGCCCGAGCGTTGCTCGGATAAAAACAACTGATTGCTTGGTTTATTTTTAAGCAAAACATTCATTGACTTAGTGTTACTTAACAAAGCCTTTTGAAATACCTGGCTCCCAATTTAAAAAAATGTCACAAAAAATAAAAAACGCAACTTGCCTACTTGAGGTTTGAACCCGGGTATCTAGCTCCGTAGTCAGCTTTTGTAACCATTCGACCCAGAAAGCTTTAATGCCATTGAATAAATTTATATAGAGGTCTTTTATACATTGTCATTTGTTTGAAGGGCGGATTGACGGTCGACTTTTGACGACTTTCTACGCCACAATATTATTAATATTCTCCAAAAGATGTCAGTAAGAGTAATTTTATATTTAACGGTATAAACATTAATTAAAACGACAATTTCTATCAATAAAAATTTGCTGGATCTATTTATCATCCCCGAAACCAGGGTACTAAATTTCATCAAAATCTTTGGAACCGTTTCCGAGTTTCAAAAAATATATTTAGATATATACAAGAATTACTCGTTTAAAGGTATTAGATTTATTATTTATCTAATATCTTTTTAACGAGCAATTCTTGTATATATATACATAATTTGAATCTCGGAAACGGCTCCAACTATTTTCGGTTTCGGGGGTGATATATTGATCCAACTAGGCTATATCTTTATTTTTTTCATTTTATTCTAATTTTCCGCGATATACAACTTAAATATAAACTTAGATATATGACTCTTACTGACATCTATTGGAGAATATCAATAATATAGTGGCGTAGAACACCCCGTCAAACGTCATACAGCAATCTGCCGTTCAAACAAATGACAATGTCGATTTGAAAGAACTCTGTAAAAATTTCGTCGATGGCATAGACCAAAAAAGTACATTATTCTTAATCTAAGGTCGATGGAATAATAGCTTCCTTGGTCGAATTGTTACGTATGCTGACTGCGGAACTAGAGACCCGGGGTTAAACCTCAAGCAAGCATGTAGCTTTTTATACTTATTTTTGTGACATTATTTTTTTTAATCAGGAGCTATTTCAGATGGCGTTGTTAAGTAACACTAAGCCAATAAGTGGTTTGCTTAAAATTAAACCAAGAAAAGCAATTGTTTTTATGCCAGCAACGCTCGGTTGTCCAAGTACTTTATTATATATTGTGGTAACCTTAAATTTGTTTGTCAATTGCTCTAAAAATTTAAAATAGGATAGGTATATTTTTTATAATCTAATGATAGAATACCTAATAGTAGATTTACTTACATAGGGAAGTAGTCGTTACAAAGACCGAAATCTGGTTGCAATCTACAATAAATGTATGCGGAAAAATTGCCAGATAACTCGCTAATTCCCTCTTCTGCAAGGATAATAACAATTATTTTTATAAAACATCCAAACCATATTATACTACGAGAGAAAATAATGTGCGTGTCAAGGACGTAAGAAATATGTAAACCACTTCTCTTTATTTTTTGTCCCTTGTTATTGCTTAAATGCGGATATCCATAATCTGGATAACCTCTTTTTTAAAACAATTCATATTTCAGTCCCAGACCTTCTACGATACAATAATAATAATAATAAATATTCTTTATTTGCGCACCATTATCATATTGAATAATACAAACATTTGTCAGGAATACACAAACTGGCGGCCTTATCGCTAAACAGCGATTTCTTCCAGACAACCAATGGAAAATAGAAACAAATACCTAGAAGTGGTTGCGGTGCACATAAATATGTTAGAATAAAAAATAAAAACAAATACAATTTTAATTATTTAAAAAGAAATAAAACTAATATGAAGTGAGATTAAATGACAGTGGAGACTGCAGAAAGGTGAAAAGAGGAAATGGACGTTACGAATCTAAGTAGTATGCTTTAATTTGGTTTTTAAAAGATTGCAAGGACGGAGCATTGCGGATGGGTTGAGGGAGGGAATTCCAGAGTTTTGTGGCAACAATTGTAAAGGATTTTTCATAGAAGGAAGTGGAGTGTGGGGGAATACGAAGGAGGAGATTTTTTGAAGAGCGAAGAGAACGGTCGTGGGTTGAGTATAGGAAGTCAAATCTTTTTTTGAGATAAGGAGGTGATGTTGGACTAAATAGCACGCAGTACAGAAGAGATAGAATATGAGCATTTCGGCGAAGTCGAATTGGGAGCCACTTGAGCTTAGCACGATACTCAGAGACATGATCATATTTTCGCAGGTCAAATATGAACCGTATACAAACATTTTGAAGGCGCTCAAGTTTATTTAATTGCTCCTCAGTAAGGTCAAGATAGCATACGTCAGCATAGTCAAGAATCGGAAGAAGTAGAGACTGCGCAAGCGAAATTTTTGTGGGAATGGGTAGTACATTCTTTAGCCTCTGGAGATACCCTACTGAAGCAAAAAGTTTTCTGCTTACCTCAGTAATCTGAGAAACCCATGAAAAACACTGGTCAAAGTATATGCCCAGATTTTTAACTTTTGTGCTGTATGGTATGACGTGGCCTTCTATAAGCACTGGCGGTAAAACGTCTTTGTCAATTTTGGCAACCAAGCGCGAGCTACCTATTATGATTGCCTGTGATTTATTGGGGTTTAGTTTTAGGCCATAGGCCTTGCTCCACATACAGATACGTGCCAGATCCTCATTAATTGTTGTAATAGCCATTTGTAGTGTATTTATACTGGCTTGTGTATAAATCTGCAAATCGTCTGCATACAGATGGTAGGGAGAAGAAAGTTGAAGAGTTATTTGGTTAATGAAGAGACTAAAAAGGAGAGGAGATAAGACGCCACCTTGCGGGACACCAGCATTTGCATCTGTCCATTTAGAAAAATTATCCTGCAAGTGTATGCGATGCCGGCGACCATACAAGTAACTACGAAACCAATCAATCACTTCCGGAGATATGTTAAGACAGCGGAGAACGCACAAGAGGATATCAAAATCCACAGTGTTGAAAGCATTGCTGAAATCCAGTAGCGACAACACTGTTAGTTTTTGATTATCCATCGCCATACGTATGTCGTCTGTGATTTTAACCAGAGCCGTTGCTGTGCTATGACCAGGACGGAAGCCGGATTGCAGAGGATTTAAGAGTGCATGTTTGGTGAGAAAGGAGCTGAGTTGTTGGTGTACGAGACGCTCTAGTACTTTGGATAGGAATGGTAGGATAGATATTGGTCTATAATCAGAATGTGTGGACGGGTTTGATTTTTTGGGTATAGGGATAATATTAGCATTTCCAGGAGGAAGGATAGGAATGTGAAGAGATGGATTTGTTTAATATGGAAGAAATCACAGGAACAAGGATGTCAAGGATAGGAATGATCATTTTGCGGCTTATGCAATCACAGCCGACGGCGTCTGACGAGATAGCGCATATTGCTTTCTCAACATCACGATCAGTGAATTGATTAAATGAAAAACAAGGAGTGCGATGATTGGGAAAACTTGATGTAAGATTATTTAAAGTTTCAGTTTTGGTTATGCTATCGATGCAAGAAGATGAAGAGAAGTTTTGATTCAAACTATTTAAATCAAGACCATGGGGTAGAGGAGTTTGAGATTTTTTCCCAATGCCTATTTTTTTAAGAAACCTCCAGACTCCAGACTACAATTTTTTTTTTTTCAAACTTTTTTTATATCCCTCTGCTGGGCACAGGTCTCCTCTCACAAGTGAGAGGGATTTAGGCCATAGTCCACCACGCTGGCCAAGTGCGAATTGGTGGACGTCATGCTTTCGAGAACGTATGAATTTCTCTCAGGCATGCTCGGCGATGGAAAACATCGTAATCAATCCGCGTCCCCTCCCTGAACGGGCATGCAATTAAATCAAATGTTGTGCTAGCTACTTGAACGCCAGTTACAGGCATGCCAGTTAGCGTATACACATGACAGTAGCTGGCACGTGCAAGGAGCTGGTATGCTAGTGTGCAAGCTACGGGCATGTGTATCCCCTGATCGTATGGGAAAATGTTTATTCTGCTTGACCGTGCGTTCTCGCGCTTCAAAAAACAAATTTTATGAGCGTAAAATGCACTGGTCTAAAACCGCTCTTTTGATTACTAAAACTCGTACTGTACAATACACCAATTTCATCCACAAATCAATTAAGACTTAGGGCCTCGTTCACCATCTCCAAGTAAAGAGTTGATTAGTTACGTCCCAAGTAAAGTTAATAGGCAAGTATAAAGCTATGAGTACGGGTCAGTTTATCATATTATGATTAGTGCTACTCGAACATCGTGAAATTAAAATTAAAGTTAAGGGTGACTTGCACAGACAATTAGCATACTTGTCACTTTACTTGAAGGTGGTGAAAGAGGCCCTTAACGTCCATATCAAAAGTATTTAAACTGCTCCGCCAAGTAGTGACATTTACAATAAAAAAAAAAGTTTATTTAATTGTATTCTTACCCAAGCAAGTATCTCTACATTCCTGTAAGGTCGCAAACTTATTGCTACTATGCTCGCAAGTTCCAAATCTAAACGATTTACAGTCCTCAAGCTTTAGGTCGTAATAATAGCTGAGAATAAAATACAAAATTGAAAATATTAT
Source organism: Pyrgus malvae (assembly GCA_911387765.1). NCBI lineage: Eukaryota > Metazoa > Arthropoda > Insecta > Lepidoptera > Hesperiidae > Pyrgus > Pyrgus malvae. The sequence continues at coordinate 8,402,832 of OU426947.1, forward strand.
ATAAAAAGTTAATTCCGCTTTTGAATGGCATTTGCTAGTGGTTTAATCGGCTGCATATTAACATTTCGTGAGGCGGGCATACATCTCCAACCATTTTCAAAACCAAGATTTTTTGAAATTACGTCACATTGGTGGTTTAGAAAGAAATCGTTTTCCGTCAGTCAGCTGGATTCCTTAGTACTTGGTTTGGATTTCTAATTTTCCAAAACGATATATGTAATTTATTAGAAGTTTTTTTTTTATATCAGTCTCTTTATTAATCTATGAAATATAAAACAACTTAAAAGTAATAATAAAAACTAAAAACTAAAACAATTAACTATTATATTAAAAAGAAAACCCCATCTAAAATTTGCGCTTGTGGCATTGTTATATTAGAAGTTCAATTTTGTCACACAGGCCGTTTGTCCACCGCCGCCGTCACCGTCATGTCACCGAGACCGAGATGACGGCGCCGAAGAAGCGGTACATACATTTACTATGCCTGCGTGTCCACCGCACGTCCGTCACCCGAGCGCCGTCATCCCGGCCGCCGAGATTTCGAGTAGATCGGCGTGACCGTTAGAACGGGCCCAAAATTTTGACGAGCCGATGTGCTGGCAATACAAAACACATTTGAACTTGTCCACACACTGCCACCGCACCGTCACGTTATCTCGGTTATTTTATTTTGTCTATCATCAATTATCATAACATAATTGTAATAAAAATGGCAAAGAAATTTTTTTTTATGTAAACCGAACAAAAAGGCAGACGGGCCGCGTGGTGTTAAGCGATCACCGTCGCCTATGGACACGGGCAACCCCAGGGGAGCCACCCGAGCATTGCCGGCTTTGGAGGAGATCTTTTTTTACAGCTTTCTTGAAGAACCCCATGTTATAGTCCACTGGGATTTATTTATTGATAAAACATAATATGCCTCTGTATGTATTGTTCACGCTAATAGCGGATGGATCCAAAATTCTTTGCATCGCCTGGGCCTTCGAAGGTATAAAAGCAGCAGAAGCATAGGCATCACTTTATTTCTTCGAAATCACGACTACCATGCATGACAAATGGAACGAACTAAACCACTGAGATCGATCGCGGTGGACAAATGATCGCCGTCACGTCATCTTAAAATCGGTGCGAAATGAACTCGTTCTCGTTGACGGTCCGGTGACGGCGGCGGTGGATATACTAAGTCTATGTATCACACCTCACATTATTTCAACAGTTATCGCGTGCCGTTTTTGTAAAATTGTTTGGACTATGATAATATGTTCTTATTATTTCAGGTATGATTTCCTTATAAATTAAATTAGTTAATATCTTACCCGAAGGTAGACCCTCCTGATTCTTTGCAATCATAGCTATCTGGTTGAAACTTACAGTATACTTCTGCGTCCCTATCAGATACACCTGAAATAGGGAAGAAATCAGCACTACTCATTTTACTATATAATATTTTTAAAAAAAGGAGCAGATTTATTCTAATGAAGTAGGATAGACACATGGTCGTCTCTACACAACCTCAAGCATGACTCAGTCTTGCGCCTGAGATTGTATCCAGATGCTCTAATTATGACGTGCTTTTTCTATTTTGTACGGTAGCCAAACGATGTCATGACATTATTTGTAAATAGAAAAAACACCGGTTCCACCATCTATAAAATGGAAAATAACACGTTTGTTGTATAGGTGTTACGTACGGACAAAATAACTTAGTGTATATTAGTGTTAAAGTGCTGACGTTGGCGACATCTGATGCCGTGCAGGTGTCGCGCACCGTTCCCACGAACGTGCATTCCCGTACCCTCCGTGCCCGTACCTAACTTTGGACGGGTCTACCCACCTTAGATGTAGGCTAGATTAAATAATTATATAAGAAAGTATGTTAAGTTAGGCTAATTATGTAAACTCCTAACATTGGGTTTATTAAAATATTATATAAGTGATGTCTCGACTTGCTGATTTCACCCTGGCTGTGGCCGATCCTTAACTTGGGTGCTCCACATAAATATTTATTTTATATTGTTTCTAGTATTTGTCGTAATAGCGGCAACAGAAATACATCGTCTATATAAATTCAACTGTCTAGATATCACGGTTCATAAGATGTATCTCATGGTGGTGGTGACAGTAGTGACTGACAGACGGACGGTGGAGCCTTAGCAACAGGGCCCCGATTGTATCCTTTAACCTTTTGGTACGGAAACCTAAAAAGAGGTAATGTAATAACTTATAATCAAATATATTTTCAGGGAACATTTTAAGACCTGACCATGTATCTATACTTTTTATTTTATATCTTTGCTCACAGATTAGTAATTTTAAAGAAGACATAGCCTTACCTACCGCCTTGCAAAAAGGCTGCTTCGACAAGTATAAAAATTGAATGAATAACTATATAAATAAACTTATACAGCCTCGGATTCATTGCAATGGTTATTGTATACAGAGAAAAATATTTCTGCAACACATGTGTTGAAACAATGTAGTTGTAATAAAATATTGCAATTTAACGTTTATTTTATTTCCTGCATAACTTTTATTGTAACTACCGCTTCGAAACGGTAAAATTTATATACGTCTTGTTATAAAAACAGAACTAATTTAACCTACGGGAAAAATGCGAAAAGCGCTTCCGCTGTTTTTCTGTGTGTCTCATGGAATAACGTGGAATACCTAGGTTGAGCACATTATTATGAGATTCTATGAGACGGCCCCCAACCCAAAAGACAATAGAAGCAAGCACCCTAATAAAAGTGGCATTCCAGTACCAGTATCACCAAATCCCTACTAATATTATAAATACGAAAGTAACTCTGTCTGTCTGTCTGTCTGACTCGTCTGTCTGCTACGCTTTCCCGCTTAAACTACTGAACCAATTTTAATAAAATTTGGAACACAGATAGAGTGGACCTTGGGAAAAGACATAGTAGGATGGTTTTTATCCTTTGGGAACCTATAAAACGGGTCCACGTGGGCGAAGCCGCTGGCGGAAGGCTAGTACAGTAGATTTATAAGTGTCCGTAGTTAGTTAGTAAGTAACGTCCAACATTTTTTTTTTTGTAATTTTTGCCATTCAGATCCTCTTTTATTTCACGAATTAATGACTAGGTACGATAAATCTTATAAATTCGTGAAATAAAAAACCATTGGAATATGTCATAAATTATTCCGAAATTGTTAGAACTGTAAAAACTGTTTTAGAACATGTAGGCCCTCAGCTGACAGTACTCCGATATTTAAATAACGTCTCACACTCACAGCCCCACATGGTAGGTATACCCTGTGTCGTGGGTACCATGAACACATACAAAGAGAGAAACAAACACACTGGCCGAGAACAGAAATTTAAATTCATCATTCAAATTTCTGATTGAAAAAATTATTGATTGATTGATTGCAATTTCTGTTTCGCCGGGAATCGAACCCGGGACCCTCCGATTGGTAGTCCGGTATGGCCACCATTGCGCCACACACACGGGTCAACAATGGCGTCCAATTCTGACGTTTGAGCTAATAATGTAGATAGGTACCTGCGTTGATAAAACAAGCAAAAATCTGTTTTATCCATAGATATTTTATTTTGACTATACGTAGTATAGATAAAAAATCTACGGTTTTATCGCATTGCCTAAGAATGTATTTCTTCCTATCAGGACATTAATAATTATGATACAATGCACTCCACAATACGAACACAAGTAGACGGAGCTTGTAATAGCCACAGTGGCCTATGGACAGTACTGGTATTATCTATATAGCAACTAAGAGCATCACAGGTATTGGTGATGAGTCAGTACCTTTAATGCTTTAAGCATAGCAAAGAAAGGTGTCGGTGTTACCAATTTTAGTAAACATTTCTTTAATAAAGATCCCTGGGATCTTTTAATATTTTAATTTCTGTTTATCAAAGCAGACTATAAACTGACTGGAATAGTCAGGCCTACAAAGAAAATGTCTCCTGTTCACCTTTTAGTTACGAAAGCATAAAAAATACACGGAAACCCCGTTCTTCTCATAACTTTCACTTTAAGGGAGAGAAAAAGTAGTATTCAGTGAAAATCATTTATATTCATTAGAGTTTGAACTACACACTGCCATGCAATGCTGACTGGTATCAAATCTATTCAGATTGCCTCCGCATCCACTATAGGAGAAACCTTTACAAGTTCGAGTTGTGATGTCATAGTACCACCTGGAATATGAAATAGTCAAGTGTCATACACTTACACTAACACTAACACAATAAAAAATTCTAGTGATCTTACACGGTTTGTTTCTGATGATTTACCATGCCACAGGAACAGCACATTTTTTCTTTAGTTGTTGAGATAAAAACTAGCTTATGTGCTATTTCAGACTATAATCTACCTGCGTGCCAAATTTCATCCCAATTCGTTCAGCCTATTCTTCGTGATTGAGCAACAAAATCCATCGAAATTATTACCAAAGCCCATTGATCAGTTGTAAAAGTAGCAGAACTAGAGTAAAGTCATGACTAAAACCTATTTGTATCCTTGGTTGTCTTTGTTTATTCTTTGCTATTTTTTACTATTATTTGTCTCACTTCTGTTTTAATACGTTGTCTAATGCACCCTACCCACAAATTTTGAATTGTCTTTTATATATTTCCTTCTAGGTTGTCTGGAAGAGATTGCTATTTGTAGCAATAAGACCGTCTTTGCTTTCTTTACGTTGTATCTTTTATTGTATGTATTATTTGTATTGGTGCAATAAAGAGTTTGTATTGTATTGTATTGTATTTTGTTTTGATGGAATGATGGAGAAATGTACAGTTTCCGGCCAGATTTTTTACACGGAGAAGAGCCTGACTCGAATTCCGATGCGAGCTTCTGAATAAGAAAATTTTGTTTTGTGCGTAGGTATATTTACAGATACGTGATCCAATGTTACCTGTTATGATATCATTTCATTGTACGTGACCGAGAGCAATACAAAATTATGATAGAATTATACAGTATATACCAACTGATGGCTCCTATGGGAGACCCTTGCCCTTCTTTGCCCAATCAGAAAGGAAAAATGGTTGCAAAAAAATTTTGCATGCCGCTGCTGTAATCGTATGCAGCTCTTATTTTTGAGGTCGCTAATAATTAGGTTCGTAAAATAATCTACAACTTACTTAGGAAAGTAATCATTACATTTGCCAAAGTCTGGTTGAAAATTACAATAAATATCAGCCGGGAAATTCCCTGTTATATCTTTCATGCCAGCATCTGGAGAAAAGTATTAAACTTTAGCTAGAATACCGATACTTAGAATAAAAAGGAAATAAGTGCCAATTTTAGGTATTCAAAGGCAACTCAGTAAGTTGGAAGCACAGTTAGACGGATTGAAACCGATAGTTATATAGACTACTGTCTACCATGTCAGACAGTATCATTACTATCCGGTATACTAGAAGTTAAACAGCAAAATAATCCTACTTACAGTAAGTTAATTATAGATTATTTAAAATATTGTTAACGCCCTCAGCATATTATATTTACCATGGCAAGTTTCGTGACAGTCATTTAGTGTATTAAATTTATTCCGGTTGTATGGACATTGTCCGTAGTAAAACGCTCGACAACTTTCCATTTTGATATCGAAATAAAATCTGAAAATAAATGTTTTGTTTTAAAACATTACTTGGGGAATGTGTGTGCTTGTCCTCCTCCTCAGAGACTTAATAGAAATGCTATAAAAATAACAAAAAGATTTCGACGATATATGCATTCAGTATGCAGGTAAGAGATCTTATTCTTGCAAAAATTGTGGGCAAGTATCTATATTTGTGTTGAAAATCGTATTCTATGTTGAATTTTTGCTTCAAGGCAGAAAATTGTGAAACAAGTAAACTGAAAGTTAATTACCTACCACACTGCAATTATTTAATTTGTTTTGAGTGATGGAGGAGCAAAATTAAAACAATGAAACGACGTACTTTGGTATGAATATACCGCTTTCGTCACAGTCGAATCCATTTGGTTGAAACTTGCAATAAACACTTGTATTTCTTTGAAGCTCCTCAATATCATCACCTGTAATTTGCATAAAAGATTCCATCAAAGGATACCATTTTCATAAAAATATCGATTGATTTATTGGACCAATAATTTTCTCTTGTAGTTTTTATGAATAAGGAGGAAAAATATATACTTACCTACCCATTTGAAATATTGTTTCCAGATTTTTTCGGCTGGTTGATAGATCTGATGACAACGTAGTTGAAAAATTATATGCTAAGCTTGATGAAGTGTTTGGTGATATAAACTTGAAAGTAACAATTGAAGAGCTAAGTTGCGTCGTGCTTGAATATATGTCCGTTAGATTTGTTACTGATAAAGAACTTGTAAAAGTGGTGGTTTCGTACATTTCATTAGGCGGACTATCCATACTTAGTACTAGTTTTTGGTAAAAGGTAAAGGACAAAAATTTTAACAATCTTAAAATCATTCTGAAAAATCGCAGCCGAAAAGGCAGTTAAAACTCCACCTATCAAATTGCGAAATGCTCAGTCTCCATAAACCATAAAAAAACCAATAAATTACATAAGTGTATATTTCCATATTACGTTTATAAAACTATTTCGCACGTGCAGCAATAGCAGCTAAATCTTCAATGGCACGGTTCAGCGCTTGTTGTTCAAGTTCGGGTGTAATAGATTTCATGACATTCTTCAAAATCCATTCAAGCATCCATTTTTGTTGAATACGTGCTTGCGCTCTATAAAGCTCCACGTGGTAGTCCATGCGATCTTTTACTGTTTTGTAGACCTGCATCATTCTCTCCCTATAAGAAGCTTCCAGCTGCATTGCAATATTTTCTTTCTTAGCAGCCATCAATAACTGCTGACCTTCTGCTCTCCATTGAGCATCTTTAGCACTTTTGATCATATTCTCGTAAACAGCCATTTCATCGGCTCTACTTTTTTCAAAATCAGCTGCTACTGCATCTACTTCCTTATCTAATGCAGCTCCTACCGCTGGTCCGAATTTCGTTGAAGCATAGTAACACATTACAAAAATCGAGAGCCCACAATAATATTCGTGTTCCATGATGTATATTTCTTTACTGACTAGGTAGTTCGTAAGCATGATACCAAAAATATATGGACCAGTAACGCCTGTTTTAGAATGGAAAAATAGAAACCATTCTTCTGGTACGAATCCCATTCGAACTTTCCCTGGCTCTGTAGCACGTTTTAAAGCTTTAGAAGATCCCCCACTTGGACATACTGGCCCTTTCAGTGACTTTGGTGGTTCCGTCTTTGTTGGACACACTGGAGTTTTCTTCTTCGTTGGGCAAGACTTCGTATGCGCTGCTATTGTTAGTCGAGGAAGCATTGGATCTAAGCAAACTAGTTTTCCAAATTTAGTAACGCCAATGGAAAACATCTTTTAGATGTAAGTACTCGTATTTACTGAATAAAATAAAATTAATGTTTGACACTTATTTTTTCAATATTGACGTAATTTTGGCAATGAGCATTTCAGATCTGTAAAGCAAAATATATTTTTAATCTGATGTAATAATATTATTATGTACCTACTATAAAGGTTTTATACTACTTTCGCAAATTGTAATAGATATGCACTAATCTTAACACTGACACAGACTTACACTGACACACTAGTTGTATAACTAGAAGGCACATTGTGCATGGACTTTGGGACGAGGGATTCGCCCGTAAGGCCACTCCTCTGACGGGTGTCATAACCGTCATACCTTGATGCTTTAAGGCACTAATGGATTGGAATGATTCGGATTTGGAAAGAAAATACTCGTACTAATAGAAAGTTCTTACTGATTTAAGAAGTTTAGCATAGACTTAGCATACGTAAGTATATCTTATGCCCTATGGAGTTTAGTGCTTATTTGTATTGCATTTTTTTTTGTATATTTTAAAAATAGATACAGAAATCGGAATGTTTCATTTATTGTCTAATAGTGGACCTTAAATAGTAAAAAGGGCAAAAGTTAAAATCAAAACATCATTTTAATATAATTTATTCTGTTATTTAATTGTTTATCAATATGCATTACATTTTGTTATAAATAAAAGAACTATAACATAAAAGGGTACAAACGTCAACTTAGATTATCTTATTTGGTCAACATTTGTTTGCTTCGATGGTCAGAATTTTAATATGTTCTGTGGAATTAACTAAAGAATACAAATATTGCATGCAATGTATGGACGAAATGCGTATTGTGTTGAAAAAATAAAAGGTATATAGAAAAAATGTATGAAAGGAGATCCTTGGGTTACTGATTTATTGATCCACTAGTTTGAGTGACAAACAGTGCTAAGACCTACCGCTTTTGTATAATTCTGTGTCACCTGACTAAATTAAACTATTGCGTAAGTATCAGTTTATCATACTATTCTATTGTAAAGCTAAGAATGAAGTGTGAGTAAGGCGTAGTCTATTTTGTGTCTTACGTTATCGCCAAGCTACACTTGCTACTTTTGGCATGGGCGATTGGTCGCTTTTTGGAAACTAAACTCAGCGACCCAACGCTGCACCCTGCATTGAAAACGCTAAAACACGCTATTCAGCTACCACGATCATGTTCAAATAGTCACGAAATAGCGATGCAGCATCTTTAAAGTCGCTTAACAGACCGATTTCAATGCCACGTTTAGGTTGCATAAACGCCAATCACCAATGCTAAAAGTTGCAATGTGCATTGGCCGCAGCTCAAATTAAGTGTACAATGCACATCTGATCGTATTACGCTTTACTCCATTACTAAAAAAAGAGCTCTTTATTTTTTCTAAACGCGACGGATGACACAAATTCACACGAAGGCTCTTATTCTAACTATTAATATCTGTTACATAAATATGGTGTGGCCAATTTAAGGTAGACGGTATTTGACGGCTCGGAGGATTGGGTATTTGTCGCCGGTGCAGAGACCCCTAAAGTCGTCCATGGAGAGGTCCACAATGGATACACCGCCGAGGTTCTTTGATCTGCAACAAACAAAAGATTTTCATTGGGTACATTGGGTATTAATGTTTTTCTTTTGACGTTACAACGTCTAATAAAATTAATAGAATCAGGCGTTACTTTGCTGATACAGCCCGAGCCCTTTGTTCAAATAAAAAAATAATACTTTGCGGAACTCCATTGTTATAAAGTTAGGTAAAAACTACTTTGAAACAATCCGCAACCAGAACTGTCACCCGCAAAGAGTTTGGCGAAACACGTGTTGGTGGTGCTACGTATGTTGGTGTATACTTTTTGTTGTTACATGTGCATGTGTCCTATGTGGGAGGGAGGCAGGTGCTATTGCATGAAAAAGGTATACACCATCATACGTTCTGGTTGCGGATTGTTGCAAAGTAGTTTTTACCTATCTTTATAACGTCTAATAAATCGATGAACGGCGGTGCACGCACGAAAAAGACGAAAATGACTCGTGTAACGTTACGCTGATTGTAACATTCCGTTAAGGCTTGAGCGTTCAGCTTGCGCCGTTCGTCGACTGTTTATAAAGTGAAGTGAATAGTTGAAATTGTTTTCATTGTTTCGTTATGACGTTGTCACGTTAAACTATCGTCGGTAAACCGACCTTATAGACAACCATTTTTTGTTTAAGTGTTCGCAGGAGCTCATGGACTTTGACATCTACACACAACCTGGCTGATGATCGCAACATGTAAGTCCGGCTGTTTTAGCCGTCAGCCGCCGTAGGGTGCAGCTTTTAAGCTGTCTAAGTATATTCCAGCTACACTTAATTTTGATCACAAAACGGAGGTCTTGAGAGAGTCTTTGACACAAAATCCCTACTTCAAAGTGCTATGTGCACTCACTTATAAATTTGGTTATGAGAGTACGTATTTAGCCCTATGTTATAAGTCATTGCAATATGACGGTGATGAAACAAACCGTGTATGCCCGAATCAAAAATAAATTCAAAGGCATGTGATGTCCACCAACCCGAACTTGGCCGTGGTGATCTTAACCCCCCCTTTCCGTCAGTAGACTGCACTCAGCAGATTAACATAAAGGGTTTATACAAAAGAAATTCTCCTATTTCGATTTTTGGTACTTACTTGACATACATCGCCTTCTGTCCAGCAGTATCAGGGTCCTCGTAGCTCACCCAGAGGCCTCCCTCGCCATCCTCAGCAAGACGGTATGCGTATGTGCCTAAGAAAATATTCGTTCAGTTAGTCAGTTCAGAGTATACCTTCAAGTTACGTGCTTCAAAAGCTTAAGATGGGTGCTTATTAGTAAATATTTATTGACAGGACATTCAAAATTCGCATTCATTCATTCGTTAAAAATGCAAATTTTAAAATACGTACATAATAAAATAATATTGTGCTAACGAATACAGTATTCAAATTTAAAATATTGCCTTTACAGAGCGACGTTCATTAAAATACTTATGCATCAACCAATACTTCGATGTATCTACGATATCATATTATATAATTTCCATAATACTTTAATAAATATTTAAAGTGAAAATTATTTAATTAATATTTAGTGCCAATATCTAATAAATAAAACATGTAAATATTTGTAAGTATACCAAAAACCTATTGTTCGCAGACGAACCGATTCCCATTCTTATCTAAAACTACAATACTAATAAAAAGTAACATAGGATTTGGGCATTCAATACAAAATTGTCGTATTATTAAATACCACAACCAGAAGATCTTTAACATAAAAATATAAATATAATGAATGTTAGTGAAGAGCTGAAAGCTAACTATGACGGAGTACCAACCAAAAAAGTCTCCTTCCTTCGTTAAGCCCACGTCTGAAAAGTTAAATGAACCTGCTAATTCCCGCCAAGTTACAAGCATTTACGTGTGAGTACACATCTCTCAGAGTTCGACAGTCGAATGTGGAACTTGACCTTTGGGATTTGAACCAGGCGCGGTCCCAGGGAGGGTCACAGGAGACATGACCCCCTCCCCAAAATCCATCAGTCATGCGTAGATGGAAGGCGAAACAAGCCAAATTGGGACACCTCTTTCCCCAAATTTCTTAGTGACCCCCATATTTTCTTAGTGACCCTCCCCCAAATTTCTTGGCGACCCCCTCCCCCCTCAAAATTGCAGGCAACGACCGCGCCTGATTTGAACTTCAACTAAGTTTAAAGAAAGAAAGAAGTTATGAGTGTCTTTCAGTAATGGGGCATATAGCACAGTAGTCATGGTTGTAGTATGGAACATTATGGTAGTCCAAATCATCAGTGAGTCGTCAGTAATCAGTCAGTCAAGTCAGTCTGATATCCGAGTGAAGTGATGGTATATTTAAAATCTACCCTAGATTCCGTGACTTTTTTAAAATTAATAGGAAATTAAAATTGAAATAGAAAACAGTGTACGTCTCAATTCAGAAGTGCCGAAAGGAGCTATGATTATACGACCACAATAATAGCGATGAAAGCATAACAATTTATACATTTATTAACTAGGTTTTTGTGTCATTACCACTGGTCAACAACATTTTTATTTCAGTTTTCTGAAAGCTATGTGAGTTAAGAAAAAAATTACGCTTACAAATTAATAACCGTTCAGTTACAGACTATGTACAAGGGTGTTGATACTACAGTTTGCTAAACTTTTATTTGCGAGTAAAATACGCATATTAGTAAACCTTGTTGTATATCGTACCTACCTAAAAAGTTCTTCAACCCAACGGCAAAATTAAATAATTTGAAAGATACAGGTTTTATGTAGAATCTTGTTATTAGAGGCTATATTTGTTCCGTAAAGAACTCACCATATCGGTTCTTGGGGTCAGTCACCTTTCTCAGGTGTGGACGCATACCCTTCTGGTGGTTGGGGTTGATCAGCTTGGCACAGACCTCGGGGTAGCTGAGGATTCCTTCAACCTTTGTGTAGGGACCTGTGAAATATGAACATCAACCCTCTTAATATCCTTTATATTTATAATAATATATTGCACGAATCATATTCCCCCCACTTTTTACTGGAGCTAACAACTATCCTATCTACAAGTTTTGATTAAGTGCTGACTTAAGTTTTTTTTATCACTACTCAAATTTTGGTCAGAGACATTGAATGTCATGATAAATAGTAGTTATTTTAACAAATCTCTTACATTTATCGTGCAATAATCTCCTCGTTTTTTAATCTACAGCGCTCGAGAAAATGTAAGAAAATCTCTTCTTGAAGCTACCAGTTATTGCCTTCAAAGTTTCCACCGCCTATTGTTGGCAAAGTAAGAAGTTATCCAGTTTCGATTTAAATGTCACCCCAAAGAAAACTTCGAGAGCCGCGGTTGGTGACAACGTTTTGACAAACTAATTTATTTCATTCAACGTTTTAGGATCTTAACTTTAAACTTCTGCATGGAAAACTTTGGCAGAAAGTTATGGTTAGAAATTTTAAGATTCTCTTAATTTAAATCTGAAATTGCATAAATTCAAGAAGCTATGATATTAAATCTTAGAACTTTTAGTCGGCAAGTGTTATGACACGACATTTATCTGTTGACATTCCCAGTCCAAAATATGTCGCATAATTATTTCCAAATTGGACCTATTTATGCAAACCGGAACCAACCCACATATGATTATGATGATGATCGTTTTGAGAAAAAGCTGTTTAATATATTAGACAACTAATGTTTTGTGGATTGGTAAACATGTCATGAAAATGTTTTGTTCTGTCAAAATATTAAGATCATTTTGATCTTTACAGGGTCGATAGAAGGTGCAATTTTAAGCTTTTTTATGTACTTAACTCAATTTCGGCATGAGTGTGGATTGGTTCCGGTTTGCGTAAATAGGTCCAATTGTTTATTTTGTTTTTAATTGTTCACTTTACCGCCTTTGAATCTCTCTGTACTCCCTTAGGTAAGCTGGGCATTAAGCTCGCCTATTGTACCACAATATTTGGGGTTCAATAAAGTTTTTAAATAAAATAAATAAATAATATGTAAACGCAGGAAACAAATACACGCCTTGGATTGTCACCTTGGATTGCAATATTTACCAATTTTCTATGGGCAACTAACACCACAGAGAGCAAGGACCGGAAATGTCTTCGAAAAACTCGCGCGTATGTATCTCGCCGGCATTGGATTATCCACAGATTCGCAATCTTGTTAGTACACCTACCCTATACTGTGTATGCAATCTGTGGCATGCCACAACTAGTTGTAAGTAGTCACTGCAGTACAATTTCAAATTCGAGTTCTGCCCTCAGGTACCTCGAGCCCTCGTTATCTAAAATAAGACTTTATCTTCCTTGACGTTGGGACTGAGATATATCATTTTATTAAAGGATTTAGTATAAATACTAACCAGCTTCGCCAGGTCCGTCGGCGTGGAGAGGAGGAACACCAGAAAGACCACTGTCACCATCTAACTTCCACGTACGGGCGAAAGTAGGAATACCCAGGATGATCTTGGATGCAGGAGCTCCGGCTTGTAGCCTGTGGAGAAAAAAAAATTCAGCAAAACTTACAAACTGTACAAAGTCATTATTTAGTACCATTTCCACTTACAGAATACTTACTGACTTTCCGTGCTTCGGAGGGCACGTTAAGCCGTCGGTCCCGGTTGTTGTCAAGAGATAACAGAAGTCAAACCTTGTCGGAGGCCTTATGGGCGGTTTGAAAATATCCGACAGCGAGTTGGCCACTAACCTGCATATCCATCAAGCCGCATTGGAGCAGCGTGGTGGTGTAGGCTCCAGGCCTCCCCAATGATGGGAGTGACCCGTACCCAGCAGTGGGGTTCCAGCCCTAATGACTTTGACTTCGTATTACTGGGTGTATTTCGGCGTCCAGTTTCAACGAAACCAACAGAAATTAGATATAAATATAAATACTTGAATGCAATTTCATCCAATATGCAAAGATCGTATTTTGGCACAGGGAGATCTCCCGCCGGGCGAGGTGGTCATGCCCGGGGAGCGGCCGCGCTCCTACTGACTCAATTCGGAGCTTGTATATATGGTAGGATATTCCGAAAACTTCGATAGCGTGATTCAGGAAGCGGATAGCGGAAGGTCGCTACATCACCCCCTGCTCAGACCGGAGGTCGATGACTTCAGTAATCCAAGTGTAGTCTTCGCTTACAAGCGCCTGGAATGCCCTCTATCTGCGGTGAGTCGAGATGTGAGGGTGCAGACCTTGTGTAGCCCTCCGTCCTCGGTGAGTCGGGATGTGAGGGTGAAGCGAAGAGTGGAGATGCCCTCTATCCACGGTGAGTCGGGATGTGAGGGTAGGATGTGGAGGCGAGTAATGGCTACTCAAGCCGTCCATGAAGTCCTTGGAGGCAGCTGTGTCAGGAACAGGAAGCGTGTACACGGTACGCTGCGATGAACCTGACGAGCTGGTGAAGTGATGCTGCAGTCCATCCAGGGTGTGAAGGTGCGACTGATAAAGTTCAGAAGGGACGTATTCTTGTCCGGGGTCACCAGTTTGGCAAAGGGAGATCACCCGCCGGGCGAGGTGGTCATGCCCGGGGAGCGGCCGCGCTCCAACTGACTCAATTCGGAGCTTGTATATATGGTAGGATATTCCGAAAACTTCGATAGCGTGATTCAGGAATACCCGTGGTGCCATCTCTTGATGAGTAGCGTAAGGTCGCTACATCACCCCCTGCTCAGACCGGAGGTCGATAACTTCTATCCATGCTTGAGTAATCTTCGCTTACAAGCGCCTTGAATGCCCTCTATCTGCGGTGAGTCGAGATGTGAGGGTGCAGACCTTGTGTCGCCCTCTGTCCACGGTGAGTCGGGATGTGAGGGTGTAGCGAAGTGTGGAGATGCCCTCTATCTTCGGTGAGTCGAGATGTGAGGGTAGGTTGGAATGTGGAGGCGAGTAGAGTGGGTACTCGAGCCGTCCACGACGTCGCAGGAGGCAGCTTGATCAGGAACAGGAAGCGTGTACATGGTGCGCTGCGATGAACCTGACGAGCTGGTGAAGTGATGCTGCAGTCCATCCAGGGAGTGAAGGTGCGACTGATGAAGGTCAGAAGGGACGTATTCTTGTCCGAGGTCACCAGTTTGGCAAAGGGAGATCTCCCGCCGGGCGAGGTGGTCATGCCCGGGGAGCGGCCGCGCTCCAACTGACTCAATTCGGAGCTTGTATATATGGTAGGGTATTCAGAAAACTTCGATAGCGTGATTCAGAATACCCGTGGCGCCATCTCTTGATGAGTAGCGTAAGGTCGCTACATCACCCCCTGCTCAGACCGGAGGTCGATAACTTCTATCCATGCTTGAGTAATCTTCGCTTACAAGCGCCTTGAATGCCCTCTATCTGCGGTGAGTCGAGATGTGAGGGTGCAGACCTTGTGTCGCCCTCTGTCCCCGGTGAGTCGGGATGTGAGGGTGTACCGAAGTGTGGGTGGAGATGCCCTCTATCTTCGGTGAGTCGAGATGTGAGGGTAGGTTGGAATGTGGAGGCGAGTAGAGTGGGTACTCGAGCCGTCCACGACGTCGCAGGAGGCAGCTTGATCAGGAACAGGAAGCGTGTACATGGTGCGCTGCGATGAACCTGACGAGCTGGTGAAGTGATGCTGCAGTCCATACAGGGAGTGAAGGTGCGACTGATGAAGGTCAGAAGGACGTATTCTTGTCCGGGGTCACCAGTTTGGCACAGGGAGATCTCCCGCCGGGCGAGGTGGTCATGCCCGGGGAGCGGCCGCGCTTCTAATGACTCAATTCGGAGCTTGTATATATGGTAGGATATTCCGAAAACTTCGATAGCGTGATTCAGGAAGCGGATAGCGGAAGGTCGCTACATCACCCCCTGCTCAGACCGGAGGTCGATGACTTCAGTAATCCAAGTGTAGTCTTCGCTTACAAGCGCCTGGAATGCCCTCTATCTGCGGTGAGTCGAGATGTGAGGGTGCAGACCTTGTGTAGCCCTCCGTCCTCGGTGAGTCGGGATGTGAGGGTGAAGCGAAGAGTGGAGATGCCCTCTATCCACGGTGAGTCGGGATGTGAGGGTAGGATGTGGAGGCGAGTAATGGCTACTCAAGCCGTCCATGAAGTCCTTGGAGGCAGCTGTGTCAGGAACAGGAAGCGTGTACACGGTACGCTGCGATGAACCTGACGAGCTGGTGAAGTGATGCTGCAGTCCATCCAGGGTGTGAAGGTGCGACTGATAAAGTTCAGAAGGGACGTATTCTTGTCCGGGGTCACCAGTTTGGCAAAGGGAGATCACCCGCCGGGCGGGGTGGTCATGCCCGGGGAGCGGCCGCGCTCCAACTGACTCAATTCGGAGCTTGTATATATGGTAGGATATTCCGAAAACTTCGATAGCGTGATTCAGGAATACCCGTGGTGCCATCTCTTGATGAGTAGCGTAAGGTCGCTACAGTATGACGCAGTTATCTTAATATATATATTTCTTGTGTGCGTGTGTATGTCACTGAACTCCTCCTAAACGGCTGGACCGATTTTAATGATTTTTTTTGTGTGTGTTCAAGTGGATTCGAGGATGGTTTAGATTCACAATTTGTTCCCCTGGAAATTGTTTTTTTATTTCTTTTATTTATAATTAGTTTCCCATATAAATTGTTCCTACCTGTCAAACGTTTGTATTTCGTGCCGTGTCGTTCTAAACTTTGACACAGTCAGAATTACAGGAAAGTTCGTATGTCACTATTTGTTTTATATTTTTGTTTGACAGTTACATGAAATCTCTTTAAGATAAATGATAGGAAAACAAATCCTCTTTCATTACTTTTAAGGCAGGACAACGTCTGCGGGGTCCACTAGTAATATTTTATTATTTGGCTCATACAGATAAAGTGTCAACCCTTGTACACTGCGGCCGGTAAATGATCTACCTATTCAATCTGTTGTATCCAAGCCCCTCATTTATATCTAATTCCCCAGGAAGGTGCACTTAGGATCCAGATATTTGACATCATCAGATGTGATCAGGCAGGCGAAGAATTGAACTTTTCTGCTGTAAGTGAGTGCTGAATTAGTGTGGAATGCTTTGGGCTGTAACCATTTTTACGTGCCACTGCTAGGCACGGGTCTCTTCTCGGAAGGCTCAGAGTCTAACTTCACTACACAGCTTCCATGCGGGTTGATTGAGATACCATTTCAAATTAAAAAAACAACATACCAGTAAGTGACAGCAGCGTCAGCGTTCAACAGTGGGTTGCGGTCTTGAGCGGTGTAGATAGGCGCGGCGTAATCGGCCTCTTTAGGGTTCCTCTCCGGGGTGTTGTAGTCGTAGGCATCCAGGTTCACGATGTCCACCAGGTTGATGATGGCGGGCACGTCGTAGTAGACTGCGGATAGAATTTAAGGTTTTAAATATGTCACGACGAAGCAAGCCAGTGTACTCTCAAACTACGAGTATTTGTAAGGGTAAAACGGATGACCGTTGGTGGCAAAATATCAAGCACGATTCCTTGCTTTGAAACACGAAACACGTTTAGTTGTCAGTCTCGGTTGTTATTAATAGTTAGTAATCGCCTTGTGGATGAAATTATTGGTACTTTGAAAACATCCGACAGTTTGTTCTCTACTTATCTGAATCGGAGCAGCGAGGTGAAGTAAGCTTATAAAAAGGGTTGCAAACTTGTATTGCAAGCTTTTTTGTTTATCAAATTAACAGCACTTAGACCTCCGTAGACCTCCTACATTGCACTAAAGGCCAGCTAGCTGAAGTGGCAGTGGGCCGGTTACATCTGTCCAGCTCTTGGAGTGGAGACCACGTTTAGGTAAACGGGGGGTAGGACGCCACTCAGCGAGGTCGCGAGACATCTGCTTGAGGCGGCGGAAAGCAATTGGATGCGTAAAGCCGAACACTGGGCTCAATGGCACGCCTTGTAAGAGGCCTTTCTCCAGCAGTGGACTGATAAAGGCTGAAGAAAGAGAGAAATATCTACCGGTTGATAAAGACTTCCGTTCTTATTTTCCCCTCTTCATTCACACATATTCTACAAATATAGGTATTTTTTTAAATGTAAACAAATAAAAATTACGACTGACTTGAAGCGTTAACGTTGGGCAGAACAGTGATGGAGAGCTGCATGTTGGGCTTGACGCTGAGAGCTTGCTTCATCTCGCGGACAAGTGCGGTGAAGCCTTCGCGGTGTTCCGCCTCCTTCTCGTCCACCGGGGTGGTGCCGAAGGTCTTCTTGATGCCGTGCCAAATTGATCCTGGGAATAAGGAAAATAGATGAGTAAGAGAATGACTAAGAAAAATAGACAAGTAAGAGATTATTTTGTCGATCTTGTAAATCGATTTTTTAGTTTTTCAAGCGACGTGGCTGGTCTTCCGAACTAGTAAACATCTGCTCGGTAACGTCGTTAGCATGATCCAGAAAACATTAGGTACAGAACAACTCCGTTAACTTAATCAAAACAATAATAGACGACATACGACATAGAGATAGAGAAACAGAATTTTTTGCACTTATTTTCGTTACAAATTTTATGTTTGATTGATCCATATTTATTTTCTTTCATAAACTATTCTTTATTACTATCCGTGCGAATAATTTAAATCTGCTTGGCAGCCCGCTACGGATCAGATATTTTTATCAATAACACGTCCATTGTCTTTTCCAATATCTTTGGTCCGTTAAGACCGGTTCATTAAAAGTACATTACTATCTGCTTGTGCTTTTGTTCTGCGTTACTTTTCTCAAAACACGCATTATATCAAGTTATTTACGCAGTGAAATGCATGAATCTTTCGATTGCGTTGACGGAGAAGTTAGATTACACAGCGAACGTCTTAGTATATCACACCAAGGAGTAACTGCAAGCCATTTCAAGAGCAAGCTAAGTTTACTTTATTTCGCCTGAACACCCCGGATTGCGCTGTCAGATTTTCTCGACTCAAGGGGTTTCTTTGCCTTTGTTTGAATAGGATACAGAGTTCAAGTTTTGTACATGCAAAAACTACAACGGTGTTTGTTCCCAAAAGATTTAGGGGTGGTAAAAAGCATATCATCTATTTATTATACCATTTATTATTAACTTTATTTCACGAATTAGCAGAACTTGACACCGATTTATATCGACAGAATGCAATAAGGCGTTTATATGTATCGTCTTTTAAAACAATACGAGCAAAAGAAATTTCTCTAGATATCAGGCAGTTCTGTAATGCTTACAAAGATTTTCCATAATAGGCGTGTACCTTCACTTACTTGCCTTCATGACTACTATAACTTGTGCGCTTTGTACTTAACAGCGTATCTTATGATTTGGGATATCGGAATTTGTCCCCTTATAGGTATTTTCTGAACATAATACGAGGAAAAGATTCGCATGAGCCTTTTAGGCTCACTTTAGGTATTTTGGACAAGGCCCACTCAATAAAATGATAATAATATGACATTTTTAATAGGCTGCTGGATAGCCCCCATTTAACAAAGTGGTGTTTTTAATACAATATTTAAAGTGATTCTGTATGATCCTAATGGACTCCATTATTACCGTATGTTTCATAATGGACGTTAAGTGACAGCGACATTCAGATGTAGGTATAAAATCCCTTTATCATATCACCCTTGAAAAGAGATTTTTAGGAAGGGATTTTGTATTGTTTACCTTCTCCTCAATATCTGTCAGCTTTTAAATTTTATTATAAAAATATAAATTAAACCGTAATTTTCGTGTCACTTAACCTCATTTTCGCTCCAAACAAGGTTATTTTTGTAGAGTCTACGTTGTATCCCAGAAATCCACTTTGATTTAAAATACTAAATCCTCAATAGCTTTTCTTACCCCAGGTGGAGCGGATCTTCTTAGGCTTGATCCTTGCGAATTGCCACGCGAGGTCAATGCCGTCAAAACCGTGTTGTTCGGCTAACAGGACACCAGAGTTCACGAAGGCAGTACGGGCCTGCGGCGATTCCAGCTGTAAAAGAACATGTTCTATTAGTAACAACATAATTGAGAAGGTTTCCAACAACTCTTCGTTGCTACAATGTGAATTGGTCTTCAATTGAGAAATTGCTAAGTAGCCAACCTTGAGCTGGATTCAATTAAGTACATAAATTTATCAGAAGCGATAACCGAGTGGAAAAATCATCAGTCGCTAACATAGGGATCCTGATATCAGTCATCAACGCATGTGCGTTGCGTCTGCGTCTTCGGTAGAGGTGTGTATACACAGCATGTACATATATTGCTGTTCTACTATGAGGAAACACATTCTAATATTTCATTACACTTTTTCCATCACCCCAACAAATATTTCTTGAAGACATGGTGTCCACCAAATCGAACTTGGACGAATTTTTGGCCTTGATTACCTTTCAAATTTTAAGAGGAACGAAAGAGTCAAAGTAAAGGGCAAATGCCCAATAGTGGGACATAAAAGAAGGAGCAGATTTTCAAAATTCCATAAACTGTACAGTGCAATATGGATTGAGGCCTAAAACCTACAATCCACAATTTGACAAGCAAACTGTGTCCAACGAAAGAATATTAAAAATGTTGTAGACTTTGACTTACCAGTAGGTTGTATTTCTGTTCCTCCTCCTTATCAACATCGCCTCCAACAGAGAGAAGGACCTTCAGAGCGGGGTACTTGGTCTTGAAGTTGGTGATGGCGCGGTAGTTCGCGTGGCTACGGTCTACGTCCAGGTTTTCATTGAGCGGCACCATCTTGTACGTGTCGGGCTGGATGCCAGCATATCCGTAGACCAAGTGGGTGCAGAAAGACAACGCTGGGTCCAGGTCCAGAGGCAGCATGCGCGCTTGAGCTGGATAAATACAACCCTCAACTTTATTACGATTACAGAAAGTTCTTGAATTCTAAATTATTGGAAGAATTTATTTTTAACTTATCATAATTAGGTATTGAACTTATAAATGATGAAAGAATGAAACTGTTGATTTTACGCAACGTTTAGTGGTCGCTAAAGCCCATTGCCCATTGAAGCATGCATGGCTCGGTGGCTAGCGTAGAACGCAAGCGGTCTATGCAGCTAAGCCAAACGAGGGTGCAGGATGGGTGACCGTTAGTGGCAAAAAAATTCATGCGCGTTTCCATGCTTCGGAAGGCACGTTAAGCGGTCGGTCCCGGTTGTTATCGATAGATAACAGTCGTTAAACCTTATCGGAGGTAGTTTAAAAACATCCGACAGCGGGGTGCACTAACCCGCATCTCCACCGATGGAGTGGTGTTGCTCCACAACGCTGATCCAGGCCTCGCCACTAAGGGAAGGAAGGGAAGTAAGGAAGGCCTGGAGTTTACTCCAACATGATTCATTGCTACTCGTAATTCATTGCTTCTCGTAATTGGTGGAGGTGCGGGTTAGTAGCCAAACCGCAGTCGGATATTTTTAAACCGCCCATAAGGCCTCCGACTAAGTAAATTGTCTATTACAACCGAGACTGATGGCTTAGCATTCTAACTTCAAAGCGCGGAAATGCGCATGAAATTTTTGCGGTCACCCATCTCACACCCGAGCGCACCCATTTGGCTTAGCTGCGTAAATATGCTTATAATTTAGTTACTTTCATCGTATCTTTTAAAGCCTTTTCTTTGCTCTGTGATAGGTACATAGATATAGATGTGATAGCTACTCTGTAAGAAAGCTAGCTATTGTATACCCCATATTTTAAAACAGGGCTGAAGTTTTTCTCCGTAGGCTCTTTTCTTCCGCTCAGCATTGCCTAAGCGCACCCAGAGCAGACAGAACAAAAAAATAACGTTCACTAAGAGTTTGTAAAGGAACCGTAAGTACAGTGAATAAAGAATATTTCATTTCATTGAATGTAAAGAGTAAAATAGCTTTGGATAAATTGTTTAATTTACTTTATCCTCGTTACTCATACGGGCTGAAAACAACGGACAAGTAATGATAGTTAATCGGCTTGTAGGTGTGAGATCATGTGAACTCCGTATTAGGCTTAGGTCACACTAGAATACAACGGTTAAAAAAATCTGAAACCAACACTATTCAACATTAATTTTTGTAACTTTTTATGTCCCACAGTTGTACACAATCCTCCAGTCAGAAATTGAGATTGATTTAGGCCATTGAGGCGTCCCTGGCCCTTTTTTTGGTATCGGGGAGAAACCTTCAAAGAGCACCTTGGTACAGGATACCGGGTTATGTGAGATTTGTACCGGTCTGAAACCCCCTCGGTGGCCCGGCTCTGCGCTTGGGGAGGACTTCGGGATCTCCAGTGGAACGCACCGGTGTCCTTCACGCGCGGCGCCCCAGAACGGGCCCATTCTCGGGAGAACAGACACGCTCTCCTGCACTTTCCGATGCTTACGGCGGCATGCGGCCACGCACACACCGTTTTTTCTTTGGTTCAGAAACGTAGTAGGTATATAATAAATCTATGGTTCAGAAGGCGACCTAAAAGCAAAGCCGCGTTTGGCCTCAACTTGGACTCAGCCTAACAGAGTTCCATTGTTTCCGCTATTAACCACTTGAGGTGCTAGTTACGTCATCATCATTGTGGGAAGAAAGATCCAGGGCTGGCTCCATATCTTATTTCATTTAAAATAGATATAGATGTTCTATGTCACGAAGTCCATTCAGCTATGAATGTTGTAAGGCGGGCACATACACATTGTTTTAGTGTGCGTAGTCTCGAGAGCTCTCAGTGTCGAGTAAGGTCAGCATGACAACGAAATGTAGAAGAGTTTTGTCATATTTTAAAGGTTTTATTTTTAATGACAGAGGTGTTCAGATTTTTTTGCCAACGCTTCAAAAGCTTCCAAGCGCTTTGTCAGTACATACACATCACTAACACTACTACAACTAGAGCCGATCGGACTTCGTGAAATAAAATATCTTGATATAAATAAAATATATCGACGACCTGCGTGGCGCAATGGTTACCATTCCGGACTACCAATCGAAGGGTCCCGGGTTCGATTCCCGTCGAAACAGAAATTTGAATGATGAGTTTAAATTTCTGATCTCGGTCTGGGTGTTTGTGTTTCCGTCTTTGTGTGTGTCTATGGTACTCACGACACAGTGTATATGTATCCTACCTTGGGGCTTTGAGTGTGAATCGTTATTATTATTATTATAAGGAGGCTTATCTCTACCAATCACCATTGGAGCAGCGTGAGGAGTAAACTCAAGGGCTCCCCAATAACGGAGAGACTCGAACAGTGGAACGCAAAAAGTTGCAGCCAACTATGCTACCTAATTATAAGCTAAAGTCGGTTAATTTTCAAGATGACTTTTAAGCCACTATCAAACTGACGTGAATAAAATTGTATACCAAATATAGCTTCATTATTATCCAAAATGCAGATAACACATTATCGTCGTTAGTATGGTATGCGTAATATAAATAATATATATAATATAATAAAAGTAACTACTACGCCTCTATACCTAATAAAGTAATGTGGCGTAATACATAGTTACTACATGAACACTATTTGCAATAACACCAATAATGAGTGTTACTAAAAAACAAAAAATTCATTACTGAAAATGATGATGTCAGTTTTCTAACATAAATTTGACAAAACATCATTGTCAGAACAAACTTTATAAATTTTTCTTAGAATTACGTAAAAAATTACGGCCGTACCTCAATTATCATTATGTTTTTAAGAATGTCTCGTGTGTGAAATGCATTACTACACAAATTTAATAACTAGAATTTCTGTAAAAAATATATAAATATTTGCCGGTAAATTAGTTGTCAACCCTGGCAAGATGTTATAAGGAAAATGTTGTGAGTTTAAAGTAACAAGCCTTGTTACTCATCTAGTTAAGAGAGAAACACCGGTTTTTAACCTAAAGCTAGCTCATATTTTGATGGATAAAATACAAGGGCAAAGCAAGTATGAAAAAATACTGAAAATCTAAAACTATATACCTACACATAAGTTATGACGCATAAAAATTTGTAACAATACATTATAATTGAAAGGATTACTATGCAAGACTAGTCTTGAGAATTCTATGAAACGATGCCATTTGGTGGTTAGTGCAAATACGTGAGTGCAATTTTAAGGTAGCACTGGGAAAACCGACTCTGTTGATGTTATCTGATTTCATTTGATAAAGCAAATCGAATATTGAATGAAGGCTAAACTATTTATGTCTTTATCGCTTGGCCAACTTGTCTGTATTTCCTCTATACTCACATTGCATTGTAATAAAATAGTATACCTATTTCATTACAAGTGCGGAAAGGCTGGCATTGCAAGGAGTTCCGACAAGTCTACCCGAGCCGAGGCGCAGCCGAAGGTGAGGGTTGACAGTCGGAACTCCTTCAATGACGGTTCCGCACGTGTATTGAACAACTATTTTTAATACAGTTGCGAAAAAATGAAGCAATTTAATAAAATAATAAAAACTCGCAAAGAACATTTTTGAAAAATGGCGCCAACCGTAAAAGAATACCTATATCATAAGAATAAATAATATATTTATTCTTATGCCTATATGCAGAGTTTTTTTTTTTGTTTTCTTCACCCATTCTGGGTAGGCAAAGGGAACTATGCCCATACAGCCAAATCTTCAGTAGGTAGATTTATTGAAATGAAATATGAAATGAAAATGTTAATGAGATGAAATTAAATGAAACCTAACCTAACTCATTGAATCAAATCATTAAATCTGATATTGAAACAAATTAGTAGCTTCTTTTTAGAAATATTTGCATGAATCATAAAAACTTCTAAAACTTCGTGGTTGGTTGACATTATTTTGAAAGTTGGGAAAGAGAACGCACGAGTGCGGAAAAGGTAAAGAAAAAGCACGAGTGTGTGTGTAATAGCCCACTTCCCGCACGCTATACGTCCCTGCAATACGTCACTTTATGAGCAACTGTATTAAAAAGAACTTATCGTTTTCCCCATAATATTTTTACTAACTAAACAGTTAAGGTCAATAATGGCATAATATTATGATGAGTGGGCAATCTCAGCTGCAACGGAAACATAAATTCAATTCAGATTTATTTTTTGTATAAATATGTATCTGACGACCCGTGTGGCGCTATGGTTACCATGCTGGACTGCCAATCGAGGATTTCCGGGCTCGATTCCCGACGAAACAGACACAGTGTATATATTCCCTACTGTGGGGTATGAGTGTGAATCGTAATAAAATAATATCTTTCTTTGCCAATATACAATAAGGATTGATTACGTTACCACTTTTTATTGTTTACAAGTTTTAATTTTAGCTTATACTAGCAGCCGCCCGCGACTTCGTCCGCTTGGACTTTGGTGTTAGGGACGATTATGTCGGACGGGCATGGTCGATCTTGACCGATTAAATTATCTCACAGAGAGATCGCCTCGACCGAGAAGTTCAAGTTTGCTTTAAGCACATATTATGACATTATGAGGCGCTGTGTTGGAAGATCATTATAATAGGCATGATGACACTATTAAAGAATCAGAGAATAAACGGTTTTACAGAAAAATATATGCTAAAAAAGTTCTAAAATATGATCCCGTTTTAATGTAAACATTAAGATTAATAAGATTTTCAATAAAATAAAAGTATTAAATACAGCAATGGGCCATGTTATCTGAAACGCCAATCAAAAGAAATGACGTCACGTCTCAGTTAATGTCATCGTGTTGCTTGAAGTTTGACGAGCAAGCCGACGCCATGACACCTACGAGCGTTTTCGCGCTTAATTCAAATTACATAGCAGAAAATACATTAATTTACTTTAAAAGTTGAGTTTATTGCTGAAATAAACCTTTTTTCGAAACTAGGAAATGTGTACCTACAATAAGGAAAGGTATTTAAAAATCTGTGATCATGCCCATTGTTGAAAAACAACTTGCGGCATGTTACACCAATTTTCAATGGCGACTCGCTGATTTCTTCTCAAGCCCGGGCAGCACGTTAGGGATCCCTGCCGTGTGCTTCTATCGAGGGCCACAAAGATGTTCCCAATCTTTGGATGGGAGACCTGGCCCGTCGTGCTCATCTTCTTTTAAAAGAAGGTCGCCTTTTTTTGTTTCCTATCGGATTTGAGAGAGCCGGTGAGAAGAAGCTACCAGGGGTCCAGCGTGGAAAAGGATATTTCTTATAAAGTGTATGATCTATATGTTTTTTATAAAGCTAATACGTATACAAGGAATAAAAAGCAACCTTATTTTTAACCACTTTTTTATTCCTATCATTAACAATTTTTCTGTGCAGAATAATTAAGACATTTCAATCTTACCATATAACTTTTTACATAAAATGGTGAATAACTGGGTCAGATTTTTAGGCAAAATTGTTATTTATAATTTAGTTAGTCACATAGAAAGGTTAAAAACCGGTACAACAATGGGCATGATGACAGATTTTTAAATACCTTTCTTTATTGTAGGTACACGTCTCCTAGTTTCGAAAAAAAGTTTATTTCAGCAATAAACTGAACTTTTAACGTAAATTAATGTATTTTCTGCTATGTGATTTGCATTAAGCGCGAAACGCTAGTAGGTGTCATGGCGTCGGCTTGCTCGTCAAACTTCAAGCAAAACGATGACATTAACTGAGACGTGACGTCATTCCTTTTGATTGGTGTTTCAGATAACATGGCCGATTGCTGTATTTAATACTTTTATTTTATTGAAAATCTTATTAATCTTAATGTTTATATTAAAACGGGATCATATTTTAGAACTTTTTTAGCATATATTTTTCTGTAAAACCGTTTATTCTCTGATTCTTTAATAGTGTCATCATGCCTAATCGCGGATAAGGACATTATACAAACATGCGGGTCGAAAACACAAAAAAACTTCTTTTAAAAAAACATTTGTAACATTAACGATTAGATACAAGGCTGAGGCTATTAAAAGGTAGGTAAACCAAGATAAATGTTAAAATACAGTGTTTGGGTAATTTTTGTAAACAGCGAATTTATTCACCAAATTCACTTAAATGTTAAGTCATTTGACCTCGGTCATTCTGCGTAATCTTAACACACCTTGTAAAGCATCATTTACGCATATGTAATGTTATTATTTATGTTACATCAAATAAATAAGCAACAAAAAAATCTAATTTTTATATTTATTTCTTTATTTATGAAACACGTAATTGTAACGTTATAATAAATTGTTCAAACAAAAATATAAATAAACTTGAACTAATAGAATAATAGAGTAAAGTAATAAAGTAATTTAAAAAAAATCATTAAGATGACCCATTGTCTCGCGCATTTTGCTTATGCTATAGGCACTAATGCTATTAGAGCGAAAAAAAGTTGTATTGGAGCGTGTAAACATAAATATTTTCATATAATCATTGGATTATCGGGTTACAATGGTTAATGGTATGTTATTTACTTACAAACTCTAGTTATATTTGTTTCCATAGTAGGGACTATACAACAGGCATTTTAGGTTAATGTAGGAGTTAGTCCATTCGTCTAACAGAAATACGTGCTCATACGACCGATTTATATCAGATACCCTGGACCGCAAAAAGAACCAACGTGTCCATTCTGAAAGAATTAAAGACTAGGCCGTCATCCATCTGTCTCCGCCGTACCCTCGAATACTTCGGTCACATCGCACGGAAAAATCCTGATAATCTGGACATACTCATAGCCACTGGCAAGATTGAAGGAAGAAGACCGCGCGGTCGCAGCCCGACACGTTGGTCTGATCAGATCCGCACCTCAATTGGTACCCAGATGCTCGAAGCTCTCCACATCGCTACAGATCGCACGACATGAAAGGATAAGTTAAGATCTGTCCAAACTAATACAATTGGCACATCCTAGACCAAAGGTCACGACCCTCAGCATTGAGGAAACGACGCGAGGAGGAGGAGGAGACGGTAGATTCAAATTAAAAATCTCTATAATTTTAATTATCAAGACTAGGTGCTCTTAAACTGCTCATCAAATATAGTCGTTTAACATACTTATATACCTATAAGGTTAATGCTCTGAATAATAATTTATATAATTCGAAATAATAGTTCATAATAATAAATTTCTACAATATTATAAAAGTTCTAGAACAGTTGTTTACTGGATGCTTATATCGGTCTTGACCGTTGATATAAGGTCAAGTCTTGTTCTAGATAGCTTATTGTCAGAACAACTTATCGCAACCGTACAATAAATTAGGTACCTCTTTATATCTTTGTTTTATTAAACTAAAGCAAATTGTGACATTCATATCAGCTAGGTACTCTGTAGATTATTTAAATCGTTTTTCAGTGGCGGTCGGAAATGTAGTACCTATTAAAGCTTTGTGTTGACCTTTTCGAAAAAATTTATGCGTCTTACGTAGGTATAAAGAGATGTTTTTAAGATTACTCGTTACAAGGTTTGTTCGGAATTGTTCTCACCTTGTAATAACACAAATAACATTATGTTTAGAGGAGAATAGCCTATGCCATTTTGTATATTGAAATACCTTATAAAAAACTAAAAACTCTTAATATAAAATTGTATGGCTATTAGTAGTATATAGTACTAGTAGGTATAACTTTTATCATTAGATTCCATTTCTGTCGTTAAGTACTCGTAACAGTTCTAAAAATTCGTAAATTTGTTGAAAATGTAGGAATTGAAACCGTTTTTTGTATGTGCTTTTGTCATAGTTAGTACCTAGGTATTTTTAATTGTAGAGAAATTACAATATAAGCTAGAATTACAATTACCTAGATAGGTAGTATAAACCATAATAAATAGGTATTCTAAGTACCTAATGTAATATGTTCATGATTTTGCAAAACATCAGTAAATGAAGATTGTATGGACATTCAAGATTGTTAAGATCTATTGAAAACTATTTACCACACAAATAATAAAAGCTAATGTTTAGTATGCGTCACACATGAGCGGTGTAACCACGTGATGAACATGAGAAATGATTTTATCAGGTCAATATAGATAGCCCTGTAATTACCATTTACATTTTCTACAAATTTTTAAAGTATAAACCTATAACCGAGTAGGTAGGTATACTCGAAAGTAGCTCTGTTGTATGGCTGTATAATGTTAATAATTATAAAATTTTAATGAAACCAGAATTTACTAGTACGTAGAGAACCTAATTAGATTTTATTTATTTATTGAATATTGAATGTCGGATTTGGATACCGTTTTAATAGCAAAATGTTGACAATTATTTTCTTCCCCTTCATCACAAAACGGTTCATCGGAAAAAATGTAGGTAGGCACAGGGGATCCATTAATTTAAAAAAATCGTATTCTCTATTTAAGTACTCAACTTGAATGTATAACAAAACTACTAGTATAAAAATCCTAACGCAGCACAGAAATAAAATAAAGCGCAAGCGCAGATTGAGTATAGTTTACTTTTCTTATTTCAATGTCAACCAAGCCAATTTTATTGGCACTTTGAAAGGATCGAACATTCTACTGCGTTTATAGACCGAAACTATCAAAGAAATCTATTATACTGTTTTTATGCTGCACAAAAAATTAACGAGACATCTAAAAACATTTTAGATGTACCAGTATTATTAATTTTATGTACATACTTAATAACCTTCCTTCTGAAGCAGGGGTAAATAAAAGCTTGTGCACACCGGCTTATCATATAACTATAAGCCGTACAATAAGAAATATATGTTTTAAATTTCATAATAATCATAATAGTAGGTATATTCGACGATACGACAAAATATGACATACAAATCATGCTAATGCGCATGGCACGCAGACGTCGACAGTACTATAAAAAATGACGGTTATTATTTTAATTCGCCCATACCGGTATTGATTATATTTCAAAGGTCATAAAACTTTAGATGGATGCGTAAATTAAAAAAAATATAAACATACATAGGTAGGTTGATGCAGATTATGCACAAGAAAGATTAGGAGAAAGTATCATGAACACCACAAAAGATTTAATGGTGCGCCGAAATTCGCTTTATCTCTAAACCGCTCAGCAATTCAAAAGGTACTTACATTCTCTGACATAACTCTTGCTGTCATAGTAGCAGACGACTTTGCTGGTGGAGACAGGGGTCGCGACGGCGACCGCCAGAGCGGCTAGGAAGGCTACAAGAACCCTCATGTTGAATTGCCAGTGACTGATCGCCACGGAGAGTGTGAGGCGAATGAAGTCTCAGCCCACCGCGCTCACCAACACACGATGACCGCAAGAAGGTCAAAGATTAATTGACAACTGTGACACCGAAGCGTTATATTATTTGTTTCGACGCAAGATTATCTGACGCCCTCAGGTTCGGGTATTTCCTTGGATATTGTAAGTTTAACTGATTTGATTCTTAAGTATTTAATAAACTTTAAGGAATGTTGTTGAAAAGACTGATCTTTAGGAAATTCGGGGTTACAAAGAAAAAAATAGAAAGACAAACACTTGATATAAAATCGGTACATTTGTATTACTTAGGGATATACGTATATACTTACTTAGTAATTACTCCACCAACCGGCATTGGAGCAGCTAAGTGAAGTAATGAAAATGAGGAGAGACCCCTGCCTAGGAATGGGACGCTAAAGAAGGTAGCTTCCCAGCCTTAGTCTTTATCTAAGTAAGTAAAAATAACATAAACATAAAAAGCACATAACATTCGGTATAACTTGAGAGATTCTTTGGAGAAACAATGAAAAAAAGTATTAGACGAACAGTCGATATAAAATCGCCAAACGTGGATATATATACTATATACATATCCACGTAGGTACTTAGTAGGTATAGCTATTCTGAAGTACAGTATAATTCTTGAGAGCACGACAGATGTTTGAGATTCGTCGGAGAAATAAGGAAAAGAGTATCGATAAATCAGTTAATAAAAACAGCTTCAGTACTTGAAATTTATAAAGAGAAAAAAATATTAAGCAATATGAAGAATTTAAAATAGGTAACACTGATGACTAAACTAATAAGTACTTTGTTGCGGGGATATAATTATTAAAGTTCTATTTTTGTATTCTATCTATCTAATCTGTATATCAAATCAAAGGCCAACCGGGTCCGCCAGCCTGTTATTAATTATTATTAATTTAATATCCTTTTTCGAAACAAGTTTCATAGACGTGACTGTGTCATATAAAAACATTAGTACCTGGACGACCGAGCGTTGCTCGGATGAAAACAATTATTTTCTTAGTTTAATTTATTTATTTATATTAATAATTATTTATATATTTATATTAATTTCAAACGAATCACTCATTTGCTTAGTGTTACTTAACCGCGATGACTAAAATATCCCAATAAAAAAAAATATTTTCACAAAAAATAAATGCAATATGGTTTTTGCTTTGAATATTTGTATAGCTTTGAACCCGGATCTCTAGTTCCGCAGTCAGCCCACGTAACCATTAGGCCAAGGTAGTTTTAATTCTATAAATGAATTTTTTATAGGGCTCTTTCAAATCGACATTGTCATTTCTTTGAACGTCGGATTGGCGGATGGCGTTTGAGGTAATACTCTCGAATCTCTAAAACACCAATAGACGTCAGGAAGAGTTTACTTTTCAGTTTATTTATGTTGATCATCGCTAAAAATATTTTTTTATAATTTAAAATTTCTAAAAAATAAAACCTAGCTGGTTCGATTTATCACCCCCGAAACCAGGGTACTAAATATCCGATTCGCACTCGCAATCGGACTAGCGCATGAAGGGTTCCGTACCATTTCTATGATAACAAAAAAAATATTGCATATGAACCCCCTTTAAATAAGTATTTTATTTATAAAGTGAATATATCTTATGAAAATTTCACCGGTCTCGTTATCACGGTTCATGAGATACTGACAGACAGACGGACAACGGATGGAGGAACTTTTGCATTTTTTTCTGAATCATAATAACGTTAGTAAGAAGACGTGAATAGATGCAATTCAAACCACCACATGTATGCCAATGCAAAATTCAAACGGCGAACAAAATTTATAGTAGGCATAATACACACAACGATTTACTCTATGACGATACGATGATCTCACTGGCCAGCAGTCTACAAAACATTTTTAAACAACTACCTCTTTAATGTTTTATTGCCTCTGTGATTTGTACTCCTTACCCGTCTCCAAACCAGCGCTTGACTCTTGAGGTCAATCATAAAATCTTTATAGATATTGTGAATTTCATAATGGGCATATTTAAGACACCGATCGTAAACTTTGCCGCAATTTAAGCAATCCATAACCATCTTGAATACACTAATAGTATAGTATTGTTGACATAAATGATCATAGAGGTAAACAATAAAAAAGACTTAAGAATGAAAAATACCTTATAAATCTGCTTAGGTTCACCGACATTAGTCCCTGTAGCTTCGGGATTAAGAATAGAGCTACGGTATCCCCTGCCTGATCGTAAGAGGCGACTAAAAGGGGGCTTCCGGGGTTGTAGACGGTGTGAGTGGGAGCTTGATCCGCCCAGCCCGCAGCCCCTGGAAGGACGTGGCGTGTGCGTGGCCGCATGCCGCATGCCGCCGTAAGCATCGGAAGGTGCAGAAGAGCACATATGCTGTCCCGAAGATGGGCCCATTCTGGGCACCGCGCGTGGAGGTCACCGGTGCGTCCCACTGGAGATCCTGGAGTCCTCCCCAAGCGCAGAGGCAGGCCACCGAGGGGGTTTTAGTGCGGTCAAATCCCACATAACCCGGTATCCTTTCCCAAGGTGCTTGGTACCTTTTGAATGTCCCCCCTCGATACCAAAAAAAAAGGTTCATCGACATTGAAATTTTTCTTGTAGGAAATGTAGGAAAAAATGTTATTGGTGAAGAATTTGAAACAATCCCAGTTTAGCATCAACTGTAGCGGCCTCAGGTAGCGGCATTCAGGTGTCTGTTTCTGATAAACTTTTAAATAAACACCTAATAGTAAAGTCTATAATTACATTCTTAGCAAACTGAGTACTGAGTTCAGTTTGTTACTAACTCTTTAATTCGAATTTTATAAGGCATACCAGAATAAAAATTAGAAAAAAGGAATTTGTAAAAATTAAGTAGTTCCTCTGCAGTAGGTGTAATGTTCCCCATAGCAATGAATTTATAGAAATGAATTGCTAGTTTGCCTCTTAAGCAACAATCTGTATGATAATATAATTAGGCCGCCCACGGTAACTTTATATGCGGCGATCGATGTATAGTTACAAATCTACGTCCATTGTATTGCCAGTAAATATAACAATCGATTTGAAACTCAATGTGAAGTACTGAATAGGAGTGCGTGGGTATAAGTCATCCATTTAACAAGCCTTCTTGAATGACGTTTGTGATAATGCTTAGCAAATTCGCGGTACTGATTATATAACTTGTTTAACTGTGGCGAAGTGAGACTGAAATTTACGTAAGTCTTTCGAAACAAATGAAACTGCACACAACGCTCTTGTATGCTATAATCTTTCTATATATACAAATGAATTGCTGTTTATTAGTCTCGCTAAAACTCAAGAACGGTTGAACCGAGGTGGCTAATTTTGGTCTTGAAATATTAGTAGAAGTCCAGGGAAGGTTTAATCAGTGAGAAAATATGGAAAAATAGCGAAATAAATAGTAAAACATCATATTTTGTTTTCCTATATAAACAGAGAGTAACTGTCAAACATTGGTCCTTCGCGCCATCCATAGAGAAATTAAATACCGCCATCGTCCAGAAAATTGACATAGTCTGAATAACAATTAATTTGTCACTATTTGTTTTTTTATTTTTTATTTGACAGTAACATAACAACTCTTTGCGATAATAAAGAAACAAATCCTCTTTCAATAATTTTAAGGCTGGAAAACGTTTGCGGGGTCCACTAGTGTTTATTATAAATGCTTCTACAATACGTTTAAAGTTGTGTTGAGTAGCACGATACATTCCATGCCGTACTGCTGATCCGGCGTCACGGGTTCCAATCCCGACGAAGCAAAAACTTCAATGATGACGGTCTGTGTCATCTGACTGATGGTATTTTTTCACTCAAAGCCTCTGATTTATTCTGAGCATCCAGGTTTATACCTCGGCGCGCACATGATTGAAAACACCGTACATGAAGATTAATTATGTAGGTTGACTACATAAACATCGTCCTAAATTTTCTCAATGCAAACCTTTTTTTTGGTATTTGGTATACCTTCAAAAGGTACCCGACACCTTGGGAGAGGATACCGGGTTATGTGGGATTTAACCGCATTAAAACCTCCTCGGTGGCCTGCCTCTGCGTTTGTGAGGACTCCGGGATCTCCATAGTAACGCACCGGTGTCCTCCACGCGCGACGCCCCAGCGGCCCATCTTCGGGAGAACAGATGTGCTCTCCTGCACCTTCAGGTGTTCACGGAGGCATGCGGCTACGCATACACCGCCGTCCCTCCCAGGGCTGCTAGCTGGACGGGTCAAGCTCCCACTCTCACCGTCCGCATCCCCGGAAGCCCCCTTTTAGTCGCCTCTTACGATCAGGCAGAGGATACCGTAGCTCTATTCTTAATCCCGAAACTACAGGGACATCAATGCAAACCGGCTACATACAAATAAAGAACTAGAGGCCGCCCGCGACTTCGTCCGCGTGGACTTCGGTAGTCATAGCATGATGTTATATAGCCTAAAGCCTTCCTCGATAAATGGACTATCCAACACAAAAATATTTTTTCAATTCGAACCAGTAGTTCCTGAGAATAGCGCGCTCAAACAAACAAATAAACAAACTCTTCAGCTTTACATATTAAGTATAGACATAAAAAATAATGAATCTTGTTGAAATATTGAACAAATTTCGTCCATTAGTGATAAAAAGGGCTATTTCGGTAGATTTTATTTTTAAATCGATATTACCTACAAAGAACACGTGTCTTATTCAAATAGGTATGCATGAGAGCCAGTGTAGATGTTACTAAGTATACTGTCGTGTTGTAACATTGACACGGCAACAGCTATAACTACAATAATAATACAACTATATTCAGGGTTCCGTTGCAGTTGGAAGAACTTGCATGGATTGAACGGAGACAACCGCTATACCTTTTATTTATGATATTCCTGAGGAAAAAATTCCCTATTTCAATGGAAAGATTCTTGGTAGCCTCAGGAGACGACAATCAATTTTTTGAATAGCTGTATACAAAATCAGTCAAGGTGTGCTTGCGTCTGCTAGCACTTCATTTTATACATAAAAATACAATAAAAAACTGGCCAAGTGCGAGTCGGGCTCGCGCACCGAGGGTTCCGTAAAACGGTTTACGATTTATGAGGTATTAAAAAAAATACTTACTAGATCTCGTTCAAACCATTTTTCGGTGGAAGTTTGCATAGTAATGTACATTATATATATTTTAATTAGTTTTATCATTCTCTTATTTCAGAAGTTTCAGGAGGGGGGAGGGACACACAGTTTACCACTTTGGAAGTGTATCTCGCGCAAACTATTCAGTTTAAAAAAATGACATTAAAAACCTCAATATCATTTTTGAAGACCTATATATACATATACATATCCATAGATACCCCACACGTATAGGTTTTATTTAAAAAAAATGAGTTTCAGTTCTAAGTATGGGGAAAGCCAAAAATTTGTTTATATTTTTATGTGAAAATCTTAATGCGGTTCACAGAATATATCTACTTAACAAGTTTCAACAGTATAGTTCTTATGTCGGACAGACAGACAGACATGAAGAATCCATAATGGTTTCGTTTTTTGCCATTTAGCTACGGAAGCCTAAAAAGCGTAAATTATGCCTGATTAGAAATGAAACTGTCAAGGTAAATACAAAAACTCGTAGTGCCTACGTCTTTATTCATGACAGTCTGTAAAGGCAAATTTTACTCCAAAAATTTAAATAATGTACGACGATTGGTTAAAAATATATTTTTTTAATAAATAGTAAAATTATTTTAGTTGCCCTTCAAACAAATTTACGTATAATGTACCTACTTATATTTTTTTGGCAAAAATTTACCTACCTATCTTAAGCTACCATAATTGCCACCACAGAACATAATATTAAAAGAGGTTCTGTGGTTGCCACCGTAATTTCCTTGTAAACCAAAGTTGCTTGGAATATATACAGAACCCTTTCAATGCATATAAACTGGCCATTGAACGGTTTATTAGTAAACAAACTGAACCTGTTCGAACTGTTTGATTTCTGATTCTAAAACTAGTTTCATGGAAATATTTTTTTTGCAGACTAAAATAACAGTGCGAAAACCTGAGGCGAAAACATGGATTTTGCGGATTGCCTCCAAAACTTCATCAAACGTATTAGTTTTTATATTTTGTCTAACTTTTTTAAAATGGCTAAAACCATTGATTAACTATATAAGTTTATAATAAATAGAAAGAAAGAAAGAAAGAAAGACAGAGAAATATTTATTTCATATTAGGAACACAAATATTCGCTTAATAAATGACATTTTTCCCGGTCATCGCCTTTAACTGCCCGTTTGGGCAAGATGTTGAGCTGAGACAAAAAGGCGGCGGGAAAAAAAAATCCAGCAGCACACTTTAAAAAAAAGTACATTTATATATTATGTATTTAAGATAACAGAATGGCTATGGGTCGATAATGGGCACACGTGACAGCTGATTGTGTGGGACACTATATGGCAATTAAAACACTGGAGAGCTTATTTCTCCACGCTGCTCCAATCTTAGCAAACTCTCACAAAACAACTATGTGAGGCTGAGGCCGCTTTTGCGATCATAATACAAATAACCCTATTACTTATTACTATTCAATATCAATACACCCTTTTATCATAAAATTCGACATTTTGACATTTTTATGGACGTTTTGCTTGATAGGTCTCGATATTCGACTGGCAAAGCTAAGTGAAGTTTTGTTGTAAATGTGCGCGTGTAATGTGTTTATATCCGCCAAATGCAGTTTGAACCGGCCTCTTTTCGTTATACGCAGGAATCTTAGAGCATCAAGGTATGACAGGTATGACACCCGTCAGAGGAGTGGCCTTTACGGGTTAACCCCTCGTCCCAACGTCCATGCACAATGTGCCTTCTAGTTATACAACTAGTGTATCTGTGTGTGTAGGTGTCAGTATTGTCGGTGCATAGAAAATGACGTTGTTAATTGAAATTGACATAATTAGTATGCGTCTGTAGCGATGAAATAATATTAGTGAATGTGTGACAAAATTTAAATGTGTGCGTTCTTCCTCCAAATAAATTTGGCACAAAAAAGATGTATCGAAACGAGGCGCTATGCCGTCTCTACTGAAGGGTGAGTCAGTAACTTTGATGCTCTAAGGCAGGAATCTATCTTGACTCTTTTACTAGCGGCCGCCTGCGACTTCGTCCACATGAAGTTTAGTTTTTTGTCCCTATAACTGGACCATTAAAACACAAAAAGATTTTTCAATTCAATTCGTTCCTGGGATTAGCGCGTTCAAACAAACAAACTCTTCTCTATATTACTCGTATTAAGTAGTATAGATTCGATCTGAGACTTCACTGCGGTTTGGTAAAGATCTTTTTGAACATGGCATCAGGATAATACGTTGTGAAAGCGTTCGACATCTGGCTTTAAGTTTCCCAGTTTACCAGTTTGATTACCCAATGGCAAACAGATTCGTCTTCACATAAACAATGTGAACCTGTTTTGCACGTAGGCTTACGTAATACCTATAGAGGTCATGTGTGGGTAGAGCAATGCTATCCACACTTTCTTTGGAAGATGTATAAGAAGAGACATGGATAAGGATTTAAAGCATCAAAGGTACTGACTCACTGATTGGTGTCATATCTGTCAGTACCTGTGATGCTCTATGTATGGAACCCGATGCACGTGTCAGACTGACGCTGAACCATTTCTTATTTTAACAACAATAAATTAATCATCGCTACTATTGGTCACAGGGTTCATTGTTTTTGAAATTAATGTAGTAAACAAAGCCTCAGACTCCCACTTGCATTAAAATTTCGATTCAACAATGAGTTGATAGGAAGGAACCGATAAGTTTACATCACCTACTGAATCATAGCTTTTGTATGCTGGTCATGAGTCGTTTATAACAAGGATACTTGCACACACTCGCAAAAACCTCGCCAGAGATATATTATACAAGGCAGTTAATTGTTTAAATTAGGTACCTTACGCATAGTCAAATCGTAAATCGAAAAAAATGGAAGTTTACTGACGCTTTTAATTAGCGTGCTTACAAAACGATATTCTACTCTACTTATATGAGAAAAAATCTAAAAATATACAATGGATACCTACATATCATAGGCAATAAGCATAGACAAATATTAGTTTTAGTTCTTATTACACTAAGTAATTCATTACAAAATTATTCATTTGCTTAATCTGTATTTTTAAGGAGAATTTTAATATTATTGGCTGCTATGATACCAATATCAGTGCAAAAATGATATGAAGAGGATTAAAAAAATGTATTTTTAAAACACCCTCTGAAATAATTTTTTTTTGTAGCCCAATTTAAAATAAAATTCTGCCCATGAACATAGATTTTTTTACGTCCTTGCGGTCCTTGCCACTGCGGTCAAAATTTTTGTGAAGAATTCTTTTGTAGAAAGGTTTGGTTTCCAGCGACACGTAATGTTTCCTCAAAATTTTGTCTAGTGTGATTAAGAAATTCTTTGTGGAACAAGAAAAAAGGTAATCTCAAGTTGCGAGCCGAGAATAATAAGATGCAATCCATCCAACCAATATGTTCTAAACATGATAGCTATTTGAAAATTGTTTATTTTTATAGTTGGTTTTTTCAGTCTAGCCAAATTAAAGGCAAACACAATATTATGGTCATGAATTGTATCTAGGTACTTGTCGCAATGACACATGTTTGCCGTTAGCGAGATGTAAATATTAAGCGATACTATGACGGAAAATCTCTTTGTTTTAAAACTCATATAGTTAGGTAAGTAGTTTTAGTTCTCTAGGAATGTTAACATTTCATGATAAATTATAACCTACTTAGTTCACTTCTCAGAAATTTGACAAGAAACCGCATCATAGTGTAAGAAATAGTTCCTAGAAATGCAATCGCGATAACATGATGTTTGCGGCTTTCGTTAGGAGGACGTTTGTTTGTATTTGGGAGAGAGCAAGGACTGGGTGAATTAAATATTTTTTTACAAAATAAGAGCGCGAAGAAGTTGTTTGTGGCTGCCGATTTAAGATTTATATTGAAATTGTATTGATATTAATATTGTTATCATTGAAAATAATTACATTGTCATAAAAATACAAAACATAATGGTATTCAGCAGGAATAGTTTGTAACGAAAGAAGATTGAATTACATTATATTTTAAATTCTCCATTAGAGGTTTTTGATTTCATCACACAACATAAAATCTATTTTTGATCAATGTTTCTGATAGACGAAAAATCTTAACCAAAAAAGATTTTACAGATGAATAAAGGAGAGTTAGAACCTCAGAGCATCAAAGGTCAAAAAACGAGAGTCAACACCTGTGATGCTCTAAGTTTAGAACTAATCAGCAAACGTTCCATTGGGTTTTTGGTACATAGTACGTAATTCAGAAAAAACATTATTGCTTAAATGCGAGACATAGTTTAAAGCAACCATCACTTAATCGGGATGGCACGTCAGTGCCCCGCCAAGTCGAGCGCAAAGCAAACACTGCCGTACCATCCTTTACTGGAACCATTTCGCCGCATTTTCAGGCCCCTATTTGAGAACCTCTGGATAAGACCAGAGCGCTGAAATTTTCATCATCCAGTAAGCTATAATCACATACTTAAAATACAAAATTTCAAGTCTGTAGGTTATTTAGTTCCGAAGCTAAGCGAAAGCAAAGTTTCGCATTTACGACACTCACTCACTCATGGATCATCAAAATAGAACTAGTACTTCCCATAAACTCAGAGAGCTGAAATTTGGTACAGAGTTAGGGTTTAATGGCCACATAAAGGGAAAACTATAAAAACTAGGATAACTAGGATTATTTAGTACTCTTGGTCCATCCTTTACTGGAACCATTTCGCCACATTTTCAGGCCCCTATTAGAGAACCTCTGGATAAGACCAGAGAGCTGAAATTTTCATCATCCAGTAAGCTATAAACACATACTTAAAATCCAAAATTTCAAGTCTGTAGGTCATTTAGTTCCGCTGATAAGCGAAAGCAAAGTTTCGCATTTTCGTTCGCATTTACGACACTCACCTCACTCATAAAATCAAAATAGAACTAGTACTTCCCATAAACTCAGAGAGCTGAAATTTGGTACAGAGTTAGGGTTTAATGGCCACATAAAGGGAAAACTATAAAAACTAGGATAACTAGGATTATTTAGTACTCTTGGTCCATCCTTTACTAGAACCATTTCGCCATATTTTCAGGCCCCTATTAGAGAACCTCTGGATAAGACCAGAGCGCTGAAATTTTCATCATCCAGTAAGCTATAATCACATACTTAAAATCCAAAATTACAAGTCTGTAGGTCATTTAGTTCCGAAGTTAAGCGAAAGCAAAGTTTCGCATTTTCGTTCGCATTTACGACACTCACCTCACTCATAAAATCAAAATAGAACTAGTACTTCCCATAAACTCAGAGAGCTGAAATTTGGTACAGAGTTAGGGTTTAATGGCCACATAAAGGGAAAACTATAAAAACTAGGATAACTAGGATTATTTAGTACTCTTGGTCCATCCTTTACTAGAACCATTTCGCCACATTTTCAGGCCCCTATTAGAGAACCTCTGGATAAGACCAGAGAGCTGAAATTTTCATCATCCAGTAAGCTATAATCACATACTTAAAATCCAAAATTACAAGTCTGTAGGTCATTTAGTTCCGAAGTTAAGCGAAAGCAAAATTTTGTTTATTTAGTTAGATAGTACCTGGGGGCGTCCAGCGTTGCTCGGAATAAAACAATTTATTTACTTGGTTTATTTTTAAGCAAAACATTCATTGACTTAGTGTTACTTTACAAATCCTTTTGAAATACCTAGCTCCCAATTAAAAAAAAATTGTCACAAAAAATAAAAATTGCAGCTTGCCTACTTGAAATTTGAACCCGGGTCTCCAGCTCCGTAGTCGGCTTTCCATTCCGGCTAACCATTCGACCAAGAAAGCTTTAATATTATTGACGAAATTTTTATAGAGGTCTTTCATAATTATCGACATTGTTATTTGTTTGAAGGGTGGATTGTCAAACTTGTATATAAGACCCAGTGTATGAAAATTTTTAAAGCAATCGCAAATAAATGGGGCTCGAAGTCACATCCTTTCTTCGACTCCGAGAATAAGTGACCCGAAGTTTTTTCGAACCTCAACCCCCTCTCCTCGAGTCCTCCAGGAGGCAGGACAGTAGGTAATTCCTTTGGTAGAAAGTTCATTGATTTTATTATGTAATTATTAATATTAATAATTAACACTTGTCTAATAATAAAGATAAAGAGTTAACGGTATGTTTATAGTTTGTATAGATTGAATAGGTTCAGTATTATTTTCTTTGAGTTTTTTTTTATTAATAAGTATCTAATTTAATCTAGCCTATTGCGTCCCAATGCTGGGCGAATGCCTCCCCTTCTGCTTTTAATACGCATATAAATAAAATTAAAGGAAAACTCTGGATAAGACAAGATTGGCTTTTATACTTATACTTACAAGTATACAAGAAGAAACAGTCGAACGATTAACTTTATTCTACTCGAACATTACATAGGTAAATTAAATAAACAAATTACACTAAACTTTTAATTTCGCTCATTTGGTCAAAATATAATGCATTGGACTAAGAGTGGCGGTGATACCCGCAGATGTCGCTAGATGGCGCTGACTGCATATTAAAACGCGCTTGCGGCCGCGTTACAGTCGACTCGTTTACGACATTCTTCTACTGCGCTTGAAAACGTTTGCTATGGATTAGGAGGGATTATTTGCATTTTGTTGATTTCGCTTATTATTTCGTGAGGTTTGCTAAGGTTTAGGGCATGCATCAATGCGAAATACCTAATCACAAGCCACGCCATCTATCGGTGACTTTAAGTAAAAATAAGTTGATTTCTAAATTACGAGCCAGCGTCACCTAGCGGAACAACGAAGAAGCTCTTATACAACGAAGAAGCTCAAATAACTGTCTTGCAACAATGTCATTTAGTAACAAAATTTTGAACAAAATTAAATACGTATTATATCAGCAACGTACAGTACTTAAACATTGCAAAAAATACGAATGTACAGCTTCGACTGTTCTACGATTGTATACAGTGGGCCGCAGCTCATATGTAAAATTATAAATAAAGTAAAAAAATCGATACTTAAAATAAATTCACAATTTTGTTCACTTTTTTAATGAATCAGAAACGGAAAAACGTTTTCACTGTAAAAAAAATATATGTGGTTGAGGACTAATTTTACAAAAACTGTACAAGTGGGAACCGAACCCAGAACACTCCTAGGTACGAAATGCACGAGATTTTATTACGAGCTACGCTCACTACTTCACAATAAGTGAAATAAAGGATCAGTATGGCTACACATTACGTAAGGATTTCTCGTTGTCGTCAGTCTATCGACTGAGTCGATATATATAGGGGCAGTGTTATTGTAGGTTTTTATTTATGAAACAAAATTGATTACGGTGTAAAAAAATAAACACCTAAAGTATATAATGAATCATAGCTTTGTACCTAGGTTACTTACGTTATACGTACTTTTCTTTTGTTCATGTAGACTTTTTTCGGCCGTAAGAATTTCAAATATTTATGTTTTCAGTCTGTCTTTTTATAAGCTTTTTTATTGTAAAAATTATTTGTAATTTTAAAATAGTAAAAAAAAGCATAAATTTATATAATATAAAAAACATATGCTACGCTGGGGATCGAACCTGAGTCGTATTGCAAACGTGAGTGAAACAAGACTTCAAAAACTTGACTACAGACGCTACTTTCCAAATCGTGAAATAAGGACCAAGTGTGACTACCGAGTAACCTAAATATTCTTTGCTCATAAATAGACAGCTAGCCTAAAATAAAATATATTACGAATAAAATTATTGTAAATCGATTATCGATGTAATCAATATATCGGGTATTGTTTCTAACTAAATATTTGTGTGCAAGAGTTCTACTTACCTTTTTTCTTCGTTCATACAAGCTATTTGCTGTCGTTTGAATTGTAAATATTTCCGTTTTGATAATTTATTTTTACTTTTATTTCCCATTTTCTAAACTTTAAAATTACCTAATTCTTACTAAAAATAATAACTTATACCTAATACTTACTTACTAAGAAACAAAATATATTTTCAAAAACTAAACAAAATGAAATAAAATTTGAAATTTTCGTATTTCGCGGGCGATTCGGGCATAAGTAAGTAAAAAGTACGCGTCCATCGTTGACAGTGGTCACGGGTGGTATCAAGGTGGTATCATGATTCATGGTGGGATGGGATGGGAGTGGCGAAGAGAAGAGAGTGATAGCATGCGTTACTTCAGCGCTCGCGAGGAAAAGAAAGCATCATCTTATTTTGAATGTCGTAAGCGCCAAATCGAAAAACATTTTTCGTTAAAAAACTAAAACAAAACATAGAAAACTGTTTGCATAGAAAGCTTTATAATAATATTAGCTTGTTGTAAAAAAAATAATGATAAATACTTACATTCAAACTCGTTTTGACATAAAAATTGAAAATATTGTCCTAATTTTAAATAATAAATCTATCGAGAAAATTTTATGGCATCGTGTTTTCTGTTGCATAAAAACTTAGTAAATATAATGAAAATTCAGATTATGTAAAAACTATTCTCCAGTCGTTTCTACAAAATGAAACATATTCAATTACAATACCTACTCCTTTTTTATGCATGCCCTTAATTAGCAGGTTGTTATTATAACGTATAGATTAGTGACGTATTACTGATTATTACTTAATTATTAGATTTGAAAGAAGTTTTAATTGAATGCTTTATTTAATTGTTACTTATTTAGTACTCTTAGTTTTCTAGGTTTAATTTACAGTTAGGCAGTACTTCGAATAAAAAGAAAAAAACTGTGTCAAATAAGAAAATCTAATAAAATAAATCAACGTTTCTACAAAAAGAAGTGAAATCCCACCAAAACATTCTGTAAAAAACTAGCCAAGTCTCGATGGAGCTGCTTGTTTATCTCTAAAAAGTAATGAAATCTAGAGAAAGTCGTGCCAAGTCTAAGGTTCCTTACTGCGATTTCTTTATTATTATAGTTAATGTTGTGTGACTTGGCCGTTGAAGGATACACAAGTGTTATTTTATGTTAGATCGGTGGTCGATTTGACGCTCCAAAAAGAAGTGAGCACAATCAACAACAGCCTAAAATGAGATACTAGCGTCCAATTACCAATACCAGTATGGGCTATTATCTCGCTTAACATGGTACATACATGGTACGTACATGAACATAGGTAGTTAAAACAGATATAACATTACGTGTAAACAAAAAGAATGTTCAACGGCCAAGTCACACAACGTTAACTATAATAATAAAGAAATCGCAGTAAGGAACCTTAGACTTGGCACGACTTTCTCTAGATTTCATTACTTTTTAGAGATAAACAAGCAGCTCCATCGAGACTTGGCTAGTTTTTTACAGAATGTTTTGGTGGGATATATATTACGTTGTACCTAATCCATAGGTACTAATAATATAAAGCTGAAGAGTTTGTTTGTTTGTTTGTTCGCGCTAATCTCAGGAACTACTGGATCGAATTAATTATTTTTGTGTTGAATACCTAGTCCATTTATTGAGGAAGACTATACAACATCACGTAATGCGAACGATGTCACGGGCGGCCACTCGTCCTTTTATATCGCTGTAAAGGTTATCTACAATAAACACCCCAATAAATAGAAACGCCCACTGCTTATCTCGTGTTTCTTCGTAATAATTACGAGTAAGTAATTATGTAAGTGAAATTAACTATCTTAAGTACTTATATTGTATTACTTAACCTTTTTTTTGGTGTTCAAACCTTCAAAAGGTACCCGGCACCTTGGGAGAGGCTACGGGGTTATGTGGGATTTGACCTCACTAAAACCCCTCGGCGGCCTGCCTCTGCGCTTGTTGGCAATAGTAATCTTAAAAACCACCACACGCTTTTTTTTCGATCTCGCTCGCACGTTGGAGATC
The DNA here is from genome assembly GCA_911387765.1 of Pyrgus malvae. NCBI lineage: Eukaryota > Metazoa > Arthropoda > Insecta > Lepidoptera > Hesperiidae > Pyrgus > Pyrgus malvae. The sequence continues at coordinate 8,447,782 of OU426947.1, forward strand.
CCTGATTAAGCATCGACTTAGATATAAAGATTGATCTTAATTGTGCAATTATTACCAAAGGAAGATTAATTTTTCCTTTGTTTATATCTTTATTAAAAAGATCTTTAAAATATAAGCTGTTTGTCATAGAAAAAACTAAAAATCCTGAGATTTCATTATTTATTTTTTATTTTCATTTCATTTGCAATATACGGCCACAATCCTGAGGAGAGTCCAAAAACCCTAAAATCTCAGGACAAGTCCTGATATTATATGGTTACTTGTACTTTGTACTTGACTTACCCGTGAAAGAAGATTGAAAAATAATGTACTACGTAGGTACGTTGTACTTTCCCGTGTCTTATCTGACCAAATTAAATGTTTGTCCGTGACATTTACCCAGAATTTTATCTAGCTTTTAATTATTCTTAGAATATTGAGCATCACCGTGGCCATTGAGGTCACTACATACATATCGTTATTTGCTGATAAAGTGTAAACAATTGCCATCCTGGTATATCTAATTGCCAACCATAGACGATTGGACACGTCAGTTGCTTTTCGAGATTATTAATACGTGATCGAAAAGCGTGATACTACGTTAGAACGTAATAATTAGGTAGGTCTTTTGTTGAAAAAATTTAGGTAAGTACCTACCTGGTCTACGTTTCTTCATCTGTTTTTTATTGTGAATATCGAAAAAATCATCTCCGAAATAGAAAATGAGTACCTAAATGGTTGTTTTTTTTCTTATTCATTAAAAAAAATAACGTTTCTTATCTTTAAAAATTCTCTCCAAACAATTTTGGTTTCATAGGATAATGTTCAAATGTATCAAGTCCCGTGCCTAAACGAAGTCCTATGTAGCCATATTATGGGGAAGTCACGATAATATAGATAAATTCAATGGCTGCAATCCTTTTGGCTTCCCACGGCTAGGCTAGGCTTATATAAAAATAACAACTATGTGAACTCGGACGGCCTTATGGGCTACTAGTCTTACGCCAGCGACTTCACCCGCGTGGACCCATTTTAAAGATTCCCGTAGGATAAAAACCATCCTATGTCCTTTCAAATTTTATTAAAATCGGTCCAGTAAGCGAGAAAGCGTAGCACACAGACAGACAGAGTTACTTTCGAGAATTTATAACATTAAGAATGGATTTAAAACTAATCCGCATTTACACCAACCCGCACTGGAGCAGCAGGCCTCCCCCTCCCCCAATATTAGGGTAACCCGTGACCAGCAGGACAAGCAGTCGGACACAAAAAGGCTTGTACCGAACTGTCAATTTTGCCGAAGTCAGATACGGTAGCATACTTAGGGCTTGTCCAGAAGGGGCGAATTCGTCGCGATTCTCTCGTGCGAATCACGCGTGATCGTTGCGTCCAGAAAGAGTGCAATAAGTGCGAATTACTCGCGAGTCGAGATTCTGGCGTAGTGAACGCGATTTACGCGCGCATTTTTAATTCGCGCAATGCTTGTGGGCGCAATGTATTGGCGCCTAGTAGCTCACTCACGCACGAATGATATCGCGCGAAATTTTTCGCGGCGAATTCGCCCCTTCTGGTCCAGACCTAAGTATTATGTGCCATTAGCGCCCTTTTCCGTGTTTGACGGGGAGAGCAATTTAAAGGCTGTTATAGATATTTTAGGCAGTTAGCTATAGTTAAAAAAAATCCTGGCTTAAAAAGTTATACCACAATACAAAGAGCTTTGTGATTATACTAAGAATAAAGGTTAAATCAGCATTTCATTGACTGAACTTGTAGGACCGATACTTTAAAATAATAATATGTAAAATACAATAAAACTAGCAATTATACTATAAATTTTATTTATTACAATAAAACTCAAATTACACAACGGAAACACATCAGATATGATTACAATACGTTAAATATGATGACTTCCTCTCTTTGAAGGAGCTCGTAAACTATTTTTAACAAAATGAAATTCCAAAAAGTCATTATTTATGAATAGCTACCTACCTAAGATTATCAAACTACGAATTTGTAATCAGTTTAAAATAATAGTGTATAGGTTTAATACAACGAATTTTATTACACAAAAACATATTAACCTCCTTTTGTTACTATATGAGAAAGTCTGAAAAGTTATAATATAGGTATATATTTATATTATAACTATAGTATAACTTACAAATAATTTTTACGCTGTTACTAATAAAATGTCAGTACCTAAGTTGCAGGGTGAATATCTTGAATATTAATATACGTTCAATTTTCGTCATAACGCAAATATTTAAATATCCAATAAATACACAGGTACACAGACTAAATATATTTTTTATAATAGCTATATAAAATGTAATACAGGACGCGTAATAAATTTTATAGCTACATTGAGATATTCAATTGGATTCACAAATACAATACAAGTAAATTTAATGTAAGTAGGTTAAATATTTATATAAACTGTTTATTTGTTAAAACTACAATAATTTTAACAAATCAATAAGCAAATTGTGGGCCGATTTTACAATCCCAAAATAAATTTATTAGTCAGTTTATATAATTACTTTAACTTGACAAATCAATAAAATTGGAGTGTCCGTAATAATAAAATAAACGCTTTTTACTACTTGCATAATAATGTATGTATATACGGTACATTAAATATACCAAAATACAATTTTTTACCATGTTTGTCTGTCTGTCTGTTTGTTCCGGCTAATCTCTGAAACGGCTGGACAGATTTTGACGTGGCTTTCCCCTTTCCCTGGCAGGTAGCTGATGTAGTAAGGAGTAACTTAGGCTATTTTTATTTTAGAAAAATTCTCAATCTAAAGTCCACGAGCAAGTACGAAGCTGGCGGCTGCTATTTTTCATAAGAGTAACAATGTCAACAATTATTCGACGAATACTTTTATCCTGAGATTGAGTAATCGGCCCTTAGTAAATTACAATTACAACATGTAGTTACAAGATCCCATTAACAGCCACTTAATATAAAATTTAATACATCCATATCTTAAACAGTGCACCTTTAAAACGTCGCCAAAGGTTACAAATTTTCTATAACCTTTTTATTAAAATCTCATTTTTATTTTTGTCAACTACAAAAAAAATCGCTATGAATTCAATTTGGCACTACATTTTGAAGCACTTATATTGTGTAATAAATAGCAAAATGAGTAATAATTAAACTAATTAATATTAATTTCTTATATTTCCTTTGAAGCCTCTACGTGTTTCGTCAAACATGAAAGCGAATGTCAAGAAAAACTTGGACTACCGAATCATTTGAGATACTTTTAATGTGCTGTCATAAAGTGACGCACTCTAACATTTAGTATGATTTGTGACGTCACAAATCGTTTGTAGTCAACTGACAAAATTTTTATTGATTTAAAAGGCAATAAAAATCATGTATAAAAATGAATTCATAATTATCCTGCTTTCCAAGAAGTGCAACCTTTCAAAATAATGCATTTTGATTTTTTATGCCGTGTCCAAGACTCTAGAGAGTATATTATTGTATCTTTAGTGCGGTTTCACACCAGCATATTTTTCGGCGCTATCGCGCGTCTTTTGCCGCGAGACGTAATTTTGCAGTACAAAAAAGAAGCGCGCGTGTGAACGCGTTTTCCGAAACGACCGTATACGCGCCGAAAAATACGCTAGTGTGAAACCGCATTTAGACAACCACTGACTTGCCAAAAATGTCAGTCTATTGTTGCGTCCATAATCGACACAAAATTGGGAATACCAAGGAAATTCAAGAATAATGGGACTATTCAATCGTCAATTCTAATTTAAAAAGATTTCACTGAAGATGCAACTATGTTGACGTGATAGTTCTGTTAATTGCGTACTTTCTGATACCTGTGAATTCCTGTGAGTAGAGTCTCCCTTCACAAAAGAACTAATGTGAAACGCTAGGCGGCATGTTGTTGTAACCGGGTTCCATATGAATGTCGCCCGGAACCCTATCTAAGTGCTGAGGTTGCGGTTGACCTTGATAGCCTGGACCTTGAGGAGCTTGTCCCTGATGGGCCTGGTAACCTTGCCCCTGCTGTCCCTGCTGGGCTTGGTATCCCTGTCCTTGTTGTCCTTGATATCCTTGTCCCTGTTGTCCTTGATAGCCTTGTCCCTGTTGACCTTGCTGACCTTGAGCCTGTTGTCCCTGTTGACCCTGAGCTTGTTGTCCCTGTTGACCCTGAGCTTGTTGTCCCTGTTGACCCTGAGCTTGTTGTCCCTGATATCCTTGTCCTTGTTGACCTTGCTGAGCTTGACCCTGTTGCTGCTGTTGCCCTTGTCCTTGCTGTTGTCCTTGTCCCTGTTGTCCTTGTCTCTGCTGTCCTTGTCCTTGCTGTCCCTGTTGCTGCTGACCTTGGCCTTGACCCTCCTGAACTGCCTGTCCCTGAGGAATCTGCCCTTGAGGCGCTTGACCGTAGTTTTGAGGTGGGTGCCCCTGATTGATTTGTCCCTGAGCCAACTGTCCCTGTCCTTGCGGTGCGTAGCCCTGAGGGATATTGCCTTGGGGAATGTTGCTAGGTGGCGCTTGACCTTGCGGGGCCTGGTATTGACCCGGTACTGGTTGCCCTTGAGGAGGTTGGTACTGGCCCTGTCCCTGGTACTGGCCTTGCTGTATCGGTTGGTACTGCGGCGGTTGCTGTTGGAACTGGCCTGGGTGGGCCTGCGGGTGGCCTGGCGGTAGAGGCTGGTACTGGACGGGATGGTACTGAGCCTGGAACTGTCGGGACGCCTTGTGGATCTGATGCTCCGCGCCCGGGATCGGACGGCCGTGGGCGTCAACCTGAAATTGAGAATTACGTTACTGTAACTATTGTGAAAGTTTTCACAGGGATTAATGAATAGTGAATGGTACTGAGGGTTTATTAAATCTCTTTGAATTATTACAGTACCCACAACAAACTAGTTCTAGTGTGAAACAATTAAAGAGAAACACAATTACTTAATACAGATGTCCTCACTATAGGAAGATTCTCAGAAATGGTAAAGATTTATGCTATAGTCCACTGGAAGAGAAGGTTTGAGCGTCAACTGCGTCTGACGTTGCTTACATTCATAGATGGTTTCTATGGTTTCGGGAAGTGCCACCGATACACCTTTTACCGCCGAGAAGCGATTCGATCGAAGCGACCATTAATCTACAGAGTAACAGCGCAAATGTATAAGACCTTACAGAAAACTCAGACATATACAAAGACAAAATGATTTATTTGCGCAAATATGGGTTTTACAAAAGTTACATTTTTAATAGTTCGCCATATATACCTCAGTAAGGTATGCAAATATTGTTAATAGAAATAAAATTACTGTCTCAAATCTGACTGACCAATTTATTTACGTATTAAATAAATTTACGATCCATATTATTGATTTATATTTATCCCATATTTTGAGTTTTCTTATTTTGCGTTTTTGGTAGTTATTTATACCGTATTTTTACCCGCGTCATCGGCTATGGGCACCCAATTCACTGGCATGAATGATATTGTATATATTGTATACACATTTTTTTTTTATAAATAAACAATAAGGCAGACGGGCCGCGTGGTGTTAAGCGATCACCGTCGCCTATGGACACGGGCAACCCTACGGGAGCCGCCCGAGCATTGCCGGCTTTGGAGAAGAGCTTTTTTTACAGCTTTCTTGAAGAACCCCATGTTATAGTCCACTGGGAATGCCTCAGCTGGAAGGTTGTCCCATAACCTACACGTCCGTGGTAAAAAGGAGCGTGCAAAGCGGACTGTGGAGGACCGCCACGAGTCCAGATGGTGCCGGTGGAACTTTAACCTTCGTCTGGTGGTATAATCATGGAATGGTGACGTAGGCATCAATTTGAAGAGTTCCTCGGAGCACTCACCATAGTAAAGTCGATAGAACACGCAGAGCGAGCCAATGTCTCTTCGCAAGCTAAGCGGTTCTAGCCTGTCAGTCAATCTTGGGTCGTTGACGATTCGGACTGCGCGCTTTTCAACGGAGTCAAATGGGTGTAGCTGGTACTTCGGTGCTCCTGCCCAGAGATGGCAGCTATACTCCATGTGGGGTCTGACCTAGGCCTTATACAGCGTCAGGAGTTGCCCCGCAGTGAAGTACTGCCTCCATCCTGCCTGCATCCATGTCCATGGATACCAGTGACCACTTAGCACCACGTGGCCAGCATGCTCCGTTTGTTTCGGCTAGGCCACACAATAATAGCTAAATGTATATAGTGTGGCCTTTTTTTGTATCGGGAGGGGGGGGGTCTTCAAAAGGTAACCGGCATCTTGGGAGAGGATACTGGGTTATGTGGGATTTGACCGCACTAAAACACCCTCGGTGGCCTGCCTCTGTGCAGGACTCCGGGATCTCCAGTGTTACGCACCGGGGTCTGGCCCCGGGAGACCCCTTATAGTCGCCTCTTACGATCAGGCAGGGGATACCGTAACTCTATTCTTAATCCCGAAGCTACAGGGACTAGCTAGTCTGGCCTAGCTGTTAGACTTAACTCTTAATCAACAAATAAAATGAAATGAAATATTCTTTATTCAGTGTACGATTCATTTACAAACTCTTAGTGAACGTTATTTTTTTTGTTCTGTCTGCTCTGGGTGCGCTTAGGCAATGCTGAGCTGAAGAAAAGAGCAGACGGGGAAAAACTTCAGCCCTGTTGTAAAATATGAGGTGTACAATAATAAGCTTTCTTACAGAGTAGCTATGGGCAGATAAGGAACATACGTGACAGCTACCGCATGTGTCAATGTCGTCCCACAGCTATCTGTTAACATTGGCAGTTTGATTGATTTAAATCTATTACATCAGTTATAGAAACAGCCTTGTGGGACTACAGCTCAATCCCAAGCTTTTTTATCAATCAATAGTCCTTAAGATCGTAATAAGCCTTGCGGCACAGGACTTGTTTGAGTTTCTTTTTATATCTGTGCAAAGGAAGGGATTGAACACTTTCCTGTATTTTATTATATATTCTGATAGACATCCCGATAAAAGAGTGGCCTTTTTTGCGGAGCCTACACTTGGGGAATGCAAGTTTGTGGCCATTCCTTGTCGAAACACAGTTCGAACTATGTAAATCCAAAAGGGTCATAAATTCGTGTTTATTTTTACGAACATACATTACTCAACAAAACTCCTAAGTACTAAGTGTATGGCAAGTAATTCCAACATACCAATCCAAGGGACTGCAAGTATCTTAGTTCTTCAAGCTGCCTTCTCTCAAACTCCTGGTACTCATTCGGTGTGTAGATCTGGTTCTCGTCAATGGATTTCCAGCCTATCAAAACAAACACATAAGAAAAACGTAACAAAAAGATAGAAAATATGTAGGAACTCTTCTTAGAATAAAGCTTTAATTTGACATGATAACGGCTGTAAAACATGTTTCAAAAGATACTAGATAAATAAATTGCATATTAGGGTCCGTTGAACATAGGAACTCAAAAAATTCTTGTTGAACTGCCGCCCATTTACTTGCCGACATTGCCCATTTAGCTAGGCTGTATATAATCCACAAGGTTCTTAGATGGAATCATAATACATTTTAAAGTGTATTAAATATGTCTAATACTGCATCCATAGCAATCGCTCTTAATTTACTTTGGCTTAATTTCATTGATCGTATGCGCCCTGTTCTCTCTATTAGCGACCACCCCTCTTACTCCCTAACGTGTATGTTCAGCTTCTTCTTCTTTTCTTCTCTCGTTTCCCCTAGCCACAGGGCTTCAAAGGAAGCGTGCCATATGTAACTCCTGACTGTGCCCGTTTGCACAGTTACATAGCTTATTTCACCTTAAAGCCACAGGGCTATACACGTTTCGAAAGAATCACACCAAACTAAGTAACAAAAATCTACCCACCGTCGTCCTGGTTGAAGTCTGCGCGCTGGGTCTCCATCATGAACTCGTGGAAGTCGATGAGCCCATCCCTGTTCTTGTCGTTCTCCTGGAAGACGTGCTCCCGCATGCGCTCCATCTCTTCGGCCCTTTCGTGGAGGTCCTTATTGGGTCCCCCCGGTGTGTATATCTTATCCAGCTCCTTGACGAACAGCGCTTTCACCTCGTCCGCGTCCCACACGCCGTTGCCGTCCACGTCTACCGTCAAACACTCATTAGTCATAGAATGGTGACCGATAACAATATTGAACACCCAGCAGCCATACGATAATCATGCAAAATTAAAAATAACGATGTATAACACTAGAGTTTGTCTTTGTACATAGAATAGATAATTATGATAGTTTTTAATAATAGCTTAAAATTCAATACAAAAATAATTATATTTAAGGCCGCAATCCCACTAGCCTTCTACTCGCGTTGACGACTCTCCGTCTGAGTAGGGATGTAACGATATATCGGAAAATCGATACATATCGATATATCGACGCTTAAATATATTGATATTTATCGATATCGACGATACGCCGATATCGATATATCGGTATCGGAAAAAAACTCAATATTGTTACGAAATATCGAAAGACCCGCCCAAATTAAAGTACCCACAAAATCAGGTAAAACGCTGTTACTGGCAACAATGAAGTCTAGAAAAATAACGGTCATCAAATGCTGTAGTTTCACTGTTAAGTCAATAGTTGACTTTATCAAGGAAATTTCCGAATTTCTTTCTAAAACTATTATTACAGAAGTAGGATGGATGGCCAAAGAAAAACACTGTGTATAACCGTTGAATTATTTAAGTATAACACTTTTTACATACTTCACATCAATTTTCGACACAAATAAATTTATACAACACTTTTTAACTTAATTTCTCTACTTAATCAGACAGAATGACGACTTAGCACTCGTATAAAAGAAGTGAAGATCATAATGATTCTGCTTTCCTTATATACTAAACCTGTTAGATTTAATTCAACGTTACAAAATCAATACAACATCTTATTTGTCAAATATTATCTACAATTGTATATACAATTATATATTTATAGCTTTTATTATTTATCCATCATTATTAATTATTAATTTATATTATTATATACTGATTCTTTTAACAGAAATTAAAAGAATCTATTTTAATATTAAACAAATTGACGTGTAATTAGTTATGCTTTGCTATCAGTGTTGCCAGTATTTAACACTATAGTAAACCAGAGTATTGTACAGTGAATGGTAACCATCATAGCCCCTTCGCGTAGTAGGGGCTATAAAACTACATTATTTTTTATAAGCCTTTAAAAAAGAAGAAATATCGATATATCGGCTCACTTGACCGATATATCGATATATCAATATCGACTTAGTTCGATATATATCGATATCGAAATATCGATATTTTTAAAAACTTTACATCCCTACGTCTGAGCAGCGACAACGCTGCGATTGGACGCTGGCCATAGCCCCGCCCCCGCTCACATGGACAAAGTGAGATGGCGTGATTGTACTGTTTGCTAAAAACCGCTACGTCGACGTCACGTTGATACGACATCAACGTCGGGTTTGCGCAGCAACAAAGTAAAAAAAAAACGACAATGCTCGTAAAACTCTAGCTGAATAGCGGCTTTAGTATTTAAATAATGATTGCAAGAACACGAAAAATGATAAATTCAATATTCAATAGTAAATCTGCCTGTCAGTTTTGCACTAGTAAGTAGTAAAATACGTTTAAATATAGAGGAAAGTAAATATATAGGTAGTAAATATGGCATCATATATCTATTTACTGTTTGTATATATAGATAATACATGAGATGGTGAAAAATACATGAAACTTTCGAAGTATTTTACTTATATCACTAACGTTTCTTAAATAATTTGAACTATTATACTACCAAATAAAAAAAACTAAAGAAAAATCAACAAAAAAACAATCAAAGCTGATATTCTAATTAACAGGATGATACGTCCTACCTTCGTCAGATTGAATACCTGTTTCTACATCTTGATAACCTGTTATGTTAGTTGCAATTGTGTTTGATATATTTGTGGCATAAATGTCTTCTATAGTAATGGCTACGGCAGAACAGTTTGAAGAGTTCATTATATCTATTTATATTACTTTGCAATCTCTAAATTCAGAGCAATTTGCAATATATTAATAATATTGATAACTAAATGGAAACTAAATATATAAATTTTATAATAAATCATGCATAAACATTTCTGGACGTTTAAGCACCTAGAACTCTGCTTTAAAATAGATTGTAATCGTTTGTTTGTTGTAAATGAAATTTGATTGTATACATAAAATTAATATTAAGGTGGCAACTTTACGATAAGCAAAAAAAGAACCTATACGAAACAGTAAGGGCCAGGCTGCACTAGCTACTTTTAACTCACCGATCGGCGATGTGTGTGCATCGATGCAGCATTGCGATTTGTTTCTTGGACGCGGCCTCGGAATCACAGTGTTTAGCGACTAAAGTAAGGCCAACGAGACGAGATAAAGAATGTAAACAAAGTTTCAGGGGTTCAAAACATTTTTATTTGAATAAATTATATACAAATTTTGGATTCCACATTATAATCGCTCTCGTCTGTATTTGACAAATATATCTCGTCAGAAGAGTCCGAATCAGACAAAACTATCTATTGTACTATCATGTCAATATTGCTATAAAAATTGTCCTCGACTTTTATGATAAATGATCTTCTTCACAAAATGGCGGACCAAATGTTTGACTAATGTTGACAGTACTGACTGCTTTCCTGTACCACGAAACACGCAACGACGTCGTCGACTAACTGACGCCATTACTGTATACGAATGATAAGGACAGAGATAATAATAGCTCGCTATCGCAATGTAACTTGGTAACGGTCCGTTTGTTTACATTCTTTATCTCGTCACGTTAGCCTTACTTTAAATCGCCGATTGACAAAGCTAAAAGTGGCTAGTGTGTCTTGGCCTCTAAAGGCCAACGAAAAATATTTGCAGTATTAATGCATACCTTTGCTTGTTTCGAAATTGCTTTCTGCGTTATAAGACGCATTAGGCGTAAAATTTCTGCCAGTATCATATTGAACATTACTGGTATAACTTTGTTTTACTGCAATATATATACACGATTTACTTTTAATTTCAAAGTTTATTTTCATTCAAATTGTGAATTTGAAGCAATTTGCAAAAACAAAAAAATGATAATAAGAATTAACTTTTTTCAGATCCTTCAGCTCTATCAACAGAAAATTATTTTTATACGTTCTTACAAAAAGCATAAGTGCGTGTAAATAAATGTATATAAAACGTATGTAAAATATATGTTACACAGGGTATGTAGATAACATGTTGCCTGAATGCATTCATGCAAATTAAAAATATAACTACATTACACCTGCGGCCCAGATTCTCGTAGCTGAAATAATGCAACTCAAAACGAGCAAGACAGTGACCGCATTAGCAATATAATCTAATATAATCTTATAGCGTTTTCTCCTAAATTAAAAAAGTAACAAAAAAAACATTAATACAAGCGAATACGAAAATGAATGTGATCCGAAAAATGCGTACCTTCACACGTTTTCAAATCACACAGAGCATCACAAGACATATTGTTAGTATAAATCATGCTAGTTATATTTCTAGCATTAAGATCGTGTAGTCGCTTGGCTATAATAAAAATGTCGTTATTTCAATTCAAATTACATAGCATCTGGCGGCTAACTATTTAAAGTCTAGGCATAAAAATCTCTTCAACTCTCTTTAAAAGTTAATAATATAATCCAAATGTTTATGAAATCTTTCATACTTAATAGTACAAATTCGAAAGAAACTCTGTCTCTCTGTCTGTCTGTAAGGCTTTTTCGCTTAAACTATTAAACCAATTTTAACAAAATTTGGAACACAGATAGAGTAGAGATTTGGAAAGGACATAGAATAGTTTTTATCCTACGGGAACCTATAAAACGGGTCGACGCGGGCGATGCGGGTAGCGGAAGGCTAGATTAAAATAAGATAAGCGGTCTGACAGCATTCTAAGGTGATATAATTTTGAAATGATCTCCTTGGTTTAAAATTACATATCAAAATAGACAAGGCCTGAATTCAATTTCTTGTGACGAAACGGACCCTAATGTATGATGAAGAAAGCTATAATTATTATATATAAATATTAGTAATGAATGGTGTTATGAATAATACAGTAAAATCCAACGATTGTGCGTGTTTTTATAGATATCTTGACTTTATGGATTGCCAAAACACTAGATCATGATTCAAAGGACAAAACTCCCAACATTCGAGGTCATTCAATATATTCGGGGTCACGTGGTGTTTAGAGTTGATGCAGTCATTATATTGGTCGTTAATCAAAACATACGCCTATTTCTTAGGTTTTAAAAAGCTTTCATTTAAAACGCTCATGTTACATCTTATGGGCCTATATCGCATGGGATGAACTCAACTATGTAATCCACTATTATGTGATGGCAGCCTTCTTGAATTAGATTAAATAAATATAGTAAATATCTTTGGAAAATTCACACAATACCATCTGATTCCAAACTAAGCAGAGCTTGTACTATGGTAATCAGAAAGCTGATAAACATACTTATATAATTCTAGATATATATTTGAATAGATAAATTAACACCCAGACACAGAACAAATAGTCATGTTCATCACACAAATATTTGTCCTGGGTGGGAATCGAACCCTCGGTAACGCTTCGCAGTCGACTCATCACCCACTACGCTACGGAGGGTGTAAATGTATATAATGTCAATTTTTCTAGTGTATTTTATTCTACAAGTCTTTTCATATCAGACATTAGGGAGGATTGTACAAAAATATTCAGGTGTTCCAGAATTTTGTTGCGGTGGCATTTCTTCCGTCGTATACTTCCAGGTGACCTTTGTAACTTGTATGTAACAAACAATAAATAAAAACGGGTTGCCCTCCGGTAGTGCCGGCAGAAGTGAAAACTTGAACATTAACGTTGTGCATTTTTGATATTTTGGAATGGTTAGGGAATAATTTCGCACGAATTGCTTTTAATATCAGTATTATTTTTCATCTAGTATTTTCAGTAGGTTTTCATCTAGTATTTTTATAAAGTACTCACTCATTTTCTTTCACTATTTCTTCGTCATTTTTTTCATTAACAGATGCACTTTGTTCAATGTCTATATTTTAAATACTTGATTTGAACGAATTTTACAAGACTAAGTATAGACAGTCGAGCCGTCATCATCTATCACCCCTCCGTCTTACGAATATTCGATCAGGCCACGTGTCCTGACACGAGTTTAACATTTTTACCCATCCCAAAAAAGTGCACAACGCCGCTAAAGAAGTTTTCACTTCAAAAATCCTTGATAAATCGAAATGGATTTTCTAAGGGCACAACCGTGGGAATGTTGTATGCACGTGTATATCCACTGTCTCTGCGTGCAGCTATCTCAACCGAGCAGCCAGACAGGTCGCTATAGTAACTGATAACTGATACATTTTTAAGTCACCCAAATAGACAATCTGGAATATACAACCCCACTAACACGGTTAATACATATTCGTGAGATAAAGGAATATATGTTTACTTCTACAGAATGCTTATATTGAAAGTATACAAGGCCAGTACGCACAGACTGGGACTGCTCGCGTATACTTTATACAAAAATATCTAGGTATTCCAGAATTTTGTTGTGGTTGCCTTTTTTCCATCGTATACACCCAGGTGACCTTTGAAACTTGATTACATTCAAGTTTAAACGAAAAAAAGAATAAAAAATTCTTGATAAATCGCAATGGGTTTTCTAAGGGCACAACCGTGGGAATGTTGTATGCACGTGTATATCCACTGTCTCTCTTTTTCTTTTCTTTCTGCGTGCAGCTATCTCAACCGAGCAGCCAGACAGGTCGTTATAGTAACTGATTCACATTTTTAACTCACGCAAATAGACAATGTGGAATATACAACCCCACTAACACAGTTAATAAATATTCGTGAGATAAAGGAATATATTTATAATTCTACAGAATGCATATTTTGCAAGAAAACATGCTGAGGCTGCTTGCGTATACTTTCAAATTCCAAAAAGCAAAATTATTTTTGAAACTATACATCGTTATTACGCTTTTATCGTGTATATATTCCAGTTACGCGCTCTTGCATTTTGAGTGAAAAATATACTACACTAGTTACTATTCCGTAACGCGAAGCGAAGCCATTATATTTTTAAATAGCGTCTTTAATAAAATATGTGAATAAAATAGATGAAATATAGCAAATATTATGTAACTAAAATTCTTTGTTTTTTTTTCATCATAATTATTTATATTCGAAAAATGGTCTTGTCTGTACTACCCCTAGAGTGTATATAAAAAGCCGGAGATGTCACAGAGCCAGACCTCCCTCCAACTCCCCTTCCCCTCCCCTTCCCCTCCCACTAACCATTGTAAATAACTAAGTAGCTTATTATTATTATATTATATATTAGCGTATATTTTCCAAAACTTTATTTTGTTTTCCGTTCTGAAACCATACAGTGCCATAACACTATGAGTGCGTACTGGCCTTGTATACTTTCTTAAACTATTCACTGAATTAGCGTCAGAAAGTATACGCGACCAGTACACAGAATTCGTGTATATTTTTCAGAACTTTATTTTGTTTTACGTTCTGAAACCATACAGTGCTAGAACTCTATGAGTGCGTACTCGCCTTGTATACTTTCAATATACGCCTACAGAATAGAGCAGCATGGCCATAACTATAGTGTTCTAATTTTATGTAAAAGTCCATTATTCTTGCTAATGAATGGTTTATGGACTCAATGGACTATGACAATATTTAAATATAAGCATTTACTTTTAAAATCTAACTCTAGGTATGTACGCTAATGAAATAGCACAAATTACTCAACCAAGTAATAAGTGAAGTTATACAAATGAATGACCTTGAATGAGTTTGGAATGTTGAAACTACGTCATTACTGTTAGTCCAAAAAACATGCGAATTCACAACGTGTTATAACGTTAATGCGTTTACCGGTAATACGTACAATATAACGGTAAACTCGAACTCAACTCAAATAACTACTTCAAACCGCACGCCTGATGGATCTTACCGTGCAACATGAAAAATGCCTTTGGATCGAAGTCACTCGGATCCATATTATCAGCACTTTTCCATATTTCTAACAGCTGTTGTCTTGTTGCTGGGTGGTGCAGCTGCCACAGATAAAATAATAAAAAATAAATTAATATTTTCATGTGATACATTGTGCTTACCATGCATCATAAAGAATGCTTTGGGGTCAAACTGTTGGTCCATATGATCCTGTTTCTCCCAGACCTCCTCAAGCTGTTGCTTGGAACCAGGGTGGTGAATCTGTGTGATTGATTTTATTGGTTTAAGCTGTAACATTGTCCATGAAAATTCTTAAGCAAATCCAATAACCAAGAAAAAATATGTGTAATTTAGGCCCCAGATAGAAAAAAATTACATATGTGTAAATTAGGCCCATGTAAGAGCAAATATCTTACTTTTAAATTAAACGAGTTCTGCAATACCTAATGTGTAAAGCTGTTTTCATTTACTCTAAATGACTTTTTTCTATGCAGATGTAAGTGTAACAGGCTTCTTTTTAACCACGTTCGACTATTATCTAGGGTTGTATGCAGCCTTGTTGCTACTCCTCTTACATTAGACCTGAAAGATCAGCCCTAAACCTTCAGGTCTCATGTAAGAGGCAACCTCACCTTTCCACAGATTCACAAGTCTATGGACATCTAGACACGACCTCAAGCAAGCCTTGGCTGCAACCCTTTTTGCGTCCCACTGCTGGGCACAGGTCTCTCCCCATTATTGGGGAGGCCTGGAGCTTACTCCACCACGCTGCTGATGTTTTCAAACTGCCCATAAGGCCTCCACAAGGTTCCACGACTGTTATCTATCGACAACAACCGGGACCGATGGCTCAACGTGCCCTCCGAAGCACGGAAACGCGCATGAAATATATATAGATTTTTTGCCACTAGCATCCACCGATCTCACACCCGACCCCCCCCCCCCCACCTTTTCGCTTAATTGCCTATGCAACTAAGCGAAACAGCAAAAAATTTATATCTTTTGCGTTCTACGCTAACCGACCGGCCATGCACGCCTCAGCAAAGCAAGCCTTAAAGGCTCTTAAAGGGCGTACTGACAGAATACCTACAAAAACTAACCATATGGTGGTGGTATATTTATTAACACTAAACTGACCGGTTTGTGATGTTTCAAGGCCTCTTGCTCCTTCTTCAACTGAGCCTCGTATTCAGCTTTGTGAGTCTCGTCCATGCTTTCCAATTTCTGGTGTTTCTCAAACTCCTTCTTCATTTCATATTCCTGGAATGACCAAGAAATTATACAAATCGGTTCATGTTCAGAAACTTGTTATTGACTATTTAAGCATGATTTTTTCATTTTTTTTTTAATTTATTTATTGTTTATTTTATTTTATTTATTTTTTTTATAAATAAACCTAACAATAAGGCAGACGGGCCGCGTGATGTTAAGCGATCACCGTCGCCTATGGACACATTTATTGACGAAATGTTATTATTTGAACAAAATGTGAGCTCAATGACCAAGAAATACAAATCGGTTCATGTTCAGAAACTTGTTATTGACTATTTAAACATGATTTTTTTAATTTGTTTTTTTTTTTATTTATGGTTTATTGACCAAATGTTATTATTTGAACAAAATGTGAGCTCAATGACCAAGAAATACAAATCGGTTCATGTTCAGAAACTTGTTATTGACTATTTAATTTGTTTTTTCAATTTATTTATTGTTTATTGACCAAATGTTATTGTATGAACAAAATGTGAGCTCAATACCAAGCTTCCATTGAGGAGATTAGCATGCAACTGGGATGTTGTGTTATTTTTTACAATTGTTGAATTACAATTTTGTCTTTTGTTTTTATATAGTTTTTAACTCGTTCACAAAATGGCCACACTGAACCTCTTGAACACTCTTTTTACTAATTTAATAATAAAAAAAATGTTCCAAAAAATGTTATGGTATTATTAGGTTAATAGCATATCTAAATAAGGTTACAAATACAAGTTCACTCAGAGCTGTGATGCCAGGGTTTGATAATGAGGATGAGGATAATGAGGTGTCTGGATTCTTAACGAGGTTGGCTCCAACCTTTTTTGTGTCCCTCAGCTGAGCATGGAATTTGCCACTTTATTGAAGAAGCTTGGAGCTTACTCCACTCCACACCGCACCCATGCGTTGGTGGATAACATCCGTCAGTGGGTTAGTGGCCAACCCGCAGACGGATGTTTTAAAACCGCCTACAAAGTCTTCAAAAAGGTTGCAAGATATGCCTTCGAACCGCAGAAACTGCATATAATTAGCCACTAGCGGTCACTCAATTCACCAACCGCGTCCGTTTAACTTAGCTGCGTAAATCCCTTGCATTCTACGCCCGCCGCCAGGCCAAGCGCGGTTATTAATGTTTTCCTAATGTTTTAACCCTTTTTATGTTATACTGCTGAGCTCAAATATACTCTCGGATGAAAGGAATGTAGGCCATAGACCACAACCCTGACCAAGTGCGAATTTTTATTTATTTAAAAAAACCAGCAATCAGGCATATGGGCCACCTGATGGTGAGTGGTCTGTGTCACCTATGGACATTTGCAACACCAGAGGAGTCGCCTATGCGTTGCCAGATTTGTATTCAAGGGCTCATTTAATTGGTGGACACTAAAAAGGTCACTAACCTTAAATTCCTCTCTCCTCTGTTTGTCAGCGGCCTCCAAGTCTGCCGTGGTTTGCTTTATCAACTTTTTCAAGTCCTCAATTTCGAAGGTGTGCGGATTTGAGTGGTCCAAATGGTGATCGGCCGGCGCCCGGTGCGATGGGTCAGGGTCCACTTCGTTGTCGTGAACAAGTTCATATTGCTGAAAGAAAATTTAACTATTTTTTTCAACCTTCTTTATGTCCCACTGCTGGGCACAGGTCTCCTCTAACAAGTGAGAGGGATTAAGAACATCGTCCACCACGCTGGCCTAGTGGTACCTTTGAGAAATTATGAGTTTCTCTTAGGCATGCACGGCGATGGAAAACGTCGTAAATCAATTAAATATCACAATATTTGCCATCATCATGGAGCAGCGATAAAATGTGCACATTACATTATTTTTTTGTCAGAGGTGCGCGCCGAGGATTTGAACCCGGCAATCCCGCGTCGTCTACCTCGGTCCTTACCACTCGGCCATCGCTGCTCATACTATTAATGTATGTGGGTAATGTGACAAACAACTATGTAGGTACTACGTTCGTGCAACAATCATGCGACATATAGTTTTTCGTCCGCGGTATAAATATAGCGATAATGGCGTGCAGGCGATGCACGCCATTATCTGTTTAAAAACCCAAATTATCTCCATCACGCGAGCCATCTTTCGGTAAATTGGTATCATTATAATATTATGTACCTTTTTGTACAGACAAACGGCCACAAACACAAAAGTATTTTCAGATTAAATTTTATGTAGTTTGTACTGAATATTGCTATCGCTTTTTTTGGGAAAACGTTGAAAGCGTTATTGGCTATTGCCCATTATAATTCTGTTAGGTACATGCATAAGAATAAATAATACATAGAACGGAAACTCCCGCTCCGGACGGGCTCAAGGTCACGATATTAGCCTACACGTTAAACAGAATGCTAAGTCGGGCTGTCTCGGCCGGCGCGTCAAATACAATAATGGTGCCAAGTTATTGTGGTGTGTTTGGTTCAAAAACAATGCCATACTTAAGTTTTTTTAGTTTGCCCAAAGAAGATGCAAGGTAAGAGTAGAGTAATCTTTTTTTAAATATTATTCCATTTCCTAATTCATCAAAAGGACATGAACAGTTCTTTTTGTATATCTTCACCCAATTGGAAAAATTCTGTTAGATTATACCTAATGTAAAGTACTTTTATTTATAAGTATTTATAGAGTAGGTAATTATTTATCGTTGTCATATTTTGTAATACTAAACTAAAATAATGATTTTTAAAACTTATATTTTAGCGATATTATCATTAGACATAAGCATTATTAACAGTTCACAACCCTGGCAACACGCCTGGGCGACAGAGGGGCGTAACGAGGTGAAGAGGGAAGTAGGTATATAAATTGCGGCGTATCAATGGCGGTCAAAGGAGATTCCATTCTATGTATAATTATTATTTATTCTTATGGTACATGTTCTAAGTAAAAATTTGTTCAAAATCGAATAGCAGTCAAAATTATTTACTCGTATATGTAGTACTTAGTACAAATAAATTTCAATGTAATGCTGCAAGATTTCTAAGAATGGCTTCTTACAATGATCTATCACAAAAAAAAATACTACGACTGTTGATATACTACCACTAATATCGTCCCCGTAGTTGGAAAATTAAACTCTGATTTTGTAGTTCTGAGATAAACGCGATTTAGTGTTTTTTTTTCAGTTAATGTACATTTGTTAAAAAATGTGAGACAATTTTGCTGTCGATAATTTGATATTTTGTGGACCTGATTACCTTTTACATTATGCTTTTACAAACTGACCTCAATCTTTAACTATAACTAAATAACACATAAAAAATCAAGTTGTTTAATTTTGCCACAACTGTTATTTATAACGTACTACAATTATCTACTTATTTCGGCTATTTATTTAGTTTTCCTACAAACTAAATACATTTGGTAGAGTAAAATTTGGTGAAATAAATGCAGTTATTGAATTTATCAAACTCGAAATAAAGTACGTTATATCAGAATTCTGAATAGCAGAATTAAATAAATAGAGTTATTTAGTTTTCCTAGAACTTAGTTAGTTTTGTGAAAGAATTTTGAAGTTGAGGAAAAATTCAACAACTCATGTTATTTAATTTATTTGACATTCAACTTAACATTGACCACAGTTATTGATTTATTTACTTAGTTATTTATTTTTCCTTTAAAAAAATAGTGTTTGTCTGAAGATATTCATTATTCCATCTGTCCGACAAAAATGGCTATATTTTTGGAACGGAATAAGATACGAAAACGCCTGTAAGGCTCAAATATGCGGCATGTTTTAGGTGTTTTGAAAATAGGGAAAAGTCAATATCGCCAAAATCGGACTTATTTAATTTTCCAACTACGGGGACGATATATCTCAATTCTATTTTCAATTTTATTTATTTGATAGATAAGGTATACATTGCAGTTGTTACACATAATATATAGCACTCTTATCTGAACCCAACAGGAATTCTCTCTCTCATGGGCGTACCGAGGAGGGAAGGGGGGGAGGGATTCAAAAATCCCAAACGAAAAAGAAACATAAAAATTTGGCCACCAAGAACATGCCCCCTCCCCCCTGGCCAAGAACTCCCCCCTCCCCGGCCCAGAACCTGAGTACGCCTATGCTCTCTCTCAATAATCTCGAAATACTTTGGCCACTTATGCCTCAAATAAACGTATCTCCTACCAATCCTATACTTTAGCCGTAAATGACAAACCTACACGGGAGAAAAACTAAGATTGACGCTGATAAAACGAGGAGTAAAACGAAACGTTTGAACATTGTTTCCAAAACTTACTTTCTTTGCTAAGTGACGCAATCTTTCCATCTCACGGCGTTTGATTTCGTCCAATTTAGTTCTGACATTGTGATTCACGAAGTCCAAATGTTCAGCTATTTTTCCTGACTGAAAAAAAAATTAGACAAAGGTTTAAGTAAAAAGAGCAATGACAGACTAGTGGTTAACACACCAAGCACGGAGAAGCCGGTTCAAATCCCGTCGCGGAGTGAGAAAATTCGATATTTACGTATTAATTACTTGAAACCTGTTGTAGAAAAATATGATATTTTTACAGAGCTATTTCACTGCGAGTGCCTGAGGGTTTTAAATAATATGTCAAAAACCTTCTCAATTTTAAAATCAGACTTGTGAATGGGCGGCTAAGGTTATAATATTCGACATCATTATAACACACAATACGAGTCCCTGTGTTCTGGACGTTCTGGTATAAATATCGATATTGGAACACCATAAATTTCAACAACAAAGTAATCAATATCACAGCAAGCTATTTATGAATTTAGTTATAAAAATCAATACCCGTTTATCATTTTGTCTGTATTTAATGAGACCTTATCTTTGCTTTATCAAATGGTAATTAACCTGAGATTATTAGGCTGTCAATAAAAACTTAATACGTTATCAAACTTTTTCTGCTTTCCTCCTCCGTTCATGATAAGGAAACAATAGCGGTAATTAAATTGAGCCTTAGCCTTTAGTATGCTGCAATATTGAGTTGGTTTATGTTTTCGTTTACGAACTTGATAAGAAAATGGAATGAGTGGTGCTGAGAATGTTCGCTACTTCTGTATGTCTTGGTGAACATAAGTCTCATAACAGCGATCACATTCCCTGCCTTATTAATTTATTCTCAAACTGCAGCAGCGAAATAGCAACTCCGAAAGCTAATGTTTAGGTAGCGTCACATAAAGCGGCACCCGCATCTTTCCAACCGAAACAAACTAATATGTAATTAAAATAATTCGTTTCAAAATACATTCAGAACACGTTAACGAAAGCGTGATAAGAACGCTATTTCTACGTCTAAGCTAAGTCTACGTATGAATGTACATTCTACATACGTACAGTACATAAGTACGGACAGTACTCATGCATACGCATTATGTTTTTAATACAATTTATCCTTATATGTTTTAAGAAACAAGCGAGATAAAAAGATTGACACTAATTCACGGCTGTTAAATGCAATCCAATCATACACGGGTATTACATATAAGTGTGTATAAACGGAGCGTTGTATAAAGTTCAGAGAACAAATGGTTTATTGTAAAATCTGATAATTGAGTTGGTATTTCACTATTAATCAATAATTTAAAAAAAATTCACTGCACAACTACGAATTCCTCTTTGTGTCGAAATAAAATGTACGCGTCAATTTTCACAAGATATATTTAAAAACTGGTTCTCATGCGGGACATCGTTTGAACTGACAAAAAAATCTTACTAAAAGTATATTAAATTTCAAAAAACAAGTCCTTCGAGTAACTTCTAGTACCCCGTGTGCAAGTGACATTTAAAGTACATAAAACTTGTTCTCAGATTGGTTTGTTAATTTATGCAATCACATAAAAAAGGGATTCTGAGGATCTATACGACCGGTCGGAAAGATCTCATATTTTTGACATCTTTTATGTCGTTACCGGTTCACTTATTAGCTATTAAGTGTCTACTTTTAAGACCAACAAAATAAATAGTTGCACTTTTTACTTTTTCTTGTATTATGCCATCTGTATTCTAGGGAGGGACATTCGATTGCAATTTTGCTTGAAGATGTGATTTGAAATGTACTTGTAAAATGTCTCCATGTTTTAAAATCGATATCGTACTTAATGCGTATTCGAGGTTTCATTAGTTAGATTGTTGCAGCGTATTGGTCATACTGCTAAATATTATTTTAGTCACGCTAAAACTTCCGTGAATATTACAGGTGGACGCTTCGTTGACGTTCGTTCAATTTTTCCTTGCATTGATCGGTACAGCTGCCTTCTCGCGAAGCATCCATCTCACGATTTTCCCTTGACATAATATGAAACCTATTGTTGCCGGTTCCCCAGGGCTTAGTACTGTCTCCTACGTTATTCGTCCAGAATATCGATAACGTACTGCAACGATCACGCCAGTATTTCAAAATTGTTATATTATATCTTTCACCTATTTATTATTTAGACGCGACAGAATATTTACGTGCTGATCATAATAATTTTCCATGTTTATAATTGCAACGATGTTGAACCTATTTTTTTTTTGTAAACGGCTTATAAGGAAATGTTATAGCTTCAATCAGCAATACATGTATTATAATCATAACATGCGTGTCTCTGAGGCACGTTTTGACATTTTACACATTGGAAGGTATAACCTTGATTACCATTGTAATTATTTTTAAGAATATTAGGCTGGGCAGTGATACTTATAATAAAATTCCTTATCTTAATCGGCTTTATTCTTGTCAAGCTTAAAGTCTAAAGTGTATGACTACTGTTTACACCTGTAACAATATATAAATGTAAAGTAAATTAAGTAGCAGATAAGCATGCAAGCCAGGTCGTGCTGAGTATGTCTTTAGAGGAGGCCTTTCTACACGCTTTATATTAACTTGAACTGTATGCATCTACGTAATTACGCTAGGAATTCCATCATGGATGCCCCTCTGTTTCAAAGGCAACAGAGCCACGACGCGGGACTACAGCAGCTACAAATTCCCAAAATGTATGAAATACTCACACGAACGTCGTCTTCGTCGGCCTTTTCAAGTCGTTCCCTGAATTCCGGATCGCTTTCGAGGGCTTGCACAACCTCCTGTAAGTATCTTTGGTACTCTATGTAATCCTCCTGTAATTTAATAATACAAAAATATAACATACATCTCAATTGTTTTCCCGTTAAAATCCCTTGACGGGCTCTTAGAGAAGAGATGAAGAACATAAAAAAAATCATGTACAAAGACCAGTTTAGCAGTATTTGTCCAATATGCATTAAGTATACCTTAAGAGTAACCATAGTCGGTAGTTTAGTTAGGGAAGATGGGATCCCAAGTTCAAACCGGTCAAATTAAATTAATTATATTATATTGTTAATGATCATTTCATTACCATTGCTATTGTTCGAATAATTCAAGAAAATTTGTAATACCCTGGTATTGTACACTATCATATTATGTATTATATAAATTGTATTAATTAGTGTAACTGGGCTTTGTACCCGTTCTAATTAAGTAAATAAATAAATAAATAAAACCGGCACACACCTCTGACAAAGAACTTTAAACTTAACATACTATTGAGAAACTTTTCTTTAGTTTCTCAATTGTACAACTGTACAACCCGTACAACCTGACTAGCCAGCGTCTATGGCCTTAATTTAATATGAGAAGAATCACGGGGCCAACAGTGGGACATAAATACATATTAAAATTAAAATGTAATGCAGGCATCATGGTAGTCTAATATATTTATGTACTTATTCCCTGTTGCGCAGCGACATTTTATCATTGACATTGCATCAGCACATAGTGGACATTATGATATTAAGTCGCGAAGTGTATATCAAAATGACCTTGCACCGGGCTGCCACACTTCCAACAACAAATTGCTAGGTGATAGATCTGACATTGACTCAAGGATTATCTTCCGGAAATGTTACCTTTCGCGATGCCCAAGTGAAAATTTCGCGTTTTATCGAGCAAATACACCGAGTACGTTAATAAGTAAATAGTTGTGCCCGCGGTTTCTCTCGCACTATAGACTTTAGCTGCATTTTGCAACCACTATGTTCATTCTGAACTCTCATTTGCATATTATTACTAGGCATACTGGTCAGGGTCACGAAGCAATAAATGTATAACATATTTAGAGATAGAATTCCCAATAATTTGTGTAATAAAACATGACTAGGGAGGTTCCTGTGCTCGGTCAGTTTTATTGAACTATGTACATAATAAAGTTGGTTACACTTGGTGACAGGAGTTCCCGATGCATTGCTTGTGAGGTTACTTTTCCTTATGACTGCCGCCCCTATTATGGGTACCTGCTTTGCAGCTACAACAATTATAATTCGCTTGCACTATAAAATAAATTATCTAAATACTAAATAGCATCATTAGAGGATAACAGATTTTTTGTTTATTATTAAGCACAGATTATAGCGCAGCTATCAAATAACAAAAAACGAGAACAATCGCAGTCAAGAGTTTGAGGGAGATGGGTGCAGCACCAAATATATGTGGTATTAAAAGTCTGCTACTTGTCAAATATCTGACAGGGCCGCAGATCTAATAGGTGCGGATTTTGCTAACTTACAACGTAAAAGCTACTAGGACGCAGATGCGAAAAAATAGATGGCTTAAATAAATATTCTATTTTTACGCCCTATACGTTATTTCAGGTGCTTTATCTCTGAGAAAGCAGTAAAACCATGCAATAAAAAAATTCTTTAAAGTAGGAAACTCAGAGATATGTGAGGGTAGGAGGTTGCAAATACTAAATGTTGCTAGGGACCCTGAATAGTCCCTGTACCTTCGGGATTAAGAATAGAGCTACGGTATCTCCTGCCTGATCGTAAGAGGCGAATAAACGGGGACTTCCGGGTTGTGGACGGTGAGAGTGGTGGGAGCTCGATCCGTCCAGCCAGCAGCCCCGGGAAGGACGGCGGTATGTGCGTGGCCGCTTGCCGCCGTGAGCATCGGAAGGTACAGGAGAGCACATCTGCTCTCACGAGGATGTGCCCATTCTGTGGCGCCGCGCGTGAAGTTGCGCGTTCCACTGGAGATTCCGGAGTCCTCTCCAAGCGCAGAGGCTGGCCACCGAGGGGGTTTTAGTGCGGTATAAATTTCACATAACCCGGTATCCTCTCCCAAGGTGCCGGGTACCTTTTGAAGGTCCCTCCCCCGATACCAAAACAAAGGGGGGCCCTGAATACCAGATACGAGCTTGAGTAGGTGTCATGGAGTTTGGATATAATCTCATATAAAAATAGAGTTAATCCTATTCCACAAAAATGTCGGCTGATTTTCACGGCCATCGTGAACCTTTTTAAATAGCAACGAATCGCATTCGCAAATTGAACTTGTTTGTTTACGGAACAATTCAACTGCTGAAGGTTAAATATGCATATAGGTATGTATAGGTAAGTAATATGATGCCTGAATTGAACGTCGAGCAAGACCCATTATTGTTGCTTTAATAGGTTGATAAACACTCCTTTGTGCAACTTCCAGCTTAGGTACTTAATACATGAAAAACTCCGTTATTGAATAACTAGCTTTACGCCTCCAGCTACGCCCGTATGCGCTACACGTTTTCTCCCTTAGGAATGAGACAAATATCCAGAAAAAATAAAGCCTGCGTCATCAATGTCACTGTCCATCACCCAACCGTAGAACCGTTGCGACGTGAAAGAGGGACAAACAAACAAAAACTGTAACATTTATATTATTAAGTAGGTATGTATTTTAATTGCTCTGATTTTAACCAAGTTGGAGTCGATTCCTATGTAAATAAGGATGAGTGTATATTTTTAGCACTTTATTAGTCGCATTTCTTTTGTATTTTACTTTGTGAAAGAGAAATTACTTAAAGCTGGCCAAAATGACACATAATAAAACTTATGTAATACTTCTTATATGTAGGTAGTTTGGTTTAATTGATCTATTTTACTTTAAGAAATTGTATAAATCGCACGGGCGGCATATTAATGCATGACAAAACTTTGAAACTTATTAAGGAACTGTTAAAATGTATGATTTAAAATCTGCCCAGCACCGATGCTTAGGCGCGCCGAGATTATATAACGGGCTCATTTGCAAGCCTCAGTAATCATTTGATGGGCTTATTTGGTTGTTATTTATAACAACGTAATAACATTAAATTTGTAATATCAACTTACAAGATTCTCCTTTACTTCGCTCTCACCCTCTTTCTTCTCGGGAGTAACGGGTGGGGCGTATGATCCATGGAGTATCACCAGGAACACCATCCCAACCAAACATAGTAGTAGTCCCGTCTTCATTGTGCTCTGTAACAAAGCAAAATAATTTTATTGCAACCGTCTGAATGTTCCATTGCTGGGGACATGTCTCCTATCAGGAGGGATTGATTTCATTAAGAGAGATTCAAGCTAACTATTAACCTAAGGCGTTTGGTGGACGTAAATGTAAAATATTATAATGACAAGTAAACCAAGTAGCGATACCTCAGTCTAACTCAGGTCTCCAACAGATTGAGCTGCGGTTTAAAATACAGCACACATTACTGGCTAAGAAATTATTTATAAACGAATTTATCACTGCTCCACGCGACAATGTATCAAGTTTAATAATAGCTATTTCATTGTTAAATTTTCCTTCACATCTTCACATCACGAGTTGTACATAAATTAAGGCACCAATCTGCACTTTATTGACTATTTGCAATTGACTAAAGTCCAACTCCGTCCAAATTCCGAAAGAAGACGAATGCCTTTCAGGACAATCGAACTATCCAATAAAAATAAAATTATCAAAATCAAACAACTTTCCAAAAAGTTATGCTAGTATATAGTAAGAATATATACACATAAACTAAAGCTTAAGGACCTCCATGGCTTTATAATTCGTTTCGAGAATGAAGATAGACAAACAAATAGATATACGCTATATGGTTTTCTTTTTTCCTTTAACTGAATGCAACCCTAAAAGGATGCTGTGCATTTAAAATGTCAGCTCAAGGCTACAATATAACTCAGATGTATAGTGTACAAGGAAATTGAATTAAGCTGCAGTAGATTAATAGTACACAGTTATAACCTTGTGGTTGAGACTTCAGCTCCCTTACTTGGGTTCATCATGTTGATTCAGGGGCCACTTTTTGAGAAAAGTAGCAGTGCCTTACTAGTTTCATTTGCTTACTATAAAGTGATTATAGAAAAAAAAAATCATGGAAACCTGAGAGAAATATACTTTAAAACCTGATCTCATGGGAACACAACAGACACAAAAAAAATTACTTAGAAGAAGTACAAACACAGGCACAAGTAATTAGACACCCATTTTTCGTCAAATTTTTTAAAAAATCATTTTTTTAATAAAAGTTATTAACTATCAAACTTGATACCTCCTCCGTTCAATAACCAGGTACCCGGGTACCCACTAAGATTAATATATGAATGACGGGTTTTTACACACTTAAGAGACTATTTATTAAAGTATTTAGATAATTTGACTTTTAAATTGATTAATTGATTATAGACAATATAGTTTTTAATTTCTTTTATTTAAACAATAATTCTCAATATAAACAATAGCAAAATAGTAAGTAAGAAAAACATCACTTCGTTTTTAGTTATTTCAATAATGTATATTATGTCTGATACAGTGCCATATAAAAATTTAAGTACTTTTAATTATTTTGTACATGCTTCACATGTTGTGGTTGTAATACAGTGTTCACCACAAATAGGGTTCTCACATACCAAACATATTTTATTAGTTTTGCGACGTTTTTTAATTCACTTTGGAGACATTTTTAGCAAACACCAGCAATCTTTTTCCTCCCAGTTGAACAGAGCTGCGGCAGAGGTCTCAATAATACAGATGATGCTGGCTATGCATTCGAATTGACAGCTCTACCAAGAAGAGATTCAACCGCCACTTTCGTTGAGAAATGCCTCATAATTTATGCATTATGCAAACTACTTTCAACTAATGGAGTACTTACTACGTACTACTCTCTGCCCAGTTGCCGATAAAATAAACGTCGTTCATACGATTTTTTAACAAGTATTCTCATAACACAGAATTATATGTTGCAGGGCAGGCAATATCGAGAATATTGTAAAAAAATGCTAGAGGCCACCTTTGAGTTGATCTTTTTGTTGTATATCTACCAAGCATTTTATCCATGCTACTCCAGCTTTAGACCAGTTATAAAACTCAATAATTTTGGGTTTTTTCTTTGCATTATCACTAATTTTTGCTTCATGACGCATTGATGATAGCATAATTACTGCGTTTTTTGGGCACTTAACTATATAGGGTTCCACCAACCCGCATTGGAGCAGCGTGGTGGAGTAAGCTCCAGGCCTCCCCAATAATGGGGAGAGACCCGTGCCCAGCAGCGGGACGCAAAAAGGGTTGCGGCCAACTATATAGGGTTACTTTTTCATGAAAGCCAAACATAGTGGATAATTCTTCTCGCGTTTTTGATACAGCCTTTGCTGGATGACTACAGGAGGACGGAGGACTATAAACTGTGTCCCCATAGCTATTTCCTATGCCAAATAGCAAGCTTACACAGAAAAAAATATTATTCAGTGTACTAATGACTTGTACATCTGCCACGCTATATGTGGTTACCCGGGTACCCGGTCATTGAACGAATGGTGAAATTTCGGTCATTGACCGGACGGTTAATCTATACAAATAAATAAAATTGGAGTGTCTGTTTGTAATATTAAAATAACCGCTTTTTACTACATGCATATGAATGTTTATATGGTACATATGCCAAAATAACATTTTTTTACAAATTTTGTCTGTCTGTCTGTCTGTTTGTCCCGGCTAATCTTTGAAACGGCTGGACTGATTTTGATGGGATATCACTGGCACTGCTGATGTAATAAAGAGTAAGTGAGGCTACTTTTGTTTTGTCTGTCTGTCTATTTGTTCCGGTAATATCTGAAACTATTGGACCGATTTTGACGGGACTTTCACAGGCAGGTAGCTGATGTAATAAAGAATAACTTAGGCTACTTTTTTTTATTTTATGATCATTATAAAACTACCGCTATCCTTTATACGCTTCTCCAACCAACAAATTAATATCACAAAGGCTGCCTGTTGCGCGGGCACAGAACGCGCGAGCGGGCTGTTGCTGATGATTAAAATTCGAGTCGTTGAGACACACGACTTTGTTTAAAAATTGGTTTGTGACACTCATATGATACTTTCATGTTTGATAGCGATCCGTTCTTCTTATCTTAATTTATAAATTATATTTTGTTAATTTTAACTGCTTTCCTTTTATTAATTAACTGAGGGTTTTAGTAGCTTATTTTATGAGAGCTAAGAATGAAGCGAAGCTGGGGCTGGCGAAGCCCTCCGAATGGGGGGAGGTGGGGGGCGAAGCCCGCCGCCAAAAAAGATACAAAAAGAACTCGTCATTTAAAATGAATGAGTTCGGTTAGGTTAGTTTTGACTTTTTTAAATTTACACATAAAAAAGGAACCCCGCTCAGCGGGGTTCCGTCGACATACTACGATTAACTTTCTTTCGCTCGGGCGGAGGGAGTGGTCTTCTCGCAGCGCTGGTGCTGTCACGGAGCGCTATTCTAACCTCAAAATTTTAACCCTGGATAACCA
Organism: Pyrgus malvae; assembly: GCA_911387765.1. NCBI lineage: Eukaryota > Metazoa > Arthropoda > Insecta > Lepidoptera > Hesperiidae > Pyrgus > Pyrgus malvae. Next base: position 8,477,610 of record OU426947.1, read on the forward strand.
TGGGGTTCCGGCAGGGGGAATGGTCCAAGGAGTACTGCCATCTATGCAGCTGAGCCAAACGGGCGCGGTCGGGTGTGAGATGGGTGACCGCTAGTGGCAAAAATTTCATGCGCGTTTCCGTGCTTCGGAGGGCGCGTTAAGCCGTCGGTCCCGGTTGTTGTCGATAGATAACAGTGTCAAACCTTGTCGGAGGCCCTATGGGCATTTTGAAAACATCCGACAGCGGGTTGGCCACTGGCCCGCATCTCCACCAACCCGCATTGGAGCAGCGTGGTGGAGTAAGCTCCAGGCCTCCCCAACAAGGGGGAGAGACCCGTGCCCAGCAGTGGGACGCAAAAAGGGTTGCAGCCAACAGAAGCTAAAAATATAAGTTTTGAAATTATTGTCTGTCTGTCTGTCTGTTGTTAGCTTTTCACGCAAAAACTACTGGGTGGATTTTGATGAAACTTTTTTTGTTTTATATATATTGGGCCTCGCTAACATTTAGACTATAGAAAATTTTAAAAATCACCCTTTAAGGTTGTGAAATGAGGGATGAAAATTTGTATGGAAAACTTGGTTTTTATCAATAGATTTTCTTTAAATTTGGTATAAATATTTTGTAACCAAAATAAAAGAATACATGTTTCAGCATTTTCCGAAATTCATCCTTTAAATGTCAATTTTCTTTGAAACTCTTTGATAATTGAGTGTCGAGAATTGATATACAGAATATTTTTGTGCAGAGTATTTTACTTATAATTTTGTATTTGTAATCTTTACTAACATAGTGAGAAACATATTCAAGCTTTTTTCAAAACTACCCCTCAATAGCAAATAAACTGGATTCGAAAGTTTTTATCTCAAGCGTACAATAATTAACCATTAATTAACCTTAACTTAATATTTCATTTTCAAATTCGTTTTCCTTCTTTGAATGATGTGTTTACAGATATATTGTTGAATGAATTTCCGTAACATTAGTGTGTATTTCATATCAATCGGGTCATAAACAAAAAAAGTATACGCAACATAATTTTAAAAGGCACTAAAAGGAATTTAGATGAAAGTTTCGTTAACAGCCCTTTCAAAACCATAAATAAAAGTTTAAATTTAAGTAAAATTATTTTGAACTCTTACTAATATTAGTGATTAATATGGTCGATAATATGATCGACCATATTAAATATACTTTGATCAGTTTACCGCATTTTCTTTCGTTGGCCGAGTATGGCTAGACTATAGGTACCTAAAAAGCGCATCGCGAGCCTCACCGCCGCCGAACTTTACATCACAGGGCTCCATTGAGTTAGTTGCTCAGCTTATTAGTCTTCTTTTGGGTTGAAAGATTATGAACAGGCTGCAGATGAAACGATTGTTATCGCTACATTATATCAGGCTACAACCTTTATAGCGTTGCACTGCTTGGCATGGAGCTCTTCCAATATTGAGGAGGCCTCAAGCTCCAACGAACCGAAATCCAAATCTTACAACCTCAATACATCCAGCATTAAGGTGGTAAGATACGGAATCTAAACCTTCATACAGAATGTACAAAGCCTTAACAAAACGAGACTACTGCAGACATCTAGGTGACGAATAGTTAAACTTTTAGTAAACCAACTGTTAATCTCAATATCTCTACCTATTTGGTAATTTGACATTCGATTTATCAACCACAAAGTTAACATGCCATTTGGTAGATGGCGTTATTGAGAAATATTCATTTCTTCTACAAAGTAAATCGATGGAGATAATTTCAAATAAAAGCCTAAAGTCTAATAAAAGTAAGTAAATAGTGTAAAAAAATAATGTTTCACACTTATAGCCTCACAGTAGGGTAGATATACCCTGTGTCGTGGGTGCCAAGAACACACACAGAGACAGAACCACAACCACCCAGACCGAGAACAGAAATTTAAACTCATTATTGAAAAAAGTAAGTACAATGTAAAATAAATAACGTTTCACACATATAGCCTCACAGTAGGGTAGATATACGCTGTGTCGTGGGTGTCATGAACACACACAGAGACAGAAACACAACCACCCAGACTGAGAACAGAAATTTAAACTCATCATTGAAATTTCTGTTTCGCCGGGGCTCGAACCCGGGACCCTTCGATTTGCAGTTCGTCATGGTAAACATTGCGCCACGCGGGTTGTCCCGTCGTTAGCAGTCCTTACTGTTTTTGGTTTGAAGGATTTAGAAACAATAAATTAGGTGTCTTCTGAACATATGAACATTGTATTATAAGTGATTTCACTATATGTAAGAATAATCTACCTACTACTTATTCAATGCAAATAAATAATCTTTTATCTTTAATCAATCCCTTTTATGCAAGTCTTTATTCACGCGGACGACGTCGCGGGCACAGCTAGTATATAATAACTGCATAAATTCCTCAAGTGATTAATGTTACTGTGATAGCACTTATCTTTTCCTTAATTCTTTAATAAGGAGAATAAAAATCAAAACAGCTTATATACTTTAATGTACTGTATGATATGAGTTTTTATACCTTATCAATTACTTAAAAGCAAAATGGACATATAGTTTTTTGAAGCAATTCTAAGAATTTTTTGCTGTTCCTCTGTGAGGCCTCAGTCACATAAGAAGTACTATACATTGGATATTTTAAATCAAAATTGTTAAAATATTAGGTACAGCTTTCATCAGTTTCCTCAATCAAAAAGGGACCAATGTAACAATACTTATGAACTGTATGATAAGTATTTGTTTAGGATTTGAAATATGTGTCATTGTTTTCCTTTACATATTAATAAGAAACAAATTTGACACTTGTCGCAATGGTCACCATGCCGAACTGCCAATCGAGGGGTCCTGGGTTCGATTCCCGGCGAAACAGAAATTTCAATGCTGAGTTTAAATTTCTGTTCTCGGTCTGGGTGTTTGTGTTCCTGTCTTTGTACGTGTCCATGGTACCCACGACACAGGGTATTAATTACCTTACTGTGGGACTATGAGTGTGTTATGTTTATTACTTGGCCCAGCTTTGATTTAAAAAACGAAAATATTCATACTGTACATTAAGTTTAAGGACACATCTGATGCATAACATTTATATATATTTATAAAAGACTAAAAAGGTAACTGTTCAATGTGCAGACCTCTCCTCACAGCTTCAATCAACACATGGAACTGAGAAACTAAATAAAATAGTGTCCTTATCCAACTAATTGCAATTAGGATTTAAAAAATCTTACTTCACCACACAACCAAATAAAAAACATCCTACCGACCGATGAAATCAACTTCGCACGACACACGTCAAAAGACATATAGTTAAATGCCTTCAAATAAGTATGTCCATGGTTTGAATGGGGTAAAATTTAAAACAATGTGACACCATTATCCTCAATTGAATTTTAGGTAATAAGCAAATTATTTCTAATTCAAATGTTCCGACAGCTAGGGACGACAAAAAGGATATTACTAAATCCGCAAAGCCGCAAAACATGAATAGACAGCATTGGATAACTAATAATAAATATTATAAAATATCTGGTAAATTAGGACTTACCTTTAAATTTTTATGTGTACACGCACATTTATAATTACACAAATGGATTTTAGGTTTATGTTATGCACATTTGTACGCAAAAAGCTACTCTACTTTGTCGATCGATTGAAAATTTAATTGTGTTGTATTGTTTTTTTTATTTTTGATCGTGACGTGTCGTTCAAAATTCTCTTCTCATACACCTACACGTTTCTACTAGGGATGACGATCTGAGATCGATTAATTGAAGAATCGATTTTTCAGTCCAAAAAGATCGATTTTTAGATCGATATGTAGTACTGAATCGATTCAGTGAATCGATATTTCACCCTTGAAAATCGAAATTCGATATATTCAGTTTTGGTATAAACGATAAAATTATTTACAATTAGTTGAATGTACCCGTATTTTTTATTTATTTATTTATTTACTTATTTATTTAGAAAGATACATTTACAATATTTTTACAGGAATGCTCCCAAGACAATATTGCAAGCTAATAACTTATTAGAATATATGATGAAAATAACAATAGTAAATAATGGTAGCAAATTGATTATCTGTCAGAAACAATGCAATTTTGTGTTATTTCTGTGAATTTCGACAGGCTACAGTTGTAAATATCGATATATGTAGCCACTAAGTTAATAATCTGTATGGCACGCGACATAGGAGCAAATTTCAATAAGTTGGTCCTCGCTACCGGCACACTGAGCGCGGCGGGGCGGCGACGCGCGCTCATGCACCCTGTGGGTACCCGACCATGCCGAGTACAAACAAACTGGGGTACATCAGTGGGTACATAGGGTACACTCCATATTCTTTCAAATACAAAAACCGAGTGAATTTGTTTTGAATTTTTTCCACGATAAGGCTATATTTCGCCTCATGGGGATTCCAAATAATGGCCTTTGCCTCAAGATGACTTCGAACTAGTGAGTTATACAATATTCTTACAACTAGAGTATTGTTGAAATCTTTACAATTTGTTAGAATGAATCCTAAGTTTCTGAATGCCTTGCCGCAGATGTTAACAATGTGCTTACGGAACGTTAGCTCAGGTACCATTTCAACACCTAAGTCACGTGTACAACTTAGGCGCGGAATCATCGTATCATTCATTTTGTATGTATAGTGCAGCGGAGTCCGCGCCCGTGTACAACTCATTATACCGCACTTAGCTATGTTAAAATATAGCTTGTTAGTATTGCTCCACTGCACTACACGATCTATATCGCCTTGCAACCTCTCCGTGTCCGACGCGTCCGCTATCGACAGATACACCTTAAGGTCATCCGCAAACAACAGACACTCGGCATGCTGGACAACCGATGGCAGGTCATTAATCATTATAATGAATTCCAGCGGTCCCAAATTGGATCCCTGACTTATGCCCGACAAAGTAAAATACTGTTGTGATTGGTAAACTGCGTACTCCACATACTGTCTGCGTTCGCCAAGGTAGCTCGCGAAAAATTCCAGCAGTTACGGCGTGAAACCTAGCGCCGCCATCTTTGCCAATAGCACGTCATTGTTGATGACATCATCTTATATTATTGTATTATAAGAGTGTTGCTTGTTAAAGGGTTAATTACTCAAAAACTCGCTAGATGGCTGTGTGTTTAGTTTCCTTAGACTCTCTTTGATAGAAAAAACATTACGTTTGTAAGTATATGAGTATCGTAGGATCATCTGTTCCTTGTGAGCGACTTTTTTCCATTGCCGGAAATATCACAAGTGATGAGCGGAACCTCATGGATCCCAGTAGATTTAACAGACTATTGTTTTTAAAAAGCTTAGATATTAAGCATTTGGAACTAACTACTAAGCTTTTTTTTTATTATATATTTTACGTTTAAATGTAACCAATACATTTAGAAAATAAATGTCTTGTTTTATACCTGATCTGATATGGTAATAAAAATTGTTTAAACATAATTAGCGATATCTCCACATTATTATGTGGGGCTATAAAATTTGAGAGTTCCCCTCGATTTCCTTGGGATCCCATCATCAGATCTTGACTTGGTGACAATAGGACCACCTCGAAAGTATAAGCTTTCGAACAAAAAAGAATCATCAAAATCGGTTCATAAACAACAAAGTTATCCGCGAACAAACATAAAAAAGCATATATACTGTCGAATTGAGTGACCTCTTTTTTTGAAGTCGGTTAAAAAAGATCGATTTTTTTGTGAATCGATTCATTAGGTCACGATTCAAATCGATTCATAAATCGATCTTTTTTGGAAAGAATCGCCATCCCTAGTTTTTACCACAGATCTCGTAATTTCTCTTATCTTTTGCTCCTTTGTCTATGGTCAAGTACAGAGCTTCATAACGTTATAAAGAATATCAAAATATAATGTTATATAACGTTATAGGCGAATAACGGTATCAAAAGAATAAAGTTATAGAATATCGAAAAAGAAATAAAATAACGTTATAATATCGTTATTTTATTTCGATTACTACGATATTTACGCGACGTTGTCAGCTGGCTGCATCCTTACCTTGTTTTGTGTAGTTTGTATTTTAGCACTCCCATTCCTGCCGTTTGAACTACGTTCTTATAGTAGAGGAGCCCAAGAGGGGATTTTTTGGATTTACTCGAGCATGTCAGATTAATATACGGGGTAAACCTTGCATCTTTTGGGTACCCACATAATTAAAAATGTCGTCTATATAGGAACGCTAAAGTTTTTAGATATTTTCTCTTACTTTCGGTTTTCAAAATCGGCAGATTAGAATATGACGTTATCGTTTGATAATTTGTTTTTCAATAAAAATATCATAACAATGCGAACTCGACCAAGAGTGCCGAAAAGATATTTTTTTATTTTGCAGTTTTGTGTCCATCCCACCCATTTACTTTTAAAAAAAATCGTCAGATTATTGAAATGTTACCTAATATGCATTAACTCTTTTCTGTCTTAAATTGTCGAGTTCAGTAACTAACCCGACGCTCTAAAAATATTTGGTTCTAAAAGTTTCGAAAACCTGTAGATGCTTTTCTCACCGGTGAAACGGAAACTATTATACAATCTTTTTTCCTTCTTACTAATTGTACTAGGTTCAAATGACGCTCGAGTCTTCGTTCGCATTCCAACATCCAATAAAATGGGTATGTATTATTTTTTCAAGCCTGAAGCCAATATGATGAAATATTTAATGATGATGAGATGAGGGTCCTTCTGGGGCAGATACGATTGAAATGTAATACAATTGATGTATCTTCATCTTCTTCTTTACGAATGGCGTCTCGGTCGTTTGACCATTTTGCCAGTGTCAAATTAATATTTGTATTCAGATTTTGTTGTTCCGTTGAATAAGATGACATATTATTAAATATGACGTCAAGATAGTCTTCAGAAATTCAGTAAGATATTCAAGTCGACTCGCTCGGGTATAGACCCGAACGTGTCAGATAGAGATTTCGAGGCAAGCTGAAAAACCATTTTTTGCACTGTAATACGATACGGCACGGTACTCTTCCCATTACTAGGGAGGCCTTAGCTTACTCCACGCTGCTCCAATGTCAATATTTAGTAAGAATAATTTATATCCTCTTTGAGCTGAGTGCCTAACTCAGCTCAACGGGTATTACTCGGCAATGTAGGTAAAGTATGAAGGTATACCTGAGTTCATCGATTATAATTTACTAGTGGTAGATGCAAATCAGCACAACGAAATGCAGAGCAGCGATGGCCGAGTGGTAAATAACCGCGGTCTTCGACGCGACCCATCCAGGGTTCAAAACGGCGCGCACCTCTGACAAAGGAATTTGTAATGTGCGCATTTATCGCTGCTCCACGGTGATGGAAAATATCGCGACATTTAATTGATTACGATGCTCTCCATCGCCGTGTATGCCTGAGAGTCATTCATAATTTTTCGAAAGCATGACGTCCACCAATCCGCACCTGGCCAGCGTGGTGGACTATGGCCTAAATCCCTCTCACTTGAGGTCTTTATTTATGCCAGAGTTGTAGAATAAATAATTTAATAAAAAAACCCTCTCACTTGTGAGAAGGAGACCTGTGCCCAGCAGTGGGACATAAAAAAAGATGCAAAGTTCCATACAAAATCGAGTGAAAAGTTATCCCCGCGCGTAAATACGTACTTATTATATACAATAGATGATGATAGATGTATACAAGTATTCTAAATGAATTATTTTTATCTATTTTAAGCCTTATAGTACTGGCATAAGTAAGAAAATAAACCCATGTTAAATTGTCACTTATCACTTATCACCATTTGGTTCAATAACAAGAAGGCGATACGAAAATAGGAGTGTATTGGATAAAGAAACAGCATTATAAATTACAATAAAGCACACCCAATACAATAAATTATATAAAAAATAAAATTATAATTATAGTTACTGTGTACTTTTTGTTTATCCGCCGCTCAACAAAACATATACCTACCTAGAAGAATGCACAGTTTGACAACTTCGCACCTAGCTGTCGATTATAACGTTATTTATATCGTTTTTTTCTAAATAGCGTTTACTGATATAGCGTTATTATGATGTGCAAATAACGTTTAGTTGTAAAATGTTTTGTTTTTTATAACGATACGGGCACAAGGAATTAATAACGTTATAATTTTATAGCGGTATTTGAAGCTCTGGTCAAGTATACTCTTTACAACTCCGTAAGGGGGATTCGTTACCTACTCATTGTTTACCACCCGGTTACAATATCTGTGGACCGGACGTCGATGACGTTACACAGGTCAGCGCTGTGGTACGGTCAGAGCTTCAAATAGCGCTATAAAATCATAACGTTATTATCTACTTGTGTCCATATCGTTATAAAAAACATAACGTTTTACAACTAAACGTTATTTACACATCATAATAACGCTATATCAGTAAACGCTATTTAGAAAATATCGATATAAACAACGTTATATTTACGGAGAATAATATTATATTATCATAATAATATGCAGTGAGCTGATATGACAACGCGGCAATATCGCTTAGCAATAACGATATTATAACGTTATTTTATTTGGATTTCGATATTTTATAACGTTTTTCCTTTAATACCGCTATTCGCCTTTTCGATAGTAATGTCAAAATAATAACGAAATGAAATACGTATAACGTTATATAACATTATATTTTGATATTATTTATAACGTTATGAAGCTCTAGGTACGGTGTCCAAAACAAGCATCAATTACGATAATATTGTAAACAATACTTATGAACTACATTTTTTCTCTATTATTTTTTTATATTTATTATTGACTAGCGGCTCGCCCTGGCTCCGCACAGGATAGAAAGAATAATTAGTATATATTTCAGGTCCACAGATATTGTAACCGGGTTGTACAAGGAACTTACATCATAAGTTTCTTGGGTCTGTATAGGTAGATGTATAATTAATCGACGGTTGAAATTATGTACGTAAGTTTTGACTAATATGTATAATCAGGGACCGGACTTCGATAATTTTTAAATGTCGGTAATTTCTTTAAAATTTATTTAAATGATGTGGGTGCCGCGGCGCTGCTTGCGGAAGGAAAGGTAAGAAGACAGTACAGCAACAGCGCGAAAGCAGTGAAGACGACGAGAGTTTATTATTTTTTTGATGTTGCATTATCCACGCGTGACAAAGTTTATTCGCCACACTACCGCCCATTATAATAATAAATAAAATAAGTAAAAAAATTATGTGGTTTAGTTTTAAATTAAAAAAAATTGATCTCTTTTTTTTTAATGAAAGCGACGTTCTGACGTTTATATTCAGATTATACAATACTTTGTATAAAAATTCAGACAATGTTCAAGTTTTGAATATAAGATTTTGTTAAAAAGATTGTTATTAATTTTAATGCATCAGAGAATTGTCAATTTTTAATAAGCACTAAAATTAAAGCCAGAGTTAATTATTTATAGTGACATTTGTATTTTATAAGCTTTTATTTACTTTCACCTGTCCCGTTGTATGTAATCAAATTTTCTAAGTTAAATTTGATCAACTAGGTACCTGGTTTCCGAATTCGAATCGGATGACAATATAATATTATTATTACATAGATAGAGCTGATTGGATGATGGAACTGGAAGGTGGCCATAGGAACTCCGTAATTTAATTGAATTTAATTAAGACGTTGCCCATAGAGTTTGGGTTCGTTTAATTCGTCTTGACGAATACTTTGATGCTGAATGGTAAACAGGGTCTTATGATGGAGTTGGAAGGTGGCCATAGGAATGACGTAGTAAAACGACGCAACCCCATCGAATTTGAACTCATTTGATCCGTCTTGACGAGTACTTTGGTGGTAGACGGTCAAATTGTCAAATTGGTCTGAAAATCTTCTCCCTACGTTCTTTAATAAAAACAAGGAAATCATAAAAGTATTTGTGCTAAAACTTGCAATATTTATTTGAACGACAACGATTTACAGGCTTAATGTTATCAAATGTCCCTATCCACATCCAGCCATCCATCTCCCGCTTTGATGCTGGCGTCGGGTAAAGATTTTACTTTTAACGTAACGGTATTTAACGTTAATATAACGTTATAAAGATAATGTTGTCTGTGCTAATACGTCATTTATTTTTGTCATAAGTCATAAATCATTCATAAATGTCATGTATGCAGCTTCTGTTAATCCTGTTTTACTGTTTTACTTACTTTCATTCATTTTCACTCAACAAATCAATAATTTTTGTTCCCATTATGTTTAAATCTGATTTCTAGTTTTTTCTAGAGAAAAAGTAAGTCTTTTGTTTGTGGGATAAGATGCAGTAAAAATATTTAAACCGAGGATCATCATAAATTCCAAGATGAATAAAGACAGGAGGGAACCGGACTACCCGACCGAACTAGAGTCCCAGTTCATATTACGTCTTCCAGAAGAACCCGCAAAGGCACTTAGAGAAGTGCTAAAAACCGGTGAAAATCTTAAGAATCGTCTAACGATTCAGGTGGAGAGTGACATGAGACATGGCGAAGTGCGATTTGATCATTGGTTAATGCACGGAAAAATTGTCGATTTGCCCACTATTGTAGAATCTCTTAAAACAATCGACAACAAAAGCTTTTACAAAACAGCTGATATTTGCCAAATGATGATATGCAAAGATGAACCTGACCAACAGAGTGAAGAGGAGTCTGCTACCAAAAATAAAAAGAAGGACCCTTACAAAGTCGACAAAAAATTTCTTTGGCCCCATGGCATCACACCACCTACGAAAAACGTAAGAAAGCGTCGTTTTCGTAAAACCTTAAAAAAGAAGTATGTTGAAGCACCAGAAATTGAAAAGGAAGTGAAAAGATTATTGCGAGCTGACAACGAAGCAATCAGTGTTTCTTGGGAAGTGATTAAAGATGAAGATGAGCAGCCGAGCCAGCCAACACCACCATCAGCAGTGCCCACACCTGCTCCTCCAGTTCAACCGAAGCCTGAAAAGAAATCTAAGTCAGAACGTAGTATGAAGAAAGAAACTGTAACAACTAGTACTGCTCATTCCTCCAAGCAATCATCCAATGTTGTGGACATATTTGGAGGCGCTGTGAGTGACAGTGATGCTGAAGACGATCATGTCAATGTAGAAACAGTGGAGAATCAAATATCACCATTTGATGGTCCTGTATCAGATGTCAATTCCATGTCAATGCTAAGTCTTGATGATAGAAGGAACAGCTTTTCCACCTCTTTTGATTCTCAAATGTTTAATAATGCACAACAACAAGGAAAGAATTCCCAATCCAGTGCTCCAACCCCTGGTACCTCAGGAATGTCTAAGAGTGGTGCAGGTTCTTCCGAGGAAGAAGAGTATCAATCACGGGATATGGATAAAGATAACATGAGTCTGAGAATTGAGCAAGTAAGAACTGAATTGGAGGAATTAAAGCAAAGACGACAAAGGACCCAGCATGAGATTGCTGGAATGGAAAATTTGGCCCTGCGACAGCGCTTCCAAGATATCTTGCACACCTTGAACCAGGATATTATGTACAAGGAAATGGAATACCAGGGCATGATAACATTGCAAAACTCTGAGGACATATAGGGTTTGTATTAAATTGTCTTGGCACTGCAGGATATGATGTTCTTGTCATCATAGCCGGGGCAATTTAATAAAGTGTTTTAATATGGACTACCTGCAATGTAGTGGTAAAGTTAATCTGGTGTTTAGAAATTTATTTACATTTTATTTACACTTTAAGATATTATTTCTACTGTTTTCACATACAATTTTTGTAATGTGTCAATGTTTTCCATATCATTTTTATACTTTTCCTATTGGAAAAAAAACAAAGTGCATGTAAGTTTATTTATCTTGTTAGTAAAAATACATAATTGTTATGTTGCCCCTATTAAGAAGGGTTTATTGTAGTGTCCATCCAACTCAGATAAATTTTACAAGTGAGTAGTAACTGGGTATTGCATATTCAAACAACCTCTTCAGCTTTAACAGCATGCTAAGGAAATGAAACAAACTGATTTTTTTCCTGAATTGAACAACAACAATTGAATGGAACATGCAACTGTGACTTAAAATGTAAGGAGCTGAGGAGGGATCCTCAAATGGCCCATCAAGTGACATACCAAATACTGCTCTCTCACATACGTTAAACAATTTCTTGGCCTAAACCAATTTTTCCCAAGTGTTTCTGAGTAAAAAGTTTCTTGTAAATAAAATAAAATAAAACCCAAACAATGAACAGCAAATTATAAAAGTCATATAAATCCCATTGTTATCAAAGGGCAATTGATATACTATTTTTATGGATATGTGAATATATACTCCTAGATTTTTCTGAGGATTTCTCAATTTTATGCAGTAGCATTTTAGCAACTAAATGTACCACAGTAAATATACATAATAATTATTCATTAAATTATTGATTGACTTAGAAATAAGCAACTTCTATATTATTGTAGGTTCTTGATTAATCTAAAGACACTGTGTGAACTGAACTTGTAAAATGTATGTAACTTTGATAAATTTAGTCTTATTAATATTTTATTTTGTTGTGTTGTACATGCTATTACAATATATCTAGAGTAGTGTAATGTATTCTGCTTTCCATACATTTACTACTATGATATTTACATTTACATAATAATCTAGTAAGTACCATAATTATGACTAAATAATATATAAATGAAACAATGATAAAATTGATGAAAGTTGTCTAATTGCATAAGTATAAAATTGTAAATTAATTTGTGTTTAGTAATGTTATACACCCTTTCTTGGTTTTGTTATATCATTCTTTTTGGAAAATATATGTACATAAAAAGGGAAGTTCTTGAGGCTGATTAACTTTTTATATTTACCCTTTTCTCAGTGTCATTATTAAATGCTCTTTAATTATTGTCTTTAATTCCTAAGAAAACTTTGACATTTTTGTATTTTTATTTACATGTTGGTAAATTTAGTATTAGAGGCGTATTACAATAGTCAATCAGTAGTCATAGGTAATGAAAAATAGTGTTTAGGGAAAATATCAACTTTTTACTACCTACTTATATAGAAACATTAATGTAGTTTGTCAATATTTTATCATTTATAAGAATTTTTAAATCTTTATTAGATTTAAGCATTTATTCATGTATTTTTATAATATTTTAGAACATCAGTGTAATAGATTGAGGAAAAAGGAAGTAATTCGTTTTAAGAACTTTATTATTAGTTAGATATATTAAGACAAAATATGAATAGAGTCTATTACCAATAAGTAATACATTTTATAATTCGTGTAGGTAAGTGCACAACTTTTTTCTGAATATAATATAAAGAATCAACTAAATTGTTTTTATTCTTCTTGTATATAAATAAGTAAGAAACCCTATAGTTTTGTACTTCGTTTTTATTGATATATAATAATAAGTACCTATTATTATTATACATAACCCATATACATATATACCCATAAAGTTTATGTAAAAAAACAACATAGCTGATTGGCCGCAACCCTTTTTGCGTCCCACTGCTGGGCACGGGTCTCTCCCCATTATTGGGGAGGCCTGGAGCTTACTCCACCACGCTGCTCCAATGCGGGTTAGTGGCCAACCCGCTGTCGGATGTTTTCAAACCGCCCATAAGGCCTCCGACAAGGTTTAACGACTGTTATCTATCGACAACAACCGGGACCGACGGCTTAACGTGCCCTCCGAAGCACGGAAACGCGCATGAAATTTTTGCAGCTTTTTTTACTGTACTACAGGCTAAAGATATGTACAGGTCTGGGTACTACTTACTCCCAGCTTATCATAGGAGCCTATGCACTAAATGCTTCTTTGTTTGACCTTTGTTATTGAGGCCATTATATAAATGGGTTGGAAGAGTTATTTGATGTAGGTATTTATAGAAAACTTGGTAAAACATTTAGCCAAATCCTCTACTTACTACTTATAAAATATAAATATAAAATATTTTTATGTTCACTTACAACTCACAAAACTGACATAGCAGCTAAAAAACGAGTGACACAATTAATTGCTATCTATATATATACATAATGTAACAAGTCGGTTTCTGTATATTGAAAATATTTGAGAAAAACTGTCACTAGGACTATTTATTAGGGTAATAGAACCCAAAACAATGATTTTTTATTATTGTCTGTTTTTGCTGATCTCAGGAACGGCTTAACGTAGAAGGATGCGGTTTTCACTGATGTATTGGTATTTTTGTGGATTAACATTAAATTTTAGTTTTTGTTTTATTTAAATTGGTTCACAAATAAAAAAAGCTATGTCCATTTCAAGAATATATCGATCAGTGTTTGGAAGTATTGTTTATTTATCGAAAACTTCTAGGAGGTTGGTATACCAGCCTCCTATTTTCTAAATGGCTCGTGCCTATTTTATTACAGACTGCAGAAACCAATCCATCTGTTTTGCCCATACTGCTTAGTTACATGAAGTGGGTGTACATAATTTATCTAAAGCTGGCTGTGCTATTTATATAATCAGGACACACTCTATATCATGTGATTTGAGAAGCTTACTCATAACAAAACAGGATAGCATGACATCCAATGATAGTCAGTAATATAATTAGTCTCGGTTTACCCCAAAGCAGAGAAGAGAGCAGATGTGTTTTAAATAACCAATCAGATATTCCACCTATCCTCTCTGCTTAGCTCCAGTAAAAATGGATCAAGCAGAGGAAAGATATCTTATCTACTGTGGTCCATAGGGAATGAGCGTCTAATATTATAAAGCTAAAACAATTGTTTGTGTAAAGCGCTAATCTCTGGAACCACTGGATTGAATCGAAAACATCTTTTTGCAACAAACAGTCAATTTATCAAGGAAAGATTTAGGCTATAAAAATCACGATAACTCAGGTAAAACCGCAGGAGTCCCTGTAGATTCGGGATTAAGAATATAGCTATAGTATCCCCTGCCTGATTGTAAGACGAGAGTAATAGAGAGCTTCCAGTGTTGTGGGCTGTGAGAGAGGGAATTTGATCCTTCCAGCCAGCAGCCCCGGGAAGGACTTCAGTGTGTGCGTGTGTACTCTTTTGCACCCCATTCCTATTGCTTTCTCTTGTGTATCTCCTCCCTGCTTTAATGGTAATATTGTGCCACTGTCTGTAGAAACCAAACCTTGACTTCTTTTGTCATACATACATTATCAAAAGTGGCAGGTATTTGCAATTTTTTAAATATCTCGATTACAGTCCAATGAATATCTGTATGTAATATCATATCTTATACAAAAATAAAACGTCGCATCAGTGTAAGAAAAGTTTACTGAGATTACATAGTTGAAACAAACATACTTGCAGCTACTTAATTACAAATTAAATATTGTAGAAAATAGAAGTTTCGTTGAATAGATGAAACACTCAACACTTGATCTTTTGTAATTGATTGCAGACTGTAGCGAGTTGTTCATCCTTCTTGCGTTGTTTCTCTCGCATTAGTTCTGCATCTCTGCGTTTCCTTTCAGAGAGCGATAATCCTGTTTTCTCACTCGCAGTCTTCTTTTTCTGCATCTCTTGTTGTTTCTTCTGATTTTTAGCTCGTGCCAAATCACGCTGGTTGCCACGGGTCATCGTAGCTCTTCTTAACACCGTTTAACAAATTGAACTATGTGGGTATTACAAAAAGTATGGACGATACGCTAGTCCGGCCGAAACCTAGGACAACGCACCGCCCGCTTTTCCACCTGTATTGAAGATGTTTGGAGCAACTACTGGGGAAGAGTTGCTCTAGAAGCGCGTGTAAAACCGTCAAACGGTTAAACTACGCTAACGCTTGATTTACGACGAATCTTGAAATCAATAGTTGTTTTACTTTGTTTTATCTCACGTTTAGACAGGGCGACGACAATGACAACACAACTTACACAACACAGACAGAGCAAGTATTAGATGACATTATTGACATGGCAATCAGCAACAGCAGTGACAATCTGACAAATGAATTTTTTTTCCTTCAATTTTGGCATTGCAAACTCTGTGCATATTACCAGCGTCAATGATAATATTTGCATCACGTGAGACTGTAGGCATAAGAATAAATAATGTAGTATTATTTATTCTTATGCTGTAGGTAGAACCTAGAAGAAGCAGGCAAGCAAAATTCTAAATATTCTAATATGTCATCAATCAAGGACGTCAAGTGAGTCAAGTAAACAGAGGAGAGTTTTGGCGGGAAGCCGAAAAAGACATTTTGTGCTCTTGTTTTATTCTCATTAACTTGGTGTATTTTTGAGATATCGGATAAATTCGATGGCATTTTGTTCGATATAATAATTAAGTTAGTTACAATTACAGTACACGAGTGTTGTGAAGTAAAATAACAGTACGACAATATGTTTTTTCGGCTTGCCTCTAAAATTGCATTGGTCACGTTCTAGTAAAGAAAAAATTATACTTGACGCTGAAAATATGCTGAGTTTGCGATGCCATAATCGAAAAAAAATGCACACCACAGACCAAAGACCAATAATCCTAAAGACAGCGTAGTATTATTTATTCTTATGACAGCGGGTCGGTGTAACCACTTTGTTGGCATCTCTTTTTCGCAGCCAGTGTTACCCACTTATCATATTTTCCCCCAAATTTGGTAATCTACAATATCAAGCAAGTAAACTATAAACATTGGCAGACCAAACTGTGAAAGGATTTATATGCTTGTGCATTATGGTTGGTTGTTTGTGAGTTTAGATTGGTTGACTGGCATAAAGTTAATTGGGTCAGCAAATTACAGGACATACATAGGAGAAAATAAAAGACAAATACAAAGATTTTTAATGGCACCAATATGGGTGTTTACAAAAGCTGTTAATACATATTTAGTACGTCATATTTACCTTAATGAGCTATGCAAATATTACAAAGATAAAAGTAAAACTTAGTTATAACGCAATATATAAAAATGTACATTTGTATCAATTTTATTATTATTTTTCTTCTCTTTATCCTTTTGGTCAATAAATGGCTTTCAAAATAGACCGAACAAATTCGGAATTAAATTGATGGTTGCCAGTCAATACGTCCAGTGGCCTGAATCCATTTATTTTCGGCAAGAGCGTCAGTTGGAAAACTGAAAAAATATGACAGCAACATGAGATGAAATTCGTCTGGTAAACTTCTCTTAATGTCTAATACAAAATGTATGGAGTATCTTTTTATAGTCTGTGTGAGTGAAATTTAATATGTTGGGAAAATGCTCATAACGTGCACCCCAGGCGCGGTCCCAGGTGGGGGGGTCACAGGACATGACCCCCCCCCCCAATCCGTCAGTCATGCGTACATGGAAGGTAAAACAAGCGAATTTGAGACACTTCTTCCCTCAAATTTCTTGGCGACCCTCCCCCCAAAATTGAAGGCTGCGACCGCGCCTGGTGCACCCAGCCTATAACATTTTACTGGTCTCCACTTAAATAGTTATATATAAACAGGGGGTATTTGAGCCTCCCGCTTGAAATGTAACTAACTACTAATGAGGTAACACATTGTCATAATCTTTGATATTATTATTGTCACTGTTTTTGTTAAAAATAATTATATTTAAATAAGATGGTTAATTTTTTACTAATACGGGGAGGATATTTTGATTCGAGATCTGACAACACAATTTCGAATTTGACAATGTTTGAAATAAACAAATATAAGTTTATTTTCACGAATTTCACTATATTTACGTTGAATGACTAGTTATAAGACAAAAGTAATTAAATATCTATATATAAACAATACATATTTAGTACATAATAAAGAGAAGTATTGAACTTACGCGTAAAATGTAATACCTTCCGGCAGCCTTCCTGTTTACGCTCACTGCGGCTCTTACAACCTAAAATACTGCAGCTCACCATATTATGGAACTAGAAAAATGTTATTTGCTTTTAATACTAATTAATACAACACAATTTACAGCTGTGAGAATCGATTTTAACACATAAATATTATAAAACAACAATGTCACCCCGACTTCCACAGTTTGCCTGCCACATAATTAAAGGGCACTGTCAAAATATGTGGTTACACCGAAAAGGACAGAAAATCTCGCTCCCATCTCTTTTTAACAAGTTCTTTAAGTATATTTCGATCTCGCTTTAGCGTGCCGTAATGAAAATATGCCTCTGTCTATAGTACGTAAGTACATTATTCTTAGTCTAAGCCACAGACAGAGTACATTTTGTACATAAGTACATTATTCATTCTAAGATTTTGTATATAGGAGCACAGAGTACTTTTTAAATCAGGGTTTCCCAACCTTTTTTTTCTTGAGGCTCCCCGGACTATCAATAATATTGTCATGCCCGCCCCTTTACTTTTACAATAAATAATAGGTACAGGAGGGGAGGTCGGTCAAGTCAAGTTTTCCGCCGCCAGGAGTATGCTCTATCTAAGGTTAATAACAAGGTACTCTGTGGCATAACATAAGATTATTCTTTCTTTCTTACTTATGTCTGTGGCCATCTGTGGCTCTTATTCTCTATGTGTTCTGTTTCTGTCCTGTTTCTGTCTGTCTGAGACTGTCTGAGTCTGAGTGTTATGTGGTCAAGTTAATCAAGTTCTGCAGGGGTTTTTTTGTGGCAGCACTTTAATTAAAAATTGAATTCACCTATTTTAAACGATTGAAGGACAGCGAACATTTTTTCCAATTATATTTTTTATAAGCAAGCCAGTCGTAAAAGTCTAAATCTAAAGTGAATCAATTAATCGCGCGCGAGTGGGTTGGGCACACTGACTGTATAGATTTAATGTTGTTCTGCTTGGACAACTTGGAACCTCGATTTGGGGTTTTGGGTTGGGATTTAGTCCGTCACCGAGTATGGATAAGATGCACGAGTTCTCGCACGTAGTGGTGGGCAAGGTGCCGATGTTTAGGCCCGGAGAAAATGCTGGTTGCACTGATGCGCGTCGGCAGTTTGACTGCTACGTGCGCGTTTTGAAAGAATTAAATTTGGAAGTGGTGGAAGTAGACTTTGGTGTCGAGTTTCCTGATAACGTGTTCCTCGAGGATCTCGCTATCGCATGTCATGGTATCGTGCTGCTGTTGAAGCCTTCTTCGAGTGAGGAGGAGCAAGTGGTAAGCTATTATATTATATCTGCCTAATGACATAAAAAAATTACTTAAAGACCACGTATTTCATAAAGCGATCAAACAACTATTGATATCAAAATGCTATTATCATTATGATGAATACCTCAATGACACCCTTTGACAGTAAAATCATTATAATTAATGTAATTAAAATCTTTTGACATCTTAAAAATAACAGAAATAGAAATAATATTATGTATAATGTAAATTGTATTAATGATTGCATGACTTGAAATGTTTTAAATTTATATCATTATGGGTATGCCTTAAGGGCATCATTTATTTTTGAAGATTGTATTTTCTTATATGTATATTACACCCATTGTTACCCAAAAGTAATACCAAATAAATGATTAATTAATTTATTTATTTATTTCATTAATTTGCTGTAAGGTCTTAAATATTATTGTAAATGAACTATCTATTCTAACCTCCGCATGTTATGCAAGTTAATAATACCTAATAAATAAAATTAGGTACCTTACTATATATATATATATTTTTTCAACCTTTTTTTTTATGTCCCACTACTGGGCACAGGTCTCCTCTCATAAGTGAGAGGGATTTAGGCCATAGTCCACCACACTGGCCAAGTGCGGATTGGTGGACGTCATGCTTTCGAGAAATTATGAATTTCTCTCAGGCATGCACAGCGATGGAAAACATTGTAATCAATGAAATATCACGATATTTTCCATCACTGTGGAGCAGCGATAAATGTGCACATTACAAATTTCTTTGTCAGAGGTGCTCGCCGAGGATTTGAACCCGGGATCGATCGCGTCGAAGACCGCGGATTTATAGCAACCGGCCATCGCTGTTCACTCGGCCATCGCTGTCCTATATATTTAATTATACTATATTTAATATATTAACATAAAATCACATTTGAAACTAATTATTAATAATAAATTTTAAATTAAAAAACTCAATCCCCAAGAAATCTTTTACTTATATCAGTATCACTTTGACCAGTGGCAGATTTTGAAAATTGCCACCTAGTCAGGTTGTCCTTTAATTTTTGAAACAAAAAAATTTGTGCTAAATCTGCCACCCCCTTTTGTAAATCCATCATTTGACACTTTCTTATCTTCACCATCCAGAAATATGTAAAGTAATAATATATATGTAAAAATGTTCTGGTCTTACTCAGGACTTCATAATTCTGCTCTTTGGCTTCATAGCCACATAAAATAAAACCCCACGGATACAGGTGCAAGAGTATTTTTAATCATTTGCCCAAGCATTTTATAGAGGAAAAAGGTAACTAGAAGACAGAGAGTGGACTTACCTTTGCCCCAAAGAATACCCTAAACCATTTAGCAAGGTTATGCTTTTTGCATTCTAGATGCCTATCCATAGGAAAACTCTGTGGATGCTACCTTTTACATACCTTTTTTTTTGGTATCGGGGGGAACCTTCAAAAGGTACCCGGCACCTTGGGAGAGGGTACCGGGTTATGTAAGATTTTACCACACTGAAACCCCCTTGGTGGCTGCCTCTGCGCTTGGGGAGGACTCAGGGATCTCCAGCGGAACGCACCGCTGTCCTCCACGTGCGTCGCTCCAGAACGGGCCCATCCTCGGGAGAGCAGATGTGCTCTCCTGAACCTTCTGATGCTTACGGCGACATAGGGCACGCACACACTGCCACCCTTCCTCGGGCTGCTGGTTGGACGGATCGAGCTCCCACTCACACAGTCCACAACCCTGAAAGTCCCCTTTTAGTCGCCTCTTACGATCAGGCAGGCAATATCGTAGCTCTATTCTTAATCCCGAAGCTACAGGGCCTACCTTTTACATACCTACATACATAATGTTAGAAAATATCTTATTACTTGTTTCCTTTTTTCTTTTTTGTAAGATCTATTCATTCCTTTTACCTTTTATCTTTTTTACTTTTCTTTAACTGAGTCAGTTATTCTTGGGGGTGATAAATTGATCCAGCTAGGTTTAAAATTTAGAAATTTTAAATCATTTAAAATTATCATGTTTCGGTCCTGACCCTCGGTCAGGACCGAAACATGTCGGCAAATCCGATAAAATTTACGTGAGTACAGTCGTATAATATATAACTACAATGTTAGTGTACACTCACGATTCGTTCAATAAGAAAATATTTAAAATTATTTTTACCAATAATCCACTTTTTTTCTTCTTATTTTAATCCAGCCTAATCTGGCCCGATTATTATTTTAGTGGGAAAATAAAACCACAGAGGAAAGTGCCCAATTTATTTATTGAAAGCAAGGGATATTTTATTCCCAATTTGTATTTTTTTGTGGAGCATGTCATCACGCGGTAAGAACTTTACAAGTTATTTTTGTTACTGGAAATTTGATTATTTCAGCTCCAAATTTATAGTAAACTCCAAATCCAATTCAAAATCAATCCAATTATATGATATCCAAATCCAAAATTACAGTTCAGAATTATATCTCAGCAAAATTCTTTGAAACTCTAATAGTAAATCTTTTACTTTTTACATGTACTCACTCGATTAGCACAATGGGAATTATCTATTTATGCAGAGGGAGGTGATGGGGTGATGTCTCCTCTGGACGTCACCTCACCTCTGGACTGGCCACACTTTTATGGGATTTTCTTCACATTTGGATGGAACCATATTTTTGAAATTGAAAATCTGTTAATTATTACCATACCTGTAAATTTAAACTTATTACCTACATAATCTTTAAGCACTTAGTTACAAGAATGTTAGGGATTTCTTTATAAGTATCTTAGTGTATTTTGTGTAATTTTGTGTCAGTTATGACAATATATTGCCTAACAAAATACTTTCTTTGTTTCTTTTGTGAACTACTCACACACAGAACACACTCATTGAGATTAGAAGTCCATTGTCTTTCCGACTCTTAGCTATCTGGTGCAGAACGCTGCATTACTAGCACTTTTATTTGTGATTTTTTCTTTTCTTTATTTGAGAGGCAGGGCCACTAACATCTTGCTACTGCAGCAGCTGCTCCGACCTCTGTTTAACTTAATAATAATAGCCTTTTATTCCTGAACATAGGGTTACAAGAGGTCCCGGTTTGGTGTGCCTTTTGGCATAGGCCTCCTCCAATTCCTTCCAATGAGTCCTGAGCGAGAGTCCCTTGCTACTCTCAGCCATAATGGTCCCGCTGTCTGTTTCAAGTCGTCTTCCCACCTCCTGACTTGACTACCCCTACCTCTTTTGCCGTCTCTTGGTTGCCAGTTGCATATGTCCAGCCCATCTCCATTTTTGGACGTCTATCCGGGTAAGAATGTCTGTGAGTTTTGTTTTTGTTCTCACATCTACATTCCTGACTCTGTCTTTGATTTTTAACCCCAGCATGCTTCTTTCCATGGCAAGTTGGTTTTGTTAACCTTTCTCTGTGACGCAGTGTTGTTGACCAGGTTTCACAGCCGTAGGTAAGAACTGGTAGAATACAGGTCTCGAATTCGTTCATTCGAGACCTGTATTCTGTTTAACTTATTTTTCTTTAAAATCTCTATGACAATTGCAATATTTAAACACTTATTTTTTTACACAGCAATCAATATTGCGCTTGGTATTTCTGTGTCAGATACCACTGCCATCACTGCTCTCTCAACCCTTTATTATGTATATTCAGTTGTAATGAAGACACTTACGATTTCAGGTAAAAAAACTCAGGCAGGTGTTAGAAAAGGATTTGGGGCAGACTATTGTAGAATTGACCGACCCTAATGCAAAGCTTGCTGGATCTGATGTTTTGTTCACAGGTAAGAGTGAAATTTTTTGTTTTATAAAAGTTTTGTATAACCATAATGTGAAACAGCTGTGTAAAAGGCTTTCATCCATCCATCCATCATCCTTTTAAAGTTAAATGCCTGCCCTAAGCTAGCCATTCCTTATGGTCTTGAGACCTCTGGAATCCAGCTGTTTCCAGCTGTCTTCTTTAGGTTGTCAGTCAAAGGCTTTAATTGCTCGCAATTTCAATCTGTATTTGAAGTAGCTGCCTAGCATTATACTACAGTTAAAAGCAGTAGATAAACCAAACACTATTGAAATATGACACATGAAATAAGAGCTAACTGCCTTGTCATTGTTATCAAACTGAAATTTTCATACATAAGTGTTACATATTTTTACTTTATAATCACATTGGTATTTTGCAAACTGCCAACTATCTACATGCGAGGTTTATTACTCACTTGCTTGTAGGTTCTTACCTAGTTAATTAGTGCTGTCATCATAGTTGCTACTGCTGCTAGTTCTCTAGGTGAGACCTCAATTGTGCTATTTAGTGCAATATTTGTGTCATCACTATGTCACTTGCTGATTACATTCATTGGGTAGTGGCTAATAAACTGTTATTATTATGTAATGGCAATGTGGCTTTATTGAAATATCTTTATACAAATGATGTTACTGTGTAAAAAAGATGTAAACTATGTGTTAAAGCATCCCCTTAAAATCTGAAGCATGGTCAACTGACCCTCAATATCTTAAAAAAGTGAAAATTCTGTCATGTGTTGTAAATATCAGCTCACCCGGGCCATCCATTTTACTTTTTAATTACATCACACATTGAAGTGAAGAGAGGGGGTCGAACAATTGCCACATTGTGTGACGATAGGTGGAAGGCGTCCTTAAATTTGTGACGTCACATTTCAAAATTTAAAATATCTATATAAATATTAAAAGTCCATAATTATATATAATGATTTTTCTTTAATTTAATAATTTCTAGATGTAAAATGGCTGAATGTGCGATGTCATACTGGGGAGGGGGGAGTTTCTCAATTGTGAACAACTGTGTCAAGGAGGAGTCAAAAATCACGATTTCCGTGTGACGTAATATATGGATGGCCCCTTATTATAAAATTATAAAAAAAAAACAATAAATTTGACACTTGTCGAACAGAAATTTCGTACATGTAGCATTATTATTTTATTTCTAATTCCATGGTTTTGCAGGGCACGAGTTCTTCGTGGGCATATCGGAAACGAGCAATGAGGCTGGAGCTAGTGCTGTGGCAGAAGCTTTTCCCGAATATCCGTGCACACCTATCAGGGTAAATAAT
This sequence comes from Pyrgus malvae, assembly GCA_911387765.1. NCBI lineage: Eukaryota > Metazoa > Arthropoda > Insecta > Lepidoptera > Hesperiidae > Pyrgus > Pyrgus malvae. Next base: position 8,501,719 of record OU426947.1, read on the forward strand.
TTTGTTAGAATAACTGATCTGCTAATGAGACTTTGTTTTTATAAAACTGAAAATGGAAAATTGTTACTGCAGCCATAGATTAACTTCGATTTGCAAGAAGATGATTCAAGCAAGTTCCAATTACTGGTGGAAGTGATTAACTGTACATAATGCCAATGATAAGTAAAAACATTTGAATCCAAGGTTCATTGCAATCTGGTGATATAACAATAGACAAAATCAGTGAGCCGTCCACTCTGTCATATTCTGTGTAAAGTTATGGCTACTTTTCCAGAATGTGTGATGTAGTTTTGCAGCCAAATCCAAAAATCCATGCATATGTACAGTTATTTCTTATTATTCAACAACACGTGGGCATCCCAAAAAGTCTTGAAGTCCATACACAGCTGAGAATTCTCCGAACCATTTTGGTGACTAAATCAGTGGTGCACACATAAAAAAAGAATAATAAAAACACTGACAATATAAAAGGGAATTTATGAATTTTTAGTTATACCTCATTAATTTTCTATTCTATTCTATTCTATTATTTCTGTTACTGTTCTTTGCATAATTGTTTCAAAGTCTGTTTTCTGCATACCATATCACCAAGCAAAATATAATAGCACCAAAATTGAATTCTTAGTGTACTTTCAAGTGTTTGATTGCGTCACCTCAGCATTTATAAATCCTTGTTGTTACTCTTAGATGCCAACGGAAGCCCATCACTTAAAGAAGTACATCACCGTGGCGGGGCCCGACATCCTCTGCGTGGCATCCTGCGACGACACGACGGATATAGTGAGGAGGATGGAGAGGGAGGCCAACTACTCCTACAGGACCATTACTGTGCCCGAGGAGGAAGCAGCCAACTGCATTTATTTGAACGGCACCCTCATCCACCGAGCCATTGAAGAGATACCGGAGTCGTTCAAGGTTAGTTAGTGTTTGTTATAATCAACTGCCACAATTGGGGGTAGATTCTTGATGTTCCTCTTACGGCCAAGCTATGCTAAAAGTAGCTAGCGTGGCAAAAAGAATATTATTGTGGAGGGACCTTTATGTGTATCAAAGCGGATACCTAAAAAGTTACCAGACACTTTGAGAGTTATTTGACAGTAAGATGAAAACACCTTAGGATGATAAAGACACATTAATTAATTCTTTAAATAGATTTGTTGTACTTTAAGAATTTCCCAAATAAAGGGTTTAAATTAACTTATTACTTAATTAACGAATTATCAATGTGATTCTTCATTAAAGGGTGTTTATGTTTATGTATGTGTGTGTCCATGATACCCACGTCACAGGGTATTCTACTGTGGGTATGAGTGTGAAACGTTTAAAACGTTAAAAACTATGATCATTCGAAAATCAAACCTAAGTCACTGCTTATATAGCTTAAATTTATTTGCTTAAACTCCATAGTAACATCCAACTAAATTTCCAGATATTCTGCGAGAGGATCGACTTCGCCCGTCGCTCGGTCTGCTTCTCGGAGCTGGCGTCCATGTCTACTGGGCTGACGGCGTGTTCGCTTCTCATTCGGAAACCTTAAACGTATTATGTATGTAGGTACGTTGCCAGGCGTCCGGATAAAGCCGGACATAGGTAGGCTTTTTGATTGTGTGTCCGGCCAAAATAAACGGTGTTCGGCTTTAGGCTTTTTACATTTCGCAAACAAGCGAACGCCGAGCGCAGGCAAGTCGACTGTCTTTTGTTTTTTGCCGTACCTATTAATACTGAGACCAAAAATCCTCCGTGTCCGGCCTTTCTACCCAAATGTCCGGCCAAACTGGTTGGACTGTCCGGCTATTAGGTTTGGCGACCTGGCAACCTATGTGTTTTGTTTCCTTACTACGCATTGTCATGCCAAAAAGTGGAACTATATGCGAGCGAGTTCTAAAAGAAAAGTTAGTAACTGAAAATAGAAAATTGCATTGAAAAGTTTAGATCTGATTTTTTTTGTAGTTGTAACAAAGATCCGTTCTCAATACACAGATCTGATTTTTAAAACTTCTTGGTGTAGCATATAGTGATATATTCACAAATTTTCATTTGTTCAGTTTACTCTCTATTTTATTTATTTTTATTTCAGTTGTTTAATAGGTTTACCAACAGTTTTAATATGGCTTGAGACGTATACTTATCACTAACATTTTACTTTACTACATGAAAAAAAAAAACAATTACTGAACACGATATTTAGCTAATGTGTTTGTGAACCCATCATTATTGTTGTTGTGTTTGTGCAATTTTGAATAATATTGGTTTGTAAATTGGTTCACACAGTATTTGAACAACTGAAAATGTTAAGTACCTAGTATATTTTGCTGAACAATGCGTTGTAAGAAAACACAAAAATGGCAGTGTCATCCAAGTGAACTACTGTATCTAGCAATATATTTCAAGATTTTGTTGTAAATCTAAATTGTGTTTAAATAACGTTGTTATAACGTGTAAAACGTGTTATTAATATATTGAATTGGTAGTAAACGAATAATGAACGACAGTTGGAAGGTCTTTGAAAAGGAAGGAAGTTTAATTACAAATAGGCAATGTTGAGTGCAATATTAATGCGTTTATAGAATTTACTCTGTGCCTCTATATTTATTTAGAATTATCGTCAAGAAACGCGCTAGAGAAAAACTAAAGTCTCGTTTAGTAGCAATTTTCGTCAATAAAATTTTTGCCTTCCAATGACCATATAATAAAGTTACTATAATGGTAACTTTGGTACGAAATCATTAGGATTGTGACGATCAAATTGTCATAATGTATGTCATATTCCCTATATATATGATTCGCACAAGAAAAACAATAATACGAACATTTACCTCAGATCTAGTTAGTGCGTAGAATATTCATTCCCTAAGCTGCAAGACTGATGTCCCTAATTGAGTAGATATAGTTGTTTTATTTCACAAATGTGGTTTTACGATTGTAGTGGGGGTAAGTAAGTGCAAATTGTGTTACCTATGTAGTGGTCAGTCAGTAAGTCAGAGACCAAATATCCTCAATAATGTAGGGTGTCCGGCCTTTCTACCCAAATGTCCGGCCAAACTGGTTGGACTGTCCGGCTATTAGGTTTGGCGACCTGGCAACCTATGTGTTTTGTTTCCTTACTACACATTGTCATGCCAAAAAGTGGAACTATATGCGAGCGAGTTCTAAAAGAAAAGTTAGTAATGGAAAGAAAATTGCTTTTGTGCGATTTAGGATTACAGGAGTTCAAGCCATAGTCCACTTTGTCTTTGAAAAGTTTAGATCTGAATTGTTTTATAGTCATAACAAAGATCCGTTCTCAATACACAGATCTGATTTTTAAAACTTTCAGTTTCGGTCAGTCAGTAAGTCAGTCAGCTTTGGTATCCTAAGATGGTAGTGCCGTCATACGGCTGCCGTAATATTACTCAGTATTATAGTTAGTTCAACTCAATTATGCGCGTGGCGCTATGTGTGCGTGGGCTAGTAATTATGCAGCTTTAATTTGTGTGACAGTGACGCGGCCGTCGTCGTCCGAGCAACTTCACTGTACCTCTTGTCACGCACACAAAGTCACTGTGTATATACAGGTTTACCCACACATAGCGCCGCGCGCACATATGAGATGAACTAACTGTACTGCCATATTTATGGAATATCCTTGTGGAAAGTTCTATTTAAAACGTTTCAGTCGTATGACAAGCATGAGATTTTCAATTTATGGACGACTTTTATTTAGATATGTGATTAAGACTTTAATAAATTAAAGGATAAACTAGTACCTATTAGAAAAGGAATAGTCGTATGGAAGATGCTCTTTTCAGAGCTCGTGGTACAGAAGTTAAAAATTGAATGAATGTTAAAATTTCGTTGTCCCCGCTGCGGCTTCACCGCTATCGAGAAAAACGTCCAACGAACCATCTAGCAGCGCACTAAACGGTCACTAAGAAAAAAGCGTCACCGCTTTTTTACAACAAAGTGTCAAAAACCGCTCTCTAGGAAACTGCGATATTTTGTTCACATAGACAACGTTCTATTATGACGGCCGCCAAAGAGAATAATCAGTACGTTTTAACGGCTGCTATGTGTCGGCACCGTCATCATAGGAAACCATAGCTTTAGTAGAGCGTACCAAAGCGTAACTATGGTCTCGGATGACTTAAAAACCAGCATTCGTGAGGCAAAACAGCTATGTTTATAACTAACTGACGCAATTAATGCTCATTTGGTTAACTCATACCTAAAACATTCCTAAGTGTCTATTTATTCTAATAATCCTGGCCGTTCAGAAATACGTTACGTTAATCAAAATATCTTCAAAATTTGAATTTGAAGAACGCAATAGTTGGTTTTAACGAGTCCTAGAAATTTGGACTTCTTAAGGTGTCTGACAATTTTATCAAATGACGTGATAGGAGCAAGAATAACATTAACAAATATGTTAGCAAATTTGTTAAAGATAGTGAAATAATATTTTAAATTATTATAACATTATGAAGACTAGTAATGATTAATGATTAACAATATGCGTAATGTTAACGAAACTATTGTATTAACTAATAACAACACATTTTACACGTTGATTTACTTAAAATATTTCAAAAAAATACTGTTCAAATTCTATGAAGAAACTGTTTAAGATGATTTATTGCTTTTGTTATGAGATATCAAAGCTTAAAAATCACTTATGGTAACAATAACTTTAAATTGTAGTCTGTTCACCTTAACTTTAGGCGTGGATTTAAGGGCGCTGTCTAAATTACAAGTTTTGTAATACTAGCAACATTTTTATGAAATTTATAGCGCTACCAATCGGTTTTGATACTTTATACAAAAATACATTAGTCGCGCGAGCGCAAGTGACCAAACTTGTTACAGTATAACGGGGCCCTTTAGGTAATGGCTTTTTGAATATCTTTTTCTTTGTGTTTGCTGAATTCACTGCAAATGCAGTTGTATCACTATTTCTCATTTTCGCATCCTGTAGGATTTTGGCTTTTACCGAATCTGCGCTTATTTTCATACCAGAACTTTCTATTGCTATTATCATAGGTTTGTATGTATCGGGTAGACCGGAGAGAAGCAGGGTTCCGAGCCAATCTTCGTCCACTTTAAATCCGATATTGCGCAGTTTATGAGCTGTAGTAACTATTTTACTAACATATTCTTCTACGTTTTGACATTCGGCGAGAGTTGCCCACTTGGCGTGTTATTCCTGAGTCGTCAAAAACATGAGCCTGATTTTTCCCACACTTCTTTTGCTGACTTGGCTTCTTGAATGTGAACATATTTAACGGAATCCACTAGTAAAATTATCTTTTCGCTTTTAGATCGCGTTTTGGATCCACTGAGCCGGCATTTGAATTTTCGACACAACCCCATTGTTCCTCGAGCTCGAGATGAGTTTTTACCGCGAATCTCTAAGTGGAATAATTATCACAGCCAGTTAGTTTCTCGATTAACGACGATTGTGAAGACTTATTTCGAGTCAGTTTTACAAATGGTTCTCGTGGTACCGCGTGCTTGTAAGGTTAAGTTTTTGCACTTTAATAATGTCCAATTTACAGATGTTCGACATTCACAGGGCATCTGGGCCCATAACCTGTTGGTTTTTGAAAATAGACAACCGTTTTCTGGGAATACTTTTATTATAAATTAACAAATTAAAGATTAGGTACATACAGTTTCTCGTAATGTCACAGACAGAGTAGGAAGATAGAAGCGGTGTTGCCAAGTTTTATAAGGCGTATACTTTTGTTTTTTATTTGTACTTTAACACAATACTTATGAATATTAAATATGTGTTTTTTAAACGTGCTTGTAATAGATTTACATTGCTTTGGCTTATTTATTTATATATATTGCAAACAAAACGTAACATCTTGTCATTCACTTTGTGTCACAGTCATGTAGTTAATTGCCATATGAAAACAAATAATTAGTACACAAAATGCCCACGTCTAAAGTTAACGTTAACAGGCTATAATTATTAAATCTAGTTTAATATGGAATAATAGGAAAATTTATAATGTAAAAAGTGTAATTTTTACAGGGTAAATTTTGTATTATACATATACGTATAAAAAGTGCATCTGGGAGTTTTTTCCGCCGCCTTTTTTCTCTTAGCAGCGTGCACCTATAGGCGATGAAAATGATATTCATTAAGCGAATATTATGAAATAAATATTTTTTCTTTCTTTCATTCTATTTTTTAAATATTCAATGTCACAATAAAATTGTCAGAGACCTGAAATATAATTTTACTATGAAATTAAGTATTTAGCAACAGCGCTAACATAAATGTTAGTTTGTGAGACATTGACTAGTAACTTAAACTAAAGATTGAAGAATCGGCCCTTAAAAGAAAGTTCTTATTCGAACGTTATTTGAACGGCCCCTGTATATGTTAGTACTAATGTAGTTATGGATAAAGCATTATGTGTACAAATTGCATAATAACGACGTACCTGCGTATATTTTTTATTTTTTACCTTTTATTCCACTTGAGATATTGCAGCATCTTAATAAATCCCTAAAAACAGACATGTCCAGACCTAATATTTAGATTTTTAAGTATTTAATAATCGTTTGATATTTACTTCTTCTATAGATCTAGTTGACAGTACTCTTGTTCTTCGTCTAGATATCTTAATCATATGAAACATAATTATATCAATGAAAAATAAAAATAAAAAGTTGCGAAAACTCTGGGCGCAAACGCATTACCCTCAGTTAAGCGTGACGTGACCTGAATGTAGTTTTCTTCTTTCTATAACTTTGGACATGTCGCTTCAACTTAATATTTTATAGTCAACTTTAAATAATAACGTAGTGAGAAATCTTCATATTTATAGGATCGTTATAGAGTTCACTTACATGTAGACTTATACGTCATGTTATTTAGTGTGAAATAGCAATAGTTTAGCCTTATAGCATTTACACGACTTTTTATTAATATTCAGTATTATATAGAGCAATAATATCCTGAGGGTTTTCAAGAATTTAATGTCAGAATACAGAGAAACTATAATACGACAAAATGTTTTTTTTAAACGGATTATACACTTAAAATTTAGTTAATGGCTATCGGGTATTACAAAGATTTGCGCATCCATTTTCATCAATGCAGGCAGGCGCGGTCCCTAGGGTGGGGGTCATAGGGGACATGACCCCTCCAAAATCCACTAGTCATGCGTACATGGAAGGCCAATTTGGGACACTTCTTCCCCCAAATTTCTTAGTGACCCCCCAAAATTTCTTGCTGACCCCCCCTCCCAAAATTGAGGCTGCGACCGCGCCTGAATGTAGGTACAAAGACAAAAGGGACCTTGTCTTTGATGTAAGTCTGTATCTTGAATACTTTTTTAATTTAGATAACACTCTTCGCTTAATATTAATAATAGTACTTATGACACCGTATCAATAAAAAATAGTCGATCTTGCTGTCGTATTGTCTAAATAAAGTTATGCTGTGAAGTTGAACAGTAAAATTCGGTGTTCAGTTGACAGAATGTCATTTTAAATTTGTCAGACAGTATTAAGTTTGAGTTGTGTTACTTGTGCATAACTGATTTATGATGAGTCATCATTGATGACCAACCAAGTCACGTTTGACAATAACGAATGAGTCATTCTCTGGATAGATGACTGAAGAGCAAAAGAAATTAGGGCATAAACTTAAGTGAAAAGACCAATAAAAACTTATTTTACTTATACGTTTTATGTTTGCTTAAAAAGACAATTCTATTTAAGAAAGCACAAAAATACTTATGTACCTTAAGCCTTAGGGCGTAATACCCTTTAAAGTAAGCTACTTATGTGGATTCCTTACAATTTATTATAAACGTAAGGAAATTGTAACTTTTTACTATGTATAATATGTCTTATCTTAACCTTTAATATTTATAATGTGTTAAAATGTTATCGTACCATTTCACATAGTGATAAACAGAGGGTCACGTAACATAGCTTATTGCTTTTCAAATTATTGCAAAGCCAGTAGTGACTCCCTAAGACTTGAATTAAAAAAAAAAAACTATTGTACCTACGTGTCATAAAATTTTGTATTATTATTCTTTATTTAATTTGCTATTTACGTATCAATCCTTTTAACTGTTTTCAGACACGACAAACTTTTAAAGTTGTTAAAGTATTTTTTTATTTAAATTGACTATCAATAAATTGTAATATGTCTATGTAAATCATTTATTTTAAGAATTTATTTATTTGTGAATATTGGTATTTTATGAAAATCGATATTATTAATTTATAATTTCATTAAGACAGATATTTGTTACATTAAATATTTTATTGTATAGATCTGATAAAAAAGTGCTGTATTTTTGATTTAATTGATTTTATAATATTGTCTAATTACTTGCCAATGTGAGAAAAAAGGTGAGTTGCGGTATTTTTCCGTGTAATATTGTTATTTAAATCCTGCGTTATACCTAACGTGTTTACTGAATTATAGCTATTCGCACAAATTCCAAGTACATAATACATACATAGCTATAATATCTGTATGCACATTTATGATAATTTTGCACCACATATCAAAACAATGTATACCTACTAGCGTTCTTAAAGAAAGTTATTTTATAATTGTAATTTGAAATATTTTTTAATAGATTTGTACATGTGACGCGATTGCATTAGACATTTCTGTTGTTTTTTAGACTGTTATTGCTATTCTCAAGAAAATTACTTGAGCATCAACGCAATTTGTAAGATTCGTTTCAGCTCTCCATAAGTAGGTACTTTTTCTTCCCCCAACCACGATTACTTCCAATAATACCTAAATACCACTTTAACATTGTGATCATTTTAATACATTCCTTTTTAGACTTTAAAGACTTGGGCCTCTTTCACCACCTTCAAGTAAAGTGGCAAGTACGCTAATTGTCTGTTAAAGTCACCCGTAACTTCAATTCCAATTTCACGATCTTCGAATAGCACTAATCATACGATAAACTGACCCGTACTCCGTACTCATAGCTTTTACTTGCCAATTAGCTTTACTTACGGACGTAACTAATCAATACTTGGAGATTATTTATAATAACTGATATTTTTGAGATACTCTTGTGTTAGCATAAAATACATTTAACATATTCCTTTTGTGAACTTTTTAAATAATGTGTTTATGAACGTATGACAATATCTATGACAAAGTTGGGCCTCGTTCACCATCTCCAAGTGTTGATTAATTAAATTACGTCCGAAGTAAAGTTAATTGGCAAGTAAAAGCTATGAGTACGGCTCAGTTTATCATATGATTAGTGCTACTCGAACATCGTGAAATTGAAATTGAAGTTTCGGGTGACTTTATTCGACAATTAGCTTACTTGTCTCTTTACTTGAAGGTGGTGAAAGAAGCCCTTAAAATAATATTTTATCTTGTTAGAATCTCCTTTTAGTGTAAGTTCTTATTAAATACCTGATTGGTCGAACACGCAAAATGTTGTGGATTTTTCAAATATTCAACTGAAAACAAAATTTGACTTTACTATATGTGCGTTCTTAGCTTGTCGTAGTTTTCGTCAAAGAAGTTCGATGTCGAGTTCTGTTTATACATTACATGCATGCTTAGAGCATCAAAGTTACTGACTCACCCTTCAGTAGAGACGGCATAGCGCCTCGCTTCGATACATAATTTTTGTGCCAAATCTGGTGCGAGCGAAGAACGCAAACATTTCATCGCTACAGACCACTGAGTTATTATTACTACGTAGTAATATAACTCAATGCTACAGACGCATACTTTTCTAAATATGTCAATTTCAATTTACAACGTTTTCTATGCGCCGTCAATACTGACACCGGCACACACAGACACTAGTGCACATTGTGCATGGACGTTGGGACGAGGGGTTCGCCCGTGAAGGCCACTCCTCTCTGACGGGTGTCGTACCTGTCATACCTTGATGCTCTGAGTTAGCATGTCACCTTGATGCTCTAAGTTAGCATGTCAATAATATGCATATTACTGAATGCCTCATACCTTCATGGTACTGAGGGCCTCATTATTACCACTATGATTTTATTAGTGGAAATATGGAACAACTCGACATTGAATATCTTTACGAAAACTATTAAATCCATGGCTATTGGCAACTTATAATAACAAGTTTTTACGCTATCGTATGACTTAATATTTAAGAAAGTAGCTTTTTGCTCCTGTATTGCTCTCTGTATTATTAGTAATTATTACATCGTATATGATTTGTTGTGATTTGTTTAATCTATTTATGTATATCTATCCTCAAAGGGATGTTATGATTGTATTGTAGCATTCAAATAAAATTATTATTGAGTGGAAACAGTACTTTTATTTAAGCTTTAATCAATCCCCTTTTCCATATGAACATTGAGTATGATGCGGTTTGTTGTTCGTGGTACATACAATAAAGCCGTGTGAAGTGGTCTAGGCAGGGATGTTGGATATGAAATTTCGGATACGGATTGGTTACGGATGTAGGAATGACTCTTATATCGGATACGGATACAGATATAGATATGAAATTATTTCGGATTATCCGTTAGTTTCGGATAATTTCGGTTACGGATATTAAATTTTTAAAGAATTTCAAAAGTAAAATACAAATAGCGTGATTGTGAACGTGAAAGGATATTATCCGAAACTTTTATTTCGGATTCGGTTACGGTTCCGGATTAATTTTTATATCAGATATCCGATAGTTTCGGTTACGGTTACGGAGCTCCCTAACATCTCTTGTAATAGGTACTACAGGTTTTTTTACCCGTGGTCAAACTAAAAGGACTTTGAGGCTAGTAGTTTTACCAAAGGCAATATATTATATTTACCCGCGGTCCTACCGTTTAAACTGGCTACCTATGGCTACAACCTTTTTTGCGTCCCACTGTTGGGCAAGGGCGGTATATAATAAAGTACTCTGTGGGGCAAGGGTGTCTCTCCATTATTGGGGAGGCCTGGAGCTTACTCCACCACGTTGCTCCAATGCGGGTTGGTGGAGATGCGGGTTAGTAGCAAAGTCGCTGTCGGATGTTTTCAAACCGCCAATAAGGCCTCTGGTTTAACGACTGTCATATATCGGCAACAACCGGGACCGACAGCTTAACTTGCCCTCCGAAGCACGGAAACCCGTATGAAATTTTTTGCCACTAGCGGTCACCCATCTCACACCCGACCGCGCCCGTTGGCTTAGTTGCATAGATCGTTTGCGTTCTACGCTAACCGCCAGGCCATGCGCGCTTTTTACTTGCCCGTGGTCCAATCGTATAAACTGTCGTTGTTTCCGTGTTTTGTTCCACTACATTTTATTCATATGATAAACTGACCCGTGCACATAGCTTTTACTTGCTAACTAACTTTACTTGGGAAGTAACTAATCAACACTTTACTTGGAGATGGTGTTCGAGGCCCTTAGGCTTAAAACTACATTGCAACCATAGATATTTTATGGCTTTGACTAAACGTACTATATATAAAAAATCTATGATTGCAACAATAAAAAATATACACCACGTCTTATAGTTGCACAGTAAATAACGTAGATAGGAGATTCAATTAATCATTGTGAAGTGAGATAGATGAATCAATGGTATAAGGAAGCAATTATGCTGTTTACAAATGAACATCTATATACCATTTTAGGTAAGCCAGTTTTTTATTTTTTGGTATCAGGGGGAAATCTTCAAAAGGTACCCGTCACCTGGTGCAAAGAATAATAATAATTATGTACCTATCTACACTACCCTGAAGTCCTACTTCTACTTAAGTAGGTAGGTTGATGGTTCCCTCTTGCATTCTGGCTAGCAACAGCATATTTCCATCGAAACGAATTTTTACAACTATTTCACGGTGGAAATGCGATGAAGTCATAGATTTTCAAAAGCTTAAATGGTTTTTTGAGTTATGTCGAATTAAATTTAAATAAGTACCTATTGTATATTATTGTTTAGAAAGAAAGAAATAATGAAGGAAGTATATTTATTTATCTAGTTATTTTAATTTACATTTCAAAATATAAAAAAAATATTTGGTTACGTACGAAAGAAATTTTTAATTTACATTTCAAAATATAAAAAAAATATTTGGTTACGTACGAAAGAAATTTTGAAAACAATGCCATCTATCAATTTTGTCATGAAAATATAAAAATAAAACTGAATGCAGCATCATCTATGAACAGTAAACGTAATATTGAAGAAATCATATTTAACTCCATCTACAAAATGTAATGTGCAAAATGAAACAAATTGAAAAAAGCGCCATCTTTGTATCGTGGTAGTAAATTGAGAAAAAAATATAAAATGGAGCCATCTACTCTGCTAATACGTCAGTGGAACTTTCAACGAAATTGAAGGGGATTGATTATCACGCCATCTTTGAACCCTTCTACGAAGATTGAAGCAAATTGTATCCATGCCGTATCTGTTTTAAACATAATTTATTTAAACATAATAAATGGAAATAGAAAAAAGCGAAAAAAGTAAAGAAAATTAAATGTATAGAGCCATTTACTAAGCTTTATAGGTCAATCACCCAGTATTTATTTTCCTATTTTATTTAAAAAAAACACAAAAAAGTGACATCTACCCAGATACTCGAACTGTCTATTACGGGGTATTTCATTAAGTAGGTCTTACAACATTTTTGATCCTTTAATTAAAAAATAAATAAAACGAAATCCAAATAGAATAGCCGTTGTTTATGTCATCTTGATAGAAAAATAAATTACAAAAATAAAAATAAAAAATAAATAAAATAAATGACACAATCAGCCAGTAAAAAAAAAACAAGCAAGAAGAAACAAAATAAAATATCAAGAAAAAAAAAATTGGCGTTAAGAGGCCGTATACGAAATTTTGCCGATTTCGCTGATTTAGCTCATTTTATACAGGAGTTAGTAGTTAGAGTTAGTAGTAGGAGTTAGTTTATTGCAGTTAAAATACAGTATTTCCATAAGTTTTATTGCACAATATGACTGATAATTTTCAATAATAAACTATTAAATGAGCCACTTTTTAATTTTTGTTTCGTTATTTTGCTTAATAGACCTGAAGCCGGTGATAGTTTTGTAAATATTACTGTAATAGGTATAGAATATCACATATTTCCGGATCATTTTAAAGTCTAAACAGATCGAAAAAAATGCCACGTTTTGCTGTAAAAATCACATACATAGTGTATGAGCCACTTTTTGCCACTCTCATACAAAAATATTAGTGAAAAAAACATTGAACTTAGTCAATTTTGAGAGAAAATGGACCAGAAATTGCATTTCATTTCGGCAAAATGGAATAATCTTTCGTAAAATTTATTTGACATAGGTAAATACTCTTCAGTTTATAATCAATCCGTTTCCTGAAAAAAAAATCTTATTAATAATGATGATTCGGCATTAAACATCTTTTAAAGTACCTACCCAACCTAAATCTCGCATTAAGTATAATTCTTGACGTAAGCTATAAAAGTGTCTAATGTATTAGATTATTAATGAAATGAAAAGTTGTATTGTGCAATGATACTTGTACAAGTACTGTAATTTAAAATAATTTAAATTTAAAATTAGTTGTATCGAAAAAACAGATAGCTGCAGAATCGAGCGGTGGGATCATATCCTACCATAAGTTTAGTGCACACCTACACTCATGGTCAAAATAAGATTTACAGTCGAATAGTTGAAGTACTTATTAAATAAGCTGCAAAAGTTAGAAAGAAACTCACTTAAGAAATTTAAAGATATCCAATTTAATGAAAAAGAACAGTTTCTATTTAAAAGGTAATCCGGGAGAATGCGCAGAAAGACAATCGAAGTTTTAATTACTTTTTAATTCTCATTTACACCAGCTAGAAAAATTAGTGTCCGAAATATACAGTTTAAGAAAAATGCGGGGAAAGGAGCGTGATGATTTGCATATAACTTGTTCTGATATTTAATGAACTGAAATTAATTTGGCTGAAACCTTTTTGCGTCCCACTCCTGGGCACGGGTTTCTCCCCATTATTGTAGAGGCTTGAAGCTCACTCCACCACGCTGCTCCAATGCGGGTTGGTGGAGATGCGGGTTAGTGGCCAACCCGCTGTCGGATGTTTTCAAGGCCTCCGACAAGGTTTAACGACCTTTATCTGTCGATAACAACCGGGACCGACGGCTTAACTTGCCCTCCGGAGCACGGAAATTAATTTAGATACTAAAAAATAAAAGATTATCAATAAGTATAAAACAAAGGTAAGAAAAATAAAAAATAGCTTAAAAATGGTGCAACATTGTTTGAATTTCGTAACTTCTTATAACATTGAATACAATGTGTTCTAAATTATAAAATCTATATTAAGTCACCTTAAAACCCGAGCGCTACGATTTGTGTTATGTAATTAGTAATGTAATTTGTTTCTTTTTTTTCATCGTACTTAATGATACTGATGCTTTAAAATTGTAAAAATGTGGTTACAAGCCTTCAAGGCATTGCTTTTACCGTAGATATTGATGATAAATGAAATGAAATGTAATACACGCGCTACAAAAACAAACAAAAAATGCGTGAACGCATCACAAAAACATTTAAATCGTTAACACATTAACGCTTCGAATATTATCGTGCGTTATATCCGAGCTGTGGGTAGAGCCTTTAATCTTTTCGGTAAACACCAAAGTATACTTATTATAATCACCATTCTTAGTTCGAGTATTGTACCCGTATTACACATCCCTCTTTCAGTTTCTTTATGTAATGGGTAATCTTCTGTATGTGGCAGAACTATTATCGTTCGCCCGGGGAAGTACCACCGCTGCACCCACTTCTGCCGTGAACCAATTCTTTTGTGTTTCGGTGGAAAGGTGCAGTTGCCGGCCACACTTACATGAGGCGATCACCTGCCTCCGTAGTAGCAGCGCAACTGCATACGACCTCAGCCAAGACTTAAGTATGCTTGCTTGAGGTTGTATTGTAGATATCCAGGGGCTGCAGCGACCACTTAACACCACGTGACCTGCATGCTCGTCTTGTCCTCCATTCAAATAAAAATAAAAATAAAATCTTTTATTAATTGGCTGCAACCCTTTTTGCGTCCCACTGTGTTAAAGACTTCCTTCAAGACAAACTTCAAATGTGTGAAGAGTAATTATGTAAATCTTTCAATATCCTACATCACAATAAGAAAGAAATTAATTATTAATTGAATCTAAATTGTATCTTATTTTTTATTATTATTTGTGTTTAATAATTAATATAAAATGCAATGCCTTACCAAGGCGCACTTGTTATTCTAATTTATTGTGTAACATTTGCATAGCATTAAATAAATAAATAAAATAAAAAAAAACTGCTGGACACGGATCTCTCGCCATTATTGGAGAGGCCTGGAGGACTGACTTAGTCCACCACGTTGCTTCACCTCCTCTCCTCGTAGGCCTCGCAGTTTGCCGAATATCCGGTATCCGGCCAAATCACTATCCGTTTCATCTCTACTTTTAATGTTTCGACCGGGCAAGTATCACCATTGCACCCACTCGTGCCATGGAGGAATTCTAGAATAGTGTTTCGGCCGACCAGGTTTACATGAGCGCATGTAGGGTTGCCAGGTTGCCAAACCTAATAGCCGGACAGACCAGCCAGTTTGGCCTGACATTTGGATAGAAAGGCCGGACACCCTACATTATTGAGGATTTTGTGTCTAAGTATTAATAGGTACGACAAAAAAATTGTATGTAAGATCAAGCTTTTTTGATTGTTCTCATTTTTTTTAAAATTCTAACTAATATAAATAAAATCCAATGCCATATCAGTCTTAAGAGGGACCGACCGACAGTCGACTCGCCTGCGCTGGGCCACGCTCGGCGCTCGCTCTTTAGCGTAAAAAGCCTAACAAAAGCCGGACATGCCGGACACCGTTTATTTTGGCCGGACACGCAGTCAAAATGCCTACATATGTCCGGCTTTATCCGGACGTCTGGCAACGCTAAGCGCATGTATGCCAGGTCGCATGAGGCGACCATCAGCCTTCGAAGTAGCAGCGCAAGTGCATGACCACGGGCAACATTTATTTTTCTTGATCCATATTAATTTCCTTTCATAAACTATTCTTTTATCATTTTATCGTCATAATTAAATACATAGGTGTTAAAAATTACATGAAAAATATAAATTGGTATATAAAATATAGCAAATCTAAAATATGGCGTATGCATGCAGTGCATGCTTTTACAACGAGTGTGAGTGATGATACTTTACGATGTATAATGTTGAATTACTTCTGGGATCGGTGTCGCGCGAGAATAAAAATCTTGTATGGTGAGGTATGTATATGTGTGTAGTACTTCAAAAATGTCCATCTTCGGGTATAAAGCCGACCACACCCGTTTCGCTTAACTGGATAGGTCACTTTTGTTCTATACTGGCAACAATAAGACATGCGCAATTTTTTATAATATTTCTCTTTGCGAGTAACCGTCGTAGAGTCAATAACCCTGATGATGCTGTGTTTTGGGGCGAAACACGTGTTGGTGGTGGTACGTATGTTGGTGTATATTTTTTATTGTTGCATGTATCCTATGTGGGAGGGAGGGCGGTACTATTGCATGACAAAAAGTATACACCATCATACGTTCTGATTGCGGATTGTTGCAAAGTAGTTTTTAACCTATCTTTATAACAATGGAGTTCAGCAAAGTAACGCCTGGTTCTATTTATTAAATAATTTATGATAGTTACAACAAAATAAGTCAGGGCAATAACTCGTTAAACCACATATATCTAAACACCTCGCCTCGAAAAGCCACATAATGCTCATATCCTTACACAACTTATGAAAGTAACGATATAAAGATACGCTTTGTAATAGATTTTCGCCAAATTCATTGGCGAAGAAGCTCTGAGCCAAAAAAGTTTTGGATGTACCGCGCCAAACCAGCGAATCGTCGGTTAAATAATAAAAGCTAAATAAAAATAGCAGATAATTTAGTACTGGCGTAGATTGTTACTGACTGAAGATAAAATTATGTTCTTATTTAAAAATCACTTTAAAATCAAGACATGAAGTTAGGGTTGCCATCTCTAAAATTTGTCAACCCGGACAAGACGCGTTAAAACCCCGGATTTTAGAGCCCAAAACCCGGACATGTCAACAGCGGGGGGACGGTGAATTTAGCGAGTCGGTGCGTCGGTTGACCGCGGCGTGCGGGCACAGTGCGTGTGTCGCGGGCGGCCCAAGACTTTATTCTTTTTAAACCCGGACTACCCATGAAGTCCAGCCCGGATGCCCTCTAAACTAGGACAAATCCGGGGAAACCCGGACGGATGGCAACCCTACATGGAGTTCTAGATCCATTTGGATCTCGTCTTGTCATACCAGGGTTGAATTCAGTAATTGATACCGAAGTTTAATATCCCTATCTATCAGACTACCACAGGGGTCTTACTGAAAATCATAGCTGTAGTCCCTGTGGCATTATGCTGAGTAGGATACCTTTTCGCGGCTTACTGCAGCACAGTTTAACCATACATCTGTACTAGTCTATACTAATACTATAAAGAGGAAGGATTTTGTATTTTTGTATGTTTGTAATAAATAAACTAAAAAACTATTCTTCCGATTTCAAAAATTCTTTCGCCATTAGAAAGCTACATTCACCCTGAGTGACATAGGCTACTTTTTACCACGGGAAAATGCTTCATTCCTACGTGAAAACGGGTAATAGGGTCAACGCGGTTGAAGCAACTGGCTAAACGCCTATGATTTTAATATAGCAATGAAGTCTGGAATAGCACTTAGGCTATTTTTTATCATACGGGGACCCACTAAACGGGTCCACGCGGGCGAAGCCGCTGGCTGAAGGCTAGTCAACTATAAAGTTGTTGCCAACCTAATGCATGTATTTTAACTGTACTTTTATATGTATGTGTTCTATGTATGTGTTATATGTTTTCTATGTATGTGTTCTGTGATGTATACTTAGTCGCGAGTAAAGTTTCTTTGTTCTTTTCTTTGTTTCTATTTTGTACATTTAAGTGTCGCTCGGGCAACACAACCTAATATACTTAAATCTGTCAAAATTCTTTGTCAATGGCCAAGCTATTTAACACATTTGACTTAATTTCACGGCAATGCATACCTCTATCCAGATGAATGTTTCTTTTGTTACTAAGTGTACCACAGTTTTGTAGGTGGTAGAACTATTATGAATCACCCGGGGAAGTACCACCGCTGCACCCACTTCTGCCGTGAATCAACTCTATTGTGTTTCGGTAGAAAGGTGCAGTTGCCGGCCACACATGAGGCGACCATCAGCCTCCGGAGTAGCAGCGCAACTGCATACGACCTCAGACAAGACAAGATGCTTGCTTTAGGTTGTATATAGATGTCCATGGGCTGCAGCGACCACTTACCACCAAGTGGCCTGCATGCTCGTCTGCTACTCCATACAAATTAAAAAAAAACACAATTTATCCCGTTCTCATGTGAAGAACGTAAGAGTATCTGCACGTGTCGGGTGAACTGGGTCCTGAACCATGCCCTACTGAACTTGCAGTGATCAATAAGTGGATGGGACATATTGAGTCTGGCTGGCTGGCTGGCCGGTCGCAACTTTTTTTTTTGCGTCTTACTCATTTGGGTTTCTCCCTATTATGAGGGAGGCCTGGAGCTTGCAATGCGGGTTGATGGAAATGCGGGTTAGTGGCCAACGGGCAGTTGAACATTTTCAAACCGCGCATAAGGCCGTCGATAAGGTTTAACTGCTGTCTATTGATAACAATTGTGACCGACGGCTTAACGGGCCCCCCGAAGCTTGCAAACGGGCACAAAATTTTGCCACTAGCGGTCACCCATCTCACACCCGACAGCGCCCGTTCCGCTTAGCTTCCTAGATCGCTTGCGTTTTACGTCAGCCTCCGGGCCATGCGCGATTCTTATATTGATTATTCTTCAATAGTTCTGCACATCCTCAGTCATAGATTCGTAACAGAGTTTTGGACTGTGTCCTTTCTCATGCCTAATTCTTCAACGCTTTCTCAGTTAACTAGTTTGTTAATACTAGCAGATGATATATTTATATAACTTTTGTGAGTAAATCAAACCACTTTCAAGATAATAATCACTGTATTTTATAGTATATCACTACACAACATTAGAACATGTGTGACTCATACTAACTCGTTATATAACTGTGAAAAACAACTGCACTTACCCAATCTAATCTTATGACACAGAAACAATAACCTCAACCACTTACTTGATACAGTTACTGAATTACACTTAACTCACTTATAATGACAACACAGTTATAAATCAATACTTATTTGAACAGAGCTTTAGCGTACTTATTTTACTACCTAATTCCTTGAAGTCTCAGACAGTAATAATTCTATTATCTCACATTGCCGGTATTTATACAGAAACTTGAAGAAAATAGAAGGTACTTTATAAAACATGCATTAACAACTACCCGTATTATGATTGATAAATTAACATTATTATTTTTCTACCCTAGAATGTTGCTATTTTACTAATTAAAATCGTTGGCGACAACACCTTTAAGCAGCATTATAAAATATCTGATCAGATACATAAGGAATATGTTAGTCTATTGAATAAAAGAGTAATTAAAATATCTTATACCTTATTCAGGAAGAAAGTTTGTACATATTGACCAGGGAATTCTTTTGATTTATAATTTGAGGGTTTTCATTAGTCCACAAGATGGCTACCATCTTCTAAGTACTTCTAAGATGAACGCTTATTTTTAAGGTCTTCTAGATAAAGTTACCGTCTACTTTCATTTTGAAACTGCTTATTATGATATTAATATTCAGAAAGGGTATTTAAATGGAGGTATTGTGTTTCTTGCCAAAATATACATATTATTTATGACTAGCGAGTAATCTCTCAGAATATAACCTCGTGTTATTTTGAGGAAACAATATATAGAAGCCGTGCCGCGGCCGTGCGGTAAAGGGCCTTGCGTTATCTCAAAATAACTAATTTCACAAGAACAAATCTAAGGCTTCCCTGAAGCCACAAGACTTTCGGATACATCAACCATGATTATATAAGAGCAGCGATGGTCGAGTGGTAAGAAACCTCGGTCTTCGATGCGAACGATCCCCGGTTCCAATCCTCGGCACGCACCTGTGACAAAGTTTGTAGTGTGCGCATTTATCGCTGTTCCATGGTGTTGGAAAATATCGTTATATTTAATTGATTACGATGTTCTCCAACGCCGTGCATGCCTGAGAGAAATTCACAATTTTCTCGAAAGCATGGCGTCCACCAATCCGCACTTGGCCATCGTGGTGGTATACTTTTGGTAGCGGCGGTACTACCACGAAAAGCAGGCACAAAATGCACTCAGATTGAGCCTATGAGCGAATACTTGCGAATAAAATATCATAATATTTTCCCTTACCGTGGAGCAATAATACTCATTGTACAAATATAAAATAAAATAAACATAAAATACTCAATGGTGCGCGCCGGGGTTTGAACTCGATATATTAATGTCGGAGACCGCGAATTTTACCAATAAATTACAAAAATATCGTTGCGTGTGTTTGAACCATGTAGTGACCACTTAACCAGGCGCGGTCCCATGAAGGTGGTCACAGGAGACACGACCCCGCCCCTAAATCCAACAGTCATGCGTAGATAGAAGGCGAAACAAGCAAATTTGGGACACTTTTCCCCCCAAATTTCTTAGTGTATTGAAGGCTGCGACCGCGCCTGCACTTAACTACTACTCAATACAAATTTTGAAAAAAATATCGTTTTCCATCTGGGTATAAAACTAGCAGATAGGTACTAAGTACTAACATCTCTTACAAAATTGTATGTACGAGTATGTAACCATTACAAAGAATTCTATAAAATATCGGATACTTTCTCAGCCATTAGGTGTTTGTTATTCCACGCGCGGTCGTTGGACCGATAATCTGTTATTTTATTTGACATCCTCGACGTGACAGCTCGGCGCGATGCAACATTTTATCGCCGCTGCTCTGCGGATAATGGTGCTAAAGATATACGTTTTGCGAACTGGAAATATCTGAATATGTGTATAGATATTCTATTTTACGAAGTCCGATCGGCTCTGGTTGTAAAAGCGATGTGTATGACAAGCACGCTTGTGTGCGTAAACTTTGAAAGCGGTAATAAAGAAATCTGAAAAGTCATAATATTAAGGAAGTCTATATCAAAATGATCAGATTATTGAAACACTAACATTAACGAATACTGATTATTATGTATTGTTGTAATTATTTTTCCCTCTGTTCTTTTAGATTCTTTATTTTAGAAGCCTACCTCGCATTTTCAACGTCACCCAGGTCCGACTGGAAGACAATGCCAATAGACATTAGGTTTAATCATTTGTAAATCTTAGTTTAAGGTGTTGTCACATAAATATATAAAATAAATAACTTTATTTATTTTATTTAACCCGATGTGACCTGAAGCTACTTTACGGTAGTTACCGTATATGGTAATGGTTACATATGTAACCATTACAATGAATTCTATAAAATAAAGGATACTTTCTTAGCTATTAGGTGTTTGTTATTCCAGTCGAGGATGTTGGACCGATAATCTGTTATTTTATTTGACATCCTCGATGTGACAGCTCGGCGCGATGCTACATTTTACCGCCGCGGCTCTGGGAACTGGAAAAACTTAATAGGAACGGAAAAGGTCTGGATATAAAATTCGTTGATCGGTATCCGGTGTTGTTTACCATCTGGGTCTGGGAAAACGATCGTGTTTCTGATATTATTTGTAGATATATAAACTTATAAAAATAGAGTGTGTGTAGTACATATGTACACGCGTTAACAGTTATACTTCTTTGGCGTATGAAAAAGTTTAAAATAACTGAAACGCAGTAGTAATCGACGATAAATATCAAAAAGATTTTGTTTAAATAAAAGAAGTTTTATTTATTTATTTATTTATTTATTTAAAGTCAACAATATGCTAACAGTGCATGACCAGACGCATATGTGATTTTTAAATTATATAGGTAAAACATAGAAATAATAAAAGATAGTAACTATAATAATATGTACACAAACCAAACAATAATAATAATTAATAATAATAGATAATTATGTTTACAATAAAGATTAGGATGCAATACTGTTGCTAATGACCAAAGCCTCAATGAAGCGACTTGCAGCTTTACGGAAGCAGGAGGGGTGGCAAGCGAATAGGTCCAGATTAGGATTGCTCTTAATGATCGTGTTAACTAGCCTAGCCGCCCTTGCTAGGGGAGCCCAGTGTCCTCGAGCAGTACGTGTCGCTGGTATCGCAAATACTCGATGTCGGCCGGAACGAACTGAGCTCCAGGTTGGCACCGCGAATCTGAGCCTACTCAACAGTTCCGGGTTATAGGTTGTGCCCCGGGCCAAACCATAAAAGTAAATTATTAGGCTAATATGCCGACGTACTTCTAACGATTGCATCTCCATCATGCCTAATAGAAAGTGTGTGGGATAAAGATAGGGATAGTACCCATATACTTGGTTGTAAGCGTACCGAACGAATCTTTTTTGTATTTTTTCTATAATCAGCTTATGAGATGCCGCGTGTGGGTTCCAGATTATGGCGTTCGTTTCGAGCCTGCTGCGAACAAATGCATTGTAAAGCGTTCTCAAAGTGCAAGGCTTATGAAAATGCTTAGACTGACGGATAACGAAGCCCAAATTTCGTCGTGCATTATTTCGAAGACTTTCCATTTGTTGGTGGAAAGTTAGTTAGCTTACTGTCGTTGATGGTCCTGAGGTCTTTAACTACATTACCGCGCTTTATGGGGTGTCCGGCAATATTATATTGCATGATCAATGGCTTGTGTTGCCGCGTGTATGACACTATAACATATTTATTGATGTTAAGCTGGAGGCCGTTGAGCACCCCCCAAGCACTCACGTTGTTAACGTCTGCCTGAAGACGAACCCCGTCATCGACAGACGATATGGGCAGGGCAAGCTTAACATCATCTGCGAACATGAGACAGGTGCAGTGGCTAAGTTCTTTTGGAAGGTCATTGATTAAAATCAAAAATAGAAGAGGGCCTAAACAACTACCCTGCCCGATGCCCGATGTGACGTCGTATTGTTCTGACTTAAAGCCGTTGTACTGGACATACTGCTTACGGGTTGCGAGATATTTAGAAAAAAACCGAGTCAAATTGGTCGAAAATACTGTAGCCAGCTTACGTAGCAGTATGTCGTTCTCCACTTGTTCGAATGCCTTTTGATAGTCCAGGTACACGACGTCGACTTGCCTTTTGGCATCTAGTTCCTCTGAGATCAGTGACGTTATGTTTAAGAGGTTCGACGTAGTAGAACGCCCTGGTGAGAAACCTTGTTGCTCGTCGCAAAACCAACCTTGCAGTTGTTTATAGATTTGCTCATGTAATATGGACTCAAAAACTTTAGCAAAGACACAGAGTATTGCGATTGGTCGGTAGTTACCTACGTCGCCCTTGGGTCCCGTTTTATGTATAGGTATAACCTTTGACATCTTCCACTCAGCGGGATACGTGGTTTGTTCGATGCAGAGATTATAAATATAACGTAGTGGTTCTATAAATGTCTTGTAACAGTCACGTATTATTAACTGTGGTACACCGTCTGGTCCCTGGGTCATCTTAGGCGCCAGTTTTATAAGAGCTCGCTGCACGTCACTGTCACTAATAATTTCGACACTCACAGTGGTGTTCGGACAAAGTTTTGGGCAGAGGCGGCGTAAGGCGTGGGCGACGTGGGCCACCGCCTACGGCCTCGCGGTCCAAGGGGCCTCGCGCCTCGAAGGCCCGTGAAAGCAAATATAGATATAATTACTCATCTAGCAATAAATAACAAAAAAAACCAGCTAGCAATCTGCATATGCATATTAATATAATATGCATATCTAACAATTCTAGTCTACCACATTCGTTTTTTAAAGATCTAGTCTGGCAACATTTGCTGGCATTGCGGGCGATGAATGACGCGGGGAATCCTCGCTTTGCCCGCTGGGGATTTCCCATTCTGTTTGCTCAGTCTATGTTCGCAGAATCCAGCAGTTTCCCCCTATCTTCTTCAGGTCGTCAGTCCACCTGGTTGGAGGGCCAACTGCGCTCCTTTTGCCGAGACCCTTCGGTTGTCAGTCCTCCGCCCATTGCCATATCAGCTTGCAGATTTTGAGAGCTATGTGGGTAACCCTCGTTCGTCGACGGACTTCATCGTTATGGATTCTATCGCGTAAAGAAATACTAAGCTTAGTTCTCTCCATCTTGAGCTCATTGAACGACCTTGAGCTTCTGGAAAAGGCTAATTGTAAAATACCATGTCCCGCCTCAATGGCGCACACTTTGTAATATCCCGAAGACTGCCCAAACAAGTTGGATTCTACGAGTTACTTCTCTCTCAAAGTTAGACTCACTCATAGGGATTGCTTGTCCCAGATAAATCATTGACAACTTCGAGAGCAGCGCCATCAACAACGACCGGTATGGGTGTGACATGGCAATTAGTAGTAATCTTAGTCTTGTCCGTGTTCATCTTAAGACTCACCCGTTGTAAGGCGCTACGGAGGTCACCTAGCATAGTGCTAAGTTTTTTTAGGGACTCCGCCAAGATGACTATATCATCGGTGATATTGCTGCATAATTGACTGCGAAAATCGAAGGTGTGTGAGGTGTTCGCTATTGATGTTAATATCTAGCTCTATCCACTCACCGGGATATAACATCCTCTTGTCGTACTCCGCGCTGCAGTGGAATAGGTTCACTGCTTCCATCGTGGATTCGGGACGGTCATGAGTGCGGCTTTGTATAAACTCTTCAACACCTCGATGTACCTACCTGTAGTCAATTTGACACCCTTGGAGATACTCTAGCACCATAGAGGTCTCGATAGAATCGAAAGGCTCCTCCGAAAATAGCGGCAGGTTATACTCCTCGGTCTTTTGTATAACCTGTCGCATCGTATGTATGGTTATATTGTACTGTAACCTTTTTGAAATCCAGCTTGTTTGGAAGGCTGGAAATCGTCTGGCCGTCTCGCAATATGATTAGTAAGGACCCTCGATAACATCTTATAGACGAAGCTCAGAAGCGCGATACACAAGATAACTACCACGCTTCTCCTCCACAATGTAGTTCCGTTACTGATGACGATATGAAACAGTTTTTGTTTTGGAGCGCCGCTTTTTAGGACCGCAATGAAGAAGGCATTTTTCTGAATAAAAAATTGAGTATCAAAAATTTTTTTCTAAGCAAAATCCGTCATCTAGCGGCACCCACCAGGGGGCCTCGCAAAATATATCTTGCCCACATCAAATTTAGGTCTTGCCCCGCCACTGGTTTTGGGTTGGTGTTAGCCGCGTCTAGTAGTGCTGCTCGATAATCTAGCGTAGGAACTCGCTTTAAGAAAACGCTTTGGAAGTAGGTAGCGCATAGGTTAACTAAGTCCTGCGGATCGCTAGTTACGAATGCCGGCTCATTAGGCAGCCTGTTTTTATTAACGTAATTCCAAAACATAGCTGGATTAAGTTTTAATTTGGATTCTAATTGTATATAATAATTATTTAAACTAATAGAAATATGTATTTTTGATAATTTACGATAATACATGAAGAGCGATTGAAATAATTGGTCATTAGAAATTTTATACATTAAATGATACATGTTTTTTTAGACGGATTAAATTAATAACATTTTTAGTGAACCATGGCGGGTAATGCCAGTCATATAATTGTGGTTTCCTAAGTGGAACTATTTTGTTGAAAATCGTGTTTAATGTAGTATATAAGAATGCTACCGCCTCCTCACAGGTTGGTATGTCGTAAAGTGCGCCCCATTCTATTAAACCTATATGCTCGTATAATATTCTATAGTCTGCTTTATAGAAGTTACGCCTTGCACTTAGATTTCTAGCATGACTTGAGTGCTCATGAGTACAAATGGACTTTGAACAGCCTAACGAAATTGACACCCGCAACGGGGGATGGTGAGATTTTTTGTCAACCAAGCACCACAATGACTCATTAACGATTGGAGCTCCGTAATCGGACCTAACGAGTACCAGGTCAATCAAGTTTTTATTATTAACGTTATAGTTATTCTAAATTAATATTTATAATTAATTATTCATATGAGTACTATATGTACGTATTTCACAACACTGGCTTGACTGGCTTATGATTATCTGCTATATAGTATGGACACTAAGTACTGTAACTATCAAACGCGCCAAAAGAAGCATAACTTCAAAAGTTTTCAATGAAATTCTGTCCATATAGTTAGGAGGACTGACAAACAATGGGGAAAAAGGTCCTCGAATGGCGACCACGTTTCTGCAAAAGGAGCACAGATTGCCTGCCAATCAGGTAGACTGATTACCTGATGAAGAAAGTGGAAAGCCGCTGGATTCAGAGCGCACATGACCAGACGAAGTGCCAAATGTTAGATATAGGAGGCTTACTCGTATGTCCAGCAGTGAACTTTGAAAGACATCCATCAGTCTAAGACATAAAATATCGGATTATTTTTAGCCATTAGGTGTTCATTATTCGGCTCTGGGGCGAAATATAACCGTATTGCGAACTGGAAAAACCTTATAGGAATGGAAAAGGACTGGATATAAAACCCGTTGATCGCTATTCGGTATTGTTATCTTATCTGGGTCTGTGAAAACGATCGTGTTCTGTATATCACTTTTGTATAAAATTTACGCGTAGATAATAATAATAATAATATAAAACTTACACCGGTGCGTTGCGGTTGAGATCCTCGGAGTCCTCCTAAGCGCAGAGGCAGGCCAACGAGGGGGTTTAGGTGCGGTCAAATCCCACATAACCCGGTATCCTCTCCCAAGGTGCCGGGTGCCTTTTGAAAGTTTCCCCCCGATACAAAAAAGATATAAAACTTATAAGAATTTTTAAGTAGATACTGTCCGTCACTTCTTTCATGTTTCCTTTAACAAACCTTGTCGAAGGCCTTATGGACAGCATAAAAACATCCAACAGCGTATTGGCTACTTACTTGTACCCGCATTTCCACCAACACGCATTGGAACATCGTGACTTCACCACGAAACCGAAAGCTATCACAAACACACCATATAAAGCCGTTAAATACATATATACATCCTATCCGGAATAACGGAAGCACAGGTTTGAGCTGAAGCCTTTGGGCGAGTCAACAGCTGTCAGTGTCTAATTGTCCTGTCTGTTGCGCACAGGGGCTTGTTAGCGACAACTGTACCGTGTTGCAGAAGGTAATCGCCAACACCGTCATAGTCGCACGCCAGTTACTGTAATCAAAGTGCCAGTGACGAACTATTATCGTGTATGCACTACTTGCAAATGGGTTTGGTAGCTGTTCTGGTTCATTTTGAGGCATCTTTATCAGCCAATCTACTTTTAGAAAGAAAGAAAAAGAAAGAAAAAATATTTATTTCATATTAGGAATACAAAATATTCGCTTAATGAATGTCATTTTTTCCCGGTCATCGCCTTTAAGTGCCCGTGTGGGCTAGATGTTGAGCTGAGAGAAAAAAGGCGGCGGAAAAAAACTCCCAGCACTCTTTTAAAAAAAAGTACATAATAATATATTTGTGATAACAGAATGGCTATGGGTTGATAATGGTCACACGTGACAGCTGATCGTGATAGCTTCTTCGATTGGCGACTTAAGGTAACCTCCAGGCCTTACAACTAATGGGGAGAGACCCGTGCTCAGTACTGGGACGCAAAAAGGGTTGCAGCCTAAAGGAACATTCCTTATGTCACATTCCTTTATTGTTTCATCGTGTATCAAAAAGTATAAAAACTCGCACCCGCATGATAGGATATTTCACGCATAAAATAACATTATGTATTTTTTAACCATTCCTATGTGTAAATATTCATTTGATTGCTAAATTCGGTGTTTGATTTGGCGTAGTGATCACATTTTTGTGGACATTTAAAAATGAAAATCAATTATAGTTAAACAGTTTTGAGCTTCAATATATGACACAGGGTATATCCTTACCGTTATAACACAGTATATATGTTCAGTTCAATATTGTACAGTTCAGTTCAGTATAATTTATAATTTATAATTCGGTATAAATAGAATTCACTCCTTTTATTGAGTCCACAGTCCCGAAAGTAAGATGTTAGAACACTCAGAACTCACTGTTAGAAAGTTAAAAGTTCATCCCCATTGAACAAATACTTTTGAGATGAAAGGGGTAAGCATTCGTCATTGCTGAAAACCTTGTTGAAAAAAATGTTTTTATCCAGTTAATATATTATTTGAATTAATAATAATGAATAAATAACGTTATACACTCACAGCCTGATGACCACCTTTATGACTTACTCTTTCAAACAATAAAATATCTTTCTAAATCGTTCCAAGCGTCTTCGAGTAAACAGTGAACAAACATACATATATAAAAATTTCCGGACGAAATGAAAACCTTTTATTGAATTCGTAGTGTACAGTTCAGTTCAGTATAATTTATAATTTATAATTCGGTATAAATAGAATTCACTCCTTTTATTGAGTCCACAGTCCCGAAAGTAAGATGTTAGAACACTCAGAACTCACTGTTAGAAAGTTAAAAGTTCATCCCCATTGAACAAATACTTTTGAGATGAAAGGGGTAAGCATTCGTCATTGCTGAAAACCTTGTTGAAAAAAATGTTTTTATCCAGTTAATATATTATTTGAATTAATAATAATGAATAAATAACGTTATACACTCACAGCCTGATGACCACCTTTATGACTTACTCTTTCAAACAATAAAATATCTTTCTAAATCGTTCCAAGCGTCTTCGAGTAAACAGTGAACAAACATACATATATAAAAATTTCCGGACGAAATGAAAACCTTTTATTGAATTTGTTAATAATAGGTATGGATGATATTCCTAGTCATAATAACTGCATATCATTAGTTCTGTTGATATCCGAGTTTGACATGTTCAATTAGGGGCAACTCATTAATTGCCGTGACAAATGACGTGCGTAGTCTTTGTCGGTCCTCTAAGGACTCGGCAAAGGAACAGCGTGTTCAGATTTCACGGTCCTATGTATTTTGTAATTGCACAAGGTAATTTAGTAAAAGGTATTTTATTTATTATTATTTATTTGTTTTTGGCATTTGGTTCGGGTATGCACATATGCGCCATCGATTAAAAAATAAATAAAAGGATGGCCCTTTTTGAAAACGGAAAGGGTGTAAAAACTGTTTTAAAGAGTACTTAACGTAACTTACGGTTGACGACGATTTTAAGATTTACGGTGATGTATTGTTAATAAGTAAGTACTAGTTTTTGATTTGCCTTCAAAACTTTACTCCAGAGATGATCTGGTAAATGTTCATCGCTTTGACGTCTAAGGGCCTCGTTCACCATCTCCAAGTAATGTAACTGATTAGTTACGTCCCAAGTAAAGTTCATTGGCAAGAAAAAGCTATGAGTACGGGTCAGTTTATCACATGATTAGTTCTACTCGAACATCGTGAAATTGAAATTGAAGTTACGGGTGACTTTAACCGACAATTAGCGTACTTGTCATTTTACTAGAAGGTGGTGAAAGGGGCGTCACGCATATACTTGGGACGTAACTAATCAACACTTGGAGATGGTGAACGAGGCCCTTAGTTATCTTAGTTTACTACTACTGTATTCAGTCAATATGAAATTAAAGACTTTATTAATCATTATAAAATAGGATCTTTTCATTTTACAAGCTTTTTATCAACTTCTATTGTATTTTTGTACGGTTGGAATCCTGCAACGCAATTTTAAAGCAGATATCTTTTACCGATTGAACTGAAATTTGGTATAAAAGTTTGATTTGAGTGACAGTGCAAATATACTCATTATTACATTATTTTGTTCAACACACCCTGTATGTGTATCATGACATCAGCACTTAACCTAGACAGCTACTTTTTAACAAATTTCATTACCATAATATGTACCCTGTTAATTTATTTTTAGTATGATAATTTCAATCTTAATTTATTCATTTTAGTTCAATATAGTAATTTAAAAAACTACTTAAAAAGAAAAATACACATATTGTACAAAATGTATATGCCATCCAAAAGACCTGATTGCGGCATGGTGCCCAGAACGCTGGCAGCATTCCCTCGTTGAACCAAAAGACTGATTTTTTGAGCAAAGTAACTGCCAGCCCTCTGGTCACCCGAAGCGAGGACAAGTCTGGTCGACATATCCATACAGAATTTTTTCATGTCAGCCGTCCATGGACCCAACGTCTCCATTGCGAGCGCCGCAAATTCATAATTTTCCGATATAGCACAATATTTGCGGCGCTTTAGCGACTGAGCATGGTCGGCTGCGGCCCCTGCCTTATTACATGTTCCTGGTAAATGTGAAGGGGCCAATGTACACCCCATACCAGGCACATGTTACATCCCATACCAGGGCCCGACCTACACGCCATGGTACCAGTGTCGCCCCGTCAGGTCGCTTGCCATCGTCTCTATACATACCAGAAGGTTCTAAAGATGTGGTGAAGAGACGGTGGCCAGAGACCTCCGGATCAAATCATTGATGGCACCATGGCGATATAAACGGCCGGCGCTCCTGGTACAGGACAAACCATGTCGACCAAACGAATCCACGCCTCGACCACATGAGCAATGATGAGGTTCACAAATCTTGGCTCCGAGACGGAGACCTATTGAAATTCTTAGAGTCGTGGGGTCTAAAATTGTTCCCAAATTATCGGATGGTAGCGCGTGTAACCAATGGCCAGAGTCTACATCGGATACAGCAAGCAACCTCGCGCGATCCGTGTTGTCACCACACTCGTCAAGGAAACAGGCATATGTAGCCTTGACACCAGGCAAGTCCCAAAAACGTTGTGAGTGGGCCTCCTCAATATTTATGGTAACATTAGGGAAGGTAGCCCTCCAGACCGCCACAGCCTCATCCAAGCAAGCCACCCGAACATCAGCAGGAACAGTGTTTAAAATATTGCTGATGAGGGTAGCCGTACTGTGGGTTGAAGCCAAAAAGGCCGGGAGAGCAACACTTGCACTGGTGCGGATGCCTAAGCCTCCAAATTTTATTGGTAGGCAAGCCTGTCTCCATGCTCGATCGTTAAAATTAAAATTTAAAATTTGGGATACACAATTTTTCAAAGTTTGATCAATCATATTTAAAGCCGAAGGGAATTTCCAAAAGGGACAACATCGCAGTAAATACATATATTTTGGAGTAAACAAACAAAGGCGAAGAATGTAGGTAGCAACGTGCGGCTTTAAATCAAACAAACGTCCAGAACAATTGTTAAAAAGATCTAATTTTGAATTTATTACAGATGTAACTGCATCCTCAAATATTGGAGCACCTAAAAGTGTGAGATTATTTTTATTTTTGATAGTTATATTGGGTATGAAAGATTTAAATTTTTCTACTATTTCCAAATGTTCTAATGATGAAAAGTGCTCTGCTATAAATAATTCACACTTAGATGAATTAATTGTTAGTCCTATTGATGAAAAATTTGCAATGATAATTTTATAATCATCCAATACAGAGGATGCAGATCCACCTAAAGTGCCGTCATCGAGATACCATACATTTAATTTTGAATTTAGCTGAGAAATTATTGGATTAATAGCCAAACTGAA
This sequence comes from Pyrgus malvae, assembly GCA_911387765.1. Classification (NCBI taxonomy): domain Eukaryota; kingdom Metazoa; phylum Arthropoda; class Insecta; order Lepidoptera; family Hesperiidae; genus Pyrgus; species Pyrgus malvae. Next base: position 8,533,312 of record OU426947.1, read on the forward strand.
AAGAGCAGGTCCAAGAGGGTCGCCTTGCTGACATCCCACGGAAGAATCAATTTCGTTATTACCAAACATTAATTTAGAAGGAGTACCATAACATTGCCAAACATAATCAAATATTTCAGGTACTTCTTTTTGAATTTGCCTTAAAAAGGTACTTCTATGGACCGAATTAAAAGCGTTTTTTATATCTAATTTTAAAAAGACTTCAATTTTCACGCGTATTCAAAAAAGTTCGTGCAGCATGAACAGCTGCCTCACAACCGCCCTTGACTCCAAAACCAAGCTGTCGTGGCTTAAGCTTAGAAGTCAAAATAGGCCGTATTCAAAAAAGTTCGTGCAGCATGAACAGCTGCCTCACAACCGCCCTTGACTCCAAAACCAAGCTGTCGTGGCTTAAGCTTAGAAGTCAAAATAGGCCGAAACTCACGACAGCAAAGCTTTGAAGCCATTCTCCGTAGAGTGGTACCAACTGCAATTGGACGAATGCCTCCATCCTTTTTTTTAAAGCTACTAGGTTAGCGCCATAAAGAATTGATGTTATTTCTTTAGGTACCTTACCCTCTAGCATCAGGTTTAGTAATGCAGTCAGCTCTTTCAGTAAGAGCTGACCAGCATCGCCAACTAAAGGACTAGTGAGGTCTTTCAGATGCTGAGGAGAGAGACCATCAAGGCCACTCGCCGATCCGTTTGGGAACGTTTTAATTGTTAGTATAACAGCATTCTCACTAACCGTTAGCTGGCGAGGCTGGCTGGTAGTCGGAGAAATAGGTAATTGTGAGGCAGGTTATGCCGTGGGATGTTTATCACGGAGGGCTCTTAAAGTATCCTGTGAGTATGTAGCCAAAGAGTCATCTGAAAATAAAATTTTTGCAGCTCCTTTAACATCCCCGTTATTAATTTTACCTTCTATTATTTTAGATATGTTATAATCATTTGATTTCCTAAAAATTGACTCATTATGATTGCTACTTTTTGAAGGTATTGGGATTTTAGTACTCGAATTGTTATCTTTGATTAATTTTGTTAAATTTGGGGTGTTATTACGATTTTCTAAATTTAGTGATCGATAGGCAAAAGATAATAAATTTTTCCATGATTCAACAGAATTTTCAGTGACTACTTTAGTTACACACTCACTAAGACATCTTGCCACAGTTACCCGAGCTCCTCTTGGGATGCGTCTAATGATTTTTACGTGATTCTTAAGATGTGCTAAAGTTATATGAAAATCCCCATCATTACTTGCCCCATCTGTATAATTAGACGTGTCAGCACTATAGTTGACTATGATATCTGTCCTGGGGACATGTCGGCGGCTACTGTGGATGGATAAGCCACGACTACCTTTGTATAACTTATTATCATTACAGATGGAGCACCGCACCAGGTCAAAGTTGTTAGAGTGTTGGATGGACATATACCTTAAAATAAACACTAAAAATAAAAAACACCAAGAACCTAAAATTAAAAGTAAACAAAATATCATATAAATATTATCGCTATAATAAACTAATTAATTAAAATTTAATATAATTAAAAATATCTTCAGTAGGTATGTAAATAAGTCTTGACATTTGGTACAATCTCCATAATGTTATTTTGGTCTGGGAACGGCACGAAGGTAAAAATAAAGTTGGAAACAGTGTTGAAAATACCAATTGGATGTAATATTATGTGGTTTTGTATTAAAAAACTTTTTTTTCATTTGAATATTATGGTTACGCAGAAATTTCGTCTTGGGATAGCCGATAATGTTGACAATCAAAAGAAACACTTCTTCAGTAATGTAAAATTTAGCACCATGTTTTATATTCATACACTGTCTTCATTTGTGCTAATAAATTATTTGTTTATCAATATTTTCCAACACCAACATGTAATAAAAATAGCAAGAAAACATGAAATAAAATAAATAATTTTGCAATTCTTTTGGCAGTGACAGTGACAATATTGTTCAATATTGATTTATTTAAATTCGTATATTTAATGTAATTTTTAATTTCAATAATGTTATGTTTTTCTTAATTTCTTAATGTTTTTGTTAATTGCATGTTGTTTGTACCTTTGAGTGAAGTAACACTTACCAATATTTGTATGTTAGTGTAATATTGTTTGTATAAGTGATTGCTTCAATGGTGCAACTAAATAAATAAATAAATAAATAAACAGCTAGATAGACTTAAATCTTAATCTTAATATATATATAAAAAGTAAAGGGTTTTTTTTGTACTTAAAGACACGGTTTTCTCTATTATCATTAACTCCATCACGTGGAAGTGGGTGGAAAAATCTGAAAAAAATAATATCTGTACTTTTCTAACCAATAGGGGCTTCTGGGTGGATCTCAAAATTTCTAGGATGATCTATCAAACTATATTAATTTTAATTTTATTGAGAATGTTCGAGAAAGTTCCAGGATCTTCTCGAATCATTTGGATATTTTTAAATAATTATAATTAATTGAGAATATTCGAGAAAGCTTCTCAAATGATCTAGATTTTTTTAAATAATTGTAATCTTTTTTCGAATGATCTGGAGATTTTTTAATTAATTGAAAATATTCGAGAAAGTTCCAGAAACTTCTCGAATGATCTGAAGATTTTTAAAATAATTGCAAACAGTTTTAATCAGTTAAGAATAATCGAGAAAGTTGTTGTATATAGATGTCCATGGGCTGCAGCGACCACTTAACACCACGTGGCCTGCATGCTCGTCTGCTACTCCATTCAAATAAAAAAAATATATGAAATCGCTTTACTTGTAGAATTACAACACCGTAATAAATACCTTGACCTAACACTAAAACTTGGCTTTTGAAAACGATTTTTAAATAATGTTTTAACAGCATCTCTCCAAAATAAAAGTCAAAAATAAATCGGTTGATATTTTAAAAATGAACCTTTTTGTGAGGCAAAGGATAAAGGATAATCATAAGAATCTTTTTTTAGAATATTTCTTACGTATCTTATTTTCCGTTAAAGTAATTTTCCTTCTTTCCTTTCAATGTTGTTTCAAAGTCAATTTTAAACCTTGAAAAATAAAATCGCTTACGATAATATAAATTTTCCGATACAAATTGCGTTAACTGTATTACAGTTTTCTTACGTTTAGCGAGGTGTAAAAAGTAGCAAGGTGATTACTAAGTTGTCCCCGGTTCTATTAAACTTGTGCTGGCGTAAAGAAAACGCAATTTAAAATTTTATCCCTGACGGAGTAAACCTTGAGTTAACGTGTTCTATGTTCGCTCTATAGCTTAAACGAATGTGGCAAAGGAATCTAAGGCGAAATTGTAATCGGTATAATAATATTATGAATGCGAAAGTGTATATTTTCTTTATTTTGTGTATCTATTGTATATTATTTGAAGCTCGCATGGCCCGGCGGTTAGCGTAGAACGAAAACTATCTATGCATCTAAGCCAAACGGGCGCGGTCGGATGTGAGATGGGTGAATTCATGCGCGTGTCCGTGCTTCGGAGGGCACGTTAAGTCGTCGGTCCCGGTTGTTGTCGATAGGTAACAGTCGTTAAACCTTGTCGGAGGCCTTATGGGCGGTTTGAAAACATCCGACAACAGGTTGGCCACTAACCCGCATCTCCACCAACCCACATTGGAGCAGCGTGGTGGAGTAAGCTCCAGGCCTACCCAATAATGGGGAGAGACCCGTGCCCAGCAGTGGGACGCAAAAAGGGTAGTAGCCATATTTTTAAACGGTTTTATTTAGCTCACCCCGTTTGTTTTATTTATTATTCTTGGGTCAAATTTAGTAATTCAAATTTCACCCTCTTCCTGTCAACCGATTAATCTGAAATTTTGTATACACTTTGGATTTTGGTGACAATACAATTATTTTTATTCATTATCATTATAAATTCAAGATGGCCGCCGCTACAAAATGGCGGATAATTTATGTTTTATTAATCCCATCAATATGGGTATCAAATGAAAGGGCTCAACAAGCAGAATACAATATACTATAAAAAATTTAAATCCAAGATGGCGGCCGCTACAAAATGGCGGATAACGTAGGTTTTATCAATCCCATCAATATGGGTATCAAATGAAAGGGCTCAACAAGCAGAATACAATATACTATAAAAAATTGAAATACAAGATGGCAGCCGCTACAAAATGGCGGATAACGTAGGTTTTATCGATCCCATCAATATGGGTATCAAATGAAAGTGCTCAACCAGTATAATACAATGTACTATATAAAATTAAAATCCAAGATGGCGGCCTCTACAAAATGGCGGATAACTTAGGTTTTATCAATCCCATCAACATGGGTATCAAATGAAAGGTCTCAACAAGTAGAATACAATTTACTATGCAAAATTGAAATCTAAGATGGCCGCCGCTACCAAATGGCTGATAACAATTTTTTATCAATCCCACCAATATGGGTATCAAATAAAAGGGCTTGACAAGAAGAATACAGTGCACTATACAACCTCAATATTTAAGATGGGCGCAGCCACTAAATGGCGTATAATAATAAGATTTAAATTTAGAAATTGAATCTGTAATTTAGGTATCTGATTAATCCAGCCTGAATCCACCACCCAAGTCAAGATTTTGTATCGTGTTGAGGACTGTGTGGCGTTAGGGTGGCTAAAAATGATACGTCGTTAGCGGTACACCACCCAAGTTAAGGTGAAAGGTTAAAACGCGCCGAGAACTGTATGACATTAGGGTGGATAAAAATGATATGTCGTTAGCGTTTTCCCCTCAAGACTCAGGCGCATCTTGTTGTACATATCCTTGCCCCTTTATTGGACCTCTGGGGGGGTCGACCGTTTAAATGTCCATTACTCGTGGGAACAAAATGGTAAAAAAAATATAAAAAACTAAAAACTAGAAAATAAAAATAGGTAAAAAAACTTTTTAAGTTAAACGGTTTTATGTTAAACATACATTGCAATGTTTAAGATAAATGTACTAAAAACCAAAAAATAATAAAATAGATACAGTCGTGAGAATTTTATTATAAACATATGCATAGACTAGACTATAATAAAACCGTGGGGCACGTCAATTGTCTACAAATTATCGACTTAATGTGCGATAGAAGAATCGTTTAATTCGTCGTTAAAATAGGCAGTTGGCCCGCAGACGGTGAGGAAATTACTTACTATTTTCTTGCTCATGGAAATTCCAATAGTTATACACTCCATGTAAATAAAAGAGATGTTTCAACTAGTTTATCGTTGGACATTCACACTGCTGGCTGGCGAGGAATCGTTTCACTGCTCGTAGTTTGTCTTTAATCGACAAAACATATGATAAAAGTACTACTCGCTCACCACTATGAAACCCTAAAACTCGCTTATAATCGAGCTTGCTAGCTTGTTTCCACATTCTAGCCCTACTTATCACATGTCCATCGTTGTCGGTTGAACAACTGCCTAATTATAGTGTAACATTACAAAACAAACATTTTAATCAACGATTGTAGACAATTGACGTGCCCCACGGTTTTATTTTAGTCTAGTCTATGTATATATAGGTGTAGCGACCTTCCGCTACTCATCAAGAGATGGCACCACGGGTATTCCTGAATCACGCTATTGAAGTTTTCTGAATATCCGAGCATATATACAAGCTCCGAATTGAGTCAGTTGGAGCGCGGCCGCTCCCCGGGCATGACCACCTCGCCCGGCGGGAGATCTCCCTTTGCCAAACTGGTGACCCCGGACAAGAATACGTCCCTTCTGACCTTCATCAGTCGCACCTTCACTCCCTGGATGGACTGCAGCATCACTTCACCAGCTCATCAGGTTCATCGCAGCGCACCATGTACACGCTTCCTGATCCTGATCCAGCTACCTCCTGCGACGTCGTGGACGGCTCGAGTACCCACTCTACTCGCCTCCACATTCCAACCTACCCTCACATCTCGACTCACCGAAGATAGAGGGCATCTCCACACTTCGCTACACCCTCACATCCCGACTCACCGTGGACAGAGGGCGACACAAGGTCTGCACCCTCACATCTCGACTCACCGCAGATAGAGGGCATTCAAGGCGCTTGTAAGCGAAGATTACTCAAGCATGGATTGAAGATATCGACCTTCGGTCTGAGCAGGGGGTGTTGTAGCGACCTTCCGCTACTCATCAAGAGATGGCACCACGGGTATTCCTGAATCACGCTATTGAAGTTTTCTGAATATCCGAGCATATATACAAGCTCCGAATTGAGTCAGTTGGAGCGCGGCCGCTCCCCGGGCATGACCACCTCGCCCGGCGGGAGATCTCCCTTTGCCAAATAGGTATTAAGTCTATGCATATGTTTATAATTCCCACGACTGTATCTATTTTATTATTTTTTGGTTTTTAGTACATTTATCTTAAACATTGCAATGTATGTTTAACATAAAACCGTTTAACTTAAAAAGTTTTTTTACCTATTTTTTTAAAATGCTGTCCTTTTACAGACTTCTAAAAGGAGGAGGTAATGTATCGTTTATATGTTTTTTTATATGTTCACCGATTACTCCGCCGTTTGTGGACCGATTTTCAAATTTATTCGAAAGCTTATACTTTAAAGGTGGTCATTGTCACCAAGTCAAGATCTGATGACGGGATCCCAGGGTAATCAAGGGGAACTCTCAAATTTTATAGGCACACAAATTGATTTTCATATACTTTCTGAATCTAAAGAGGTATGTATGCATAGTAATCCAAATTTCATGTTGCTTAGCTGATGATGGAAGGTATTACGGCGGTTAGGAGTTGAGCGTGAATTCTTTCAATAAATGTTGTTTGAAGTGAAAACTTCTTTAGCGGCGTTCTACACTTTTTTTGGGATGGGTAAAAAATGTTAAACTCGCGTCAGGACACGTGGCCTGATCGAATATTCGTAAGACGCAGGGGTGACAGCTGATGACGGCTCGACTGTCTATACTTGTAAAATTCGTTTATATCAAGTATTTAAAATATGGACATTGAACAAAGTTCATCTATTAATGAAAAAAGTGACGAAGAAATAGTGAAAGAAAATGAGTGAGTACTAGAAGTAGTATAAAAATACTAGATGAAAACCTACTGAAAATACTAGATGAAAAATAATACTGATAATAAAAGCAATTCGTGCGAAATTATTCCCTAACCATTCCATAATATCAAAAATGCACAACGTTAATGTTCAAGTTTTCATTTCTGCCGGCACTGCCGGTGTGCAACCCGTTCTTTTTTTTTCGAAACCATATATTCTCCAGCTGGTCTAACTGTGACCAAGCCAAAATCTGAGGATGGAATGCTATTGGAATCGATGGAAATACACTAACTTATAGGCAGTAATTATCTACAGAATTATTAAATTAATGGTACTAAAAAGAGTGAAATTATATAAGTTTTTAACAAAAAAATAAAACCGACTTCAAACGGTGAAAAATAAAATTGTTCAGTACTTGGCATATGATAACTTTCCTTGCTTATGGAAGTAACTCTTAAAACTATTTAGGAGTCTTATCTGGCCCTTAGTTAAATGACGTACCTTTAGCTGTAAATGGGCATTGACTCCAAAACAAATTTAGGACTCACTACCATTAGCAAGGAAACGTATCATATGCGAAGCACTCATAAATTTTATTTTCTACCGTTTGAAGTCGGCTTTTTTTTTGTTAAAAACTAATAAATAATCGTTAATTGTGTTTACCTTGGTTCTTAACGTTACATAAAAGAAGGTGGCTTGGAATGCGATAAAAAAATCCCGGCAGTTTATTTCATTTGGTTAATATGAGAGGGATGTGAAAAATTAAAACATATTTGTTTAATTTTTCTTTTTATTAAATTATTTAAATGAAGTGTGCTTGGTTGTTGCCTCCATGTTAACCCCTGCCTCTTTTTTACACATGCCTTTCAGCGATGTGCATAATGTATCACTAAAGTGACAAGATATATTATGTATATAATGTATCTCTTTAACTCAGTAATATATTTCACTCTTTTGTAATAATACATTACTAATAATAAAAACGTTATAATAGTTTATATTAATATATTTGAAAGAGATGTAGATATATAATCCCTACTTATTATTATAATTTTTTTTCTAAATTCTATTTCCTACGAATTGAAAATAAGCTGTGATCGCTAACTCGTATTCACTTCAGGCGTTGCAAAGGCGATGTGTTTTCGAGAAATTGTATTTTTGTATGTGTTATAAGTTATAATAAATGTTACAAATTACAATACAATACAAAACGTTGGTATGAAAACCTGTAAAACTTGTTTTGTTTCCATTCAAATTGACGTTGGAAGTTAAGAAAATGCCAGGTTAAGTCTTGCATACAAAAAGAGAGATTTATTTATCGATATTATAGGACTTCAGCAAATTCACTGTTTTATCGCTGATTTTATCTAATGTAAATCTCATCGACAACCGCGCCGTTCCATCGTTAGGGAATAGAATTGCTTCAGCTATTATTTTTAGGGTTCCGTAGCCAAATGGCAAAAAACGGAACCCTTATGGATTCGTGATGTCTGTCTGTCCGTCCGTATGTCACAGCCACTTTTTTCCGAAACTATAAGAATACTGTTGAAACTCGGTACGTAGATGTATTCTGTGAACCATATTAAGATTTTCACACAAAAATAGAAAAAAAAACAATAAATTTTGAGGGTTCCCCATACTTAGAACTGAAACTCAAAAAAATTTTTTTTTCATCAAACCCATACGTGTGGGGTATTTATGGATAGGTCTTCTGGAAAGTTATATTGGGGCTTTTAATATAATTTTGTTCTAAACTGAATAGTTTGCGCGAGAGACACTTTCAAAGTGGTAAAATGTGTGTCCCCCCTGTAACTTCTAAAATAAGAGAATGATAAAACTAAAAAAATATATGATGTACATTACGATGCAAACTTCCACCGAAAATTAGTTTGAACGAGATCTAGTATTTTTTAATACGTCATAAATCGTAAACCACAATTTTGAATTTACCTTTCATTCAATCTTAATGCAATGATTTCTATGGATAATCAAAGGCAATGATGTACATATTTCTGTTGCCGCTATTGTTATACAAATACTAAAATTGAATAAAATAAATATTTAAGGGGGCTCCCATACAATAAACGTGATTATTTATTTATTTATTTATTTATTTAGTATACAAAGAAATTGTAAGATACGACAACAGAAGAGAAATATGAAAATATTTTTTATAGATAATGCTACGGAACCCTTCGTGCGTGACTCCGACTCGCACTTGTCCGGTTTTTCATTCATTTATTCATGTATGCTAGTGATATTTATAGCTGAATTTGTCATGTTAGGATTTCCTGTATTTATTTATTTATTGTTTGGTATTGTGAAAATTGTAACATTGCCTCCTTTAAAATAAAGGTAAAGTCACAATTGCGGTTTGCCCAACAAGCGTGAAATCTAAATCTCCCAGTACTAAGTTTTAAGCGCACAGTTACATCGTGTCTACGCAGCTTTATTGCTCTACTAACACTATAATTTAAGAAGAATTCTGTAAATAAACATTGCATGAAATAACGAGCTTCAGAGAATTAGGGAAATTGTCTAAGGTTTTCATGGCCTAGGAATGCGCGGAAGAAATAGGGAGTTCATATGGTACTCAGCACCTGAGGACATACATCGAGATATGTTGGGTTTGTAACACACTACTTAGAACCCTTACCAGTAGCTGTTTCAGCGCTTGAAGATATGGAGGAAAAGCGGAGATCTCCCGCCAGGCGATTTCACTGCCGAACTGACACTGAGAATCTAAGAAACTTCGATAGTGTGATTCAGGATACGTCTTCTGATTGACCAGTTCAGTTTGACGCGTGTGACGTAATACTCTATTGTTTACAATGTTCACTGCTTGCGTCGTCTTGCATGGTCAGCATTTCATGTGCGGCGCGCGGTCATGTTACTGTAGGTATCGGGCCGCTACAAAGATAAGGACTGGGATCTCTTATGTAACGTGATGAGAACGCACCCGCCCTTCCCCCTTTGTGTCCCACTGCTGAGCACGGAGCTCTCCCCATTATGGGGAAGGCCTGGAGATCACGCAGCTCCAATACGAATTAGTGGAGAAGATATATTGAACTTTGATTTGGGCATGAACCGAAAGAAAAATTTAAATTTGAATTTGACTTTTTAATCTTTACGAAATAAAATTACCTAGTTTAAATTAAATTATTAAAAGGATTAAATTTATTATAACTCTATTAAAGAACTTACTGACCTTACTGTACTGTCTTCTCTGTTCTGTACAAATTAAATTTAAACACTTAGCGGGTATTTAAAAAGATGAAAATACAAAGTTTCCTTTGTTCCTTAATAAGACTTAAATTTATTTTTAATGTACTTATTAATTGTTACAAGGAATGTCTAAAGTAATTCTAAGTGTTAAAGTTTGAGCTATTTAAATATAAAACGGTGTTTCAAAAAACTGGGACAGCGCGGATCTATATTGTGCGCAGAGTCCATACAATAAGAACGTTAAAACAACTATCAGGGTTCACGCTAACACAGTGCCATAGTAAAAGTGTACGTGTACATACATAGAGCGTATAACTGCTCTAAAATGTACCATTGAAATATACACACATTGTAAATTTGATTAAAAGCTCTTTTAATTGACGTAATGTTAGTCAGACAGATAGACGATTCTCGGTTCGATTCCCGGGACCTCCGATACCGAAGTTTTCATGTGCTTACGAGTGAAATTCCATGTCCATCCATGAGATTTGTTTTTTCTTTTTGAATGATTTGTACAGTGCATAAAATCACCAGAAAACATTTTGGTAACGTTTATCCCACTTAAAATAATAACATAACAGTCTTTTTGCGTTATACTTGCGACTATGCGACGATTGCGATTGCTGATTGCGACTCAGTGAATTTAGGCGACGGGGACCTGTAAAGCGGTCCACGCGCTAGAGGGGAGTCACCTATCTTTCGCTATTTTTGTAGATTTAAACCTTTGTGTTTTAGTGTACCTCGCACATTTTCAGAGAGACACAAGTTTCTATAATATCGCAGCCTGTCACAGTTCTAGTGCAACTTTTACTTTAAATGTATTTAAATCTTGTTTTATACAAATTCAAGTATATGTAAGAAAGAAAGAAAGAATAAATATTTATTTCATATTAGGAATACAAAATATTCGCTTAATGAATGTCATTTTTTCCCGGTCATCGCCTTTAAGTGCCCGTTTGGGCTAGATGTTGAGCTGAGAGAAAAAAGGCGGCGGAAAAAAACTCCCAGCACTTTTAAAAAAAAAAGTACATAATAATATATTTGAGATAACAGAATGGCTATGGGTTGATAATGGTCACACGTGACAGCTGATCGTGTGAGACACCATCAACCCACTTCCACCTGCTCACAGATGTGAGTAATTACTAAAACTAATACAATATATGAAGAAATAGCCTTGTGTGAGCGAGATTCATTCCCACGCTCCTTTATCATTAAGATAGTCCTTATTACGGGTAATGCAAGAAGATGGAGTAAACCTAGGTTTATCCGGGTAATCTTAGTATTACCCAAGTCTTTTGGGTAATGTCCGAATATATTAATTCGGCATTTACCTATACTGACCAAGGTCTACCCAACTCTGGCTGGGTAATGTTAGGTGTTAATCTACTATGTATTCTAACTAATGGCCGGATTTAAGCGCGCATGGCGCAGTGGCTAACGTAGAATGCACGCGATTTACGTAGCTAAGCCAAACGGGCGACTGTGAGTTGGGTCGCCGCTTGTGGCAAAAATTTCATGCGCTTTTCCGTGTATCAGAGGGTAAGTTAAGTCATCCAAGTTGTTATCGTTGGGTAACACTCGTTAAACCTTGTCGAAGTTCTTATAGATTAGCCCCTAAATTGCTTCTCCACCAACCCGCATTGAAGCACCATGGTAGAGTAAGCTTCAGGCCTCCTTGACAAGATTATGAGTTTAGAAAAAGTGCCTATAAAAATTTCATTAACCTTAATTTTTAGCCCCTTTTTGCTTTCAGGAATAGAAACCAGCTTGTAAATTAATTTTATTGAATTTATGCTTAAAGAATTTTTCCTTTTCATTCCAATAGAAGAACAAACATATTTTTGTAATATTTTCGTTTGCCCAGTAGCTTTCAGTTGCCTTCAGTAGGGATACTTACTGTCAAAATTCTTTAATGTAAAAGTGGCGCTTCTAGTACATACTTCCGTAATACCGTTACGTTGAAACACAAAACTTAAAAGCTTTCAATGTTAGCATGTACAGTAGTGAAATATGACAGCTTGTATCTTAAAGGATATTTTAGTAAAATATAAACAAATAACTGCTTAAGAGCGAATTGAAATCCCTTCTTATGTTATAAAATTGTATATATCTATGTATATAAAAAATTAACGGTACGAGGGTACGAGAGTAACAGGCATAACCATTTAGTAGTATTAAGCATTATTCCTTTTTTTTTGGTATCGCGGGGAGTGGGGCGGGGAGGTACCCGGCACCTTGGGAGAGGATACCGGGTAATGTGGGATTTGACCGCACTAAAACCCCCATGGTGGCCTTCCTGTACACTTGGGGAGGACTCCAGAACGCACCGGTGTGCTCCACGCACGGCACCCAGAGGGCCCATCTTCGGGAGAGCAGATGTGATCTCTTGCACCTTCCGATGCTTACATGTGGCCACGTACACATCGCCATCCTTCCCGGGGCTGCTGGCTTGGCGAATCGAGCTCCCACTCTCACCGTCCGTCCAGAAACCCCCTTTGAGTCGCCTGTTACGATAAGCCAGGATAGTTTAGCTGTATTCTTAATCCCGAAGCTATGAAAAAAAGGAGGGAAGCCCAAGCGAGCGCAGCCGTTGTTGATTGGACTTAGTAAAATGTTATGTACTGATAAGCGCGCTTATCTGCGTAAGCTATTTAAAGCGTTAGTGAAGAAATCTGAACATCTCTGTCATTAATAAAAACCTTTAAAAATATTTCCTTACCAACAGAATACAACATTTAGTAATCATGCTGGCGTTAGGAGGCGATTAGACGGCCCTATTTATCGGGCCCGATTTGGTATTCCTTGCTGATTATCTTGAGTATTTTATTACAAGTACCTGGACGCCCGAGCGTTGCTCGGATATATACAATACAATACAAAAATACTTTATTGCACCAGATTTTATACAATGAGATAACATTAAATCGTTTATTTTCTAAAAAAATATTTTCTTGGTTTAGTTTAAAACGAAACAATCATTTGCTTCGTGTTACTTAACAAAGCCATCTGAAATAGCTCCTAATAAAAAAAGTTATTTTCATAAAAATAAAAAATAGACACAATATGGTTTTGATCGAGGTTTGAACCCGGGTCTCTAGTTCGCAGTCAGCTCACGCAACCATTCGACCACGTAAGCTTTAATTCAATGAACGAAATTTTCATAGAGCTCTTTCAAATCGACGTTGTCATTTCTTTGAACGTCGGATTGGCGAATGGTAGTAGCGGAGCCCAAGAGGGGATTTTCGGATTTACTCGAGCGCGTCAGATATGGGGTACACCTTGCATCCTAAAATAAAATAGCTAAATTTCTTGGCATTGAAATCGACTCAAATTTAAATTGGAAAAATCATGTAGAAATAGTATGCCAAAGACTAAATAAATTCATATACGCATTACACCATCTTTCAAAAGTAGCAAATAAAAAACAGCATTGATGGCTTATCACGGATACGTGTGTTCGGTTCTAAGATACGGATTACTCATATGGGGGAATTCAACTGACTTCAATAGAGCATTTATTATACAAAAGAAATGTGGTAGGGCCATTTAAGGTGCGGAACCTAATCCTGTAAGCCAATATTTAAAAAAACTAAATCTCCCGCCATTGCCATCAATGTACATCTACGAAAGTCTGATATGTGTCAAAAATAATCAAAATCGATTTGATACCAAAGATGATACATTCTCCAATCGGCATCGGGGTTAATTGCATAGACTATTATCTTATACGGCATGCTATTCGAGAAACAGCTTTGTGATGAAAACTTGAATCGGTTCAAGGGTTTTATTTTTAAATTATTGATTAAGAACTGTTTTTATTCCACAAAGGACTTTATAGAATATTGTCATGCTGGACACCTCAAACGCTTGGCTAATAAATTATAAATTTTTATTCAATTATGCAAATATTATCATTACTATTAATATCTAATATTATTGTTATTATTTAAAAAAAATTGACATGTACCTTCGGGTATGAAATTGCATTTAATATCCTTAAATTAAAAAAAGTTAATTAATGATTTAACCTATAGATTAAGGATATACTGTTATCACTAAAGACACGATGATTTATTAATAAATATTTGACCACCGACTAGGTCGGTAAGACACGCATGAACATTATTGTAAGATTTTTATCGTAAAATGTACCGTGTTTTATGCAAATAAATATTTCATTTCATTTCATTTCATTTCCTGTTGAGTACTGCCACGATTAAAAAGGACCTTCTGTATAGGTACAATAATTTTTTATCTTACTTCCGGATGTCAAAATAGTCAGATTAGAATACGCCGTTACCGTTGAACCATGAATTTTAAATAATAAAAATCTCTCCACTGGTTAAACGAAAAACGTCATAAAATATAATAAAATTAAATAATATAATATTTTAAACTTCCTACCACCCAACCTATAAAAAGCACAAGGTCCTGATGACGCTTGAGGAAATCCACAATGAGCCTCGTGGGCTCCCCCGTTTGACAGCGTTTACGCCACAATATTATTAATACTCTCCAATAGATGTCAGGAAGAGTCGTAATTTTCAGTTTATATTTAAATTGAATATCATTGAAAATATTTTATACAGTTAAAAATTTCCAACAATAAAAATTTGGGGATCGATTTATTACCCCCGAAGCCACGGTGATAAATTTCATCAAAATATTTGGAACCGTTTCCGAGATTCAAAAAATATATTTAGATACATACAAGAATTGCTCGTTTAAAGGTATTAGATACATACACTAAAACAAAATTCTTAACCGATCAGAGCCCTTAGTGTAAGTTTGTAAACGCGCAAGCGTTACTACTGCGTCCGAGTTAAAATTGGACAGATAGATCTTAACCTGAAAGGAATAAGGTCGATAATTACTCGTAAACTCTTAACGCACACGCGTTGGTAACGTTTTCGCGTGCGCAGACTTACACTAAGGCCTCTGATTTCGACATCATAGAAAATAGATATACCATTATTATAGATGTGCTTTGTCTCGAAGTCTGTTGTCGGTAAAGTAAGTCGGTAAAAATATAAGTCTATATCTAAAGAAAGTTTATATAACTCGCAGGCACCTTGACGGGAAACTTAATAAAGTATTGCGAAGAAGTTTGTTAATAGTAATTCCAGCTTATATAAAAAAGATATCGTTAAATAAATAACTTGTTCCATATTTTTCATTGTTTTAATTACTCTAATTTGTAATGTAACGCTTTGTATTATAATGAGCGTATGAAAACAAGGATGAGGAATATTAAGGGTACACTGTAAAGGTATAGTCAAAAATAATGTTCCCGAGGGAAAGATCCAAAAACCGGCGGTGATTCCTCTAATAAAAATATTTTTGAATTCTCCAGTGAATACAGCTTTAACGACTTCCGCTTTCAAATAAATCCCTCGTTCTTAGAATAACTTTAGCGCTGTATCAAACATCATCAGCATCAAATCGCTTATTGTTATACTAGCTGTGCCCGCGACGTCGTCCGCATGGAATAGACTTATAGATAAATCAACGTATCACCTACTACGACGCCAGCGCATCCGAAGGAAACAGTGCAGCGGTGCATTTCTTCCAATTTACTTCGCTTCCCGTGGAAATTAGATATTTTTTTGCGGTAAAAAGTAGCCTATGTCCTTTCCCAACGTCTTAACTACGTTTGTGCCAAATTTAATCAAAATCCGTTCAGTGGTTCGAGCGGGAATGCGTAGCAGAGAGACAGAGTTACTTCCGGACTTTGTTCCGGCTAATCTCTGAAACGGTTGGACTGATTTTGACGGGACTTTCACTGGTACTAGGTAGCTGATGTAATGAGTAACTTAGGCTACTTTTATTATAGAAAAGTTCTAAAACTAAAGTCCACGCGGACGAAGTCGCGGGCGCCCGCAAGTATTATAATAAATTCATGGGATAGGTAGGATAAAAGGAAATGGTATTTTATTTTATTTGAATAAAGTAGCAGACGAGCCCACATGGCCACGTGGTGTTAAGTGGTCGCTGCAGTCCATCGACGTCTATACACAGTCTCAAAGAAGTCTTTGTCGTGCCTGTAGTCGTATGCAGTTTATTTATTTATTTATTAAATTTTATGTTTGAAGTGCTTACAGAGTAAATCCAAGCCAAGGCGCACTTCAAACTTACGATTCCACATATGAATCTGATCTGAATCAAACAGGAACAAAAAAAACTTTAAATAAATTTAAATTAAATTAAATTAAATGGTCGCACTTAAAAAACAAAAACAGTTCTTTAAAAGTTGCGATACTATTTACACTAAAGTCACTTCATGTAGTTACAAATTACGTATCGGCGGCATTTGTCTTTTACCGATACTATAGAATTTATGGCAGAAGTGGGTGCAGCGGTGGTACTTCTCCGTACGTACATACAAACGTTTAGAGTCCTACTGCCTACAACGAATAGAAAAAAATACGCTCATTGATAAATCAGAGCGGTCCTTGTGGAGCAAGAGCGGAGTTAGAACTCAGCTCCCCCGAGTCCAAGTTTCAACTGGGCTATCACTAACGCGGAACTTTAATTTGTCAGAAATTTAAAATTCCGCGTGAACTGACCCGAAAACCTTCCGGAAGACGAGCCGCGGAGCTCCTATCCCAAGAGGGCAACACAATGCAAATAACTCTCCGCAACGAAAGAAATGCCGTTATAATTTCAGACACGTACCCTAAATTTACCTTTTAACAGCTTCTTGATATTTTTACTACGTGTCGCATCTAAAATTTTCTTTAGGAAAATAAGATAAAAGTAGAGATAAAATTCGTGTTTATTCGGGATTGTTGATGCAGGTCACGGCGCGAATTTATCACAGGTCTACCTTAGACACCGGGTAATTGACTGGAACGGGACTCTTTGGTTTCAGAGTAGGCTCGCCGAACGATAAGCACAAATTCGTGAATTCGAAGCGAGTTCAAAGAGAACGCTATAGCCAAAAACTATTATGATTGTAACTGTTCACCGCTATCTTCTCCTTTCCTATTTTCTTTCCCTCTAAAACTGGATTGCATCACGTTTTCTAACCCTCGTTATGTTTTGACTCAAATTTACCTTAACTATAACCATCCGAATGATGGATCAACATGAAGTCAACGTAGAAACTGTCTGGATCTTAGACTAAGAATAATGTACTTACGTACTTGGATCGTGCGTAGACATTGACAGTAGAGAAAGGACATACTGCCATAAAGAAGACCTGACAACACGTTACTGTTAGTTATTAGTTGTCTTTTTCTGTAAAGTACGCCCTGTGTAATCGATGATTTCTATGATCGATTTGTCGATAATAATGGCAATGAATGATCCTTGTTAAAGATGTTTTCTTTCAGACAGTTCTTTAATAGTTTTGAACTAAAATTCTTATCTGTAATTGTATGCCGTAATTCTTATATGAACTAAAAAGAAGAAATTTAAAATAAAATAGAAAAACATGTCTTTTATTTTAATTAAAAGTATTTTAATATCTGTTTTTTTCTTGGAATTAGTGGAACACTTCGTTCTTGCTGTTGAGATGTTGAAGGTATTTCTTACTCTCGGGATGTCGAAGGCATATCACAGTAAATATTATGAAAATGGGATTATTTCCTTTATAAGTCCTTAAAAATGACAAACTGGCAGGGCTAAATTCTCGTGTGTCGAATTGTGACGGCTATCAATCAAAAACCAGTTACAGGAACAATAGATTCAACTGTCTTTTTCTGTCTTGCTGTAACTCGGTAAGAGATTTTCTTCTCCATCGCACGCTATGTTTGTCTGAAACGGCACATAAAACTTGACATTGACAGCTTGGTTAATAGGAGCGTTATGGGATGGTAAAGGTTGCCGCAGTGTTTTGGACTTTTGGCGGGAAGTCGAAAAAGACATATTGTGCTCTTGTTTTATTTTCATTTTCTTGGTGTATTTTTGAGTTATATCGGATAAAGTTGATGGCATTTTGTTTGATATAGGTTACTTACAGTGCACGAGTGTTTGTGAAATAGAATAACAGTGCTAAAAATGTTTTTTCTGCTTGCCTCCAAAATTCCATCGGACACGTTCTAGTAAAGTAGCCATCGCTTTACTTGAATGTTGGACTGACTAGACTGACTGATTACTGACGACTTACTTACTGACTTTGTTATTACTTCGTCCAGTTTCATTGAAACTGGCAAAAAATTGATGCAAAAATTATACTTGACGCTGGCAGTATGCAAAGAGTTTGCGATGCCATAATTGAAAAAAAAAAGGTTGCCGCAGGTGACAACGATAGCACAATATAGATATAAAAGGCAGGCGCTCCTCCCTGTATTGTGACGATAGCTAAATGTACGAACAACCGACACTTATTCGAATATTCTGTACGCTTGCATCACGCTTACGATGGACCTTCGTTTTTACCCCACTGTTTGCTCAACTTGCGTAGCATTTAATCTCGCGAATAACGCAATGACTATAATCTAAATAACTGTTCCACGAAACCTTTTGTTTCAATTCGTTTTAGTTTGATAACTTCGATGGAAAAATTCAATAGCCTATGAAAATAGTTGGTAGAAAAGCAAACGGATCTTGTTTATACAAAACATTAAATACAATTTTATATCTTATATTTTTTTAGCAATATTGTAACGTGTATAGTGTGCAAATATCCGTCGAATGTTTTATACATAGCCTTTTGGGCTAAACATATGGGCTCACTGGTGTAGTGAGCCTTGCAAATACATTATAATTAGTCCCATGACGTAGCCACGAACTGTGTGGTTCTGAAGGTGTTTATAAACAGTCTGTTCCACTAACCCGCATTGGAGCAGGGTAGTAGGGTAAGCTCCAGGCTTTCCCAATTATGGGGAGAAACCCGTGTCCAGCAGTGGGATGCAAAAAGAGCAGCAGTCAACCAGCTAAAATTCATTTTAGTTCAATCATGCTGCCTATCATGATCATTAAAATATAATATGTATATAAATAAAATAAAATATTTATTTATCCACTTGTTTTTAGCTTTTTTGTTCTTTACGCAGTCGGTTTTTATGTTTTTTTAATATATTTTTTATTAGAGCATTTACTTACCTACATAAAAGTAAAAAAAGTGTTTTTGCTTTTAATATATTTTTTACTTATTTAATTATTCTAATTATTCTCGGCAAGCCCTTCCATTTGCTACCCATATTGCAGAAGTGCATAAAAATAACTATTTTAATACAGTTGCTCAAAAAGTGGCGTATTGCAGGGACGTTTAGCGTTCGGGAAGTGGGCTATTACACACTCGTGCTTTTTCTTTACCTTTTCCGAACTCGTGCATTTTCTTTCCCAACTGTCAAAATAATGTCTATTAAAAAGAAAAAAAAACCAACCACGAAGTTTTAGAAGTTTTTATGATTCATGAAAATATTTCTATAAAGAAGCTACTAATTTATTTCAATATCAGATTTAATGATTTGATTCAATGAGTTAGGTTAGGTTTCATTTTATTTCATCTCATTAACATTTTCATTTCATATCAATAAAAAAAATCTACTGAAGACTTGGCTGTATGGGCATAGTTCCCTTTGCCTACCCAGAATGGGTGAAGAAAACAAAAAAATCCTCTGCTTATATTCTTTTACGGTTGGCGCCATTTTTCAAAAATGTTCTTTGCGAGTTTAGATGATTAGTTAGTTGAGTGTATTGTGATTTTATTATTTTATTAAATTGCTTCATTTTTTCGCAACTGTATTAAAAATAGTCGTTCAGTACACGTGCGGAACCGTCATTGGAAGGAGTTCAGACTGTCAACCCTCACCTTCGGCTGCGCCTCGGCTCGGGTAGACATTTGTCGGAACTCCTTGCAATGACAGCCTTTCCGCACTTGTAATGAAATATACTATTCCGCCATCTTGGATGTTCCACCTTATTGGGTTCTAAATCCAATATCACGACGTCACATTATTTTTCGAGTTACTCTAACCCTATCTTTTGATACCCATATTGTAGAAATGCATTAAAAACAACTATTCCGCCATTTTGGATGGTCTGCCATATTGGATTAGATTTAAATAGATTTTCGTGTATTGTCATCGCAACTAAACGAGTTTACAAAATTTCAGCTCAATCAGTTGAAGATATCAGCTTCAAAATTGAGTAGCAAGATTCCACCCGAACAAACATATATATTATTATGTACATTGCAAGTTAAATAAAAACTTTTAATAAAAAAAGTAAACATCCGTTATATTCTATCGTCAGTTTTTGTTAGTGTCCCGGTACTCGTCATTCATAGAATAACTGTAACTTTTAGCCGTTTTTGTTTGGAATGACGAGTATTAGTAGGCTGTCGGTTGCAAACAAGAAACTTTTAGCATCGGCGATCGGGGTGCACCACAGAACATTATTAAAAGAGGTAGAACGGCAATAATACGCCGTTTGTATGAAGACTAGTGTCGCCGATTAAGCCCCGCCTTTCACCTCCATTACATCTGTACTTAAATAAATACGAAGCTTACGCACATATTTGCAATTTCAAATCTAGCCAATCTTAGCGCCGCACAATCACGCGATTTCAAATGAACGAATCACACCCAAGCACGCACACAAGCATGCATATCGTAAGCACGATCGCGTGTTTCTGTAGAGATTTTGGAGTTTTGAGCATTTGCTCAAAATTCCTTGGCGACGTCTGCCTCGCCTACATTTCCATTCTAGCTTCTGTTAATAATGTTCTGTGGGGTGCACGGTACTGCGTTCGATCGCCGGGCTTAGCGACTAAATCGCCAATGCTAAAAGCCGCTAGCCTGGCTTGGGCGTAATATATTATTAGCATTAAATTGAAATGATAATAATAATCAATCATATTAGTGGACGGTAGATCCGAGGTATTCATGTCATAGTGCCTTATCTAATTGGCAATTATAATAATTGGCTGATCCGGATATTACATTGCTAATGCAATCACTTAAATGCATACACGATTTGATGGCTTTAATTACTAAATTTTCAACATTAAATTGGCATGTTGACAAGGACTATAACTCACTTTTGGAGCTCAAAATTGTTTCATCGCCCACTAATAGAGGTCATTATTCGATAACTTTTGACATAATCGTTGTTTAAGTCGGAGTTTCTTTTTTTTATTTGAATTGAGTAGTAAATAAGCATGCAGGCCACGTGATGTTGAGTGGTCGTTGCAGCCCATGGACATGGACATGGTATATCCATTGCGCCACGCAGGCTGTCGAAAGTCAGTCTACGTCTTGCCTCATATTTTTTAACATAATACAAATATTCATGACCCGTAATTATCACCTCATGTTGCTAAGGTGATTATTAAAGGTATAATTTCGCAACTGTTAGGCGCTGAGAGAAAATTCTTTTAATAATTTATACGTTCAGATGGACCGGTAGTAGTATCCTTTCAGGCTATTAAATTAACATGATTATAAAAGGTAATTCTCATTAAAGTTTAGAAGTTAAGTAGAAAGTTTTCCAGTTATGCTTATAAATATATAATTATATTCAGAATTATTAAATTAAGATTACTAAAAAGAGTGAAATTAGTAACTTTTTAGCTAGAAAACAGAAACTACTTCAAACGGTAAAAAAATAATTTGTCCAGTACCTACTTCTTCTTGATTATGGTAATGACTCAAAACTATTTTTGAAGTCGGGCCCTTAGTTTAGGTTTAGGGACCTTAAAAGTCATACCTTTCATTCTGAATGGGCACCAACTCCAAAATATTTATAACAGTTATTAACATAATCAAGAAAAAGTAAGTATATTTTATTTTTTACAGTTTGAAGTCATTTCTATTTTTTTGTTATTTTTTACGTTGTCATTTGACGTGATATTATGGCGGCTATTATTCCGCTTAAAAATACAGATTAAATTTTTGTTGTTTAAGAACTAAAACTAAGATTTCCTTCGGTTCCTGATGGACTACTGAGCTATCTCAAGTGTATTTTTAGATTATTATCATATAGTGTAAAATACCCTATTAATAAATTACCAAAGCAATCAAATTGTGCTTGGGTTTCGTAGATGATAAATTCATTAGCATTTTGGATCGGGCTTCCTTGGCTCCCCAATCAAACAGAGAAGTGACTAACTTGCCGAGGCTTATGCATGGAATATGTATGGAGGTCATCTCTTTGGCTGTGAGATGGCTGTATCAAATTCTGTTTAAAGTCATTAAGGTTAGCGTATTGATACAACATGTAACTGCTTTTCTGTCTGTCTGATTTCCTCACTCCTAACATGCTCCTTTCAATGGATCTTTGGCACTTTATCAGTTTGCGTGTGTTTTTGAGTTTTGTAGACCAAGTTTGACAACCATATGATAAGACTGGCAGAATGAAGGTATTAAGCAGTTTGGTTTTCGTTTTTACGTGCAATTTGTAATGTCTGTATGTGTAATGCAATGTGTAATGTAATTGTCTGCAGTTACGTTAGATTACAAACATAAAGTCAGGACTTAGTGTATAGATTTTTACGTATAATTATGTTATTTCAGAAAATTGAGCTATATTTTTACCCACCCATTAATTGGCCTTCGGCGCAAATATCACATATGCTTACACTCATAGTATATAGTACCTGGACGACCGAGCGTTGCTCGGATAAAAACAATTTATTTTCTTGGTTTAAAAACACTCATTTGCTTAGTGTTACTTACCAACGCCATCTAAAATAGCTACCAATTAAAAACTCCGGTAGTGCCGGCAGAAGTGAAAACTAGAACATTAACGTTGTGCATTATTGATATTTTGGAATGGTTAGGAAATAATTTCGCACGAGCTGCTTTTATTATCAGTATTATTTTTCATCTAATATTTTCAGTAGGTTTTAATCTAGTATTTTATAAAGTACTCACTCATTTTCTTTCACTATTTCTTTGTCACTTTTTTCATTAATAGATGCACTTTGTTCAATGTCCATATTTTGAAGACTTGATGTAAACTAATTTTACAAGTAGTACAAGTATAGACAGTCGAAAGCGCTCTTTGTATTGTGGTCGAGCCGTCATCAGCTGTGTACGTTCGCGTGATTCCTCCGCTGCTCAACAGATGGCGCTGACCAGTTGGCTGAATCACGCAAGCGTTGGTACTCTGTGGTTTTTTTTTTCCTTCAATTATGGCATCGCAAACTCCGTGCATAGTGCCAGCGTCAAGTATAATTTTTGCATCATTTTTTTGCTGAAACTGGACGAAGTCATAAAAGTCAGTAAGTAAGTCGTCAGTAATCAGTCAGTCTAGTCAGTCCAACATTCAAGTAAAGCGATGGCTACTTTACTAGAACGTGTCCGATGGAATTTTGGAGGCAAGCAGAAAAAACATATTTTAGCACTGTTATTCTATTTCACCAACACTCGTGCACTGTAATTAACCTATATCAAACAAAATGCCATCAACATTATCCGATATAACTCAAAAATACACCAAAACCATCACTCTGTGGTTTCTATAAGACGAAATTGTAATGTAATTTTTTCATTGATTGGCAACTATTGGCATTTGATGCATTACATGTCATGTATTACGCACTATATCAGTGTTTTTTTGATGAAGTGACCCACCCGTATGGAGCTACCGTAGGGGTGTTCATGGTCCTTCGTTGTCGGATGCAGTAGATCCGACATAGTCTTGTGAGCCGTCCTTAGAGATGGGCTTAAACGTTAAAAATAAATAATACTGCTAAATGCTAATGCTAATAATAATTAACACTTAAAATTAGCAGCTATTTTTAGCAACTGTTAAATTTATCGCAGACAGATTGTTACATAATTAATTCTCAATTCTCATTTCTTTCACAGGCTTAGCACTGTCAACTTTTTCTGTTGGCGTATTTAAAATGAGAATCAATTTATTTACATCGATTTTTTTATAGCTGTTACACATTCCAATTTTTTTACGGTATCGTTATCCGTAAATAATTCCATATTTCACTATGTTTTGCCGTAGAATATCCATTTTAGCTAACACCACACAAACAGTGATACAATTAAAATGTCACTCAGAACACAACACTCATTATCTAATATAATAGGTATCTATACTACCTAGATAACACACACGTAAATTATGTAGGTATATTTACGTGTTAGTTATCTAGTAATGAAGATCAGTTTTTATATAACACTAATTAATATCATTTCCAAATTCAACAGTTAGCAGTTAGTTAAATCAACTCGACTAAATAACAATCTGTCTGACTGAACAGTGAACACTGAACAGAAAATTAACACTGAACAGTTAGCAGTTGCTAAGTTGAAAACAATGCGGCCAGCAGTTAGTTAAATCAACTCGACTAAATAACTATCTGTCTGACTGAACAGTGAACACTGATCAGAAAATTAACAGTTAGCAGTTGCTAAGTTGAAAACAATGCGGCCAGCAGTTAGTTAAATCAACTCGACTAAATAACAGTGAACACTTAACAGAAAATTAACAGTTAGCAGTTGCTAAGTTGAAAACAATGCGGCCAGCAGTTAGTTAAATCAACTCGACTAAATAACAGTGAACATTGCACTTAACAGAAAATTAACAGTTAGCAGTTGCTAAGTTGAAAACAATGCGGCCAGCAGTTAGTTAAATCAACTCGACTAAATAACAGTGAACACTTAACAGAAAATTAACAGTTAGCAGTTGCTAAGTTGAAAACAATGCGGCCAGCAGTTAGTTAAATCAACTCGACTAAATAACAGTGAACATTGCACTTAACAGAAAATTAACAGTTAGCAGTTGCTAAGTTGAAAACAATGCGGCCTGCAGTAGTGGGATAAAGGGAGACAAATATATATACTCCGTCCGTGTCACCGCGCAGAATACCTGTACATTGCTCCGCTACCATTATTTTTATCTGTGTTTGTAAGAGTTGTGACTTGTGACTGCTAAATTTAACAACTATCTCAGAATTTATTTAACAGGTGTTGACACTAAAAAAAATTAGCAGTGTTAATTTAGCAGCTTATTAATTTTAGACCCATCTCTAGCCGTCCTAGGTTCTGTGTTCTAGAGGCTGGCAGCGAGCGAAGCAGGAGATTCCTAAGGTCAAAGTTCCACGGTGCGGAATTTGAAGGAGGAGTCCTGGGGCTATGGCAAGGATCCAGAAGGGAGAAGCAGGCAAACGGCTAAGTCTAGCCGCTTCAATCACAAGCTAAAAAATCGATTTTTTTAATTAATCGAAACCCTTACAATCGTTTAAAAAATAAACAATCGATTTCGATGTTACAACACTACTCTCCAACCGTCTTACGGTTTTTCGATCAGCACACGTGACCTCGCGCGAGTTTCACAGTTTTTAGCCATCCCACAAAAGTGCTCAACGCCGCTAAAGAAGTTTTCACTTCAAAAAAAAAATACAACAAAATTATGCAATATAGTTTTGATTGAGGTTTGAACCCGGGTCTCTAGTTTCGCACGTAACCATTGCCAAGGAAGCTTTTATTCGGTGAACAAAATTTTTATACAGTTGTTTCAAATCGACATTGTCATCTCTTTGAACGTCGGATTGACGGATGGCGTATGACGGCTTTCTACGTCACAATATCATTATTACTCTCCGATAGATGTCAGGAAGAGTCGTATTTTTTAGTTTATATTTTTAAGTTGATTATCGCTGAAAATATTTTTTTATAATTTAAAATTTCTTAAAATAAAACCTAGCTGGATCGATTCATCACCCCCGAAACCAGGGTACTAAATATCATCAAAATTTTTGGAGCCGTTTCTGAAATTCAAAAAATATATTTATGTATATACAAGAATTGCTCGTTTAGAGGTATAAATACACGAAAAATACTCCATTCTAGAAATTTTATTTCTTGGAAAATAATTCACGTCTCAAGTCCCTGGGATCTTGTACTATGAGCATAATAATATAGCAAATATATTACAAGAGTATTGTTACCAACCACTCAAATAAATTGATGTTACGTCCCAGATATTAATAACGTACGATATCGAAAGCTCCCAGCGTTTCATTGTGATATACTACCTAAAATGATCCAATACTTAGTAATCGTCTTGCCGATGACAATAATCTTTACTTTTTTCTTCAGTTACGTAATTTTACTGTAATATTGTATTCCGCAGCTGAGCCAAACGGGCGCGTTCGGTTGTAAAATGGATGATCCCCTTAATTATATATCTTATTTTGTTTTAATATTATATATATTTTTTAATGTGTATATATAACTAAATATCCTGTAAATATTTCAAGCATCTACCAGTGTCTGTTATTGAGGTGGAGAATAATATTGCAAAAAATCATGTTTGTTGCATAGGAGTGGGAGCTCCTCTTTAAATATTCATTTTATTCTATTTCTAGTATTTGTTACAACGGCAACAAAACAACATAATCTTTGAATATTTCAAATGCTTAGCTATCACGGTTCACAGCCTGAGATACATCCTGATGACAGACAGACCGACGGACGGAGATCGGAGTCTTAGTAATAGGGTTCCCTTTTTGGGTACGAAACCAAAAAAGGGCCATAGGTTGCTTAAATTTAAGGATTGTTAGAGCCGTTGCGTCGCGGCGTCGGTACCTAGTTAAAACATTAAGTATCGCTAGCCGGCGCTTTAATGACCGATGTAGTCGCTTTAAATCCATACCGCGCTCCATACTGTTTTCAATCTGCCCTCATGTTTTGTAACTTTTGCTTTGTTTACCTACATCTAATCTGTAATATATATATATAGTTTGGCTGCAACCCTTTTTGCGTCCCACTGCTGGGCACGGGTCTCTCCCCCTTGTTGGGGAGGCCTGGAGCTTACTCCACCACGCTGCTCCAATGCGGGTTGGTGGAGATGCGGGCCAGTGGCCAACTCGCTGTCGGATGTTTTCAAACCGCCCATAGGGCCTCCGACAAGGTTTGACGACTGTTATCTATCGACAACAACCGGGACCGACGGCTTAACGTGCCCTCCGAAGCACGGAAACGCGCATGAAATTTTTTGCCACTAGCGGTCACCCATCTCACACCCGACCGCGCCCGTTTGGCTCAGCTGCATAGATCGCTTGCGTTCTACGCTAGCCGCCAGGCCATGCGCGCTTCAGTTAGTTTAATTATTAAATTAAAGTATATTAAAAGTATATTAAAGTATATTAATAAATAAATTAAATTAAAGTATATAGTTTAATACATATTAAACTATGCATACATTTATTGTGTAATTTTTGTTTAATATGTTAAAATAAGCATGTTCTCATGTAAGCGAATTTTGTAAATTCTTAATGAGAATAAATTTCTTTAAACCTAAACCTATGTAATTATTAAAGTGTAGCCAATATGGTATCCAATAATCTTAAATTATTATAGAGTGACTAAGACACCGACCTCGGATATGGGCATGGAGAAATTAAACACTACGTATGGGGTCCATAGCTTAAGCCCCGGTGCACCTCGTTGTGTGCGAATTTAATTCAACGGCATAATTTAGCGGCGATGGAAAAATGTAGTTTTCATTTCGACGTTTTCCATCACCGTGTATGCCTGAGTGTAACACAAAATTTCTCAAAGGCCCGACATGTCCGTCAAACGGTCCTTGTTAAAAATGGTTGAAAAAATAAAAATATCGGCAACCGTTTTATTGAAACACAAAACAATAGATTGAAGGTAGGAACGAGTTCGATAATGCATTAGAAACTGAAAACAATATTCACAGTGAATTTGTATGGCTCTACAGCAACAGGTATTTGGAAAGCATTCTGTTCCATTCACTATTTGCATAACATGATCATTACAAGTACTGTTAACATCCGAGTTTGTCCACTCAATTTCTAGTAATACTAACTTTTTGTGTCGTTTCAAAACTTCCCTTTGGCCAGCATGGTCCTGGGTTCGATTCGCCGCGAGATGTCTGAATGAAGACTTAGGCGAGTTTTTTATTTGAATGGTATAATAGACGAGAATGTGGGCCACGTGGTAGTTAAAAGGTTGTTGCAGCCCATGGACACACGCAACTTCAAGCAAGCCTGTCTTGCCTGTTGTATGCAGTTCGCTGATACTCTGAAAGGCGAAAGCTGATAGTCATATGTAAGTTTGGCCGGCAACTGCACTTTTCCACCGAAACACGATACAATGGCCTTGCGGCAGAAGCGGGTGCAGTTGTGGTACAGAAAGTACCACAACTGCACCCGCTTCCGCTACCGCACCCGGTAGAACCATTGATTTTGTACCACCTTTTTTTTGGGGGAGGAAACCTTCAAAGGGTTCACGGCACCTTGGGAGAGAATACCGGGTTATGTGGGATGGAGGAAAGGATAACTATACCTAACCGTGGGGCATTGAAAAAGGTTTTTACAAGCTAATAAAAAATGAAATGAAATGAAATATTATTTATTCACTGTACGGTTCCTTTACAAACTCTTAGTGAACGTTATTTTTTTTGTTCTGTCTGCTCTGGGTGCGCTTAGGCAATGCTGAGCTGAAGAAAAGAGCAGACGGAGAAAAACTTCAGCCCTGTTTTAAAATATGGGGTATACAATAGCTTACTTTCTTACAGAGTAGCTATTATATATTTGTATATGTATATTATCAACTTATATCAAAGAAACAACCGAGACTGCGACTGGATCAATTATTGGGTTCTTTTTGCTTACATTGTTTCATTACGAGTATGATTGTGATAATAAACGAAAACTTGGTGTTAATACCGAAATTGGACATTTCAAAAAAAGAAATGTAAATAAAAAGTGACATATTTAACGTGTTTGTTCGGTGTACAGGCAACAGGTCTATTGGAATCATAGTTACATTGCGTGGGTGTGTTCAGTCGACTATTTCTGTTGTGTTTTTTTCAATGTATTTCTAGTATAAACACTTTTTATAATACTTTTCGTATCATTTGAAACTACATTCATTATTAATACCAATTGGCTGCAACACTTTTTACGGCCCATTGTTGGGCACGGGTAGAGACCCGAGACCAGAGAGCCCCATTATTGGGGAGGCCTGGAGCTTTCTCCACCACGCTGCTCCAATGCGGGTTGGTGGAAATTAATACCAATTGGTAACGGCTAATAGCAAGTCGGCTGAAGTGATGGTATAGAGAATCTATCTATGGAAGTCCGATCGGCTATGAATGTACGGCGTGCTTGAGAGCGTTCAGTGACGAGCAACGAAGTGTGACAACAAAACGTGTGTGATTTCTGTAGTAGTTCCTTAGAGCATCACAGGTACTGACTGGTATGACACCCGTCAGAGGAGTGGCCTTTACGGGTGAACCCCTCGTCCCAACATAGATGCACAGTGTGCGTTCTAGTTATAAACAACTAGTGTGTGTGTCGGTGTCAGTGTTGTCGGTGCATAGAAAATAATGTTGTTAATTGAAATTGACATATTTAGAAATGAATGCGATGAAAGAATATTTGTGTGTGTGACAAAATTAAAATGTGTGCGTTCTTCCCCCCGCACTAGATTTGGCACAAAAATATGTATCGAAGCGAGGCGCAATGCCCTTTGCACTGACGGGTGAATCAGTACCTTTGTTGCTTTAAGGGTAGTTCAGATTTCTATGCTAATGCTTCAAAAGCTACCAACTACTACCAGAGCCAACCGGACTTCGTGAAGTAGAATATCTATAACAAAAGATATCTTTCATTTGGATGTATGTAATGTAACTATATATTTAATTTTTAAAAATCAAAATGAGTAAGTATTTTTAATTGATCTCATATTTAGATCACTTAGAAATATTCACACATTTCCTTACGACTATTTATAATTATCGTACTGGACTACCATTTAACGGGCCTTGGTTCGATTCTGAGTGGGTCAGAAATTTGAATGATGAGTTTAAATGTCTATTCTCGGACTTAGTACGAGTATGTGTTCATGGAATCAACGACATAAGTCTCGACGTCAGACCCATATGGTCTGATGTCCAATTTATCAACTTTTCAGGAGAGGCAAATAAAATAATCTGGTTGGAATTTTAAACTGTCACATTTATTGTTCTTTTAGCTAAATCAATGAATACAAATGTTACAGTAAACGTTTTACCCTTTTATTATTTAAGTTTATAATTTAAAAAATATTAGTAATAATCATACTTTTCATTAAAAATGTGTTATCCGACCTTATGCTTGTACAATTTGGGGTGTAGTCTTAAACATTTATTTCTATTTGAAGATATTACTTTATGCTTGAATTATTTGAAGTTATGCTGCGTGAGTTTAAGGTTATATATAAACAGTTAGCGTTATGGGTGGATTTGAAAACGAAGTTAACTCAGTCTTATTTAAAGTTATGAACCAATGACAGCATGAGGTCGGAGTAAAATAAAATAAATTTCTTTAAATTTCTGAATGTCTTAAAACAAAAATATTATAGTATTTTTATCTGTCTGGATAATAATTATTATTTAGCTTAATTTATTATTAATCATCTGTTTCTGGGAAATCTGACTCATTGTTTGTATGAGCTAAATTTTTATAAAACGCATGCAATTCTTCCGGTATCCATTGCAGCAATGTCATTAAATCATTGTATTTAGCCGTCGATATGGGTTTTTCATTTAGTCTTAATCTTGGTAAATCTTCTGGAAACCCAGTTTTTTTCGATGCATTTCGAATGAACGATATTTCAAAAAAATCTTCGGCAAAAGAATTTTTGTAATACAATATTCCGGACTGCTCTTGTCTAACCTGTAACCAGACACATTCTGATATTTTGAAATCTTTTCCTTCCTTATTTTTTTTTCTTGCTACAAAAGGCCCATTTTTCTTGTACAATGCAGTCAAATCTTTAAAATGGTGCAATTGCATTTCAAAGACATCAAATTTTCTCTTTCCTCCACAAGTTCGAATGAATTGCGACCAGTCTCGTGGTACAGCAATCTGCATTGTTTTCAGTCGCTTTTTCTTTTGTTCTATTTGGGAGTGTATTTGATCAACCTCCATATGCGTATGACCCTTGAGCATGAATTTGTGGTTTATAACTCTTAGATGGGGAAACTTATGAAGCAACCACATGTAAGCCAATACCACCATTAAGTTTCGGTTTTGTCCCGCGCAGTTATCAGACCAGAAAGTAAGCTCTCTTACGTGTGCAATTTTGTCCTTGTTCTCATCCGCCCAGCGAATCAGACAAGATGCTACCTCATTTCCCCCTCGTCCGCCTATATTTTCTGACCATATGACATTTGTTGCTATATTAGATGTTGAATCAAAAATTGTCAAATTTAACGTCCATAGTTTTCTTAAGTAAAAAGACTTACAATTAGTCAGGTTTGGTGTTGCCATACACTTTTGCAAGTCAAACATTAATACTTTTTTTTCGCCTGAACTTGCGGCTGCTTCATTTTTATCTTTCTTCTTCAATTTATATCTCTCTTCAGCGGCAATATCATGAACTTCCTTTTCTTTTTGTATTATTTCTTTGGTTTCTTTATCTTTGGCATCCAGTAGCTTCCTTTGATATGCATCACAGTCATCACAGGTATCTATTGATGGAAGTTTAAAGTTCAAATTAAACTTTGTATTGAATATGTTGCGGTATAACCACTCTTTTGCCACCATATTTGCAGGAATCTCTTTTTCTGCCATCCATTCTTTGTATTGTTTGTACATTATAGGAATATTTAAATCTGGTCCTAAAAACTTTCGTCTGCTCTTTTCTCTTGAATAGTGGCTTTCGTAGCTGGGGTACATACCGATGTGGTCAATCACCGATTGGATTACTATTGGAGGTGATTTATTAGCAGGGGTATGTTTTCCTCTTCGGTCAGGGGCGACTAAACCCCCGTCAAGCTGTTTTTCCACACTTAACTTGAGAAATTTCTCTCCTATACAAAGTATGTTAAGAAACATCACCCTGCACACTTTTTTGCATTCTGAACTGACAATGAGTCTGTATTTATAGGTATATTTTCTTCTGTCAGTATCTAAATTTCCATTAGTTTTCATCAAACGTTTTTGTTCTTTTGTGACATTATTAGCTATAAACTGCCGACGCTGATCCCAACTTACGCATGTTTTCCAAAAGTCGTTGAAAATTTGAAGTCTTTTTTCGTAAGGAATTTTTTCATAACATTTGTCTCTACACCCACATGGAGGCTTAAGCTGTCTACCTTCAACATCTGGTTTCTTTTTAGCCACAGTTGAATGATAGGGAGATCCTTTTAGCCTTGCGACTTTTGAAGCAACTTTTTTCCATTTATCTACGTGTTTCAGCCGTTTCCTCGATTTGACTTGTATAAGGTTCCGATCAGATTGTTGATTATTTGTATTATTATCTGCAACTATTTCGTTTTGTAAATAAATTGTTCCATTCATATCTACGACCATAACCTGACAATTGATATTCTCACAGCTGCTCTCTACACAAATATCGTTTGTAGCTGTTGTAATAGGCTCGTTATTCATCGTCGTTGGGGTATCATTAATAACATCGTTAGGGTGTTCTTGGCATGTATTATTAATTATATCTTCTGAAAAATCCATTGCAACAATTTGTTCCGCCATTTCTATTTGATTATCGAATTCAGAAATATCATACGAGGTACCAGGTTCTTGATACTTTTCTCCGGAATTTATGAGGTCTATTAAAGTGATGAGATCATCGTCAGTGTCCTGTTTTTGGAGTAAATTGTCTGGTGTAAACAGTTTTCTTTTTACTAGATTTTCGCGACTTTCCGTAATATCGTGTTCCGGTGAATTACTGATGTAACTATCGTCATCCGAAAAATCTTTACTGGGATCATAGTTTTTGTCTTTCACACTGTCGTCACTGTCATAGTCGAGAAACTTTCCTTCAGAATCTGAAAATATTAATTGAATCATAAATTTATATTTCATACCGATTAAGTAAACACAAGCACACACACGAAGAAAAAAATTCTATTTATAACATACCTTCACTTGTATTCATATTAACATCATTAATTGTTAAGTAACATTCCTCAGTCAAGTCATTGTTTAATTCTGAAAAAAATAAGAAGATTTCACAATTTAAATAATATTATATTTGATTTACAATAGAAAAATATCGTTATATTTATAAAGTTATGTTTAAAGGTTTATGTAATTAAATAATTTAAAAATATGTTTAAAAAGTTAAATGTAACTAAATTTCTAACTTAATTATATACATATATCTATTTAATTTAAATACACCATGACTGTCTATCTTTACGAAGACCGTCTTTTAGTTAACTAGTACCTAATAGGATCCCGGATTCTAGTAACTCACCTGCAAATGAATTTGTGGCAACCTCAGTACTTGCATGTTCTTGATATTTTTGCACGGACAAAGTTTCGTTAAGCGTATTTAAGTTACCTACAACAAAGAAACATAGTAGGTACTTACATGAACCTAAATAAAAAAATCAATCTCAAAACTCGTACAATTTAACTGGACTTACCTATTCCAGCGTCTTGTAATCCTTCCTTGGAACACATAATTGTTTCTCTGAGATTAGCTAGTTTCCGCCGTTTATTAATTAACTGTAGGTATAATGCTTTCTGAAATATAACACAAGAGAGCAATTTTAGGTGAGGACACAGAAAACTAACTTTTCCTTTTTATTCAGCTTAATATCTTGACTTACCTTACGTTCTTCCTCCATTTCTTATCATGTAAATGTTATAATAATCACTTCAATTTCACTTCAACCACAATTTAAACTACTAAGCAAATAACAAACTCGAAACTTCAAAAGCAAAACATAAACAAACAAATGAGCCGGCCGGCACGCGCTCGAACGAGTCGTCAACGCTGATTGGTTCGAGGCATAACATCACAACGACAGCCGATTATCGCCGAAAATGTCCGATGTCATTCAATTCGCGAAAGTAATCGGCCATAAATCTACAACCATAACGATGCTTTTTCACTTACTTTGTTCCGATCAGCGATAAAACAACACATTATACAGGCATAAGGTATCATACTAAAATAATGCCTACTAGTTGTAATAAAATTTACGAAGCAAATAGATTAATGTCATCTTAGTGCAGTTGTTTACTTTATTTCGAGAGGCATAAGGTTCTATGTATTCATACTTTTATTTTGAACACGATAGTTTTTAGAAGCATAAAGTCGAATGTTGAAAGACGCCCTAAGTTTGGAACAAAATATTTAAAAGCATAAAAACTCAACTCAATATTCGCCATTACAATTATACCAAATATTTAAGCATAAAAACTGATGTTATGATAAAACTTTATTACTCAATTTAATTCCGTCGTTTTGCGACATAAGACTTTATCGCTATCAAAAAACTACGCAAAGAAAAGTGATACAAATATGATTGTAAGTTTGTTAGAAAGAGCTCGAAGATCTTAGTTTGGCTGTCTAAAAAACTGATTTTGGTCCTATATTGATATCAGACTATATGGGTCTCACGTCGAGAAGTAACACTATAGGTGCTATAAGTGTATGTATATTTAGCATTATTTAATTATGTTTGTTGTCTGTTTAATCGTACTTGTTAAAGTTTAATATAAGCCACATGGTTATGCGCCCTTCATATTATCGTCTGCATAGTTGGCGACTGTAACAATACGCTAGCGGGAGCCGAGAATTGTCTCGAAGCCTTTGTGCTGTTCCGAAAATGAAACGGCGATGACCAATTTGAGCGTCAAACTTGAAATTGGTTTTGTTGTTGAGATTGCAAGTCATGGATATCATTAGTTCTCGCTGTATTAACGATCGAAGTAACTTTCGTGGAACCTTTGAGAAGAAGAATAGTGAGAATAATCAGAGAGGTTCGACAAATATTCATCATTTTATAGGTAGTAATAGTATTTTCATTTTATAGGTAGTAATAGTATTGAGCAGCGATGGCCGAGTGGGAAAATAACGCGGTCTTCGACGCGACCGATCCCGGGTTCAAATCCTCGGCGCGCACCTCTGACAAAGTAATTTGTAATGTGCGCATTTATCGCTGCTCCACGGTGATGGTAAATATCGTGATAATATTTATTTGATTACGATGTTCTCCATCGCCGTGCATGCCTGAGAGAAATTCACAATTTCTCGAAAGCATGACGTCCGCCAACCCGCACTTGGCCAGCGTGGTGGACTATGGCCTAAAATCCCTCTCACTTGTGAGAGGAGACCTGTGCCCAGCAGTGGGACATAAAAAGGGTTGAGAGAGAATAGTATTTTCATGGCACGACCAGTAAGAGTGCCTGTATGATGTGTGGCAATTTATGCAGTTGGCGGCCATTTTTATATAACGCGACCATCAGTCTCCAGAATAGTACGTTATGATATAAAAAAATAACAAAATTTATCTCAATTTTATTTTCATTTGTACATATTGACACATCTATAATTTTTTTTCTACCTCTACTTAAAATTGGGCGGCTAGGGAGTACCCTCGCCAAGACGAGCCAAACAAGGGCTCTACCAGTCTACCTGCCTTTTTTCGAAATATATGGTGCTTTTTTGAACCTCCATAACATTGGTTTGAAACAGATGATTAAAATACTCAAGATATAATTTCAATTTCAATTTGCAGTTTCAATTACAAAACTCTGATGCTTAAAGTTTTATTTATTTAAATACTCCGATTTCAAAAATAACTAATCCGATTTCGTTACCGACAAACTGAAAATCATATAAATTATATATCTCGAGTCCCAAATGATATTTAAATTTATTTTCACGCTAGAGATGCGTTTGGTATACGGACATTTTGTTACATGTTATCTCCAACCATCTCTTGATTGTAACTACTTTTCTTCTTGTTAGTGTTCGTTTAAAAAAGTGTTTATTGATATGAGTAGCAATAATATTAACAGTTTAATAATTTTTTTCGTAATTGAAAAATCAGATCTAAGGAATACGTTACATGTTAGCGTTGATTATTAATAGTTCGGAAGCGTATATTTCGACAAAGTTATGCAACAACGTTATAGCATAACGAAAAATCCAAAGCCTAACTATTTAATGGATTTTTTACAAATCCCGAGAACTATAAACTAAAAATAGTGCAACTAAAATTTTCATACAGACTTTACAGAAATTTTATAGTGGAAGTGGAATATGGAATATGGGCGTTACGATATTCAGAAATTTCGCGAAGTACTCAAGTTTTTACTATTACGACTATTTATATTTATTTTTGAAAGGGACTGATTTAACTTGCTTATACCGATTAAGTATAAAAAAAATTAGTTGGTGAAAAATGTTTTATTGTAAGTGTAGTGTTGTACCTTACGTTCGTGGACATCGAAAAAATCTTTGATACGTTGAGATGATAGAAGATAAAATGATAAACATTGTTAAAGCCTTACAGGAACTATTCCTGCCAAGTGACACATGATGGGCTCGTCTCGGGAGACATAACAGTGCACGCAGACGTACGATAGGGGTGTTTCCTTTATTTCCTCCTCCGTTCCTTGTTGTTCTTGAGGGCATACTACATGACACCACAGAAAAGCGCCGAGGCATAGAATTTGACATAATTAACACCCTGGAGGTGTTACAAGTCTTTGATACGTTGAGATGATAGAATATAAAATGATAAACATTGTTAAAGCCTTACAGGAACTATTCCTGCCAAGTGACACATGATGGGCTCGTCTCGGGAGACATAACAGTGCACGCAGGCGTACGACAGGGGTGTTTCCTTTATTTCCTCCTCCGTTCCTTGTTGTTCTTGAGGGCATACTACATGACACCACAGAAAAGCTTCAAAGCATAGAATTTGACATAACTAACACCCTGGAGGTGTTACTGACTATGAGATGTGGGACAACTAGTTCTTTACCACTGGTCATCAGCATAGAGCCTGTGGAACGCGTCCACAAATTTACCTACTTCGGCAGCTGCGTGTCAGGGACTGGGGGAACTGAAGACGACATCACACCAAGTTTCCGTCAACCGATGCCTTCGCAGAATCCTCGGTATTTACTGACCCGAGAAAATCTCCAACAAACAGTTGGGGGAACTTTGCAATGAAGTCCCTATCGACAAGGATATCTAACGGCGCAAATGAAGTTGGATCGGCTACACTCTCCGAAGAGATCCAAATTACATCCCCAGGCAAGCCCTAGATT
Source organism: Pyrgus malvae (assembly GCA_911387765.1). Classification (NCBI taxonomy): domain Eukaryota; kingdom Metazoa; phylum Arthropoda; class Insecta; order Lepidoptera; family Hesperiidae; genus Pyrgus; species Pyrgus malvae. The sequence continues at coordinate 8,570,500 of OU426947.1, forward strand.
TGAATCCATAACGAAAACGAAAACATGGCCGCCTAAAACAGACCTGGCGGCGGACTATCATTGATGAAGCAAAGGCTGTCGGAAAGACCTGAAGCGAAATTAAGCGCGAAGCTCAGAACCGACCGGGATGGATGGGATGGGATGGGACGCACTGTGGACGTCCTCTGCCAAATCTAGGGGACATAGGAGCATAAGTGAGTAAGTGAGTTCTGTGTTTAAAAAAATAAACACACTTAAAAATTCGACAACCTGCGTGGAGCAATGGTTACCATACCGGACTACCAATCAAAGGGTCCCGGGTTGGATTCCCGGCGAAAATAGCTAAATTTATGTGAAATATTCAAATAACTAAGTTTTTGATTTTTTATTTTTATCTTTTGCTAAAAATATTTTTTCACAAATTTTGGTGATAACCTACCTTTTAATTAACCAAACATAGTATTTTTTTCGGTTTTAAATAAAAAAAAATCACCTCATTTTGAAAAATCTCCCCAGTTTTCAATGGGAAATTCTCACGTCAAATTATCTGCTTTTTTAAAAGTCTCTAGAAATCTCTACTTTCTGATGGTATAAAATATACATTACTACCTACAGTAAATGTTTTCAGATAATACAAATAATGAAAATTCGAGTCCGAATTTCTTTTGAATCATTATGTACAATTAAGGGCTATTTATTAAAATTTATACTTAAATTACTCGAAGAACATAAGATTTCATGTTATATTGTATACTTACGTGTTTCGTATTTTATTCCTTTCATTTTTGTTATATTCTCTACCTTTTCCAATGGGTTTCATCTGACTGTAATTTTTTTCACTTTTTACCATTTTTTTTACCATTTTACCTGGTCTATTACACGAAGACACGCATACAAAATATTAAATATATATACAAAAGAAACAGCAGGAGGTAGCATATTATCTAGCGTACTCTTTATAGGTTTCTTTTTTCGTTTGGGACCTGGACCTTGATCCAGGGGGGGGGGGGTCAGCTATCACTCTTCCGTCTTACGAATATTCGATCAGGTCACGTGTCCTGACGCGAGTTTAACATTTTTACCCATCCCAAAAAAAGTGAACAACGCCGCTAAAGAAGTTTAAACTTAAAAAAAAGAAACGAAATCGAAATTCGAGTTCAATATTCATTGAAAGACATGACAACGTCTTTCGGGTCAGCTCATAGACTTATAATATACTTACGTATAGTATATTATTATGCTAAGTCTATGGGTCAGCTAGTAGAAAATAGTTTTGGTGTGGTAAAGACTATTTAGGCTATTCTTAATAATAATTATCGTATCAAAATAGCATGACTAGGAATTCATATTATATTAACACTTACCTGTTTCATATTCATTAATTTTATTGATATTAATTATTAATACATATTATATTGCTATAGGTATTTGTATCCACAGACACTTTTTAAAGAATGTGCAATTATCTCATTTTCTACACCCAACCGGGTTCGATTCCCGGAGAAGCAGAAATTTGAATGATGTGATTAAATTTCTGTTCTCGGTCTGGGTGTTTGCGTGTCTTTGTGTGTGTCCTTGGTACCTACGACACAGGGTATTAATTACCTTACGGTGGGGCTATGAGTGTCAACATTTATTGAAATCAATAATACGGTTGTCAATATTCGTACAACGGAACCTAGCTCATGCATCAAACATTATGTAACCCGCATCGGTGGAATGCGCTCACTTCATTTAACACACGAAGCATGCTTAGGTTTTACAGATAATAAAATAATTTAAAAACAAAATAAACTATTATAAATATATAAATTAACTAGCCTTCCGCCAGCGGTCTCACCCGCGTGGACCCGTTTTATAGGTTTCCGTAGTCCGTAGGATACAAAACATCCTATGTCCTTTCCCAAGGTCCACTCTATCTGTGTTCAAAATTTCATTAAATGGTTCAGTAGTTTAAGCGGGAAAGCGTAGAAGACAGACAGACAGAGTTATTTTGGAATTAATAATATTAGTAGGGATATGCCATTGGACATATTGCAACATATGTTATTGAATAAATAATTCATGTTTACCTTATTATCATTTATACAAAATCTGATGTTACCTTTACGTCACTGTTTAGGCGACCTAAATTTAGCAGACAATTTTAATGCCAGTATGAATGAAAGAGAGGTTCCATTCCATACAAATAAATTGATAGGGGCCTTGGCCCAGTCCCTGCAGGTTCGGGATTAAGAATAGAGCCACGGTATCCCCTGCCTGATCGTAAGAGGCGACTAAAAGGGGCCTTCTGGGGTTGTGGACGGTGTGAGTGGGAGCTTGATCCGCCCAGCCAGCAGCCCCGGGAAGGACGTGGTGTGGGCGTGGCCGCATGCCGCATGCCGCTGTAAGGATCGGAAGGTGCAGGAAACCATATCTGCTCTCCAAAAGATGGGCCCTTTCTGGGCTCCGAGGTCACCGGTGCGTTCCACTGGAGATCCCGGAGTCCTCCCCAAGCGCAGAGGCAGGCCACCGAGGGGGTTTTAGTGCGGTCAAATCCTACGTAACCCGGTATCCTCTCCCAAAGTGCCGGGTATTTTTGAAGGCTTCCCCCCGATACCAAACTGAAAACTGGAATAATAAACCTAGTGACGTATGAAACACATATTTATTAACGCGTGACCAAACTGATTCATTAACCAGATTACGCGGCTGGCGACATGAAAATTGCTAATAAGAGAATAAAATTTCATTTCCATCGACATCAGGATAGAGTTACGAGCGAGGCGTAATTACATGTTTTATATAAGGCCGATCTATCTTGATTATGTTCACTGTGCTCAAAATGTAGCAATAAATTTGATGTTAATCAGAGAGGTCAGATTGTTGGGCCAATGGGAACTTTGCAAAGCCAGACTTCTGTTTTATCGTGATCACACGTGACTTTGCTTCTGCTACAAATCTGTAATTAGATTCCATCGGAATTTTCCTACTTATTAAATAACAGTGTCCAACAGTATTTTATAATGATTTAAAGACACGACCAATACTTATGAGGGGAAAATATATTTGCCTCGAAAAAGTTATACACCTGCTTTATTTATACTATTTGTACACTTAAATTAAGTGTAGTCAAACTTATAAATTCGTGCATAATTCTTGTGGTGAATCGATCATACGAGATTGAAGAGCCTGTTTTTTTAATGCTTACACTATTAAAAATAATGGTCGATTTTTTCAACCGCATAGGTACCAATCTGAAAAAAAGCATAATATTTAGGTGCAGCATAATTCATACCGTAAAAATATAAAGAATTCAAATAAATTGTTGAACTTTACACAACAGAGTCACTGTGCAAATTGGAATAATGAAACTAGTGACGTATGAAACAAACATTTATTAAGGCGTGACCAAACTCATTCATTAACCAGATTACGCGGCTGGCGACATGAAAATTGCTAATAAAATAAAATTTAATTTCCATCGACATCAATATAGAGTTAAGAGCGAGGCTTAATTTGTTAAAAACGTGTTTTATATAAGGGTGATCTACTCGTATCTTGATTACGTTCATCGTGATCAGAATGTGGCAATAAATTTATTGTTAATCAGAGAGGTCTGATTGTTGAGCCAATGGGTACTTTGCGAAGTCTGGGATTGTGTTTTATCACGATCATACGTGACTTAGCTTCTGTGACAAATCTGTAATCAGATTCCATTACTTTACTTATTCATTAAAGGGTGCTTACACGGGCGTAACCAGGTTCTTGGTCGGGGGAGGGGGGGGGGGGAAGTCCTTGGTCGGAAGGGGCACTTTTCTCAAACTGGTGCGTAAATTCGCCTTTCACATTACACGAAGACACGCACATGCATACAAAGGAAACAGCAAGAGGTATTATATTCTTTATAGGATTCGTTTTTCGTTTAGAGGATCTTTTGCGATTTTTGAATCCCTGAATCTGGAACCCTGAATCAAGGCCAGGGGGGTAGGCAGCTGCCCTCCCTCTAACCCTCCCTCGGTAAGCCCATGGGTGCTAAATAATCCAGCTTCTTTTAAATTTCATTTTTGTATTCTAATATACTTAGGTATTTTAATAAATAACAACTTAAGTGGCATAGTAGACCATTGAGAAGTGCCGATGAAAAGATTCTGTCTGGGTTAAATTCCAAGCGAGGAAAAATTATTGTGATGATGTATGATTTCTTGAGGTTAAATTTTTTGGCTAGTTATTTTAAATAAAAATTGTATGTTTAATATTTCGCTAAATTTATTAATTTAGTTTGCGCAGAGACTCAAAGCTCCCGTTCATTAATTAATTTATTTACTGGGATGGAGTTTACGCTTGACTTTTATTAAAGAGCGCCTGCTAAATTGAGGTGAACTGTGACGTTATTAAAGGTAAACTTCGTGAGGATAATGATAAAGGAAACAGGAGGTAACTGTTAATATAGGCACAACCAATATATTATTAGTCTTGAGCTTTTGTATGTCAACGAGGGTAAATGAATAATAATTATAATAATAAATAGTAAACCACTTTCTAGCAATTATATTCATTAGCAGTAAGACAAAAAATAATATTTGGTTCTTTCTAGGTTAGCCTAAAGTTAAAAAAAAACTGCAATTGTTAGTTGATTGATTTGACACGAAACTATTACGATGGTCAAGTGGGGCTTAGCATTTTCCAAAGACAAAGACAAAGACTTTTATTTGCATGAATATGGGTGTTTACAAAGTTGTTCATATATATTTAGTTCGCCATATTTACCTTCTTGAGGTATGCAAATATTACAATTATAATTATAAAAGTATAAAAAACTTAATAAAAATTATAACATAATTACAATACGAGTCAGTCAGTTTCACGAGTATTTAAAATTTTGGGCAATTCAAGTCAAGTAAATATTCAAACAGATTTCATGACATTTTGGCCAACAGCGCCATATTTATTGTTTTTTAAAAACGACGTGCATTGAATTGTAATACTAATAAATATTTGCTTGATATGTCACCAAGTTAATTAATCACGTACCAAAATATAGCTCCCGTTCATTAATTAATTTATTTGCTGGAATGGAGTTTACGCTTGGCTTTTATTAAAGGGGCCTGCTAAATTCAGGTGAACGTTGTTACAGGTAATTACAGACTTCGTGAAGATAATGATAAAGGAAATAGTAGATTCATATTAAAAGACTATATGTGTTTGTATTTATAGCTTAAGTATAGGACAATATAAGTTCTGAAAAATGTACAAGACTTACTAATCTTACTATATACAATACTACTGATAAATTTCATAGGTGGTAGAACTATTATCGTTCGCCCGGGGAAGTACCACCGCTGCACCCACTTCTGCCATGAACCAATTCTGTTGTGTTTCGGTGGAAAGGTGCAGTTGCCGGCCACACTTACATGAGGCGACCACCAGCTTCCGGAGTAGCAGCGCAACTGCATACGACCTCTGACATGACTTACCTACGCTTGCTTGAGGTTGTATGTAGATGTCCATGGGCTGCAGCGACCACTTACCACCACGTGGCCTGCGTCTGCTACTCCATTAAAAAAAACTGTATATAAATACGCTATAGTTAAATGTTGTGTGTCAAGACTGTCAAGTCATCTGCTTAGCATCGATGTTTATGAAGTTATGCAGACAATTATTTAAGCACTTTTTCTTAACTATTTATTTGTGTGGCTCAATAAACGTTCAGATTCAAATACGTACATTTAAAAGCCCAGTGACATTATTAGCTTTAAGTAATTGAGACATCAAGGCTGAGGCACAGCCGTATTAAGAATTCTAGGTTCGATTTCGAGCAACCAAGGAATTAAAATGTACAGGCATTTAAGGCAGGCATTTAATTTATACTATACACGATGATGGAAATCGTAGGGTTGTAATTATGAGCCTGAAATTTGTTTCATGAATGATTTTTTTTCAACCCATTTTTTATGTCCCACTGCTGGGCACAGGTCTCCTCTCACAAGTGAGAGGGATTTAGGCCATATTACACCACGCTGGCCAAGTGCGGGTTGGTGGACATCATGCTTTCGAAAAATTATGAATTTCTCTTTAGCAGTGGGAGATAAAAAAAAGGTTGAAAAAAAAAGATAACCTATAACTTTTGACAGAGCTTTTATCAAAGCAAAGGCAGTGCCATTTTAAGAGAACGACCAGAGAATTAAATAATTATTGACTATTTTAAGTCAGATTTATTTTAGTTTCAATTCAATATATTTTCGAGTTGGTAGTTTCATATTATCTTTGTGCGGTAAAATCCATGGTTATAATGATTTAGTGTCATTTATAGTATGTTAAATTATTTCAAAGTGCTTCGCTTATTCTTTACGATTGAAAAACACTAACGTCATTAATTTATTAGAACATTATTTAGTTCAGAGCCACGGTAATTAAACCAGAATATCATTTTCATTGAGGATAAAATTTATTCAGCAACACTGCTAATAATTTCATTTTAACACCATTATAGACATTAACGGCGAAATTTAGGCAATGATTGCAATATATGTGACCCGGCAAATTCGTTTGGTATTTTCCAAAATGTGGTGATTATGCTGAATCACAAAATTGTTTTTAGTCATTTGTTATCCCGTGTTATAAATAACCACTTTCTTGTGGGAAATGATGACAAAATGGTATGATAGTAATAGACTTTCCATAAAAATCATTTGGTTGTAACCCTTTTTTGCGTCCCACTGTTGAGCACGGGTCTCTACTTATTATTGGGGAGGCCTGGAGCTTTCTCCACCACGCTGCTCCAATGCGTACTTATTGGTGGAGATGCGGGTTAGTGGTTAACCCGCTGTCGGATGTTTTCAAACCGCCCATAAGGCCTCCGACAAGGTTTAACGACTGTTATGTATCGACAACAACCGGGACTTTTGGGGTGCAATGTACACAAATATGTGCATTAAAAGTGAAATTAATGTTTCTTTATCGTTCCTATAAATAAATATTAAAAAGTAAGTAAAGACACCTCAACTTTGACTAAATCATCAAAAGACCGAGACGTCACTCGAAAAGAAAAAACCGGCCAAGTGCGAGTCGGACTCACGCACGAAGGGTTCCGTACCATTATCTATAAAAAATCACGTTTATTGTATAGGAGCTCCTTTAAATATTTATTTTATTCTATTTTTAGTATTTCTATAACAATAGCGGCAACAGAAATACATCATTGCCTTTGATTATCCATAGAAATCATTGCATTAAGATTTAATGAAAGGTAAATTGTGGTTTACGATTTATGACGTATGAAAAAAAACTACTTACTAGATCTCGTTCAAACCAATTTTTGGTGGAAGTTTGCATCGTAATGTACATCATATATTTTTTTTAGTTTTATCATTCTCTTATTTTAGAAGTTACACACACAGGACACACATTTTACCACTTTGGAAGTGTCTCTCACGCAAACAATTCAGTTTAGAAAAAAATGATATTAGAAACCTCAATATCATTTTTGAAAACCTATACATAGATACCCCACGCGTATTGAGTTTCAGTTCTAAGTATGGGGAACCTTCAAAATTTATTGCTTTTTTCTATTTTTGTGTGAAAATCTTTAAGTGGTTCATAGAATACATCTACGTACCGAGTTTCTTTTACTTTTACGTTCTTATAGTTTCGGAAAAAAATGGCTGTTACATACGGACGGACAGACAGACAGACAGACAGACATCACGAATCCATAAGGGTTCCGTTTTTTGCCATTTGGCTACGGAACCCTAAAAAGTTATGACAGGCGCTTAAATTTTGAATATCTTCTGTGTCATATTTATGAAGGAGGAAACGAACAAATTGATTTGTGCCGTTGGCGATGCGCAAATCGCGTGGTTCCATACTGAAGAAAAAAAAACAAATTGATTGACAGACCATTTATAGTTATAGGAAAACAAAATTGCTAAACTGTTAATAAAATTGAGATTTTTTATCATATTTTAATACTTATTATCCTATTCCCGCGGAAGACAAATCTAATTAATAAAGTTTTTAACAAAAAAATAGAACCGAATTCAAACGGTAAAAAAATTGTTCAGTACCTACTTCTTCTTGCTTAAGGTAATGACTCTTAAAAGTATTTTGGAGTCGGTGCCCATTCTGAACGAAAGGTACGTCATTTTACTAAGGGCGTGACTCTAAATATAGTTTTAAGGGTCATTAATTTTTACAAGTCATCAAGTATATGAAAATCAATTATTGTGGTATAAAAGTTGAAATCGGTCCACATACGGCGGAGTAATCGGTGAACATAACTAAAAAAATACGTAAAGTAAGTCGGTAAAAACACAAAAATCATAAAAATTGGTACAGCCCTTCATGAGTTATAAATGGTGTAACTAACACGATGTTGTTTTATAGGTATATAAGATTATATTTAAAAGTATTTACGGTCCCTAACAAAAATTACCAAAGTAAGTTCCAAAAACGATAGCTGAAATTAATACTTCTTACAAAGCGTTTATGTAATATGTGCACATATGTACATAGAAATGAGTACGTAAACATCGCAGGGGAACTCTAAAGGCACTTACCTCAGCCCTTTAAGAGCCATTATTTTAAGATGGCAGTGGCGTGACGCTACACTTAACAGTATAATTAAATAAACTGGCAAACTTCAACTAATTTTACTACCCGTTCGTTCCAGCTTTTAGCTCCACTGTAAATGAAGCTTGAAGATCTTGTAGTGTAGTATAATGACTTTTGTACAACTAGCTGACCTGGCAAACTCAAAAAAATTAAAAAATAGGGCTCAGTGATAAAAAATAGGGCTTCGTGATAGAATGATAAAAAATAAAAATTAAAAAAAAGAATTGGGATGGACCACCTTAATGACTTAGGGTCAAACCCCGAAAGGTTTGTAGTTTTAGTAGCTCTTTTTAGTTTTAGTTTTTTTATGTTTTTTTTAGTTTTTTTTCTTCGGTCCTTACATATGAAATTTCCATTCAGTATCAAAAAAGTGAAAAAAGTTTTTTAAATGTAATTATTATTTAATCGATCGAAGTATGCACCGTTGTTATTGATATACTTTGTGAAAACAAATGAAATACGAATTGTAAAAATTATTTCTAAATAAACTTGAATTTAGAATTCGGAATCAAACGCAAGATATTTTAAAGTTGCCAGTATTGAGTATCGCTAGTTTCATATGCAAAGACCTACTTAATAGATTACAACCTATTCTCAGACCTAGCGAAAATACAATAATTATAAGTTTCATAAAAATCGGTGCTGCCATTTCGGAGGAGCATGGCTACTTACACTTCATATGTACTATAGTAAATAGAATTTGATATAGTAAATAGAAGAGAAGATCAATTTATATATAACATCTTTATCCAAATCATTGAACCTAGAAATCTGGAATTTTGTAGTGGCTTTTCGTATAGAAAATGTGTCTGAAAATTTTGATTTTCGTTGGAAGAAAATTCTCAATTGCTGATACATACTTGCTTGACTCAGAGATCGTATCTTTTAGATATCATTTTATAAGTGTCGGTATGTCTGTAACAACCTTACCTTGTTACCAGAATATAAAGAAGAATACCAATACACCGTACACTAAATATTAAAAACAATGTTTTCTTTTTGTATACATAGTTACTATTAGTTTTTAAGCCATATCTTTAACTACACAAAAAAGTGATAATAAATAAATAAAAAGTTAACTGTTTCCGAAAAAAATGCATATATATCTGATAAATAACGTTACGTTTCCAATAAATTTTTATAAACTAAAAAACTTATGAAAGTAAGTGTTTTATAAATAAAGTAAAATAAATAAAATGAATGCTATTAAATCGTTATATTTTATCTAATTATAAAAAAACATTGCATATTTTATTACAAACTCAAAACTGTATAAACGAACACCGACATAATATGGAACTGTCGAGTATCCAATATCAATTGATTCATGCATAAGCGGGAAAATTTTGCGTGGCGAAAAAAATTCTAAATCCATGGGGTAGATCCGATGAATTTGCTGCGTATGAGCCAGTCCACTATTTATAATGTACTAGCGGCCGCCCGCGACGTTGTCCGCGTGGACGTTAGTATTAGTCATAGCATGATGTTATAAAACCTAAAGCCTTCCCCGATAAATGGACTATCCATCACTAATAATTTTTCAATTCGAACCAGTTGTTCCTGAGATTAGTGCGTTCAAACTCTTCAGCTTTATATAATACTAGCCTTCATAAAAATAAATAACATATTCATAAATAACATCTAAAAAGTGGTTAAACTATGCCAAAATTTTGCTGGAAGTTGAAGTTAAATATAATATTGACTCATTGAAAATACTTAGGTACCTACCATCCCTCGAACTTGCCTATTATGAAACTTAAGATTCATGGAACTAATGGAAATGAAATTTAGGAAAAAAAGTAATAAATTTTGTTAAGTACACAGACCTGAAGAAAATCAGTATGATCTTAAATAAACAAGCTCTCACGCTTCTTATTCTGAGCGAGTCGCTAAGAAATATTTTTTCACGGTTTGTTCCGAACAAGAAACGTAGCTAGCGGTGAAACGTTTTTTGGGGTTCTGTGCTCACGGTATAAATATAAAACCTTTGAACCATGAAGTTATTTCACTCAGTCTGTATACCTGTCCAAGGGCGTCATACAGACCATATCCACCCTTGACAATAAACCTGGGTACGCTACTATATGGTCGAAAAATACGTAAATTTTTAAGCTCGTGGTCAGGGGGAAGACAACATTTTTTTTCAAGTTGGGTACTGTGCGTATATTTGCCTTCTACGTTACACAAAAACACGCACACAAAATATTAAATATACAAAAGAAACAGCAGGAGTAGCCCATTTCGCCGCGCGTTTTACTTACTTGTGGTAGTTATTTGCTACCCTATGCACAGATTCCATAAGCCTTTCCTAGTAAGTATTTGTTTAAGAACGTATGATAATAATGTGTAATGATTAAAAGAGCGCCGAGCTCTTTGGCGGCCGTAAACGCGAGCGATGTAAGTATACAGTTAAGCGAAACGGGCGCGGTCGGGTGCAAGATGGGGTGACCATATGGCAGTTGACGGCTTACCCAAAATCTCACAATAATAATATCTTCCAACCTGCAGTGGAGTAACGTTGTGGAGCAGACCAGCGTGTTTCTCACACTATACAGATATAACAAGTGTTGTAGCTATTTTCATTTACAATTCTATTAATTGATTGATTTATTTATATATAATATATTCAATTCATTTATTTACAGCTACTATAAAGGTACTATATACCAAATAAATATAAAAAGGTTAGAAGTTAAAGACACGTATACGAGATAAAAACTTTCACCGATATCTCAGTTTTGGTACGGAACCCACCCTATAGGACTCCGACTTGCACTTGATCAGTTTTTCTCCGCGACGTCATAAATCAGGAAGGCGGCAGATGGCGCTGACCGCCATTATTGCTGTTCCGCTAAGAATGATTATTGCTCGCGCTTCAGGGACGTCGTTACCAAATAATAATTCTGTGTGCCCGGAGCGAGGCGACAATGAAACATTATAGGCGATGTTTCAGCCAGCGTCAGCTTTCTGCACTTCTGGACCGATTTCAGACATTTTTCATCTCTCTTGTTTCTTTGTTACATCGTTCACTCTAACCGAAAACTTACTTCATCCGCTGCAATCATTTTGACTTCTTGTTCTTGGATACAAGTTTTGGTAGATTCTTTATATTATTTATTCTGTATTCACTTTACGATTCGTTCACTAAGAGTTTGTAAAGGACAAACTCTTAGTGAACGCTATTTTTTTTGTTCTGTCTGCTCTGGTGAGCTTAGGCAATGCTGAGCCGAAGAAAAGAGCAGACGGAGAAAAACATCAGCCCTGTTTTAAAATATGGAGTATACAATATTAGCTTTCTTACAGATATTTTTCAGATATTCTAAACAACAATGTTTTGAGGCCGTGCCAAAGACCTCTTAAAAGATATTGATTAGTTGTCAGTAACAGTAGTTCAACAATATTAAAATTATATCCTTCTATGTATAATATTTTACCTACGACCTTGCATTTCGAAATAGGCGAAATATGAAGGTTCTGTATAACTAAGGGCCTCTTTCACCACCTTCAAGTAAAGTGACAAGTACGCTAATTGTCGGTTAAAGTCACCCGTAACCTCAATTTCCATTTCACGATGTTCGTGTAGCACTAATCATATGATAAACTGACCCGTACACATAGCCTTTTAACTTTACTTGGGACGTAACTAATCAACACTTTACTTGGACATGGTGACGAGGCCCTTATTGTGACATCCTATATACTATATTTTTGCATCGCATATATTGCATCAAAAACTCCCATTATTTTCACCAATCTGATTTTGAACTACGTAGAATCGTAATCCTGCTAGGTTTTAGTTAATAGTATCCTACTCTGTGAGATTAAAGTACGAACTACTCTCCGTTCTGACGAGGTACAATAGACGCTAAGCTTTATCGGAAAATATATCTACCGATACGAACCGCTTTTGCTAAATCGGTTTAGGTACCCTCCACTACCCTAACATTCTCGTGCAGTTTTTGTATACTGTTGCTTCTGTGGAAGCTTGATGGTCGTTTCGTGTAAGTGTGGCAGGTATCGGCATCTTTACATGGAAACTCAATAAACTCAATCACAATACAAGGAGATATCTATATTGTGACTCAATTTTGTGTCGTGTAATCGACTACCTATAAAAATATAAATAATATTAAATTGCTTCAGAAGGTTCAACTATTTTCTTTATTATATTTATTAATAAATGTTTCCCAGACGGTCAGAACCGTGTCGGAATGTTTTGTTTGTTTTAAGAAAGATCGTAACGTAGATAAATAAATAAAAAAACTCATATTTTAAAATCCTTTATTATGTTTCAATAAATGAATACATTTATATCTTAAACCTATCAACACATTCACAGCACATTCGATACTTATAGCTTTGGTAATATTTGACACCTTCTAAACCGAAGATGAAAGTATAAAATCAAGGTAAAATCACCAAGTATAAAACCAGGTTTGGTACTGAAAAGATGTTCTGTCTTTGATTTGTTCCACTAAGTTCAACTAAAGGTTTGACCAGTTGAATTTTTTTATATTTTACGAATATATTTAGTTACCCCCCTAACTAATATACAGTTTAAATATAGTTACACCATGTTTTGTCTTGGCAGATCATTTTGAATGCGTATGAGTAAGACAAAATTCAATTACTTTCACTTGCGTACAATGTTCATTATTTAAATTTAAAGAAATTTAAATTTAGTTATTTTATATGTGGGGTCTTGTGTGACTTGTATGCGTTAACTTAGATATCAATATTTACTTGTAATATACATTTTTATGGTCAAGATATAGGTATTCATCAACGCTGTAAATACCGACTGTGCGCAACACATGAATCATAAACATATTTGCAGTAGGTACACACACATAGATGTACATAGTACCTAAACGCAAAACCGCTTAAGTGTCCCGATTACTCATAATTAATTTGTAATCGAAAATTTAACTATTTCTGTAAATTACCCTATTCCCTTAAGCAGCTTTGGCTAGAACATGAGATTAGATCCGAAAGCCTTCTACCGAGACGTTTCCACAATAAATTTTGATATCTACAAGTTGAAATTTGGAAACGTATCGGTAAACGCCTATTTTAATAGATAACATATTAAAATATATATATGGTATGTTATCTTTACACTTAATATTATATAATGAGACAATATGTAAAATCAGTCGTTTGAAGAATAATTGTAACTTAACAGTAGGTTACATAAGATTGGAGCACATTAGATCGAAAGGATGATAAAAGAAATTAAAATTTAGTAAGTATAGGTACTTAATATATGTTGAGATCCTGTAATGTGCTCCTATCTTTATTAATAGATCTACAATGATCGATAAAAATCAAAACAATAAACTGATTTAGCTTGTGTGTTGTGGGCTTGAACAAAAGTATATTCGCAAAGGAATAGCGTAGGAAGAGAGGACATAATTTTGATATATCTATTAGAATTTCTGTACTAAATAACGATTTGGTCGCTATCGGATTGATTTAAAAGTTTGGTAGCAATTTGCTTTATTTCTCTTTTCATTTCCATCTCTGTTGCACTAGTACGCACGAACAAGATAGATACGATTTCCATTTTGCCTATTTTCCGTATCGTATCCAGTTCACTCAAGTGGAAATCCAGATATATTGTCCCTGGTGTCCCCTGAGCGTTTGGGGAATACGTATTAATTAAATTTATTATTTATAGTAACGAGACGAATAAAACGTTTTTGCCAAAGAATTAATTTAAAAAGCCGAAGCACTTGGTACTTCAGCATGTTATTATAATAACTTTTAAGTTAAAATTTCTCAAAATCTTGTCGATTATGCATATCGCACCATGCCCGTTGCACCGAAATAAGAAAACAGTGGTGTATCGAAATTTCATTCCCTTTTGTCACGTAGTAGAGAATGGCCTGTTTTGGCCATGCCGAATTTAGATTTTAGACTGTATTGTACAAGCGGTAGTCTAAATTAGTCTCGAAATCCCATTGCATTCGATACCAAGATCGTATTCCCTAGATACAATAAACATATTCCGAGAGACAACAACTAAATACTGCAGGCACAAGAATTATGTTAATCCAGATATTTGAAGTTTTGTTACAGTATTGGAGCAAGTTGATAGTCTTCCTTTAATCGGTTGGATTGCTTAACTTTTGGCGCATAGACATCATTTTGTCATTAAAATATAAAGTTAGTTCTAAAACATTTCAATTATTTAAACCAAAAGTAAGTTCTATTGTTACATGTTAAAGTTTTAAAAGGTTAAGGAAGTGTCCCTTAATATCACGAATGAAAATTGCAACAAAGTGAATTTATTACAAAATTATTTATTTCTCTTCAAATATTTGCACGACCGATGTTAGTACAACATTGCCAAACATTGCGCGCCAATTAATTTTCTAGTCTCAAACAGTGTAACAATTTTGAAATCATAAAAAATGCCAGTGTGGCTTTAATACAACAATTATTAAGGAGTTAAAGGAACTGACGACAGGTAATTTCGCCAATACGCAAATGTGACATAATTAATAAAACGGACTTTAAAAAATGTTTGCAATATTTAGCTACTTACCTCTCGTAACAACAACAGAATTGTGCGCCGGACGGATGCCACTGCACGCCTTACCCATACACCGTAATTAACAATCTCCCTTATGCCTTACCCTTACCTTTATTTTATATTTTAACATTACTTTTGGCACTTTTTTCAATAAATCGATCACAGAACTCGATCGTTTACAAGTTGGACGAACATGTCAACTTGCATTACGCTGATAATTTTATCATAATTTACACTTAAAGAATCATGTCCTTATCAAGCAGTGAAATAGGAGACTTTACTTACATCAGTGGTAAAATACATGTCGACAAAGCTACAGGACGGAAGCTTATTTTAGTTTACGCGAATAAGAATGAATGTTCAGTTAAATTAAATAATAAACGGAATGAATATAGGAGGTACGAAACATATAATTATATACTTGATATGATTCCCTTAAATACTGCCTTTGGCATTACATTAATGTATCTACTAGTAACATTTAATATATTATGTAACACATTTTCCGCTACACAGTTTACTAGAACGTGTTTTGAATAAAAACCGTTTGCCTTCGGTGCGGCGAAATATATTAAATTAGTATTGGAAATTAATCGAATGTAGAATTTGTTCCAAATATTTTTTAAAACTATAATCACGTAAAAATGTAACGAAATGCACACAAAAAATCTTTCATAGTTCAACAAATAAAGATACAACGGATAAACAAACAATATTATTAATGTATGAAGATAAAGTTCCTGATAACGCAAATGGCAGAGAAAATTATTTGAATTAGACATAATAATACGTATATTATATGATTACATATTCCATAAAGGCTCCTAACTCTAACACCAAATACTTAACTTCATCAAAATTTCAATATCATTAAATGAATAATCACTCTTATCGTTACGTATTAATAATAAGATATTACACCAATAAACGATTGGTCGGTTTCGACTAGGGATGGATCGAATTGCAAATTTACCGATATCATAGAGACGTTTGTAAAAATATAACACTTTCCCAAATATAGTAAATTGTGCAGCATTTAAATAAACAAATTAAGCTTGGGTAGACTCGCTACACGATAAACGTAATATATCGCATATACCGCAATAATATCGGTATTAGAATCGGATGCATCCCTAACTTCGACCATAAAATACAGACGTCCTATAAGTGCTTACAGAATAATCATAGAGTACGCCTGTAAGATTCCTCTAATCTAGTGATAAAGTACCATTTTTCTATCACACAGGGATTGTTCAATACTACCATCAAAATTTTGTTTTACTCTATGTTTAAAAAACGAATTTACTAACTTGTTTTTTTCCATTGATATAAGACATTTTGTGTGATGACAATGAAAACTTTGCTACATTAGTAAATTACTAACAATATATATCTAAAACAGTTAATGATTACAATGACATTAGGTAATAAATTCGCTGAAACGTAATAGGAGATACAATATCTAAGGATTTATACAATTATTTTACAAAGTTTGAAGTGACTATAGGCTGGTGAGGTACACAGATTATATCGAGCGAGCCTCCATTCTGACACTCAAAATTATCATTCTTATCTTTCACGACTGCATTCCTAAGGGAGTCACAAGATAGGCCGCGAGCTAACCCGCTGGTAGATAAATATAAAAGTCACGCCAATAAAAATATTTTAAACTGGTCTTCCACGCTTTTCCCTTTCCTGTATTTCGGAGGTATTCTCTATAGACCAAACCTTTCTTATGTTCCGATTACCCTTATAAAGCTTTGTTTGTAGCAGAAGAAAAAATAAATAAATAAAAGTGTGAAACCCTTGAGTTATTAGCTTTTGTGACAGTGTTGTTGTAAAGTTAGTTATTTTGGATGTTCAATAAGACTTGAAAATTAGCTCAATTTTTCCACTACACATAATTAGTAGACCCTGATTTTTTTCTACTAGGTATTTTCGTATTGACAAGGATAAAGACACTACGGAAGTTCATACAAACTCAAATAATGACGTAACAAGTTTGAAAAAAAAAAAGATTTAATAGGCTCTTAGTTTGGTACAATGTTTTCTCCTGAATACCGTGTAAACTTTTTATCCCATATTTGATTTCAATAAACCATATTATCAATCCAAATTTTAACTAATATCATCATTTCGGATTCCTTTTTACCGTTAAAAATATAATGTTTATTTGACTAAATAATAATATACTCACAATGTATAAGATTTGTCAATATTTTTCACTAAAACCCAAAGCCGATAGTTACTATATATACCAAAAATACAATTTATTTTCTGCCATGACAATGCGTTAATAATTAGATAATGTAATAAATTAATTTATTATTAACACAATAATCAGTCAAGCACTAATTTGCTTCAATGATAGTTGGAAAACATTCAACTGAAACAATAGATTTTGTGTCCTTGACAATGAAACTCGATTTCACGGAGAAAAAGTTTGACTTTGGCAGAAAAGTAATTCGGTTATTATTAATACTTGCAATCACGCCACATTTTAGGAAAAATATTATTTTTGCAGCACTAAAAATTATTATATTTTTCTAGAATCTTTTCTGTCAATACAATCAGATCTATTCTGTCAATGCAATGCTATGCCAGGACAAATATATTGTTGAACCGGTTTTGCACAATCAAATATTCTTATCTAATCTGATGTCTTTTCCTAATAATATTATTTTAATCCAAATGTCAATCTTAAAAGATAGAAACGTAAAGTTAGGATTCGACACTTTAAGGCCTCTTAGGTTTCCCATTTAGACCGGTCAAACATTTGAGATAGGTAAAAATGTTTTTGACTGTTTTGCTCCATAGTGATTTTAGGAGGCTAATTTTGAGGACGGTCATGAAAATCATAAATGTTACACGGCTTGCACGTTATTGAAAAAGAGCTCTTAATTTTGATGCTAAATTTCAAAACATTAACAAACTTTTGCAGATTAACCGATACCAATGTAGGGTCATACATTCACATATTGAGGATACATTGTCCTAGCTCGGGCGCAATCCTTGGAAAACCTTACATAATTCATTTCTGTTTCATTTCACTTTTACATAAGGCTGGCTACACGTATAAATAGCTGCTCTGCCCTCCATTTCCGCATATATTTACAGTTGATAGAGCTCGATAGAGTCAGAGAGACGTCGCCGGAGGGAGGTGCGGCGAGGAGCGTCGCCCTCCCGGGCCGAGCATCATACTGGCGTGAAGGAGTCATCGATGGCGGTCTCCTCCTGGACCTGGCTGGACGGGCTGTAGTACTGTGGGAGAAAGGGTAGTTTTTTACGTATTCTAACTTTAAATCTATCCTAACTTCGTATCCTATGTTTTTAATTGAGTAGCAGATTAGCATAAAGGCCACGTGTAAAATAGTTCCTGTTGCCCAAAGACATCTGCCTCAAATGAACATCTTTCCTCGGCCAAATTTGGTGCAGCGGTGATACTTCCCGGTCGTAAAAGCATCAGTTAGGACAATGAGTCCTAGGGAAAGCGACAAACATGACAAAGTGAGGCTCACTGGTTCCTGTCACCACCTATCTACAGTAGGTTTTCAGAGCGAATTTAGAGGGCCCAGGGGGCTGTCACACAGCGGGCGTGGTAAGCTTCAGCTTTCTTGGTTTGGCTTTTAGCACCACATGGATGGTCACCAGTACGTAGAAATGCCCTAGAATATCTGTGTGTGTAACAGTTTTACAAATAACTATACTTACACCTGTGTAAGCTCCACCGTTCCATCCAAGGCGCTCCCGTTCGGTCGGTGTCAATCTCACAGCGGGCGGCTTGGGTTCTGGATTTCTGGGTTTTGCCTTCAGCACCGCTCGTAGGGTGAGGTTCGCTCTTGCAGCCTCCGCTCTCCCATGGATGAGGTACTCGAAGAGGGCTACGATCATGGCCAGCACCAGCCCAGCCACCAGTACGTAGAACAGTCCCGACAGGTGGTACAGATTCATCTCCTGGGCATGAGGAAACCGCTAAAACGAACACGGAGTAGATACAAATATAAGGTACTTTTTAAATAGTCTTCAATGTTCTATTTATTTCTGGGCACTGGTCTCCTACGGAATATAGAAGGATTAGGCTTTAGTCCTCCTCGCTAACCTAGTGCATATTAGTAGACTTAACAATCTTGATATACCTTTTAATACGTAGTAGTTACAAACAAACAGTAAGTGACATCTACTCAAAGGGAACTGATGTGATGACCAAAGCTATTTTTAAGCTTCCGAAAATCGCCTAAAATGGACACGATGTGACATCATTGGGAAGCTATAAAACATAGTATAGAGCCCCAGACTGTCATCTTTGGTTCCATTCCTGGCCGACAAAAAGATTAACTTGAATATTACCCTTGAAAAACGCTAGTGTGAAAAGGCTCATTAGTCATTACGCAACAATTTTTTTTTCTTGTTATACTCGTATAATATAACCTCAAATAAAGCCAAAAAGACTAAACTTTTAAATACATGGCCACAATTTGAGGTAAAGCACTTTATTCGCTATTTGTGGCAGAATGTTCATGTTACGAAGATTAAATTTAATGGCCTATTAATAAAGTTTATTCAAATTCCGCTGCCATAGTAACCTTAAGCGCAAACGGCTTAAATAATTATATCTGATGTTATATTACGACGTAATTCCGATACGTTACTTTGATTTTGTGGATAAAATAATTTTCGATTTAATTTGTGTCTGAGCTTTATTGTAAAGACACCAAACTCTGACGCTAAAGTTTCAGCTTTTTAGATGGGTCGACCGTTAGCCTTCGAAGTAGCAGAAATGCCGCACGGGATCTCGGTAATTGAGTATTTATCGCTCCTTCATGATTGTAACATTTGAACAATATGTTTCTTAATACTATGCAGGCTGATATTTAAGGAATGAATACTAAAAGTTATACAGAAGGAGGCCATGTCCACCGATCTACAATAGGTAGACTGGTGGTGACACTATGCAAAAAAATCAAATGCTTTCAAACCTTCAGAAACCATCACCACGCTTAGAAATGAAGACAATTATTGTTAATTTATTTTTATATTTGGTTTTTATTGCCTTTTAAATAATTAAAAACTTTGTCAATTGATTATACATAAATAATTTGTGACATCACGAATCAATTCTCATACAACAAATATGAGGATGTGTTTTCAATTATTGTCTTAAGAGGCCGTATACGAAATTTTGCCGATTTCGCTAATTTACCTGAACACATGAGATCTTGCAGTTAAATTACAGTATTTTCATAAGCTTCATTGTACAATATAACTGATCATTTCATTAATATCTAATACATTAGCCACTTTTTAGACACTTTTAGCTGGCGTCAACAATTATAATGCGAGATTTAGGTTACTTTAAAATATTTTTATGGCATTAAAAATATTTTCATTATTAATTTGTTTTTTTTTTCAGGAAACGGATTGATTGAAATGAACTGAAATGGAAACTGAAATTGTATTCATGTGTCGTAAATTTTATAAAATAAGATTATTCCAATTTGCCGAAAACAAATGCAATTTCTGGCCCCTTGCTTTCAAAATTCACTAAGTTGAATGTTTTTTTACTAATATTTTTTGTATGAGAGCGGCAAAAAGTGACTCATTTACTATGTATGCGATTTTTACAGCAATACATGGCATTTTTCCGATCTGTTTAGATTTTAAAAGACTAGATTGGCGAGCACGGAGTAGTAGACTGTGACCTAAATATTAACGATTACGAGAAGAGACCTGTGCCCAATAGTACGACATTAAAAAGGTTTTGGAAAAAATTGGGACACTAAGAATTATTTATGATGACAATCATGATGATGATGGCGATTTAATCACTCACCTCGGCGTTCCCACACTCGTTCCTAACGAACCATTTCGTGATCATCGCAGCAAGTTTTCCGTTGGATTTCAGAACTTGCAACGCAATATTAACGCCATCCCTAAAAACAGATCGTTATTTCCTTTGTTACGCAGTGCATGTTTGTAAGACAAACAAGTAAATTTTAAGTGTTATTAAAATCAAAATATCACGCCATTACAAATGGTATGTAAGTTTATACGGTACAGCAAAAGGATTACTAAAGTCCATGTCTGTTCGTTTGTTCTAGTCAAACATTGGGGGAACCGATTTTGACAGAACTTTCACTGGAAAATAGGTAATAAAGTATAATAGTAGTAGTTTACAAGAAAATCGAGTACCGTAAAAATATTAAAACCATAAAAACTCCCAAGTATAATATCAATTTCAATTGTAAAAAGTAAGTATATAAAAGACCGCAAAGCACAGTTATTTTAAAATAACAAGAAACACATAAGCAGCGCAAACCTAGCAAAATGCCTTGCCAATCGCTCAGATCAATATCACGCATGGCGCAAAACACAAGGTAGAGTCAGCAAAAAAAATGCACAGATTTTATTTTTATCACAAAACTAGTCTCTTGAGCTAGTAGATATAGTCTATGACACGAAGTCAGTTCGGCTGTAAATGTTGTGAGGCATGCACATGCACATAATTTTAGTGTGCGTAACCTCAAGAGTGCTCAGTGTCGAGTAACGTCAGCATGAAAAGTAGAAGAGTTGTCCGTAGTGAATTAATATTTTTTAAAGATTTTCTAACGTTTCAAATTTCTTTGCTAACGCTAAAAATTTAATATACGTCACTATTAGAACTGACTTCATAAAAGATAATATCTGTAGTGTGGGTTAAGATAGGGCGTCCAGTGCTAATATTAATTAAATCTCGTACCGTAGCTTAGATCCTTTGGTAAAGGCGACCGCATACTCCTGCAGTCCCGGCTTGTGGATGTTGATAATGACTTCACAGTTCCCGTTCGCCGTGTCCCCCATTTCGTCGATGAAGTATACGAACCCCTGACGCTCCACGGCCTGTTGGGGGATCAAAGGTCCAGGCCCATCAGGGGTATCCTACGTCAAAAAACGTTTTGGCTGTACAACCAATTGGTTTGACCAATTGGCGTATGAAAATAGTTCATGTTAATTCTAATATCTGTCTATTATACCTACCTCGGTTGGTGGTATCTTTAGGTATAGTAAAATTTAGCCTTGATTTTGCAATTAAAATTATATTTATAAATATATATAATATGGAATATTAAAATATATGTTTAAAGTTGGAAATAAGACTTTCTACAGGGTAAATTTAATATATATATATATATATGTATGTATATCGAATCGTGAGTGTAACTTAACATAATTATTTATATACGACATAACTCACGTGACATTTTTCCGGAACTAGGCCGACTAATTTAGTCCCTGTAGCTTCGGGATTAAGAATAGAGCCTGATCGTAAGAGGCGACGTAAAGGGGGCATCCGGGGATGCAGACGGTGAGAGTGTGAGCTTGATCCGTCCAGCCAGCAGCCCCGGGATGTATGCGTGGCCACACGCCGCCATAAACACCTGAAGGTGCAGGAGAGCACATCTGCTCTCCCGAAGATGGGCCCGTTCTGGGGCGCCGCATGTGGAGGACACCGGTGCGTTCCAATGGAGATCCCGGAGTCTTCACAAACGCAGAGGCAGGCCACCGAGGGGGTTTAAGTGCGGTCAAATCCCACATAACCCGGTATCCTCTCCCAAGGTGTCGGGTACCTTTTGAAGGTTTCCCCCCGATACCAAAAGAAAAAAAAAAAAAAAATAGGCCGACTAGTTTCGGATCTAAACGAGGTCCTCCTTCATGAGCGGTCGCGGTCGGTCGCTCGGCGGACGCGCCATCGACAGTCATCGACACAGAGAAAACAAATCGGGTTATTTAGAACTTCGTCGGCCTAGTTCCGGGAAAATGTCACGTAACAAAAACTTAAAAGATTCCTACTCAAATGACTGGATAAAGATACAAACGTCTTAACTATAAAGAGGAATTAAAATTTAAATAAGTTTTCATGTGTATATTTTAAATTTTGACAGAAGTTATATCACCGATAAGTATTAAGTAATTTTTACGATCGCTGTTTTTTGTTTTCTTACATACTTTATTAACGTTATTATAATCCCCTCGTATATGACTTGACATCTAAGACCTAATTAATATTTAAACAACCATTTTTTTTAACACAACCGACAATATATATATCAAAAAAATCGTTTGCAAAAATAATAAAAAAATCAAAAATGGAATCGAATAGACGTTACTCACTCGCGGACATCTAGCTGTCTTGATCATCTCATTGGCAGGGTAGTTGATCTCCGAGAGGATGAGAGAAGCCCCCAGGGATGCCGTGTACATGGCCACCACGAACCAAGTGAACAACCACCAGGAAAGGCTCACAATGCGACCTGACATCGACCTGAACAAAATAGTTGACCAGCTATAAGCGAGAAAATGTAAGCCGCAGACTTGAAACGAAATATTTGAGGTAACTCAAATATTTCGCAATATTTGAGGTAGAGTCAGATATTTCGCAGAGATATAATTCATTGAATAATAGTTTATGATTGGAGATAAATATGAATTAATCGAAAGTCAATTGGAAAAGTCATAGACACCAGGACTGCACTTCTGACTAGAGACTAGTTAGACCTGACTGAAAGTTATGTGCGTATTTATTGTAGCTTCACGATGAGGGAGAACTTTGTCATATTTCATTACATTTACGATATTTTATATAACCGTATGAAGCACGCATGGGGATGTCCCGGCGATTAGCGCAGAACGCAAGCGATCTATGCAACTAAGCCAAACGGGCGCGGTCGGGTGTGAGATGGGTGACCGCTAGTTGCAAAAATTGTATGTGCGTTTCCGTGCTCCCGAGGGCACGTTAAGCCGCCGGTCCCAGTTGTTGTCGATATATAACAGTCGTTATACCTTGTCGGAGGCCTTATGGGCGATTTGAAAACATCCGACAGCGGGTTGGCCACTAACCCGGATCTTCACCAACCCGCATTGGAGCAACGTGGTGGAGTAAGCTCCAAGCCTCCCCCAATAATGGGGAGAGACCCGTGCCCAGCAGTGGGACGTAAAAAGCGTTGCAGCAATATAACCGTATATGTCTGATGTACAATTTTGGAGAGTTTCATAAAGTTTTTTAAATTAATTTAGTTCAATTTCTCAATCATCATGTCCACCAACTCGCATTTAGACCAAGGTCTTTGACCTTGATTTCTCTTGTTACACGCAAACACCAAATTTTTTTGTAAACAGTCATCAATAAACGTTTTTTCATTTCATTTCTTGACCGATAGTAGACCAATGTCAGTACAAAAAAAAAACAAAATTAAAAAATGAATCAGTTATTCACATGTAGAAAGCTGATTTCCCATGCCTATTTGAATTTACGTCCTTTTCGTCCGTTGAGTCCTTTTGTCAACAAGAAAATGAAACAATTTTGTTAATTTATCATGACGATTGAAATTGTAAAAATTTGATCGTCTTAGAATAAGTACGTATAGAATGAGTGCCTTCTTACAAGCGCGCTGTCAAAATTGAAGCACTAAATAGATTCCTACAGCTGTCACATCTGACAAACAAAATATTTTCATTTTATTTTGACCAAATTAACTATAAAATACGACAAAATATTGAAAATAATGTGAAAATTTATTTTATTAGTTTTTTTTTGTTTTTATAAAACAAATTGGAAATGTTACCTTGGCGAGAGTTCATTTCCTTGCTGCAGAACTGAGCTGTAGATGTACCAAATGCAGTTCAAAAAGGTAAATTCGTTCACGACACGGGCCTGTAAAATGACACGATTTAGTACATATTTTACATAACACAATACAATTGGGTTTTGTTTAGAGATGTTTAAAAGCAGCATATTAGTGATAATACAATAAATAATTGATTGACTCAGATTTTTCACTTCCTTACAACAAAATGTTGCTGACCTAAACAATTCGATTGACAAAAGTAACATTTTCCTTAGCTACTCCCACATTTCACCAAAATAAGAATTTTGCTACTATTTTTAAAAGTTTATAAGTAGTTGTTACAGTTTGAGATGTCATCATACAATTTTATTCCAAATGAGATCCTACTTTTATACTTATAAGAACAAGTTTTATCCGTGTTAAGCCTTTATTCTATTCAATTACGAGTACCTACATCTCATTTGCAATCGATATAAGAAGTCCATGGGGTAAACATTGAAGTGATTTTCGGTAAATTCTATTAATTTTTATAGAGAACCTGACTTGTATCAAAAGCTTGACCAAAAATATTTTTATCATTTTCTAAATAACATAATTATGGTTTCATCGTGCTTGACAGTTTGACGTGACAGTTTTACCGTACTTGTCTGCTCTGTTTTCCGATTACTTTATTTACATCCGAGAATTAAACACTATATATATTGCGAGTATAAATATGAGAAATAATAAATAAAATAATTAATCTCACCTCCGGAACAGGTTCCTCGTCTCCCGGAGTCACCGCTCTTTCGGGTTCATTGACATTTAAAACTCTCCACTCCAAAGGAGAAAATCTTGAAACAAGCCATAGTACACTTGATACGATTACCGTGGCTACGGCGATGCAGAACTAGAAATAAATATATCGAGTCACTCACATTTTTCAGCGTCACGTACCTTAAAAAAGCAGCTATTAATGGTTCGCACTCTTATTTTTTTGTTATAACGAAGTAGTTCATGGACAATCTCAAGAAAGCTTGTGCCATGCCTGAAGTCGTATTCAGGGGTCCGGGCCCATGCTCCACCTGGGTGAAGCACGGGATGCGTAAGGATGTCCGTGCTCCAACTGATAAGATTCAGTTGCGCTTTCTACAAGGCTGCCGTCGCCTCATGTTGGTGTAGTCAGCAACGTATTTTTTTGAGGAAATACATTAGAATTCTTACACGGTAGATATAAGTGCAGCATAATAAACCATTACTCTTCCAGTCAAACTTTGCGTGTGCTGTGCTCTCTTTTACTTCCATCTGTCTATGTCTATTATGTACGAGTATGAGGTAAACGTTGTAGTTGTAGATTATCATACATATACTCGTGGAGGCAATATAATTGCGTCAAGGCAGAAATGGGTTCATCAGTGGTGATATACGATACTACTACTACGATACTACTTGATGATGGCCGCCGCATGTGAGTCTTGTCAGCAACCACATCATTTCACCGAGATACAAACCTTGTATTTCATATCTCGGCAAAAGGAGAGGCCCCTCTCCCACCAAGTGGACTGACGACCCGACGAAGTTAGCGGGAAATCGCTAGATTCAGATGGCGCAGGACCGGACGGAGTGGCGAACATTAGGGGAGGCCTATGTCCATCAGTGGACTTCAAAAGGCTGATAGATAGATTTCATATACAAGCATTCACGACAGAAATGGTTGCGATGGTAAAATGTCTTGACCAAACCATGTATGCTTCGTAATTTGTTAAGTTCCTCCAAAATGTTAATCCAATAAGATGTTATGCAATTAATGTTGAAGGAAGTGAACATTTCAGTCACGTATTTGATTCGGAAACGTATATTGCCTCCGAGCATAACTTTAGCGATTTAGCGGTAACTATGCGTCACAAGAGAACTTGAATATGCAATATGGCGGAATAATATGGTTTGGGTTTAATGAATTAAAATTAATGCTAAGTAGAAAGTGATATAAATATTTAATAACTAACCAAATATTTTAGGCGTAATAAAAATGTGCTATGCACCGATTGCTAATCGATAGTTATTATCACAAAACTTAGATGTAGTCTTGAGAACAATGAACTGAAAGAATTAGATTTGATCAAATGAAGGAATTAGATTTCGTTGATTTTACGATTTTATCGTTTAAATTATATATTTAGGTATTTATTTAGGTATCGGCATACATTCAAGTAATGGTAATGCCTATTATTCTGAACAAATTCTACCGAGTAAGTATGTCTGAGATTAATATTTATCAGTTATTCTATTCAGTCAATAAAACTATTTTTTCAAGTACCAATACAGTTCCATTAGTTCCATTACTAACATTTGCAACATCATCCGGTCCTGTACCCACTGAATCCAGCGGCTTCCCACCGTCTTCTTCAGGTCGTCAGCCCACTTTGTTGTAAGGTATTCTGTACTCTTATTACGGTTATTAATTAAATACTTCTTGATCTCTACAAAAATTATCTGTACATACCCAAATGTTCTTCGCGAACGGTGAAAAGAAAGCAAATGCATCCAAAAAGAAGTGGTAGGGTCTCTTCATTTTCTTGTCGATCGTGAGGAAGGGTTTACTGTAGTCTATTACTCTCTCTCGTTCCAGGGTGACCATTAAGGATGCAATCGCCATGTCGGCCTCCTGATAAAAAAATTTTTTTTGCAGGTGTATGATTTTGATGACTCTGAAAAAAGTTCTAGAATACTAAAATGTAAAACCAGGAACCTGATTTCTTCCTTCCGTTCGTCTGACAGTCAGTAAATCCTGGTGTCATGGCCTTTTTACTCAGAAAGAAGAAAAAATACCATTTCAACTCAGCGTACAGGTACCGTGTTGTAATAAATATAATTTTTTTTAATTGGAGTAGCAAGCAAGCATTAAATTGTAGCGACATTCCGCTACTCATCAAGAGATGGCACTACGGGAATTCCTGAATCAGGCTATCGAAGTTTTCTGAATATCCGACCATATATACAAGCTCCGAATTGAGTCACAGTTGGAGCGCGGCCACTCCCCGGGCATGATCACCTCGCCCGGCAGTAGAGTAAAGGGATACTAAAAAGTCACGTGGTCACGTCGTATGAGGTAGTCGCAGCAATGCATGGACACAATCTTAAGCAAGCCTGAGGCTTGCCTGCATACAACCACGCATATTCGCTGCTTCTTCAGAGATTGATAGTTGCCTCATATAAGTCTGTCCAGCAACCGAACCTACATCACGAAACACTGGGGAATACTGGTACTTCCCTGGTGGAACCATTATAGTTCAATCACCTTTACGTTACGTGTGGTGATACTCGTAAGTCTATGATCCTAATTATGTAGTCTGTGTTATAAGGTCTTCTGTCCTTGTCTTTGTCTCTCTCTCTCTCTCTCACCTCCTGTCAGCCATTAGTGCCATTACATAGAATATATTATGTATGAATATACCTTTACACCATACAACCTCACATGGGGGAGAAGTGGGATAAATATATTCAATTCAATTCAATTCAATTCAATTTATTTGCTAGAACATAGTGTACATACATAGGTCTTAATATAATAATCTTTCCTTATGTCCTACCCGTTCGGGTGTGCAAAATAATTATTTAAAATTTACAATATTTCAATTTCAATGTCAAAATCAATGTTAGATTAACAAAAATTATTTCAACCTAATATTACAATAATGATAAAATGTCAGCTAATATACATATTATTATTTTATTTCACATAATGTCAATACCAATAAAATTTAAGATGTCAAGAAAATTTATTCAAAATTACAATTAAAATATTCGCGAAGGCTATAAAAACTCCAGTCTATAAGCCAAGCCTGCAACTTTGATTTAAATACACGATCTGGAAGTTCTTTGAAAGAATCAGGTAATTTATTATATACTTGAATTATAGATATATGTGCGTTTCTTTTTAACATTTTTAACCTGCAGATTGGCGTATACAATTTGTATTTATTTAGTTTCCGTCTTGAACGATTATGAGTTTCCAAATCCAATCTAAAATAATCGGGATGTTCTCTGACAAATGTGCATGCTGCTTTTATGTACATACAAGTCAGAGTTAACACCTTAAGTTGTCTAAATAGGGGCTTGCAACTATCTATGGGACTTACTCCACATATCGCTCGAATTGCCTTTTTTTGGATTTTGAAGGCTTTGTCAAACTCGACGGAATTGCCCCACAATAAGAGTCCATACGATAAAGTAGACGACACATATCCGTGGTATACGCTAAGCGCTGCACTTTGGGACACTGTTAATCTTATACGTCTGATAGCAAATATAAATTTGGAAAGTTTGTCACACGTTTTTAGAATATGATCTTTCCACTTTAGGTTCTCATCGACTGTTATACCTAAATATTTATAATTCCTCACTAGTTCAATTTCGTTCTGCCCAAACATTATTTTCATATTCTTTTCATGTGACGTTAAAGAACAAAAATGCACAATTTTAGTTTTACTTAAATTTAATTTTAAATTATTGTCTGAGAGCCAATCCATAACGACAGTCAGAGTACTTTTTATATCGTTACGTAAATTTTCAATGGTGTTGCTTCTTACAATAACGGTTGTGTCATCAGCAAACAGGATAGTTTTGTGTTTTGTTATTTGTGGGAGATCATTTATGTATAAAATAAATAAAAAAGGGCCTAATATACTGCCTTGTGGCACTCCCAAAATAACTTGTTTTTCAGTAGATTTGCAAGTAATTTTTTTACCGTTTACTATTTTTGATACTTCAGTATATTGTTTTCTGTCGCGAAGGTAATTTTTAAGCCATTCGAGTGGCAGGCCGCATACGTGGCGTAATACATAACTTTCTAATTTATTAATTAAAATCTGATGATGAAGAAAATCGAATGCCCTGGTCATATCTAAGAATATTGCTGCTACATGCTTTTTATCATTAAGAGCATCACAGACTTCATTTACTAAGTTATAGCAGGCTAACGCTGTGGATTTGTTTTTCATAAAACCAAATTGCTCATTTTTGATTAAATTATGTTTTAAGGTATATGCACACAACCTTTTTAGCATTGCTCTCTCGAATATTTTTGATATTACAGGTATAAGAGCTACTGGCCTATAATTAGACATGTCCTGTGGATTGAGTTTTTTAAATAGAGGCTTAATGACTGATGTTTTAAGTGCTTTTGGGTAGTCACCTTGTTCGAATGAGCAGTTAACAATATGACACAATGGTATACTTAAAGAATCAACACACTTCTTCATGATCCTTGTACTAATAGAGAAATATAGATCTAAAAATCCGAAAAACTATAAAAGATCAAACTTTTGTGTCAACACAGTCAAAAGGCGATTTTTATTTAGATTTCGCCAGTTTTCTTGAAAAGAGTTCAAACCCAAAATCATCTTAAAATAACCAAAATGAATTCGCTTCAGTTATGACTTTATCATATTAAGAATTATAGTCAATACAGTTTCGTGCATCGTTTAATTGTTTCGAATCAAAAATATATAAAAACAACATCTAGGTACGATAAGTTACAAACAATAACACCCTTCCTTGTACGTTAAAGTAATTTCTACGGTTAATAAATATCAATTGCTCGGTCCCAGATGAAGCTGAAATTAAATTTGAGGTTGTTTACAATTTCAAATTAAATTCTCGAACATATTGCTGCTTGCGTAGCTCGGGATAAAGTGGTGGAATTTTTATTATCCCATAGCGTTTAAAGAAAATGTTTTCTTGAAAATGAAATAATATTATTGTCTGAGGCATTCGATATGAACTAAGACCGAATCTTCAATTTGCGAAATGTGTAAATTTAACAAAGCAAGATACGAATGTGAAATGATGAAACAATGTCAGGTGTTTATTTCATTATATGATATTATTTGGGAAAAACCAGAATGGGTCAACACTGACATTAACTAC
Organism: Pyrgus malvae; assembly: GCA_911387765.1. Taxonomy (NCBI): domain Eukaryota; kingdom Metazoa; phylum Arthropoda; class Insecta; order Lepidoptera; family Hesperiidae; genus Pyrgus; species Pyrgus malvae. Next base: position 8,601,118 of record OU426947.1, read on the forward strand.
ATACGAGTCATTATAATATGTCATTATAATGCTATACAAAAACAAAGTTTACTTCTTCAAACTGTTAAAGATAGTTGGCAAGTATTAATCTCCTGATATATCTTCACTAGAATGAGTGAAAGAAGGTATTAAAATATGCGTAGATATTATAATTTCTTACCTCTCTAATCAATTCTCCGACGGCGCCATCCCAGCCACCTTCAACATTCGGGTCCTCTAGACCATATAGACCATCATAGGATAGACGCATTTGACCTAAAACCATATAAATGATTAGCAAACATTCGCATCGAGAAATATTGGACAGTGTTATAAAAATTAGCTTTTTATTAACATGGTTTTAGTGAGATAAACTCTAATTCTATCGAAGTAAGATATCGATTACAGTTTAGAATGTGTTTATTGACTTAATCGGAAAAAATATCGACTGTAGTCGGGAATGAATGCAGTTTATTAAACCTAAAATCGATATCATGATTCTTTAGAACATGATTTTATAAATAAAATAAAAGGACGAAGCGTTGCTCGGATCAAAACAAATTATTTTCTTGGTTTAATTTCAAACGAAACACTCATTTGCTTATGAAAAAATCTCAAAAAATAAAAAAATAAAAGGCAATATAGTTTTTAATCAGGTTTGAACCCGGGTCTCTAGCTCCGCAGTCACCCCACGTTTCGGCCATTTCGGCCAAGGAAGTTTTAATTCAATGAACGAAATTTTTATACAGCTCTTTCAAATCGACATTGTTATCTCTTTGAACGTCGAATTGACGGAGGGGGTTTGACAGCGTTCTACGCCACAATATTATTAATAATCTCCAATAGATGTCAGAAATATTCGTACTTTACAGTGTACGTAAGTACATTATTCTTAGTCTAAGTTTACAGTTTATATTTGAGTTGATTATCGCAGTTTTTTTTTATAATTTAAGATTTCTAAAAATAAAACCTAGCTGGATCTATTTATTACCTCCAAACCAGGGTACTAAATTTCATCAAAATCTTTGGAGCCGTTTCCGAGATTCAAAAAATATATTTAGGTATAGTATATGTATAGGAATTGCTCGTTTAAAGGTATTAGATAAAACGTTTTCGTCAAAAAAGGGTTGTAACAAGTTAGGTCTCTACGAACGAATAGCTCCTCCGCAAGGTCACAGAAGCTGTATACCTAAAACTTCCGTCTTACTCATGAAGCAAGAACTTACATTTGATCTCCATCATATCACACAACTTTTCTGCAAGCTCAACGCAGAAGCCGCGATAGTTGAATGGTATGGCCATGCCGGGGACTTCAGTGTTGCTCATGACGTAGGGTGGCTCCTCCACGGTGGTGATGATGTAAGTCCTGTTCCGGTCGTACTCGCCGGGGAGCATCTTCGGCTTTTGAGGCACTATTGGATATAAGCCCTTGTAGTCGTACCAGAGGCCCATCTGTTTGAAGAAGTAATCAGTTAATAAACGAAAGAAAGCCAGTCTTACACGAGGCAACCGTCAGTTTTCGAAGTAGCATCGCAACGGCATATGACCATAGGTAAGACTCAATCTTGTCTGAGATTGTATGATGTCCATGGGCTGGGACCACTAAACACCATGTGGACTGCATGCTCGTTTCCTACTCATTCAAATTTTTTTTATTGACAGATAAATAAACCAGATATTTATACTTATATGATAAAGCTAAAAAGTTTATTTGTTTGAAAGCGCTAATTCCGGGAACGACTGGTTTGAATTGAAAATACTTGGACTATAACATATCACTATGTAATGCGGATTACAACTTTTAAGCGATTAAGCACGCATGGCCTGGCGGTTAGCGTAGAACGCAAACGATCTATGCAACTAAGCCAAAACGGGCGCGGTGGGGTGTGAGATGGGTGACCGCTAGTGGCAAAAAATTTCATGCGCGTTTCCGTGCTTCGGAGGGCACGTTAAGCCGTCGGTCCCGGTTGTTGTCGATAGATAACAGTCGTTAAACCTTGTCGGAGGCCTTATGGGCGGTTTGAAAACATCCGACAGCGGGTTGGCCACTAACCCGCATCTCCACCAACCCGCATTGGAGCAGCGTGGTGGAGTAAGCTCCAGACCTCCCCAATAATGAGCTGAACCCGTGCCCAGCAGTGGGACGCAAAAAGGGTTGCAGCCAATGCGGATAAAGCCGCGGGGCATATCTAGTCTAAAATAAACAATGAAGTAAATAATAATGTATAGATTGATGCTATAAAATTTGCTCATTAAGTCTTAAATTCTATTTTCACATCTATTTTTCTCGATCCACATAACTTAGTGCTATTCAAGTGCGCTACCGAGCTGCATACTTAGTAGTAGTTACAGCAATCTTAAACTGCTCTTCACTTTTTATAAAGTATTAAAGTATATCTAGACAAAGGCAACTTTACAGTTTTATTACAAAGAACATTGTGTTAAGAAAACCGATGGCTACCTTTGTAATTTTAATGAACTTTTCAGCATAATTTGCTCGATTTTTTCTCTAAAGACAACAAGCATTTTTTTCTAAATGCACCTCAAAAGTAGGTCAAGAAAATACTTACTCTTTTCAGGCTTCTGTTGTTATTTAGCTCCACTACCTGCAGTGTAAAATTGCGCCGGCGTCCCTTACTGTCGAAGGCAATATGACCGGTTATGCCCTGGAACTCTACCTGCAGCAAACAAAGAAGCATTTCTTGTTCTATACCTTTTTACCTTAAATTATAGATCGATTACTGAAAGATGGCGCGTGCAACACCTTGACATTTGCGGATGTATATTCAGCCACATATCAATGATATAATCGACATTACCTTGACAGGAACGGGTCTTAATTGAAAGATAAAAAGGGGATTTATAAATTTAATTTGCATATTTGATACGCGCGCTTATTAGAATAGAAATCGCCTTTGCTCTAGCAAACATTATTTTACCGCCCAGCTTGCGACACGCAGACGTGCGAATATCATCCCTACTAATATTGTAAATTCGAAAGTAACTGTGTCTGTCTGCTACTCTTTCCCGCTTAAACTACTGAACCAATTTTAATGAAATTTTGAACACATATACAGTGGACCTTGGGAAAGGATGAAAAGACATAGGATGGTTTTTATCCTACGGGAACCTATAAACCGGGTCCACGCGTTAAGTAAGTGCGGTTTCACACCAACCTATTTTTCGACGCGTTCGCGTTTGTTTTTGAAGCACGTGTAGCCACAAACGTCAAGATTTGTAATGGTACAAAAAATGGTATTATATGGTATGGTGGTTTTCCGAAACGACCATATACGCGCTGAAAAATACGCGGGTCTAAAATCGCACCAAGGGATTTGGTTACCTTTTTGAGTTGTAAAACCCTAATAACGGTTCATTTCGCAAATTAGGTCCATCATAGCGCATTAACAAGCGGTTAATAGCAAAATAATTAGCTCATCGCGCCAATAATTAGCCTCGTAATGAGTTCCACTAATTGACTAATGCATAAATCTGCGATTGGACATCTGACCTATATGTGGTGTTGATATAATTTCCAACATTATGACGTTATTTCATGTAAAGGAACAGAATAATATGTGAAATGATTTTTTCTTACATTGAGTATCGATTTACAAAGCGTTCTTCTTTTCAAATAGGCTAGTAAGCTAATACTCGTAGTTCTTTCTGATCTAAGTTAGTCTAGCGTGTTTGTATTGTGTTGTCTACGTAAAAAAAAGTAAAAAAAGTAAAAGTACTTTTTATTTGTTTTTTAATTTAGATTTCTTGAATCCTGGACGCGCCACAAATGGACAGGCGAATATCATGATCCAATAAGGGTGTTGTTTTCCTTTTTGAGGAGTGGAACCCCAATAATGGTTCGTAACGTAAATTAGGTCTATAATGGTGGCGCTATGGCGCGTTAACAAGCGGTTAATGGGAAATTAATTAGCTCATTGTGCCAATAATTAGCCTCGTAACGAGTTCCACTAATTGATTAATGCATAAATATTCATATGGACATCTGTATGTTCTATAGCTTTAATTATAATCTTGTGTTTTATTTGATTTTGATTATATTATATAAATATATAAAAATGAATCTCTATTTTCCGTGGTCACGGCATCACACGTGAACGGTTGGAAAGATTCCGCTAATTCTTTTTTGTTGTGTTTGTTATTGTCAGGGAAAGGCTTTTATGAATGAAAAAAAAAGAAAATTGCGCGGGAATAATAGAAAGTTTAACAATAATTAACCACCATATTTTCTAATGGTACACAACACTCGTGTTCTGTCATTAACCTATATCTAGGCATTTTTTACGATATAGGTTAGGATATTTTAACTTTATCCGATAACACTCAAAAGTACACCAATAAAATGAAAATAAAACAAGAGCACAACTTGTCCCTTCAGACTTCCCGCCAAAACTCTTAGCGCTTTGGACAATATAAACTTTTTTAATGTAACCTTATGGCGTTTGACATAACACTGACAGAATGTGTGCTACAAATATCGTCAGAGGATTTAAAAAACGGAATATCGTTTAAAACAGACGATTCGGTATACCAATTCGAATTCAATATTAATAGTTAAGACGAGACATCGTCTGTCGGGTCAGCTAGTTTAACATATATTTCACCGAAAATTTGTTTGAACGAGATCTAGTAAGTAGTTTACTTATTTAATATGTCATAAATCGTAAACTGTTTTACGGAACCCTCGGTCTTGAACGGAACTTGGCCGGTTTTTTATTTTTAAACGTTACATTACTTGGGTACCATGGACACATACAAAGACAGGAACACAAACACCCAGACCGAGAACAAAAATTTAAACACATCATTCAAATTTCTGTTTCGCCGGGAATCGAACCCGAGACAGTGCACGAGTGTTGTGTTCCATTAGTTGTGTGTAGATGTGCGCTGCAACGATTACTTATCACCACGAGGCATATATGTCTATTACTCAATTCAAATAAAAAGCATGGACGAATCGAAGGTTCCCCAATCTATACCAAAAAGTTTAATTAGTACTTTCCAAAACCGTTTTCAGCATTTCAGTAAGTTTCCACGATATTATATTGCCTCGAATTCAGTAACTAGCGCAGTCAGAGTTTAATCAATCGCAAAGAAGTTGAGTGGCTCACACGCTGCATTCGAGCCGCACATATCCAACACCTGCGGTCCTCGGTCATTCCTCTTAGTTTGGTTCTCACCCACATTCTATCTAACTTGCTAAAAGTGTTAACGGATTTAGGAAATTCTTAATGTACAAAAAATCTATTGAAAGAAGTTATTAATGTCTCATTCATTTATTTTGATTGTGTATTTTGCATGTCTTTAACAGACAGAACTTGGCAGATCCAGAATTTTGTAACCATTTTCCACCCTTGTTCGTATAAAGAAATTGACTTTGATTTCTTTAAAATATTATAAATATTAAATTATGACACCGCAACTTAACATTGGCAAAAAGCAGGAAGAACAAATGATTATCGCACTTTTTAATAGGGAAAAATAAAATTGTTGAAATATTAATAAAATTGAGATTTTTATCATAATCCTATCCCCGTCGAAGACAAATTCAAAAACACAAAAATAATACAAATTGGTCCAGCCGTTCTTCAGTTATAAATGGTGAAACTAACACGACTTTGTTTTACATATATAACTCATCTTAATATATATAATTCTTGTGTGAGTGTGTATGTCACTGAACTCCTCCTTAACGGCTGGACAGATTTTAATGAATTTTTTTGTGTGTATTCAAATGGATTCGAGGATGGTTTAGATTCACAATTTGGGCCACTGGAAATGTTTTTTAATTACTTTTTTACTTATTTAGTTTTCCCATATAAATTGTTCCTGCCTGTCAAACGTTTTGTATTTCGTGCCGTGTCGTTCTAAACTTTGACACAGTCAGAATAACTGGACAGTTCGTATGTCATTATTTGTTTTATATTTTTGTTTGATAGTAACATGAAGTCTCTTTAAGATAATAAGAAAACAAATCCTCTTTTATTACTTTTAAGGCAGGACAACGTCTGCGGGGTCCACTAGTGTATATATATATTTATTTATTGCCTTTTAAATTAAATATAATTTTGGCTTAAATCTAAGTGAGATGATGATAGGCCAACTCGAGTGATTAGCGCTAGCCTTAATAAGGTCAGTTTATTAATTGCCGGGCAGGAGCAGCCTGCAATTTCGCTCAATTTAAATGTGAGGGTGCTCCTGCTTATTGCCATGCTCAACGACAGGAAATCGATTCTGGGTAATTGTGCAGGGATAATTAAAAAGTGGCTTCGTGCGTCTATTGCGCTGACGTTTTGACTTACCCCAGTCGTACGCTTCATGCCGAAATAAGAACTATATTATTATACTTACCGATAAGTTTGTTTTATATCTACACTGTATTTAACTAAAATTATGCTTAGTTGATAAATTTTCACGACAAAATCGAATAAATGAGCAGGTATTAGTTTCCTGATTGGCTGGCTCGTACTGTTAAAATAATAATATAATAAAAAAGGCTTGAGTACCTTTAGAGGTAAAAAATAACTAAAAAGTAAAAAAATAAGAAGACAATGTATTTAACTGTAAAAAAAGCGTGGGGTGCATGGTGTCAATAGTATCTCAAAAAGCACCCCACTCTTTTTTTTACACTAAAATACATTTTCTTCTTATTTTTTACTTTATGGTTCGTATTTTCACAAAAGCGTGTATTTAATTTTTTTCATAATATTGCATTGTCATCGGCCGAGAGAAATTCATAATTTCTTAAAAGCATGATGTCTGCCAATCGGCACTTGGTTAGCGTGGTGGCCAATGGCCTGAATCCTACTCACTTGTCAGAGGATACCTGAACCCAGCACTGGGACATAGAAAGGTTCAAATAAATCCAGACATACCTAGAGTACGGTTATTAATCAATGCCAAGCCCCCACAAACCTAATTTAAAGAAGTTTTGCAATATAACAAAATAATCTTACTTTCTTTACAACTACAAGCAAGAAAAAGAAAGGTAATCGTATAAAGTCTAAAGTTCGTACACTTCCTTTTAAAGATCCAGTTGTACACCTGTGCCCTTTGTATTTCCGGTTCATTTAAATCTGGTCCCCGTTCTAACTTATTCGGACCCCGAGTAGGTATTGAAAATCGATACCATGTAATTGACTCACTGTGATTAAATTTACCCCAATTTTTCCCACAATCTTGATAGGTAATGTGAAAGTATATCAGATATTATTGCAAGTTTTTGGATGTGGTAGAACTATTATGGTTCGGCCGGGGAAGTACCACCGCTGCACCCATTTCTGCCGTGAACCAACTCTATTGTGTTTCGGTGGAAAGGTGCAGTTGCCGGCCACACATACTTACATGAGTCACTCACTAGATGTTGCTGAATGGCCACCCATCCTACTTTTGACCGCACTCGACATTGCTTAGCTTTGTTGACACCCATCCTCTTTATGACCGCACCTGGGTGGCCATTCAGCTAAGCAATGTCGGTTGCGGTCAAAAGTAGGATGGGTGGTCATTAACCAACATGTTGTGCAGTCATAAGAAGTATGGGTGTTAATAAAGCAAAGCAGTATCGAGTGCGGTCAAAGGTAGGATGGATGGCCATTAAGAAACATCTAGTGCGGTCAAAAGTAGGATGGGTGACTTAGGCAACATCTTACGCGGTCATAAAAAGGATGGGTGTCAACAAAGCTTAGCAATGCTGAGTGCTGTCAAAAGTAGGATGGGTGGATATTAAGCAACATCTTATACGGCCATAAGAAGGATAGGTGTTATTGAGGCAATGTCCTTGAAACACATTTTCACGATAATTATTTATATTCAAAAAATACCCAAACCGAATCAGAGCACCCCACTATCCACGTGGTCTTGTCTGTACTACCCCTAGAGTGTATATAAAAAGCCAGAGGCGCGGAGGGAGTGGTATTCCCGCAGCGCCGGAGATGTCACAAAGCCACTTGTTTTATTACATTATCCAAGCCTTGGAAGGTAGGACTTTCACTGGCAGGTAGCTTTTGTAATAAGGAGTGTCTGAAACTTATTTAAGACATTTTTATTTGAGAAAAAAAAACTAAAGTCCACGCGGACGAAGACACGGGCGGTCGCTAGTTAATATATGTACATATATGTAAAATTTTAATTATATATAAGTATTTAACCCCCAGTGTAGTGCAGCGATAAATACGTACTTAACACATTTAAAAAATAAAATAATATTTTAAAATAAAGTAAAAATGACGTTTCACATTCATATCCGCCACAGTAGGATAGGTAGTTATACTGTGTGTCGTGGGTGCCATGGATACACACAAAGACAGAAACACAAACCCAGACCGAGATTTTAAATTTTTCATTCAAAATTCTGCTTCGCCGGGAATCGATCCCAGGGACCCTCCAGCCGGCGGTCCGGCATGTTAACCATTATGCCACGCGGGTCGTCATTTCTTTGTCAGTGAGGCGCGCCGGGGGTTTGGACTCGGTTTCTTCGAGTCGGAGGCAGCAGGTTTTTACGCTCGGCCATCGCTGCTCGCATAAATTATTAGTTTAAATACGTACATTTATCTGTGTACAATAACGATAAAGAATGTTTGACCAAAATTCGATAGAATTGTTCAACACAAATTGGAACAACGACGCTACTTCCCTGGTATTCCCCATGAAATATTTACCAACTAACAAAGACCATGCCGGACTGCTAATCGAAGGGTCCCGGGTTCGATTCCCGGCGAAGCAGAAATTTAAATGATGAGTTAAAATTTCTGTTCTCGGCTTGGGTGTTTGTGTTTCTGTCTTTCTGTGTGTTTATGGTACCCACGACAAAGGGTATATATACTCTACTGTGAGGCTATAAGTGTGAAACGTTTTGTTTTTTTTTCTTAACTCAAAATACTCTGAAAACACAATAATGAGATTCACGGTATAAAAATATTCTGATAGCGCGAAGATTTCCATCGAATATTTACTTACAAGAAGACTGATTTATGATAATTTCTCAAATAAATATGACTACGGTTCACTTATTTTATTTTATTTAAACATATTAAACCATTTTCGTTGCGTTAATTAAATCAGTTTTCCAATTAGTTATGGTTATAATTATGAACGCAATGATCTTGTTTTCGGTTTTATTCAGTTAATTGGAGGGAATTTATTTGTTAAGCTGTTTATTTACCACACAATGGGATCTGTGGTCACGGCGGGCTGATGGCGCGGGTGTGTCATGCACGTTCGTAAGGTTCGTAATTTATTATTTATAAACTAGCGGCCGCCCCCGACTTCCTCCGCGTGGACTTTTATTTTAGTTTTTGGTTTCTTCTAAAATAAAAGTATCTGACAGTAAACGTACCATCGTACCGTCAAAAGCGGTCCATCTGTTTCAGAGATTAGACGGAACAAACAGAGACAGACAAACAAAAATTGTAAAAAATCTAACTTTGGTATAAGTACCGTATATATTATTATGAGTACATTCATATGCATGTAGTAAAGGCGGTTATTTTGACATTACAATTTTTTTTATAATAGGTATATTATAAATAGACACTCAATCGCATCGCGTTGATACATACAAACGAATTTGCGAAAACACTTATTTTCCATAGGTTTTTGGAGTTTTTGTTTAAAGTTCGTTCAAACCTAGTAAACAAACAACAAGGCCGCGACGCTACAATATAGTGTTCTTTAGTAACATACAGTATAAATCTATTTGTAAGATAATCACAACTCTTTATTATAACGGAACATTAACTATATTTGTTTGGCCTAACTTTATCGTATATTTTTTACAAATATCACGTGATGTTTTAAATATACTTTCAGCATACGGAATATTTAGGACCTTGAAAATATATGTTCAATACTTAATTATATGGTTACCCCTTATAATAAATAGGTAGACTTTAGCTTATCTTTCAAATCACAATGTCGCCAAAGACAAAAAAATAATTTTCCACTATAAATTAAAAAGACAACGAGCCCGTCTTTTTAGGTATTAACTCAAGCAAACTTTGAAAGGTGATGGTCATCATAATATAGAAGTGAAGTAAAAGTGAGTACCCACACTTTTCCATCCAAACATAATATACCTACGTAAATGTGCACGACAAAAATGGATGCAATGGTAGATTCCCTGACAAACCGTACAAGTTTTTGTTTATTCGCTATTTGATTTATTTGCGAACCAAAACAAATTTCACTTCAAAAATCTGTGTTGTTCCTTCCGTATATCTTTGCGCTATTATCCAACGTAACTCAATAGTACCTTATCCGATGTTTTGTTCATCCTTATAAGTAAAACATCGAGCCGTCCGTATCAATACAACCCCCTTATTTCGAACGTAATATAATTCTTCCGTATTTCATATTATAATCATTTCTCGTATCGAAAATATCAGCATTCGCTCGCATTCACGTAATATGAATTGGCATTCGCATAAGCAATAGGGAATTTAAATGAACCTAGGGAATACCACTTTTTACTGTAGGCGAAATTAAAATGTAGGCGAATACTTTCGCACCTGTTATATAAATGACTTCATTTGGTAGTGACGGAGGAGAAAAATTTGGGGTGAAAAATGTGACGTGAAATAAAATGCAAAACGCTTTGCTAATGAATGAGTGAGTTACGGCGCAGACATTTACTAAGAACGCCAGCGGGTGGATGTAGGTAATGTTTCTCCACGTGACTTTGCCTGGGCACTGATGAATAGCTTATTGGTGATGATAAAGCCGGACGGAGAAGTGATGATTAACGGATCTGATAGACTTTTTTCTGCTTTGTGCCACGGACATGACGGACACACATATAGACAGAAACAGGACAGGTCATCTCGAGCATCATTAACAGTTCTTATTTGCTGGAATCAAGGCCCGATCAAAGATTGGGGGTTCGGCAACTCTCAACGACATTGGAAGTCAGATATACGTGAACTGCCCAAAAGCTTACGTATTAAGGTATTGTTGATAGTCTCTGTAAGTAAGACCGCAGCATGTTTTAATATGCAAAGACCGAAAAAGAGTTTTTAAGGGGACATTTTAGAGCAGCTTTAAGAAATCTTAATATCGTAATTTTATTCTTTTTACTTTTTTAAAGAAATATTTAGCTTTATGTGTTTTTTTCGTTGTTTTTCTGTATGTATATACTTATTATCTACTATAGGGAATCCTGAGGCTAAGAGTATTTGGTGTTTTTGTTGGAAATACGTACTTTGTGCACCATTTTCGAACTCCGGTCTCCATAGTCGTAAGCGTGGAAGACGCCGGGAGGATTACATTCGTATGTGGTCTTGTTGAGCGCGGTAACGACCTTGGCGATTGCTTCGAAGTATTCAGGTCGTTTGAAGTACCAGCCGTTGATGACCTCGCAGACCAATACTACAATATCACGCAGTAGGGCTGCTGCAGCCTGCGAACAAAAGAGATATTAGTTGTACATACAATTTAAAACAATTTATGTAGGTATGCCTGAAGTGATGTCCATGCACAATGTGCCTTCTAGTTTTACAACTGATGTGTCAGTGTATGTCGGTGTCAGTGTTGACGGTGCATAGAAAATGACGTTGTTAATTGAAATTGACATATTTAGAAATGTATGCGTCTGTAGCGATGAAAGAATATTTATGAATGTGTGACAAAATTAAAATGTGTGCGTGTGGTCGTCGAATCGAAGCGAGGCGGTATGCCGACTCTACTGAAGGGTGAGTCAGTAACTTTGATGCTCTAAGGTTTGAGCAGAGTTTGTTACCAGTGTCGACTTACAGCGCTGTGACTATTTATTTTACCAAAGATTCAAGGTCACTCAGAGGGCTGTACTTGGTATTTCTCAAATGACGAAATCCGAAGCCGAACGATGATAACTGGCATATCTCTCAAAGTCTTCATGCTAAAGTGTAAATGGGCAGGCTATATTGATAAGAGAACCAACAAGCCATTTTCATATATCAAATGAATGACATTGAAAGCGCTAACATTTATTCGGCGAATAGTTTTATCCGGAAATGGAAAACTTGACACTAAATCTAATAGAGCTTGTAATCTATAAAACTAATAAAGTTACAAGTTCTAATACAAACGATCGCAAAAGCTAACTGATGTTGACGACAATTTCAAAGTTTGTAAGGACCTAACTGTCTAAGTCCAGAGCGCGGCCATATATCACGCGAGGTGTCGTTGCAAAAAAATAAATTGCCAGATGTAAGGATCACCTGGAAAATGTCTTTAGATATGGTCAAGCAAACAATACGCAAGCTTTTTATTAACACGCTTTTATTAGCTTGACCTGTATGTATGTATGTATGTATGTAACGGAATCTTTTAACTTCATTTTAATTTACTTCTAGGAGTCTGATTAACTTGAAAATTGGCACAGGGGTCAAGGGCCGATGACAATACAATAATTTCATAGTTTTATATTAAAGACCTAACTAGGATCATCAGGATAAAAAAATATACGAGGGGCGGCTGATAAGTTCGCGGCCTCAGGTACTTAATGAAACAAATATAAGTTTTATATTTTTAACACGCTAACATTAGCTTGACCTGTATGTATGTATGTATGTATGTATGTATGTATGCATGTATGTATGTATGTATGTCACGGAATCTTTTAACTTCATTTTCACCTACTTCGAAGCGTCTGATTAGTTAGTTTTTTAAACTACATTATTTATTCTCTATCAATGTTAAACCATATTATTTTAAGCTTTTTCTTTATTAATGTTAAACCTTATATATGTCTTATATTTTTTAAATTATTCAAATTCTGATATTGTTTTGTTAAAAATCTGACAAAAATGCTTCAGTCAAAGAAATAAAAAAAATCTATACCTAGTCAACCAATTCTATACCTAGAACTTGTAATCTATTAAACATAAAGTTACAAGTCCTAACAAAAACTACCGTAAAAGCTGCTGATGACACTTTCAAAGTTTATAAGGACCAAACTGTCGAAGTCCAGAGCGTGGCCATATATCACGCGAGGTATCGTTGCTAAAAATACAAATTGCCAGATGTAAGGACTTAAATATACGACCTTTGAACTTACGTACACTACTTTATGCTTTATTCGCTTTTTCATATTTTGTAGAGAAAAAAAGTCATACTCGTTTTGATGCTTTAAGAACGATGATTCATACGATTCATACACACAATTTAAATGTATACATAGTAGTTACTTATTATCGTATTGTGACTGTAAAAACACTATGAAAACGTGCTTTTCCTATGTTCTGTATAACATTATCTCTAACCTCTGTAATTATTAAGGACTTACAATAAAATAAATAAATAAATACCGCTCCACACTCATAGCTCCACAGAAGTATATATATACCCTGTGTCGTGGATACCATTGACACATACAAAGATAGGAACACAAACACCCAGACCGAGAACAGAAATTTAAACTCGTCATTCAAATTTCTGTTTCGCCGGGAATCGAACCCGGGACCATTCCATTGGCAGTTCGGCATGGTAACCATTCCGTCACGCGAGTCGTGTAAAAATACAACAAAGTATGTGGTTAAGAATATTGTAAGCAGTGGCGGCTAGTGACGTTTTTCGATGGGGGTTCACAAAAAAAACAAAAAAAAATTTTTACCACCCGTTGCCATCCAAGCAGATTCACCACCACTGTCGGTGTCAGTTGATAACCACAAGACACGGAAAATTAATTAATTTATTGCTTTCTTCACATCCACACAACCAAGGGTTTTAAATATTGTTCAGATTTAAAAACACGCGTAATTTAAAAGATTTAGTTTTCGTACAACATTATTGCTTTCAGTTCAAGGCGTATTTCGAAAGTTTTTTTCACACTGCTTACTAAAAGATACAAATGATAAAAGTTACACTGTATTGTTCCATTTTTAACACAAAATGTCGCGCATAAACTATTTCTTTAAATATTCATTTAAAAGAAAATCTACGAAATAACTGACTAAGACGACGACATGTTTGTTTGTATACATAAGAACGGCAACATCGCATAAGCAGATTGAGCCCACGGTTTGGAAACGTCGCGCGTGAGCGGCGCTCCAGATTAGGATAATTTCTCATACGAAATCTTTTGTTTCACGCGTCGGCCTGTGTCGATGTTTCTCTTTCGCACTCATTGAATACAGCGCTAGGAATCGTACTAAACTTCGTTTCATAGGAGCGCAATCGCTGGCGCTCCACTCGTTACAACCATAGATATAGGTAATAATTAATCATCATTCATTCATATCTATAGAAGAGAAAGTGTGTATGTATGTTCCTTATTGACTCCGAAACGGCTGGACCGATTTCAATGAAATTCTCGAAGAATCTTCAGATTGGTCCAACGAGTAATCCTGTAAAGTTTGGTTCACTTCTCTTTCTAACGCGGGTGAAACCGCGGGGCACAGCTAGTATAATATACTTTGTATAGGTATAGTATAATAGAATGAATGTAATGTAAGGATAGTAGGTATGTATTATGAAGGGACATAGATTGCTTATGTAATTTTCTTGGGAGTGCACTGCACCAGCGCTCTTTAGGACGAGCCGCCACTGATTGTAAGAGAAGAAGTCTACATGAAAATATTTTTATTACGACTTGGTTCAGGCAAATTTTCTTTAAAAACTGAAACGAGAACTGGCTGCCTGGCTGCAACCCTTTTTGCTTTCCACTGCTGGGCACGGGTCTCTCCCCATTATTGGGGAGGCCTGGAGCTTACTCTACCATGCTGCTGCAATGCGGGTTGGTGGAGATGGGGGTTAGTGGCCAACCCGCTGTCGGATGTTTTCAAACTTCCCTTAAGCCTTCGGCAAGGTTTAACGACTGTTATCTATCGACAACAACCGGGACCGACGCCTTAACGTGCCCTCCGAAGCACGGAAACGCGCATGAAATATTTGCCACTAGCGCTCACCCATCTCACACTTGACCGCGCCCGTTTGGCTTAGTTGCATAGATCGTTTGCGTTCTACGCTAACCGCCGGGCCATGCGCGCTTCGAACTTCAAAACGAGAATTACTTGTTGATAAACTCGTAAATTTAGTAATATTAGAAGATTTTACGTATTAGAAGGACGCAGCGCATAAAGAGATAGACAAAGAAAGTTTACTGTAATATGATGAGATTTTCTTCCCTTTACCTATATCTTTAATTTAAGTATAGAAAACAAACTCTAATAAAATGCCATAACAAATAATGCGTTTGAAGTGAATAATTCTTTAGCGGCGTTGTGCACTTTTTTGGGATGGGTAAAAAATGTAAACTCGCGTCAGGACACGTGGCCTGATCGAAAATTCGTAAGACAGAGCAGTGACAGCTGATGACGGCTCGGCTGTCTATACTTGTAAAATTCGTTTTTATCAAGTATTTAAACTAAGGAAATTGAACAAAGTGCATCTTAATGAAAAAAGTGACGAAGAAATAGTGAAAGAAAATAAGTGAGTACTTTATAAAATACTAGATGATAACCTACTGAAAATACTAGATGAAAAATAATACTGATAATAAAAGCAATTCGTGCGAAATTATTCCCTAACCATTCCAAAATATCAAAAATACACAACGATAATGTTCAAGTTTTCACTTCTCCCGGCACTACCGGAGTGCGATCCGTTGTTTTTGCAAATTAATGATATTATCAAGAAATTCTAAGAAGGAATTTAGAATGCTCAACAAAACCTCTCATAATCAGAAGGGGTTACCCTCGCTATCTGAATGTGAAATAAGAGATTCTTAATGATTCGGAGACGTGTTCCTGTAGATCGTTTACACTGGCAATTAATATTGTCGTCACGTAGATGCGTAATGAACTGTACCCAGTCTCTTGACCTCTGAATAACAGGCACCTATGAACTGGAGTGGTCTCTAATATTATTAAACCGAGGTATCCATTATTATCAGCGAGTTTCAATTTTTTTAGCCTTTTTAAACGTTTCACTGCATGAGTCTTCTATCATAGATAGTAAAGGATTGAGTCACATTCCTCCACGCTGACTAACTGTGATATTGTTACCGATTTCCAAAAGGAAGAGGTAATTATATTCGGCTGTATCTATTTTTTTAAATATATGTATGTATCACAGATTATTCCGCCGTTGGTGGACCGGTTTCCAAAATAAAAATTTTCACTACTTGGAATATGACACTTTTTCTTGCTAATGGTAATGAATCTTAAAACTATTTGGAATCGGGCCCTTTGTAAAATGGCGTACCTTTCGTTCTGAATGGACACTGATTCCAAGATATCATCATCAAAGTATCAATGCTAAGTACGAACAATTTTATTTTTTGCCGTTTGTAGTCGGCTTTATCTTTTTGTTAAAAACTTATTTAATATGTATGAAATGTTTTCGAGAAGCTACTCATGCTAAATGACAATGATTTACTTCCACCCTTAGAACATCACAGGTACTGACAGGTATGACACTTAGAGCATCACAGGTACTGACAGGTATGACAACGGGTGAATCAGTCAGTACCTTTGATGCTTTAAGCTTCCACATGCTTTCAAGACACGCAAGTGTTAACTTCATACACCACATTTTTTTGGCACAAGATGGTTTTCATTAACACGTTACACACTCATAGTCACTCAATAAGGTAATTAATACCCTGTGTCGTAGGCACCATGGACACATATAAAGACAATTATATATAATATGGAATTATGTATAAGTGCGTACACACACTCAACCATTAAAATCCAACTCTCCAGTTACAGGTCTGCTGGAAAAAAATTCTATAGGAATAAGCAGTACCTTTGTACTCTATTTCTGTTAATGTCCATTATCTACTATGTATCTGTGTACAAAAATTGTGAAATAAAATAAACAAGAACACAAACACCAAGACCCAGAACAGAAATTAAACTCATTATTCAAAATTCTGTTTCGCTGAGAAGCGAACCCCGGACCCCTCGAATGGCAGTTCGGCATGGTAACCATTGCGCTACGCGGGCCGTGTGATTAATTCATTGTTTTAATATTTATTGGGAAATTATTATCCTCATAACATTATTTTGAAACAGATACACTTATAAAAAAATTAAATTAAATTAGCAAACGATTATGAGACTATGTGATGTTAGTTGACATAATTTATCCATCTTTACCCATCCATTAACAAGATCGTCAAAAATAATTTTGTCGGCTATCGTATACATTACCAGAGCCTGATGGTGAATTGAAAAATATTTTAAAATGTCCTTAGAATGGCAATTTCCACCGAAAAACAAAATTTACGTCTCAACAGAAATATTTATTAATAGACGAGTTAACATTAGATAAAGTGTTCCGTGCTAAAACGTAAATACCCCACCATCTCCATCCTCGCTTTACGTTTCTTATAACATATTGTTAATGTTCAGCACAATCTTCGCGATAAGTCATTTCACATTACCGTCACGTAAACATGTAATGAACTACCCTTCTCCGTGACCTCTGCGAGCCAGACGCCTCACAGTGACTTATCTTAATCAAGTAATCGTTTAATCTTCTCACTCGAACTTTATTAAGACGATTCGCAAAAGTTAATTTTCTTTGTGTATGTTCCAAGAGTGTATTAAGTTTCTTTTTATTACGTGAGGATTTGCATCAATACTTTTTTTAGGGTTTCGTATCTCGAAAGGAAAGAAAGCTTATTGGATTACTTAGTTGTCCGTCTGTCTGTCTGTTAAGACCCTATTTTTCAGGAATGCATGGAGGTATCAGCTGTAATTTATATTAATTATTCAGGTCTACTGTTCCTTGAAGCTGTGAAATCAAACTTATAATCCAGCGCAATCAAAAGATACAGCTGTATATGCCACTTTTCCCAAATTTTCAACACTCATAAGGGAATCAAATCCTACGGGGTACTTCCCGTGAACTCAGAATCGTGTAATTTGGTACGAAGTAACGTCATAGCAAAGATAAATAAAAAAATTCGAAATCCGTAAATTTTTAGTTACATCATAATCGACTCGCACTTGGCCGGTTTTTATTTCATAGCGTCAGTTACATAATCGAGGAGGCCTGTAGTTTCACCATCACACTGCGACGCAGATTGCTGGCGATACCGAATAATAGTCAACCCTGTATCGGAAGTTTTAAACCAGCCTTTAGGCCTTTGAAAAGTGTTCATGACTGCCTAACTTGGCGTTCAAAGCAATAATCCAATATCCATCCAGAATCTGACTGCGACTGACATAGCTTAACTACGTAGCCATATAGTGTCTCGTATTTTTTTTTATTGTGGATAAGTTGTATACATTATATTGTGACTGTATCGAAAAGAAATAAAACAAATGAAACTACAAAGTAAAATATTTGAATGCCCATATTAAAGTGAACAAAGATTAATCATTTAATTTTTTTCTAGAGATGTGGTTGCTAAATTCAAGAGAAAAGTGTCTCCAATAAATAAATGTCCTTTCATTTCTGCAGAGAAATTCCTACTATTTACTAATAATACCCGATGTTCATTTAATTCGAGCTCGTTTTATACGGATAATACAAGCAATGAAGGAACCTAAATAATACGAGTATATTAGACTTAAATGTTTTAATAATTTAGAAATGTGTCTGCATATTTTTGCTTGTAATAGAATGGGACAAATATTTGTAAATGTAAGTATAAGTATCCAGAATGGTGTACACCGCTAAGCCTAAGAGACGCTCTGGAGGTAGATACTAGGCGTTGTACGTTTGTGTACGTTTAATTAATGGTCTCGGATGTTAACGAAATATACACGTTGAACATTGTTTGGAACTTTATGTGTGATTTCTAAGCTACCGATACTTAGACGTAGTGTGGTGGCTAATTGTCCAGCTGTGGACTTTTAAAGGCTGAGGGGTGGATGCATGGATAGGGAAAAAGCAATTTTGCAGATGACGACAGTGCAGGCGCGGTCGCAGATTTCAATTTTGGGGGATGAGGTCGCCAATAAATTTGGGGGGGGGGACTAAGAAATTTGGGGGAAGAGGTGTCCTAAATTGGCTTGTTTCGCCTTCCATCTACGCATCACTGATGGATTGGGTGGGGGGGGGGCATGTCCCCTGTGACCCCCCCCCCCTTGGAGCGCGTCTGCGACAGTGTGCAATAATGTAAAACTACAGGGTGTCTGGTGGCAGATTTATGTTTTTAAATTCGATTATTTCAAATAGTAATAAACGGTGCGGGGGGAGGGTGGTAGCGTTGGAATCAGTGATCGTGCGGATTTCTTAGTCACGATGTCAAAGTGGTCGAGTGAGCATCGCGCGTTCGCCATCGAGGCATTTTTCAAGAGTAACGATTCGTACGTAACAGCTCGTCGACGATTTTGTTCACACTTCGGTATTCGACGGAAAAGTGATGGACCGAGTGTGAATTTAATTCGTTCCTGGGTGCAGAGATTCCGCGCAACTGCTTCGGCTATGAACGCACCACAGCCAGGGCCCAGTCGATCTTCAAGGACCCCCGATAACATTGAATTGGTTGAAGAGAGTTTACGTGAAAATCCACGACTTTCGATACGGAAAAGGGCAGCCCAACTGGGACTTCCAAGAGCGATTATCCATGAAATTTTAAAAAAGGATCTAAAGTTCCATCCATACAAAATTCAAATCGTTCAAAAACTGAAAGAAGATGACTTTGTTTCACGCAAAAGATTTTGTGAAATGATGCTGGAGCGTTTTCGAACTCTAAATTCCATTTTTTGGAGCGACGAGGCTCATTTCCATTTAAACGGGCATGTTAACAAGCAAAACTGCCGGTACTGGTCTCCAAGATCCCATAACCCACAACTGAAACATCAAAAACCATTGCATTGCCCCAGGGTAACTGTTTGGTGTGCTTTATCCACGAATGGAATAATTGGACCATTTTTTTTCGAAAATGCTCGGGGCCAGGCGACAAATGTCAATAGTGAGAATTATCGACGCATGATTACCAATTTCTTTTTGCCGAACCTGCGAGCTCATCCATCGTTCTCATCACACACGTGGTTTCAACAGGATGGTGCGACCGCACACACGGCCAGAGCTTCGATGACTTTGCTTCGGGAAGTTTTCCCTAAAAAACTGATCAGCCGCTTTGGGGACATTCCGTGGCCACCGAGGTCCCCCGATTTAACCCCGATGGATTTTTTTTTATGGGGCTACCTCAAAGAAAGAGTTTACAGTAATAATCCCCAAACTCTTGCGAACTTGAAAGAAAACATTCGTCGAGAAATTAGCGTAATTGAAACAACTTTACTGCAGCGTGTGGCGCGGAACACGAGGCTCCGTTTGGAACAGTGTGTGCAATTCGACGGAAGACATTTAGATGACATAATCTTTAAAAAATGAAATCCGCACTATTATTCTGCCGTTCAACATTTTAATTACAACGATATGTCAAATAGTTTTTGTTTTATTTAATTTTGAAAACATAAATCTGCCACCAGACACCCTGTACTTACCGTGATTGATCGCTTGTGCCAGAAGGTTCGGAAGTTCTTCACGACGGGTCGCGAATCGTCCAGTAGCTTGAAGCCTGTCACGCGAACCGCACCCAATTCCTTGTCAGACCAATTTTCGTCCATTACCTGGTGAGGAAGAAGTGTTTAATGAATTCATTGTAATGGACGAAGAAAAATACATACAGCCGAACACAAAAACTTCCTCTCTTTAGAAGTCGATTAAAATAAAAGATGGAAATAGATTAAGTGTTCTAATATAATTCTTATAATATAATTTTCTAATATAAATCTAATATAATTAAGTGTTCTAGCGTGCTACAATTCAGTGTTGACAAAATTATGTAGGTATGCTACATAACTAACATAATAATTTCGTGAAAGATGTTTATTGATATCCAAAATCATGTCAGAAAAATAAACTAAATCATTGTGAATTCACTATGAATTAAATATCGTTTATTAAAAGTCTATAGAGTAGTAAGGATATTATTATATGATTTGTAGTATATTAGCTCAGCTGTTAGGAGGTACAAGCATAAGAATAAATAATAATTACATAGAACGGAATCTCCTTTGACCGGGTGGAAAACGCCGCTTTTTTTATACCTACTTCCCCCTTCACCTCGTTACGCCCCTCTGTCGCCCAGGCGTGTTGACAGGGTTGTCAACTGTTAATACTGCTTTTTTATAGATAATATAGGTAGCTAAAATATAAGTTTTCCTTTACTTAAAAATCATTATTTTAGTTTAGTATTACAAAGTATGAGAATTATAAATACTTACCTACACTATAAATACCTGCTCATGAATAATAAATTATTATGAGTACCATACCAAATGAAGCCATTTAAGTAAGTATTACTTACCTACATAGGTGTAAGTACTTACGTAGTGTAGGTTTAAAATAAACGAATCACATATTAAGTATAACGTGCATGCGCCAGTGCCGCGGCGCCGCAATCGCGAGGCAAAACAATCGAGAAAGGTTCAATGACCGATGGCGGGGGCTATTAAAAAATATTTTGGCGACATGTTAAAATGCTGTAGTTATCTAACATTTTTTTTATAATTGAGTGAAAGTGAAACAATTGGCTACACAAAAAGAACTGGTCACATCCTTTTGATAAATTAGGTACGGAAAAGGAATAATATTTAAAAAATATTACTTATCTCGCATCATCTTTGGGCAAACTAAAAAAACTTAAGTTTGGCATTGTTTTAGAATTGTTTGTACAACCAAACACACCACATTAACTTGGCGCCGTTATTGTAATTGACGCGCCCGTCCGAGACAGCCCGTCTTCAGTAGTCGGTGTAGCCGAAATTAAAGTGTAGGCTAATATCGTGACCTTGAGCCCGTTTTGAGCGGGAGTTTCCGTTCTACGTAGTATTATTTATTCTTATATTCTTATGGTACAAGCTTGATAATAGACAAAATATTTAGTAATAAATGGCTGCAACCCTTTTTGCGTCTCACTGCTGGACACGGGTCTTTCCCCATTATTTGGGAGGCGTGGAGCTTACTACACCATGCTGCTCCAATGCGGGTTGGTGGAAAACCGGGACCGACTGCTTAACGTGCCCTCCAAGCACGGAAACGCGCATGAATTTTTTTTGCCACTAGTGGTCACCCATCTCACACCTGACCGCGCCCGTTTGGCTTAGTTGCATAGATCGTTTGCGTTCTACGCTAACCGCCGGGCCATGCGCGCTTCTATCGCGCTATTCGTATTATATGTATAATGGACACAAAAAGCTACGCGACAATAATTTTTTGCTCGGGACAGTATTACACACACGAAACATTACGAAACGTGAAATAAAGCGGTGGATTTTAGACAAAAATCGTAAACGCCATTAATTTCACGGCGCTCACGAGTTTCATCGCAAGTCACAACACAACACAGACTTTAAGTTCAGAAAATACTGCCGCATTACTTAATTTTTTTGATATTACCTGCTTTTATATAATTAATGCAAATTTTGTACTGGAATTATAAAATATAATATTTTACTGCCTGCCAGCTTTTTTAAAATTGATGCAAATTTTGTACTGGAGTTATAAAATATAATATTTTACTGTATTCTTAGACATATTTTGAACATTATACAGTATGTCTCGAGCCTTCCTAAATAATAATTAATTGGGTTTTAATACCATAGGCTGACTTGGTGTAGACCAAATGCGATTCTTGTATCATGTTTTTATTATATTTTTCTAATTCATGTAAAAAAGGCATTAATTGTCATAATTCGCAACTTTTTACAATGCAACTCTGATATTAAACACTAATAAACTACGTGGATTTTTTTTGCTGTGAACAGTATTACGACGTGATAATATAGACG
The DNA here is from genome assembly GCA_911387765.1 of Pyrgus malvae. NCBI lineage: Eukaryota > Metazoa > Arthropoda > Insecta > Lepidoptera > Hesperiidae > Pyrgus > Pyrgus malvae. The sequence continues at coordinate 8,623,845 of OU426947.1, forward strand.
AAACATTACGAAACGTGAGTAAAGAGGCGGATTTTTGGACAAAAACCGTGTCCGCCATTAATTTCGCGGCATTCACGAGTTTTCATCGGAAGTCACGACACCGACTTTAATTTCAGAAAATACTGCCGCTTACTGATATGATATGTTGCTAGCAATTCTACGGTTTCTATGTATTATTATGATTTATGTAGTGGAGTATAAACAATAAGTCAATCATAATAAAACTATGTTTAGGTGAAATGTTAAAAACATGGCTGTATTTTTAAACTTCTTTTATTTTAAATTAAGGAGGTTTAGCTCCTAGGCTGGCCTGGTTGTCTTATGTGTTTTTATTTGCAGACTTACATTTCTTGTATATTTTTCTCATTCATTTAAAAAGGCATTAATTCTTTTTAATGTGCAACTTTTAACAATGAAACACGCTCTACGTTTAAGTTTAACAAGGTAAAGAATTATACCGAAACATTACGAAGAGCAGAATAAAGCGGTGAATTTCGGACAAAAACCATGAATGCCATTAATTCCGTGGCGCTTTCGAGTTTTCATCGGAAGTCACGCACCGGCCTGCAGGAATCCTGTTACATTACTTAATTTACTGATACATTATGTTGCCAGCAATTGTACAAAAATGTGAATTTCGTACAAAATTAAAAATATTTTTCTGCATTGTTAAAATAGGCACTAATAACAGATACTAAAGAAACGGATACTTTCCGCACCATTTACATATGAATATGAATGCCCTGCAAAACTAACGGGCGGGCGTATGTGAGATGGGTGACCGCTAGTGGCAAATCTCAAACATGTTTCTGTGCCTTGAAGGTCACGTTAAGCAGACGAGTTAGTATCGATACATGGCTGCAACCGTTTTTGCGTCCCACTGCTAGGCACGGGTCTTTCCCCATTATTGGGGAGGCCTGGAGCTTACTCTAGCACGATGCTCCAATTTGGGTTGGTGGAGATGCGACCGATGCGGGTTAGTGGCCAGCCCGCTGTCGGATGTTTTCAAACCGCCCATAAGGCCTCCGACAAGGTTTAACTACTGTTATCTATCGACAACAACCGGGAACGACGGCTTAACATGCCCTCCTATGCACGGAAATTTTCTGAAATTTTTTAGCCACTAGCGGTCACCCATCACACACCCGACCGCACACGTTTGGCTTAGTTGCATATATCGTTTGCGTAATATGCTAAACGCCGGGTAATGCGCTCTTCGTATCGATACATAGCGGTCGTTAAAGCTTGTTGGACAGGCGGGTGAAAAACATCCGGCAGCCGGTTGGTCACTAACCCACCTCTCCACCGACACGTACTGCAGTAGCATGGTCCAGGCTGCACACGTACCGTGGGGTACACGTACAGTGAAATGCAAAAATGTTTGCAGCCATTTTTAAATTTCTGCATCATTGGAATTAAACAAAATGTGGAATTAAACAGAAAATTGTGAAGTGGCGGATTTCGCACAAATTTTAACTGCTATTGAGTTCTAACTAGTTTTCATCCTAACACTTGATAAGTAAGTTTTTAATCCCTAGAAACAGAAACCCGTTTCGCCCTTCTATACCTATTAGTAAAGACCTTGGATTTTAATAGTTTGACTTGATTTTACTAGAGGCAAAGTTTCTATTATTAAAATTAAGTATCGTTAAAATACACTTTAACTTCGCTCTGCTTTTCTATGATGAATCACTAACAAAGTATTATATTTCTTTTTCAGTATACTTAATTTTTGAATACTAAAATTCATTATTCTTAAAACACTGCATTAAAATTGAAAAGTGACCACATATCTAGCTGGGTAAAACAAGCACGCTCTCAATATAAATTGGAGTACGGGAACTTAAAAAAAATGTCGTAATCGCAGAACACTAATATTGTAGTCTAGTTTTATTTTTATTACAAATGGAGGGAAATTGTACGGCGAATAACACCAGCGTTTCAACAGAAATCATCGTGACCACGACCGCTCTGTCAAGAGCGAAACGACGAAGAAGAAGTTTTATTTACTTGACACTAGTAATTTTCACAGATCATGTGATATTGTTCCTGAAAAATCAGTAAGTAAATCATAAGTATAACCTTAAAAAAAAACAACGGATTGCACTCCTGTAGTGGCGGCAGAAGTGAAAATTTAAATATTAACGTTGCGCATTTTTGATATTTTGGAATGTTTAGCGAATAATTTCGCACGAATTGCTTTTATTATCAGTATTATATTTCATCTAGTATTTTCAGTAGGTTTTCATCTAGTATTTTTAAAAAGTAGTCACCCACTTTCTTTCACTATTTCTTTGTTTCTTTTTTCATTAATAGATGCACTTTGTTCAATGTCCATATCTTAAATATTTTAAATACTTGATATAAACGAATTTTACAAGTATAGACATTTGAGTTGTTATGAGCTGTCACCCCTTCGTCTTAAGAATATTCGATGAGGCCACGTGTCCTGACGCGAGTTTAACATTTTTTACCCATCTCAAAAAAGTGCACAACGTCGCTAGAACTATTCACTTCAAAAAACTTACGATAGTAGTCAAGAAGTAGTGGTAGTTCCGTCGTCCAAGGCGCACGTCCCTCACGTGTTGGATCAGTATATCCCGACAGAGAGGCCCAGGAGCATCTAGTATGACCACTTTGTCCGACCAGCGGTCCTGCTGCTCGATCGCGGCTAAAAACTCGATAGCTTCGGCGGCTGTGATCACTTTCTTCACGTGGGCGATTCGAAAAGTCCTCCTTGGACTCACTTCTATCGTTTGGTAGATCTGCTGCAGACGGAGTAGACCTGTGAACAAAGTATTTATTTTAATATATTTATTTATTTATTTATTTATTTATTTATTGACACACCAACAGCGTTACATACAATAATTCGTAATTAAAATTATTTCTAAACATATATACTAGTATGCATGCCAGTTACAGGTGCGTACATCATTCACCGATATGACATATTAATGCTGTTCTTAATATATGATATACTAGCCTTCCGTCAGCGGCTTCGCCCGGTCCACGCGGGATTTTTTCGCGTTTTATAGGTTCCCCTAGGATAAAAACCAACCTATGTCCTTTCCCAAGGTCCACTCTGTCTGTGTTCCAAATTTCATTAAAATTGGTTCAGTAGTTTAAGCGGGAAAGCGTAGCAGATAGGCAGACAAACAGACATACAGACAGACAGAGTTACTTTCGAATTTATAAAATTAGTAGGGATTTTCAGTAGCATACGACCATATAGGTAAGTAAGTAAAAGTAAAAAAAAACATTAATTTGCTCTTACAAAAAAGTCTTATCTCAGAAGTACACAGCTTTGTATATGTCACCGGAAAATAACAAAAACCGCAAATTTATAAATTTTCTAGTAAATTTATAAACCTTCGTAGGATTCTAAACGAGATATAAATTGTATTATTTTACGCTCATATTTTCGCAAATTTATAAACTTACCGAACACACGCGTAAAATAATAAGTACCTAAGCAACCAAGCGCCATGTGCGCTCTGATTGGTTGAATATGTCACGTGTTCCTTCCTCTCCACCGCCACTGTTTGCCACGAAACATAAACAAACCGGTTGCTCGTGTTTTTGTGTGACTCACGATTTTTTAGGAAATTAAATTTTAAAATTTTTGGCAATAGGCCGGGTTTTATGTTTTGTGATTGCTTTTTCCTAAGTCTATGGACACAAGCATTGCCACTGTGAACATCGACCTATCAGAGAGCAGTGTGTTATTTGCCGATTTTAAAGAAGCGTATAATTAAAAGCTCTTCTGTGATTGGTCGAACCGTTTAGAATCTTACGAATGAATATCCGTTAGTTTATAAATTTACCACGAGACGTCGCAAATTGATAAATTTGCGAAAAAGTGCCCGTTAAATAATACAATTTATCTCTCGTTTAGAATCCTACGAAAGTTTATACATTTCCTAGGAAATTTATAAACTTGCGGATCTTATTATCTTCCGGTGACATATACTATAAGTTTCTGCCTAAGACCTGTCTTTGTAAGAGCCAGAAGTAGGTTTTAGAAAACCTGAGTTACAGGTCACCAGTGCCCCTCCGCGGACTGATAGGTGATATAACTTAATATTATTTTAAACATCTTTATGTTAAGTAGATAAATGTATTTGCCATATAGATCATACTAGTCTTCCGCCAGAGGCTTCACCCGCTTGGACCCGTTTGAAAGGTTTCCGTATGATAAAAACGATCCTATGACCTTTCCAAACGTCCACTCTATCCATGTTCTAAATTTCAATAAAATTGGTTCCGTAGTTTAAGCGGGAAAGCGTTGCAGACAGACAGACAGAGTTAATTTTTAATTTATAATATTAAATCATAGGTCATATAGGTCATATTATTATGATGTTAAGTTCTATAACAGCATGTGGATGAACATTAAACTTCAAGCAAGACTTGTATCAGGTCGTATGCAGGTTCACTGCCATTTCGGAGGCTAATGCCTCATGTCTGTCTGACCAGCAAACACACTTTTATACCGAAACACAATAGAATTGATTCACGGCAGACATGATACATGAGTTCCATATCCTGTATCCTTGTTATATCAAAATTCCTAAGCCTTCAAACACAGAAAGTGTAGGTATATACGTACATACGCCTACAGTAAAGTTTGTATAGCTATTTGGAATTCTTTGAAGAATAACATATTATTGAAAATAGGTAACTTCTGCTTGATAACGAATAAGTTTTATCTTAGAAGTTTTTATTTGATGCACTCGCTTGTTTCATATCTCTCTACATATGAAATTTGTAGACCGCGTACACGCTTCCAAAAATATGCGGTAACACACTTCTGGCATTGCATTCGATATCATCTACTTATCGGTAACTCCGCGAAGAACTTGTTTGAACAGGTGTACAAGTTTTACACGTGTTACTGGAACTTATGAGCGAGCCGTCCGTGATTTATTATGATGTATTTCCGTTATGGTTTAACTTACTGACCGAGATGGGTTGGTTAAGTTACTTAGCAAAACTATACGAATTCTTTTTTCACTGACCTTACGCTAAAATAATATTAAAATTAGTAAGTATTGGTTAAAAACAACAGACCTATAAGAAGTTATCTTACATCCTAAAGTCGACCACGAAATACTCATCACCATCACTATCGATCATCAATCCAAATCTCAACATCTCTCAACATTGCCTAGTTAAATTAATCGTTGCATCCGACACTAGCCGTAGGATTACGAGTATATGCGTTTCTAGCTTCATGAAAGTGAATCAACGAGATATTCATATAGTATTAGGAAAGGGTCCGCAACACATGAACAAATTAATTAACGAATTTCCTTCCATTACGATGTAATAATAGAGCCTTGAAGCACCAAATACGTGTACAATATGTTCTTGTATCAATATGTTTGGATACTGTTATTGTCTCTATTGAACACCCATGATCGTAGATAGTTCTGCCACACTGAGCTTGCCTCAATCTCAATATTAATCTGATTCAGCTACCATAATACCCAATATCCGGTAGTGCCGGCTCAAACTTGCGTGCCACTCTGCTAACTAACTAACTTGTACAGTAGTTTAATTTCATATCGCGTCTTCGCACTTGGAAAGTTCCCGGTTTGTACCGTTTCACTGGTTCTATTCATAACTTTGTTGATAATTGATTTGCAATGCCCACTAACGGATTATGGTTACGGCGTGTAAACTGAGGACTACTGCGGAATATGGCGTACAATTTGTTACTTTAGTTGGTCACATAGATGTTTCGTTTTATGTATGTCGTACATGATATATATATTTTTGCAATGAACACGAAGGAATATTTATAATCGCTACAATTAGATTTATTTGATAAAAAATAGAAAGGCCTAATAGGGCAATATAGGCTACAAGTTTTATTCGATGTTTCTTTATATTTAAGACCAATACCCAATATCATGTAAATATATTTCTAAAATTAGATTGCTAATATAATTTATAAAATGAGTAGGAGGTTAATAAGTTACTAAGGAAACACTAGGGTTGCTTTCTTACAGCTCTATTAAGTTTAATACATTTACGCACGTGTTACAAAAGTATGGGCAAATAAATTATTTAATTACTTATAATCACGATTTTACCAAAAGGAGTGCACCGCACACACACAGGATCCACTCTATTCAGTAGGCGCAGGACAGGGAGGAGTGGCGAACGTTAGGGGAGGCCTATGTCCAGCAGTGGTCTGTGGAAGGCTGATGGATGGATGAATCCCGATTTCATTTTTTTAGCAAAAAATAGTTATGTACTTTCAATATCAATGCCTTTAAACAATTTATAATATTGTTTATAAAGTCCTGTAGTAGATAGTAGAAGTAGTTTCTATTCTTCAAGACGTCCACAAATACTTGTAAATTATTGAAGGACGGCAAAAGTGGCCGATGCTTGTAATTCCCGAAGCATTTTCTAATGCAGGAGAGCGTTTCAAACAGATAGAAAATGTAAACACAGCTTATTGCCGTTAAAGAGCAAGTTTATTATGTTCGACCACTCAATCTTATAAATAGTTAATAACATTATTAATAAATGAAAATTAAACCATATCTAAATTTACTTTATGAAAAAAAAAATGAAAATTAAAAAGAGCAAGTTGCACAATAAATCAACGGTCGGCTATTATGGTTAAAGAGTGAAAATTGTTACTTACCCTTCATTTCATAGGTATTTCAATAGGTATTTTCGAAGGGAAGATGAAACAAACAATGATGAGTGATGAATTTACGAAATAAAAACGTAGGTACTACGTTATATTCCTTGAGACGTCATCAAACAACATGGATTTTATAGGTAATTTAACATTGCTTACTTAATACTACTACCTAATAAATACTTCAGAATCTTCGGGACGTCCAGAAGTACTCGTAGATTTCTGAAACTTGGCCAAAGTAGTTGAAGCTTGTAATTCCGCGAGCGCCCTCTATTATTATGCAGGAGAGCGTCACAAACAGATAGAAACTGTAAACACAGCTTATTGCCGTTGCAGAGCAAGTTGCAAAATAAGTCAACGGACGGCTATTATGGTTACAGAATGAAAATTGTTACTTACCCTTCATTTCATAGGTATTTCAATAGGTATTTTCGAAGGTAAGATGAAACAAACAAATGATGAGTGATGAATTTACGAAATGAAAACGTAGGTACTACTTTATATTCCTTGAGACCTCATCAAACAACATGGCTTTTATTGGTAATTCAACATTGCTTACTTACTACTACTACCTAATAAATACTTTAGAATCTTAAGGACGTCCAGAAGTACTCGTAGATTTTTGAAACTTGGCCAAAGTAGTTGAAGCTTGTAATTCCGTGAGCATCCTACTCCATTATGTAGGAGAGCGTCTCAAACAGATAGAAACTGTAAACACAGCTTATTGCCGTTGCAGAGCAAGTTGCAAAATAAGTCAACGGACGGCTATTATGGTTACAGAATGAAAATTGTTACTTACCCTTCATTTCATAGGTATTTCAATAGGTATTTTCGAAGGTAAGATGAAACAAACAAATGATGAGTGAAGAATGTACGAAATGAAAACGTAGGTACTACGTTATATTCCTTGATACGTCATCAAACAACATGGATTTTATTGGTAATTCAACCTTGCTTACTTACTACTATAGGTAATAGTAGTAAGTAGTAATAATAAATAATTTAGAATCTTCAGGACGTCCAGAAGTACTCTTAGATTTCTGAAACTTGGCCAAAGTAGTTGAAGCTTGTAATTCCGCGAGCGTCCTACTCCATTATGCAGGAGAGCGTCTTAAATAGATAGAAATTATAAACACTGTGTGGAGTACAGCAGTGCCGAAAAAATTACCTAGTAGGTTAAAGCCCGTAAGGTAATTAATACCCTGTGTCGTGGGTACCATGCCTATTTCGGTTTAAGGAGTTGAGAAGCTTTGGGCACATAAGAAACAGAAGAAGACTGGAACACTCTGGAACACCCAGACGAAGAACAGAAATTTAAATTCATCATTCAAATTTCTGTTTCGCCGGGAATCAAACCCGGGACCCCTCGATTGGTACTCCGGCATCGTAACTATTGTGCCATGCGGGTCGTCAAAAAAGGAAGCGGAATTTGATTAAATATGCCGAGTATTATCGCTTTCTGCTATTTATTTCGTGAATGCATTATTGTTGATATTATTTTTCGCTGGAGTTTGAACTGGATATCACCGCGGATTTTACTGCTCGACTATCGGAGCTCAATTGTTTATTTGTGTTACTTTAATTGGTAATGTTAACTAAACAGATTAAGTTAGGTAACTTTTATGTTATATAATATTAGTTGGTAAGTAAGTCGCTCCTCTGGATACCAAAAAGATTCAAACTTCCATTCAGCATCGCAATAATGCTAAAGCAAATGGTTTGCTTACAATGGGCAGTTTCTCACCCTTTCAAAAGTTGTAAAGCTACAGTCAAAAAGGTTTACATAATTATAGCTTAAGCATTAGATATAAATCGGATATGTGGCTTCAAAATGGTAGCATGGTCGCCTTCTGATGTTAAATTTATGAAAGTGTAATTGCTCATACGTTTAGCTTTAATGGACGACCTCTGCAAAACTCAATGTGTAGCAAGTTTATGATAACGAAGTCACAGCACTCAAAGTTGTTAGACCAATTGAAACATTGGACCAGCGCACACGTAGATACAACTTGAACTTAATAAAATTTTCATCGAATCCAAAAGCGTTATTTTAGTTTCTTTACAGGGCCTTTTTTAATTAAGCGTTATTTAAAAAACACTTACAGACCCACATATAGTCATCCCACATGGTAAAGATTGCCCTTGGAGTTCTCGTGGAAGACCACACACCACCTAGCTGAGGACAGTTCAACGAGACCTAAAAGAAGAAAGAAGTTGTAGCGCAAGATCGTACTAAATGAAATAAACGGACAAGGAAGGCATAACCCCACAATTGAATTCCTCGTATCGGGGGTACCATGGATACAAAGAAAGACAAACAACACCCAGAAGGAATAAATTTGTGATCCACCGAAAATCTAATCGAACCCCTCGATTAGTTATGGTATCCAGTGCGCAATAAGGAACCTGATACCGACGAATAATGATCTATTTAAAAGCTATGTTGTGGCTTTCATTTAATTCAGAGAATTCAGGATTTTTAAATCATAAGTAATTATTCCAAGAATCGCGGCTTCTGGGATGAAAGGTAAATAAAAAGTAAACATAGAAATTACATTTTTTACATATCCACTGTTCAGTAAAACACACATCACGTTAAAATATCATGAGACAGTACAAATGGGACCTTCGAAAACTTTTGGATACTTCACTAAAATTTTACTTCAACTTTATGCGGCTTGTATTTCTAAAGTGCCTAATTGATATGTCGGAAAATTATTCTGTAGTACCGACTACAAGTATCTATTCCTATTCTGTTGCAGAGTTCTGAAACTGACTTTGACAACTAAATAGCTTGTTAAACTACGCGTTGTGAAACTTCGATTTCGAATTCAGAACATTCCGATTGATAAAAAATAAAGCTATGCTTAAAATGGGAATAGGTAGATCTTTCATTCTTCCGATAAAAATGTTTGTTGAACAAATGCGCTGTCAACGTTACTCATATGACACATGAAAAGGATAGCGATTATATTAACTGACTATTACTATAATTGGATAACTATAGTCAGTTGACTTTAATTACTTCTAAATATATTTGAGTTCTATGATAGTTAACTCTAAAAATACCTCTACATCTTAGAATCATTACGTATAGAAGGAGTGTCTTCATACAAGCGCGCTATCAATATTGAAGCACTAAATATGTTCACACAGATGTCACATCTGACAAACAATATTTTTTTTTGACCAAATTAACTATAAAATACTACAAAATATTGAAAACTTGACTTGAAAGTGTTGTGACACAATTAACAGCACAAACCGTCTTTTTTTTTTCGGGAGACACGTTCGGCGTGCTTTAACCTTGAATACTACGGAGCGGCCCGGGGTTTGGTGTCATTATGGCACCAATGAACATGCTTCAATTTGGCCGCGCGAACTTGGTTTCTATAATGTGATTATTCTAAGTTCTACATATTTATTACCCAGTGTGTTACGTAAATTTTATATTTATACGTAGGTAAGGATGACATGTTATGCTCTTATATATTTCCAATTTTATCTTGTTATTTAAGTTTTTATGAACCCCTCGTTATTGTGATATTATTGTATAATTCATATTATGGCAATCCGTGTTGTTGGCAAATCCAGTAGTAATAATATTACCTACATAATACCATCAATATGTTCAAGATATCAAGATTTGTAAATTATAATTATTCAAGTCTATGGAATGGAATAAATAAATATCTTTGGACAATTCACACAAGACCATCAGATTCCAAACTATGCAATGTTGTATGTATGTACTTATGCAAGGTTGTATGGCAATCAGAAAGCTGATCAACATGGCTGCAACCCTTTTTGTGTCCCACTGCTGGGCACGGGTCTCTCCCCATTATAGGGGAAGCCTAGAGCATACTCTACCACGCTGCTCCAATGCGGGTTGGTGGAAATGCGGGTTAGTGGCCAACCCGCTGTCGGATGTTTTCAAACCGCCCATAAGGCCTCCGACAAGGTTTAACGACTGTTATCTATCGACAACAACCGGGACCGACGGCTTAACGTGCCCTCCGAAGCACGGAAACGCGCATGAATTTTTTTGCCACTAGCGGGCACCCATCTCACACCCGACCGCGCCCGTTTGGCTTAGTTGCATATATCGCTTGCGTTTTACGCTTACCGCTGGGCCATGCGCGCTTCTGTTAAAAGCTGATAAACATACTTATATGTATAATTCTAAATACAAACTTAAATATATAAATTGACATCCAGATACAGAACAAAATTCAAAACTCCTGGGTGGGAATCGAACCCAGTCGGCTCATCACCCACTATGCCACGGAGGCTGTCAAGCATAGGAATCATATAAATCATATTTATTACATTATCTACAGTTTAGCGAAAATCTTCATAACATTATAATATCTGAAGTTTTTGTGGCATTGTTTACTAAAATGTCGATATGTCGGAAAATATATCTACTTGACAAACCTCTTTTGTTTCTGAGGTCTGACTCTGAATTTGATAGCTGAATAGCTTGTTATAACTATGCGTTATTTGAGTTCGATTTGGAATCTATTTGAAAATGTTCTGAACTTTGTAATTGATGTACTTAAAATTATTACTAGGTTTTTACTAAAAATTTATAACATTACTAGAGGTCCCCGGCGGTTTCACCCGCGTTAGAAAGGGACAGTAAACTAACAATTTTATTTTAGTTATGGTTCACTATTTTGGCTATAATGGCTTACACATGACATATAGATATATACTGTGGCAGGCTTTTTTGTAAGACTATTTAATATAAAAATTTCCATAACTCTAGCGGTTTTGGCTGCGCACGCCAGAATAGCCCGCAGATGGTAGATTTTTTCCTGCTTACTTGACACTTATCATCATATTTTGAACAATGCACACAACATCTTTATAAATTGTAGCCTATGTGTTATTCTGATGTATAAACTATATTACTGTAAAGTTTCTTTAAAATCGATTCAGTAGTTTTTACGTGAAAGAGTAACAAACATCCATCCACTTACAAACTTTCGCGTTTATACTCTTAATATTAGTATGAAGTATGATGTAACTTGTATGTCTCGTCATGTCATTTTATGGGATTCTGGTTCTAGTGGACACAGATTTGACATGGGATTGAGAGGGATACAGGCCAAAGCATACCTTGCTGGCCAATTGCGCGTTAGTTGACATTTTTTTTTCTACCATTCTTATGTCCCACTGCTGGGCACAGGTCTCCTTCTCACAAGTGAGAGGGATTTAGGCCATCGTCCACCACGCTGGCCAAGTGCGAATTGGTGGACGTCATGCTTTTGAGAAATTATGAATTTCTCTCAGGCATGCACGGCGATGAAGAAAATCGTAATCAATTAATTATCACGATATTTTCCATCACCGTGGAGTAGCGATAAATGCGCACATTACAAATTTCTTTGTCAGAGGTGCGCGCAGAGGATTAGACCCCGGGATTGGTCGCGTAGAAGACCGTGGCTTTTACCACTCGGCCATCGTTGCTCAGTTAGTTGACATAATCAGAAGAAATTACACACAACAATAAATCACGAAGATTCATTTGCAGAGCGATCTTTTGTCATAATAATATATTGGAAATAGTGGAAGTAACAATATTCATAGATTGAACCGTGACGAAGAAGTTCTGAGATGAGGGTAGACGTGAGGCCAGTGAATGTGCTATGATTGATTTTTGTACCTTACAAAGGCTAAAGTATCACTACTTAAGATGTGTGCTATAGGGCAGTCAAGGCCCGGCGGCTAGCGTAGAACGCAATCTACACAGCTTAGCCAAACGGGCGCGGTCAGGTGTGAGATGGATGACCGGTAGCGTCAAATTTTCATGCGCATTTTCGTGGTTAGTATGGTACGTTAAGCTGTCGATCCTGGTTTTTATTGTTAAAGGCGTTAAACATTATCGGCGGCCTTATAGGTGGTTCGAAAACATTGAAGCAACCCGTATTGGAGCAAAATGGCTTACAGCCTAGTGCGTTCATGGATAAACATCTCATGCCTAAAAAAATCTATTCAAGATTGTGTTAAAACATTCAAAAGTTTCTCAGTTAGTATCTGTCTGTTCTGGCTAATCTATGAAACGGCTAGACAGCTTTTGACGGAACTTTCACTGGCAGGTAGCTGATGTAATAAGGAGTAACTTAGGCTACTTTTATTTTCCACGCGGACGAAGCCGCGGGTGGCTGCTAGTACTGAATAAAACATTATTTTCTGTGGTAAAACCTCCGTATATTCAAGCCGAGATTTTTGTACGACATAAGACAAGACATACTGTATGGTAATATATTCAGCCAAAGTAATAATAATGTAAATGGACTGCTTCTGCGTACACTACAACATAGCTTTATGTAAAGCGAAATTTGCATTATACTTTTTTAAACTGGTTTTCTTTTAGTAGTGCACGAATAATTACGGCACGACGTAGTACGCATTGAAAAATAAGTTGTGATATGCCTGATGAGATGAGATGCCTTTTTTATTTCGAGAGAATTTATGAAATGAAATGAAATATTCTTTATTCACTGTACGGTTCCTTTAGTGAACTACTGGGGATGTGCTAGAAAAAGAATCTGCTTCTATAGTGTTACTATTTTTTTTTGCAGTAAACAGTATAAGAAGCACGGTTAGCGTATAACTTAAGCAATCTATGCAGCAAACAGGCGCGGTCGGGTGTTAGAGGGGTGACCGCTAGTGACAAAAACTTCATGTGCATTTCTGTACTTTGAAGACGTCGGTCCCGGATTTAATCGAAATACCACAGTATTTAAGCTTTGTAGGAGGCCTTATAGGTTAGAAAACATCTCACAGTGGGTTTATTTATTATCAATTTACTTTTTTGTAAACATACAGTTTACAAGTTCGAACTTAATGCCTAGTGGAATTATCTGCCAGTTAACCCTTGAAGATGGCGATAAGTTGTGGTAGGCGGAACAAAACAGTAGACTGACCTAATTAATATACTTTAATATACTCATATTTATATAATACAAATATATACTTAATATATACAAATTTTTTTTCAACCGTTTTTATGTCCCACTGCTGGACACAGGTCTCTTCTCACAAGTGAGAGGGTTTAGGCCATAGTCCACCACGCTGGCCAAGTGCGAATTGGTGGACGTCATGCTTTCGAGAAATTATGAATTTCTCTCAGGCATGCACGGTGATGGAGAACATCGAAATCAATTAAATATCACGATATTTTCCATCACCGTGGAGCAACGATAAATGCGCACATTACAGGTTTCTTTGTCAGAGGTGCGCGCCGAGGAGCGCCTAGGATTTGAACTCGGGATCGGTCGCGTCGAAGTCCGCGGCTTTTTACCACTCAGCTATCGCTGCTCAATACTTAATAATATATACTAAATACAATAAATTCAATAATACGGTGACCATATTGTATCGGTATTCAACTGTTGACTACTAAACCGCATCTCCACAAACCTGCACGGTGTAGCGTAAGCCTAATAATGGGGAGAGACCCGTGCCCAGCTGTGGGAAGTAAAAAGGGTTACAGCCTTTATTTTGTTCAATGCAAACCAATTCACTTTCCTTAAAGTAATGAGTATATAGATATATATCATTAGGACTCGTTCGCAAACCCAAAGAGATATCGAGTTACCGTAAAGAAATATCCCCGACAATACCCATAAAGTAGTCTCACAGTACCTTCACTCATGTTGCTATCGTAAATTTCTTTTGTTGAAATTCTTGGCGTGTATAAGAATTGTCAGGCTCCTTAACCAGAGAGTGGTTGGAGATAAGTAGTATATTATAATGTTGACTTTTGGTTTTAGATAACAAACGATCGTATTAATTTGTATTTGGAAGCAAGTGTACAATCGCGTTTTTCGAAACGACCATACAGGCGCCGAAAAAAAGCTAGTTTGAAATCGTTCTTAAGGAGATTTCAAGTGTAACTTAAACATTGAGTTTGTGTATAAATTGAGACTAAAACTATCATTTGGAACTTAACAATGCAAGTAACGGTAATATAAGTGTTCTTGTGGCTGTGATTATGTACAGTTTGTGCACACCAGTCCTTCCAGAAAATATCACAACTTTGCATTATCGTAGGATAAAAACTATCCTATGTCCTTTCCTAAGGTCCACTCTATCTGTGTTTCAAATTTCATTAAAATCGGTTTAGCAGTTTAAGCGGGAAAGCGTAGCTGACAGACAGACAGAGTTACTTTCGAATTTATAATACTACTAGTCTTCCGCCATCGTCTTCGCCCGCGTGGACTCGTGTTATAGGTTCCCGTAGGATAAAAACCATCCTATGTCCTTTTACAAGGTCCGCTCTATCTGCGTTCCAAATTTCATTTAAATTGGTTCAGTAGTTTAAGCGGGAAAGCGTAGCAAACAGACAGACAAACGACGAATTTATAATATTTATAAAGTATGGAAGTATTTTTCGAATGGAAACCCAAACTGAAGTACTCTTTTGTATAAGATATAATCACAATCCATTATTTACGTGAAAAAACCCAATTCACATTGTAAAAGTAATGTGTATTTGGATAGATAGATAGACAACGTAATCATCAGTCCGCAAATCCAAGGATATATATGCGCAGTTCCCTTAACGAGAGTCGCCGTAAAGAAACATTTCTCCGACAATGCCCATACAGTCAGCTTACCTTCACTCCTGTAGTTAGGTACCGTAAATTTCTTTTGTTAGAATACTCGGGATTTTCAAGGATTTGCGCAAGTCGGTAATAGAAATAAGTAGAATATTACATTATTGACTTTCTGATGCGTATAATTTTTATCCTCTGAATTATTATATTTGAGATTCGCCTTTTAAATTGTTTCCGCTAGCTAGTAAACAATAGCCTCCGCTATTAAGTAGGTGGTTTAGGTATAAGTGATACCTGGATAGTAAGGCTGGCAAGTGGCAGGAGCTGCTGGATGGACTCGACGGAGACCCCTGGGGACGGCCTTACAAGATGGTGTTGGGTAAGCTGCGTCCATGGGTGCCCCCACTAACGGAGACCCTGGACCCCGTCTTCGTTGATACAGTGTTGGGCACGCTGTTCCCCGGATTCTCAGGAGGCCCCAGCGACTCTACGCAGCCGCCGAGTCATGCAGACTGGGCAGTTGAGCTGGCCGTCACGGAAGCGGAGTTGGAGTGCGCAGTCAAGCGCCTGGCCGAACGCAATAAAGCTCCGGGTCCCGACGGAATCCCCGGACGGGCCTGGGTACTGGCGCTGACGGTTCTAAGCGCGAGACTGCAGCGTCTTTTCACCAACTGCCTCTGTTTCGGCCGGTTCCCCGCGGTGTGGAAGTCCGCCAAACTGGTGCTACTACACAAAGTGGGGAGACTGGAGGACTCGCCAGGGGCATATAGGCCCATATGTCTGTTGAACAAGGCGGGCAAGCTCTTCGAGCGTATTTTGGCCGCCCGTCTCAACAAACACCTGTCAAATAGCGGCCCGGACCTTTCCGACAGTCAGTTCGGCTTCAGACGGAAGCGCTCGAAACTGGATGCCATCCTTAGGGTTCGAGCGCTCACTGAGCAGGCCGTCTCCCAGGGCAGAGTTGTCTTGGCAATTAGCCTTGACATCGTCAACGCGTTTAACTCTCTGCCCTGGGACGCGATAAGGGCAGCACTCGACTACCATCGAGTGCCCACATACCTACAACACGTGCTGGCTGATTATCTGTCGAACAGGTCAATTTGCTACTCTGGCCGCTACGGAACCGTACAGACGAGGGATATGGTGTGCGGAGTGCCACAGGGCTCGGTCTTGGGTCTGTGGAACCTCGCATACGATGCGGTGCTGCGGACGTCGCTTCCACCAGGTGTGAGCGTCGTCTGCTACGCCGATGACACCCTCATCCTTACCGAGGGCGAGTCCTTTGAGAGGACTGGCAGGCTTGCCGAATTAGGATTGGCCAGTATTGTGGGAAAAATCCGCGGGCTAGGGCTTAGGATAGCGCCTGAGAAGACCGAGGCGCTATGGTTCCACGGCCTCAAACGGCGTGAGGAACCCCCTAGCGTGTCAGTACGAGTAGGTGACGCAGATATACAGCCGGGCCGGTACATGCGATACCTTGGGCTGGTGCTCGACAGCCGCTGGAGCTTCGACGAGCACTTCAATCGTCTCGTCCCCCGGATTCACAAAGTTGCAGATGCTATGCATAGACTGCTGCCGAATCTTGGGGCACCAAGGGAAGGAGTCCGCCGCCTCTACGCAGGGGTCGTGCGCTCTATCGCACTCTACGGCGCGCCCGTATGGTCGCATAGGCTATCGAGCAGCCGGCGCCGTGCGGCGAAACTGAACGCCGCGCAGCGCAAGATTGCGATTAGAGTCGCACGAGGATATCGGACGATATCGTATGAGGCGGCCAATGTCTTGGCACGGTTTCCGCCCCTAGACATCCTGGTGGATATGGACGCAGAGGTCTTCAATAAGATCCGTGTCCTCCGCCAGGGGGCTGAACCTTCTAACGAGACGATCGTTGAGCTTCGTCGGAGAGCTAGATGGCGAGCTCTGACGATGAAGGTACAGGAGAGCACATCTAACCTCCGAAGATGGGCCCATTCTGGGCTCCGCGCGTGGAGAACACCGGTGCGTTCCTTAGGAGATCCCGGAGTCCTCCCCAAGCGCAGAGGCAGGCCACCGAGGGGGTTTTAGTGCGGTCAAATCCCACATAACCCGGTATCCTCTGAAAAAGGTATAAGTGATACCTAACCGCTACATTTATGTATCGTGTGTGTCGCCAATTAACAAGGGACGCCGTGAAGAAACATTTTTCATACAATGCCCTTACATTTCGCATACCTACATGCCCCCTGTCGTGCAGTTTCTAAACTTTTTCTGTTCAAATACTGTAGGTATATGAAAGTTGGCATAGTGGGAAAAAGGTGTAACGTTACACATATCATTTTCAAGTAGCATTCTTGTAAATATAAGTTCTCTATCAGGATAAGAATTTAGGTATCTTGTTTGTGGCGAAGATGTTGCGCCATTTTTTTTAATCTTGTAGCAAGCGAGAACGCAGGCCACTCGGCGTTTATTTATTTATTTACACACATCACACTTCACATCTAGATATAGTTTAGTTACTACTAAACTATATCTAGATACTTCTGTAGCCTAAGATGTCTATACGCAACCTTTTTTTCTTCTTCTTTTCAGCTTTTTGTAGTCCACTGCTGGACGTCCCCTAACGTTCGCCACTCCTTCCGGTCCTGCGCTTCTGAATCCAGCGGCTTCCCGCTGTCTTCTTTAGGTCATCAGTCCACCTGGTTGGAGGGCGGCCTATACTCCTTATGCCGAGATGTGGTCGCCACTCCAGAACCTCTCTTCCCCATAGGTTGTCGGTTCTTCTAACTATATGGCCTGTACATTGCCACTTCAGCTTACAAATTTTGAGAGCAATGTCGGTAACTACGGATTTCATCGTTGCGAATTCTATCGGGTAGAGAAATACCAAGCATAGGCCTCTCCATCGCGCGCTGTGCGACCTTGAGCCTATGGAATAGGCCAACTGTAAAAGACCACGTCTCAGTGCCGTAGGTCATCACTGGCAACACACACTGCTCGAAAACTTTCGACTTCAGGTACTGGGGGATTCTGGACAAGAAGACACTTTGTTATTTCCCGAAGCGTTCGAACGCTGCCCAAGCTGCCTCAAGCAAGTCTAATTCTTGAGTGAGGTCGTATGCAGTCGCGCTTTACTCTGAAAACGGATGGTCGTCGTATGTACGGGTAAGTTGGATCGAAACGCAATAGAATTGCTTCACAATTGTGGTACTTCTCCGAGCGAAATTTATTATTTTTTCAGTGCGTATATATTTCAGTTTCAGGGCACGTTGAGCCGTCGGTCCCGGTTGTTGTCGACAGATAACACAGTCGTTAAACCTTGTCGGAGGCCCAATGGGCGGTTTGAAAACATCAGACAGCGGGTTGGCCACTAACCCGAATCTACACCAACCCGCATTGGAGCAGCGTGGTGGATTAAGCTCCAAGCCTCCCCGATAATTGGGAGAGACACGTGCCCAGTAGTGGGAGGAAAAAAGGCAGCCATATACCCACACACACAACTTTAGTATTTTATTATTTGCTTTTATTTGCTCAAATACATGAAAAGTCTACATACCAACCCTAACGCGTCCATCGTGGTAGACTATGACTTAAAGCCTTCAATTCTGAGAGTACATGGGCTGCTTTACTTTTCATTTTTTGGACCTCTGGAATTTACTCCACCACGCTGCTCCAATGCAAATTGGTGGAGATGCGGGTTAGGGGCCAAACCGTTGTCAGTTGTCTTGAAATCGTTCATAAAAGTGGCGGATCTAGGAATCCAGTTTGTGGGGGCTTGATTTTGAAAAAAAATGTCAACGGAAGGGGGCGAGGTGGCTGATGCATGACGTAGGACCGCGCCTGTTTTGGAGGCGGGCTTGTAGTTAGGAGAAATTTGAGGTTTGTCAAGGATGTACCCGAATGGTTTTGAAGGTGGCTTGAGCCCCTAGATCCGATGGACCGCCATTGGATCCGCTAGTGGCCCATTAGGCCTCCTACAAGGTTTAACGACTGTTAATTATCGATAACAATCAGGACCGACGGCTTAACGCACCTCTCAAGCGCGGAAACGCGCATAAATATATTTTTCACCCATCTCACACCCGACTGCGTTCTTTTGGCTTAGTTGTTGTGTGTCTAGTGGTCTTAGTCTTGTGTTCTACGCTAGCCAGGCAGACGTGTGAGAGCGTTTACAAGGGTTATAAAATATGATAATAGTCATTTTACAGATGCGGGAAGGTAGAAAGCAATAACGGTGCTACTCCTGTTATAATATTCAAACATTCAATATGGACGGCGTCTAATGAATTTATTAACCAAGATTACGGTTTTCGAGTTAATTTATTACCGCGTTCTGCTAAGTCCCGTCCCCTGTAATTGTACGGTGGGCTTCCGCTTGATATATTTTGTTCTATCTAGATTTCCTGGTTCCAATTACGTTTAGGAATCGATTTGAATTCGATTACAGCTGCAATTGCAATAGGCCGATTAGAGTTATGGCTCCATACGGACTATAGGGTAAACGTCCGTGCTATCGTCAGTTATTGTCAGTGATCGGGACACTCATCGGTCATAGAATAAGTGGGTACCCCCAGCACGAGGGTTTCAGGTTCATATCCTGGTGCGTATATCTGACTAAAAATTGTTATTCGCATTTTTATTGTTGCTCCACGGTTATGAAAAGCAAAAGCACTAAATGTAAATAGATAAAATATTTTTTAATATAGTTGCTCAAAAAGTGACGTATTGCAGGGACGTATAGCGTGCGGGAAGGGGGCTATTACACACTCGTGCTTTTTCTCTACCTTTTCCGGACTCGTGCATTCTCTTTCCCAACTGTCAAAATAATGTCTATTAAAAAGAAAAAAAAACCAACCACGATGTTTTAGAAGTTTTTATGATTCATGCAAATATTTCTAAAAAGAAACTACTAATTTGTTTCAATATCAGATTTAATGATTTGATTCAATGAGTTAGGTTAGGTTTCATTTCATTTCATCTCATTAACATTTTCATTTCATATCAATAAAAAAAATCTACTGAAGACTTGGCTGTATGGGCATAGTTCCCTTTGCCTATCCAGGTGAAGAAAACAAAAAATAAAAACTCTGCATATAGGTATTCTTTTACGGTTGGCGCCATTTTTCAAAAATGTTATTTGCGAGTTTTTATTATTTTAGTAAATTGCTTCACTTTTTCACAACTGTATTAAAAATAGTCGTTCAGTACACTTGCAGAACCGTCATTGGAAGGAGTTCTGACTGTCAACCCTCACCTTCGGCTGCGCCTCGGCTCGGGTAGACATTTGTCACTCCTTGCAATGACAGCCTTTCCGCACTTGTAATGAAATATACTATTCCATCACCATGCCTGAGAACCTTTTTTTTCTACCAGCCCGCAATTGCCCAGAGTGGGTGGATTATGGTATTATTCAATTATAGATATATAAGACGTCAAATAGGTTTGAAAGATTTTTTTAAAAATCAGTCTTAAAAATTCTGATTTGGGTTTCTTGAATCACGAAATATTAGAAGTGTGCCCATTTCATTTGAGATAACATTTAATTTCTTAATTTGAAAGCGTGGGGTGAATTTCATCGACGTATTATTACCACCCGGGCTCGTAGTAACAGCTGGGGTGAATACGTGGAAATCCGTGGAATTACATTATTAGTAATATAACATGTAATAACATGTGGATCGAGCTTTTCACTTGATAAGCGCGAAAACTCAAAAGTTTTTTTTATAATTTCAGAAGAAATACATCAGATTTTTGCTGACTTTGATTGTTTTATTTATATATTAATTATTTTTATGTTTTATTTATATTTATTATTATTATGTTTATATTTTCCATTACTGTGGAGCAGCGATAAATACGCACATTACAAATTTATTTGGATTTGAACCCAGTATCGGTTGCGTCGAAAACCGCGGTTTAATACCACTCGGACATCGCTGCTCATGCAATAACGCTGATAAAATTTAAGTATTCAGGAATTAAAATTGTTAATGTTTATATGGCATCAACATAAATCGCGTAACTGCTTGCCGAAAGGGCTTGACGAAAATAATTAAAATAACTAAAAAGTAAAAAATAAATTAAAACCAAAAAACTTTAAAAAAGCTTTTATTTAAATGCTCTAGTAAGGAGAAAATAAAATTCTACGTACCTTAATTTTTTTTAAATTTCGTAAGTCGTAACTGCTTGCTGAAAGGGCTTGACGAAAATAATTACAATAACTAAAAAGTAAAAAATAAATTAAAACCAAAAAACTTTAAAAAAGCTTTTATTTAAATGCTCTAATAAGGAGAAAATTCTACCTACCTTAAAATTATAAAAATTTTAACTATCAACTTATAACCTCATTATACACAATTTATATGATCACAAAAACTTGTCACGCGATTTTAATACTACACCTAGGTACTGACGCAAACCTCGCGACAAGCTTTTATGATCATATAAATTGTGTATAATGATATAAATAAGTTGAAATTTTTTTCTTCTTTTTAGAGCATTTAAATTTAAAAGTTTTTTTAAGTTTCTTTGCTTTTAATTTATTAAAAAGACTAGTACAAATTATATAAACAACACATTTGAAAGCCATCGTTAATCATTAATAAAAAATCCGTTATTTATTTAACAAATTCATAAATAAAATAAAAAAATATTAGGCAAATAAAACATACGAGTCGAGTGCAACGCATAGGTACAAATATCCCACCGCCAAAGTGCGATAAAGATAGAAAATAGGTAAAACAATGGTGCTGTGCCTTTTCCGCTCCTTTGAAATTGGAACACGCAGACTTAGTTTTCCAGCTAACGAGTTGCTATACCTACGATGAAGAGAAATTTTATACTTATAAGAAGTCTGCGTATTTTTTACTAATATTTTACTAATATTATCGCATAAACCTAATAATAATTTTCTCATATTAAAGTAGTAGAACATATCGTTCAATTGTCGGGAATGTATTTCCATGCAGACTGCATTCATAAAATAATCGACTATCCCACTTATTGTGCGGGAGCCCATTGTGCGAATATGGAACGTGTAAATTCAATTCGTACCACAATATTTTGCATACGATCATACATCGAGATATACATTTTACAATAGAGGAAATTCTATGGGTTTTAATTGGTTTTATCTGAGAATAGCAAGTGCGTATTTTTAAATCAATTCTATCTTATGACTTAACTAGCGGCCTAGAACTCCTTAACGGCCTTAGTTACTCCTTATTACATCAGATACCTGCTAGTGAAAGTCCCATCAAAATCGGTCCAGCGTTTCAGAGATTAGCCGGAACAAACAGACAGACACAGGTGCACAGGTCGCCTGGCGGGGACCATCTTCGGATCATATAATGGTGCAATATCAATTGTTTAGGAAGGACAATTCTTTGCTATTATACTTGTATTATATTTCCAGCTAATGATATATTTTTTTCATATGAGAAGGACAAAAAATCAGACGTGCTGCTTGATGTTATGTGATCGACCACCATCGCCAATGGATACGAGCAACTACAAGGGAGTCACCCGTGTATTGTCGGTTTTGAAGGAGAACTTTTTTACACTGTAGCGACTTTCGGCAACTCATCAAGTGATAGCGCCACGGGTATTCTGAATCACGCTATTGAAGTTTTCTGAATATCCGACCATAATACAAGCTCCGAATTGAGTCAGCAGGAGAGCGGCTGCTACCCGGGCATGACCACCTAGCGGGAGACCACTTGGCGGGAGATCTCCTTTTGCCAAAACACAAATTTGGTTTGGTTGCAATTTTCTTATCATCTGAACTGATAATTATACTTTGTTACACGTAAGGTATAAAATATGAAGGTAGTACTAATAATATGCTGTTACTTTACACCTTTACACCTTCAACTAATAATCATTGATGATTACGATCAATCAGTGATGATAGTAATACATTAGTCGGTGTTAGATACAAGTAATCCATCAAATCACCTTCACGGCCATACGTCGACCCTCATCTCAGCTGTCTTCGTCACGGTCCAATCTCTTTGCGGATATTACTTCTAAATTATGACAAAAGTGCCAGATCGAACGCTGCATAATGAATCCGCGTGATGGACGACATTTCCTTACGATTTATGGCATTTGCAAATATGCTCCTTTTAGCGATAAGTAATTTAGTCGCTTTTAGAATCAAGAAGGTAAAATATGGCTGCCAATAAGTCGAACAGGCGCGGTTATGGGTGAGATGGGTGAACAATTTCATACGCGTCTTCGCGCATCAGAAGGTTAAGGCGTTGTTACACGTTATTTTGATAGATAACAGTCGTTAAACTTTGGCCAATAACCCACATCCTCTACCAACACGCCTTGGAGCAGCTGAGTGGAGTAAGCTCCAGGCCTCCCCAATAGTGGAGAGACCCGTGCCCAGTAGTTGGGCGTAGAAAGGTTGCAACCAAAAACTAACAGTGTTATAGCAATTTCGACATCATTACGTTCAATTAAGTAAAAGCCTGTTGATTTATTTTGGCGACATTTCGCAAGCATTGCGCATTTTGTCCAACGTTTCAACAGCACGCGCAAACATTTTACGATCATTTCGTTCGGTTGAAACAACACTGCTTTTAATTTATTGGCAGTGTGTCGGGATTATTTTAGTTGTGTAATTAAACATCCGTAACGCTCGAAGAAAGCTTTCACAGTTTTTCTGTGCAATTTTCATTTTTGAATGCAATAACAAGCGAATGATTAAAACTGTTAATGTATTACTTCAACCAACTCGCATTGGAGCAACGTGGCGAGTAAGCTTCAGGCCTCCCGAGACCCGTGCTCATAGTGTGATACAAAAGAAGTTACAGACAGCAATTATACAATTCAACCTCTATTGAATTCTTAAGGGTCGATTTAGTAAATATCCTTTATTCATCGGAGGCTATGAATAATAAGTGCAGTTGTTAAAATTTTAAGTTTATGACTGCAGTGAATTAGGCTCCGCAATGACATGGGGTTCTTCAAGAAAGCTGTCAAAAAGCTCTCCTTCAAAGCCGGCAATGCTCGGGTGGCTCCTCTGGGGTTGCCCGTGTTCATAGGCGACGGTGAACGCTTTACACCACGCGGCCCGTTTGCCTTTTTATACGGTTTATTTATTTAAAAAAAAACTATCCATACTGAGAAAGTTTTCCGCAGGCGAAACGTGTTCTTTAAGACAACATTAAGACGCTGTTCGAAACTGGAAAGGATTCGTTCAGTGCTTTAAAGTCTTTAAATGTTTGTAGCCGCGCAGTGGACGGTCCAAGCACGTCGGATCGGCTAACTTGCCGAACGTCTTCTTACATCTGCCCAATTCGGATAGAAAAGTTTTTCTTTATCTTTAAAAGTCCAGTTCGGTCCCGAGTCACTGGATTATCTTCTTTCGTGGATCTCTAGAGCGATAATTTAAATCAATTTATGCTTTAATTTAAAAGAGTATAGATTTATAGTTAATCTCTCTATAATGTTCTCTTGTTGTATCAGCCATGGTAATCAATATTCGTGTAGCTCACAGTAATACAAAGTGTATGCAATACAGTAATTAATGTATTGCTTTAAAATTAATCAGTTTTATTAAATACGAAGTACGTAAGCGACTGTACCAAAAAGTGGTATTTTTACTTCGGTTTACATAAAGTCTTTAAATGTTTGTAGCTAACTCTGAAAAAGAAATTAATTTCCAACATAAAAGAAGGGTCGACCAAACTGATAAATATAATTTTATAATTTCAGATGTAATTTTTTTTTAATTTAACAAACTAAGTAGAGTAACTAGAACAGAACTGGTTAATGTTTCATAGAAACGTTTTACAGAATTTTTGATATCTCCTCTTCCTTTATAGTGTATTGTGTTTTTCTTATATTTTTGTGGTTTTATTTATTATTAAGAGTTTTTGGTTTTTGTTGAGAGAGAGTGGTTATTGATGTTTTATGATTGGTGTTTTGTTTTGTTGATAATTTCTAGATTCTTTGGGTTGTCTGGTGTTACGATGTATATCTGAGATTACCAAACAAAACAGGAAATGAATGCAACACATGGTGTGGAAAAGTCAGTAGTGTGATAATCGAGAAGAAAATTCTAGTTTGTCATACTTGTATGATGATCTGGTGTGACTACGAGTCGGGGCCGAACTTGTGTAGTGCACAATGCAAAATGAATAATTACTTTGATATTGTTACACAGTCTAAAGTTAACTTTTACGAAAAAATAACAAGGTAAAATAAGTTTCTCGACCCCAAAAATGTTTCCTTAGTTTACATTAAGATGCTGTTCGCCTTTAGGAATGAAACATTCATTGCTCTAAAGTCTTGAAATGTTTGTTAGCCGCGCAGTGGGCGGTCCAAGCACGTCGAATCCGCCAACTTGACGATCGTCTCTTTACATCTGCCCAATTCGAGTCGAAAAGTTTTCTTTATCTTTTACAGTCCAGTTCGGTAACGACTCACTGGATTATCTTCTTTCATAGGTCTGTAAAGTTTGAATTCAGAAGTTTTCCGGCTATGTTTAAGTCATTGATTTTGAAGCACATTTAATAAGCATGCTACATTAAATTGATTTTTGTAGCACATATTTTAATTAGTTTTCGTTTTAACCGTTTTTCCTTACTGGCTCTTTTTCCCCAGCATAGCTTGGATGATAATGATCAGACCCGGATGATCGATCGTTGCTCCATCTACTGAAGTAGCTTCCAATAAAAAAATAGTAGGTACCTATAACTTACTACTCGCAAATAGATGTAAAGGAGAGACATAATTTTTCAGTTTAAGTTGATTATTGCTGAAAACTCGGATAAAACGATATTTTCTAACAATGAAACCTAGCTAAATCTATTTATCGTCCCCGAAACCCCGTGCATACTTTATTTCATGAAAACCGTTTCCGAGATTCAAATTACATATATAATATACAGGAACTGTTAGTTAGGAATATTAAATAAACAAATGTTAGTGCTGGCGTGAACGCTGACTAATCACACCAAATTTTTGGAGTAGCTTGAACAAGCGAGGGAATATGATCACAACACGTCAAGACTATATAGCTACATCAAAAAAAAAACAGTTTATAAGCACAATCATTATACAAACAAAACTAAAATACAAATAGGTAGATATTTGGAAGAAATGTTAAACAGTCAAGAGTGGTGTGTGATACGTAAATGCTTAGAGCATCAAAGTTACTGACTCACACAGTATACTCTTACACAGTACATATACTCACACACAGTGACGGCATAGCGCCTCGCTTCGATACATAATTTTTGTGCCAAATCTGGTGCGGGGGAAGAACGCACACATTTTAATTTTGTCACACATTCACAAATATTATTTCATCGCTAGAGACGCATACATTTCTAAAAATGTCAATTTAACAACGTCATATTTTTCAATGCACCGAAAACACTGACACCGACACACACAGACACACTAGTTGTACAACTAGAAGGCACATTGTGCATGGACGTTGGGACGAGGGGTTCGCCCGTAAAGGCCACTCCTCTGACGGGTGTCATACTTGTCATACCTTGATGCGCTAAGCGTAAATGTCATAATATTCGTATTTCTATTTTTTCTTCTTCAAAATCATGACCTTTTTCTGTTTCAGTTCAATCTGACCGTAACGAAACGTAGCCTTTTATTGGTTTTCGTTGTGGGTTAACTTAAATTGAGATGTCGCACTACCTAGATACCTTTAGCATCGAATAGTTGGAAAGTTTCTTTGAAACAAATGTAAGTGGATTCGAAAACGGATAAACTCATTTTTATCTATAGCTACTAGGATATTTTTTTATGAAGTTTATATTATTGTTTTAATTTTTTTGCATTCTTCAGTTGGGATAAACTTAACAAATTGGGACAGTTAAATTCAATAATCCCTACTTACCTACTAATATTATAAATTAGAAAGTAACTCCGTGTGTCTGCTACACTTGCCCGCTTAAACTACTGAACCAATTTTGATGAAATTTGGAATAACTCTGTCTGTCTGTCTGTCTGCTATGCTGTCGCTTAACCCACTGAACTATTCAATTCAATTCGTTTATTTGTTAAGAGTACTAATGTACTAATTTTAATGAAACTTGGAACACAGATAGAGTGGAACTTGAGAAAGAACATACGATGGTTTTTATCCTAGGAGAACCTATAAATCGGGTCCACGTGGACGAATCCGCCGGCGAAAGGCTAGTTACGAGTAAGAATAATTTCAGTAATAAGCTAATAAGCTCTTTATGGCTTTCAATGCTGGGTACGGATATTTACCTACAATTAGAGAGGCCTGGAGCTTACTCCACCTCGCTGCTTCAGTGCGAGTGGTGGAAATTCGGGTAATTGCCAAGCAAATATGCTACTAAGACACACCTTACTTATTTATTTTTTCCACATTTTTATGTCCCACTGCTAGGCCCAGTTCTCCTCTCACAATTGAGAGGGATTTAGGCCATAGTCCACCACGCTGGCCTAGTGTGGATTGGTGAACGTCATGCTTTTGAGAAATTATGAATTTTTCTGAAGCATGCACGGAAATGGAGAATATTGCAATCAATTAAATATCACGATATTTTCCATCACCGTGGAGCAGCGATAAATGCGCACATTACAAAATTCTTTGTCAGTGGTGCGCGGTACTGCTCGATACACCTTAAAATAACACCAATGTCAGTTCTACATTTACTGAGTAGTATTCGTTTCATACAACTATTTGTTTTTATGTATTTCATTCATACTACGAGTATTACTAATGTTTTTTTTGTTTCTTTTCAATTATGGCATCACAAACTCTGTGCATACTGCCAGCGTCAAGTATTATTTTTGTATCAATTTTTGCCAGTTTCAATGAAACTGGACGAATTAATAACAAAGTCAGTAAGTAAGTCGTCAGTAGTCAGTCAGTCTAGTCAGTCCAACATTCAAGTAAAGCGATGGCTACTTTACTAGAATGTGTCCGATGGAATTTTGGAGGCAAGCAGAAAAAAAAACACATTTTAGCACTGTTATTCTATTTCACAAACACTCGTGCACTGTAATTAACCTATATCAAACAAAATGCCATCAACTTTATCCGATATAACTCAAAAATACACAAAGAAAATGAAAATAAAACAAGAGCACATTATGTCTTTTTCGACTTCCCGCCAAAACTCCATTACTAATGTTATAAACATGGAACTGTATTTGTTTATTGTTTTTTCCCGTCGCAACGGATCTATGGATTGACATGCTATTATTGTATCTAGAAAGTTTGGGTTAGGAGAGTGACGCAGGCTATTTTTAACCGGGAATATGTCTCATTCCTATGGGAAAGAATATGTAGCCCATGCCCCGAAAGAACGGCATGCTAAATAACATATTATGTAAAGGAAAGAAAAAAAAATCATATTAGGAATACAAAATATTTGCTTAATGAATGTTTTTTTTCCCGGTTATCGCCTTTAGGTTCCCGTTTGGGCTAGATGTTGAGTTGAGAAAAAAAAGGCGGCGGAATTAAACTCCCAGCAGCACTCTTTAAAAAAAAGTAGGTACATTATATAATTGAGATAACAGAATGGTTATGGGTTAATAATGGGCACACGTGACATCTGATCGTGTGAGACACTATAAACGACTAAACGTCTATTCTTATGACTGTAGCAGTGAGTTCAAGAAACCTATACATATATTATACTAGCTGTGCCCCGCGGTTTTACCCGTGTTAGAGAGGATCATTAGCATAAAGTGAAGTCCTTTCTGAAGTGCCCTAGACCGGCTTTTTTGTAGGACTATTTAAGATAAACCTTTCCATCATACATTACATATGTGTAACTCTAGCGGTTTTGGCAGCGCACGCCAGAATAGCTTGCAGAATGCAGATGGTAGATTTTTTCCTACTTACTTGACACTTACCGTCATGTTTTGGACAATCCACATAATATCTTTATAAATTGTAGCCTATGTGTTATTCTGATGTAGAAGCTATAGTATTGTAAAGATTCATTTAAATCCATTTAGTAGTTTTTACGTGAAACAGTAATAAACATCCATACTTACAATTTTTTGCGTTTATAATATTTGTAGGATTTTCCAGATCATTTGAGAAATTTCTGAAAGTTTCTCGAACAATCTCAATTAATTAAAACAGTATGTAATTATTTTAAAAATCTTCAGATCATTCGAGAAGTTTCTGAAACTTTCTCAAATATTTTCAATTAATTAAAAAAAATTGCAATTATTTTAAAAATCTCCAGATCATTCGAAAAAAGATGACAATATTCTCAATTAATTAAAATTATAAAGAAATAAAAATCCAAATGATTCGAGAAGTTTCTGGAACTTTCTCGAACATTCTCAATAAAATTGAAGTTTAAAATAGTTTGCTAGATCATCCCAGAAATTTTGAGATCCACCCAGAAATCCCTATTGGTTAAAAAAGTACAGATTTTTTTTTCAGATTTTTCCACCCACTTCTTTTTTATTAAGGGGTATTTACCACCCAAACGGGCAGTTGATTGGAGTTAATGATAATAGAGAAAACCGTGTCTTTATGTACAAAGAAAACCCTTTACTTTTTATATAGGTATATTGAGATTTGTATTATATTGAGATTGAGACTATTTATATATTAAGATTAAGTTTATCATGTTAAACAAATTTCTTACTTAAATGATATAGCCTTGAGATACACAAACACCTAAATTCTTAGTAAACACGGTACGCTTACATCATAAGAGTTTTGAGACCTATTTTGACTACCGCCTACATTCAGATTTAATTATATTCTGACGCCCACAACGTCCCTGATTACCAATAATTGGTTTAATTTTAGACAAAAATAAAATCTAAATTTATTATTGAGTGCCTGAATTTCTTTATATCATGTACTTGCAAAAAATACACGGGGACTCGTTTGGCATGCAGGCCTGCCATTCATGGTGCCCTGAGTTTGATTCCCAGCGATGCAGAAATTTGAATGCAGTGGGATTTAATACGTTGATTATCGGGAGAACACGACTACATAGTTTCAGATCGCACCGAGATCTGAGTCCTGATCCTTCAAGAGCCATTGCGTGCGGTCACTACGTGTCCTTGACAATAGTCTTCCGACCGGCAACGTCCGAAGCTGATACTAGTCGGGCTCCTTCGAAATGTAACGTGAGTTAAAGCCTGAGATAATAATCATATTTACGTATCGTCATGGCTGCAACCCTTTTTACGTCCCACTGCCAAGTCTTTTTACGTGCCACTGGAAGTCTAAAGCTTACTCCACCACTTGCTTGCTCCAATGCGGGTTTAGTTTCTGTTCTCGTGTAGGTTTGTGTTCCTGTGTTTTCGTGTGTGCATGGTATCCACGATACAGGAAAAACCTAAAATATATTCAAATATTCTTTAAAATATGCTAAAAATATACGCAATACTAAAACTAGCAGTATAAAAAAACAACGGGTAAAAAAAAAACAACGGGTTGCACTCCGGTAGTGCCGGCAGAAGTGAAAACTTGAACATTAACGTTGTGCAGTTCTGATATTTTGGCATGATTAGGGAATAATTTCACATGCATTACTTTTATTATCAGTGGCATTTTTCATCTAGTATTTTCAGTAGGTAGTATTTTTAAAAAGTACTCACTCATTTTCTTTCACTATTTCTTCGTCACTTTTTTCATTAATAGATGCACTTTGTTCAATGTCCATATTTTAAATACTTAGTCTTGATATAAAAAAAAATTACAAGTATAGACAGTCGAGCCGTCATCAGCTTTCATCCCTCCGTCTTACAAATTTTCGATCAGGCCACGTGTCCTGAGTCCTGACGCGACTTTAACATTTTTTACCCATTCCAAAAAAAGTGCACAACGCCGCTAAAGTATCAATATACAAAATTACAAAAATTTGGCCTATTCAATGTGAGAAAAGAGGTAATCATGTGTAGGGGAATCACGTCCGTGGGGGACTACGCCGGACTTCCGCTCGACCCGGCCTCTAGTCTCGTCTGTAGTCTTCGCAAGATAATGTTCGGTACAAAGACACGAATTTTCGGCTACGGTACACTGGTCAAGTCCTACGTGACCTTTGGTGCTACGTGAGCGATAGAAAGCGATCCGATGCATTATCGTACTTATACGATAACGTGAATATTTGTAAGGATATGCTGTAGATATGGTACATTGACTCCCTGTAGCTTCAGGATATATACAGTATTCCCCACCTAGTCGTAAGATGCGACTAAAAGTGCGCTGCTGGGGTTGCGGGTGGGAGTGGTAGCTCCAACCGTCCAGTTAGCAGCCCCGAGGGGGAAGGGCGGCGGTGGCCGCATGACGTCGCAAGCACAGAAAAGTGCCAGTTTGAGGTGCTGCGCGTAAAGTACACCGGTGCATTCTTTTGGAGATTTTCTGAAACGTTGAGGCAGGCCACCGAAAGGATTTTAGTGCAGCAAAAATCTTACAGGACTCGGTATCTCTCCCAAGTACATTTTGAAGGGTTCCCGCAAAAAAAGGATATGATGTAGGTATGTTACATTGATCAACAGGAAATTCAAGGAAGGGGGCACGGGCAGCAGTGTAGGAGCTAAAATCACGGCCGGATGGACAGTAGTGTGCGCGCGGCCGCGCGCCGCCCAATGGACGTCAAGCGAAGTTTTAGTGCGGTGCAAGTTACGTAAGTATCTAAGTCTATGGTTAAAATCACATTTTATCTTCTTGTCATATTTTCGTGTCACTTCTTCTTGTATCAGTGATATTGTTATGATTTTCTAAATACATAAAACTTTTAAGTACCTATCAACTTTGTACTGTTGATTATGTCTATGAAATTCTTTTTCATAACGCTATGAACTTAAAGCAAATGTATGAAGATAGTAAGCGCTAATATAAAAGTAATAATTTCATTTAATACCGTTATAATGAGCAAAATAAATTAAATCATAAAATGATAAATAAGTATCAATGAATTGATATTAATATAAAAGCAATAAGTTATAATCTTAATTATCCGCACACACACCACTGTTTCATTTATAAATAGTATTTTGTTTGTAAATGTATAGATTACGGCATGGATCTAAGTATATCTATTACGTGGTAATAATTTATAAAAACCCAAGGTAAGCAATCAGTGTTGGCCAAAGCAACACGATCAGACCATCAGCCACA
Organism: Pyrgus malvae; assembly: GCA_911387765.1. Lineage (NCBI taxonomy): Eukaryota > Metazoa > Arthropoda > Insecta > Lepidoptera > Hesperiidae > Pyrgus > Pyrgus malvae. The sequence goes on from OU426947.1 coordinate 8,656,165, forward strand.
GAAGTAACTGATGCCAAGTATAATATCAAAAAAAAAAAAAAAAAAAACAATCTTGCTTGATATACGAGTAGGTTTAATGTTCATGACGACTGTTTACCCTGCAGTGGCCAATCCTTTATGGTCTTAGATCCCACTGCATTCTGCGGCTATCTGCTTTTTCGATACAACAAATTTTAAATGTATATTTTTTGACGTGATAACGTCTTTAAAATCGTTTTAGTCGGGTGACATGTTCAGAAACTTGTGTCACACCAAAATCTCACGAGCGCGATCGCAGGTATAACGAGAGAGAGACGGACCGATCTCCCGTCTCATCTCGAGCGCTGCCAGTCATTCCGTGAAACTTGTCACGCGGAATCCTCACGAGCGGAGGCTGGCATAGCGTTCGAGTGAGTGGACCGATCTTCCGTCTCTCTCACTCTAGCGGCATACAAACGAATGGAGATTTTCTCGTGCGGACGTTATCACGTAAACATCTCGATCGTGAACCTACTTTACAAACAATTTGCCGTTTTTTTCATACGCCAAAGAAGAACATACACACTTACACACATGTGGAATGTGTACTTACACACATTCTTTTTTTTTTGGAATTCGAGTTTCCCGGACGTTCATGTGGGTATACTATACGTAAACTGTCGCTATGGTATGCGTGTCACAGCTGCCATGTTTTTTCCTTGTTTACATCACATAACAATGCGTGCATCTTCTCTCTTGCGCTTCCACTTACAAGTGCCTGGAGTGAGAATAGTCCATTGAAATCATGGCAACCTCTGATTGCGGCCAACTGGTAAACATGGATTTTCGTTATTAGTACAGATAAAACTTTAATTTTGTAGAACTTTTTTTTTAAAACAGGTGAGTGTAAATAATTAACACTAATATACCTGTTTACACCTGGCAACCCTAACGCCTGACTGAGATCTGGCAACCGTTTACAATTTTCATTCAAATGTCGTAAAATTCATTAAAAAACATATAGCTGCAATTTACATTAGCGAATTAATTATACTAGAATTAATTGCTGGTAATTGCGGCAAATTTTTGATAGGCAACCTATCCCTAATCCATTGTTTACTATATAAACATTCATTTAAAAATAGTTGTAACAAAAAAACATATAGGTGCAGCATCCAGCTGTGGGATCTTGTACAAGATTCTTGATCTTGTGAAGGATTTATTCTTCCACGGGAGATCCTGAGATTTTACATTTTAAAGTGAAGTAAGATCAATCCCATACAACTCATACTTGTTTACTCATTATCATTGTTTCTTCCAATAGGGGTGGATGGGCGGGCGCGTAATTATGACCCAAGCCCACTGTTGGGAAAGTAGAATACTCCAATTACTACTGTAACCAACATAATATTCATTTAATACTTACGGAATTCTTGAATCGAAGCCACCTCTCCTATATCCAATCACAGGATCCTGGACGTTCTTCCAGACTGCAGTCTGCCGCTTCAAGGTTCCGCTTGTAGTTTTTGATGGGTTTTCGATTAGTACTTAAGAATATTGTCGAACATAACCAAAGAACGTTAGTCGACGTGAGTACCGTACGTATGCAACCGCCGCCATACTGGGGCAGGCGTAGATAATATTCTATTTTTATTTTTTGCTAATCATAGACAAAGATTATGCCTATGATACTGTTCTCCTTCATCCAATATGAAAGGAGTTCGGTAAACTGCGAATCAGAAACCGATAAGCACTCCTGAAAACATTATGCTGGCAAGCTAGCAATAATTGAGAGTGTTTTATATAGATATTAAACCTATGAAAAATGAAAGTAACATTATAATAACAAATCGCCCAACCAAGGGGATTGACACTATGCACAGAAAAATTCAATATCCACACCTAAAAATGATTGCGCTAAACAACGCTTGGAAATCAGCATTAAACAATACGAGCAATTTATTTTCAAACATAATATTTTTGTATCTTTTAAATGAATAACAATTTAGTCAATTGACAATTAATGAGTAGTGACGTCACAAAACATTCATCTCATATAAAATGTATGAGAATGTCACGTTTTGACAGCTCATTACCTAAAAGTATCTCAATTGATTTGGTAGTCCAAGACCGGATTCAAAAATGATCCCTATCGTATAACGCTATTCACGGGGTACACGATAAGTACCGTTATAAAAGAACGGTATTTGTATATCTCCATAAACAAAATTCAAAACAGTAAAGGCGGTTGTAACTTGTATCTATTAAAAGTTAGTAGCGGAAGATCGTACTGAGGAAGGTCATGTAAATTTGCTTCAAGTTACTACGAGATATATTCCGAGAGACAAGCGACAAAAAGTGCACGTATTTTAAATAGCAGATTTTTTAATAATGTCACAGTGGTGTAACAAATGAATAGTAGTAGAAGAAGAATAGTAGGATTGAGCGTTGACTGGGAATGGAGTTTCAATTTAGTAAAAAAATAAACCGCTTATACATTTTATAAACTTAAGTATAATTGTCAAGCCTTGTATGAAATTTTTTTTTTATTTATATAATTATTAATGTAAACAAGCACTTAAATTAACAAATGGTAACAATAGATATTGTACAAAGGTACAGCTTATTTCTTTAGGAATCTCTCCCAGCAGACCTGAAACTGGAGAAGTGTTAACTAAATATAGTAAATGGTGTACATAAATTTTACATACAATATACACACACAAACATACATACTACTAAATCTACATATATACATAAATACATACATACATACATACATATAAATATCATGGAGGTCAGTCCGGCAAAAACTGTATCAAGTCTTATTTTTTATGTCATGGGTACCATGACATAAATACAGAAACACAAACTCTCTGGCCGAGAAAAAAATTCCCTCGATCAATACTCTGGCATGGTAACCATTTGAAATTAAAAACTTTGTTCCTAAATTATAATAATTTAGTCAAACGCTATGGAAACCAAATGACTTGACGGTAAAAAAAAAATTAAGAAGAGGGAAAGGATACCGGGTTATGTGGGATTTAACCGCACTAAAACCCCCTCGGTGGCTACCTCTGCACTTGGGGAGGACTCCGGGATCTCCAGTGGAACGCACCGGTGTTCTTCACCGCGACGCCCCAGAACGGGCCCATCTTCGGGAGAGCAGATGTGCTCTCCTGCACCCTCTGATGCTTACGGCGGCATGCGGTCACGCACGTACACACCGCCGCCCTTCACAGTGCTGCTGGATGGACGGATCGAGCTCCCACTCTCACCGCCCACAACCCCGGTAGCTCCTCTTTAGTCGCCTCTTACGATCAGGCAGGGGATACTGTAGCTCTATTCTTAATTCCGAATCTACAGGTGGAAAATGTTTTAAATTTTTGATTACCCACCTCTCGCAATAATAGTACAGCTAGTAATGTAATTTTGATTATCCTTTTAAAGTCGAGAAGTTTAACTGAAACTTCCAGCTAACTTGACTTCAAAGATATAGTGTTGAGTATAAATTTCATTCTCGCTCTTAGATAAATTGCCTTTTTATGTAGCTTCTGTTTTAATTACGGTTATTTATAATTCAGCAATATTCATTTATTCAAGGCTATGAATATTTCATTGATGCGGTCCAGATGGTTGCCATTCGAATGTAGCGAGCAATTTAACTAACAGGCCGAAAGAATTTATTGCCAAAATGCCAAAACTAAATGCCAGTAAAAAATTAAAGAGTTTAATAAACAATGGCGTTTGTCACAGCATATGCAAATGTTTTATTCGTTAATTCATACTGGGGACACAACAATGAACGAGTGGTTTTCCAATAATTTTATGTTTGGACTGCTATACCTCCCGTCAAGCGAATGTGTTAAAATTATATTTGTAACAGAGTAAATGTTTATGCAATTCAAATACAAAATTTGTATTTTGAAGGTAGTTTGGTATAAAAAATATTCGGCTTGCATTTGTTTTGGATCACTTTGATCCATTTTATTATGCGATAAGATTATGAGCAGAACAGAACTATCATCCCAATTTGATTTCAAAAATCATACTATACTAATATTATATATGCGAAAGTTTTAAGTATGGATGGATGTTTGTTACACTTTCACGTAAAAACTACTGAATGGATTTTAATGAAACTTAACAATAATATAGTTCATACATCAGAATAACACATAGGCTACAATTTATAAAGATATAATGTGAATTGTTCAAAATATGGCGATAAGTGTCAAGTAAGTAAAAAATCTACCATTTCCGAGCTATTCTGGCGCGCGCTACCAAATCCACTAGAGTTACATATATGTAATGTATGATGGAAATGTTTATCTTAAATAGTCAGGTATATTTAATGAGACCTAAGAATGATGCGAAACTTGGGCTGGTACGACGGTGCGGTGCGGCACGGCGGCTACGTACAGCATCATAATAGTAAATAATAGATCGAGGACTTCATACGCAACGCTGTAGATAATTTTAAATAAAATAAGAAACATTTGCCTAGGGTCTAATAAAAAATATGGGTTTCAATTAGGGACACATGAAATCTGCGGAGAATAATCACTTAATGGCGCGGCACAGCTAGTAGTAAAAAAAATTCAGCATTAAAACTATACTTCAGCATTTATATATAAATATAGTATTAAAACTATACTATATTTCAGCATTAAAAATATACTTTAAAATAGTTTCTTATGGCATTAGCTGCTTCTTTTGATGGGCCACTGTAGGGAATGGTTCCCTTGGTTCCATCGATATAATACTTTTTATATCGATGCTTGGTTCAAAAGCTTGCTGCGCCACGTGTTGCGCTGTTCCAATACACTTTGATGAACACACTTGCTATCCACATTTTATTTATCATTAGCAGCCGCGGCCGGTAGCGAAATTTAATCTCGTAAACCGAAACACGCTTGTAATTTTACCACTGGTAGTCACAATGAAACGCGCCTGGCATTGCGCTATGTAGATTGCTTGACTCCTACACAAGCCGTCGGGCTATGCATGTTTATCATGCATGGATGGAATTAGGAAGGCTCCTTTGCAAACTGCAACAAATTATAACATTTCAGTGATGTTTCGTACAATAAGGCTTATTTCGTAATCATATAACAAGTAGTTGTACGTTTATTTTTGTTAATATTCGTTTTTATAGGTTAAAAGTTAACAGGCATACCCAGGGGGATTCACCTAATCCCTGTAGCTTCGGGATTAATAATAGAGCTACGGTATCCCGTGATCGTAAGTCGACTTAAAGGAGGCTTCCGGCGTTGCGGACGGTGAGAGTGGGAGTTCGACCTGTCTACAAAGCAGCCCCGGGAAAACAGCGGTGTGGGCATGGCCGCATGCCGCTATGAGCGCCTGAGAGTGTAGGAGAGCACATCTGCTCTCCCGAAGATGGATCCGTTCTGAGGAAAGGGGGAATCATCTGTGTGCCACGCACAGGAGAGAGAACTTGAACTTGAAGGAGAGATTTTTTTATAGCTCTTTAGAAACCTGTGTTATTGACACTGGCCATTGTATATAGCTCCATTAATGTATATCTGCTAACTCTTTGTCAAATATCTCTAAATAAAATTCAACCCAACGTAAATTTATATGCGTATGAAACTGCGCTAAGTGCCCAAAATTAATGATTATATTATGTAAGTTTTATAGGCAACCGCATCTTTCCATCTAAAAAAAATTGTTGCACAACAAACGTTTAACTTCGCTCAAATTTGTTACCGCAAACATTTTTTTTAATTTGAATGGAATAGCAGACGAGTATGCAGGCCACGTGTTCGCTGCAGCCCATTGACATCTACATACAACCTCAAGCAAGCATAAGTAAGTCTTGTCTGAGGTCGTATGCAGTTGCGCTGTTACTCCGTAGGCTGGTGGTCGCCTCATGTAAGTGTGGCTGGCAACTGCACCTTTCCACCGAAACACAATAGAATTGGTTCACGGCAGAAGTGGGTGCAGCGGTGGTACTTCCCCGGGCGAACGAAAATAGAACTACATTTAACAAAATGAATATAAGTATAGATATTCTATTTCATGAATTCCAATAGGCTCTGGTTGCAGTGGTGATGACGAACGCGCTGTGCGTAAACTTTTTTAACGTTAGCAAAGAAATCTGAAAAGTTATGAAAGCTTTAAAATATATTAACTCACTACGGACAACTTTTCTAAGTTTAGCTGTCATGCTGATGTTAGGTACTCGATATTGAGCCCTTTTGAGGGTGGAGGGAGAAAGGGGGGACCTCCGGTTCGCTATGACCAAAAATGGTGGTGGAATAAAGGATGGAAAGGAGGGTGGTCCCCCACTGCGGGTGTAGGAATTGTGGACTGTAAGTTGCGTGTCGAATTAATGGTGGAAAACGAGAAGGATTGATAAAGGGAGCAAGTGCACTAACCTTATCACAGGGGCTGGAGCAGATGGTATGCTCGTGTGCTGCTGAAGTCTTCTTCAATCTTCTCTTGCCCGGGAACTGGTGTTGTCCTTCACACTTATTTATCACTTGAAGTCAGTTAAATCACTTGAACTATTAACAGCGGTGATGGTGGCGATGCGGCGAGTCTGATGACCACGTGTTAGGTGGCTTGCGGTGTGGTTGTCACTAGAGGACTTGCATACGCGTCGGCGGCGTGCGCGTCGGCGGCGGGACGAAGGCAGACTGACTTGATAGATCTTCCTGATCCATATTATGTAATAGTGCGCTTGCGGGGAAGAGAGGGAGGGTGAAGGGGAGGGAGGTGAAATGACTTAATTGGCGCGAACATCCCCCCGGCCTTGAGGTCTCCTCAAATAGCGAATTAAAAAAAATAAACATAAATATATACAGCGGAGTTAAGATCATATAGAAAAAACTATATATGCGGTGAACAGAGGCGATGCGATGAATATAATTAGTAAATTAATAAAAATATTATAATAGCGGGATGAGAATTTATACTTAAACTATAACTTATAAAATATAAACTACATAGGCATATAGAAATATTATTGCGTTGGTAGAGGGCAAAGTCTAACAATAGGCCGCTGCAAAGTGGAGCTCTTAGTCTTCACTTGTGCAACGCGCACCACACCATCCCTACCAGGAAACAGTTCAGTGACGACGCCTAGCGGCCACTGAAGAGGCGGAGCGTTATCCATATCGATAAGAACAACGGTTCCTACAGAAATGGAATTAATAGAATGTTTATTCCACTTTTCTCTTGCTTGTAGTGTATGTAAGTATTCTGATCTGAAGCGCTTCCAGAATGACTGAACTATCGAATCAAGTAATGAAAAACGTGATAAAAGATTAATGCGTTCCTTACTAAGATCAGCGGCGGGTAAACATCCAAGTGGATTAACAGCGAGGAAATGCGCGGGCGTAAGTGCAGTAGGTTCCGCCGGATCGCTACTTAACACGTAAAGCGGTCGTGAATTTAATATGCGTTCGACCTGAGTGAGGACAGTAAGCAATTCCTCGTACGTGAGGATTTGCTTACCTATGACGCGAAATAAATGATACTTTACTATCTTTATATTTGACTCCCAAAGCCCACCAAAATGCGGAGCGTTTGGAGGGTTAAGTTTCCATGTGATGCGGTTATCAGAAAGGACCTGATTAAATACTTTGTAATATTCGTCTGAACGTAAAAAGGAATGAAGTTCCTTCAAGTATGAACGCGAAGCAATAAAATTAGTAGCGTTATCACTATAGATAAACTTGCATGGACCTCTACGAGATATAAACCTCTTGAATGCGTCTAAGAAGCTGGCAGAACTTAGATCCGAGGCCAACTCTAAATGAACTGCTTTAGTGACGAGACATATAAATAAGCATAAGTATGCCTTTTGACTGCGAACGCCGCGCCTACGTGTCAACGTGATGTTAAGAGGACCAGCGTAGTCTACCCCCGTGTGTGTGAAAGCGTTGCACTGCTCGAGTCGGCAAGCAGGCAGCGCGGACATCATCGGGTGCGCTGCTTTAGGTTTATGTCTAAAACAAACATTGCATTTATGGACGCGATAGCGTACAATGCGTCGTGCAGATAATATCCAATACTTCTCACGCAACGCGGCGAGTAAATATTGCGGGCCAGCGTGAAAGTTTTTATAGTGATAATAATCTATTAAAAGATCTATTATATGTCCACCTTTTGGTAATAATATTGGATGTTTTTGCGACTCTGGTAAAGACGAATATTGAAGACGTCCACCCACATGAAGCAGATCGTCTGCGATAAACGGAGTTAACTTGCGTAAGGCAGAAGAGCAAGGACGCCCCTTTTGAATTTTAGTCAAATCCTCCGCGAAAGCGTTAGATTGTACCACTTTAATAATAGTTTTCTCTGCGTATTCTAAGTCAGAAGCGGTTATAGTTTTATTACGCGGTAATTTTTTTATAAATTTTAGTACATAAGCTACGGATCTGAGATATTTATTCCATTTTGAAAATTTTAAACTAAGAGTGATAAATGGATGCTCCGGACTATTACTAACGGTACATGTTACAGTTTTTTGTTCCGGTAGATCGGTGGTAGATAGTGAAGATGATTGTATTGGCCACTCACTCCTCGGTGAGGACAACCAAGCGGGACCGTGTAGCCACAGATCACAATTTATTATTTGTGACGGCAATAAACCGCGAGAAATATAATCGGCGGGATTTTCAAAACCAGCCACGTGAAATAAATTATCAGGAGATAAAGAAGACTGTATTTGCGAAATGCGGTTAGCCACAAATGTGTTAAACCTGTGGGGTGAGGAGCGGGCCCAACAAAGGGCGACCTCAGAATCCGAAAATGCATAAATGTTACCAACAGGATGCCTAGCGGATAGCGTGTCATGTACGGTACGCAGTAAATTAGCGAGTAATACTAAGGCGCATAACTCGAGCCGAGCTAACGAAATAGTTTTTAGCGGAGATACTCTTGACTTAGAACAAATCAGCGTTACCACTGGTGAGTCATCATCATTAACGATGTGCGAATAAATCACGCAGCCATACGCCTTTTCACTGGCGTCGGCGAACGCGACTAGCGAGACTTGGGAATTTTTATTTATACCCATATGGCGAGGAAACCTTAATTTCGATATCAAAGGTAACTCTGAAATATATTGTTGCCATGCAGTGACAACGTGAGCGGGCGGAGCCTGGTCCCAGTCAAGTTTGAGAACCCATAAGGTTTTAATGAGAAGCTTAGAGAAAAGAATTACTGGACCCACGAGCCCCAGAACATCATACAAGCGAGCGGTTGCGGACAAAATAGAACGCTTGGTACAAGCGAGCGGCGGCGGCGAAACTAGAAAAGAAAAACAATCAGTTGCGGGGTGCCAACGAAGACCCAATACCTTAAAAATACTTTGGTCGTCGAATGAGACCTCGTCAAGCTGACGGTGCGTTGCGGGGATGTGCTGTAAAAGCTCTGAACTGTTACTAGTCCACTTAACCAATTCAAATCCTCCACGCTGAAACATTTGAATTAGTTCAGTGGCTACGTCAACGGCGCTGTTGACGCAGGGCGCGCAGGACGCGATATCGTCCATATAAATATCTCGTTCGACCACCGAAGCAGCCAAAGGATAGGACTCCCTCTCCTCGGAAGCCAACTGACGTAGTGTGCGTAGCGCAAGAAAAGGAGAAGAGCGTAAACCAAAAGTCACACGATTAAATTCGTATGTTTGTATGTCTTCCTCATTAGAAAAGCGATAAAGAATGCGTTGAAACGCGCGGTGCGATTTTTGTACTTCAATGCATAAATACATTTGTCTAACGTCGGCAAAAAAGGCGATGCGATAAACTCGTACGTTTATTAAAATATTAAAAATATCAGACTGTAAATTTTGCCCACTATGTAAAATATCATTTAATGAAATGTCATTATCTGACTTAGCGCTTGCGTCGAGTACTATTCGCAATTTAGTTGTACTTTTATCATTACGTATGACAGGGTGGTGCGGGAGATAAAAGCAAGGTTCCGTAGAATTATTTGAAGCAACCAATGATAAAAAACCCTTGTTGATGTATTCTTGAATTACGTCATTGTAGCGGGTGTTGTAAGCGTCATAGGAGCGAGAAGCGTTTTTTAGCGGTTATAAAAGAATCTCTTATCAGGCGTGTCCTTGAAGGGCAGGGTGACAACACATCGTCCGTTCAAATTGCGACGAGTAGTGGAAGTATAAATATTCTCATATTCCTGTTCATCAGGACTCAAATAAGTTTTTTGCGGCAGCTCCTCTAACTTTAGCGACGTTTGACTTTTATCAATACGAGTAGGATAAGAAACTAAAGAACGCGGCATGCATGTAGGAAAGTCGATATCTGCGTCTCCCATTATTATGTATCCTAGTGACGTTTCTATGGCACTCGGCGATTGCGAATTAATTATTTTATCAGTTAACAAAATTTGTAAATAAGTGTTAACCCCTAATAAAACGTCAATGTCACCTGGTGTATGGAATTGATCGTCAGCTAAACGTAAATTATTTATATAATTAATTTTCGAAACGTCTATTAGCGACTCGGGTAATTGTCCAGTTATAGTGGGAACGACTAACGGTTCAATATGATAAAGTTTATTTTCATCAAAGCGGGAGCTAAACTGCAAAGAAGTAACACCTAAAATCTTCTGCGATATTCCACCGATTCCTTGCGCCTCTTTAACTGGTGTTTTATTTGAGATCGGTAGGTATAAACGTTTGCAACACTGTTTCGTGATGTAATCACATTGCGAGCCAGGGTCCACTAAACAACGCAACAAATATTGGTGTCCGTATTTAGTACAAACTTTAATCTTCGCAGTTCCCAATAATGTAGTGCGGTGCGGCGCATTACCACAATCGCGCGAAACGTTACATGACGTGGATGCATTTTTTTCTCCTGGACCTTGTTCTACCGAAGGCTGATCGACCTTATTCCTACTACTAACAAAATGAAGTAGCGTATGGTGCGAGCGGGAGCAATACCTACATCTACGCTGTGACTTACAAAAAGGAGTGGCGTGTTTATTACTTAAACAATTAGTGCAACATTTATTTCGTTTTACAAAATTGTACCTGTCCTGTGCATTTATTTTTAAAAAATGCGGACAGACAAATAGGTGTTCGTGATCACCCGATTTACAGAAAATACATGACCGATTCGAATCTGTATTAATAAAAGTTTTGCTTATATTTTTAGCGGGAGCGGGAACAAAATTACCTTTAATTTTATGGTTGTTAGACGTATGCGAAGTATTTATTGTATGGCATAAAGCCCTATTCTGGTCATGTAAAAACTGAACCAAAGCGGAATATTTCGGTATGTTTACGTTGCGACATGACATTTCGAACGACTTTACGGTATCGTTATCTAATTTTCTAAGCGCGATATTTAGAAACAGAAAATCAGATATGTCATCAATATTAAGTTGCTTATGAGCGTTAATAGAAGCATCAAATTTATCCATAAATATTTGATAACCAGCGGATGTGTTAGTGTTTACGTTTTTCAGTTCTAACAGCTGACTGACGTAGGTAGTCGCGAGCGCACGCTCGTCGTTATATCTACGTATGAGCGCGTTCCATATCACAGAATAGTTTTCAGCTGTAGGCATTAAGCCTGAGCAGATTGATAATGCCTTATCACTAAGTTTACTAACAAGATAATAAACGCGTTCAGCATCTGTTAATTGCTGATTATCATGAACTAATGTTTTAAATTGTTGGTAGAACATAGACCAGTGTCGTATGTCACCATTAAAAGAAAGTAATTCTATGGGCGGAAGCGATGGTATAATTTTTGTAGGTAAACTATTCTGTGATTTACTTGAAGATGAAGCGTTTAATTTTGACACTTGACTTTTAATACGACTATATAGATCATGAAAAGATTTCCACGATCCGAAATCTACTTGCGCGTTTGGATTTAATTTTAAATTTGTAACATTATAAGATTCTAACGTGTCCTTGAACTCGGTACGCAAGTATTCAAGGTCAGATGCCGTGTCAAGAAATGCGTCCTGTTCGTCTGACGAACTTGATGCACTTATAGATAAATCATAAATTTGTTGTAAACGTTCGTAAATAGCATTTCGTTTTGCAATTAATATTTTCAAACTAATTTCGTCATTTGAAACCGTTTCAGATTCAATTTTGCCTTTAGTAGACATTTTGTCGTGAACAAGATAAATCAGTTAAAACAGTTAAGATTATAAAAATTATGTATGGCGTAATGAATGAATACGTAGGTAGTTACTAGCGAAACAACGATCGCCGGTCGCGTCGGCTCCGGCAACCACAAATATGGCGGACTTCAATTAATGAAAAATAGAATGCGTACCTATGAGGTGTAATTTCGATTACAAATATAGGTAAATAATGGTGCGAATGGTGCGAATGCGCTTTGCAAAAATAATAATATACCTACGTGAGCGGTGCGTTATTAATATGCGGGATATAAAATAATCGTAGATATAATACTTATTTGCAAAAATAAATAGCGGATGGTGCGGTATGTTTTGCAAAAAGAATATTAAACCTACGTGAGCGGTGCGTTATTAATATGCGGGATATAAAATAATCGTAGATATAATACTTATTTGCAAAAATAAATATGAATAGGCACTTATAATATATTACATGAAATACATATGTATGCGTATTTATGAGATTAAACACCTAATTAACCCGGGTGAAGTTACTAAACTATTGATTCGAAATCCGGCTCGACTGGACCAGAACTTGGAGGGAGAAAGGGGGGACCTCCGGTTCGCTATGACCAAAAATGGTGGTGGAATAAAGGATGGAAAGGAGGGTGGTCCCCCACTGCGGGTGTAGGAATTGTGGACTGTAAGTTGCGTGTCGAATTAATGGTGGAAAACGAGAAGGATTGATAAAGGGAGCAAGTGCACTAACCTTATCACAGGGGCTGGAGCAGATGGTATGCTCGTGTGCTGCTGAAGTCTTCTTCAATCTTCTCTTGCCCGGGAACTGGTGTTGTCCTTCACACTTATTTATCACTTGAAGTCAGTTAAATCACTTGAACTATTAACAGCGGTGATGGTGGCGATGCGGCGAGTCTGATGACCACGTGTTAGGTGGCTTGCGGTGTGGTTGTCACTAGAGGACTTGCATACGCGTCGGCGGCGTGCGCGTCGGCGGCGGGACGAAGGCAGACTGACTTGATAGATCTTCCTGATCCATATTATGTAATAGTGCGCTTGCGGGGAAGAGAGGGAGGGTGAAGGGGAGGGAGGTGAAATGACTTAATTGGCGCGAACAGAGGGTAAGAACATTCATAACCATACGGAATTCGTGACTTAGATTATTTATGGTAAAAATTATCTACTATAACATTACGGAGTGTTATACAGATCACGTAGCTATTCCCAATGCGGCTTCGTTGATCTCTCGATAATCGGACGGAGTGGGCCCGTTCGTTGTCATTTCAGTACTTATGCTGCTGATATTTTAATCCCATCACGTAACGGACATTCGCCCTCAAACACCGTATTGTATATACCTGCCAGGGTGAGTCGTCTTTGCGATTGGTACTTAATAATTGGCGCATGGCTCGGCGGTTAGCATAGAACGCAAGCGATCTATGCGACTAAGCCAAACGGGCGCGGTCGGGTGTAAGATGGTTGACCGCTAGTGGCAAAAAAACTCATGCGCGTTTCCGTGCTTCGGAGGGCACGATAAGCCGTCGGTCCCGGTTGTTGTCGTTAGATAACAGTCGTAAAACCTTGTCGGAGGCCTTATGGGCGGTTTGAAATTATTCGACAGCGGGTTGGCCACTAACCCGCATCTCCACCAACCTGCATTGGAGCAGCGTGGTGGATTAAGCTCCAGACGTCCCGAATAATGGGGAGAGACCCGTGCCCAGCAGTGGGACGTAAAAGGGGTTGCAGCCGATTGGCGTATAGTATAGGTCGAAACCGGTCGCGAAATATTTAACTCGCGACGTTCGTATGAACCGGTCGCGAAACTCGTATGAAGTTCGCTACTACCGAACAATCATCTCACGCCCTACCGCGCCCATTTTGCTTAGCTTCGTATATCGTTTTTGTTCTACGCTAGCAACTGAGTCATGCCATGCATCTTGAATAATCCCTATTATCCCTACTTCCCTTCTAATATTATAAATTCGAGAGTAACTCTGTCTGTCTGTCTGTCTGCTATGCTTTACCGCTGAACCAATTTTAATGAAATTTGGAACACAGATAGAGTGGACCTTGGGAAAGGACATAGGATGGTTTTTATCCTACGGGAACCTAAAAAACAGTAATTCATCTATACATCTATACAGATAAATAAAATTGGAGTGTCTGTTTGTAATATTAAAATAAATGGGTTTTTAATACATTCATATGAATTTATATACGGTACTTGCATCAAAATAACATTTTTTATAATTTTTGTCTGTCTGTCTGTCAGTCTGTCTGTTTGTTCCGGATAATATCTGAAACGGCTGTACTGATATTGACGGGACGGGAGGAGTAACTTATGGTACTTTTATTTTATTACAAATAAAAATGATCTGCGTAAAGACACTAAACTATAGATATAAGACACTAAAAAATAAAAATATAGGTTTTAGTCACAATGTCACATGAAATCTGCGAAGTATATTCAATTCATGCTGATGATCCTTATTAACGGGGGTAAAACCGCGGGGCACAGCTAGTATTAAATATGAGCTACGATTTTAGTAGTAGTAGAGCATTACTATGAGTTAGAATATAGGGAACAAACGTGACAATGTAGTTAAACAGCAATTAAGCCGTGTGTAAGGCAGGAAATAAACAAAAATAATAAAACATAATTTGTACAAATTACATTTAATTTACATGAATCTATACCAATAACATTGAATTAAGCTTTTTGCGTATTACTACGATCCCTTGCCTACCATTTCGGAATATAAATAAGATTAAGTCATTACTATTCATCCAAGGTAAGTTGTTTAATGTTGAAATCAAATTTCTTACCCTAAGCCAATGAAAAATTATATCGCGTTGCTTAAATGCAAAAGCTTTTTTGTAAATAATATAGATAGTACCTGGACGATTGAACGTTGCTCGGGCAAAAACAATTGATTTTCTTGGTTTACTTTAAGCAAAACATTCATTAGCTTAGTGTTACTTAAAACGCCATCTGAAATAGCTCTCAATTAAAAAAATGTCACAAAAAATAAAAATAAACGCAACATGCTTGATTGAGGTTTGAACTCGGAACCCTAGCTCCGCAGTCAGCCTACGTAACCATTCAACCAAGGAAGCTTTAATTCCTTTGATGACTTTTTTATAGAAATCTTTGAAATCTGGGGGCACGGAGTGCCCCCGATAAGTCGAGCGCAAAGCAACACTGCCGTACCATTCTTTACTGGAACCATTTCGCCGCATTTTCAGGCCCCTATTTGAGAACCTCTGGATAAGACCAGAGCGCTGAAATTTTCATCATCCAGTAAGCTATAATCACATACTTAAAATCCAAAATTTCAAGTCTGTAGGTCATTTAGTTCCGAAGTTAAGCGAAAGCAAAGTTTCGCATTTACGACACTCACTCACTCATGGATCATCAAAATAGAACTAGTACTTCCCATAAACTCAGAGAGCTGAAATTTGGTACAGAGTTAGGGTTTAATGGCCACATAAAGGGAAAACTATAAAAACTAGGATAACTAGGATTATTTAGTACTCTTGGTCCATCCTTTACTGGAACCATTTCGCTGCATTTTCAGGCCCCTATTAGAGAACTTTTGGATAAGACCAGAGCGCTGAAATTTTCATCATCCAGTAAGCTATAATCACATACTTAAAATCCAAAATTTCAAGTCTGTAAGTCATTTAGTACCGAAGTTAAGGGAATGCAAAGTTTCGCATTTTTCGTCGCATTTACGACACTCACCTCACTCATAAAATCAAAATAGAACTAGTACTTCCCATAAACTTAGAGAGCTGAAATTTGGTACAGAGTTAGAGTTTAATGGCTACATAAAGGGAAAACTATAAAAACTAGGATAACTAGGATTATTTAGTACTCTTGGTCCATCCTTTACTGGAACCATTTCGCCGCATTTTCAGGCCCCTATTTGAGAACCTCTGGATAAGACCAGAGCGCTGAAATTTTCATCATCCAGTAAGCTATAATCACATACTTAAAATCCAAAATTTCAAGTCTGTAGGTCATTTAGTTCCGAAGTTAAGCGAAAGCAAAGTTTCTCATTTACGTCGCTTTTACGAGACTCACCTCACTCATAAAATCAAAATAGAACTAGTACTTCCCATAAACCCAGAGAGCTGAAATTTGGTACAGAGTTAGGGTTTAATGGCCACATAAAGGGAAAACTATAAAAACTAGGATAACTAGGATTATTTAGTAGGTACTCTTAGTTTTCCAGGTTTCATTTACAGTTAGGCAGTACTTCGAATCGCGTTCGTATTTATAAGTACTTTTCTAGTATTCTACATTTCGTTTATTTAGTTAGATATTACTTCGTTACGTTTAAAAATATCATTAATTTAGCTGTATTTCAGTACTAGGTAGGTGTCCGACCGTGCTTTAGCGGAGCGCAATTAAAATTGTAAGTTGTAATAGTTCTGCAATATCGGGCTAGATGGCGTTAGTAATGTACACTCTGAATCACGCTGTTCTGGGTAAATTGTTTAAAAGACCCAATGTATGAAAATTTTTAAAGCAATCGCAAATAAATCGGGCTTGAAGTCACATCCTTACTTCGACATCGAGAATAAGTGACCCGAAGTTTTTTCGAACCTCAACCCCCTCTCCTCGAGTCCTCCAGGAGGCAGGACAGTAGGTAATTCCTTTGGTAGAAAGTTCATTGATTTTATTATGTAAATATTAATTATATTAACACCTGTCTAATAATAAAGATAAAGAGTTAACGTTATGTTTATAATTTGTATAGATTGAGTAGGTTCAGTATTATTTCCTTTGAGTTTTTTTATTAAGATCTAATTTAATCTAGCATATTACGTTCCAATGCTGGGCGAATGCCTCCCCTTCTGCTTTTAATACGCATATAAATAAAATTAAAGGAAAACTCTGGATAAGACAAGATTGGCTTTTATACTTATACTTACAAGTATACAAGAAGAAACAGTCGAACGATTAACTTTATTCTACTCGAACATTACATAGGTAAATTAAATAAACAAATTACACTAAAATATTAATTTCGCTCATTTGGTCAAAATATAATGCATTGGACTAAGTGTGGCTAGATGGCGCTGACTGTATTTTAAAACGCGCTTGCGGCCGCGTTACAGTCGACTCGTTTACGACATTCTTCTACTGCGCTTGAAAACGTTTGCTATGGATTAGGAGGGATTATTTGCATTTTGTTGATTTCGCTTATTATTTCGTGAGGTTTGCTAAGGTTTAGGGCATGCATCAATGCGAAATACCTAATCACAAGCCACGCCTCTACCCTGCTAAAGTATATAATGAATCATAGTTTTGTACCTAGGTTACTTACGTACTTTTCTTTTGTTCATGTAGACTTCTTTCGGCCGTAAGAATTTCAAATATTTATGTTTTCAGTCTGTCTTTTTATAAGCTTTTTATTGTAAAAATTATTTGTAATTTTAAAATAGTAAAAAAAAAACAAATTTATATAATATAAAAAACATATGCTACGCTGGGGATCGAACCTGAGTCGTATTGCAAACGTGAGTGAAACAAGACTTCAAAAACTTGACTACAGACGCTACTTTCCAAATCGTGAAATAAGGACCAAGTGTGACTACCGAGTAACCTAAATATTCTTTGCTCATAAATAGATAGCTAGCCTAAAATAAAATATATTACGAAAAAAATTATTGTAAATAGATTATCGATATATCGGGTATTGTTTCTTTTTACTTACCTTTTTTCTTCGTTCATATAAGCTATTTGCTGTCGTTTGAATTGTAAATATTTCCGTTTTGATAATTTATTTTTACTTTTATTTCCCATTTTCTAAACTTTAAAATTACCTAATTCTTACTAAAAATAATAACTTATACCTAATACTTACTTACTAAGAAACAAAATATATTTTCAAAAAATAAACAAAATGAAATAAAATTTGAAATTTTCGTATTTCGCGGGCGATACGGGCATAAAAAGTACGCGTCCATCGTTGACAGTGGTCACGGGTGGTATCATGGTGGGATGGGATGGGAGTGGCGAAGAGAAGAGACGGATGGCATGCGTTACTTCAGCGGCCAGCGCTCGCGAGGAAAAGAAAGCATCATCTTATTTTGAATGTCGTAAAACATTTCAAATCGAAAAACATTTTTCGTTAAAAAACTAAAACAAAACATAGAAAACTGTTTGCATAGAAAGCTTTATAATAATATTAGCTTGTTGTAAAAAATAATGATAAATACTTACATTCAAACTCGTTTTGACATAAAATGATAAAAATTGAAAATATTGTCCTAATTTTGAAAAATAATTCTATCGAGAAAATTTTATGGCATCGTGTTTTCTGTTGCATAAAAATTTAGTAAATATAATGAAAATTCAGATTAAGTATGTAAAAACTATTCTCCAGTCGTTTCTACAAAATGAAACATATTCAATTACAATACTCCTTTTTTATGCATGCCCTTAATTAGCAGGTTGTTATTATAACAATTCTAAGATTTTAATAGGTATCTATGTTAGGAATATTCTGATTAGTGACGTATTACTGATTATTACTTAATTATTAGATTTGAAAGAAGTTTTGATTGAATGCTTTATTTAATTGTTACTTATTTAGTATTTATTGTTACTTATTTAGTATTTATCAGGCATGGTGGGCATTGAAACATTGGAGCTCCGACGTAAGTGTGCTCTAATGCTTCACTATTACATGCTGCTAAATAATAAAGTGGACAATCCATCCGCTTTAGCTCGCTGTTCACTCGCGGTCCCGGGGCGGGGACGGCGGCGCGCGGCTCGGCTGCTGGCGGGCCCGCCCGCGCGCACGCAGACCGCGCGGCACGCTCCCACCGCACAGGCCATACGTTTGCTTAATGCTGTTATCACTCATGAACCAGAACTCGACCTATTCTATAGGTCCACTAATAAGTTTATATTTTATTGTGCTAAAATTGTATCAATACATAATCTTTGATAATTATTTGTTTTTAATAAATTTTAATTCAATTAATAATAATTGAAATCTAATTAAATTCTTAAATTTTATGTTAAATAATAATTAATTTAATTTGTAATACAATATAATTGCTTATGTACTATTTTATAATATTTGCGTTTAATATGATTAATATTGTAGTTCTTCAATAATATTTTTATAATGTAATAATGTTAGCTGGTAGTGCGATTTGGCATCGCTGTAAGCGCTACAAGCAATTGTTGTGAATAATAAATAAATAAATAAATAGTACTCTTAGTTTTCTAGGTTTAATTTACAGTTCGGCAGTACTTCGAATAAAAAGAAAAAAACTGTGTCAAATAAGAAAATCTAATAAAATAAATCAATATGCCCACGTTTCTACAAAAAGAAGTGAAATCCCACTAAAACATTCTGTAAAAAACTAGCCAAGTCTCGATGGAGCTGCTTGTTTATCTCTAAAAAGTAATGAAATCTAGAGAAAGTCGTGCCAAGTCTAAGGTTCCTTACTGCGATTTCTTTATTATTATTGTTAATGTTGTGTGACTTGGCCGTTGAAGGATACACCAGTGTTATTTTATGTTAGATTGGTGGTCGATTTGACGCTCCAAAAAGAAGTAAGCAGAAGTCAGCATTCTCAATGCTGAATGCATGTGTTGCACAATCAACAACAGCCTAAAATGAGACACTAGCGTCCAATTACCAATACCAGTATGGGCTATTATCTCGCTTAACAAACATAGGTAGTTACAACAGATATAACATTACGTGTAAACAAAAATAATGTTCAACGGCCAAGTCACACAACGTTAACTATAATAATAAAGAAATCGCAGTAAGGAACCTTAGACTTTGCACGACTTTCTCTAGATTTCATTACTTTTTAGAGATAAACAAGCAGCTCCATCGAGACTTGGCTAGTTTTTTACAGAATGTTTTGGTGGGATCTACATTGTCATTTGTTTGAAGGGCGGATTGGCGGATAACGTTAGTTTGGAGGCGTTCTACCATAGTACCTACATTATTCTTAGTCTAAGCGTTCTACTACAACAATATTATTAATATTCTGCAATAGATGTCAGTAAGATGTCATATTTCTCAGTTTATATTTAAGTTGATTATCGCTAAAAATTCGAATAAAACGACAAATTCTAAAAATAAAACCTAGCGGATCAATTTATCAACCCCGAAACCTTGGGAACTAAATTTCATGAAAATCGTTGGAGCTGTTTCCAAGACTCAAATTATATAATATCTGTGGCCCTAGTGAAAAGGGGTACAAGTCCGATTTTGTCGAAAATTAGTTAAATATACCAAATTGATCAGAAAGAAACGCTCTATCATTTGGTGTAAACGGATCTAAGCTATCTCTAAAAACAAAGAAGTTATTTGGTGCATATGGGTTTAACTAATACAAACAAAACTACAATAATCGGATTCAAGTACTTTCGTATTGTTTTAAACTGAAAAATAAAAAAATAAAATTGTGTTTTTTAATCTAAATTAACATAAACTACCTACGTTTTTATCAAATTGGTGTTTACCAATACAACAACAGATGGTCCTCATTAAATGGCTTAGTGAGTAATGATATTACTAGACATCAATTTGTTTTCACCAAAATAAATGTCAAAAATCAAGTATAACTCTTTTGAGATCAGTATTCACATTATGCTATTGTGAAATTAATAAATGTAATATAATACAATTCTAGTTGTATCCTACGAATAGCTTTCATTTTACGTGAGAAACGATATAACTCGTCGCTGCGGGGGAGTGGTGCGGGTGAGTGGGGAGCGCATAGCGCCCGCGTCCCGTCAGTCGCTCGCGCATCCTTTTTTCATCTCAATTTGTGATTTTTCTGCAGATTAAGATGTGAGTTTCTCTTATTTTTTTTGGTATTGTTCAAATACACACTTACAACTTCTCCTTGGCATATGGGTTGACGCAGGTGGTACACACTTTCACCAGAGTACCAGATATTGAGACCCATACTGCCTCTCTGACCACCCATCCATCTGACTACAGGGTGACGGTTGGGGCCCCACTTGGGACTTCTGACCATTGCCTGGTAAGTTCTGCCGTACCATTGCCGCCCCCAGAAGGTTCTCGACCCAATGGGAAGCGTCAAGTCTGGCATTACGGGTCAGCGGACTGGGATGGACTCCGGGAATTCCTGGCTTCCTACCCCTGGAGGCAGCTGTGCTTCACCTCGGGTGATCCTAGCACGTGTGCGGAATCGATAGCCGATGTGATACGACAGGGCATGATTGGTTTTATTCCCAACTCTGTAGTATCCATTGGCGGGCGAAACAAGCCTTGGTTTAATGGTTCTTGCGCTAAGGCTTCTAGCCTTAAGCAAGAAGCTTTTAAAACCTGGGCTGATGCGCACACGCGCAAGGACTCCGAAACGTCTAAGTTTCGGAAAAAATTCAACGCTGCCTCCCGTTCGGCAAAGAAGCAAATAGCCAAGGCGAAGTTTAGGCACGTCGGCAGAATTGGCCAGCGTCTATCTAGCTACCCTTGCGGGAGTCGAGCTTTTTGGTCGCTTGCCAAGGCTGTCGAAGGTAACTTCTGTCGGTCGTCTCTACCATCTTTACGCAAACTGGACGATACTCTGGCTCACACGGCAAAAGGGAAAGCCGATCTCCTGGGTACCCTGTTTGCCTCAAACTCGACTCTGGACGACGGAGGTGCCACACCGCCGACCATCAAGCAGTGTGAGAGCTCGATGAAGGACGTGCGTTTCACTCAAAAGGCCGTCAGACGAGCTCTGCTAGCCCTCGATGTCAAGAAGTCGAGCGGGCCGGTTGATATCCCCGCGATCGTATTAAAGACGTGCGCTCCCGAGTTGGCTCCCATCTTAACGCGCTTATTCTCGCTTTCCTACAGCACTAGTATAGTACCGTCTTCGTGGAAGGTAGCCCTAGTACACCCAATCCCAAAAAAGGGTGAACGCAGTGACCCGTCCAACTACAGGCCCATTGCGATAACCTCCATGCTCTCTAAGGTGATGGAGCGTGTTATAAATACGCAGCTCCTTAGGTACCTCGAGAAGCACCGGTTGATCAGCGATCGTCAGTATGGCTTTCGCCAGGGCCGGTCTGCTGGTGATCTCTTGGTATACCTCACACACCGCTGGGCTGAAGCCGTCGAGGGCAACGGCTCGACGGCTCTGGCAGTCAGCCTGGATACCGCAAAGGCCTTTGACCGGGTCTGGCACAGGGCCCTTCTCGCGAAGCTTCCATCTTACGGTCTTCCCCTGAGGCTATGCAACTGGGTGGCAAACTTTCTGTCTGAGCGGCAGATTAAGGTCGTTGTTGACGGATGCTGCTCAGATATGAAACCCATTAATGCCGGTGTTCCCCAAGGCTCAGTACTGTCTCCTACACTATTCATTCTGCATATCAATGACATGCTGCAACAATCACGCAGTATACATTGCTATGCAGATGATAGTACGGTGGACGCACTATACACCTGTAGAGCCAATGCCTCTCGGTCACAAGTAGAGGAAAGTAGAATCAAACTTGTGTCTGAAGTCGAGAACTCTCTGGAGCGGGTCTCGGAATGGGGTCGACTTAACCTTGTTGAGTGTAACCTCACGAAGACACAAGTTTGCGCGTTTACCGCTAAAAAAACCCATTTGTTATAGCGCCCAAGTTCCAGGTTACCGCGCTCACCGTCGGTGAAAGTGTCGGTATCTTGGGAGTTGACATTACGAGTAAAGTGCAGTACCGGAGTCATTTGGAGCACAAAGCCAAATTGGCGTCCAAAAAGCTTGGTGTCCTCAATAGGGCGAGGCAGTACTTCACTGCGGGCAACTCCTGACGCTGTAAAAAGCCCAGGTCAGACCCCATATGGAGTACTGCTCTCATCTCTGGGCAGGAGCACCAAAATACCAGATACACCCATTTGAGTCCGTTGAAAAGCGCGCAGTCCGAATCGTTAACGACCCAAGATAGACTAACAGGCTAGAACCACTCAGCTTGCGAAGAGACATAGGCTCTTTCTGCGTGTTCTACCGACTTTACTATGGTGAGTGCTCCGAGGAACTTTTCAAACTAATGCCTACATCACCATTCCATGATTATACCACCAGACGAAGGTTAAAGTTCCACAGGCATCATCTGGACTCGTGGCGGTCCTCCACAGTCCGCTTTGCACGCTCCTTTTTACCACGGACGTGTAGGTTATGGAACAACCTTCCAGCTGAGGCATTCCCAGTGGACTATAACATGGGGTTCTTCAAGAAAGCTGTAAAAAAGCTCTCCTCCAAAGCCGGCAATACTCGGGTGGCTCCCCTGGGGTTGCCCGTGTCCATAGGCGACGGTGATCGATTAACACCACGCGGCCCGTCTGCCTTTTTGTTCGGTTTACATATTAAAAAAAAATACGCAAGAAATTTTAAAAAATAAATATAATTTTGTATTCCGCTTGTTTTATTTCCATTAAAATATATGGGTTTAAGTAGCACAAAATAGTTCATATAAGTCTACATGTACCACACGCCACGTATAAAATCTTAGTGAAAAAGACGCCAAGATATTTTTTTCATAATTTTCAAATTTTTTAAAAGTTGACTTAAAGTACACAGTTAAACACTATTTTCTTATAAAATGAGCTATTAAATATTTCATTTAATTACTTGGTTATCATAAAATTCATTCAAATGCGTATTCCTTTTCACATAAGCGAATTCTCAATTTACTTATGTGTGAAGGGGTATAAGTTATTTTATACCCTCGAGGAATTTATTTTGTTGAGGGTATAAGTCATTATTTTAAAAACTATTAACTTTACATAAAAAATAACTCAATAATAATAAAGAACATACTCTGTTTACCTATAAAAAACATCACATGTATTACTTTTGCTGGCGGTTTAAATGTCACACGAGGACAAACACGCAATTTGAGCGCGCCGTGTGTTTTTTGCCTCTCCTGTAAAGTTGTAGTTTTAGACTTAAATCCCTTTTCACTAGGGCCACAGATATATCATACTAGCGAACTCGGCAGACGTTGTCCTGCCTTAAATCAGAAAAAATCTAAGTTTAAAGCACTATAAATTAAGATCTAAGCTATCATATGTTTCAAGTTGGATCAAACTGCAATCGGTGTGCAAATTTTATTAAAATCGGTTAAGTAGTTTATGAGCCCATCGCGGACAAACAACGTGACACGTAATTTATACATATTAAGATTGGCATATACAAGAATTGCTCGTTTAAAGGTATTAGATTCTATTTCATAAAGTCCGATCGGCTCTGGTTGTAGTAGTGATGTGTACTGAGAAGCTCACTTTTGTGCGTGAGCTTTTGAAGCGTTAGGAAAGAAATTTATGCATATCAGCCTGTTATGAGTACAAAAAATAGGTACAGGAGCTCTCTCTCTTCCCCTTAACGTCGTCCGTCTCGCGTGATGAAATTGTGTGTGTGTTATAAAATCTTTTAATAAACTATTACCGAGTTAATCTGGCCTTTGATTCATTTATTATTATATCTTTATCTATACTAATATAATAAAGAGGAAAGATTTGTATTTTTGTATGTTTGTAATGAATAACCTCAAAAACTACGGTTCTGATTTCAAAACTTCTTTCACCATTAGAAAGCTACATTCACCTTGAGTAACATAGGCTATTTTTAACCGTGGGAAAATGCTTCATTCCTACGTGAAAACGGGTAATAGGGGAAACGCGGTTGAAGCAACTGGCTAAACGCCTAGCAATGAAGCCTGGAATAGCACATAGGCTATTTTTATCCTACGGGGACCCATTAAGCGGGTCCGCACGGGCGAAGCCGCTGGCGGAAGTCGTGTATATAATGTGTATGTTGTCCATCGCTGTGTATGCCTGAGGAAAATTCATAATTTCTCGAAAACATGACGTTCACCAATCTGCACTTGGTCAGCGTGGTAGACTAAGGTCTAAATCCCTCTCACTTGTGAGAGGAGACCTGTGGCCGACAGTGGGACATAAAAAAGGTTGAAAAAAAATCTCTTCTGTTATAATATAATATAATAATTACATTAAAGTAAAATAAATTCTTAATTTTACTTTACTTAATTTATCCAGTAAGTGATATTGGAAAACGAATTCTAGAAGCGTAACACAGTAGCTTTTCTGAGGCCAAACCCATATACGAGAAGGTTTGAGGTACACGAAAATGCGGTAAAATTCATTACGGGTGGAGCAAGTATCGAGCGCCGTAAGCGGTTACGAGCGGCAAATCCCGGGCCTTATACCATTAACTGGAAGAATGAATTGAAAGTCGATAGAACCATTGGTTTTTAGTTTCCAAAGTGTAAGGTAATTGTTTCACCGACAAATGGATTCTTAAAGAATTTGTTTCTATACGCCCTAAAAAACGATACGCCTTTAATAAAATTTTGTTACTAAGCAAATGTAGAAGTAGAAGAGAAAAGGAAACCTTAAATCAACTAGAAAGTATTGAAAATGAGCTCTCGAAGCCCCTAGTGAAACAGGGTATTTTATGAGACATGTATCGTTTAAAAAAAATCAATGATATAACATTGATATGGAAAAAAATACTTTTATGTACCAATGTTGATAAGGCTTATAATGTTAATTATGTTACAAAAAAACTGTTTCCTGAAAAGCTAAAGTTAAATTTAAGATTAGATTAGATTTAGAAAACGAATTCTAGAAGCGTAATATAGTAGCTTTTCTGAAGTAAACCCCACATATAGGTTTGAGGCATAGCAAAAGGCGGTAAAATTCATTACGGGTGGAGCAAGTATCGAGCGCCGTAAGCGGTTACGAGCGGCAAATCCCGGGCCTTATACATTAACTGGAAGAATGAATTGATAGTCAATAGAACCATTGGTTTCTACTCGTACTCCCACTCCAAACGGTCTCTAATATAATGTTGGTGAGGCGAACCATTGGTTTTTAGTTTCACGCCAAACCGACTACCTACACTGAAGTGACAAGGTTCACCGTCATGAAAACCTGGGAGGGTTTTTCCCCCGCTTTTTTACCTCTTAGCGTACAAAAACCCTACAATATGGGTACCCAAAGCTGACAATCGGATCTGATCCGAAATATAAATAAATATGAATAAATAATTAAATAAACAAACAACTAAATTAATACATACTTAAAAATATAAAAAAATCTTTTAAAGGCGCAATAAGGGATCAAATAAAAATAATAATAAGATTTATATAGGTAAATGTACATTTTTATAAATTGTGTTATAATTAAGTGTTTTCTTTTATATTTGTAATATTTGCATACCTCATGAATACATACTAAATACTCGTATATATTAACAGCTTTTGTAAATACCCATATTTGTGCAAATAAAAATGTTTGTCTTTGTCTTTGCCATAGAATAGAACAGAACGAATTGTCGTGCTATTTTATTATTATTTTACTATTTTTTTGTCGAGATCATGGGGCAAGTCTTAGCATCTGATCCCCATATCAGATGCTAAGACTTTTTTCAGGTCATGGAGACTTTTTTCAGGCCATGGAGACTTTTTTCAGGCCATGGAGACTTTTTTCAGGCAATGGGGATCAGATCCTAAGACTTTTTTCAGGCCATGGGGATCAGATGCTAAGACTTTTTTAGGCCATGGGGATCAGATTCTAAGACTTTTTCAGGCCATGGGGATCAGATGCTAAGACTTTTTTCAGGCCATGGGGATCAGATGCTAAGACTTTTTTTAGGCCATGGGGATCAGATGCTAAGACTTTTTTCAGGCCATGGGGATCAGATGCTAAGACTTTTTTTAGGCCATGGGGATCAGATGCTAAGACTTTTTTCAGGCCATGGGGATCAGATGCTAAGACTTTTTTCAAGCATCGATTGATCAATGTAGACTATGGCTACATTTTTATCCTATTTCTTTTTTCCTCATTGCATATTAAAACATTCTGGTCTTAATAATAATTTTTAAATTAAACAGCATAAATTGCTTTCATCCGCAAACGTTCCTGCCTATCAGAGAGTTGTCGAACGAAAATTTCTGATGTCCGAACGAAAAAAAACCTTATTACGTGTATATAAGTACATGTATTTTTGTACCCCTTTTACGAGTAAAGAAGTTAGTTAGGATGCTGTTTTTAGGTGGTAGAACTATTATCGTTCGCCCGGGGAAGTGCCACTGCTGCACCCACTTCTGCCGTGAACTAATTCTATTGTACTTCGGTGGAAAGGTGCAGTTGCCGGCCACACTTACATGAGGCAACCACCAGCGTCCGAAGTAGCAGCGCAAATGCATAAAACCTCAGACAAGACTTACCTATGCTTGCTTGAGATTGTATTTAGATGTCCATGGGCTGTAGCGACCACTTAACACCACGTGGCCTGCATGCTCGTCTGCTACACCAATAAAAAAAAACATATGATGGCATATAAAAATACTAGAACTAATCCCACACTATGATCGCTAAAAACTGTAAGAAGCCAAAAAAGTTCCTAAAAATACGACACACCATATACGTGTAAGTAAAGAAATAAAGCACGGGTAACTTCTCAAGCTAGGGATGCAATGCGATTATAATGGCTTTCATTGAAGGGCGTGAAGACGTCGTTTCAAGTCAGAGTCAGTAAATCCCTCCCATTCTGCAGTCACAATGAGTGGGATCAAGCATTGTCGACTGTATCAAGAACAGTGAGTTTCAAAGAAGGCTATAACAATTTATAGGAATAATAGGTTACAAAGTACGTACGCGCGTTCCTAGGAAAAACAGGGTCTAAAAATTTAGACAAACAACTGAACAGGCGGAGAACGAAGAACACTAAAAGAACAGAAAAAGGAATGTAAAAGTTTATTTTTCTTTTAAGGTACGACAAACTATGTTAAATTCTCCTTCCATACCATGTCGTGCAAAATTTATATTGCACACATTAAAGCGAAACAAGATTATAGCGTCCATTGATGGGCGTTAAAAAATCACTTTCATTGAATTCAGTAAATCCCTCCCATTCTGCAGTGACAATGTGCGGGATCCCGCCTTTGTCGACTGTATAGAGTTAAGCGAGTAGGCGCTTTTATAAAGGCGCGCTGTGATCTGCTTCGTCGAGTAAAGTCCTTAACGTCTGTAACAGCTGCGAAGCGCGCATGGCTCGGCGGCGAGCGTAGAACGCAAGCGATCTATGCAGCTAAGCCAAACGGGCGCGGTCAGGTGTGAGATGGGTGACCGCTAGTGGCAAAAATTTCATGCGCGTTTCCGTGCTTCGGAGGGCACGTTAAGCCGTCGGTCCCGGTTGTTGTCGATAGATAACAGTCGTTAAACCTTGTCGGAGGCCTTATGGGCGGTTTGAAAACATCCGACAGCGGGTTGGCCACTAACCCGTATCTCCACCAACCCGCATTGGAGCAGCGTGGTGGAGTAAGCTCCAGGCCTCCCCAATATTGGGGAGAGACCCGTGCCCAGCAGTGGGACACAAAAAGGGTTGCAGCCACTATTATTGACGAAGAGAACTCAAAAAAGGAAAACCCGTTATTGGTTATTATTAAAAAGTTTTCAATCGTTGGAATAGACAAAAATATGGCTTAGTGTACAGACTTTCTTTCATAGACGAATGGCTCGAATGGGCAGTTGGAAAGACAGATGAACGGACAACAAAGTAGTTTTCTGGGGTTTCAGTGTTCTTTTTGAGCCACGGAACTTTTAAAACCTGTATCAAAAGTATTTTTGAAGTGAAAACTTAGTTTAGCGGCGTTTTGCACTTTTTTTGGGGTGGGTAAAAAATGTTAAACTCGCGTTAGGACACGTGGCCTGATCATTCGTAAGACGGAGGGGTGACAGCCGGCAGGCTCGACTGTCTATACTTGTAAAAAACCGGAAGCGACGGTATAATTTTTGTAGGTAAACTATTCTGTAATTTACTTGAAGATGATTACTAAACTATTGACTCGAAATCCGGCTCGACATGGACCAAAAATTTAACGATGTGCGAATAAATCACGAAGCCATACGCCTTTTCACTGGCGTCGGCGAACGCGACTAGCGAGAACTTACAAAAAGGAGTGGCGATTTGACAAGTATAGACATGTTTTGTTGCACTACCGGAGTGCAACCCGTTGTTTTTTTATGTATTATGCACATCACCTTAAAAAATTGCATTTCTGTGTGCCAAGTTGTATCGAATGAAACTGTCCTTGGGTAGCGACACGCAGCTGCGGTAAGACAATTTCGCTGAGCAAATTATAATTAACGCAACAGTTTTGAATACGTCCATTAAACGCGTGCGTCGGAGAAATGCTAGCGTTAAAGGGCTTTAAGTTCAGTCAATGACTCCTGTATTTCAGGGAAAATTTTACGTGCCTCAATACAGAAGAGTGGCCTTCTGCCTTTATGTAAGAACGTGATTTAGTATTAAGCGCGTATTGTTCATTGATTCGGCAGAAAAAGCTCTCGCTGTAAAATATTGGATGGTGCTTCGATGGTGTAATGTTGGAGAAAAATTACTGGTATTACTGCGTTAGTTATTACCTATTAAAAAAGTGAAGGCTCCATATAGGTATAGATAGATTAAAATAACGTGTTTTATTATGTATGACGTTATAAAAGGTATAGAGACAACGGATAATTTTTCTGATGGTTTAGAACTTTTCGATTGTATTGTCCGGTTGTACCGGGTTATGTGGGATTTGACTGCACTAAAACCCCGTCGGTAGCCTGCCTCTGTGCTTGGGGAGGACTCCGGGATCTCCAGTGGAATGAACCGGTACCCTCCACGCGCGGCGCCCAGAACGGACCTATCTTCGGGAGCTACCCGGGAGCTTCCCGGGGCTGCTGGTTCGTTGGATCACCGCCCACAACCACGGAAGCCCCTTAGTCGTCTCTTATGATCAGGCAGGTGATACCGTACCTACCGCTATTCTTAATCCCGAAGCTACGGGGGCAGTATAAAAAATATGTCATTGGAATGACTGTTTCCTTGGCCGCACGGTTACGTAGGCTGTTTACGGCGCTAGAGACCCGGGTTCAAACTTCAATCAATGCCATATACCACAAAGCAAATGAGTGTTTTTTTTTAAATTAAACCAAGAAAATCAATTATTTTAACCAAACTAAGTCGTTCTCGAACTAATACCTATGTACTTTAAGAGTGCTGGTGAAAATCCACCGAAAGAGGCTACGCTATATTACACAATCAATTGATTATACAATCAAGTTTAAATTACCGTCACAATACTTTTAATCCTCGTAGTCAAGCCACCAAGTAGTAATTTTTTCAAGGAACCATTATAATTAAGAAGAACAGAACCTTAAAATGTGATTGGTTTTTCAGAAAAAGCTGAAACGACCGCGCACTGAAATGTAAATGAATACAAATTCCACGTTGGATCCGATCTGCACGAATTGTTCGAGGACTCTTCAATATCCCGACCCCTCGGGGACCTCAAACACCAGTTTGAATATTGAGCTCTGTGTGACTGTTAAACAGTTTTAGGGATCCACTGATAAAAGCAGAAAATAAGACCGTTTATACTGAACACTGCAAATTATATTTAAAAAGAATTTAAGGCGCAATATGGGACAAATAAAAATAATGATGAAATAGATGTAAATATCCATTTTCGTAATTGTATTGTAATTAAGTTTTTCTCCTTTATATTTTTATTTTTGTAATAGTTGCATACCTACTTAAGAATTAGGCGAACTAAATATATATAAACAACTTTAATTTCCATCCATATTTGTGCAAATAAAAGCCTGTCTTTGAAGATAAAAACTATGTTATGTCCTTTCTCAAGCGTTGAAAACGGCCCATACTAACGAAGCGACAAATATGGCGTCACCGTCCGATAACGCAGCAATTGCAGTACCAAAAACTATAGGAAGCTGCATGTATAGTTGAATATTTTATATTTTTTCTAATAAACAATAAACGTTACACACTCATAGCCCCACAGTAAGGTAATTAATACTGGGTAATAATAATTAATGTCGTGGGTACCATGGACACATACAAAGACAGGAACACAAACACTCAGACCGAGAACAGAAATTTAAACTCATCATTCAAACTTCTGTTTCGCCGGGAATCGAACCCGGGACACCTCGATTGGCAGTCCGGCATGGTAACCATTGCGCCACGCGGGTCTTCTAAGTTATAGGATTTTGAGGAAAATGTTAAAAAACATTATTGAATGAAACAAAAATATAACTAACATTTTCATAAATCAAATTTCCATGTTTCTTGCAGTTTTGACGACCTGCGTGGCGCAATGGTTACCATGCCGGACTGCCAATCGAAGGGTCCCGGGTTCGATTCCCGGC
Organism: Pyrgus malvae; assembly: GCA_911387765.1. NCBI lineage: Eukaryota > Metazoa > Arthropoda > Insecta > Lepidoptera > Hesperiidae > Pyrgus > Pyrgus malvae. Next base: position 8,687,475 of record OU426947.1, read on the forward strand.
GAAACAGAAATTTGAATGATGAGTTTAAATTTCTGTTCTCGGTCTGGGTGTTTGTGTTTCTGTCTTTGTGTGTGTCCATGGTACCCACGACACAGGGTATATCTACCCTACTGTGGGGCTATGCGTGTGAAGCGTTTTGCAATAAAAACATTTCCCACCAGAACCTAAATTATGAGTATGTAAAGAGCCTGGCCAGCGTGGTGGACAATGGCCTAAATCCCTCTCACTTTTGAGAGAAGACCTGTGCCCAGCAGTGGAACATAAAAAAGGATGAAAAAAAACCATACAGCATGGAAGGTTTTAAATGTAAAATTCCCTTATGTAATCTCCAGCGGACTTGCTGACTAGTTCAATATTGTACAAATGACTATGGCATATCCTGTTGGATCTGCTATTCCTTAGGGACGTTGGAAAAACTCGGAAAAGTAAATGGCATTCAAGTTCGCATAACTGTGACCGTTTTCCGCTACGACTTACTAGGTATTCATTCAGCTATTATGGCCGGGTTAAAAAGGTCCTTAAACACTATTGGGATCATACGTTTTTAGAACCTATATAACGCAGAGACTATACCATACTGGGGTGCCGCATAAGAGGTCCTGAATTCGATTCCCAGCGGCGGAGATATCAAAATGATGAATTTAGTGGTATTTTTCTTGTCTATGTGTTTACGTCCTCTTTTTGTGTGCGTCTATGGCACCCACGACACAGGGTTTCCAACTGTGGGGCTATGTGTGAAATGAAATGAAATGAAATATTCTTTATTCACTGTACGGTTCCTTTACAAACTCTTAGTGAACGTTATTTTTTTGTTCTGTCTGATTGTGTGTGAAGCATTATTTATTCTATTCCTTAACCTATACACCGCCCTGGCGGAATCGGTTATATCTAATGGCATTACTAGTTACAGTCAAACTTTTGAAACTTAGCTGGATAAAATATAAAATCTATAGTTAGCCAGTTGCTTCAACTGCGTTGACCCTAGTTTTCACGTAGGAATGAAGCATTTTCCAGCGGTAAAAAGCCTATGTTACTCAGGATGAATGTAGCTTTTTAACGGTGAAAGAATTTTTGAAATCGAAACAGTAGTTTTTGAGTTTATTCATTACAAAAATACAAATCATTCCTCTTTATAATATTAGTATAGACTACTTTTAAGAAACATTCAATTCAACCTTTCAATGTTGTGTACCTATTAAAAGTTAAGATAACACTTTGAACTGGTGCTATTTGTTAAACAAGAAGCAAAGCGCACTCGTAGAATAAATATTTACTATTGCGAAAGTCAACAGCTTCGCTATCGATTAGTGGCAAACTACTTTGATAGGGTTCACAAAATAGTTCTTCATTAAGTTTTTGTACTGATTCATTGAATAACATCATAATAAAACCTCCTAGAAGTGACGTGATATCTCGTAATTTTAATTGTGACAGCAAATATCCACACCCGCAGTCCAGAAACACGCACCCGTGAAGACAAACATAGAAATGGAACTTATCATAGAGACGCCGACGATGATCACTGTTGGGCACGCGTCTCTCCCCATTGTCGGGAGGTCTGGAGCTTACTCCACCACGCTGCTCTAATGCAGGTTGGTGGAGATGCGGGTTGGTGGCCAACCCGCTGTCGCGTGATTTTTAACCGCACGACGCCCATATGGCCTCTGACAAGGTTTAACGACTGTTATCTAGATAACAACCGGGACCGGGAGCTTAACGTGCTCTCCAAAGCATGGAAAGGTGTATAAATATAATAATATAGTACCTGGACGACCGAAAAAAAATGCGCGGCGATGGGAAACATCGTAATCAATTAAATATCACGATATTTTCCATCATCGTGGAGCAGCGATAAATGCGCACATTACAAATTTAATGAGTATTTGAACCCGGGATTGGTCGCGTTGAAGACCGCGGTTTTTTATCACTCGGCCATCGCTGCCCTGGATAAAAACCCTCCTATGTCTTTTCCCTAGATTCAATCTATCTGTGTTCCAAATTTCATTAAAATTGCTTCAGTGGTTTAAGCGGGAAAGCGTAGCAGACAGACAGACATAGTTACTTTCGAATTTATAATATTAGTAGGGATTGATTATCACTGAAAATATTTTTATATAATAAAAAACGGCAAATTGTTTGTAAAGTAGGTTTACGATCGAGATGTTTACGTGATAACGTCCGCACGAGAAAATCTCCATTCGTTTGTATGCCGCTAGAGTGAGAGAGACGGAAGATCGGTCCACTCACTCGAACGCTATGCCAGCCTCCGCTCGTGAGGATTCGGCGTGACAAGTTTCACGGAATGACTGGCAGCGCTCGAGATGAGACGGGAGATCGGTCCGTCTCTCTCTCGTTATACCTGCGATCGCGCTCGTGAGGTTTTGGTGTGACACAAGTTTCTGAACATGTCACCCGACTAAAACGATTTTAAAGACGTTATCACGTCAAAAAAATCTAACAGAAAAAATTTGCTACATCGATTTATTACCCCTTTGGCAAAGGGAGATCTCCCGCCGGGCGAGGTGGTCATGCCCGGGGAGCGGCCGCGCTCCAACTGACTCAATTCGGAGCTTGTATATATGGTAGGATATTCCGAAAACTTCGATAGCGTGATTCAGGAATACCCGTGGCGCCATCTCTTGATGAGTAGCGGAAGGTCGCTACACCCCCGAAACCAGTGTACTAAATTTCATCAAAATCTTTGGGAGCCGTTTCCGAGATTCAAGAAATATGTTTAGATATATACAAGAGTTGCTCGTTTAAAGGTATAAGATTTTTGTTAGTGGCAGCCCATTTTTGTTTACCGACTTCCAAAAGAAGGAGGTATACTGTATTCGGCTGTATGTATTTTTTTTTATATATGTTCACCGATTACTCCGCCGTTTGTGGACCGATTTTCAAAATTCTTTTTTTGTTCGTATGCTTATACTCCCGAGGTGGTCCCATTGTCACCAAATCAGGATCTGATGATGGGTTCCCAGGGAAATCGAAGGGAACTCTCAAATTTTATAGGCACACACACATTGATTTTCTTATACTTTCTGAAGCATAAGAGATATTTACGCATATAAATCATTATCTCATGTTGCTGAGCTGATGATGGAAGGTACTGCGACAGTGAGGAGTTGAGAGCAAATTCTTTCAATAAATAGTTTTTTAACCGAAATCTTACATTCCCGAGGTGGTCCAACTGTAACCAAGTCAAAGTCTGATGAGGGGATCCCAGAGAAATCGAAGGGAACATTCAAATTTTATAGCACAACAAATGGTTTTCATATTTATACAAATCAAAACGAACATTTGTTTATAATTATCGTCATATCATGTTGCTGAACTGATGATGGAAGGTACTACGACGGTTAGGAGTTGAGAGCAAATTCTTTCAATAAATGGTTTTTTGTTCGAAATCTTACATTCCTGAGGTGGTCCAACTGTCACCATGTCAAAATCTGATGATATGATATTAGGGAAATCGAGGGAAACACTGAAACTTAATAGGCACACACATGCTTTTAGTCATATTTTTAACATAATACAAATATTTATGTCTGGTAATTATCACCTGCTGTTGCTTAACTGATGATTGAAGGTACAACTCCTCAACGGTTAGGAGCTGAGAGCAAATTCTTTCTTTAATTTATACGTTCAGGTGGACTGATAGTATATCTTTCAGACTTTTAGATGGCTATTAGATAAACATGACTATAAAAGGTAAATCTGTTTAAAGTTTAGAAGTTAAGTGAATTTTTTTCCAATTATGCTAATACATACAGAATTATTAAAATTACCAAAAAGAGTGAAATAAATTAAGGTTTTAACAAAAAAATAGAACCGACTTCAAACGGTAAAAAATAAAATTGTTCAGTACCTACTTCTTCCGGCTTATGGTAATGACTCTTAAAACTATTTTTGAAGTCGGGCCCTTAGTAAAATCAAAAATGTCCTGTCTTAGTAAATATAGTGTACCTTTCGTTCTGAATGGGCACCGACTCCAATATAGTTTTAACAGTCATTACCATAAGCAAGAAGAAGTAGGTACTGTCCCACTGTCTGTACTGTCGGTGCCAATTTAGAACGAATGGTACGATATTTACTAAGGGCCCGACTCCAGAAATAGTTTTAAGAGTCATTACCATAAGCCGGAAGAAGTAGGTACTGAACAATTTTATTTTTTACCGTTTGAAGTCGGTTCTATTTTTTTGTTAAAAACTTAATTTTCTTAGCTGCATAGTTTTTTGCGTTCTACGTCTGCCGCGTCATGGGCGCTTAATTATTCTTGAGTAATGTCTCCTAATATAAATAAAAAGGTAAGGTTAGGAAGATAATAAATTGAAAATCGGAATAACCTTTTATAAGAAGGTAAATACACATTTGCTACGATATTTCTCTGCTCTATTTGGTTTTCATAGAGGTTACTCATGAATTTTCAGAAGTTCCTTTAGGAGCATCTACGACCTTATCGGTTTATTCGTATAGTACCTAATCGAAACCTAATCTTACTTTTATGAAGCTGTTATTGTAGATATAAATAAAAAGTTGGAGCTTCTTGATTAAGGGTTATTGACATATTAGTTATTCTTTGAAGAAGGTATAGTCATAGTAATGTGTCGTGTGTTTCAGGATTATTTAACTAAATGGTGCGAAGGGATCCTTACTTAAGTTTTGTCTATCTGTTTTCGTATATAATTTTAGTGAGCAATCATTGCACTACTTTAATTTAAATATGAATTTAAAAAACAATGAATATTCATCAGAATCCTTATTATTTCTCACAAATCCCTACTAATATTATAAATTCGAAAGTAACTCTGTCTGTCTGTCTGCTACGCTTTTCCGCTTAAACCACTGAACCAATTTTAATAAAATTTGGAACACAGAGTGGACCTTGGTAAAAGGACATAGGATGGTTTTTATCCTACTATGGTTATATCTTTTTTTTGTATCATGGGGAAACCTTCAAAGGTACCCGGCACCTTGGGAGAGGATTCCGGGTCATGTGGGATTTGACCGCACTAAAACCCCTTCGGTGCCTTGCCTCTGCACTTGCGGAGGACTCCCGAATCTCCAGTAGAACGCACCGGTTTCTCCACTCGCGGCGCCCTGGAACGGGTCCATCTTTGGGAGAGCAGATGTACTCTCTTTCACCTTCCAATGTTTACGGAGGTATGCGCCCACACCCCTCCGTCCGTCGGCTGCTGGCTGGACGGATCGAGCTCCCACTCTCACCGCCCGCAATCTCGGAAGCCGCCTTTTTTTAGTCGCCTTTTACGAACAGGTACAAATTACTTTTTACAAATAATAAGAACCAGGGTTATCAAAGCACCTCGAGTAAGGAGATAATACATAGTATTCAGGGACGAATTACTCCACCAACCCGCATTGGATCAGCGTGGCGGAGTAAGCTCCAGGCCTCCCCAATAATGGGGAGAGACCCGTGCCCAGCAATGGGACGCAAAAAGGGTTGCAGCCAAATTGTTTTCACAGATTTTCAACTATGAAATAAATGTATTTAAGTTACTTTTTGATTTCTGCACATACTTTTGTATTTTATTTTAAAGTAAAAGTTAAGTAAAAAACAGGGCACTTTACTTTCCAAAGCTGTAAAATGTTTATTTGAGGTTACGTTTAAGAAAATAACCGTTTCTTGAGTGGGGCGTAGTTGTCTTTTCTTTGCTCTGTGGGCATAGCTATAATGCAGTATCGTTGAGAGGCGTATTTTATATGCATTCGGCTTTTAGAGTGCTATGTTCCCTACTGTCGTTTTAGTCTCTATGCATACTTGAACTCCTTAGATGACTACGCGCAAGTAAATACAATAACGATTGACGCTCATAGCTCCACAGTAGAGTAGATATATCCTGTGTCGTGGGTGCCAGAACACACACAAAGATAGAAACACAAATACCCAGACCGAGAACAGACTTTTTAAACTCATCATTCAAATTTCTGCTTCGCCGGAAATCGAACCCAAGACCCGCCGATCGGCAGTCCGGCATGGTAAACATTACGCCGAATGGTAACCATTATCCGGATCATCAAGTAGTGGTTGTAATAATAAAATGATAGGGCTGCGAGGCACGCGTCAACGCAGAAGGTGTAGCATGCAAATATCCACATTGTTAAGCCAAACGTTCATGATCATAAGTAAGATAGGTGACGACTAGAGGGAAATAATGCCCGTTTATATATTTCAGAAGGGCATGTTAAGCCTGTGTTCTCAATATGGAAAGTAAGGACTTTTAACATCTTATCGGAGTCTTTGTTGAGGTTCCAAAACTTCTGATGGATTTTTTCCCGATTCCCCAGATTCCCCGAGGCCCAGGTTCAGAGATTCTAGAATCCCAAACGAAAAAAGAAACCTATAAACAATAAGCTAGATATGCTACCTTCTGCTGTTTTTTTGTATATTAAATATTTTGTGTGCGTGTAAAGTGGAAAGCAAATATACACATGGTACCCAGCTTAAAAAATCCCTCTGACCAACCTAGATATACCAAAACTAAAATTCGTAACAAAAACCTTGACAGTCCTATTATCTAAACCGGATACTCACAATCAAACGTCAACTAGTTGTGAATGGAAAATCCAAAATATTCGCGCACATAACGGCACATTGCTATGAACTCTTCTTTCTTTCACCGATGTCAAACACGACCACAGCACAATAAACGACATGATTTTAATGGCCATTTGATAGCATTTACTACAACTTTTATAGACTGCAGATCGCTTAAATATTAGAGTTTCAAATATTACGTTAACCATCGCTAGGGATAGTCTGACATTAAAATGAGCAGATAACAACTGAGCTCGTGAAAATAGTTTTATCTGTTTTATAAAATAGCTGAAAAAGTTGAGCGTTGTGAATGTGGAATTCAGGAACGCTAATCCTGAATTTCACATTCACCAAACGCTCAACTTTTTCAGAAATTTTATAAAATGGATAAAAGTGCTTCCACGCGCTCAGTTGTTATCTGCTCAATTTTATGTCAGATTATCTCTAATGTCAGTCACCGTAACATTTGAAACTGGAACAGTTAAGCGATCTGCGATGTATAAAAGCTACTGGAAGAAATTTCTTTTAGGAATAAGTAGCACCCTGTACATATATTCTTCTTTTAATGTGTTTTGTTTTATGTCTTTGTGTACAAAATAAATAAATAAAATAAAATAAAATAAATAAATAAAAGCAGGAGTCAAAGCAATCGGGTGTTCATTAAAATGAAGCCTTTTATGGGTGACGATAGACGTTTTGATGATTGGTACTCGATTAGAATAAATTAATGCTCCGTTAGCCATATCCTTATCCTTAACACTGATCATACTTCTTTTGAACCAAACGTACAACAGAAATAAATACATGCCCGCTCTCCAACGTTAATGCTAGCGACAGAGCATTCTGGCAATCAAATGTCAACTAGTTGAGAATGAAAACTCCCAAAATCTCATGCACATGACGACAGTCCGTTATGATCTCTTCCTCTGTTCACCGATGTCAAACACGTCTACCGCAGCTGGTTTGATTTTAATGGCCGCGAATCGCTCAACTATTCCAGATTCAAATTTAACGGTAACCGTCGCTTGGGATGGTCTGACATTAAATTGAGAAGATAACAACTGAGCACGTGGAAGGACTTTTATCCGTTTTATAAAATTGCTGAAAATGTAGAGTTCTGCGTTTGGTGAATGTGGAATTCAGGAACGCTAACGATTGGTATTCGGTTCGATAAATTAACGCATTCGAGCCTTTACATCGTTGGTATTCGTGAAATGCATTGGCAATTAATAGGGAGGAAATAAGAATATAAAATAATTTGTTTTAATGAAAATAAATCATAGATTATTTGTTTGGTTTTACTTTTGGGTAACAATGGGTGTAATATATAAGAAAATGCAATCTCCAAAAATAAATGATGCCCTGTAAGGCACACCAAGAATGTTATAAATTTAAAACATTTCAAGTTATTGCGTGCAATCATTAATACAATTTACTTTATACATAAATTTACAAGTACATAATATTATTTTCATATCACATTGTAATGAAACAACGAGTTTTGATTTCTGTTTTGCCAGTCGAAATAAGACAATTTCAAACCAATGCGAGTGTGTCAGTCAGAAACAACGTTGTTTCTGCTCTGGGGGAGAAACAACGTTGTTTCTACCCGGCACATTCATTTGTTATAAACAAAAGGAGATCAAAAACTCTCGCCCTCATCAGAAATCGTCTTGTTTCACCCCTTGCCACACAATATACTATTCTATTTTTGTTATTTCAAGATGTCAAAAATTTTAATTATAATAATTATTTATTTAGGTATTTGTCAAAATGTAAATAACATTTTGTATCAATAGTTCTTTTATCGCTTTATAAAACATGTGGTCTTTACTTAATTTTTTTATGTCATTAGGCAGTTTATTATACAACTTGACGGCCATGGAGTATGTACCTATATAGAATATGTGTTGTATAATATTAACCAACTTATAAATGATAAGCTAGACTCTGTTTTGCGTGATATCGTATGAAGTTGCACTGTATATCAGTTTAGATGTGGTTACTCCACACCTTTCCTATAAATTACTATACGCTAGAATTAGGTGTAGTGGAGTGGCTGCAACCCTTTTTACGTTCCACTGCTGGGCACGTGTCTCTACCCATTATTTGGGAGGCCTGGAGCTTACTCCACCACGCTGCTCCAATGCGGGTTAGTGGCCAACTCGCTGTCGGATGTTTTCAAACCGCCCATAAGGCTTCTGACAAGGTTTTACAACTGTTATCTGTCGACAACAACCGGGACCGACGGCTTAACGTTCCCTCCGAAGCACGGAAACGCACATGAATTTTTTTGCCACTAGCGGTCACCCATCTCGCACCCTACCGCGCCCTTTAGCTTAGTTGCATAGATCGTTTTCGTTCTACGCTAACCGCAGGGCCATGCGCGCTTTATAGCTCACGATTCGTAGCGGAGTAGCTCTTTGTATAGTTTTAGCGGTTATACTTCAACTGTCGAACATGTAATCACCTTATCTAACATTGACCAGCTTTCTCTTTTGTTTTTCGTCCCTTGAATAGTGAATAATATTCTCTCAGTGTAGTATGAGTGAGACTCATGCACCGAAACTGTAATTAAGTTCAAATCTAAACCGAAGCGGGTAAAATATATGGCGTTCATATTTCCAGCGATTCTTCTCACATCTCATCTTTACTAACCGGATTATGTCAGAGCATTTGCACTATGAATTTCTATAACTCTAAATTTAGTTTAACGGAGAGCTTGATATCGGCTTTAGAGCTTAGTGTCGCCTCGCGTCATGGTTCCTAGATAGTTTATTGAATTCAAACGGAAAATACTTTTTAAAGGAACGTCTGATAGCTATGACTTATTTCGTTTCGCTGCTTTCTGTATTTCAATATCTTCTTTATATAGTACAGTATAGTATATTGAAATGAGATTTCCGCGCAATTTTCTCAATTTTTTCTTACATACGTACCTTCTTCTGCCAATAACAAACACAATAAAAGAAGAATTAGCAAAATCAGTCCAGCCGTTCACGCGCTATGTCGTGACCAAGGGAAAAAGGTATTAATTTTTATATAGGTATAGATATTTTTTTCATTAGTATTATTTCATGTGTATAAATGAATCGGTGTTCGTTAGTCTCACTAAGCCTCACATCGGCTGGACTGGTGGTTGTGAAATATTTTGAGTAGTCCAGGGAAGGTTTAAAAATTAAGGCGATAATAATATGGTAAAAACAACATATAATCGTTTACTAAGTTCAATAAATAAGAATTAGTTAAACGTTAATTTTATTTAGGTGTCTTTTGTTATTTCCATTTTATCTGGATCTGATGAGAAAGTTTTGAAATAATTATATCCATTGTTAAATTATATCAATTGTTAAATATTGTCGCAGGCCTTGAAGGCGGTTTGAAAGCATCAGGTTGAAGTTGTCCAGAGAAAAAGTAATAACTATTATGGGTACCATAAAGAAATAAATCAAAGAAAGTTACAATGACAATACTACAATCGAACAGTGAGTAACTCTCTTCTAGTTCCATAATAACACCTCTCAGCGAATAAATGCGAACCATAAAACCGTTAAATTGCATAAGAACGCAAACACGGCTGACTTATTGTTTCCACTGGAAATTGTTATCTGGGGGACTACAAAAGTATCTCCGAAGCTTCCGGCAATTCTGAGGATAAAGCAAGGATCGGGAACTCTGCGCAGTGATGCGTCTTTGTAAAGATTTTGAAATAGGACTTTACAATGGTTTTACTCGTAGATCAAACGATTTGTTGGTCTATTTGGGATATTTTGATATTTTGTACGGCTATTTTGCTGAATAATTGAAGTATATAGTTATTCATACTAAAATTATAAATATGAAAGTGTGTTTGTTTGTCCGTCTTTCACGTCGAAATGGAGCAACGGATTGGTGTAATATTTTACGTGGAGATAGTTGAAAGGCTATGGAATATTCTCATTGTTGAATTTAAAAGTTTAAAAATTCATACTTATATTTAATATTGGCTGCAACCCTTAAACATTGATGATGTTATCCATACTAAAATTATAAATGTGTTTGTGTGTTTGTTTGTCCGTCTTTCACGTCGAAATGTAGCAACGGATTGGTGTGATATTTTACGTAGTTGAAAAGCTATATGGAATTCTCATTGTTGAATTTAAAACTTTGGAAATTCATACTTATTTTTAATATTGGCTGCAACCCTTATTACGTCCCACTGCTGGGTACGGGTCTCTCCCCATTATTGGGGAGGCCAATAATGGGGCTTGGCCATTTATTTAAATCTGTAATTTTTAATATTACAAATTCAAAAGTCACTCTGTCTGTCTGTATGCTACGCTTACCCGCTTAAACTACTGAACCAATTTTAATAAAATTCAGAACACAGATAGATTGGTCCTTGGGAAAGGACATAATAATAATGATGGTTTTTATTCTATGGGAACCTATAAAACAAGTCCACGCGAGCGAAGCCGCTGGCGGAAGTCTAGTAAGAATGTTCTGAATAATAATTAAAAATCATCTGTGTTGGTTAAATGGTCGAAATTTTTCCCTAAACAGGTCAAATGGGGGAGTAAAGTTTGTATGGAAAATTTTTCATTTCTGGCCTTAGCTGTATGAAAATTATTATATAGGGTTCTGATTACAAATAAAAATGATCTGCGTAAGCAAATATAGTAAAAAATAACGGTATGGGCATGTATGGGTTTCAATTGGGACACATGAAATGTGCGGAGTATATTTACTTCATGCTAATGATCCTTTAAAACGCAGATGAAACTGCAGGAACAGCTACGAGTAGTTTACCTATATTTCGCTTCAAATTAAGGATATTACATGACATCATAACCACAGATTTATTAAAAATAAAATAATTAATATAAGAATTTGATTAAATAGGAGACCAATTCAAAATTTTGGCCGTGATTTATTTTTAAAAATAATATTCAAAATTAATTGTTATTTTTATCTTTTTCTGGATCCCTGCAATAATGAGACACGTGTCATTTTTGTTATTAATGTTATAAAGAGAAATTGAAACGATAAGTTTCACTTTTTGTTCTTGATCTGGGTGTTTTTGTTCATGCCTTTGTTTTAGTACCTACGACACAGGGTATCTATATCTACCCTATTATGTGACCATAGTGTGAAATGTTATTTTTTTTATAATTGACTTTACTTGTATCTAAATGTAAAAAATGTAATTGCAAAAAAAATCCTAAAAAACTACACACTTTCTCAGAGAAAAGTGTTCAGAAAATTAGTTATGATACGTTAGATAAATTTGGTCACATCATACCCCCATATATCATCCCGATTCACACCCTCTTCAGTCATCCTGTCACGTCACACGGATGCTAATTTGAATGTCCAACTCTGCATTTGGACATAAAATGTAGTGATTTCCTTAAAAAGGGTTTTAAATTTGACTATTGTACGCTAAAGAATGTAACTGTTCAACTTGCACCTTAGTGTATAACGTATAAACAGAAAAAAAGCTGTAGAAGACATCTAATAGCAGACAAAAAATGTTTAAAGAAAATGAGGCTCTATAATTTTTAAATAAAAGTAAAATGATTATAAGGTTTCGTGTAATGAAACACCTGCCTTAACGTTTTGAGAAAATTAAATTTATAAAATGAAACTCGAAATTAGGTAGGTAGTAGCATACAAAACCAATTTACTATCTACATACTTCCTTAAATTTACTACGTTACAACTTGCACTGGACTTAAGTTCATAACGGTAAACAGAAAAAAACTTTAAAAGGCATGGCTGCCGTTTTGCGTCCCACTGCTGGGCACGGGTCTCTCCCCGGGTTTTCAAACCACCCATAAGGCCTCCGACAAGGTTTAACGACTGTTGCATAGATCGTTTACGTTCTACGCTAACCGCCGGGCCATGCACGCTTCAAGCTTCGACTTTAAAAAAAATACTTCTTTCAATTTTTATCACCATAAAAACCACCAATTAAAGGTTTTTATTATAATATAGCCCGTTTTTAGGGTTCCGTAGCCAAATGGCAAAAAACGGAATCCTTATAGATTCGTGATGTCTGTCTGTCTGTCCGTCCGTATGTCACAGTCACTTTTTTCCGAAACTATAAGAACTATACTGTTGAAAATCGGTACGTAGATGTACTCTGTGAACCACATTATGTATTTACATTAAGTATATGATGTACATTACGATGCAAACTTCCACCAAAAATTGGTTTGAACGAGATCTAGTAAGTAGTTTTTTTTAATACGTCATAAATCGTAAACCACAATTTACCTTTCATTCAATCTTAATGCAATGATTTCTATGGATAATCAAAGGCAATGATGTATTTCTGTTGTCGCTGTTATACAAATACTAAAAATAGAATAAAATAAATATTTAAGGGGGCTCCCATACAATAAACGTTAATTTTTTTATAGATAATGGTACGGAACCCTTTGTGCGTGAGTCCGACTTGCACTTGGCCGATTTTTTTTTGTAAGTGGCGAATCCAAGATTGCAGTTCGGTGGGAGGGGGGGGGGGAGCTTGATTTTAGTTTGGGACAGGTGCGGGCTGTCGACTGCATCAGTCGACTTTACTCGGCCCGCGCCTTGTTTGGGGGGCTAAAAGCAAGATACGTATTGCTTGAGGTATGTCAAGGGTTACTCAAATCACATTATAGTATATACGAGTAAGTAGGAGTAGTATTAGTATATATGAGTAAATACCTAAGAAATAGAGAGTAGTGAAATAGTTCTCAAATTTTCCCCAAGTTCTTAAAGGTCTAAAATACCAGGACATTTCCGTTTCTACGGCGAAGATAGAGAAATCAACGTTTCAGCGGATATTTCACGTCTCCCGTTTTCCATACAAGCGGTAATAAATCTCGGAAAGTGGGACACTCTTAACAAAAACCGGCCAAGTGTGAACTGGACTAAAATAAGGAGGATTCCGTACATCAATAAAAATATTGTAAATAAAAACTTCATTGTCGGATCAATAATGTACCACCGCTTTACTAATTTCCACAATTTTTATTTTATTTTTTTACCGACTTCCAAAAGAAGGAGGTACTGTATTCGGCTGTATGTATTTTTTTTTTTTTATATATGTTCACCGATTACTCCGCCGTTTGTGGACCGATTTTCAAAATTCTTTTTTTGTTCGTATGCTTATACTCCCGAGGTGGTCCCATTGTCACCAAATCAGGATCTGATGATGGGATCCCAGGGAAATCGAGGGGAACTCTCAAATTTTATAGGCACACACATTGATTTTCTTATAGTTTCTGAAGCATAACAGATATTTGTGCATTGTAATCATCATCTCGTATTGCTGAGCTGATGATGAAAGGTACTGCGACGGTGAGGAGTTGAGAGCAAATTCTTTCAACAATTGGTTTTTTGTTCGATTTCTTACATTTCTGAGGTAGTCCAACTGTTACCAAGTCAAAGTCTGATGATGGGATCCCAGAGAAATCGAATGGAACATTCAAATTTTATAGTACAACAAATGATTTTTATATTTTTACTAAAGCAAAACAGGCATTTGTGTATAATTATTATCATATCATGTTGCTGAGCTGATGATGGAAGGTACTACGACGGTTAGGAGTTGAGAGCAAATTCTTTCAATAAATGGTTTTTTGTTCGAAATCTTACATTCCTGAGGTAGTCCAACTGTCACCAAGTCAAAGTCTGATGATAGGATCCCAGAGAAATCGAGGGGAACATTAATTTTTTTTAACACAACAGTTGATTTTCATATTCTTATTAAAGCAAAACAGGCATTTGTGTATAATTATCATCATATCAAGTTGCTGAGCTGATGATTGAAGGTACCACTCCTCAACGGTTAGGAGCTGAGAGCAAATTCTTTCAATAATTTATAGGTTCAGGTGGACTGATAGTAGTTTCAGGCTATAAGTTGGCTATTAGATAAACATGATTATAAAAGGTAAATCTCTTTAACATTTAGAAGTTTAGTGAAAATTTTTCCACCTATGCTTATACATATGTACAGAATTATTAAAGTTACTAAAAAGAGTGAAATAAATTAAGTTTTTAACAAAAAAATAGAACCGACTTCAAACGGTAAAAAATAAAATTATTCAGTACCTACTTCTTCTTGCTTATGGTAATTACTCTTAAAACTATTTTTGGAGTCGGGCCCTTAGTAAAATGTCCTGTTATAGTAAATATAGTTTACCTTTCGTTCTGAATGGGCACCGACTCCAATATAGTTTTAACAGTCATTACCATAAGCAAGAAGATGTAGGTACTGTCCCACTGTCTGTACTGTCGGTGCCCATTTAGAACGAACTGTACGAGATTTTAGTAAGGGCCCGACTCCAAAAATAGTTTTAAGAGTAATTACCATAAGCAAGAAGAAGTAGGTACTGAATAATTTTATTTTTTACCGTTTGAAGTCGGTTCTATTTTTTTGTTAAAAACTTAATTTTTATGTTAAGTTTTTAACCTTTTTACGTCCCACTGCTGGGCACAGTTCACCTCTCGGAACATAAAGGGATGTAGGCTATAGTCCACCACGCTGGCCAAGTGGGGCTTGGCCTGGGATGGATATCATGCCTTTAAGAAATTAGGCTCTCAGGCATGCACGTTTATCAAAAACATCGTAATTAAAAATATTTTCCCTCACTGTGGAGTAGCGATAAATACATACACAGCAAAATCCTTTGTCAAAAGTGCGCACCGGGGCTTGAACTAGGTATCTCTATGTCGGAGACCGCGGTCTTTATCGCTGAACCATTACTGCTT
Source organism: Pyrgus malvae (assembly GCA_911387765.1). Classification (NCBI taxonomy): domain Eukaryota; kingdom Metazoa; phylum Arthropoda; class Insecta; order Lepidoptera; family Hesperiidae; genus Pyrgus; species Pyrgus malvae. The sequence goes on from OU426947.1 coordinate 8,702,773, forward strand.
CATCATAATCATCATATGTTCAAATGAGCCCCCAATTCCGTAATGATTTTTCACCAACAGCATTTTTACACACACTCCGTAAATTAGGTATTGGACTACCAAATCAATTGAGATACGTTTCATATTTTGATTAAAAAATTTTTTTGGTGATGTCATTTTTTTATTAATTCAGGGAATATAAATCATGTTTAAATATAAATTAACAATTAGGTATTGCTAATTCCAAGCGTTTAGGTTTTTTTTTTATTGTTTTTACATAGTCTTGCGGCATTTGTGATACGTGAATTGCTGATAAGTGAATGGTAACAGGTTCCCGTTTTTAATATGGTACCCTAAAACGTACCGTCTGAGGCTACCATTCCTTCGATTGTGGATTTGATCTCCGCTTTATTTCCGCATCTGCTGATACCGTGGTTTTGTTATGAACTTTGATATAGATAAGAAAAAGGCTTTAAGTGCCATACGTCATCCTCCATCGAATGTCACGCTTTGACGTAGGTACCGTATGTAACTTCCGTGTCGTTAATCATCCAAACTACCCTTCGCAGTTGTCAAACAGATACGACTTCTATTGTCATTAGTTTGAATAGTTTTTTCCTTTAAGTACTTGTAGCTATGTGTATCATTGTGAAGTCAAACATTTAATAGTATATTGTGTAGCAAGGGGTGAAACAAGACCATTTCTGGCGAGGGCGAGAATTCGCCCTGGTCTGAAATCGTCTTTTTTTCCTCCTGAGCCACACTCTGTATTTTTCATATCACATGTAATGAAACAACGAGTTTTGATTTCTGTAGCCAGCCGAAGTAAGACTATTTCAGACAAATAGCGCAGTAATATCTTTTGACAACGATTTGACGACAGTTGTCAATGTGATTTTGACAGACTTGAAATAAAGACGTAAATAATAAACAAATGAAGGTGCCGGGTAGAAACAACGTTGTTTCTCTCCTAGGGCAGAAACAACGTTGTTTCTGACTGACACATTCGCATTGGTTTGAAATTGTCTTGTTTCGACTGGCAAAACAGAAATCAAAACTCGTTATTTCATTACGTCATGTGATATGAAAATACATTTTTTTCACGTTGTTTTGGCACCGGGCGATATAATAGTAGTCACCATCAGTCTTCAGTAGTTAGTCAGTCAAATTAGTTAGATATCAGAGTTAAGATAATAGGGCTACTTTGCCAGAAAATGTCTGATGGGATTTCGGAGGCAATCCGTAATCTTCTTTATCGCATTTTTTACAATTGGTTCTTGCCTGCGTCTTTAGCCGCATTTCCTCACTTTTTCCATTGGAACAATTTTTTTTATTCCGAGTAAAAAGTAGTATAAGCTTAGAATAATTACAATCACATTATAGAAACCAAGTTCGCGCGGCCGAATTGAAGCATGTTGATAGGTGCCATTAATGTCACCAAAGGCCGGGAAGCTCCGTAAGACTTAAATTTTATCACAACACTTTTTAAAAACAATAGAAATCTAATAAAATAACTTTTCACAGTGTTTTCAATATTTTGTAGTATTTTATAGTTAATTTGGTAAAAATAAAAATATTTTGTTTGTCAGATGTGACAGCTGTAGGAATCTATTTAGTGCTTCAATTTTGACAGCGCGCTTGTATGAAGACTGACGTTCTTAACGTTATTACTCTTAAAGTATAAGTCACTTTCCAACACCTAAACTATCTCCATACAAAACGTCAGGTCAAGCCGTAACAGCGTTGTGAAATAAACAAACAAACATACTACCTATTAGTATGGATACTTGGGTACGCCTCGCATTGTTGAGTCCCAGTAGATTTGTATGTGAGTGCCAACAGATAGTGCTGTATGCACTCACTAATGGAATATACTAATTTGTATGTTTGTTATTATTGTTTCCTCGATCTAGAGCCAAACAGAGTTACTGGATCTACGAGATGAACAGTGAAGTACACTTGACGCTAAGTACCAATTAACGACAACTTTTAACACTTGATAAATGGAGATACCGTTAACAGATCGATCTAAACTAGCAGGCTGTTGCTGCTTTGATTCAAAAGCTTTGGGATTAAAATTTGTAAAATTTGATACTTTATTTCTAAACGAAATGCAGAAACTATCGATGTTTACAGAATAATCATATTTTAAAATGTATGAAACGAGAAAATATTCTCGTGTTTATTTCATATTGAAAATATATAGAAGTTAAATCTATAAATACACAAATTTGAAAAAAAGAATAACGAATTAAACTGTTTCATTTCATAACTAACATGACAAAGGTTTTTACTGCATGAATTTTAGACCTTAATGCCCGTTTTCAGTAACGATGTATGAAAGGTAGGTTCTATCTTATGAGTAGCCTAGTTTTTTGAGAGCTGTCCGTGGTTTTGTTCGTCAATCTATTATCAATTTGAGCGACTGTCACATATGTCAATTTAGGGGTACCTAAGCACTACGCCATCCCAAAGCAGTGTCGTAACTTTAGGTTATACCTAATGTTGTTAGTGAAAGGGTTAGTGAAACGTGTTTTTAATAATAATAATAATAAAATCCATTTATTGCCTTTAGGAAATTGTAACACTTGTGACATTTAACTAACAATTTAGCATAAAAATATACACATAACCTAGGCAAAAGGGCGTGACACAGCTTTTCCGACGCAGGTACTTGGTCCCAAGCCGAGCTGGTTTTCAGTCACTCCCTGCTCCCGGGTATCGATTGTGGGAGTTCTAAATGTATTGGTCCCTCCATTTTCCATGTACATTTTAAAAAAATCATATCAAACAAAAAAAATAAAAAAATATAAAAACCTAAAAAACACAAAGATAAACAAACCAAAAATAAATAAATAATCGCTTAAAAAACATAATTTTATACAGTTCATCTTGAATTAAATCCATCAAGCACAGTGTGTGTGTGAGTATGTGTGTGTGTACCATCAAAAGAACTTTCTCAGGTCCAGGCATTTAGAATAGGCGTGTTTTAAATCCTCAGCAGCGAGTTGTTTTTTTAAAAAAGCTCTTTTATACTTTACTTTGAAGCTTATAATTGACTTAACTTATATTTTTCCTCTAAGCAACTCCGAAATATTTAGGCATCTGATTTAGGTGTATCCTATGGTTAGTGCAAATGGGTGTAAGACAATAACATAATATTATGATTTAAGTTTTCGTCTAAAACGGATGACCCGTGTGCAACGATTACCATGCCGTACTGCTTGGCAGGAGTCCCGGATTCCTGGTGAAGCAGAAATTGAAATTATAAGTTTCAGCTTTCTTTCCAGATCTGGGTGTTTGTGGTTATGTCTCTCTTTGTGTCCATGGTACTCACGACACTGGGTGTCGACACTATCTAACCAACTGTGGGGCAATGTATGTCTTAACGTTACTTTCAAATTATTTATGCAAACTGCCTTACAAGACCCACTTTTCATCCAAGTAGCACCACACATATCTTTCTTTTGTCTTGGTACAAACAATAGGCTTAAAAATTATCTAACAATGCACTGAACGGCCATACTAATATTATAAATTCGAAACTCTGTCTGTCTGTCTGTCTGCTACGCTTTCCCGCTTAAACTACTGAACCAATTTTTATAAAATTTGGAACACAGATAGAGTTGACCTTGGGAATGGACATAGGATGGTTTTTATCCTCCGGAGAACCTATGACACGGGTCCACGCGGGCGAAGCCGCTGGCGGAAGGCTAGATTGATTATAAAAGTTCATTTTGCTAAAACAATAGGGATATTCTCAAAACAAAATGAACATAATAAAAAAGGAGCTTCATAACTAACTGCAAATCCCAGACTCAGCGTTAAAAAGTTTGGCCGTAAAGTAGACGTAAACCATCTGAGAGCGGAAATGCCAAGATTTATTAGCACTTCTAACATCATTACTAAGTTATTAAAGTTTAAGTGTGTATGTAAGTATGAAGTCTTGAAGTTAAAGTTACTAGCTGACGTCCCTATCAAGGCACGGACGGCTGTGCGGCCACAAAGTTATTAAAAACAGCGTAATTCCCTTCTGACAGCTAAATACAGCAGCAGTTGTCATATGCATAGACGTCAATTAGAAACAAACGAAAGGAAATATTATAGGTTTTTGTATAGGTACCTATCGAGTACCGAATACCTCTCACTTGTGAGAGTTAACCTGTGCCCAGCATTGGGACATAAAAGGTTAAAAAAATATATTTAACTGCCCTAAAAAAGAGTTTCTTGTTAAGCAGACCTTTGAACGTACTCGTCATAAAATAATCCTTTCATTGTTAATCGTTAATCTCTTTATGTATTAAGATTTATTAACACTTTTTACATAATAACTTTGACGACCTAAGTGGCGCAATAGTTTCCATGTCGGACTGCCAATCGAAGGGTCCCGGGTTCGATTCCCGGCGAAACCGAAATTTGAATGACGAGTTAAAATTTTTGTTCTCGGTCTGGGTGTTTGTGTTTCCGTCTTTGTGTTTGTCCATGGTACCCACGAAACAGAGTACATCTACCCTACTGTGGGGATATGAGTGTTAATCGTTATTTAACTACAATACTGTAATTGAAGTGTCTACGTACGATCACTACTATCTGTCACTTAAGCAACAGTTGTGAACTATGGCCTAAATAGATTGTAATTCTCGGAGGCCTGAGTTGTGAAATGTTAGCTGCAACCCGGTTTGTATCCAATTACTGCTTATGCGTCAACCCCCGTTACTAGGTTGGCCTAGTTCTTACTATACCTCGCTACTGGGATGGGGTACGTTGAAATGCGGGTTAGCGGCCAATCATAGGGGATTTGCTGATGTCTTCAAACCGCGCATAAGGCCCTGGGCAGATATTAATAACAGCTATCTATCTACAAATAAGACTGACGGGTCCGCGTGCTCTCCGAAGCACGGAAACACGCATGAAAGGCATTAGCAGCCATCATACACGTGTATATCGCTAACGTTCTATTCCATCCACAAGGCTAATTTAAGTTATGTATAATTAAGTCTTAATATTAAGAAACCCAGTTGGTATTTTTTTTATTTGAATGGAGTAGCAGTCGAGCATGCAGGCTACGTGGTGTTAAGTGGTCGTTGCGGCCCATGGACATCAACATACAACCTCTAGCAAGCATAGGTGAGTCTTGTCTGAGGTCGTATGCAATTGCGCTTCTACTCCGGAGGCTGGTGGTCGCCTCATGTAAGTGTGGCCGGCAACTGCACCTTTCCACCGAAACACAATAGAATTGATTCACGGCAGAAGTGGGTGCAGCGGTGGTACTTCCCCGGGCGAACCATAATAGTTGTACCACCTACTAAAACTTGGGTTCCTAAATATAAACACGTATTCGTATTTACGAGTATGTATGTACACCTAAATATAGGATAGCAAAGTTTAATCCGTAACTGTTCCTTTGAATCAAAGTAGCAACAGCTTGCGAGCTTAGATCGATCTGGTTAACGGTAGCTCCATTTATCAAGTGTTGAAAGTTGTCCTTACTTGGTACTTCCGCGTCAAGTGTACTTCACTGTTCCAGATCCAGTAACTGTTTGGCTCTCGCAAACTGAAAGCGATATAAGTTAGCACACATACAAATTGGTTTAAGTGATTAGCTCGCACGCTGTACGAATCTATTACTTTAAGACTTCTGTGTGAATGTGTTGAGACGTAACAATATCTAAATGACGATGTTTAAAAGGCGACGAAGAATTTTATTTCATAGATTATAATGTCCTGTGTTATTTCATGGAGTCTGAAAGCCCCCTAAGTTCTATTTAACCATTCATCTATGAGCGGCGATGGCCGAGTGGTATGAATCCGCGGTCTTCGACGCGATCGATCCCGGGTTCAAATCCTCGGCGCGCACCACTGACAAAGAAATTTGTAACGTGCGCATTTATCGCTGCTCCACGGTGGTGGAAAATATCGTGATATTTAATTGATTACGATGTTCTCCATCACCGTTCATGCCTGAGAGGAATTCATAATTTCTCAAAAAGCATGTCGTCCACCAATCCGCACTTGGCCAGCGTGGTGGACTATGGCCTAAATCCCTCACTTGTGAGAGGAGACCTGTGCCCAGCAGTGGGACATAAAAAAAAGGTTGAAAAAAATTCATCCATCCAAGGTGCATGACCTTAAAAAGTGCTTAACATAGAGCCCTAATCTTCGCCACTCCTTCCAATTCCACGCTTTTTTCATACCTTCAACCCTTTGTTTTCTTCTTCTTCGGGTTGAAGGGCGGTAAGCGCTTCAACTCCTGCCGCTTCCCTTCTACCGGCCTTTAATTCATAGTACCTATTTAATACATGGTATGGCTGCAACCCTTTTTACGTCCTACTGCTGGGCACGGGTCTTCCCAATATTCGGGAGGCATGGAGCTTACTCCACCACGCTGCTCCAATGCGGGTTGGTGGAGATATGGTATTGTGGTTCCATATTGGTTTTCTTCCTGGGGTCACTGAACTCTCCAAGGATCAACATCAAGATCTACCCACCAGTGAGCACCACCAGCACCAGAAGCTCCCTTTTTAGTCCCCTTTGTCTTTGATGGGAACAATCTCAAAGAAAATATGTCTTATTATCATAAACAATTTTTGCAAAAAAAAATATCAAATCGAACCAGTAGTTCCCGATAAGCGCTTTCGAACTCTTTAGTAAAGCTAAATTATTAGTATACATTTTCACTTATAAATTAGAAGTTGAAATTAACTTTTTAAAATTAATTAAAATTATGAGCCGAATCTGTATTTTAGTTAGAGATAATTAATAAACTGAAAGTAGTTCTTTTTTAATTATTTATACAACGATCGATCTTAATTCCAAAGTTAAGCCGAGTAAGGTAGTTGTAACAAAACAGTCAGTAATTTTTATGCTTCAATTTTGTTTTATTTAGGTAGTTCTAACAGAATACTCTTAATTTTTTTTCAATTTACTAAATCTGAAGAGAATCATCCTTATACAGTAAAACATAATATAAATTACTACACGTCCAATAGTGGGCCGGCCACACTTACATGAGGCGATCACCAGCCTCCGGAGTAGCAGCGTAACTGCATACAACCTCAGACAAGACTTACCTATGCTTGCTTCAGATTGTATGTAGATGTCCATGGGCTGCAGCGACCACTTAACAGCACGTGGCCTGCATGCTCGTCTGGTACTCCAATCAAATAAAAAAAGTCATGTAACTAAAATTTGTAAAAGAAGGCCATTGTGCTAATCAAGGCTTCTAAAATTAACAATTCACAATCATAGCGCTGCAGTAGTTTACATATACCCTGTGTCGTAGATACCATGGACTCCACACCAAGACAGAAACACAAAAACCCAGACCGAGAACAGAAATTTAAACTCATCATTCAAATTTCTGCTTTGCTAGGAATCGAACCCGGGACCCTTGTATTGGCATTTCGGTAAACATTTCGCGATGGAGGTCGTCAATACGTTCTAGGGAAATATTTACATTGCCCGTGAAAAAAAATATCAAAGAATCTGTCGAAAATAATTTATCAGTTACTATAATATTATTATAAGTGTATGTACAAGTTATTGGAAAATAAACGTTATTATTATTATTATAAAGATAAAGCCATACTAAAAATAATTTTACTAAAAAGAGAACGATTTGCCTTTTTAGTCTACATACAAGTACTTTATGTATAACTTCAAATACCCAAAAATAATATTTGAACACTCTGCAAACAATCTAATACATACTTCTTCTGTTATAAGGTCTTTTAATGTATTTAAGGTATAAGGTTAACTGGCGACTGGCTTACTAGCCTTCCGCCAGTGACTTCGCCGGCGTGGACCTGTTTTATGGGTTCCCGTAGGATACGACCTAATATAAGACTGATGCTTGTTTGAGTTTATAATTAGGCGATCTCCTAACACCACAGGGCCAGCACTTTCGCCATTAAAAAACAAACTAAAATCTTTAAGGTCGTTTAAAATCAGTTTCAAAGCCCCGAGACATTTTTAACTCGTTGTCTCTATTGTCGTTCAGTTTGTGGGCGCCCTAACACTTTTATACCTCTCTCTACTGAACATCTGCACCATATCCGCCGCTCTGACATCCGCACTTGCTTTTTATGCCTTTTTCGTTTTATATCTTTTATTGTTTATTTTTATTCTTTTGTGGCTCAAATAAATTTTAATTGCAGCAGTGCAACAATTTAGAATTCAGAAAATAGAATTTGATGAAATACAATACGATTATTGCTCCGTTTTCATACATTATATTTAATTTTAATCTTTGTATTTTATATACTTAGCTTGTTTTAATTGAAATTGAAAATACGGTAGTATATCATGGGAATCATAGGTTCGTTCGTTAGGTTCGGTTAGTTAGGTATAGCTAGTTATCGTTACTTGTCGATAAGTTAGGACGTTGCTTGTTTCAACTTCTCGGGTAAGTAAGTATGTAAGTAAGTAAGTTGAACTTACTTATGTACTTACTTACGAATGTGTAAATCGGCCTTAAGATAAAATGATTTAATGCCTATGCATTTTAATCTTTCAACCTTATTTTTCGTAAAATGGATACTTAAACTTATCGGTACCAAGTATCTACATTTATTTCAATGTAATATCAGATTTGACATTGCTTGATATTGCTACACGTATATGGAATTTATTCCTGATCATAAAAGTGGAATGAGCACAGAAAAAAAATGTTTTGAACATTACAGATATTATGATAGGTAATCGTAAATTAATTACAGAATATCTGCATTAATAAAAGAAGATAGTTTTATATTCTTTTGATTTGATAGATTAAAATAAAATAAAATTCTTGGATAACAATAAAAACGAATCTATTTTAAAAACCTGTAAAACTTTTACAGACTGTACATTAATTATGTCTTAATATATACTCCCTGTAACTAAGAGCTATCTAAACTATTTAAACTTTTTAGCATTATATATGAACAACAATCTAGTATGGTTTATAAAAAAGGAATAGGAAGATATAACAAAATTTCGGTTCGTACTATAGAATTAATTCGTAGCGCTGCCATCTGAATCACATCCGCTACCGACATCCGCAGTCAGTTTTTATACCTTTTGTTTTATTTTCTAGCGCGACGCCTTCTACTCGTAAATTACACCATTATTGGATGGGTGACCGCTGCGCTGGATATCACAATTTTATACACCTTTTGTCTATTAGTTCCTATTCTGGGTTGTTATCGTTTGATAGTAATTAATAAACATTATATAAGTAATTATGGATGATAATGAAACTCGTGACCCACTGGTTACCATGCCGGACTGCCAATAGAAGTGTCCCGGGTTCGATTCCCGACGAAGCAATAATTTGATTGAGGAGTTTAAATTTCTGTTCTCGGTCTGGGTGTGAGTCCATGGTACCTACGACACAGGGTATATCTACCCTACTGTGGGGCTATGAGTGTGAAACATTATTATAATTGTTATTATCTAATGAAATACCAAAATATTAATTTCATTACGTATAAAAACAAAATGTAAAGTTCTAATAGAAAATTCACTATAAATGGCACCCCGAGCTATCAAATAGATATAATACGTAGAGCTGCCATTTGCACCACTTCCGCTGCCGACATCCGCAGTCAGTTTTTACACCCTTTCCGTTTTATTCCCAACGACACGTAGTGAAAGCCGCGATAAAATCGCCTCGTGAAATAATATAACATTATAGTTGTACTGCATTGTTTGGTAAGTAGTTCATTTTCTTAACTCCATTCGGTAAGTGGTGGTACTATAGTATACTATATAATAGGTTTATGCTTATTAGGGTTCCGTACCCGAAGGGTGCCAACAACTAAGCCTCCCCTGTCCGTCCGTCTGTCTGTCCGTCTGTATGTCATCAGGCTGTATCTCATGAACCGTGATAGACATTCGAACTTTTCACAGATGATGTGTTTCTGTTGCCGCTATAACAACAAATCTAAAAAAAGAATAAAAAAAATATCCAAGGGGGCTCCGGCTCGCACTTGACCGGTTTTTTTTGTTTCTGGTAGTTCGCTATTTGGGTTGGCATACCAGTGAATAAACTTTATCGAAAGAATTGTGGATGGTTACATAACAACCGACAATGGCTAAAAATATTAATTTCATAACGTGTCTATGAAAGCGAATTCTAAAGTAGGATTAGTAAATTCAAATGTTAATAGAAGTCTAAGCTATCATATGCTTTGTGTTACTACATGCGTTACATCCGCCGCCGATATCCGCAGTCAGTTTTTTTTGTTTTTTCTCAACAACCGTAACGCACAATCTGTGCCGTCTCATCATAACCTTGTGACCTCGTAAGTGACTTATATATTCCGATTTATTAGAGGTAATTTGTTTTTTTAGAAATATTTATAAATTTTCTAATTAATCTTAAATTTATAAAATATGATTATAATTGAAAAGTAAACAATGGACAGTACAAACTAGTATTGAATGTGTTAGATGGTAGCCAACAATTTCATACTGTTGTTTGTTTGTTTTATTTTTAGTTTTTCCCCAAATCTGATCATTTGTTATCGATCAATGATTTTACATTGAACTTTATCGAAGAGGTATAAAATATAGGCGGTTCAAAAACCATTATGGGTGCTTGAAAGCAAACGTGAAGTTCGAATAGAAAATTCACATATAAATGGCAGTTCCAGCTATCGAATAGATACAATACGTAGCGCGGCCATCTGCACCACATTCGCCGCTTACATCCGCAGTCAGCTTTTATAACTTTTTCGTTTTATTCCTTTTGACCGTTACGTGCAGTTAGCTCTGCGGTTACTAACAAATTTCAGATTATATTAATTAGATTCATATTATTACAATAATTAGACTTAGAAATAAAGATAGCATTTATACTTTAGGCTTAGAGAGAATACATATTGTCCATCTCAATTGCGTAGGCTTCGCGATTTTATAACAAGTAATAAAAAACGAAACAACGACGTCAACGTGTGACGCGACCATGACGTTGTGACATCGTGAATTCTTGTAGTTAGACCCGCGACGTCAATGTCGCGTTTACGCAGCGGCAACGTTGGAACAACGCCACGCTAGTAAAACGCTAGTGGAATTAGGTGTTATACAGATAACGACAGCAAATATGATATATAAAAGGTAAAATAATCTGAGTCGGAGAACTAGATCTCGTCTTTTCCTTTTCACGCGAGACTTATTCTGAATACAAAAGATTTTTTACAAACGTAATGTGTAAAGGATTTGTGTAATGCCTTTATATTTCCCTTTTTAGTAGAATATGTACGAAAACGTACGTATCCTGTATAATTTTTATGTGTGTTTATTTGTATACATACTAAAAATGTTTTGATGGAATGTATAATTACTTATTGAGGAGCTCAAATACTCATGCCGTACCTACATGAAATACACATAGATAAATTTCAGTAAGGTAGTTTATTTGACGCGTGCCCTCTGAATGACGAAAATGCCCAATGCCCAATGCCCAACACCCATCCCACTCTTTACCACTATTGTTTAACTTTGTAAAACACTTTGAAAGTAAATTAACGGTGTAAGAATTTAAATGCTTCGTATGGGGAAGTAAGTAGCAACGCTGCACCCATTTATGATTGTGATTCGGTAGAAAGACTTAGATGGGGCGACCTTAGGAACATCAGCGTAACTGTATACGACCACAGGCAAGGTTTGTTTGAGGTTGTGTTTAGATGAGCTGCAGCGACCATCTATCACCACGCGGCCTGCATGCTTGTCTGTTACTCCATTCAAATACGATATGTACTCTTATATTATATATATATATATATATATATATATAACGGAATCTATTAACAGTCTTTAAAACGTCGGATTTATTTGAAACTTTACACTTTATTTGTCAAGAACCGATGACAAAGCAATATGTAATATGAAAAAAAAAATCTATAAAAAAATGTAGTTTAAAAAACTAAAAACAAACTAAACAACAAAAGAAGCAGGGGTGCAGGGTGTTAATAGTTCTATATTAGTAGAAGGATTATCATTTAGATATCTCAAAAAGCACCCCACGCTTTTTTTACAATAAAATAGGTACATTTTCTTCTTATTTTTATTTAGGTAATACATTTTTTCACAAAAACATTTTTTAAATTTTTTAAACTTCATTATTAATTATATATTTTTTTAATATTATTGCAATAACGTCGGTTCTTGATGAGTATCTAAAGTTTCGAATTAATCCGACGTTTCAAAGTCAGTCAAAATCACGTTAAAAGATTCCATTACATACATATATACATATATGTCAAGCTAGTAAAAGCGTGTTAGAAAAGCTTACATTTAACAACCAACTACATGAGGACAGAGTCGCAGTAAAATATAGTCATAACAATTAACGCGATAATTACATAGAGTACTAAAACATGAATTAGGCTACGACTTTATTACTAGTATTATTGTTATAATCACTATTACCAGATTCCCATTTTGCAAAGGACATAGAATAGGTCGTTATTCCTTATTGCCTCAATGTTAAGAGCATTAAGGCCCAAAGCTTATGCAATACAATCGTTTAGTAATCGCGATTATATTGTACAGATTTTTATTTTATTGAAATGAGAAATGAAGTTTAGTCTCTACGCTATTTGCGTCTCACTATTGGGCATGGGTCTCTCCCCATTATTGGGAGGCCTTTTTTGTATCGGGGGAAACCTTCAAAAGGTGCCCGGCATCTTGGGAGGGGATAACGTGTTATGTGGGATTTGATCGCACTAAAACCCCTAGGTGGCCTACCTCTGCGCTTGAGGAGGACTCTGGGATCTCCAGTGGAACGCACCGGTGACCTCCACGCGCGACGCCCAGAATGGGCCATGCGGCCAGTCACCGCCAGTCACCGCCGGCTGGTCGGATCGATCTCCCACTCTCACCGCCCGCAACCCCGGAATCCCCCTTTTAGTCGCCTCTTACGATCAGGCAGGGGATACCATAGCTTTATTATGAATCCTGAACCTGCAGGGACTATTATTGGGAGGCTTATAACACCACGCTGCTTTGATGCGTTGCGTTTGACTTAGCTTCATAGATTGTTTCCATTCTGCACCAGCCACCGGGCCATGCGCGCTTCTAATTTTGTCATTCATAAAAACAAATCAAAAATTTTACTTGTGTCTGTCGGCTTGGGAGAAACGTTTGAGTTTTTGATTTGGGATCAATATAATATATAAGATGAATATAGGTCAATATGTAATATTAATATATGTATATTTTACAGTTGATTTCATCCCTCCAGTAAAGTACTCTAGTAAAGTATATGTAATATAATATAACTCAATACAATTTTATTAATAACAATTTAACGCACGTATAACAAAATAAGAATTTGACTATAAAACTTCTTATATTAAAGCATATCAAATCTATTCTAGTGAAACTAATGTTACGTTATGATAAAAACTAAATGAACATAAAATTCTGCACGATATTTCATAATTGTTCATACAAAGTGGTTCTTTAGTTGTATTGTACAATGGAAGCTATTGAATGAAGAGAGCTATTTGAATAATATGCGACAAACAATTTAAGGCATGATCAACGGCCGCCAGAGAGGATATTAAATTGATAAGAATAAATTATTACTAGTTTTCCGCCCATGGCTCGGCCCGTGTGGGCTACATGATTATTTCCCAGGTAAAAAGTAGCCTATGTCCCTCTCCATCCTCCAAACTACCTCCGTACAAGAAATCAGGTCAATCTGTTGCCACGTGTAAGATCGTCAAACAAATATACAAATACACTTTAACATTTTTAATACTTCTTCTTCTTCTTTTCAGCCCTTTGTGGTCCACTGCTGGACTTAGGCGTCCCCTAACGTTCGTTAGAGGATTCCTCCCGGTCCTGCGCCTTCTGAATCTAGTGGCTTCCCGCTGTCTTCTTTAGGTCAGCAGTCCATCAGGCTGAAGAGCGGCATGTATTACTTTTGCTGAGACGTGGTCGCCGATTTTCCTAACTATGTGGCCTGCCCATTCTACGGTCTAGTCTACGGATTTCATCGTTACGGATTATGTCGCGTAGAGCACAGCTCTCTCCATCGCTTGCTGAGTGACCTCGGAAAAGACTAACTGTAAAACACCATGTATGTTGCCAGTGATGACCTGGCAACATACACTGCACGAAAATTTTCGACTTCAGGCATTGAGGTATTCTGGGATTATGAATATTAATTTGTAGATCCATATTAACAGGCTAGAATTGAGTATGAATTAAAGTTAGAGACTGAGGGTATAATGATCAAATCACTTTAATATAACTAATTGGTTAATTATTCAGGATCAGAAGAAATATATTGTATGGATCAAATGAGTTGAATTTCAGCTAATTTGTTCTGCATTCATTATAGAAGTAGCAATCATTGCTAATATTGGTAAGCGATAAGGGCACTTCATTTACAGTTACGGATTATTGATTTAAAAAAACAACGGGTTGCACTCCGGGAGTGCCGGTAGAAGTAAAAACTTGAACATTAACGTTGTGCATTTGGCATGTCTTGGAATCGTTAGGGAATAATTCCGCACAAATTGCTTGAATTATCAGTATTAATTTCTATCTAGTATTTTCTTTCACTATTTCTTCGTCACTTTTTTCATTAATAGATGCACTTTGTTCAATATCTGTACGTCTATATTTCAAAAACTTGATATAAACGAATTTTACAAGTATAGACAGTCGAGCCGTCATCAGCTGTCACCCCTCCGTCTTACGAATATTCAATCAGGCCACGTGTCGTGACGCGAGTTTTTTTACATTTTATACCCATCCAAAAAATATGCACAACGCCGTTAAAAAAGTTTTCACTTTAAAAATCATCGGCATTACGTCGAGTATTCTCAAAGTAGATCATTACTTTTTTGTAAACGGCAACGGCAACGTATAAAAGGCAAACCTCACTGACTTCGATATCAAAGCACAGCCGTAACTATTGTGCCCAGAATCTTGAAATTTGGTACAGGGGTTCTTTTCATGATGAAAGTACTAAGAAATGATTTTTAAAAATTTAACCCTAAGAGAGTGAAATTTTAGATTGAAGTTTATGGAATTTTCTCATTTCTTATCTTTCAAGGTATAAAAATAGGTATGTGAATTCTCAATTATTAATAATCATTTGAGTAGGTGAAATGGGCAGTATTCGCCCCTAAAGGGGTAAAATACCTATGGGGTAAAGTTTGTATCGAAATTTTATCTTTTCTGACCGTAGATGTCTGATACATTTTATTTTTATTTTTCGATAATGAAACAAAGAAAAAAAAAGATTTGCGTGTACAGGGTAGAAAAATAAAAATGTTAAAAATGTTACAATGTTGTCAATTACGCCATAAATCCAATCCTGTCCAATCCAAAAAAAATATTTTTAAGAGTGTTAAAGACACGATATGTAGGTAGAACTTCATATAACTTCACATTCTGCATGATATTGAAAAACAAAAATTAATATTATAGTATAAAGTGCCTTGATTAAGCAGAACTAATTATTATGCCTTATAACCTGATTGTAAAACTCGTGACCCATTTTCAAGAGAGCAGTCGATGTAAAAATGTGCGGAGATACATAATTTTACTGCCAATTTGGTAGTAAATTGTTACTTCGGCTTATTGTTATAAGCACCAATTAGTAGCGTTGTGGTAAGCTCTTCATTTCATTGGAATGAGAGACAGACTGAAAATGCTCTATTCGCTCAACTTTTATCATTAAAGCTATAGTGAATCCGCGCTTAATCCAAGTTATACTACAGGTACTGTGGTGGCATCTTTTTATGCTGTAAAGCTCTGTAGAGCATACTAGTGTACGGTATTTATGGTTTTTAAGTGACTACAGCAAATGGATGCTTCGTAATTCATAGGCTGTCAAATAAAGAAGGTAAATGGTGTTAGGTAGCTTTAAACTAGCAAAAACCGAAAAGATATATACATCTTCTTAAAATTAAATTTCTTAATAAATAACAGAAACGATAGAAACCGAAAACAAATATATAAATATTATATTTATATAGCATATCAATCATTTACTATCCGATAAAAATATATTAAAGCGTAAAAAATAATATCTCTACAAAGATAAAAAACGTAAGTTTATACTTACGAAAGAACTATTTACATACTTAAATTACCTATCTTATTACCTACGTATTTTATCTACAAAAAATCTATCCAGAAACCTACAAACCAAATTTAGAAACAAACAAAACTATCTACAAATAAAAAATATACCTAAAAACTTTAAAAATCTATCCACAAACTTATAAAAAGAAATCTGTATATCTATAAGAGATTTCCACCCATATATTGACTCATCACGATATCTCTGGAACTATAAGACCTACCGACTTCAAATTTGGTAGGAATATTCCTTTCGCCGAGTAGAGGTCAGCTAAGAACGGATTTTACGAAATTCCACCCGGAAGGGGGGGTATTTCCACCCATATATTGACTCATCACGATATCTCTGGAACTATAAGACCTACCGACTTCAAATTTGGTAGGAATATTCCTTTCGCCGAGTAGAGGTCAGCTAAGAACGGATTTTACGAAATTCCACCCGGAAGGGGGGGTATTTCCACCCATATATTGACTCATCACGATATCTCTGGAACTATAAGACCTACCGACTTCAAATTTGGTAGGAATATTCCTTTCGCCGAGTAGAGGTCAGCTAAGAACGGATTTTACGAAATTCCACCCGGAAGGGGGGGTATTTCCACCCATATATTGACTCATCACGATATCTCTGGAACTATAAGACCTACCGACTTCAAATTTGGTAGGAATATTCCTTTCGCCGAGTAGAGGTCAGCTAAGAACGGATTTTACGAAATTCCACCCGGAAGGGGGGGGTATTTCCACCCATATATTGACTCATCACGATATCTCTGGAACTATAAGACCTACTGACTTCAAATTTGGTAGGAATATTCCTTTCGCCGAGTAGAGGTCAGCTAAGAACGGATTTTACGAAATTCCTCCCGGAAGGGGGGGTTGCGGGGGTGTTAAGTAATGTTTGTATATATGACATCGCAAAACTCAGAAACTATTCGACCGATTATTATGAAAATTGGTATGTACATGTATTTTTTCACGGAGAAGGTTTATATGCTATCCATTATTATTATTATTTAATATTTAAACGCGATACGGAGTTCGCGGGGTCAGCTAGTAATCTATAAACTTAAAAAGAACAAATCAAAAATATACAGGTATCTACTCGTACAAACTTAATTAATAAGATATATTAGTGACATATGGCCAGTGTCAAGTATAGTTTTTTCATCACTCTTTTGCCATTTTCGTTGTAGCTGGATAAATTAATAATACCTAGATAAAAGCAGTAAATCGTCATTTATCACATAAATAAGAAATATCTACAATCTTATAAACTACGCTGGCTTATAAGATTGTAGATATTTCTATTTGCGTGCATCTTCTCTCTTGTGCTTCCATTTACCTGGAGCGAGAATCGTCCATTGAAATTATGGCAATCTCGCAATTTTGCGGCCATTTTCCAACTTTTTGGCATTTGGAAACCATGGAAAACTTTAATTTTGTATTAAGATTTTAAAAAAAAACAAGTGAGCGTAAATAATTAAGACTAATATACCTATTTACAACTGGCAACCCTAACGACTGAGAGCTGGCAACCAATTTAAAAAAAATTCGTGACATTATTTTCTTTCAAATTTCGTAAATTTCATTAAAAAACATATAGCTGAAATTTTCACTGGCGAATTAATTATACTAAAATTAATTGCAGGTAATTGCGGCTATTTTTTGATAGGCAACCCATCCCTAATCCATTGTATACTTTATAAACATTAATTTCAAATTATTTGTATCGAAAAAAGAGATAGCTGCAGAATCGAGCAGTTGGATCTTGTACTAGAACGTATGACTACTTAACCATTATCATCTCTATTCTTTTAGAAAGCGTTACATGAATATGTTTATGTTTATATCCTCACGAGACATGTTATAGTAAAACGTTATATAAATCTATATTCTTATTGCAAACATTTTATTCGATTTGTAATACCAATTTCTACGTAAAAATCAATGTGGCTGGCGTATTATTTAGGTCACGCTTCTGTAATTCTTGAGGCTAATTACAGAATGATTGTAAACAATCTAGATTTTAATTGCTTAACAAAACGAGGGTAGAACTTATTTGATTCTGCTCCTGACAGTTCAAAGTAATGAAAATACGAAAATTATTATCTGAATGTTTAACTACAATCTTGATGCATTATTCTTTGTTGTTTTTCTTTGCCCAATAAATAATAACATCAACGGTGCAAAAGCCTTCTTCATCGTTTGATTTTACGTAACGTAATATCCGCGCAATAAAATAAATGTTCACAATTCGAATACAGTCGTGGTCGTGGCTTCGGTGTCATCGATCGCAATAAAAATATTTCACACTCATAACTCATATCCGCCTGATGTATAAAACATTATCGTCCACATGTTTGGAAACAAATTGCACCTTCGATACAGAGATTTATGTACTGTAGAAATATTTTACGAAAGCTTTTTCAAATTTGGTACTTTTGCTCGAAAGTTAAAGTGGCTACGTTTGAATCTATTGTTTGTACTGGCACCGAATGTAAAGTGAGATTTCTTTTTGGTTTCCTTCGTACAAAAACGGTATTGTCTATTACGGCCAAGCTTTACTACCAATAGCGCGAGAGATCGGCGGGTGAGACGTTTTTTTTAGAAGCTAAACAGCAATTAAACGCGTGCCGCCTGATATGCGATGTTATGCCACAGCAAGGCCACAGCTCGACTAGTTACGATCATGCCGGCGACGGCGGTGGAACGTCCACGATTAGGAAACTTTTTAAATTAAAAAAATGTCGCTATCAAAAGTGGCTTTCTATTAAACAAATGCGTTACTAGCTCAAGATATTAATCAATCAAGAATTGGGGCGAACCCACTTTACTAAAAAGAAGAGAACTTGGCGAATTCCACTTGCCCTGTACACCTTAACTTGCAAGATCAAGTTAATACTTGATGATCTCACCACGCGATTAAAACAAAATTAATTGTTTCGGTCGCGCGATGCCAAATGCGTCTGCCGATGCCGCCGCGTGCGCGGTGCGCCGCACTATGGAAAATTCAGATCTGTTGCTGATTAAAAATCTATATTTTCTTTATTTCTTAAGATATATAAATGAAACTTTGCATACATATAGTATATAGTATAAGCATTTGTCAACTTAAACTGAGCTTAAAGTAGCTAGTGTGGCTACAAATTCACATATCCACGCAGATTATTGGACAAATGTTTTGGAGTAAGCTCCAGCCCCTCTAACAATGGTAACTGACTTGTGCCCAGAAGTGAGACGTAAAGAGGTTTCCAGGCAACATCATAATTGCGGGCTCGAATTAAAACTTGTTTACTGGAATATAGAACCAAGATAGCTAGATTACTGTGGCGACTTGAGATAAATTAAAAAATCTGTTTCACTTTGAAATTGGATATTAATGTATTTGGGTCGTATTTCAAACGTAACGACTGACCTTAATATGGGATTTATCCATACTGAATTTCTTTTCTGAAAGACGTGAAGAATTTATTTGACGTGAAACGATCAAATCAATACTATTGATTTTATTCCAGAGTGCAATGAACTTATTAAATACAAGGTTTATTAACCTACTTTATTAGCTACTGAAAATATTAACTAACCATTCAATATACCTATAGAAGTTCTATATCACGAAGTCCGACCGGTTATGAATATTGTGAGGCGTCCACATACACATTATTTTAGTGTGTGTAATCTCGAAAGCGATCAGTGTCGAGACTGTCAAGTACCGTCAGCATAACAACTAAACGCAGAAGAGTTGTGTAAGTTAATATTTTTTATTTTTTTAGTGACATAAATGTTCAGTATGTTTTCCTAACGCATCAAAAGCTTACGCACACAAGTGCGTTCCGCTCCTAAATAAAATCTTTAATTTATATAATTAAGAGAATTGGATCTTAAATTGACTATACACATACTTACCACTTTATCTTCAATAATAAGTTTGTAATAGCCTATTTTTTAACAAAGGCAAGACCCAATCCTTTTTTCGTCCCTAAATTAGATAAAGGTCCATAAGGATCATTAACACGGGGTCTTATTAGGAACGCATGATTGGAATAAGAAATCTTAGTGAATACAATGCATCCACTGTTATACGAGAACACATTTGAATTTCAAAAGGTTAAAACGTGAAATCTCGATATTGTCAATACAGTAGAATTTGCCATAGGCCGGTCAGTGTTCAGTCCCTGTAGCTTCGGGATTAAGAATAGAGCTACGGTATCCCCTGCCTGATCGTAAGAGGCGACTAAAAGGGGGCTTCCGGGGTTGTCGACCGTGTGAGTGGGAGCTCGATCCGTCCAACCAGCAGCCCCGGGAAGGGCGGTGATGTGTGCGTGGCCGCATGTCGCCGCAAGCATCGGAAGGTGCAGGAGAGCACATCTGCTCTCCCGAAGATGAGCCCGTTCTGGGGCGTCACGCGTGGAGGATACCGGTGCATTCCGCTGGAGATCCCGGAGTCCTCCCCAAGCGCAGAGGCAGCCACCAAGGGAGTTTTAGTGCGGTCAAATCCCACATAACCCGGTACCCTCTCCCAAGGTGCCGGGTACCTTTTGAAGGTTTCCCCCGATACCAAAAAAAGGCCAGTCACTTTTCAGACTTAACTTTAATGTTGGGTGTGAATATCAAATCGTATTTAGAAAGTAAGAACTGACCCTAATATGGGATTTACTTTTGATTTCGTGATTCAGTATGTGAAAAGACTTTTTATAAGTATATTGATTACTGCCAGAGTAAGTAGATGCATATAAACATGGCCGAATGTATGTCAACTGCAAGCTATTTAATACAAGACCAAGCTGGCATTCAGTTAGTTATATTTATCTCAAGTCGAGTCTACAAAGGCTTTTAATGAATAGTACAAGCTCTCTACGCTTGCCGCATATTTTTCGCTTATTTATTCCTTGTAAGGATGGCTTCTTTTTAGTTTTGATTCGTTTTTCTAATGAATAAATTTCATTTGGCTATTCTTTACCGGTTTACTTCCGAACAATATTCTACAAAGTGAAGCATGCATGGCCCGGCGGTTCGCGTAGAACGCAGGCGATCTATGCAACTAAGTCAAACGGGTGCGGTCGGGTATGAGATGAGTGATTAGTGGCATAAAATTTCCCGCGCATTTCTGTGCTTTGGAGGGCACGTTAAGCCGTCGGTCCCGGTTGTTGTTCGATGCATAACAGTCGTTAAACCTTGTCGTAGCTCTTATGGGCAGTTTAAAAATGTGCTTAACGTGCCCTACGAAACATGGAAACGCGCATATAATTTGCTACTAGAGCGGTTAGACATCTCAAACCCGACCCCGCCCATTTCGTTTATCAGCGTAGATTGCTTGAGTTCTACGCTAGCCGCTGGCTAGGCGTTTTATGAATAGTTTCTCACTCATCATAAATGCGTCAATCAATTAAAAAAAACAATAGAAATGAAAACTTGATCATTAACTTTGGGCATTTTTGATATTTTGGAATGGTTAGGGAATAATTTCGCACGAATTGTTTTAATTATCAGTATTATTTTTCATCTGCTTGAATTTTCAGCTTGGCTGCAACCCTTTTTGCGTCCCACTGGGCACGGGTCTCTCCCCAATATTGGGAGGCCTGGAGCTTACTCCACCACGCTGCTCCAATGCGGGTTGTTGGTTTTCATGTAGTTTTAAAAAAAGTATAAGTACTCACTCATTTTCTTTCACTCTTTCTTCGTCACTTTTTTCATTATTAGTTGCACTTTGTTCAGTTTCCATATTTTAAACATTTGAGATACACGAATGTTACAGATATGTAGACAGTCGAGCCATCAGCTGTCACCCCTCCGTTACGAATATTCGATCAGGTCACCTGTCCTGATGCATGTTTAACATTTTTTTACTCATCCCAAAAAAGTGCGCAATGCCGCTAAATATATTTTAACTTCAAAAATCTGGTAGGTTGTAAAAACATTGCTTCAAACTCCTTTAAATTAAACTACACGGTCAGTAACTCGTCTGTAATCGAAGCAACACTTCAAATTTTACAGTTAGGCGATGGCGACTGTACCTGTCGAACAAAATTTTACACTTCAACCGGATAACTTTCACGGCTCGCCATCGCGATGGAAATTAAAAATAAAAATTTCTATGGATGTTGGAGTTGGTTTAAATTGCATGTCGGAGTCACACTTTTTAATGTTTTTGAAGTAATAGCTATCCATATGATCGAAAAAATTCAAATATTTCATAGTAGGGTTGTAAATTAATGCCTATTTAGTTTATATAATGATAGTTTTAGCTCAAAGCTGCTATAGATACCCCTTTACCTATGTATTAAATAAGTTTTTAACAAAATGATAGAACCGACTTGAAACGATAAAAAATATGTAAATGAATGACTGTATAAACTATTTTGGAGTCGGTGCCAGGTCGATTCAGAACGAAAGGTACGCCATTTTACTAAGGGCCCGACTTCAAAATATTTTTAAGAGTCACTACCATTGGCAAGGAAAAGTATCATTTACCAAGTACTGAACAATTTTATTTTTTACTATTTGAGGAGGTTTTTTTAGACTTATATCATTTCACTCTTTGTAGTACTTTAAATTTAATAATTACGTAGATAATTACCGGACACGAATATTTGTATTACTAACATATTACTAAGTATTACAAAAACAATTAACTAAGGGCCCGAATCCAAACATACATAGTTTTAAGAGTCATTTATATATGTACTTTACATATTTTATACCGTTTGAAGCCGATTCTATTTCTTTTGTTAAAAACTTAATTACTCTGACTCTGTTTAGTAATTATAATTTAATAATTCTGTAAATTTGTATAAACATAACTGGATAATTTTCCGCCTTACTTCTAAATGTTACTGAGATTTACGTTTTATAATCACTATCAGTCCATCTGAACGTATAAATTATTGATAGAATTTGCTCTCAGCTCCTAACCGTTGGGAGTTGTACCTTCAATCATAAGCTTTGCAACATGAGTTGATAATTACCGGGCATTAATATTTGTATTATGTTAAAAATAATGACTATAACAATGTGTGTGCCTATAAAGTTTCAGTTATCATAAAATCATCAGATTTTGACATGGTGACAGTTGGACCACCTCAGGAGTATAAGTTTTTGAACATAAAAGATATACTTATTGAAATAATTTGCTCTCAACTCCTAACCATCGTAGTATCCATCCATTCCATCATCAGCTCAGCAACATGAAATGATGATAATAATACACAAATGTCTGTTTTACTTTAGTAAGTATATGAAAATCAATTATTGTGCTATAAAGATGAATGTTCCCCTCTTTTTCTCTATTATCTCATCATCAGACTTTGACTTGGTGACAGTTGGACCATTTGGTATGTAAGATTTCGAACATAAAACATTTATTGAAAGAAAAAATTGCTCTCAACTTCTAACCGTTGCATTAACTTGCATCATCAGCTCAGCAACATGAGATGATGATTATAATGCACAAATGTCTCGTATGCTTCAGATATTAGTTGTCGCTATAATCCATGGATTGAGCATTTACTAGGTAGAAAGTGTTCAATCCCTTCCATATCACAGATTTAAAAAGAAAGTCAAACAAGTTCTGTGCCGCAAGGCTTATTACGATCTTTAAGGACTATTTAATTGACAAAAAAGCTTGGGATTGAGCTGTAGTCCCACAAGGCATTTTCTATAACTGATGTAATAGACTTAAATCAATCAAACTGCCAATATTAACAGATAGCTGTGGAACGACATTGACACATGCGGTAGCTGTCACGTATGTTCCTTATCAGAATCTGCCCATAGCTACTCTGTAAGAAAGCTAATTATTGTAAGTATACCTCATATTTCAAAACAGGGCTGAAGTTTTTCTCCGTCTGCTCTTTTCTTCAGCTCAGCATTACCTAAGCGCACCCAAAGCAGGCAGAACAAAAAAAAAACGTTCACTAAGAGTTTATAATGATCCGTACAGTGAATAAAGAATATTTCATTTCATTTCATTTCAGTAAATACTGAATCCATGGTAGAAAGTATGTAGGTACTTATACTCAGTGATTTGTAATAGGTGTAATTCCTTTTAAAGGGTAAACGGGCTGTAAAAAGTCATAATTAATATATTCTGACCGATTTTCAGTAGTTTCAGGTATACATATATTTATTTGATAAATTGTACTTTTTCCAAATATACCCCGATTTTAAGGGAAAGTGATTAACCACACAAATATTCCTCTTATACAAACTATTTTTAATTGTTCATGATTTCTGAATAGACAATTAATAAATGGGAAACAAATAAAATATACTAGAATAGATCAAGTGCGCTAAGTGCGAATTGGTGAACATCATGCATTCTATAAATTAAGAGTTTCTCTCTAGCATGTACGGTGATAGGATACATCATAATTCATTAAATAACAATATTTTCCCTTAACATGCAGCAGCGACAAATATCCACTTAAGAAATTTCTTTGTCAGAGGTGCGTGCTGGAGTTTTGAACTCAATATCATTGTGTCAGAGACCGTGGGTTTTGTCGCTCGGCCCTAATCCTAGAAAATATTGTTCATCTTGAAATTATTTTATATTACTGAATCTGGAGCATTAAATCCGCATTCCGGAACGATGGCCGTTTTAATATTATGTTCCTAAGAGAAAAAAGGCATTTTAATAGATGCCTGTCAGATGATAATCTGAAGGAGACAATATTGACGGTAAAACCAACCGCAAAAAATAGGCCATTTGGCAAAATAAGCCTCAAAATAGAAAAATCTGAAATTATTGCAATGGAAGATCTTGATTTGAAACATTGTTCTGGTTGTATTGTTTGTAAGAAAACATTAGAGCAATTTTATAAACGAAAATTTATTACAACATAGTGTAATAAAGGCGTACTACATGACATTTTCACAAGCTTTTTATTCACTTGCTTGTTTGGGTGAATCTTGCATGCTAAATGTGACTCACTTTCCAGTGTTCGAATGAGGTGAAATTTGTAATACACCTTTAGTCTCTTAGAGCATCAAGTTATGACAGGTATGACACCCGTCAGAGAGGAATGAACTTTACGGGCGAACCCCTCGTCCCAACGTCCATGCACAATGTGCCTTCTAGTTATACAACTAGTGTGTCTGTGTGTGTCGGTGTCAGTGTTGACGGTGCATAGAAAATGACGCTGTTAATTGAAATTAACATATTTAGAAATGTATGCGTCTGTAGCGATGAAAGAATATTTGTGAATGTGTGACAAAATTAAAATGTGTGCGTTCTTCCCCCGCACCAGATATGGCACAAAAATTATGTATCGAAGCGAGGCGCTATGCCGTCTGTACTGAAGGGTGAGTCAGTAACTTTGATGCTCTAAGTTTAGTCCTGATGACAATGCAATTTTATATTCTCGAGAACTGTTATAAATCTGAAATTACCGCTAAGAAATGACATGACATGAAAGAAATGCCGTGTAATGTAATAAAGTTGTTAAATTATATTATATCAATTAAATCTGGAGCATTTAATCCGCATTATAAGAGAAAGAAGGCATTTTCATAGACATCTTTCGAATGATAATTCCGAGAGGAGACAAAATTGACGGGAAAACCGGAAGCGTTGTAAATGGGCCCTTTGGAAAAATATCTGCCTTAAATGGAACATTTTCACATTGAAGATCTTTATAATTCACAACATTGTCCCGACTGTATTTTTTAATGAAATATTTATGCGAATTTTCATTCTATATCGTAATGAAGAATTATTTGTTCAAGTTCAGAATCTCAGTTTTTGTCTCCATTAGAATAATATTATGTATGTTTTGCCTCTCTGAATGTTATGATGGAGATATCTGAGTGGTGGAAACATTGGCCTCGACACGGATATTTGTCAGACGCTTCAAAATAACTGACTAGGTATTTGTGTACGAGCTGTCTATTACGGGTATCTAATGAAGGGACTTAATTATACATATCTTATAGAACACCTCAAAAATGGTAATGCAGAATCGCACCGCGTTATCGTTTTTAAGCTTGCATGAATATATAATCGCACACAACAGTATGCTTGAGCAACAGTGACAATAATATAATGATAATCTATAGTTTTATATATATATTTATTCACTTTTCTATTTATGTATATATTTATTTGTATGTAAGTATCATATTATTTTTGTAAATTTTGTACACCTCTACCCGTCTCATTTCTTTATTACCATGTTACTATCCAAAGGTTGTCTGGAACAAATCGCTACTTTAGCGATAATACCGCCTTTTGGTCACCACTGTTGTTTTTTTTTTTGGTTTTTTATTTTATTGTTGTTATATAATGTGGGGTACGAATAAAGAATATTTGTGTATTGTATTGTATTGTATTGTATACGTTCATATTATTATCGTCATCGACGTCCTTAAAAGAAAAAGAGAAAAAAATGTACTTTTCCAATTAAGTGACAAGTTCGGGGACTTATTATGTAATCCAATGTAGTAAAGTAGATAGAAGAGTAAAAAATTTGGTTTCTCTAAGGGCCTCGTTCACCATCTCCAAGTAAAGTGTTGATTAGTTACGTCCCAAGTAAAGTTAATTAGCAAGTAAAAGCTATGAGTACGGGTCAGTATATCATAATATATGATTAGTTTTACTCGAACATCGTGAAAATGAAATTGAAGTTACGGGTGACTTTAACCGACAATTAGCGTACTTGTCACTTTACTTGAAGGTGGTGAAAGAGGCCCTTAGAGTATCTGAAAGAAAAAAAGACAAAGACAAAGACAAAGACATTTATTTGCACAAATATGGGTGTTTACAAAGTTGTTTATATATATTTAGTTCGCCATATTTACCTTCCATGAGGTATGCAAATATACAATGATAAAAATTTATAAGGAAAAAAACTAAACTATAATACAATTACGAAATGTACATTTACATCTATTTTAATATTATTTTTATTTGTCCCATATTGCGCCTTTTATAAATAAAAAGAAAATATTTATTTCTTCCACCTGCTCACAGATGCGCGTAATTACTAAAACTAATACAATCTATGCAGAAATAGCCTTGTGTGAGCGAGATTCATTCCCACGCTCCTTTATCTGAAAGTACTTAATTATTTATTGTACCGGCAGTTCCGTCAACCGTTGTTGTATTACAATGTTAAAGTGATCACAGTTGTAGTGTCTGGCTGCAATCCTTTTTGTGTCCCACTGCTGTGTACAGGTCTCTCCTCATTAATGGGAGGCCTGGAGCTTACTCCACCAAGCTGCTCCAAGGTTGCTGGAGATGCCGATTAGTGGCCAACCCGCAGGCGGACGTTTTCAAACCGCCCATAAGGCCTCCGACTAGTTTAACGACTGTTATCTATCTACAACAACCGGGACTGACGGCTTAACGTGCCCTTCGAAGCACGGAAACGCGCAGGAAATTTTTTGCTACTAGCGGTCACCCATGTCTTACCCGACCACGCCCGTTTGGCTTACTTGTATAGATCGTTTGCGTTCTACGCTAACCGCCAGGCTATGCGCGCCAAATTTATGTAATTTAAATCTCGGAAACAAACGTTTAAAGTTATTGGATAAATAAATAGATAATTCAATTTTATATTGGATCAGTGATAGCCGGATAGACCGATTTAATTTTTATAAGTAAGATATCTGAGGCAGTTAAAGTACCTGATTCTCGTAACTTTCGAAGTCGAATCATGAGTTAGCCTGGGTAAATTTGTGATGCGTTACCGTTTTTATTTAAGTGTTATTGGGTTCGGTCCCCATACTTTGCTCTACGCCACCATCGGCTTGAATTTATTCCAGCTATCCTTTTATTGCAATCGATGTTTATAGTTAGTTGAAAATCAGGTCAGTTACCTTGTAATGACCAATTTGAAATCAGAATTACATTTAACTTTACACTAATTACCGGCCGTTACCATACAGTACAATTGTAAAAAGAGTACATCGCTATAAGCGATCGCAGTTCGCTAACAGAAATACTGGATTTCCATATTTTTTTCAATCTTTTTTTTTTCTTTTTCAAATATTTATTTATATACAACATTATAGACAAATTTATCATGTATACAAAAACCTAGAACTAAAGTTAATAACGAAACTAATAAGTAATATATACAAAATTTAAAGTAAAAAAAAACTTGAGAGGTGGCAAGGGACACCCGGATGGAACGAAGTTCCTTTCGATTAATTAGTGAAGGAATTGTAGTAAAATTTTATTATATTATTCATTATTGTTATTATATTTTTATTATTTATTATGTACGAAAAACCTGTATATACTCAACAATAATAATCGTCGCGACACCACATGGCACTGTTCAATGCGAAATAGAAAGACGAAACGAAAATAACTGGCTTGCTTTCCATGAGAGAGATAGAGATAGACAGAGAAACACGCGCACGGCGCACGGCTTCTTAACAAAGCCTTTTGAAATAGCTCCCAATAAAAAAATTGTCAAAATAAAAAACTAAACTAAGTAAAAAATAAAAACGCAACTTGTTTACTTGAGGTTTGAACACGGGACTTTAGCACAGTAGTAAGCTTTCGTAACCATTCTTCCAAGAAAGTTTTAACTCCATTGACGAAATTTTTATAGAGGTCTTTTTAATCGACATTGTAATTTGTTTGAAGGG
The DNA here is from genome assembly GCA_911387765.1 of Pyrgus malvae. Classification (NCBI taxonomy): domain Eukaryota; kingdom Metazoa; phylum Arthropoda; class Insecta; order Lepidoptera; family Hesperiidae; genus Pyrgus; species Pyrgus malvae. The sequence continues at coordinate 8,731,435 of OU426947.1, forward strand.
CGGATTGACGGTCAACATGGTGTCGTTACAACTTTTGGTCTTAATTTTTTCCGTCTAGCCCCCTTTCGCAACGCGTGATAAGGAAATTTGTTCCAAAAAAAACATACAAAATATAAAAGATATATATAAAAGCTTACAAATAAAGTATTTCATCTAAAAAGCCCGTGTGAGGCATGGTACCTAAGCACACAATGCCAATTTTAATTTAATTTTAATTTAAATTTTTTTATGTCCCACTGTTGGGCACAGGTCTCCTCTAACAACTGAGAGCGATTCAGGCCATAGTCCACCACGCTGGCCTAGTGCAGATTGGTGGACGTTATACCTTCGAGAAATTATGAGTTTTTCTCAGGCATGCACAGCGATGGAAAACATCATAATCAATTAAATATCACAATATTTTTCATCACCATGGAGCAGCGATGATAATGCGCACAGTACAAATTTCTTTTTGTCAGAGCTGCGCGCCGAGGATTTGAACCCGGTAACTTGGATTTTCCTACGGAAAACTAAAAAAAACCTTTGGTGCATCCTTTTTTTCAGCCTGGGCACTGCTGGGCATTGCCTCTCCCCATTATTGAGGAGGTCTGGAGCTTCTTCCACCAAGCTGCTCCAATACTGTTTTGAGGAAAAGCGGGTGAGTGGCTAACCTGCCGTGGGATGTTTTTAAACCAGCTTAACGTGCCCTCCGAAGTACGGAAACCCGCTTGAAATTTGCGCCACTGGAGGTGACCCACACCTGACCGCGTTTAGCTTAACTGCTTTGTACGCATGCGTTCTATGCTAGCCAAAGAAGTTTGTATCATACTTTTAATTATAGCTGATTGGAGATTTGTTATATGCGCATTTGACGACCTGCATGGCGTAAATTTAGAATTTATCAGTTTGTGACCATTAATAATAAATTACTATTTCTTATTTTTATTCTTACCGTCATGGGAGTCGTAGATATAGTACACAGACTTCCAATCGTAGTAGTCGATGACGTCCAAAACTGCGTGGTGGTAGTCCGGCACGATGCTCATGGCGTAGTCGACGAGACTAGTTGGCTTGATCACCTGTAAGGAAAAATCTAAGTGAACTTCGTTTTTCTCCGTAGACAGTTTACCAACTTAACGTGTTATTATTACGTTGTTTAGCATTGCAATTACGTTACGTTCTTATTATTTTAATTAAAAACATCATCAATCACATCAGAGTGGTAAAGCGCGCATGGCCCGGCGGTTAGCGTAGAACACAAACGATCTATGCAACTAAGGCAAACGGACGCGGTCGGGTGTGAGATGAGTGACCGCTAGTGGCAAAAAAAACATGCGAATCTCCGTGCTTCGGAGGGCACGTTAAGCTGTCGGTCCCGGTTGTTGTCGATAGATAATCGTTGTTAAACCTTGTCGGAGGCCATATGGGCGGTTTGAAAACATCTGACAGCGGGTTGGCTACTAACCCGCATCTCCACCAACCCGCATGAAGCAGCATGGTGGGGTAAGCTCCAGGCCTCTCCAATTATGGGGAGAAACCAGTGCCCAACAGTGGGATGCAAAAATGGTTGCAGTCAATTAAAAAAATAAATGTGGGATCGGGCTTTTAAAAAAAGACTGTTCTAAAACTTTAAACTGATTTTTATTATTTTTCTAATGTTACAGCGTCTTCACACATCCTAACGTATTTCCCTCCTTCTCTTCCACTTGTCCCTCGATAATTTGCACTCGCTTCTCGCTCACACACTTGAATTCCTTAACCCAAAAACAACAATAATTTATACCTACATTATATGGTAAACACAGATCGTACTTATATATTGATGAGTAGAAAATGTAAGACGACTATTCAATTGTAGAAGTATACCCAATTATTTTTTTTACTTTTTAGTTCAATTTAATTTGTTTGGATTAGCTATCTTTTGAAGTCGTTTTTTTTGTTTGAATTTTTTGTTTACTTAGCTTTGTCATGGTAATCGCATTTTTGTTTTTAAAATTACTAGTTTTATCTACGAGTATCATAAACATTTTAAACATAACTCACATTTGCCTGCAAAATACAGAATTTAGCAATCGAATGAACCAAACAGTAATCAACACAAGTCGTGTCTAATCGCCCCTAAGTACGTTAGAGTAACTAACTGAATTCAGTGGTTCAAACTGTTTGCAGTTGGCTTGGAATCGTAAATACGAGACACTATTGTAACATGTTTATAAACTATATTTAACTACTAGTCTTTCGCAGCGGCTTCGCCCGCGTGGACCCGTTTTAAAGATTCCCTTAGGATAAAAACCATCCTATCTTTCCCAAGGTCCACTTTACCTGTGTTCCAAATTTCATTAAAATCGGTTCAGTAGTTTAAGCGGGAAAGCGTTGCAGACAGACAGACAGAGTTACTTTCGAATTTATAATATTAAGTATGGATGGCGTAGAACGAAAGCCATCTAAGCTCAACAAAACGGGCGCGGTCTGATGTGAGATGGGTGACCACTATTGGCAAAATTTCATGCGCGTTTCCGTGCTTCAGAGGGTACGTTGTCAGTGCCGGTTGTTATCGATAGATAACGGTCGTTAATCCTTGTCAAAGGCTTTATGGGCGGCATGAAACCTACATCTCCACCAACTCGTATTGGAGCAGCGTGGAGGAGTAAGCTCTAGGCTTCCCCAATAATGCGAGATTCGTGCCCAGCTGTGAGATGCAAAAAAAGGTTGCAGCCAAACCCTGTCGGAGACTGTATGGGCCGTTTGAAAATATCCAACAGCTGTTTGACTACTAACCCGCATTGTAGCAGCGGGACACGTGCCCAGCAGTGGGATGCATAAAGGGTCGCAGTCAAACCTTAATACATTTTAACAGTATCATCCATCATCATGAACATAGGCCTCCCCTAACGTTCGCCATTCCATCCGGTCCAACTCCCTAGAATCCAGTATCTTCCCGTTGTCTACTTTACATCATCAGTCTACCTGATTGAATCGCCCTTCAATCAGGTAGACTGATTGAATCGCCCTTCAATCAGGTAGACTGATTGAATCGCCCTTCAATCAGGTAGACCGATCACCTAACTAAGACTGTGCTCCTTTTGCCAAGATCATTTCATTTAAGAGTATACATAATGTGCATAATATACACAATTGCACTTGAATCGTCGAAACCACCTCGTTGTGCCGACTCCCAAGCAAAGGAGAGCAGATTAATACGATATTGGATTAGTTTCTCAGAGTGTCAAATGGAACACGATTAAAGGATTTTCTAATCAGACCACAAGAAATATTGGAAGCGTCGAAATTTGGAGTCGAATTTAAGGCAGTGTTTTCGATTGAGGTTTTATGTTAGTAGAGGGAGCATACTGTATTATTACGGTTATTATATTGTTACGCGCTATGGGTAATAAAAATGCCGTTTGTATCGTAGAAGACGTTTATTGTCAGCTTCCACAAAAATCCACTTAACAGAATTCAAATCACGAAACAAAATCACTATGGTCCAATTTCCTCGCTATAGTCGTCGAAATAATTCTTCCTTGTCGCTTGGTAGAGATCGCTTCGGTTTCACTTCCGGAACTAAAGTGCCCAGTCGCGGCTCGGCGCGTGTCTCGATAGTAGACCTAATACCTGTTTATGCGTTTTTGCGGTTTTGCTGTACGACGCTTTGTTTTCGAGATATACGTACTCAGAGTCGTAACAATATATTTTAATTCTTGTGAACTTAGAGGGTATTGCTGATGATGTGATAAAAACGGTACCTACATTATATTATTCTGATGGTTATTTATTTACTAGATGTGCCTCGTGGTTTAACTTGCCATTTACTCGTAATAACAGCATGAAACCGTCCTCGTTAAATAGACAATCTAAATTTTATTTCAACCAGTATTTATTTGTAACATTGCATCACAAGTTATCTGCTCATGTTCCCATTCGATAACAATGATATTTTTTTTAGTAATTTTCTTTAGTTTAAATTTGATTGGAGTAATTCTTTTTAAATTTGTTGTAATTATTAAGTTTTTTTCACGCACTAACGCAGTCGTTATTGTAGTTATAAATTAGCTAAAGTTAAAATCAATGATAGTACTGGCACCGTCCGAGCTATGCATTGTTTTCAGGTCTCCCTGAAAATTAGCAGCCGTAACGGTCTTCTGTTATGGCACAGGCTGAGGGAGACCTTTTTCACCTTTAGTTTATGTAAATTAATATTATAATATACTATGTAGATTCATAGTTTAATGCCAATTATTTGTTCTTTCTAAATTATTTTGTATCTTCTTGCTTGTTTTTGTTACTGGCTAATTGTGTTTATTTATTTATTGTATTTTTTGCAAAAATATCTATTCAAGGTGAAATATATAAATTCTATTATATTCTATTAGCATAGATGAGATTAGAAATCTGCATAATAATAAGTATAATTTTGACATGCTCGAATTAAATGCGTTTTTATTTATATTTAAGCATTCAAGTTTAAAAGTATAAATAATGCTCCACAACTTCACAATTTGAACAATCTTACGCGCGCCAAGTTACAATGGATTATTAAGTTACGTGATTTTAATCTGTTTGTAGCTGAAATTTTATTTGCTACGTAGTGCAATACCACGTAGTTGTAGCGTCATGCGCGTTCAATTAAATACGGTTTTTACCGTTTACTTAAGGAACCCTGAACTGTGAACCTGGGTGTCTATAGCACTAAAAACTGGGAAAATCAAAAATATGAAGGCCAGATATACACGGAAGCAAAGAAAATAGCAAAGCAACAAAGCGACAGGACTCCGAGCTCGAAATTCAACAAAACCGTGCGGGAATGGAGAAATTCCGTACGCCAGTGTCTGCTAATTTGATATTATTTAATTTATCTTTTTTTTAGGATTCCGTGGTTAAAAAGTAAATAAAACTGGCCAATCACGAGTCGGAGTCGCATGAAGGTTTCCGTACCATTCCATATTATATTAAAGCTTTCCCGCTTAAACTACTGAACCGAATTTAATGAAATTTAGGAACACAGATAGAGTGGATCTTGGGAAAGGACATAGGATGGTTTTTATCCTACGGGAACCTTTAAAAAACTCCCCGCGGGCGAAGCCGCTGGCGGTAGACTAGTTATCTATAAAAATTGAAAGAAATTGGTCTTTTGTATGGGAGTCCCCCTTAAACATTTGTTTTATTTCAATTTAATTGAATACGTGTGATTATTTAAGTATGTATTTAGAATTATATAAGCATGTTTATTAGCTTTCTGATTACGATAGTACAAGCTCTGCTTAGTTTGGAATCAGATTATTATTTATTTATTTATTGAAATTTCTTTGTAAAAAAATAAATTAAGAAGGAAATAAAAAAATTCCGGACTGCTGGATCCCGGATTCGATTATAGTATGTACCTTGCTCAAATTAGAATACTAGTTTCAATTTATTACTTGGTTGGGTTGGCTAGGGTTGTTTGTGTTCGTGTCTTTATGTATCTCCAGTACTTACGAGTACGATACGGGGACTCATATTTTAGAGCTATGAGTGCGGAGCGTTATTTAACAAAGACAAAGACTTTTATTTGCACAAATATGGGTGTTTACAAAAGGTCTTTTTTTTATACATTTGTTTCGCCATATTTACCTTCATGGCAATATTACAATAATTAAAAACTTAACAACTACAAATATAAAAATGTATTTTATTATATTATACTAATATTACTGTTATCATTATGTGTACCCATATTGCGCCTTTTATTGATTTATTTTTCGGATCGTCGGCTTTGGGTAACCCTGCAATATGGGTAATATTGCAGTGTTTTTGTACACTGAGAGGAAAAATGCCGGCGGAAAAACCGGGTATTAACAATAGTAAAAAAAGCGTAAAAAAGTCGTATATATAACTATAATTTATAGTTGTTGAGAAAAAATATATAATCCTTCTTTGGTTATTTATTTCCTTGATAGACATCAAGGGGCTTATAAGGTACCGACAAATTATAAAAAAAGAGAATTGCGAGGCAATGCGAATGGACTCCAGGCTAGAATTTCTACAAAACCGTGGAATGGAGAAATTCCACACGTTTCAAGCTATCGCTGGTATTATTTAATCTGCCAATTCCAGAAACAGACTCTGAAACGGCTCTTCTAAGGCCTTATAATCTGTTTTGCTTTTTGATACCCGTATTATGAATTTTTGGTTGTTTCAAAACAGCATACTCTGTGCATTCCAAACCAGATATCGCTGACATAATTTAATTTGACAGTTGCACAAACAGAGTTTACACGGAGTTACAGAATTGACACGGCTAGCAATGACCGAGCAGTAAAGACCACGGTCTCCAGCTCTTCGATACGGAGTTCAAATGATCGGCGCGTACTTCTGACAAAGAAATTTGCTAAGTGCTTACTTATTAGGCCTTATAAACAATTTTTTTGCTGTTTCGTATGAGTTATGATTATTTGAATCGCTCAGAAAGAATTTGTATTTTTACGTAGTTGCGTAGAATGATAAAGTAGAAAAGCGCAATCCAAGACAGCTATTGCAGATTTTTTTGAAATTTGACAGTACCAGAAACACACTGCCTGTCCTGAGCCTTTATAGATTAAATTATTTGTTATTAGCATTTTGATGTGGAATGGTGTTGTTGACTTGCGTTTAAGCTAAGCTAAGCTAAACAGGCGCGTTCGGGTGGGAGAACGGTGACTTTCTGTGCTTTGAACGTGCCCTACGTTAAGCCGTTGATCCAGTTTATTATCTACTAGCCTTCCGCCAGCGGCTTCGCACGTGTGGACCCGTTTAATGGGTCACCGTAGGATTAAATTAGCATTTGTGCTATTCCAGGCTTCATTGCTATATTAAAATCATAGACGTTTAGCCAGTTGCTTCCACCGCGTTGACTCTATTACCCGTTTTCACGTAGGAATGAAGCATTTAAAAAAAAGTTGCCGCGGTAAAATGTAGCCTATGTTACTCAGAGTGAATGTAGCTTTCTAATGGTGAAAGAATTTGTGAAATCCGAACAGTAATTTCTGAGTTTATTCTTTACAAAAATACAAATCTTTCCTCTTTATAATATTAGTATAGAAGTATAGTTGAATATAGATATATGGAGAAGAAGTATTGTTCGTAAACCTTGTCGGAGGCCCTATGGGTAAGTCACTAACCTGCATCTTCACGAACCCACCACCATCACCAATATTGGATCAATGTTCAGACCAATAACGAGGAGCTAAACATACTTGAAAATCTTTATAAGTCAAACCTTACAGCACAATGTAGATTGGTAAATAGACACTTGAAATTTTTGATTTGTTAACGATTTAAAGTAGTATGTAAATGTAGCATTTTTCGAAAATACATATAGGTATTATAATACAGTCTTTTCTACGTTGCCCTACTCAGATGCTTTAGGCGCTTAACACACTGCAAGTAAGCAAGAATGCGGTAGACTTACCTTAATACATCAAAGAAGATTTTGTTGGAAAATAGAGCATACCAGCGCTAAGGCCCATATAAGACAAAAGTATTATACTTTTTTTATCTACATTCAGTCTTCAGAGGCCGTATACGAAAATTACCGATTTCGCTGATTTAACAGATTTAAAATCTGGCATAAAATAAAAGATTTTGTAGTTAAAATACAGTATTTCCATAAGTTTTATTGCACAATATAACTGATCATTTCGTAGTAGTAGTTTCGTAGTAGGGTGAATTGAGAACATCCAAATGTTCTCAATGCACACACGAGGCCTACGACAAGGTTTAACGACTGTCATCTATCAATGGTAACTTGGATAAACGGTTTAACCTGCCCTTCCAAGCCCGGAAACGCGCATGAAATTTTTACCACTAGTGGTCACCCATTTCGCACCCGACCGCCCCCGTTCCGCTTAGCTGAATAGATCAAATCGATCAAATCGCTGCTTACAATACTTAAACTCCTTAAAGCGAAGAAAAGATTAAAAGTCCTGTGAAATATTTTCAATGCGAATTGTCGATAATAGAACTAGTTTTCTCCTTGAAACATCTTTTCCGTTCCGACATTTCCACAATCCTCGGATGTCTCCGAGAGCATCGAGACTCTTTCGTTTTAAGTGCAGTCCATTGCAGGTACATTTGGCATTGCACGAGATAAAGTCATTTCTCTTGTTTTCATACATTTAAAAGACCGATAGATTTTATTAGTTTATCGTGTACGAGCGCATGGCCACGAAGTGCGCGTGGTTCTTGGGCTAGCGTAGAACGGAAGCAGTCTACGTAGCTACTGTAACAAACGTCTCTTTCATTAAATTTTACAGCAGTCATTAAACTTTGATGGTAGCCTTATGGGCCTATTTGAAAACATCCGACATCGGACTGCCCAATAAACCACATCACAGTAGTTGTCACCCTTAAAATAACTTACATAATTAGGTTAAAATACATAAATAAAATAACCTACATTATTCTCGCTCAGTTAAACTCTTAGCTTTGAATAGAAGGGAAAGTATTCAAAAGTCGCTAAAATATTTTATGCCATAGAAACCGATAGAAAACTTGTTTTCTTGTCTTTCCACTTTTGTCCACTCGGATTTCTCCGAGAGCTTCGAAACTCCTTCGTTTTAAGCGCATCCCATTGCCGACATTTGGCATTGAACCAGATAGAAGTATTTCTATCTATAGCTTGCGAAAATATATTGTTTTCTTACATTTATAAAACCGCTGGATTTTATTAGAATAATAAAGTGATGCGATTTGTTATGAGTCTTTCTATAAACTGGAATCGTTATGGGACAGTCGATGGACGGAGTTGCGTATTAAAAGTAGCCACTATTTTTAACCCATCTCGACCATTATATACATTAGGTACTTAAGGACAATTTGTCAACCCCTATAAAGTTATTAGTCTGTTAATATTATCACAATACAAGCCTAACGTAGGTATGAACCTAATAGGTATTACTCGTAAATAAGTGTATTTTACACTTTTGATGACTCTACTGACATCTAAACACTTCGCAATACTGAAATTTAATGCATTATACAACGTTGAGGTTATTTGTAACCCATATATCTTATGATTGGGCTGTGCAGTGAGTAGTTATTGTAAACTGTTTTCATAGGAGTTACTGTATGCTGATAACATGTACACACATTGACAGCAAAAAATTGAATTATATTTTTGTAGTATCTACGCAGAGTAGCAGCGCTTACGCAGCGTCATCGTGTTACCGTTTACGCACACATAGAAGTGTCTTGCTCCTATAAAAAGCGCGCGGTATATGCCTCCCCCGTTTTCGCACACGCGAGCCCCAACATTCTGGGCAGACTCCAAACTGTCCAAAATCTCTTCTGCCACAGAGCAGTAAACTCTCCATGGTACGTGAGAAATTGCAATCTTCATCGGGACTTAGAGCACCCAACCATCCAACCATCCAACAAGTCCTTAAAATATATCTGAGACTTACCTAAACAAAGCAGAACAACACCCTACTCCATTAATAAAGAAGGCAGTTAATTACACCGCTCCTCCCTATCCCGTCATCAAGTCCGGAGGCCGAGGAAGGAGGTCCTATCCACAGAACATATTAAAAGAGGTAGAACGGCAATAATGCGCCGTTCGTATGAAAACGGGTGTCGCCGATCAAGCTCCACCTTTCACCTCCATTACATCTGTACTTATTTATTTAAGTTATGAAGTTTACGCACATATTTGCAATTTCAAATCTAGCCAATCTTAGCGCCGCACAATCACGTATATCGTAGCACGATCGCGTGTTTCTATAGAGATACGAGCGTTTGCTCAAATCCTTGTCGCGTCTGCCCCGCCCACATTTCTCTCTCTCTTCTCTTTTGATATATTCTGTAGTCCTATCCGATCCCCCTGACAAACTGTCATCTGATCTGGAATTGCTCTTGGCAGCCCAGTCAGAAGAATTAGACACCCCAGATAGTGCTCATCCTTCTGATGACGCAAATCCCAGTCTAAGAACGCCTTCGGTGGTAACTTCCCAGAGGATGCTCCGATGAAGGCTTGAAGGCCGTCAGGCCAAAGCCAGCGGGTGGTGTTTTTTGGGTAATGCACCTAGGTTTTCGTGAGTACCACATATCCAACGAAACCGGCTGCGTTGAAATGCATGAGCATTCACCACCTCCCTCCCTCTCTCCGGAGGGGCGACGTTTTCCATCTTCTGGAGTTGAAAAAAAACTGGCTCAGGCAGTCTGGTACCAGTCTGGCTCGCGCTGCCGTCACTTCTGCAACGGAACGGTGGTTGAACAGACAGACTTAACGCCTTACTGGTTCGCCCGGTCGTAGTATACCTACCTACTTACGCTCCGTATAATCTGTTATTGTACTTACACATGAATATGTTTGTTTTTGTCTCCATTTTATTTTCCATTTACCAGCCCGTAGGGAAGATATGGTTACATTTTAAATTTATTTTATTTACAAGTTCGCTGAAATTATTGTTTAAAACTCCTTTTTATAATATGTAGGTACTGCATTTTGCGTTCCAAATTTTCTTCTTTGATCATTCGGATGTCTCGAAGAAATTCTAGGCTCGTTGGTTCTGCAAACCATTGCAGGTGGATTTGGCATTAGATAGGAAACATCATTTAAACGACTTTAACTCCTTATAATGACGATAGTAGATGAAGATGGTAAATACCAGAATGTAAATTTTATTTTGGTCGCAATAAAAAAAAAACGTTAAGTATGCAAAAACCCAAACAATTTAAATAAAATACTAATAATGTTAATTAATTTTATTAAGTCATTTGTTAGATTTACTAAATCATAATTATACATATAACAACTACAGTGTACTAATTATACTATATACTACAGTGTAGGTGTTATATGTATAATGTTGTTGTAGTTACTACACAATCGATTTATATAAGGGAAGTTATCCGTTAAAATGTTATAAGTACGTCAGATTTTTTTTCTTTTGTACGAACCGAGTTTGTGTAAAGTCATAGGTACTATCATACAATCCGACATACCTAAGATATATAGTTGAGATAATTTTAACATCACGGTGTAATCTATTTGCACTATATGAGAAAATTTAGGCACACATTTTCAGAACCTAGGCATCAAATACAAACGCTTGATTTATTACTTATACGAAGTCCTTATTCAATCACTGACACTGGAGTAGACGTTCCTTCACTTAGTTATACTTTCTAGACTCAAATAAAATACTCGTATCTTATTCAGTCTTAGTCATGCCATGATTTACTAGATGAACGTATTGCTTTTTCCCTTAAGTAACTATGATTTGCTGGTTCCATATCTCTGGATAATATTACCTACATAAGATTATATTAAACCGTATACGATAGTTAATTAACTTGTTGGTCTATTGTCCTTCTTACCACGCCACGTGGTGTTAAGTGGTCGCTGCAGCCCATGGAAAACTACATACAACCTCAAGCAAGCATAGGTAAGTCTTGTCTGAGGTCGTATGCAGTTGCGCTGCTACTCCGGAGGCTGGTGGTCGCCTCATGTAAGTGGCCGGGAATTGTACCTTTCCGTGTGTTTCCACCGAAACACAATTCTATTGCACAGCAGAATTGGGTACAGCGGTGGTACTTCCCCGGGTGAACGATGATAGTTCTACCACCTACAAAATTACGCAATAATTTGACGCAAGAAATGTATATAAAACAAAAAAGAGAACACTTAAGTATTCAAACACAACTAAAAAGAATAAACAGTAATCGTAGCGGCCAGCACTGGGCCTAAACAAAGTAATCTTAAAGTGATATTATACTTGTTATCATAAAAAATATCAATTCCCGAGATCAACGAAAAGTTGCCATGCACCGTTTTTTCGACCTCCATACGCTATTAAAAGTAGTTTGTGTCTTAATTTGTGAATAATAGCATCCAACAAGACTCTAATGTCCCGTCTTATTAATTCTCAGGTTGAGGTCGAATGCGTCTTTTGATTTGATTGGAATAGCTGACTTGCAGACCACCCGCTGTAAGTGTTCATTGCTGCCCATGGACATCTACACGCAACCTCAAGCAAATGTTTGTGACGACATGTGCAGTTGCGCTGCTACTTTGAAGGCTTGTGGTCGCCTCACGTCAATCTTACCGTCAGCTGCACGGCAGAAGTGCGTGTAGATGTGGAACTTCCCAGACTGAATCAATACAGTTCTGCAAATTGTTACTGTTTCAGAAGAAAACACAGTCACTTTAAAAAGTGGGGTTACTATCTTTTGTTTACTATCAGTTAGCTATATGGTCCTTTATACTTTTATAATGGGGAACCCGAAAAGTTATACTTCATCTTTTGCAATTATCAAGGGATTAATGTCAAGAGTCATTAGCTTACTTAACGCTCAAAGTTAGGAAGAAACTCCAAATCCGTAGCTATGATTTCAATAAGGAAGCCAGTGTTAGAACTTCTGCCGCAAGACTGAACTAACCAATATCCGTAAACGAGTTTGGAGCAACTAGTGATCACAATGGCGACAACCACTTGTGAACTTTGGTTCTCTGATCCAGTGTATGTACATCTATTGAGTCTTAAAATCTCGTTAATATCAGAAAAGACGGTACATACATGGAGATTTCAATAAACAAAATGTTTTGTTCTACTACGGAAAGATTCTTAAAATTGTTTTAGTGTACCTAGTGTGCTCCAAATGAAAAAGAAACACGGTTTTGATACATTGTTGTTTCTCTGCTGATCCGTCCTACCCTTCATCCGTCCCTTCTTTTGTTCTATCCAGCCTTTCGTTCATCAATATGCTTGCCTGTTTGTCTATATGCCTGTATTTCTGCAGTTATGAAAATAACAAAAAATTGTGCAAGAAAGAGTCTAATTGTACTACAAGTTTGCGTAAATATTACAAAAAAGGTTAACAACAAGAACAAGCTTAATCAAAGATGAAAGTTTGCAAGAAACTCGAGGTCCCTGGCTATGACTGAACTAACCAATATCCGTGAGCTAGTTTGGAGCTACTAGTAATTACAATGGCGACAACAACTTTTGAACTTTGGTTCTGATCTAGTGAACATCTAGTTGATATTAACTAGAATTCAGAAGAATCAAAAGATGTTAACTAGATCAGAACCAAAACAATGTGGTACATAGATACTTTAAACAGAAAGTTTTATACTATCACAGAAAGATTTTCAAAAATGACTTTATTATATCAGTTCGTCTGTTCATCCTTTCGTTTATCAGCCTGTCTGTTTGACTATCTGTTTGTATTTCTGACAAAAGCATTTTTTTATGAAAACACGTGAATTAAATAAAAATTGTACGCAAACAAGTGTAATAGTTGAAGTTTCGGTGAATATTACTATTCAAATATCAAGAGATTGGATCTACAAGGATCCCAAGCTTAATAAAAGTTCAAAGTTTGCAAGAAACTCCAAGTCACTATAATTTTAATGGTGAACTTCTGCTGCAAGACTGAGCTAACCAATATCCGTGAGTGAATTTGGAGCTGCTAGTGATTGAAATGGAGACAACCTCTGGTAAACTTGGGTTCTGATCTGGAAGACGAGTAGTTTATTTTAGTTCAGTTAAAATAAAATGGTATTATTGTTTATGTAAATTAAAAGGAAAATGTCAAAATCAAACATGAAATATTGTGTAATATGTGTGTAATACATAAATTTGTATAATTCGTGTATTTTGCGCGAGACGACCTGCGTGGCGCAATGGTTACAATGCCGGGCTGCCAATCGAAGGGTCCCGGGTTCGATTCCCAGCGAAACATTTGAATGATGAGTTTAAATTTCTGTTCTCGGTCTGGGTGTTTGTGTTTCTGTCTTTGTAGGTGTCCATGGTACCCACAACACAGGGTATATCTACCCTACTGTGGGGCTATGAGTGTGAAGCGTTATTTTATTTTATTTTTATTTTTGTGATAGTAAATGGCTTTAATTACTTGTATTATAAAAGTGAAAGTTTGCATGTATTTTTGGATGGATATTTGTTACTAAATCATGCAAGAACGGCTGAACGAGTCGGGATGAAATTTGGCACAGTTAAATTATAGTCTAGAATAGCACATAGGCTACTTTTCTCCCGGAAAAATGTACGGTTCCCATGGGATAGATAACTATAATTTAAAATAAGTGTTGAATGTTTCACGCCGACACATACCTACCTCTTAATTTCTTTCAGCTTAACTATTCAATTCATTCATTACATTACAAATTCAAATCATAGTATTTAGTAGTTATTATATTTTCTTATGATTTTGAGAATTTCAAGTTTCATTAATATTTCGATATAGGTTTCTGTGTATAAAAAAATTGGACCAAAAATATAACGGTTCATAAACAATAATTACTCTAGGAGATACGGATACAGTCAACAATTTGTTGTCGATAAAAGCTCTCAAGATAAAATCGCTACGAACAACCTAGTTACTTAATAACTCAAAGGAGGAAAAAGCATTTAAAAGTTATAGCAGGGTAAGGTACAACAGAAATTGAATTGGATTATGTACTGATCCAATATTTAATGGAATCCGGAGCTGAAGTTAAGCTGCAATTTTCAAACGTGTAAATATTTGATATATTCCTAACTTAACGTTAAAAGGATTGCACGCCTTGGTACATGTATTCAAGTAATTTAAAAATAGCAAACAGACATAATTTTTTTTATGTTTGAACTGCAATATTTCCAAAAAATAATGCTTCATACTCGTAGCCCCATATAATAATAATAATAGGTACCCTGTGTCACGTGTGCTATAGAAACGCATACAAATACAAGGTCAAACACTCCCAGAAAAGAAAAAGACATCTGAATTCATCATTTATGGGGCTAAGAATTGAACTCAGGATGGCAAAGAGATCATCAAATTTAGTAAGTACGGGAAAGAAAAAATCCCTAGAGATAATTCCAGAAATCTGGAAAAGCACAACATGTACTCGTAATTCTAGATGTATGCTGATTGGCTATAAGCTTTATTGTAATGCCTGCTAAACACATACGATATACTCGTATCTTAGCAACTTATCGTTAAATGTGTAGCAGGCATGAGTAGCCTACGGTTGCGGGATATAGAAAAAACCTTAAAAAGAGGTGGCGGCAAAAATAACGCTGTGAAAATGTCAAAATCGGTCATAAAAACAAGAATCAATGGAAAAGATAGATCATCAAATTGCGAAAACATCTTGTCGTGGGGTGGTTGACCTCTTTGATGGAGTGGCTGAAATTAGGTGAGGTTGCGTCCAGCTGTGAACTTTCATGATATGATGGATGGTTAACAAGTCGGTAAGCTTTTATCTTGAATATTTAGGCACTGTATTTTTTTAAGTACGGGGCTGTTGAGCTAATATTTCAGTGAGAATTGGGAGGTTTACTAGACTTATTTGGTTCAATCGGTTCTTTAGATTTGAATATCTTAAATTGGTTGTCTGTAAAGTTTATATTCATTTATGTATTAATTTTCAAGTATCATCTTAATCTAAGGGTTACTATAATTACATTATTATAGGCAAAATTAATGCCTAGTGACATATTATGGGTCTTTGGTGAGCTCAACACAGACATACGGACGATAGTTTAACGTAACAACGTCATAACAAAACAATGAAAACCACTTAACTTTTCACTTCACTTTATAGAAAATCGACGAACGGCGCAATCCGAACGCTCAAGTCTCAACGGAACGTTACAAGCACCGATCGTAATGTACAATGCGCATAACGTTACATTGAGTCATCATTTTTCGTGCGTGCAGCCGGAGTTCATCGATGTATTAGACGTTGTCATGTCAAAACATGCAAGTTACGTAAATTGTTGTAGGTAGTAGAACTATTATGGTTCGCCCGGGGAAGTACCACCGGTGTACCCACTTCTGCCGTTAACCAATCCTAACTGCAACTGCATACGACCTCAGACAAGACTTACCTATGCTTGCTTGAGGTTGTATGTAGATGTCTGTGGGCTGCAGCGACCACTTAACACCACGTGGCCTGCATGCTCGTCTGCTACTCTATTCAAATAAAAAATAAAACAAATTTAATATTAGACACAGAGAGCAGAAGAACAATTATTATTGACTGGACAATTTATTACATTTAATTTTTAAAGGCATTTAGTAAAAACCTGTTATATTGACGAACAAAAAGTAAACTTCGCTTTTATTTTATTATAATTATATTTTTATTTACCAAGACGCCAGATAGTAATAGCTCTTATTTTTGATATCAATTCGAAGCCCATTAAGAATAATAGAAGTTCTATTGGAATAGTTTGTTATTGTTTTAGTATCATACATATTTAATATATTTCCAGTTTATTCTAGTATTGAGTGGAATTTTGTATTAGTTTGGTCATTATTATGGAAGTATTGATAGTAGAAAAGCTTGGAATATGAGTGACAGTTTGTTTAATGATTAGGTAATGTTATGTTTGCTTGAGAGTTTATACTCCAGCGTGATTCGTAAAACCCTGAAAAATATTTTGATGAGGAAAATATAGTTAAAAAGACTATAATATCTGGTGCATGCTAGGATTTGAAACAACTGAAATGAAATGTTATTAACATAATTATCTCCGTAAGTAATAAACACACATAATATGTTAAAATTCATTACAGGTGGGTTGCAAATATATCATACTAGCCTTCCGCCAGCGGATTCGCCCGCGTGGACTCGTGTCATAGGTTCCCATAGGATAAAAACCATCCTATGTCCTTTCCCAAGGTCAACTCTATCTGTGTTCCAAATTTCATTAAAATTGGTTCAGTAGTTTAAGCGGGAAAGCGTAGCAGACAGAGTTACTTTCGAATTTATAATATTAGTAAGGATTTTGACTTTCTGTAACCGTAAATTTGATATCAATTAAAAATATCAAGATGTTCAGCAGTTCATAAACTAATTTTAAAAATAATAAGTTTGTTGGCTGAAAAATTACCCGTTGGCGCTTTGGCCAAGACCATCAACGTCTCCCATCACCGCGAAGAGTTCTAAAGTTATGCGCCTTTCATTAAAATTCAGATTTCAGTATTCGAGCGAGTTCATTTCAGTTATATTGCGAAAGGATCTCGGCGACTCCATTAAGTGTTCTGTTATAGCTCACCGACTTCCGTAAATTTTGTCTTACGTTCAACTTTGGATCTGCTCTTTAGTAGTCATGACTTGATTATGTGCTCAAAACTTTTAGTTATTGGCCATTTAAATAATAACTTTTGCTTTATTGCATTTCGTAGCTTAAATTTTCTAGTGACGTTCCTTGCGTAACTGATTACACGACTCGACAAAAGATCCATTAATGTCCATCCTCTCATAATCGAAGATTGTCAACTCATTTGGGCCCGTGGCAACCATGCCGAACTGCCGAAAAAAGGGTCCTGGGTTCGATTACCGGAGAAGCAGTTTGAATGATGAGTTTACTGGTTATATGTGTTTTTGTTTTTGTGCGGCTATGAGTGTATAGCTTTAATCTTATTATTATTGTAGTTAGTAACGCTTAACAACGGTTAATTGGTGAAAATGATATGATTTTGGAAAGTTTTATTTAACGCTCAGCTAAAAAAGTGAAGATGAACATCGTACTAAAATATGATGAAACGGGGTGAAAGCATATAAATACAAGTACTTACGAAAAAAATAGTCAACCTTCTGGGCACAGGAAAGGAGCTCTTTGTATTGTGGCACAGGTCTCCTCTTAGAATTAAGAAGTATATAGGCCATTCACCATGATAGCTAGCAGCAGTGGGACGCAAAAATGGTTACAGCCAATTAATACTTTGAATACACCTAAAGGCTCACATAATGACATTTTGTAGTCACTTAGGGACATAATAAGATAAAAAGTAATAGTCTATAATTTACTAATTATTAAAAAACTTAATATACGGATGAATCGAACGAAACGCGAGAGAGATTTTGATTTACTCGTAAGCATCCTCGAGTAGATAGTTTGAACATTTGCTTGCCGGCTTACAACTTTGCAGAGATTTAAAACTTCCGAATTACTTACACGGAGATTTAAATAAATCCAAGATATACATACGCCCTCGCCTCACACGTGAACTGGCGTGCCAAATAAAGAAACAGTACGTACCTTTATACCACCAGCGTTGCTCGGATAAAAACAATTTATTTACTTGGTTTATTTTTAAGCAAAACATTCATTGACTTAGTGTTACTTTACAAATCCTTTTAAAATACCTAGCTCCAAATAAAAAAAAAAATGTCAAAAATAATAAAAAACGCTACTTGCCTACATGAGATTTGAACCCGAGTCTCTAGCTACGTAGTCGGCTTTCGTAACCATTCGACCAACAAAGCTTTAATTCCATCGACGAAATTTTTATAGAGGTCTTTCATATCGACATTGCCATTTGTTTGAAGGGCGGATTGACGGACAACAATTGGCGGGTTTCTACGCCACAATATTATTAATATTTTCCAATAGATGTCAGTAAGAGTAATTTTATATTTAACTGCATAAACATTAAATAAAACGACAATTTCTATCAATAAAACTTTGTGGATCGATTTATCATCCCCGCAACCAGTGTACTAAATTTCATCAAAATCTTTGGAGCCGTTTCCGAGATTCAAAAAATATATTTAGATATATACAAGAATTGCTCGTTTAAAGGTATTAGATACGATTTCGAATACATTTTTGTACGTATAATATTTCACACAATGTTAAGGGGTACTGATGGTTTCCCCGTCCCGATACAAAAAAATGTCTCTGTGAAACGCTGCAAAATTATTTTGATTTGTGAAATATCTCATATTATATAATTCAGTATTTTTCAAACATAATTCTACAATGACCCGGTAGTTTTCACACTGCCCCTTCGATACGTGACCCACTAATACTTTTAAACTCAAGCTTTTTTCATTAGGAAAAATAATGCAAATTTATTAATAGCAAAATATTTAATATTTTATTCATTCTACTACATACTTGGTATCGCCTACTTAGTCACTAAATTTTAGTGTAAAGTATGGAGCTGCTGCTTATTGTTTACAAAAGAATCCAAGATCGCGGAAACCATATGTTATTTTGACGCGACCCGGTATTTTATTTTGACGGCCCGGTACAGGGTCGCGACTCGGCAAATGGGAAACAGAGAACGTAATCTTTTTTCTAGCGTTATCTCTCTCTGTATCTCTATGTAGAAAACAAAAAGAAAACTTAAAAAGGCTAAATTGATAAGTGCCTAATTTAGAAGATACGGCACCGACCCACAGCGCGTGTCACAGGCAAACTGAATAAATGTTGTTTGGTACGCCCTGGTCGCAAACGGAACGTTTTCGGATGTAGTTGTGTTTGATGATATATGATATGTGTTGCGTTCGTGTGCCACAAGCGGATTGAACTAACCTTTACATATACACTGGATTCACCATTATAGCTTAGATATTTCCTTGGTGCAGTGGCTACAGCGTTTACCGTGACATTACCGTGAATGGTTAATTTCAAACGCATTTCGGGGCCTTTAAATCATAATACTATGTTGGATATTAACCTAAATAATAACGCGTTGGCTACTAACTCGCATAATCTATCTAATTGCTGATTCAATTTGATGGTTTTGCTATTAGCTGATCGAATTGCAGCAATCTAGCAGCGTGATTGACATGGCTTAGTCAGAAGAAAGAAGTCAGAGTCGATGTATCAATAAAAGTCTCGATCATCAACACGAAATCAGAAGATTTATGGTAATATTTTATTAAGTTAATTACGCTTCTAAATTACCGGGTCGTAAGTTCTTTGACTCGTGACTAATTCGAAGAGAAACACATTTCTTATTTTTCTTTTATTTAAATGGCGTAGCAAACGAGCATGCAGGCCACGCGATGTTCAGTCTCTGTAGCTTTGGGACTAAGAATACGAACGCTTCCAGGGTTGTGAGTTAGTGGGAGCTCGATCCGCTTAGCCATCAGCCCCAGGCCGCCCGTGGCCGCATGCCGCCGTAAGCATCGCAAGGTGCAGGAGAGCACATTTGCTCTTCCGAAGATGGGCCTGATGGGACGCCGCGAGTGGAGGACACCGCTGCGTTCCACTTGAGATCCCGGAGTCCTCCCCAAGCGCAGAGACAGGCCACCGAGTGGGGTTTTAGTGCGGTACAAATCCCACTTAACCCTGTAATCTCTCCCAAGGTGCCGGGTACCTTTTGAAAGTCCCCCCCCCATTACAAAAAAAAAGGTCACGTGAAGTTCAGTGGTCGTTGCAGCCCATGGATATGTACACACCACCACAATCAAGCCTAAGTCTTGTCTGTGGTAGTGTGCAGTTGCGCTTAACTACTCCGAAGGCTGATGGTAGTCTCAAGTAACTGGCAACTGCAGCTTTCCACCGAAACACAATAGAATTGCTTAATGGCAGATGTTGGTACAGCGGTGGTCTTGGTCATGGTCAGAAATGTAACGAAATGAAATTTGTCCCTAGATGACGATTTTAAAAATGATTTATATGATTTACTTACATAAGCCAAAAGTTCATCAATTCAAAGTCACTTTGAAAGGCCAAATTTACCTTACGTCGTAATAAATTTAAACATTTAATGCAGGAACTCTAAATGAAATTATTTAATAATTAAGAGCAGACAAAGTCGCGCGGCGTAGTCTCTCATGTCCTGCAATTAAACGGAGACACGTTCTAATTAACGAGATATAAATTAAAAACTCGTATTTCTACGAACGCAGACGTTTTCTATAGGCCAACGTGCATCCTTGTGCGTTTCGCAATGCTGGCTCAAAAATTTATTCGTTAATGAAACGCGAAATCTTCTATAAATTTAGTAGTTACATGATATCATGCTTACCATTGTGACAAGCGATCACTGGATCGCGTTTTGTGGATTGCAATAATTTCCTGTTTTTTTCCAATATATGTATTTTTATCAATCGCATCGACAACGGTTTTTATGGAAACCACATGATTTGTCGACTTTTTATCTTCATGGCCTTATCCAAGAAAATGATTTGATCTTAGCGCTTGCCTAATCATGTTTAAATATTCTATCATCTTTGAAGTTTTTCTGTGCATAAAGCGTTCTATCTGAAAGACAAAGGATATTTCAAGTACCATTAAAGGATCTCAAATGAAAATTGAAATTTAAGTAAAACTAAAGTAAACTTCCATAATTTCGACAGCAACTAATAATCGAAAAATGGTTAAAAGTGGCACTTATTTATGAATGGCGAATACCAGGACAGTGACGAAAACTGACGATAGTACGGACGTTTACCTTACCTACAATTTTAAAAGGGTAGCCTGATAGGCCATACGTTACCATTAAAGGATCTCCAATCAAAATTGAAAATTAAGTACAACTAAGATAAACTTCCATAATTTCGACATCCACTAATACTCGACAAATGGTTAAAAGTGGCACTTATTTATGAATGGCGAATACCAGGACAGTGACGAAAACTGACGATAGTACGGACGTTTACCTTACCTACAATTTTAAAAGGGTAGCCTGATAGGCCATACGTTACCATTAAAGGATCTCCAATCAAAATTGAAATTTAAGTACAACTAAGGTAAACTTCCATAATTTCGACAGCTACTAATAATCGAAAAATGGTTAAAAGTGGCACTTGTTTATGAATGGCGAATACCAGGACAGTGATGAAAAATGACGATAGTACTTACGTTTACCTTACTTACAATTTTAAAAGGGTAGCCTGATAGCCAGACATCCTTTACCATTAAAGGATCTCCAATCAAAATTGAAATTTAAGTACAACTAAGGTAAACTTCCATAATTTCGACAGCCACTAATACTCGACAAATGGTTAAAAGTGGCACTTATTTATGAATGGCGAATACCAGGACAGTGACGAAAACTGACGATAGTACGGACGTTTACCTTACCTACAATTTTAAAAGGGTAGCCTGATAGGCCATACGTTACCATTAAAGGATCTCCAATCAAAATTGAAATTTAAGTACAACTAAGATAAACTTCCATAATTTCGACATCCACTAATACTCGACAAATGGTTAAAAGTGGCACTTATTTATGAATGGCGAATACCAGGACAGTGACGAAAACTGACGATAGTACGGACGTTTACCTTACCTACAATTTTAAAAGGGTAGCCTGATAGGCCATACGTTACCATTAAAGGATCTCCAATCAAAATTGAAATTTAAGTACAACTAAGGTAAATTTCCATAATTTCGACAGCTACTAATAATCGAAAAATGGTTAAAAGTGGCACTTGTTTATGAATGGCGAATACCAGGACAGTGATGAAAAATGACGATAGTACTTACGTTTACCTTACCTACAATTTTAAAGGGTAGCCTGATAGCCAGACATCATTTAACAATATTTATTAAAACCCACACAAAAAAATGTGAAATCGATGTATTCTCAGTGGATAAAGGAACGTAATACAAGCGTAGTCAATGAAGCAAGTGTATTGCTGGTTCTAGAATGTCCGTTCAATTACGCATTACGGCGTCGAGTATCCCTTTGCGACCTTTTACTTATGGATTTTTTGCTTACGGCTGAGCATTGGTTTTTACTGACATCCTGTGATTTTAGACCCATTTGTATAAAACATTCTTTTATAAAAATAGAACCGTCGTAAAAACCAAGCTTCTTAATACAAGGCTGATAGAATTTCATAGAATTACTAAAGGGGATGTAAGCGTGGTCAGGTTAGAAGTTAAGCGAGGACCTCTTTTGGATCTCACCTTATAAGCCTTAACCGAAGCTGCAGGTCTGGGATTTTATTCAGCAGTGTTATTGGAGCAGTGTTCGAAACTTATCGAGTAACGACTAACAAACAGCAATTTATTTTTAAATATATATGAAGATTTTATGAACATCAGGTCTTTTTTAAAAACAAGGAAGCCTTTAGGAGCCTGAAAAAAATATCTTAATTTTTTATTTAACATCTTTTTTGTAGGTACTACACTCACAGCCGTATTCGAGAAGCATTCTTGCATAAGCAAGCAGAAAATGCTATGCAAAGAGCTATCGAATCATGCTAAGAAACTTATATTCTATGTAAGTTCTTTGACGATTTGCGTGGCGCAATGGTTACCATGCCGGACTGCCTATCGAAGGGTCCTGGGTTCGATTCCCGGCGAAACAGAAATTTGAATGATGAGTTTAAATTTCTGTTCTCGGTCTGGGTGTTTGTGTTTCTGTCTTTGTGTGTGTCCATGGTATCCACGACACAGGGTATATCTACCCTACTGTGGGGCTATGAGTGTGAAGCGTCATTATTTATTTATTTGATTCATGTCGATTTTGACAAACGCATAGTAGCAGACTTCACTCAAGTGGCTGCAACCCTTTTTGCGTCCCACTGCTGGGCACGGGTCTCTCCCCATTATTGGGGAGGCCTGGAGCTTACTCCACCACGCTGCTCCAATGCGGGTTGGTGGAGATGCGGGTTAGCGGCCATCCCGCTGTCGGATGTTTTCAAACCGCCCATAAGGCCTCCGACAAGGTTTAACGACTGTTATCTATCGACAACAACCGGGACCGACGGCTTAACGTGCCCTCCGAAGCACGGAAACGCGCATGAAATTTTTTGCCACTAGCGGTCACCCATCTCACACCCGACCGCGCCCGTTTGTCTTAACTGCATAGACCGCTTGCGTCCTACGCTAGCCGCCGAGCCATGCGCGCTTCAAGTATCGTCTATGAATTCAGTGAGATTATAGTATTGTTTATGAATACGGGTGTTAATCTCGGTTCAATTACAGTAACGATTACGATCACATTTGAATTCTACTCTAACGTCTGTAAAGCCAAACGAACGCCATTACCGCCTGAGTGTACAGACATTTCTTGAAAACGTTCCGAAGCGCCATCAACCGTATACACTTTACGCGCCACTTTCAGTTCACTTTTGTGATTGCTTTCGAGAAAATATCTTAGCTATTTTGATTCGTGACATGGTACAAGTCAAATTACAGTATGTAGGTGCTTTACACTGCAGAACACAGACGTGACAAGCAAACAATCTGCACGGCTAACTATAATAGGCACGGACTTGAGTAAGATTGACGAGGTGACCGCTAGCGGAGAATTTTTATACGGGGTGTTAAGAATCCTACTTCTATCATAAGAACAAGTTGTGTTTATAGCTCGTTGATATATAAAAAATATTGATTTGTGAAATTGTCAAACAAAATTAAATATGAATTTTATATACTAAGTTTAAAGCGAGGTACCCAAATGTACGCCGTAGTTTTACTTATGTTATAGCTTGATGATTTATAGTCTAAAACCTTCCTGAAATCGACTATCCTTTACCCTTTACCTTGACCATGTTTAGAAGATATTTTATTCTATTCGAAACATTAGTTCCCGAGATTAAAGTTTTCAAACAAACTAACTCTTCAGCTTTATATAATAGTTTAGATTCGTACGTAGTCGCTAATTATACAAGTCATTAAACATTCGACGGTCAGATTAACTGATGGGTTGTACCTAGTGCTATGAATACACTACACGTTAACACTTACTTCATTCACGTCCATTATCATTTTTATAACTTATATCCTTTTATTCTATTATTATATCTTTACTTTTCCTTACTTATTTCTTTATTACTTTGATACAATGTTTATTTACCTATTTTGAAACAACTATCAAAATCATCTTGTCTGTTTTTTACGTTTCTTATTTCATTTCATAGATAATTACATTTTAATGTTGTCTTTGGCTGATTCATGTTTTTATAGTATAATTTAAAATTGTTTTTATAATATTATTCATATAAATTAATAATATAATGTTCTTCTCATTGTCGTTTTAAATTAATTTACGATACACGATAAAATAATGAAACGGAACACGAGGTTCTTCTTTCCGTTCTCTTGAATAATAATTAACTACAATTTCCATTTTACAACTTTCCATTTAACAAGTGGAAACTAATTGAAACCTAACCATATACTACTATACCTATTTGAGCGGATTCTTGATGACCTCTATAGTAATGCCTGGAATTGTGGAATGTGGATTCTTAACAACTCTATATAGCTGCATACTCTGGACTATCAGTGATCCGACCGTCCATGGAAGTTACTAATTATACTAGTATATCGTTTTGAGTATGTCTTAGAGACTTTAAGTGTGTTATTTTCTAATTTAATTCTGTGCTTAGTTAAGACCTTCCAATAACATTTATTTCACTGCAGGGTTGAACAGTCAGATGTACTTACTGTCAAATAACGATTGATAAGTTGCTCCTTTTGAGGGTCAAACCCTAAAATACTGCTGATAATAAAAATGCGAGTACGATACGCAGGGAATCCTGGTTAATATCGTTAGGTTACAGCAGTAAATCTTTATCGTAGGTCTTTAAGGCTTTATCATTTCATTTATATTCTATGCTTGAGCCAACTACGAAAAATAAAAGATTGGTATTTAGTGAAATTTCTACTGTAATATGAACTTCGGTAGACTACACCCGTATTCATAAACAATACTATGAGGTCTCAAAGTGCTCGCCAACGCATAAGGTCATCTAAACGAGTTCATAGACGATACTTGAGTGAAGCCGCTGTGCCGCTACTATGCGTTTGTTAAAATCGACATAAATCGATAGCTTGAGATTACGAACGTACATCAAATAGCGCTCTTTAACGCTCGTAAACCTTCAAAAGGTACCCGACACCTTGGAGGAGGATGCCGGGTTATGTGGGATTTGTATCGCACTAAAATCCCCTCGGTGGCCTGTTTTGCGCTTAGGGAAGACTCCGGGATTCCAGTGGAACGCATCAGTGTCCTCCACTCGCGGCGCCCCAGAATGGGCCTCGGAAGAGCAGATGTGCTCACATACACTTTCCGATGCTTACGGCGGCATGCGGCCACGCACCTCGCCGTCCTTCCCGGGGCTGCTGGCTGGGCGGATCGAACTCCCACTATCACCACCCATAACCCCGGATGGCACCTTTTAGTCGTCTCTTATGATCAGGCAGGGGATACCGTATCTCTTTTATTAATCCCGAAGCTACAGGGACTACTGAAAGTAGACCTGCGTTAGAGATGCGCGATACGAATCGATATTATGATGTATCGATATTATGATGTATCGATACAAAGCAATGCGATATATCGATATTTTGTATCGATACACAACCATACAATACGCATCGATATATCGTATCTCCAGGTAAAAAATATCGAATCCATGTATATCTTCTTAAAATTATGATTTTGAACCTGTAATAGTAAACAATCTCTATGTTTTGGTAAGGAGAGATTAATTTAACCAAATCTAGCACTAAACGGCAATCATTCTCATTTTTTTCTGGTCACCGTAGAACAAAACGCAGCTAAGCGAGGAATAGTAACAAAACGCTACAGTTTAATACCACGAACGCATCCATATCTATGTAAAGAGTCTATGCTTGCGGGATTTCCCGTCGTCGATTCCCGACATGAATGTATGTTTGTCTTCGTCTTGCAGTCTTAGACAGCTGACAGTTTACAGTTTCGTCGTTGTTATAAGTAACAAGTCGTCATAACAAACTTTGTTGAAATATATTTTTTAATACAGTTGCTCAAAAAGTGACGTATTGCAGGGACGTATAGCGTGCGGGAAGTGGGCTATTATACACTCGTGCTTTTTCTTTACCTTTTCCGCACTCGTGCGTTCTCTTTCCCAACTGTCAAAATAATGTCTATTAAAAAGAAAAAAAACCAACCACGAAGTTTTAGAAGTTTTTATGATTCATGCAAATATTTCTAAAAAGAAGCTACTAATTTGTTTCTATATCAGATTTAATGATTTTATTCAATGAGTTAGGTTAGGTTTCATTTCATTTCATCTCATTAACATTTTCATTTCATATCAAAAAAAATTCTTCTGAAGACTTGGCTATGGCATAGTTCCCTTTGCCTACCCAGAATGGGTGAAGAAAACAAAAAAAAATCTCTGCATAAAGGTATACTTTTACGGTTGGCGCCATTTTTCAAAAATGTTCTTTGCGAGTTTTTATTATTTTATTAAATTGCTTCATTTTTTCGCAACTGTATTAAAAATAGTTGTTCAGTTCAGTACACGTGCGGAACCGTCATTGGTAGGAGTTCCGACTGTCAACCCTCACCGTCGGCTGCGCCTCGGCTCGGATAGACATTTGTCGGAACTCCTTGCAATGACAGCCTTTCCGCACTTGTAATGAAATATACTATTAACACTATGTTGCCGCCATTTTTTTTGAATTAATACTTTTGTTTTACTTTAACCTGTTTAAAAAATGGGATAAATATCGTATGTATCGATACAAGACGTTGCGATATATCGCTGAATTGAAACGATTGGTTGCGATACGTATCGATACGCTGTATCGATACAAACGATTATTTTGGACATCTCTAACCTGCGTTTATCGGTTTGAGTAACGAATTATTCTACAAGCGGTTTTGCATACGGTACTTCGTTCGGTTAAGTCATTTTTCATATGAATTATAAATGGGCTGACAGCCCATTAAGTAAGTAAGTATCTTAATTGATTTGATAAACCAAGACCGCAGTTCAGAAATTATAACTTTACTTGAAATTAAATCAAAAGTTTAAATAATGCATTTAGGTATATCATTAAATTTCACTTGATCGCAAATAAATTGGGCGGTGCTTCGAGTAATTTTCAGACTTAAGCGCATTTCTTCGGTCGAGGGAATAAATGCCTTGACCTAAATTTAGCAATTCTGCGGTCGATGCAAAAATGCAAGTTTTCTAAACAGTTTTGCAACGGGTAATACAGACGTACACAATTACAAAAAAACTGATAAAAATGTTTTGTTTATCCAAATACAAAACTAAGAATAATTGTAATGGAGGCTTATCAATGTTAAATATTATTGTTTTACAAAATATCATAATACAAACATTATGGTAACAGAAGCATAAGAACAAATAATAACTTATTCTCATGACAAAAGTTAGGTTTGGAACGCGCGTAGAGGACACTGGTGCGTTCCCCTGGAGATCCCCCCAAGCGCTAAGTAGAAGTCATAAAATCTAACCTAACCTAAATATTATTGTAGCATAAATATCATATAAGTATCCCAGTATCTCTCCCAAGGTGTTGGGTACCTTTTGTTGGTTTCTAAATCCGATACAAAAAAAGTATATAGAATAAATTCAATTTTTAATTCTATCACATATACAAAGAGTTCTTATATAGAGCATGAAGTCAAATAGTAAGCCAAAATCGAATAAAACGGACATAAATTGGATTGCACTCAACCGCTAAACGCTAACAAATTGGGCGGTGCATCCAATAACTTTCGACTCGGTCGAAAATCTTCAGAAACGAAGATGTATGGAATAGAATATTCCGTAGAAAGAATATTTTTTGTGGTCCACAGCTGGGGACTTGTCTTTCCTGAATATTGGAGTGTGTGGAGATGCGGGTTATAGCCAACCCGATGAGCCGATGTTTTCAAACCTAAAAACACGCAAAGCAACACACAAGCAAAAAACCGTCTTACGAATATTCGATCAGGCCACGTGTCCTGACGCGAGTTTAACATTTTTTACCCGTCCCAAAAAAGTGACAACGCCGCTAAAGAAGTTTTCACTTCAAAAATGTATCGGAGTGACAAGCTAACGATCGAGATCGTAACATTTCGTAAGCTAAATGTTTAACATTTACAATAGTAGATTTTTTTAAGGACCGAGACTGACGGCTCAAAGTATCTTCTGAAGTATACTATGTGGTAATACATAGTTTTAGTAATTACTCGCATCTGTGAGCAGGTGAAAGTAGGTTTATAGTGGCTCATACGATCAGCTGTTACGGGGTTGGTAGCCCGTGTCCATAGGCTACGGTGATAGCTGAACGCCACGCGGCCCGTCTGTCTTTTTGTACGATTTATTTATAAAAAAAGCTGTCACGTGTGCCCATTATGGACCCATAGCCATACTGTTATCTCAGTTATATACGTACTTTTTTAAAAAGAGTGCTGCTGGGAGTTTTTTTTTTCGTGGCCTTTTTTTATCTCAGCTCAACATCCAGCCCAAACGGGCACAAGGCGATGATCGGCAAAAAATGATATAAATTAAGCGAATATTTTGTATTCCTAATATGAAATAAATATTTTTGATTTGATTTGATTTGGCACAGAAATCTGCATAAACATTTTGCAACTGGCGGTCACTCATCTCACACCTGACCGCGCCCGTTACGCTTGCATTCTGCGCCAGCCGTAGGGCCATTTACCTAAGCTTAAGTCAATCAATTAGTTAAATTTCTTTAGTATTAATGCTCGGAAATTTTTCCGATTTACAAAATAGATGCCTTGTTCTGAATGCGAAAAAATATTTTGCGGCCGTCGCAATGTTGCCATCTGAATAGCGGTGTAAAGGACAAAGGAGGCCTGCAGCGGTAATGTGTTGTTTGCGAGGAGGTGACTAGTAGGAAAAAGATAGAGTTTTTAGGGTTTCGAAAGAAAAAAAACTGAACCCCTATAAGGATCAAATTGTGTCTGTAAGATTTAATCCTGTAACCCTCAAAACCCGTTACCCTGAAATGAACGGAAATAGTGAATTGTAAGCAGTAACTTCCACATTGACGCGTATTTCGTTGGCGTGGGAAACAGATGCCTTGAGCTAAATGCAGAATATACGCGGTTATAGCATAAAATGCAAGCTTTCTTAATACCAATAGACGTGATAATATGACGTTTAAAAGCGGATGAAACAATAACAAAAAAAAAAACACGGGTTGTACTCCGGGAGTGCCGGCAGATGTGAAAACATTAACGTTGTGCATTTTTGATGTCTTGGAATGGTTAGGGAATAATTCCACACGAATTGCTTGAATTATCAGCATTAATTTCAATCTAGTATTTTTATAAAATACTCACTCATTTTCTTTCACTATTTCTTCGTCACTTTTTTCATTAATAGATGCACTTTGTTCAATGTCCATATTTTAAATACTTGATTATAAACGAATTTTACAAATATAGACAGTAGAGTCATCAGATGTCACCACTGGCGGCTAGTGACATTTTTCGATGGGGGTTCACATAAAAAACAAAAAAAATATTTTACCACCCGTTGCCATCCAAGCAGATTCACCATGAAAAAAATGATGGTTAAGTGTTTTTAAGATGCCTTATTGGCCGCGAACATTTCTGAACTTTTTCTTTTATAAGAACCTTTTCCTGACAATAGCAAATACAACAAAAAAAATATTAACGAAATCGGTCCAGCCGTTACAGCATGACGCCGTGAACATAAAATAGGGATTTTTTATATATATAGATGGTAAATAACACCAAATAAAAAAATACTTAAATTAATGTTTTGCCTTGTTTAGCCAAAGTCATGAAGTACTTACCTCGAATATAGATAAATGAATACGGTAACTTTTCATCGATTTGAGCGAATTTCTTTGATCTAGAAAATACGAGTAGATGCCTTGACCTAAATGCGGGAACTCTGCGGTCGCTGCAAAAAATGCAAGCTGCATTCTGAATAGCGGTGTAAGGGACAAAGGAGGCGCTGTGCAGCGGTAGCGTGGTGTTTGCGAGGGTATATCTATGTCGCAGTCGGATCGTATAATCCGCCGTATAACATTACAGCTAGCCGGTTCCTAAAACAGGGCCGTTCTGTATTGTGGCGGGTCCACGATTAGCCGGATTCTTATTGCGATACGTTCTACAATATGGCGGCTCACGTTTAGCCTCATTGTAATGAAGCCTCGTAGCCACCCACCCTATTTATAATTATGACCGCACTCGACATTGCTGAGCTATATTGAAACCCATCCTGTTTATGACCGCACTAGACGTTGCTGAATGGCCACCCATCTTACTTTTTACCGCAGGTGTCATTGAGCTAAGTAATGTCCCTGAAACACATTTTCACTATAATTGTTTATATTCGAAAAATACCCAAACCGAATCAGAGCACCCCACTATCCACGTGGTCTTGTCTGTACTACCCCTAGAGTGTATACATATAAAAAGCCGGAGGCGCGGAGGCAGACCACTCTCCGCCCGCCGTAGGAAAACGCAGGCATCAAGAGAGCTGCTGCGGCTGAGCGGCTGAGGCTGACCAAAAAGCCGAAGATGCGAAGGCAAGTGCAGGTGCCGCGCTTTCTTGCGCTGGGGCGGAAGGAGTGGTCTTCCCGCAGCGCCAGAGATGTCACAGAGCCACTTGTTTTATTACATTATCCAAGACTTGGAAGATATTATATAAAATTGCTAGTTCATTGTCAATTATCACTTTATCTAAATTGAGTAGGTGTTATAAATAATGACTAGATAATATATAATATCCGGATTTATTACTTTGCCTGTAACATATAGTCAATTGGGCGGCACAATATTACGCCGCTTTGACGAACGCGAAGAGCTCATACAATACAACGTTCGCTAATTTAGCTGAATTGCAATCCGGCTGAACGAGAGTGCGCCGCATAATAATACAGCCCTGTTTTAGGAAATAGCTAGCCGGAATGTAATACGGAGGAATATACAATCCGACTGCGACATCTACACTACTTTGGGGCTATGAGTATGAAACGTATATAAATAAGAAACGTGCTCGTATGTTAAACTTATAGCCATCTAATAGACCGATAGAATACTACTATCAGTGCACCTGAACGTATAAATTATTGAAAGAATTTTCTCTCAGCTCCTAACCGTTGAGGAGTTGTACCTCCAATCATCAGCTTAACAACATCAGCTTAGCAGGTGATAATTTTTGGGCATAAATATTTGTATTGTGTTAAAAATATGACTAATACTGGGTTTTTCCCTCTTTTTCCCCTCAGATTTTGACATGGTGACAGTTGGACCACCAAAGGAATATAAGTTTTTGAACAAAAAAATATATACAGAAAGAATTTGCTCATAATGATATGATAATAATTACACACATATGCCTGTTTTGCTTTAGTAAGAATATGATAAATTAAGTTTTTAACAAAAAAATAGAACCGACTTCAAACGGTAAAAAATAAAATTGTTCAGTACCTACTTCTTCTTGCTTATGGTAATGACTCTTAAAACTATTTCTGGAGTCGGGCCCTTAGTAAATGTCGTACCATTCGTTCTAAATTGGCACCGACAGTACAGACAGTGGGACTGTACCTACTTCTTCTTGCTTATGGTAATGACTGTTAAAACTATATTGGAGTCGGTGCACATTCAGAACGAAAGGTAAACTATATTTACTAAGACAGGACATTTCACTAAGGGCCCGACTTCAAAAATAGTTTTAAGAGTCATTACCATAAGCAAGAAGAAGTAGGTACTGAACAATTTTATTTTTTACCGTTTGAAGTCGGTTCTATTTTTTTGTTAAAAACTTAATTTATTTCACTCTTTTAGTAATTTTAATAATTCTGTATGTATTAGCATAATTGGAAAAATTTTCACTTAACTTCTAAACTTAAAACAGATTTACCTTTTATAATCATGTTTATCTAATAGCCTGAAGAATACTACTATTAGTCCACCTGAACGTATAAATTAAAGAAAGAATTTGCTCTCAGCTCCTAACCGTTGAGGAGTTGTACCTTCAATCATCAGCTAAGCAACAGCAGGTGATAATTACCAGACATAAATATTTGTATTATGTTAAAAATATGATTAAAAGAATGTGTGTGTTCCTATTAAGTTTCAGTGTTTCCCTCGATTTCCCTAATATCATATCATCAGATTTTGACATGGTGACAGTTGGACCACCTCAGGAATGTAAGATTTCGAACAAAAAACCATTTATTGAAAGAATTTGCTCTCAACTCCTAACCGTCGTAATACCTTCCATCATCAGTTCAGCAACATGATATGACGATAATTATACTCAAATGTCTGTTTTGATTTTGTAAAAATATGAATATCATTTGTTGTGCTATAAAATTTGAATGTTTCCTTCGATTTCTCTGGGATCCCCTCACCAGACTTTGACTTGGTGACAGTTGGACCACCTCGGGAATGTAAGATTTCGAATAAAAAACTATTTATCGGAAGAATTTGCTCTCAACTCCTCACTGTCGCAGTACCTTCCATCATCAGCTCAGCAACATGAGATGATAATTTCTATGCGTAAATATCTCTTATGCTTCAGAAACTATAAGAAAATCAATGTGTGTGCCTATAAAATTTGAGAGTTCCCCTCGATTTCCCTGGGATCCCATCATCAGATCCTGATTTGGTGACAATGGGACCACCTCGGGAGTATAAGCATACGAACAAAAAAAGAATTTTGAAAATCGGTCCATAAACGGCGGAGTAATTGGTGAACATATATAAAAAAAAATACATACAGCCGAATACAGTACCTCCTCCTTTTGGAAGTCGGTAAAAATCAATTATTCTGCTATAAAATTTGAATCTTCCCCTCGATTTCTTTGGGATCCCATCATCAGTTAATTTTTAATAGGTACACATAAGGTAGTGTTAATAAATGGTTTTTTAAACTATGGAAGGCAACTATAGATACTCGTTAAAACTTGTCAAAGTGAAACGTAACAGAATAGCGGATAAGCCACTACTTCGCCCAACCTGCGTTGGAGTAGCATGATGGAGTACTTGCTCCACTACGCTACTCCAACTTACATAATTAGAAGTTTATAACAAATTGTAGTCATATTTTTCTTAGACCTTATCTTACTTATGTCTAATTTTATCATTTTCTTTGTGATTAATCTAATACGCCTATTAACATCAATAATTATGCTCGCAGCGTCCTACATTTAGAATTAAAATATTCAACTCTTGTAATGCCTCGCACGGAGAACAAAGAAAAAACACACCGTCCCAAGACGAAGCTCATCTGGGAAATTGTCACTTTGCGGCCCGCGCTAAAAATCATTATATGCAATTCTACCCTTTATGGGGTAATATTTTGTGCGGAAATAAGACATTTTTCACCTGAAATTTGCTTGAGAAATTCAGGGAACAAGTTCCGTTTTATTAGCTGTCGTCGTGAGATCGTGCGTGAATTTCACACGATCAAGAGATGTTGTGAGCCTTATTCTAGCTGTTCGTGCTTGATCTCATAATCTTTTCAAATACTACCTTGTGATTCGTTTGTCTTCGTAATCAGTTGTCATCAATAAATAAGTGTAGTAGTAGAAGTTGTAAAGAGTGGAAGAGTGTAACCTTTTTGAAAGTATTACGGAAAACAGCATATAATGTGTTGGCTACAAATTCGATTTGAGCAGCGTAGTGAAGGAAGAAGGAAGGAGAAGGAAGGAGAAAAGTAGAAAGAAGAAGAAGGAACGTACAAAACAGTTCCAGTCAAGATTAGTACGCTGATAATCTGTCCTATCCAGTCCTGTCCTGTGGGTCATGTCCATATTAAAATTATAAACGTAAAATGTTGTTTTTTGTCCTTCTTTAACATCTTAGCTAGCTCAGTTAAGATGAAAAAATTGACCTGATTTCCTGTATAGGGATTGTTGCGGGTCTGAAGATTGACATAGTCTTCGTTTTAACCGGAATAAATATCTGATTGCTATAAAAAAAACAACCATGCGGGCGTAGCCACGGGCGGGACACTATTATACTAAAGGTATAATATAAAATTACGAAGGAAAAGTAAACACTAAAATGAAGATAATGAATTTCGTAAGTTAAGAGTGAAAAGTTTGTAAATGTTAGTTAAGAGTCTCTGAAAGGCGTAGACGCTTAAGTTTCTTGACAAGATGGGTAGGTATATTCCCAAAATCAATAAAGATCAATTAAGAACAGCTAATGAATTTATGAAGTGTTTTCAACTAACTCATAAAGCTTTAGTTTTAGTAAGACTTTTCAAAGTATTATCTTTATAATTTAGCAAACTTGATAAGGTTTCATTTTATGTTTATTACTACATTAAAATGCGTCTTGTTAGAATTTGTAAAATGCGATATAAAAAGTGTTATCGTTATACAATTTTATAAAATAAAAAAGTTTTTTACAATATTATAATATAAACAAGTCTTTTCGTAAATATAGTTTTAAATGCAATGAAATTAAATGAATAAAATCAACGGATTGCACTCCAGGAGTGCCGGCAGAAATGAAAACTTGAACATAAACGTTGTGCATTTGATATTTTGGGATGGTTAGGGAATAACTTTGCACGAATTGTTTTAATTATGAGTATTATTTTTCATATAGTATTTCATTCAGTAGGTTTTCATCTTGTATTATTATAAAGTAGGTACTCACTCATTTTCTTTCATCATTTCTTCGTAACTTTTTAACCCCCGACGCAAAAACGACAGGGTGTTATAAGTTTGACGTGTCTCTGTGTCTGTGGTTGTTCGTGGCATCGTAGCTCTCGATCAGATGAACCAGTTTTGGTTTTGCTTTATTTTAAAAGGTGAATTAGGCGAGAGTGTTTTAGCTATGTTTGATGTCTAAAAACTTAAAAGATATTTTTATCTATACTAACACAATTAACTAATCACTATGAAATACCTTCCTAATATTTATAGTACTTACATACTTTAAAGAGGACAAAATAAAAGTAAAATTAAAAAAAATAAAAACATATTAACATAAAACATGTAATATTTTAAAACTATTATAATTAATTATTATCATACCATTATGTAAGTAAAAATCTAATCTATCTAATACCTTTAAACGAGCAATTCTTGTATGTATCTAAATATATTTTTTGAATCTCGGAAACGGCTCCAAATATTTTGATGAAATTTAGTACCCTGGTTTCGGGGGTGATAAATCGATCCCCAAAATTTTTATTGTTGGAAATTTTTAACTGTATAAAAATATTTTCAATAATAATCAATTTAAATATAAACTGAAAAATACGACTATTCCTGACATCTATTGGAGAGTATTAATAATATTGTGGCGTAAACGCTGTCAAACGGGGGAGCCCACGAGGCTCATTGTGGATTTCCTCAAGCGTCATCAGGACCTTGTGCTTTTTATAGGTTGGGTGGTAGGAAGTTTAAAATATTATATTATTTAATATTATTATATTTTATGACGTTTAACCAGTGGAGAGAGATTTTTATTATTTAAAATTCATGGTTCAACGGTAACGGGGTATTCTAATCTGACTATTTTGACATCCGGAAGTAAGATAAAAAATATTGTACCTAAATAGAAGGTCTTTTTTATCGTGGCAGTACTCAACAGGAAATTAAATTAAATGAAATGAAATATTTATTTGCATAAAACACGGTACATTTTCCGATAAAAATCTTACAATAATATTGTTCATGCGTATCTTACCGACCTAGTCGGTGGGCAAATATTTATTAATAAAGTCATCGTGTCTTTAGTGATAACAGTAGGTATATCCTTAGTCTATAGGTTAAATCATTAATTTACATTTTTTAATTTAAGGATATAAAATGCAATTTCATACCCGAAGGTACATGTCATTTTTTTCAAATAATTACAATAATAACAATAATAATTTAATAACAATAATATTAGATATTAATAATAATGATAATATTTGCATAATTGAATAAAAATTTATAATTCATTAGCCAAGCGTTTGAGGTGTCCAGCATGACAATATTCTATAAATTCCTTTGTGGAATAAAATCAGTTCTTAATCAATAATTTAAAAACAAAACCCTTGAACCGATTTAATGTTAGATTTTTTAACCGAGATGGCAGCAAATTATAAAGTTTGATGCACATCACAAAGCTGTTTCTCGAATAGCATGCCTTATAAGATCTATGCAATTGACTCCGATGCCGTGTGGAGAATGTATCATCTTTGTTATCAAATCGATTTTGATTATTTTTGACAAATATCAGACTTTCGTAGATGTACATTGATGGCAATGGCGGGAGATTTAGTTTTTTTTAGTATTGGCTTACAGGATTCCATAGGTCCCGCACCGTAAATGGCCCTAATACATTTCTTTTGTATAATAAATGCTCTATTTAAGTCTGTTGAGTTCCCCCATAAGAGTAATCCGTATCTTAGGACCAAACATGCGTATCCGTGACAAGTAATCAAAGCTGTTTTTTGATTTGCTACTTTTGAAAGATGGTGTAATGCGTATATGAATTTATTTAGTCTTTGGCATACTATTTCTACATGATTTTTCCAATTTAAATTTGAGTCGATTTCAATGCCAAGAAATTTAGCTATTTTATTTTAGGATGCAAGGTGTACCCCATATCTTAATCTGACGCGCTCGCGTAAATCCAAAAATCCCCTTTTGGGCTCCGCTACTACCATCCGCCAATCCGACGTTCATAGAAATGACAATGTCGATTTGAAAAAGCTCTATGAAAATTTCGTTCATTAAATTAAAGCTTCCGTGGTCGAATGGTTGCGGGAGCTGACTGCGGAACTAGAGACCCAGGTTCAAACCTCAATCAAAACCATATTGTGTATTTTTTATTTTTATGAAAATAATTATTTTTTATTAGGAACTATTTCAGATGGCGTTGTTAAGTAACACTAAGCAAATGAGTGTTTCCTTTGAAACTAAACCAAGAAAATAAATTGTTTTTATCCGAGCAATGCTCGGTCGTCCAGGTACTACATATTTTTATTTTCCAAGCGGCGTCGCGTCGGGTTACCGCTATGTGAGAAATAATAATTATAATAGGTTTAAAATATTATTTGATAGTTTTTAGACTTTATTTTTTGGGTCGGGGTGGTTTTTTCATTAATATAATGTATTTTGATCAATTTCCATATTTTAAACACTTGATATACACGGATTTTACAAGCATACAGACAGTCGACACAGCTCATTGTATTGTGCAGTCGAGCTACTCGTATCATAATACCCCTCCATCTTACGAATATTCCATCAGGCCACGTGTCCTGACGCGAGTCTAACATTTTTACCCATCCCAAAAAAGTGCACAATGCCGCCAAAGAAGTTTTCACTTCAAAAATATTTATGTGAAATAAAATATAAAATTTTTAGTTCGTCATTTTTCCTCCGAATCAAAAATACTGCCTATTAAAACAATTCGTTCATCGCGTATAGTAGGATAAGCTGTAAGCGAAAAAACACAGATTAAGGGCAAATATACCCTTTGTGTACATTTTAAGGGACCATTTATTGGGCCGCTGACGTCCTATAAATTTAGTACTCTACATTTTATTACATAATAGTGTAAGTGATAAATGATGTAAAAATGTCTTTGTCATAAAACTAGAGGCAAAATGTATATACATTATATAACTTTTTACAGACTTCAGGGACGTTATCAAAACATGCTACTTTGAATTGACCTTTAACCGGGACTGAACCAATCTACCAGTTAAGTAGATGGCAAAGTAAACTTCAAGCCTTTACAACCTTTTTGGTAGGTATCTAACTTACAAAAGATACCCAGCAGATTGGGAGAGATACCGGGTTATGTAGGATTTGGTATTTTGGTATTTGGTGGATGGTTTGAGCTCCCACTCTCGCTATCCGTAACTCCAGATACCCCCTTTTGACGACCCCTGAGGCGTAATGGTTACCATGCCGGACGTCGATCAGTCCGGCATGGTAACCCTTGCATCTTTAAGGATCTCGGGTTCGATTCCCGGCGAAGTAGAAAAATTGAATGATGAATTTAATATTTCTGTTCACGGTTTGGGTGTTTGTGTTTCTGGCTTTGATGTGTTTATGCCACCCACGACACAGGGTATACCTACCCTACTGTGGGGCTATGAGTGTGAAACATAAACGTTTTATTCGCCCTTTCGATCAGGGGATACCGTATATTATTTATCCTGAGCTACAGGGAACAAGCTATAATCACCAATGATTAAGCATATTTTGAACTATAGATTACAAAGAATAGCCTTGTTAGGTTCAAAGACCTTAGAAAAAATATAGATATTTCTTCAATTAGGTACTTGGCTATTATCAAAAAAAATATCAAAAATATTTATTTCATATTAGGAATACAAAATATTCGCTTAATGAATGTCATTTTTTCCCGGTCATCGCCTTTAGGTGCCCGTTTGGGCTAGATGTTGAGCTGAGAGAAAAAAGGCGGCGGAAACAAACTACCAGCAGCACTCTTTTTTTTTTTAAAAGTACATATATAATTGAGATAACAGTATAGCTATGGGTCCATAATGGGCACACATGACAGCTGATCTTTTTGGATCCCATTGCTGGGCATAGAACCTTCACCATAATTCATGAGACATATTTTAAACCACCGAGCAGATACCAATCTTACCCTCGCGCCCGTCTCTCTTATGCCTCGTTTCTGCGTGTAAATTGCTAGTGGACAACAGCCACATCTTCGCTCCGATGTAGTAATTGGATTATTATGTGAGCACAATAACTAATTTCCACGAATATATCTTAAGAATACTTACGTTTTCAGGAAACCATGGCGTGATGAAGGGAACTTCGAAGGTGTTTGCGTAGGAGTGTAATGTGGAGAACGCATCCGGCGGCACGAATCCCATCAGGGTCACCACGCCTCGCGAAAATTGATGGCAAACTGTAAAGAAAATCTAAGATTAGTTACTCATTTTAGGTCTAGAAAATTGATTGAGTAGCTGAAGAGCATGCAGGCTACGTGGTGTTAAGTTCCAGTAGCTTCGGGATTAAGAATAGAGCTACGGCATCCTGCCTGATCGTAAGAGGTGACTAAAAGGAGGCTACTGGGGTTGCGGACGGTGAGAAATGGAGCTCGACCCGTCCAGCCAGCAGCCCCAGGAAGGAAGGCTGTGTGGGCGTGGCCGCATGCCGCTTTGACCGCCTGAGGGTGCAAAAGAGCGCATCTGCTCTCCCGAAGATGGATCTGTTCAGGGACGCCGCGCGTGGAGGACGCCGGTGCGTTCCAATGGAGATCCCGGCGTCCTCTCCAAGCGCAGAGGCAGGCCACCAAGCGATCAATGTGACTAAGTCAAACATGCGCAGTCGGGTGTGAGATGGGTGACCGCTAGTGGCAAAAATTTCAAACGCGCTTCCGTACTGCGGAGGGCACGTTAAGCCTCCTGTCCCGGTTGTTGTCGATAGATAATAGTCGTTAAACGTTTTCGGAGGCCTTATGGGCGGTTTGAAAATATCCGACAGTGGGTTGGCCACTACCCCGCATCTCCAGCAACCCGTATTAGAGCTGCGTCGTGGAGTAAGCTTTAGGCCTCCCCAATAAGGGATTGTAGTAAAAAGTGTGGTTGCGTAAAAAGGGTTGCAGCCAATGTAAATATAGAGCCATGGCTGAGCGGTAAAAACGAGTCTCCGACTCTCCGAAACGGCGCGCCGGGATTGAAACCGGTATGTTCATTCGTGCATGTCTGACAAATTAATTTGTTTTATGCGTATTTATCGCTACTCCACGATGAGGGAAAACATTGTGTTGTTTAATTGTTTTCCATCACTGTGCATGCCTGGGCGTTACTTATTTCGCGAAGACATACGAGTAGTTTCTAGGAGACCTGTGCCTGTGTGTGCGTGGGACATAATAAAAAGTTTAAAAAGTATGAATAAAATTGCACACTATCGATCTATTTGATTTCATACTAAAATGTATTAAAATCTTCAGCAGTAGTTTAATGGATCAGCAAATTAAATGACAACCCTGCGTTTTTCATTTTCCAGGGCCGCATTGGTGCAAATTGAGATGAAGCGTGTGTTAAATACAATGTAAACTAGAGTGGGTGTACTGACTGTTAGCTAATGACCTACCATATATAATGTACCTATTGAATTTTAACTATTGTATAAATTATTACTGAAATAT
The DNA here is from genome assembly GCA_911387765.1 of Pyrgus malvae. Taxonomy (NCBI): domain Eukaryota; kingdom Metazoa; phylum Arthropoda; class Insecta; order Lepidoptera; family Hesperiidae; genus Pyrgus; species Pyrgus malvae. Next base: position 8,771,977 of record OU426947.1, read on the forward strand.
TAATTGTCAATGTAATTGTAAGATAATTCAGAACTAATGTCCTAAAATATAGCTAATATGAAATGGAAAGGTAAAATAAAAGGGTCACATGATGTTTCAAACTCATTTATTTGTAATTTAATGATTTTAGTTGTTTTTAATGATTACCTAATGATCGTTTGCTCTGCGAGGCGTAATAACTTAACATGTAAAGTATAAAGTAATACGTTTTAAAATATATGACCCATCAATATCAGCATAATATTCAAACCACACAATAGTACAATAATAGGTTATACTTAGTACAAATAATAAGGATATGATCGTACCTTAATTATCAACGGCTTTCCTTCTCAGATTATTCACATTCTAGGTTCTTTCTTTAGTAGTTTCGTCTCAGACTAACAGAGTAACACTTTAATTACATTACAAATCTTTCTTGAATCTTCCCAGACGAAAATGAGAGAGAGACTGGCTCCTACCGCCTTTTTATATCCTATCCTCAGGCAAAGACAATGAGACAAGTGACAATGTGCCGACATTTTGAAATAATCATGTATAATAATATGAATTATAAGAAACATAAAATATAATCTAAACTAGCTTAACGCTTACTGAAATCATGTGCATTTTAATTAATTATATTAACAGAATATTACACATCTCACTTGTACATTGACTACACTATTTTATCTGTATTTTGTTATCTGTGTTTACTCTGTATATTTCATCTGTTAATATTGGTTTTGAAAACTTATTTAATATAAACTGATATTTACAAGTTTTATTACATGTAGAAGACAAATAAAATATCAATATATTTTATTTATCTATCACGTGCTTACGTTGGTCTTGTTAACAAAAATCTAATTTTCTCGGAGGAAGAAAGCAGCTTTGTGGAAACAAAACGTGTTTCAACACAATTTCCATTACACTAAAGTAAGTGTTTTTTCAATGTACAGAATAGTTTGCCGACTCTCAGTAGAATATATTTCTGTATGCAAAGCTCGTAACATCCTAGTGTTTATTAATGTAGATGGTAATGTGAATAAAAACGTACACCTTATATTTTGGTATAGGGGGAAACCTTCAAAAGGTACCCAGCACCTTGAGAGAGGATACTGGGTTATGTGGGATTTGTACCGCACTAAAATCTTCTCGGTGGCCTGCCTCTGCGCTTGGGGAGGACTCCGGGATCTCCATTGGAACGCACCGGTGTCCTCCACGCGCGGCGCCCCAGAACGGGCACATCTTCGGGAGAGCAGATGTGCTCTTCTCCACCTTCAGGTGATCACGGCGGCATGCGGCCACGCACATACCGCCGCACACTCACTGTCCGCAACCCCGGTAGCCCCCTTTTAGTCGCCTCTTACGATCAGGCAGGGGATACCGTAGCCCCGATTTTACACTTTTTGTACTTCTGCAAATGTTTTAAAATCTTCAACAGTAGTTTAATGGACGAGAAAATTAAATTACAACCCTGCATTTTCATTTTCCAGGGCCGTATTGGTGCAAATTGAGATGAAGCGTGCTTACGTTGGTCTTGTTAACAAAAATCTAATTTTCTCCGAGGAAGAAAACAGCTTTGTGGAAACAAAACGTATTTCAACACAATTTCCATTACACTAAAGTAAGTGTTTTTTCAATGTACAGAATAGTTTGCCGACTCTCAGTAGAATATTTTTCTGTATGCAAAGCTCGTAATATCCTCTCGGTGAAAGTATTTTTATAGTTTGCTCTACACTTATACTTATGTACGTGTAAAGTGTTATTTGAGTTTAACACTATCTCGATTGTCACTAACTTTTACAAAAGGGAAGAATGTATTTTGGAGGATGACCTAATTTAACTATCTTAAAAGTGCCATTGCTAGGCACATGTTTCTTTTATTTTTATAAACAAACCGAACAAAAAGGCAGACGGGTCACGTGGTGTTAAGCGATCACCGTCGCCTATGGACACGGGCAACCCCAAGGGAGCCGACCGAGCATTGCCGGCTTTGAAGGAGATATTTTTTTACAGCTTTCTTGAAGAACCCCATGTTATAGTCCACTGGAAATGCCGCAGCTGGAAGGTAGTCCCATAACCTATACGTCCGTGGTAAAAAGGAGCGTGCAAAGCAGTCCGCTTTGCTGAGGACCGCCACGAGTCCAGATGGTGCCGGTGGAACTTTAACCTTCATCTGGTGGTATAATCATGGAATGGAGATGTAGGCATCAATTTGAAGAGTTCCTCGGAGCACTCACCATAGTAAAGTCGGTAGAAGACGCAGAGCGAGCCTATGTCTCTTCGCAAGCTAAGCGGTTCTAGCTTGTCAGTCAGTCTTGACGATTCGGAAAGCGCAGTACGAATCGTCTCTTCTTAGAATATACAAGGATTAAGGCCTAAATCCACTACGGCTGGCTACGTATGGGATACTATGCCTTTTAACATGCTTTGAACTTACTAATTACACTTAAGTAAGCACAGCTAAAGAAAACATTGCAATGCAATTAAAAATATAATATAACTAGCGTCCGCCTGAGACTTCAGCCGCGTGGACTTTATTTTTAGAATTTTCCTAAAATAAAAGTAGCCTAGGTTACTTCTTATTACATTAGCTACCTGCCAGTGAAAGTCCCGTAAAAATTGGCCCAGCCGTTTCAGAGATTAGCCAGAACAAACAAACACACAGACAAAAACTAAAACAAATTTTTGTTATATATAATCCTACTTTCTTGCATTGTACCGTATATACTTACTTTTTTGCATGAAGTAAAAAGCGGTAAATTTAATATTACAAACAGCCACTGCAATTTTATTTGTTTATATAGATTAACTTCCTTTAAGGATGAGTCTTGTCTTAATTCCTATGCAATAATTGAGCTGCCACCAGTACTTCGGAGGCTGAATGTCGCTTCATGTCAGTTTGGCAAATAAATGAACTTTTTCATCACAATAGAATTGCAAGCAATTTCTACCTCTGTAAAAGCCCTTTGTAAAGGAATAGTTTTCTACAAATTAATGTAATTAGTACACGCCCGCATCGATTGAACCGTATCCCTGAACATGTTTACCTAAACAAACAAACAATAACTAGCGAAGGCCTCCACAACGTTGTACGTATCTATAACTCTTACAGCCGGGCTTACATATAAAATTATGAACGTAGTTATACTTTTTTATAAGTAAACCGAACAAAAAGGAAGACAGGCTGCGTGATGTTAAGCGATCACTGTCGCCTATGGACACGGGAAACCCTAGGGGAGCCACCCGAGCATTTCCGGCTTTGGAGAAGAGCTTTTTTGCGGCTTTCTTGAGAACCTCATGTTAAAGCCCACAGGGAATGCCTCAGCTAGAAGATAGTCCCATACCTACACGTCCGTGGTAAAAAAGAGCGTGCAAAGCTATGGGGTAACTCTCTAAGAAATATAATCATTTAAACAATAACCACTTTTGTAGTTGCCCCTACAGAAAATTTACTTCAATATGCGAGTCAAATATTGATTTGAGGGCAATACTATTAAAATAAGACTATACAGCATTTAAAGTACTTTAACTAAGTTGTCTGGCTAAAATCATTACTCACAATTCCACAACTTCTTGTATAATAATGTAACTAATCCAAGCTTACAGGCGAGGTGTAAACTCGGCTTAACAGTGGTGACGTTGAAATAATTGTTACTTAGATCTCATGACGAAGGATACATCGTCACCAGTTTGGAATAGTTTACAACTTAATCAACAGGACCCTTATTTTGTGAAGCATAGCGACCCTAACTTGGATTGCCGTTTGTTAATGACCCAACCCTCGATTAAGCATCTAACGACCGAAGGTACTGTTCACGATTTTTACGTTTCATGCCCTAATCACGTTTACTTTTGATTCCTACTTCCTTTGCCACTGCGCAATGTATTGAAAACTATCATAATGGTTTTTGGGAAAGGTAGGCAGAATGTTTTGAATCCGGGTGTGTTTTTGTGTAGATTTCAGGGAAAAGAGATTGGTAGTTTATCACCATCAGCGACCGGGCTTTTGTGTCAAGAGTAATGATTAAACTTAAAGCTACAAGTTTGCCGTGCAAAATATCTTTTTGACTTTATCGTAATAATTTCTGAAGTGACTTGTTTTGGTGAGTTAATTGATGTTTGGTTGGAGGGATGTTTTTTGGAGTAATGTTTTTTAGCTTCTGGGTACTTACCGTCTTCGCTTGGAATTGAGAGTGATTTAGGTCATAGTCCACCACGCTGATCAAAAGTGGTTCTTGGACCTGTAGTTATTTTAGAGAATGTAGTTTCTAATTGACATACTTGATTGACTTATTTTGCATGAATCTCCCAAAGGCACATATTACGATGGCACAACAAACTGTTTTCAACAATGTTAATAATCGTACTTCAATACGAAACACTTCAAAACGAATTTACAATAAAGACCAACTTGGTTATTGACAAAATTAAATTTTGAACGTAAATAACTTGATGGCTTATGGGAAAATTTATAAAATAATTATTGAATAATTCAGATTAATTACAATAATTTTCATTTGACGTGACACGATGATGACGTTAATAAAATTGCTGATCATTGGGCCATACATACATAAGTTATTGTACCGATTAAAATTCACAATACTCACGCCGTATTAATACTACATAAGCTCGTAGCAGTAATTTAACCCTTAACTGTAGTGGTGAAAAGCAGTCACATTTCTATAGTCGTGGGTCCACGGGACCCACCTATTTTAGATTATTATTTATGAAAAAGAAACAAAAACTCTTTAATTTTTACACTATTTATTATTAAACTATATAATGAACTATCATAGTTTTACAAAAAAACAACAATAGGAATGTTTGTTATTATCTATAATTGCACTTCTTTTTATCAGTCGTTATTTACCAAACCTACAAACATGCTTTAGAAAAAAATTAACATTAAATGGTTAAACACAATAAAAAAATTAAATGTAACTTTTTTCATAAACATAAAATAACAATTTTCAAGGGAATTAAAACAAAAACTAAAAATCTTCATCTAAATAAATTTTGACATCAACTAATGATGAGCCACGTTATAAGCATGAATTACAAGCATGAAGGCACAGCAGAAGTATATAAAATCGCAACTAAGACATGCACAGCCGAAAAATGTCTCGACCAGTTCCATCAGTGGCGAATAGCGATATTACAGCCTCGTGATTGCAGAGTGCATTTCCCTCAATTCTGTGTAGTTTGTTGACTGGTATCTCAATCTGAATACTGCTAATTTGTTGTTTGTCCACAGGAGTATTTTGTTTTTAATATCCATATCAAATATTATCTGAAATGCATCATGTAGATTGAATGGTTCAATAGTTCTTGCCATCACAAATAACTGTAAAAAAACAGTAAAACCAATAAATAACATAAACAAAAAAAGTTACGTACCTATAGTCGTGGGTCCCATGGACCCACTCACACACTAATACTCATCTTAGCAGTAGCGAGCGAAACGCGTCCGTCCTTTTCTTGCGTGCTTCAGCTTACTGTCGGAAGGTACCTAGGAGCGGAAGTCGCTGGGGCACACGCCGTGATTTTTACACGCGTTCAAGAATTGAACCTGGGTCCATTGGACCCACAACTACAGTTAAGGGTTAATATACCAAATTATCACTGGCTTATGTGTGTTCATGGGATGCGAGCTATTTTAAATTCAATCCGGTCTTGGACTACCAAGTCAATTGAGATACTTTTAATGAGATGTCAAAACGTAATCAAAAAAAGTGAAATCAAAATTATTATTGATTTAAACGGTAATATAAATCATGTACAAAAAAGAATTAACAATTACCTATATTGCTTTCCAAGCGTGACTTAGTGCAACCTTTTTAAGATAAGGATTTTGAATTTTTTTTGCATAGTGTCCAAGACCCTGTTACATGTAGTCCAGTGGACCAAATTTAATTAATCACTTTTCCTAAATATTGCAGATCGATCAATTTCTTTTGTTGACATTAATTTAGAGTTTTTTATAATGGTCGCTGTGTTCCATGAACATCACATACAAAGCTACCCCAGAGCCTGATAGTTAAATAAAAGTGACAGTTAAATGCATTTTCTAATTTAATAAAAAAAATGTTTTTGTATTTTATAATTTCCTTTTTAATTTCGTTTTCTCCATCTTTTTGTATGTAAGTAAAAGTGAATGTAAGTAATTTCGATCTGTATATCAAAGTATCTATCTATCTAACTATATTATAAATATTATTAGGAATTCGACCCTTAAATTTCATCGGTAAACGTAGATTACTATTATTCTTAGTACCTCGCTTATTAGATACTCGTAGTACTGCTCAAATCTACGACGTTACTTGGAACTATTCAATTCTTCGGTAGTATCCGGTACCAGTAGATTACCATTAAGGGCCTCTTTCACCACCTTCAAGTAAAGTGCCAAGTACGCTAATTGTCGGTTAAGGTCACCCGTAACTTCAATTTCAAGTTCACGCTGTTCGAGTAGTATTAATCATATGATAAACTGACACGTAACTAATCAACACTTTACTTGGAGATGGTGATCGAGGCCCTTTTTTTTTTCTATCCCTCCAACATGGTCGGAGCCTATGTTTTCTGAATTACTCTTTCATACCAGTTCTCGCGTTTTTTCCTCTCGCACTTTCATGCAACATACTGTATCTTTCTTTCATCCATCTTCTTTCACTCTTTTAAGGCCGGGTAAGAGATCGAGGCCCTTAGTCTATATCAACATATACATACAACAACATGTAGTCATACAACCGTAGATAATAATAATTGTAGCTGTTTATACAGATTAGGCTAAAGTAAAAATTAGTTTCATGGCTAATTTAGAAACATGTAATCTAATAAATAATAAATAAAATTGCAAAGCGCGAATGCCCCGATCTACAACCTACATTATAGCAGCGTAGTGGTGTAAGCTTCAGGAGATGAATGAGGAGGATATTGAAGTGGTCTAATGATAGGGAGAGACCTGTGCCAGCAGTGGGACGCAAGAAAGTTTAATTACAGCCAAATATTGAGTATTTTTTTTATAAACAAACCGAAAAAAAGGCAGACGGGCCGCGTGGTGTTAAGCAATCACCGTCGCCTATAGACGTGGGCAAACCCAGGGGCGCCACCCGCAATGCTCGGGCTTTGAAGTAGAGCTTTTTTACAGCTTTCTTGAAGAACCCTTGCATGATAGGGAATCTCCTGTGAAAAGCTTTAATTGTTTCTGTGCGCTTGTTAACAGATAACGTACCTTGTCAGATAACTTATGAAGAGGTTAAAACATTAGATAACAGAGTTGTTTTAAAATTAGCAAGGGCTGATGTTTTCTATTATATCTCATTATGATGTAAGGTCATAATATAAACTATTTGTATGAGGTCATAATAAACTATTTGTATTTGAAGTGCCTTAATAGCTGTTGAACGGTGGCACTTCACATAGCTATATATGCTCGCTATTGCATTTGGCAAATATTATACATTACAGGCAGACATGCAAATACAGGCAAATATGACCATCCCCATATGGCAGTCAACTAACGGTTTATTCGCGTATTTTACCATTTGATCCCTTTGATTTGCCTCGGGAAACCGACAAGCGCACGGTAAAGTGTATTTTATATTAGCTTTATTTGTCAAATAGAAAATATTGTGTCATACCATGAGATGTACCAGAGTATGGGTTCGATAGCACTATGTATGTAACGAAGTTTGGAAACGAGGATACTCATAACATCTGGCATATGTAGTAACCCATCCATCTCACAACCGCACCAAACATTTTTTACGCTCATTGCTCCAGGGTAGGTATACCCTGTGTCGTGGGTACTATGGATATACAAACAGTGACTGAAACTATTATTTCAATCCTGGGCACGGGTCTCTCCCCTTTATTATTGGGAAGGCTTGGAGCTTAGTGGCCAACTCACTGTCAGATCAGTCTGATAGTTATCTATCGATAAATACCGGGACCGAGGGCTTAACGTGCCCTTCGAAGCACGGAAACGCGCATGAAATTTTTGCCACTCATCTCACACCTGACCGCGCCCGTTCGGCTTAACTGCGTAGATCGCTTGCGTTGTACGCTAGCCGCCGAGCCATACGCGCTTCATATATTTATTTACCGGCTACTTACATGTACGGTTACAAGTACAGTATCGACTGCGTTAATATCGTAGAATGATATACTCAAATAGCTTCCACGAATGAATATAAAAGGATTGTACGGATTCATAATATTTTCATATATATTTCTATTCGCCTCCATTAAGGCTCATCAATATTCACAGTGGAAGTAATATTGATATTATCTCTAAAGCCAATAACATTTTCATCCACATCTAGCTCAACGAGAAAACGGAGACACCTCATTCGATCTGCAACCAGCTCACGTGCAGTAAAACGAACCTGTACCTACTGGATAAAAGTTGCATACGGCGGCACTTTGAAGTGATCACCTCTTGCTGCCCGTGGTCTGAATGTGAATGTACCTTCTGCTACTCACTTACAATCTTATCTATCTATCTGATTTTTGTGTGTGTGACTTTTCATCCGTTTGCATTACTGTTCATCTATATTATGGATCATCTAAAGTCAAAATAGAAGTAATATCAATATTACCTCTTGAGCCAATACAATTTCAAGGAATAAACGGTGACATCTCATTCGATCTAGAAGCGGCTCACGTGCAGTAAAATGAACCTATACCAACTGGATAAAACTTGCATCCGGCGGCACTTCGAACTAAGCACCTCGTGGGTTGAATATGAGTGTAATTTCTGCTACTCACTTACAATCTTATCTTAGTTATTTAAATCTTAGATTGCTGACCTACCGTTGACCAGATAAATGAGTTTCTTAGGGTTCCCCATCCTAATAATAGACACATAAGAAACGCATCACACATGTAGACCCACAATAGAATTTCCTGTGTCATTAGAAATTCAATTTAAACTCATGATACAAAAAAAATGTCGCTGTAAATAGAACCGCCTGACGACCCGAGATCACAGCCTCCGTGGCGTAGTGGGTGATGAGCCGACTGCGAAGCGTGAGGTCGTGGTTTCGATTCCCACCCAGGACAAATATTTGTGTGATGAACATGAATATTTGTTCTGTGTCTGGGTGTTAATTTATCTATTTAATTATGTATTTAGAATTATTATAAGTATGTTTATCAGCTTTCTGATTACCATAGTACAAGCTTTGCTTAGTTTGGAATCAGATGGTGTTGTGTGAATTGTCCAGATATTTATTTATTTTTTATTTTATAACCTGACATCGGTCGTCTAGAATGATAAACATTGCACCACCAAGGTCGTCAAATAGGAAAAACGGTTGCCTGATTTATTTCTGTATTATGTGAATATTGCAGGTGGTAAACTTAGCGAAGCGCGCACGACCCAGCGGTTATCGCAGATCGCGGCTAATCAAAACAATCCAAAGGTATGAAATGGCTGACCACTAGTGGAAAAAAATTCGTGCGCGTTTTCTTTGTTGCAGGGAAAGTTATGCCATCAATCTTGATTTATAGTAGCTAAACCTTGCCGGGTGCCTGAGATCTACACAAAATTTCTTAGATCATACTTAGCCAGCGTGTTGTTCTATGACCTAATATTAGGTATAAACCTTTTTCTATTTTGTAAAGAGACCTACATATTATATCAACCGATTGAAAATATAAAAGATATGAAAAAAAGATATCAGAAACCATATTTTTCGTATCACCACGTAAAACTAATAGGGTAGCAATGTAAACTTCCAAATTGTCAAAAGCCACGTGCATTAAGCACCCGAATAAATCATGAGGATGCTAATACCTGTTTATTATCTAGCTTACAATTCAGCTAAATATTCGTGTTAAAACTATTTGTCGTACCGTTAGCTTTCTAATAGCAGGCTAATGAATTCTTTTTTGACCCTTTAATGTTCCTTAAATGTCCCTTTAATGTCCCGAACATGGGTATTCTCTTTCATTTAAGCAAGTATTTTAGCCAAAAATAACTACGCTAAACAAATGTGGCTTGATCAACATAATACGCCTTTGAGTTTTTTTTTGCCAACTCTTAAACACAAATTACATGACTTTGACGATAAATTACCGGTGGTTGCAAACCATTGAAATTTGATTTGTTTTTTCTATGATACAAGGGTACGTCCGGACATGAGGCAACCGGTCGAGATAGCCTCATTAGACAGCCTAGCCACGTACGGATTACGTCAACTCTCTCTGTTTCTAAGGGACTTTTTGCAGTTGGCCCTTCCAGTCTCTACTGTTTCACCAGGCTTTTGTGGCGAGTCTAAACACCTCAACCGGAATTTAGGGATGTTGTAGGGATAGGAGTAATCACAGAGGAAAGTCGCAGCCCGTTCACGTTGCTCCGCCCCAAGAAGAAGAGGGCTATGGTTTTAGGGACCAACCAGAGGGCGCCTCCTGTGAGGCTTGGACCTCGATTTTCATCGACTCGGTTTGTGTTTCCAAGGGTTTACGGTGGATTGGAGGAGACGGCCGGGCACGCGGGTCATAAGCAAAGGATGTATGTACTTATGTTGCTAAATTGAGTTATTGTTATCTTCTGAGACTAAATTAAGCTATGACCGCAAGTTGCCTAAGTTCTAGCAGCTGATGTCAGCAGCAGCTCTTTCTGTTATTGATCACGCTACCGTAATTTACCGTTTGTAAAGGCGGACATCAAGTCATGACATCATCAAAGTGTTTTAAATTGTCACTAATATTTTTATGTACACTGAAATAGTTTTATAAAGCAACTAGTGGTCCGGCCCAGCTGCGCCCGGGTGCAGACGTTGTCCAAAGAGGATTTCTTTTTTTATTATTTTAAAGAGATTTCATGTTACTGTCAAACAAAGATATAATACAAATAATGACATACGAACTGTCCTGTTATTGAGACTGTGTAAAGTTTAGAACGGCACGGCACGAAATATAAACGCATAAAATATAAACGCAGAAGAATTTTATATATAAAGCAATAATGTAAACATATTTTGCATCATAAAGACCCTTAATTTGTCCACATTCGTGGGTGAGACATGTCCTCAACCCCGCATTAGTATTCCACGCTTCTTGTTGGAATAATCCAAAACTGTTAGTAATACCGTAGCGAAGTTTCTCGCTGCATTTAAATGTATGTTGAAAAATAATAGCCATTATTATACTTTAGCGAATCGGAGTTGGAAATCTTTTTTGCTAACCATGAATTGTGTTTTACGCTTGAGTATTGTATGAGTATGCATGCTGGAAGTAATCTACTGTGTGTTATTGAGGTTTGAATGTAATTCATGGATTTTCAGTAGGCTTTTCGAAATAATCATAGACATTTGTATTGATATATATGTAAGTTTTGACTTATTAATTTTTCAACACCGCAAAGTCTAATTAAAGTCTATATATCTATATATCCCAACTAATATTATAAATTCGAAAGTAACTCTGTCTGTCGGCTACACTTTCCCGCTTAAACAACTGAACCAATTTTAATGAAACTTGGAACACAGATAGAGTGGAACTAAGGACATAGGATGGTTTTTATCCTAGGGGAACCTATTAAACGGGTCCACGCGGGCAAAGCGGCTGGCAGAAGGCTGGTTATTAAGCTATATAATACCTTTAAACGAGCAATTATTGTATATCTTTTAAATTTATATTTAAATTTCATTCAACGATTTCATGAAATTTAGAATGCGGAGGTTTTCGGGGGCAACAAATCGATCTAGCTAAGTATCATTGTTAGAAAATTCAGTAAATACCAGAGGTAGATATTTAATGAGTCTCTGAAAAAAAAACAACTATGTTTATCCGAGCAACGCTCTGTTATCCGGGTTCTATTATATTACAGTGGTAAGCTATGCTAACTACCGTATATTGTAGGTATTACAGGATTTTTGTATTGGAGATGTCAACCAAGATAAATTTGTTTAATGCATGCATGGATGCATTTCTATGGTACATGTTTAAATTTATGCATAACCGCTCGAAGTAATAGTTACGTAGGAAGATGCCGCAACATGCCTCGTGTCGGAAGCGTTTATTGGTGATTGTCAAAAGCATTCGAATGTTCCTTTCATATTTGAGTGGGATGGTAATAACTCAGCCTCAATTGAATAGTGCCCCTCTAAAAGCGTTGGTAACATCGACTGAATTCGGCATAACATAAACGACAGATAAATTACGACACAAAAGTTTGAATATTTATGTCCAAGAGAATACGTAAAAAAAATGACAAAGTTGAGAACTCCAAAAAGGTTTCTTACAAGCCTTCCAAATGCAGCTGCATTTCCAATTTGCAGACGCAGACGCCTTAATGACAAATTTCTATGTTGGCAATTTGTGTCTGATTATTTCTACACTAACTTATGCTCGCGACTTCATCCACTTGTACTTTAGTTATCAGGCCATATATTTTAAATAACCCTCGTTATTATAATTGTCACATGGGTATCTGTGTGTATAGCGAAGTACTACCGTAGACGATAGGTAACAGTTTACTATAGTACTATTCTTTATACAACATTTTTAACAGTTTTGCGTGGGAATTGCTAGCATCGCCGCTATTTGAAGCTATTTGGTGCACCAACCCGCGAGCAAGCCACATAAAGCTGACTGTGAGAAAAACAGCCCCCTTCTCTTAAATCTACTGCGGCGAATTTTAAGGATTGCAATCAGTCATATTTTTAAATCTAAAAATAAGGAAGTCCCATAGAAAACCCCCTTATATGAAGAAAGTTACTTTTTCTTTCTTTATCTTCTCCTACGCAGATCATTTTTAATAGGCATGATGACACTATTAAAGAATCAGAGAATAAACGCTTTTACAGAAAAATACATGCTAAAAAAGTTCTAAAATATGATCCCGTTTTAATATAAACATTAAGATTAATAAGATTTTCAATAAAATAAAAGTATTAAATACAGCAATCAGCCATGTTATCTGAAACGCCAATCAAAAGGAATGACGTCACGCCTCAGTTAATGTCATCGTGTTGCTTGAAGTTTGACGAGCAAGCCGACGCCATGACACCTACGAGCGTTTTCGCGCTTAATTCAAATACATAGCAGAAAATACATTAATTTACGTTAAAAGTTGAGTTTATTGCTGAAATAAACTTTTTTTCGAAACTAGGAGACGTGTACCTACAATAAGGAAAGGTATTTGAAAATCTGTCATCATGCCCATTGTAATCGAGAACGTGTTTACCTACTATCCCACTTACTATCCACTTACTACAATTCCACTTTTTTCAACCTTCTTTTATGTCCCACTACTGGGCACAGGATCTCACAAGGATTTAGACCATAGTCTACTCTGGATGAGAGCGGATTGGTGGACGTCATGCTTTCGAGAAATTATGAATTTCTGTCATGCACGGCGATGGAGAACACCGTTATCAATTAAATATCACAATATTTATATCACCGCGGAGCAACGATAAATGCGCACATTATAAATTTCTTTGGCAGAGGTGCGCGCCGAGGATTTCAAACCGGGATCGGTCGCGTCGAAAACCGCGGTTTTTTAAAACTTGCAAAATGTTGTACAATTTTTTCCGACTTTCATACGTGATGATAGACTGATTTATAAGTTTTGCATGATTAAAGGCCGTACTCGTAACTCTAATCTTTAATTAGCATGCTGCTTGCTTCTTAATTTTCTGGTTTTTCTAAATTACATGCGGTTTTTTTTTATTTGAGTTGAGTATCTTCTGCGCCTGTAGCGACCTTCCACTACTCATCAAGAGTTGGCGCCACGGGTAATCCTGAATCACGCTATCGAAGTTTTCGAAATATCCTACCATATATGCAAGCTCCGAATTGAGTCAGTCGGAGCGCGGCCGCTCCCCGGGCATGATCACCTCGCCCGGTGGGAGATCTCTTTGCCAAACTGGTGACCCCAGACAAGAATACGTCCCTTCTGACCTTCATCAGGCGCAACTTCACTGCCTGGATGGACTGCAGCATCACTTCACCAGCTCGTCAGGGTCATCGCAGCGCATCGTGATAACGCTTCCTGATCCTGATCCAGCTACCTCCTGCGACGTCGTGGACGGCTCGAGTACCCACACTACTCACCTGCACATTCCAACCTACCCTCACATCTCGACTCACCGAAAATAGAGGGCATCTCCACATTTCGCTACACCCTCACATCCCGACTCACCGCAGAGAAAGGGCGACACAAGGCGCTTGTTAGCGAAGATTACTGAAGCATGGATAGAAGTTATCGACCTTCGGTCTGAGCAGGGGGAGATGTAACGACCTTTCGCTACTCAACAAGTGATGGCACCACGGGTATTCCTGAATCACGCTATCGAAGTTTTCGGAATATCCTACCATATATACAAGCTCCGAATTGAGTCAGTTGGAGCGCGGCTGCTCCCCGGGCATGTCCACCTCGCCCGGCGGGAGATCTCCCTTTACCAAACGCCAAACGTTAAGGAATCATTCTGACTGATTTAAAAATATTTCTATACTTAACCAATTTGACGAAATATATAAATAGTATTTTAATTTTTTTTGTAGTTTTTGGTCCCTTACCTCTCGGAATAAAACTTACAAACGCCATCTGTCATTATTTTATTACCGACTTCTAAAAGGAGGTACTGTATTCGGCTGTATGTATTTTTTTTTATATATGTTCACCGATTACTCCGCCGTTTGTGGACCGATTTTCAAAATTCTTTTTTTGTTCGTATGCTTATACTCCCGAGGTGGTCCCATTGTCACCAAATCAGGATCTGATGATGGGATCCCAGGGAAATCGAGGGGAACTCGCAAATTTTATAGGAACACACATTGGTTTTCTTATACTTTATGAAGCATAAGAGATATTTGTGCATAGTAATCATAATGTCATGTTGCTGAGCTGATGATGAAAGGTACTGCAACAGTGAGGAGTTGAAAGCAAATTCTTTCAATAAATAGTTTTTTATCCCAAATCTTACATTCCTGAGGTGTTTCAACTGACACCAAGTCAAAGTCTGATGAGGGGATCCCAGAGAAATCGAAGGGAACATTCAAATTTTATAGCACAATAAATGATTTTCATATTTTTACTACAGCAAAACAGGCATTTTTGTACAATTATCATCATAGCATGTTGCTGAGCTGATGATGGAAGGTACTACGAAGGTTAGGAGTTGAGAGCAAATTCTTTCAATAAATGGTTTTTGTTCGAAATCTTACATTTCTGAGGTCGTCCAACTGTCACCAAGTCAAAGTCTAATGATGGTATCCCAGAGAAATCGAAGGGAACTTTCAAATTTTATAGCACAACAAATGCTTTTCATATTTTTACTAAAGCAAAACAGGTATTTGTGTATAATTATCATCATATCATGTTGCTGAGCTGATGATGGAAGGTACTATGACGGTTAGGAGTTGAGAGCAAATTCTTTCAATAAATGGTTTTTTGTTGGAAATCTTACATTTCTGAGGTGGTCCAACTGTCACCATGGCAAAATCTGATGATGTAATACTAGGAAAATCGAGGGAAACACTGAAACTTAATAGGCACACACATTCTTTTAGTCATATTTTTTAACATAATAAAAATATTTGTGTCTGGTAATTATCACCTCATGTTGCTAAGCTGATAATTGAAGGTACAACTCCTCAACGGTTAGGAGCTGAGAGCAAATTCTTTCATTAATTTATACGTTCAGGTGGACTTATAGTAGTATTCTTTCAGGGTATAAGATGGCTATTAGATAAACATGATTATAAAAGGTATCTCTTTAACGTTTAGAAATTAACTGAAAAAAATTAAGTTTTTAACAAAAAAAATAGAACCGACTTCAAACGGTAAAAAATAAAATTGTTCAGTACCTACTTCTTCTTGCTTATGGTAATGACTCTTAAAACTATTTTTGAAGTCGGGCCCTTAGTAATTTCTTTCTTCTTTGACCTTCTTCCACGACAGTTTATCGGACAGAATGAGCAGTAAAGTAAAAACTTTTTATACTTTTCATATAATTTTTGTAGTTAGATCTCAGTAACGTGTAGGTATTGTAGTGTCTCCAGAAAACTAAGCTTGGTAGATCGGGATTGGTCTCTGTAGGTGGAAGTTATGAATATGAGCTACAGTATGATTAGATACAGTAAGAACAGATAAGCTGCTTTTAAGAACAGATTTTATTGGTTGCACATTTTGGTTGCTTACCTCTCTAAATATTTTATATGTGTCAAACGACCAATGTTTGAAAAATAAGAGCATTTGTTTTTATATGGGATCGAAACATGCCGAGATCCCGCCCGTGACATAAAAGCTCAGCTTGAAATCATGGCTATTAGTATTAACCAAACCCAACAGTCTCATGATAGTGCCATTATGTCAACAATTACAATATTTAAGCACCATAACACCCATTTTCACTAACCATAATATACGTCTAAATCAGATGCCTAAATATTTAGGAGTTGCTTAGAGAAAAAAACACGTTTCACTAACCTTTAAGTCACGACTAACGACGTTAGGAATTACCTAAAGTTACGACACCGAAATGGTGCTTAGGTGCCCCTTATCTGACATTATGTGATAGTCACTCAAATTGATAATAGATTGACAAACAAAACCATGGAAAACTGTCAAAAAACCAGGCCACTTATGAGGTAGGACCAACCAGTTATACATCGATTGGTGAAAAGGAACTTTATGATAAGCATTGCCCTAAATTGGGAGTTACTTAGTAAGGCGTTCTCTTGTTTGTCGGTAGTGAAAACCGGCATAAAACAACAAGCCTATCGCCAAAACTTGAAGATGTCGACATTGAGACAACGTTTACTAAATTCCTATATCTAAAAGTATAGGAATTAAGTAAAAGTAAGGAATTTACTCTAAGTATATCCGAGTCGATTATAATGAGCAAACTTTTCTGGTAAATATGGAATACGTAAAATATTTGAAAAGAAATGAGACTGCGCTTCATAAAAATGCGTCGTCTGGAACTCCAAGTTCCGTCGTGTCATCCGATGAATGGGGGCGAATTATAAAAAAAAGTACGTACAAAGGTCAAACTCACCCATCGAGGGTTCGGTACATAACTTTATCATCTATGATTTTATTCAAATGTTTATTTTTCAGATTTCTCCTTAAACTTGATCTAGAAAAGATGCTACTTGCCCAATTTTATAATTCCAACGTCAACGGAAAGTAAAAACAAATTCGATTCCCTTTACAGTGTATAACATACGTTTTTTGGGCATAAACAATCGCATCTTTTTTACACTAAATTAGATGTTTTATTTTTTTAAGCCACGGGACTGTAGATTTGATTTTATGGCTGTAATTTCAACTAGATATACGTTCCGAAAATTAAGGGTCCTGACAAACAGTGTGGTGCCATTGTGATCTTGTAAGTGTTACGATTTTACTTTTATCCCTAAAAACGACATTATCTAGGTAACTGGAATTCACATTATAAGAGTACCTACGTTAAATTGCACCTTGTAACTTAATGAGTTACAACCGGGTAACCTAAATCTCTAGAAATACGCTAGCTTTATTTTTAATTACTTACCTACTTATCTAAATGTTTATCCACGGATAATATCATCATCATATTTTTTATTATTTAGTGCTAAATGCAACTCATGAACAATATCCATAAATATTTTCTGAGTCCAGTTGCTCTCATTTATCTAATACTTGTTGCCGATCAAAAAGTTATCGCCAACTTCTGGTAACTGGCAACCAAAAGTCGTCAGTAGAAGACACACGTTTGCGCAGCGCATTCACCCGAACCACTGAATACATATATAACACTTATTTATCTGTGCTTCACGGTTAGGGAAAAGTTGTAATGTCAAATAACGATAATTTTTTTCCACCAAGCTTGCCTGAAAGATGCAAAAGGAAGGCCTAATCTCTCTTCATTTCTAGAGCAGACCCGTTGATAAATGGGCATAAAACATGTAAGATTTTTAACGAATTACACTCATAACTCCACATTAGGACTCTACGTATCGTTATAACCATGAACACTCCCAGAGACAAGGACATAAACCTAAGGACAATAAATTTATGTCGCCGAAAAACCGAAGCAAAACATTAGAACGGCAATACGAATTATAAAAACTGCGGTACACGTAATACAGAGGATTTTTCACCCAACAGAGCGAGTAAAAGTCCCATTTACAACTGTTTATCGACGTGACAACGTCTTATAAATCGATGAACGCTGGTTACACGCACGAAAAAGGACGACTTACGCTTGTAACGTAACAAGCGTAACGTTCGTCGACGTTCGTTTATAAAGTGAAGTGATAAATTAAGTTTTTAACAAAAAAATAGAACCGACTTCAAACGGTAAAAAATAAAATTGTTCAGTACCTACTTCTTCTTGCTTATGGTAATGACTCTTAAAACTATTTCTGGAGTCGGGCCCTTAGTAAATGTCGTACCATTCGTTCTAAATTGGCACCGACAGTACAGACAGTGGGACACTACCTACTTCTTCTTGCTTATGGTAATGACTGTTAAAACTATATTGGAGTCGGTGCCCATTCAGAACGAAAGGTACACTATATTTACTAAGACAGGACATTTCACTAAGGGCCCGACTTCAAAAATAGTTTTAAGAGTCATTACCATAAGCAAGAAGAAGTAGGTACTGAACAATTTTATTTTTTACCGTTTGAAGTCGGTTCTATTTTTTTGTTAAAAACTTAATTTATTTCACTATTTTTAGTAATTTTAATAATTCTGTATGTATTAGCATAATTGGAAAAAAAATCACTTAACTTCTAAACTTTAAACAGATCTATCTTTTATAATCATGTTTATCTAATAGCCATCTAAAAGTCTGAAAGACATACTATCAGTCCACCTGAACGTTTAAATTAAAGAAAGAATTTGCTCTCAGCTCCTAAACGTTGAGGAGTTGTACCTTCAATCATCAGTTAAGCAGGTGATAATTACCAGACATAAATATTTGTATTATGTTAAAAATATGACTAAAAGCATGTGTGTGCCTATTAAGTTTCAGTGTTTCCCTCGATTTCCCTAATATCACATCATCAGATTTTGACATGGTGACAGTTGGACCACCTCAGGAATGTAAGATTTCGAACAAAAAACCATTTATTGAAAGAATTTGCTCTCAACTCCTAACCGTCGTAGTACCTTCCATCATCAGTTCAGCAACATGATATGACGATAATTATACACAAATGTTTGTTTTGCTTTGTAAAAATATGAAAATCATTTGTTGTGCTATAAAATTTGAATGTTCCCTTCGATTTCTCTGGGATCCCCTCATCAGACTTTGACTTGGTGACAGTTGGACCATCTCGGGAATGTAAGATTTCGAATAAAAAACTATTTATTGAAAGAATTTGCTCTCAACTCCTCACTGTCGCAGTACCTTCCATCATCAGCTCAGCAACATGAGATCATGATTTCTATGCGTAAATATCTCTTATGCTTCAGAAACCATAAGAAAATCAATGTATGTGCCTATAAAGTTTGAGAGTTCCCCTCGATTTCCCTGGGATCCCATCATCAGATCCTGATTTGGTGACAATGGGACCACCTCGGGAGTATAACCATACGAACAAAAAAAGAATTTTGAAAATCGGTCCACAAACGGCGGAGTAATCGGTGAACATATATAAAAAAAAAAAAAATACATACAGCCGAATACAGTACCTCCTTCTTTTGGAAGTCGGTAAAAAATCCAATTATGCTTATACATATGTGCAGAATTATTAAAATTACTAAAAAGAGTGAAATAAATTAAGTTTTTAACAAAAAAAATAGAACCGACTTCAAACGGTAAAAAATAAAATTGTTCAGTACCTACTTCTTCTTGCTTATGGTAATGACTCTTAAAACTATTTTTGAAGTCGGGCCCTTAGTAATTTCTTTCTTCTTTGACCTTCTTCCACGACAGTTTATCGGACAGAATGAGCAGTAAAGTAAAAACTTTTTATACTTTTCATATAATTTTTGTAGTTAGATCTCAGTAACGTGTAGGTATTGTAGTGTCTCCAGAAAACTAAGCTTGGTAGATCGGGATTGGTCTCTGTAGGTGGAAGTTATGAATATGAGCTACAGTATGATTAGATACAGTAAGAACAGATAAGCTGCTTTTAAGAACAGATTTTATTGGTTGCACATTTTGGTTGCTTACCTCTCTAAATATTTTATATGTGTCAAACGACCAATGTTTGAAAAATAAGAGCATTTGTTTTTATATGGGATCGAAACATGCCGAGATCCCGCCCGTGACATAAAAGCTCAGCTTGAAATCATGGCTATTAGTATTAACCAAACCCAACAGTCTCATGATAGTGCCATTATGTCAACAATTACAATATTTAAGCACCATAACACCCATTTTCACTAACCATAATATACGTCTAAATCAGATGCCTAAATATTTAGGAGTTGCTTAGAGAAAAAAACACGTTTCACTAACCTTTAAGTCACGACTAACGACGTTAGGAATTACCTAAAGTTACGACACCGAAATGGTGCTTAGGTGCCCCTTATCTGACATTATGTGATAGTCACTCAAATTGATAATAGATTGACAAACAAAACCATGGAAAACTGTCAAAAAACCAGGCCACTTATGAGGTAGGACCAACCAGTTATACATCGATTGGTGAAAAGGAACTTTATGATAAGCATTGCCCTAAATTGGGAGTTACTTAGTAAGGCGTTCTCTTGTTTGTCGGTAGTGAAAACCGGCATAAAACAACAAGCCTATCGCCAAAACTTGAAGATGTCGACATTGAGACAACGTTTACTAAATTCCTATATCTAAAAGTATAGGAATTAAGTAAAAGTAAGGAATTTACTCTAAGTATATCCGAGTCGATTATAATGAGCAAACTTTTCTGGTAAATATGGAATACGTAAAATATTTGAAAAGAAATGAGACTGCGCTTCATAAAAATGCGTCGTCTGGAACTCCAAGTTCCGTCGTGTCATCCGATGAATGGGGGCGAATTATAAAAAAAAGTACGTACAAAGGTCAAACTCACCCATCGAGGGTTCGGTACATAACTTTATCATCTATGATTTTATTCAAATGTTTATTTTTCAGATTTCTCCTTAAACTTGATCTAGAAAAGATGCTACTTGCCCAATTTTATAATTCCAACGTCAACGGAAAGTAAAAACAAATTCGATTCCCTTTACAGTGTATAACATACGTTTTTTGGGCATAAACAATCGCATCTTTTTTACACTAAATTAGATGTTTTATTTTTTTAAGCCACGGGACTGTAGATTTGATTTTATGGCTGTAATTTCAACTAGATATACGTTCCGAAAATTAAGGGTCCTGACAAACAGTGTGGTGCCATTGTGATCTTGTAAGTGTTACGATTTTACTTTTATCCCTAAAAACGACATTATCTAGGTAACTGGAATTCACATTATAAGAGTACCTACGTTAAATTGCACCTTGTAACTTAATGAGTTACAACCGGGTAACCTAAATCTCTAGAAATACGCTAGCTTTATTTTTAATTACTTACCTACTTATCTAAATGTTTATCCACGGATAATATCATCATCATATTTTTTATTATTTAGTGCTAAATGCAACTCATGAACAATATCCATAAATATTTTCTGAGTCCAGTTGCTCTCATTTATCTAATACTTGTTGCCGATCAAAAAGTTATCGCCAACTTCTGGTAACTGGCAACCAAAAGTCGTCAGTAGAAGACACACGTTTGCGCAGCGCATTCACCCGAACCACTGAATACATATATAACACTTATTTATCTGTGCTTCACGGTTAGGGAAAAGTTGTAATGTCAAATAACGATAATTTTTTTCCACCAAGCTTGCCTGAAAGATGCAAAAGGAAGGCCTAATCTCTCTTCATTTCTAGAGCAGACCCGTTGATAAATGGGCATAAAACATGTAAGATTTTTAACGAATTACACTCATAACTCCACATTAGGACTCTACGTATCGTTATAACCATGAACACTCCCAGAGACAAGGACATAAACCTAAGGACAATAAATTTATGTCGCCGAAAAACCGAAGCAAAACATTAGAACGGCAATACGAATTATAAAAACTGCGGTACACGTAATACAGAGGATTTTTCACCCAACAGAGCGAGTAAAAGTCCCATTTACAACTGTTTATCGACGTGACAACGTCTTATAAATCGATGAACGCTGGTTACACGCACGAAAAAGGACGACTTACGCTTGTAACGTAACAAGCGTAACGTTCGTCGACGTTCGTTTATAAAGTGAAGTGATAAATTAAGTTTTTAACAAAAAAATAGAACCGACTTCAAACGGTAAAAAATAAAATTGTTCAGTACCTACTTCTTCTTGCTTATGGTAATGACTCTTAAAACTATTTCTGGAGTCGGGCCCTTAGTAAATGTCGTACCATTCGTTCTAAATTGGCACCGACAGTACAGACAGTGGGACACTACCTACTTCTTCTTGCTTATGGTAATGACTGTTAAAACTATATTGGAGTCGGTGCCCATTCAGAACGAAAGGTACACTATATTTACTAAGACAGGACATTTCACTAAGGGCCCGACTTCAAAAATAGTTTTAAGAGTCATTACCATAAGCAAGAAGAAGTAGGTACTGAACAATTTTATTTTTTACCGTTTGAAGTCGGTTCTATTTTTTTGTTAAAAACTTAATTTATTTCACTATTTTTAGTAATTTTAATAATTCTGTATGTATTAGCATAATTGGAAAAAAAATCACTTAACTTCTAAACTTTAAACAGATCTATCTTTTATAATCATGTTTATCTAATAGCCATCTAAAAGTCTGAAAGACATACTATCAGTCCACCTGAACGTTTAAATTAAAGAAAGAATTTGCTCTCAGCTCCTAAACGTTGAGGAGTTGTACCTTCAATCATCAGTTAAGCAGGTGATAATTACCAGACATAAATATTTGTATTATGTTAAAAATATGACTAAAAGCATGTGTGTGCCTATTAAGTTTCAGTGTTTCCCTCGATTTCCCTAATATCACATCATCAGATTTTGACATGGTGACAGTTGGACCACCTCAGGAATGTAAGATTTCGAACAAAAAACCATTTATTGAAAGAATTTGCTCTCAACTCCTAACCGTCGTAGTACCTTCCATCATCAGTTCAGCAACATGATATGACGATAATTATACACAAATGTTTGTTTTGCTTTGTAAAAATATGAAAATCATTTGTTGTGCTATAAAATTTGAATGTTCCCTTCGATTTCTCTGGGATCCCCTCATCAGACTTTGACTTGGTGACAGTTGGACCATCTCGGGAATGTAAGATTTCGAATAAAAAACTATTTATTGAAAGAATTTGCTCTCAACTCCTCACTGTCGCAGTACCTTCCATCATCAGCTCAGCAACATGAGATCATGATTTCTATGCGTAAATATCTCTTATGCTTCAGAAACCATAAGAAAATCAATGTATGTGCCTATAAAGTTTGAGAGTTCCCCTCGATTTCCCTGGGATCCCATCATCAGATCCTGATTTGGTGACAATGGGACCACCTCGGGAGTATAACCATACGAACAAAAAAAGAATTTTGAAAATCGGTCCACAAACGGCGGAGTAATCGGTGAACATATATAAAAAAAAAAAAAAATACATACAGCCGAATACAGTACCTCCTTCTTTTGGAAGTCGGTAAAAAGTTAATGTGGGTTTGATTGTTTTGTTATGACGTTGTCACGTTAAACTATCGTCCATAAACTGACTTTACAGACAACTATCAGTTTCTCCAGGCATGCACGGATGGAAAACGTCGTAATCAATTAAATATCACAATATTTTCCAGCAGCGAAGAGCAGCAATAAAATGCGCACATATTAATTTTTTTATTAAATGTGTAAAGCCTTTTTTGTGTCCGGGGGAAACCTTCAAAAGGATTCTTGGGAGAGATCCACCCGGAATCTTGGGAGAGGATACCGGGCTATGTGGGATTTATCCGCACTAAAACCTCGTGGTCTGCCTCTGCGCTTTGGGAGGACTCCGGTATCTCTAGTGGAACACGGGCCCATCTTTGGTAGAACAGATGTAGTCTCCTGCGTCTTCCGATGCTTACGGCGGCATGCGGCTATGCACACACCGCCATCCTACCCGGGGTTGCTGGCTGGACGGATCGAGCTCCCACCCTCACCGCCCGGAACCTCGGAAGCTCCCTTTTAGTTGCCTCTTACGATCAGGCAGGAGATTCTGTATATTTGGAACGAAGTTCCTTGTCGCGCGTTGCGAAAGGGGGTTAGACGAAAAAATTAAGACAAAAAGTTGTAACGACACTAACCGCACTCGACATTGCTTAACTTTGTTGACTCCCATCCTTCTCATGACCGCACTTGATGTTACTTAGTGGCCACCCATCCTACTTTTGACTGCACTCGACATTGCTGAGCTTTATTGCCACCATTCGTACATTTGACCGCACTAGATGTTGGTGAATTGCCACACATCCTACTTTTGACCGCACTCGACATTGCTTAACTTTGATGACACCCATCCTTTTTATAACCGTTCTAGATGTTGCTTAATGGCCACCCATCCTACTTATGACCGCACTCGACATTGCTCAGATTTATTGCCACCGATCATACTTTTGACCGCACTTGATGTTGCTTAGTGGCCACTTTTGGCCACCCATCCTACTTTTGACCGCACTCGACATTGCTTAGCTTTGTTGACACCCAAACCTAAAATTAATGCAGAAAGAAGAAAAAAACATTATGAAGCGCAGAAATTAAAGAAACAAGAAAGTAAAAAAATACAACTTCGTTCCATCCGGGTGTCCCTTGACACCTCAGTTTTTTTATTTTTAATCCCGAAGCTACAGGGACTAAAAGTGTAAAGCCTAGTCTGTCTCAATTCCAAAAACAGACCTGGTTGTACAGGATATTAAGGTATGTTTTTATAGCATTACAATAATATCTCTACATAACGATTCTATATCTCGTTACAACGACGACCAAATCGAAAGACAAGAACAAAAAACTGAATGAATAGTTTGTGTCGCCGAGAAACCGAAGCAAAACCTTAAAACGGCAACCCGAAATATAAATACCGCGCTACACGTAATACAGTGGATTTATCACCCGAGCGAGTAATAGACTTAAACGTCACTCTGAAATGCTTGATGATTGAATGTAATGAACAAACTCATAAGACGTACAATGTACATTGTTACAACATACCGACCTCATTCTCAGGTGTATTATGATATGACCTACTTTAAGGCAGTGAAGAGATGATCGCAATTTTTCGGAAGTATATGCGTCTTCACGGTATTTTGTTGGCAGGAAATATCAGCTTGGCACCGGTTTTGCAGCTTAACATACATAAAGTGTAAATAAAATTGACTAGCGTATAACAAACTCATTTTAACAGTTAAAAGTTGTACGTAATCCTGTATTTGGAGTTGGGACTATAATAAAACGTAATTCAGAATGACATTAGACGTATGTACTTGTACATTTACAACAATGATTATTACGCTGCGTGAGTTTTGAATATCTTATAGCCATTTTGGATTTCTATTATGTAGGTACATTATATGGTAACTGTGTTTACCATATAATGTAGGTACAATTGTTGTTATTTTCGTACCATCGTACCTACAATTTGATGAATAGAAAATGAAAGTTGGCTATTAAACTCTATAAGAATACCAATTTTTTTTACTTTTTAGTGCACATTAATTTGTTATGGAATAGTCTTCTTTTGCAGTCGGTTTTTGTTTTTTGTTAAAATTTTTTGTTTATCATAAATTATGAGCGATACAAATTGTTTTTAAATTTGGATATTTCTTTTCAACTCTTTTTTTGTCCCACTCCTAAGCACGGGTAGGAAGTCAAAAGACTAAAGATTAAATTATGAAGGACCCTATCAGAATTTCATGAAATTGAGGAGTATAGTTGAGGTGTTTCGCCGGGGGTATCTGCGGGTTGATGGACGTGATATGCTTTGAGAAAGGTATGCAATGCAGTAGTAATTAAAACCCATATAACAAATGTTAGCCATAAAATTTGTATAGTTCTTTAATCTCTCGAGTGTCGGTTTACTAAGCTTACCACGTCCATAGTTCTGTGCAAACGAAACTGAGGAACATATTATAAATATTATTTTAGTTTTACTAAAAAATAAAATTACTAGCTTGTATATATTATAATATACTTAATATTATACCTATAAATTCTAAAGTAACTTTGTCTATCTGTCTGCCTGCTACGCTTTCCCGCTTAAACTACTGAACCGATTTTAATGAAATTTGAAACACATAGAATGGACCTTAGGAAAGGACATACGATGGTTTTTATCCTACGGGAAGCCTTAAAACGGGTCCACGCGGGCTAAGCCGCTGGCAGAAGACTAGTAGTGAAATAAATAAATGTACTTCGGTCCACACTATAACAATGCAATTATGACTTTAGTAATATCCGTAATAGAAATGTTGAGCAGAGGAAAGAAATCATCTTCCTATCGCACGTATTAGAAGTACTTTCGAATATTGTTAGGTTTGCTGAAATATGTATGCGGCGATAAAAAAAACAAATATTGGTAGCCTCGGGGCGGTATGCGAGTCACGTCTGATGGCGTGGCCCGACTGCCTGATACTCTGACTATTAATCGTTCCATCGTTTATAAGGCGAGTATTTATAACTGGATGTTTCTTCGAGTCAAAACTTAAGCCTGCATAGTTTCTAGTGGTGAAGGCGAAAGGTGTAGGCTAGTATTTGAAATAACAAAAGAATGCATTTGGCTAGCTTTTGTGAAAGCGTATAATACAAAAGAATCCGTAACAGCGTGATATGTAAGTATAACTCAAATAAATAAATATTTTCTCCGTCTAATGCTATAGAAAAACGGTGTACCTAACTAGTCTGCTGTTTATCACTCAAAATGCCATAAAACTTTTAACTGAAAGAGTCCGGGCTAAACTTCAAACTCGGACACCCAGGGCGGGAATTATATACCTTATCTACTTAACTACGGATAATCTAAGAGGGATGTATATTAAAAAATATACTACCAAACTCTATAGAGTGTATTTAAGTTAGTAGCTTGGGGTCAAATGCTCTGACTTAAAAGAAAAGGGTTTACCCATTGTTAACAATTCAATTGTGAGATTTGTAAGATCAGTAGAGAATATTGAGCAGAGGGATTATCATCTTTCCTACCACGCACGCATTAGAAGTACTTCCAAATATTGTTGGGTTTGCTAAAATATGGATGCGGCGATAAAAAAAGCAAATATCGGTAGCCGCGGGCCGGTATGCGAGTCACGTCTGCCGGCGTGGCCCGACTGCCTGATACTCTGGCCAAAACTGTCTGTAGGGCAAATACTTACAACTGAATGTTTCATTTCTTTACAAAACTAGTAATTTGTTTAGCGTTGAAATTGTAACGATATAGTATATTCCATTACAAGTGCGGAAAGGCTGTCATTGCAATGAGTTCCGACAAATGTCTAACCGAGCCGAGGCGTAGCCAAAGGTGAGGGTTGACAGTCGGAACTCTTAGCAATGACGGTTCCGCACGTGTACTGAACAACTATTTTTAATACAGTTGCGAAAAACTGAAGCAATTAAATAAAATAATAAAAACTCGCAAAGAGCATTTTTAATGGCGCCAACCGTAAAATAATACCTAGATGTAAAGATTTTTTTGTATTCTTCACCCATTCTGGGTAGGCAAAGGGAACTATGCCCATACAGCCAAGTCTTCAGTAGAATTTTTTTATTGATATGAAATGAAAATGTTAATGAGATGAAATGAAATGAAACCTAACCGAACTCATTGAATCAAATCATTAAATCTGATATTGAAACAAATTAGTAGCTTCTTTTTAGAAATATTTGCATGAATCATAAAAACTTTTAAAACTTCGTGGTTGTTTTTTTTTCTTTTTAATAGATATTATTTTGACAGTTGGAAAAGAGAACGCACGAGTGCAGAAAAGGTAGAGAAAAAGCACGAGTGTGTAATAGCCCACTTCCCGAACGCTATACGTCCCTGCAATACGCCACTTTTTGAGCAACTGTATTAAAAATAACTTTTTAGGTTATGAATTTTGTTGTCCTTTAATTTTTTAACATGCCGCGCCTGGGTACCTATCTTTTCTCTTAATTTTGGAGGCCTAAATCTCATTTATTCGCGCTGCTTCTATTCAGTTTAGTGGAGTTGCAGGGTAGTGGCAAACACGCTGTCGAATGTGTTCGACGACCCGCGTGGCGCAATGGTTACTATGCCGGACCGCAAACCGTTTCACTGTCCCTGGGAATGGGTGGGAAGGGTCGAAGCTTTCCCAGGTTCGATTCCCAGCGAAACGGAAATTTGGAGGATAAGTTAAAATTTCTATTCTCAGTCTGGGTGATTGTGTTTCCGTCTTTGTATGTGTCCCACGACACAGGGTATTAATTACCTTACTGTGGGGCTATTTTTTATTTATTATTATTATTATGTATGTGTATAAGCACTTCAGCGAGGTGTAATGTCTATCGATCGACGACTTAACACACCCTCGTACGTAATCATAATGGTTGGCACTATAGTCACTCATCTTGCACCTTACCGCACGCGTGTTTCTTAACTGCTTACTTGTTCGTCACAAAATAATGAAACTCTCGAATATTTTAATATTTCTTGATGATATATTATCTACATGTGTATATATTTCGTCGTTAATACCAAAGCTCACGAACAATACCTTAAAACTATATTTGAGTATTAGAGAGCTCAGTTTTAGAATAGTCCAGAATGAAAACTGCTGATTCGTGGTAGACCTAATCAAAAAGGTGGCAGTCAGCCAACGAACCGTGCAGTTTTGGATATTATACTGAATAATAATACGGGGTTAGTGGCTATGCCAATCAAGAAATACCGGGCTTTTACTCTAAGCTCAAGTGCTCTGATATCGTTGTAAAACGCAAACTTCAATATCTTTAAGTAAATTTAAAATTATCTTGTCAAAATATTTTTTGTTTTCTTTAAGGAATGAGTTAATATTGTTACAGTAATATTGGAATGTTATTAATAATTTCTTCCGACTGCTGTTTGTGAGGCCAAATAGCATTACGACGAAACGGCACATTCCTTTACCAGGGACGTAAAATGCCGTTTTGTCTTTATACGCTGTGTTTAAAGGAATCTCCCAAAAGGCCTTAACAATGTCAATACTAGAAAGAAATTTAGCATTTTTAAGATTATCAATTATATAATTGATAAAAGGAAGATTATAAGCATCACGACGAGTAACAGAATTAAGTTTCCTACTATCAATATAGAATCGCCATGAACCATGTCAAGATTTAAAACAGGCTCTTAAAACTCTTGAGTATCTAGAACTTAAGATACAACAAATAGAATCGGGAAATAATAGGTATCTTCAAAAGATTATTACTACAGCAAATCATTTATATCATCGATTAGAAGGAATTGAAATAGATCTATTACCGAAATCAACTACATCATATAAGGAAGCTAAGTCCAGAATAAAAACTATTTTTGAACATCTGGATGCGTGTTCTGATACTGCAGAACAATTTCAATCTTGTGAGGAGGTTGTGTTGTCTAATGGAGAGCAATCTACTGATTACTTTATGCCTAGTACTAAACCTTCTCGAGGCCCTTCAACCACCGAATTGATAATATTTCAAAACATATTATCAGATTTGCGTAAGATTTAGTGGTCAAACATGGCCGAGATCTTTCTTAGTTAGGGTAGAAGAAATTCGGATCTCAAGAAATATTGATAAAGGAATACTATTAACGTGTGATTATGAAATTTTTACTGATAATGCTCTTCATTGGTTTCGATTTCTGAAATCTCGGAATCCAAATATTTAATGGGATGAAATTTGCGATTTATTAATTCGATATTTTAGACAATTTGATTATAATTATAAACTACTTTCAGCAATTAGGGATCGCACTCAAACTGAAAGTGAATCTATTGTAGTTTATGTGTCTATTATGTGTGGAATGTTTTCTAGGCTGTCTAAGCCTCTTAGTGAATCTGAACAGCTAGAAATTCTGCTTAGGAACATTCGTCCTTGTTATTCTGTTTTTACTGCATTAAAAGACATTACAACAATTGATGCACTTATTTCAACTTGCCATAATTATGAAGGACTATTGGACAAGAATCGAAACTTTAAAGAACCGAACTTTGATTCTAACTCTCTTTTTGCAGAGTTTAACTCTAAATCTTCTATTTGTGAATACAAATCGTCGATTAGTTCAAACTCTGGTTCTTATAAGACTCTGGTACTTATAAGACTACCTATTTTCAAAAACGAGTTAACAATCAGAATCAGATTGTAAAGAATCTTCTTCAAAGATTTTTCATTCTAGAGCTTATAAATATAATCCTAACTTTAAACATGTCGATGTTGCTTCACGTGACAAATTTTGTCCTAGTTGTCAATCTAATGATCACTCACTCAATAATTGTTCTCAGCCTCGCTTTTTAATTTGTTTTAAATGCCGTCGCAAAAATGTTAAGTTTAGTGATTGTCCTAATTGTTCTGACTCCATTCACTCCATTCTATTAAAAAATAATAATACCTTGTGGCGCACGGCCGGCGGTTGGGGTAGAAAACAAGCGATCTATGCAGATAAGCTAAACATGCGCGGTCGGAAGTAAGATGGGTGAGTGGCAAAAAGTATCTGTTTCGGAATGCACGCTGAGCCGTCGGTCCCTGTTGTTGTCGAAAAATGAGTCATTAAACCTTTTCAAAGTCCTACTACTAAGCTCCAGGCCTCTCCAATAATGGGGAAAGACCCATGCCCAGCAGTGGGACGCAAAAAAGGGTTGCAGTCTTGTTCAACATGGTTTTGTTCCACAGTATATAAACATGATAATTTAATCGTTTTCAACAATGGCGTATTACATTAATTTGCATACGCAAACCTCTTAGCTCTAAGGATTTCAATTGATTAGAATTCATGAACAAACATAGTTGCCTCGTAAGAAATACATGTGCTTGAATACAAAATAAATAGATTTCAATAACGGCAGGAGCCTTCGCATACATTTAAACCGACTTCAACAAATTTATATATGTATATTTGTATTTAACCGTTCTTTTTTATTCGATTGCATTTAATTATACTTAGGTAATAGTGCACACAAAGACAGTCTCGTAACAAAAACATCCATACCCAGACCGAGAACAGAAAATTAAATTCATGATTCTATTTTCTCCCACGTTAGGAATCTAACCCAGGTATCCCAATGGTTGGCGCAATCGCCAAACGCGTCATCAATATCATAACACTAGCTATCCGCCCACGGTTTTGCCTATGTAGAATTTGGCTTTAGGCCTACTTTTTGCTATATTTTTTATAGCGCTTTACTCGGATATCTAACTTAATTTAGTAACAGTTGAGATTGCGTAGCTGTACATGGGTTGCAGTGACGATTAACATCTCGTGTCCTGCGTGCTCGAATAATTCTCATATAATAACTTACCTTCTAAAAATTCGGTTTTTATAAAATATAACGTATAATTGAATATTTTTTTGGATTTTTGTTGCTCAATCACACAAGAACAGCTGAACGGATCGGGATGAAATTTGGGACAGCGATAGATTATACTTTGCATATTCTATATATTTTGTCACGGAAAAATGTACTGTTTCCGTGGGATATAAAATAATTAAAATCATATAAACTCAAATCAGCCGAGCAGAACCGGGCCGGATCCCTGTATACAGTATAAGCTTTATTTATTTTCATAACGCCCAAGGGTGGCTGCAACCCTTTTTACGTCCCACAGCAGCGCGGGTCTCTCCTCATTATTGCGAGGTCTGGAGCTTACTCCACGACGCTGCTCCAATGCGGGTTGGTGGAGATGCGGGTTAGTGGCCAACCCGCTGTCGGATGTTTTCAAACCACCCATAAGGCCCCCAACAAGGTTTACCGACTGTTATCTATCGACAACAACCGGGACCGACGGCTTAACGTGTCCTCTGAAGCACGGAAACGCGCATGATATTTTTTTGCCACTAGCGGTCACCCATCTCACACCCGACCGCGCCCGTTTGGCTTAGTTGCATAGAACGCCCAAGGGCTTGGGTAGAAACAGTCACACTTTTTAATAAGTAGTTATTTTTCAAAAGTAAAACTCTAACTC
Organism: Pyrgus malvae; assembly: GCA_911387765.1. Taxonomy (NCBI): domain Eukaryota; kingdom Metazoa; phylum Arthropoda; class Insecta; order Lepidoptera; family Hesperiidae; genus Pyrgus; species Pyrgus malvae. The sequence goes on from OU426947.1 coordinate 8,804,080, forward strand.
CTAACTCATAGCCCAATTGAACTATAAGCCAATAAAAGTATGTAGTTAGAGCTGAGGCTCTCCAAGGTAAAAGCAATTGAAAGCATCGAGTGAGAAGTAATTAATGATCTAGCTCACTTTGTGTCCTTGACCTAATTAATTTGTAATTAGTAAGCCTGTTCATCAAAATAAGAGAACAGCTTGTTTAAAGTTCGCAATTTATTTAGAAATAAGTAGTTATTCATCAACTTTATGAAGCGAAATATTTATACAAAAACAAAGTTAAATTATATTTCTGACAGCAACTTTCTACCGCTCATATTTTTTGTAGAATCGAAATAAAATATAGTTCATGTTTGTTTGCTGGAAAGATTGCTGTAATAGATCAAGACTAAATAAAAAATAAACATAAAAATAAAGTAATTTTTATTTTTGATTAAATTTCTTTTCTTTCTTTTTTAAATATTTTTATTTTTAAACACGCATTAAAGTGATATGTTTATTTATCATCGTATGTGCTTGAGTATAAAAAATAATAATTCTTTACTCTAGGTATAGTTATCAATAAACCACATGTCCAGCGTGGTGAACGGTGACCTAACTCCTTCTCCATTATATCCATGATTCCTGTTCAATAGAAAGATATAAACGGGTGATGCATAAGTACTAAATTTGTAAAAGACAATTGTGTAAAGTCCTTTTTTGCGTCCCCCAGCTGGGAACGGACCTCTTCCCATTGTTGGGAAAGCCTGGGTTTTATTTTATTGGGCTTACTCCACCACTGCGCCAATGTGGGTTGGTGGAGATGCGGGTTAGTAGCAAACCGGCTGTCGGATGTTTTTGACCCGCTTGTAAGACCGATTCCGATTGTAGATCCGATCGTATCCGAGCGCATCGTACGGTTCCTAACAACCGTTGGCCTAGAGAATCAGATATAAACGGGGCTACGCTACAATAGATCATTTACTGGTCGCAGTGGCCTTAGGGTTGAACTCTTCGCCACCAACTAAAATAATAATACCTAATAATAAGACCTCCGATAAGGTTTAATGACTGTTATCTATCGTTCAGCCGACAATTATGTAATCGTGCCCAGTTAGGCATGGAAATATGCATAAAAGTTTTCACTATCACCACCCAATAAACTCCCGATTTCACCTGACATCGCTTAGCTGTGTAGATAACTAGCTTTTTTTATTAACCGCCAAGTACGCTTCTATAGTACATAGTTATGGTTTATGGCCATTGCATAGCGCTGCGCTGTCAGCGTTATAACCCGCGCGGCGCAAATTCTCGCCAAATGCCTGAAGAATACACCTTCCCAAGCTTCCCACTGAGCTATGCTCTGCGCGCCAGTCAGCGGTGTTTAAATTCAGTTGCGACCTTAAATGCGCATTCAACAGTAGCCCGACTCTAATTTATGCCTTTGTGGTTGTATCGTTTATATCTGGTTATTGTAAAAGGAAATTTTAGGCAGACATTGTTCTAGTAGTAAAACAAAAATTAGATTGATAATCACCAAAAGATCTATAAATCTTTTGGTGATTATCAGTGAGTACACTAATTTTTAAATGCATTAAAAACGAGCTGTTATGAGATACATTGGTTCTCTATTGCATAGTAAACTTCAAATGGATTCGTAAAACTACACATTTGTAAAATATTATTCAAGGATATTCATGGTTATTTCTTATGTCGACTGCATATCGTCATACTATGGCAAAATAATAACCCGCGTGGCACTAATTCTCGCCAAATGCCTGAAGAATACACTTTCCCAGACTTCCCACTGAGCTATGTATTGTCTAGTATGCGCATTCAACAGGAGCCCGACTGCAATTTATAATTTACATCTTGTAATTGTAAAATAAAAATATATATAGAAATTGTCTTAGTAATCAAATTGTATTAGTAGGAACATGAATGACCCAGTGGCTGGCATTATTAATTAATAAGTAATTAAAACTTTAAGAACACTGTAAATTCATAGTCCCACATTAGGATTATCTATGACTTAGGTACTATGACACACAAATGCAAAGGACATAAACATTCAGACCAAGAACAGAGTTTAATACACATTTAATTTTTTCTTTCATCGGGAATCGAGTTTTATATAGTGATTGGCATTTGGCATAGTGACCATTAAGTAGAAGTCATCACACTACTAAATTTAAGACCTAAGTGTCAGCTTAGACATAAGCTATGTATATAATGTCGACTGTACACTGTTCACAAGCATAGTTCGTTCAGCATTACATGTCGCGCGGCGCGCATTCTCGCAGAATACCTGAACTAGCTGCCTTCCCACTGAGCTATGTATGCACCATTAAGCAGTGCTTAAATTCCCTTCCTTCATGGTGAACGCAAAATGGACATTTAACGGAAGCCTGATCGTAAGTTGTATAGGACGCTGAAATATTCAAGAGTACGAGATAGAAAATGTTGAGAATCTGGTTTAACACGCGGAGTCCCTGTAGCTTCGGGATTAAGAATAGAGATAATGTATCCTCTGTCTGATCTAACTAAAAGGAGGCTTCCGGGGTTTCCGACGGTAAAAGTGGGAGCTCGACCCGTCCAGCCAGCAGCCCCGGGAAGGACGGCGGTGTGGGCGTGGCCGCATGCCGCTGTGAGCGCGTGAAGGTGCGGGAGAGCGCATCTGCTCTCCCGAAAAGGGGCCCATTCTGGGGCGCCGCGCGTGGAGGTCACCGGTGGGACCAATGGAGATCCCGGAGTCCTCCCCAAGCGCCGAGGCAGTCCACCGACGGGGTTTTAGAATTTAGTATAGAAGAGCTTTAATGTGATACAAATCCTCTCCCAAGGTGCTGGGTACCTTTTGAACGTTTCTCCCCCGATACCAAAAAATAGGTTTATCACGCGGAAGGTCGCAGTAGCAAATCCCAGTAAGCACCTCCTTTTACTTTCTGAAAAATATACTATTTTTAATCCCTGTTCTATGGAGAGGGAGAACATTTTAATAATTAAGATGGTTTCTATCACCATGCACGACTGGGGTTTTATATTATACTAAATTTTCCCAGAAACATGTTCACCAATAGACTAGTGTGGTACTATCCCTTAAATACCTCTTAATTTATAGAGTAAGCTTGTGCATTTACTTGTACGTAATATTATACAAAAAGAGTAAACATACCACCCAACACTCAAGAGATAAGCAGACAAGAGTATTATCACAAATTCAATTGCTCAAATATTATGAATTTTCGTCCTAAGCACTGATTCTGTACGATCTCTTTGATCATGATAAATTACAATTCGAAGATTTTGATCTGAGCTTACGGATCAAGAAATTGTAAATGAAAATCCATTCAAGTAAGTAAGATCTTAAGGCTTCAAAGTGTAGTGAAAATAGCTACTATCGTATAAAATTAAATATTCAAGTAATTGTGAACATAATTCGCAAATCCACATCAAATAAATAAAAGGAGTATAACATTAAATTGAACATAAATCTTGATTAACTATACATAACGTATTACAAAAATTAGAGTGAAATAAAATAAAAGGCTTATAAAAAATAACATCAATAAAGCTCGTGTCAGGCATGGTACACAGAAAACTGATGGCATTGCTTCTTTGTATTGCAAGGCCTCTTTGTATTGTGGCAAGGCTATGCTTTTGGGCTAAATTGTCGCCAGCTCTCATTTACCACAGACAAGGACAATTTTATTCTTGGTGATATATCAGAATGAGATATTCAGAATATTATGGTTATCTTTACCGCTAACTACATCTATACAAATCCCTACTTAATATTATAAATTCAAAAGTAACTCTATCTGTATGTCTGCTACGCTTTCCCGCTTAAACTACAGAACCAATTTTGATGAAATTTGAACATATGGTGGTTTTTATCCTACAGGAACCTATAAAACGGAACCACGCGGGCGGAGCCGTTGGCAGAAGGCTAGTACATATATAAAGCTGAAGATTGTGTTTGTTTGAACGCGCTAACCTCAGGAGTTACTGTTTCGAATTGAAAAAATATTTTGAGTTGGATAGTCAATTTACCGAGAAAGGCTTTAGGCTATATAACATTACCTATGCTCTGAATAATACCAAAGTCCACGCGAACGAAATCGCGAGCGGCCGTAATAGATAATTTAAAAAAGGCAGTGCTTGAATAAGAGTTGCTGGTTTAATGTTAAAATGTACGTTACAGAACGACTACAAACGACAATACTATACGAGTGCTTACAGCAGCAGTATTACTTAAAGAGTAATATTACTAGGTACTTTATTTCAAGCTTTCATGACCTAGTATCACTGGGTTACTGGATGACATACTTATCTACATCATAAAGTATTTAAGGTCAGCAGTAGAAACGTTAATCGCAATATTTTCATGATTATGAGATAAAAATAAATATTAAGCGAATTCATAACAGACACTTAACGCACTCAACAAAATATAGAAGTATAAAATAATTTTAATTTTTAATTAATAAAGGTCTACATTTTTATAGTCTCTTGTCCCACCATCGACTGTGAATGAGAAACTTGATAAAAACTAGAAACCAGAGATAGAAACAAGAATATGAATACGATTTTATAATTAACTTTTAGTTTTAGTACCTATTATAGAACTCGAATCGACAAGAAAAATGCCATCCCTTCACTATTTCTTATTGGAATTAATTTTATCGTGTTTCTATTTCATTGATAGCTGAATGATTTTTTTTCAACCTTTTTTTATGTTCCAGTGCTGGGCACAGTTCACCTCTCACACGAAAGGCATTTAGGCCATAGTCGACCATGCTGGCCAAGTGCGGATTGTTGGACGTCATGCTTTCGAGTAATTAAGAATTTCATGACATGCATGGCAATGGAGAACTAAATCAATCGCAATCAATTAAATATCCATATTATTTTGAAATCCAGATATTTCCCATCACCGTAGAGCAGCGGTAAATGTTCACTGTAAATGTACACATTGTTAAAATTGTGGTAGAAATATAAAGGCTATTTTTAATTCATCATTTTCATTTTCAACAGTAATCAATCAGCTTTTAGCTCAGTCTCAGTCAAACAGTACCATAAACTTTAGCAAAGAGCTGAGTAAATATAATTAGGTTTTAAATAAGTAATATCGTCGACGTAAACCCCTTTTAATCTATATCTATACTAATATTATAAAGAGAAAAGATCAGTTTGTATGTTTGTAATGAATAAACTCAAAAACTACTGTTCCGTTTTAAAAAAAAAATTCACCATTAGGAAGCTACATTCACCCTGAGTAACATAGACTACATTTTACCGCGGGAAAATGCTTCATTTCTACGTGATAACGGGTAATAGGATCAACGCGGTTGAAGCAACTGGCTAAATGTCTATGATTTTGATATAAAAATGAAGCCTGGAATAGCACAAAGGCTATTTTTTTCCTACGGGGACCCATTAAACGGTTTCACGCCCAAACCATTGTAGGACGATATTGTACGACACAACATTATAATTGATTTTCCGCTGTGAACATACTAGGTTTCGTCGATGATAGCCTCCTTAGTGCAAAGTGAATTATAGCTAAAGACCATAGTCTCTAGTCTCGACGGTATCGGTATTAGGTATCGATTTAATTTCGGGATGTCGCAAAGGCGCTCAAACTAAAAGATTGAGTCATACCTATAATCCATACTTTATATTAATATTATTTTGGAAGTAACTCTGTCTGTATGTCTGTCTGCTACTCTTTCACGCTTAAACCACTGAACCAATTTTGATGAAATTTGGCATAAACATAGAAAGGACATTGAGAAAGAACATAGGCTACTTTTTACCGCGGGAAAATATCGAATTCCCACGGGAAGCAAATGAAATGAATGAAATGCGCCGTGTAGTATTTGTCCTGGGTGAGAATCGAACCGACGACCTCACGCTTCGCAGTCGGCTCATCACCCACTACGCCACGGAAGCTGTTTATACTTGAGGAATACTATACTTTATTAATCTATGAAATGAAATAAGAAACATAAAAAAATTATTTTCATTTGATATTGAATGGCTAAAAGGATTTTTATAAAATGCCGTAAAACCAATTAAAAATAAAGAAACATAAAAGACACACATGACAATTTTGATAGCTGCGTCAAAATGTAAATAAACAAACACAGAAAGTAAATAATTTTGTAAAGAAATAATAAAGGAAAAGCAAAGTATAAGAATAAACGGATATAAATTATAAAATATGATAATGGACGTGAATGAAGTAAGTAATAACATGTTGTGTATTTAATACACTACACGGCGCATTTCATTCATTTCATTTGCTACCCGTGGGAATGAGATATTTACCCGCGGTAAAGAGTAGCCTATGTCCTTTCTCAACGTCCTTTCTATGTTTATTCCAAATTTCATAAAAATCGGTTCAGTGGTTTAAGCGTGAAAGAGTAGCAGACAGACAGACAGACAGACAGAGTTAGTTTCAAATTTATAATATTAGTATGTATATGGATATAAACTGTTAGTAACTGTCAAACATTGGTTCTTCGCGCCTTTGTCCAAAAGTTTGACATAGTCTGAATAGTTTTATATATTTTATTTGACAGTAATATAAAAATTCTTTGAGATGATAAATAAACTAATCCTCTTTCAATACTTTTAAGGCAGGACAACGTCTGCGGGGTCCACTAGTATCATTATAAATACGTACAGTCGGTTAAAGTCGCATTTTACTATTGATTAAAGGCCTTTATGCTACTTAGATTTATTGGATCTTTGGATTACAGAGGGCAGAAGGCCTATTGTTTACTTCACCACGCAGCTCCAGTCATAATAAGGTTGGTATACCCTGTATCGTGGGTACCATGGACACACATATTATATGAACACAAATAGACTGAAAACATAAATTGAAACTCATCACTTCAATCTCTGCTTCGCCGGGTAACCCGGGACCCCCAATTGGCAGTCCGGCATGATTGTTCGACCGTTGCGCCACACGGGTCGTAAATTTTTCGTCAATTTTTGTCGTTTGAATACTTCCAGCATATTCTAATCAATATGATATTAATAACTTTCCCTAATAAATAACATTAATTTGAGACTTGTACATTGAGGGCCCATAGGCGTGGCCTGGCGGCGAGCGTAGAACGCAAGCGATATCTGCAGCTAAGCCAAAACGGGCGCGGTCGAGTGTGAGATGGGTGGTGGCAATAATTTCATGCGCGTTTCCGTGCTTCGGAGGGCACGTTAAGCCGCTCGGTTGTTGTCGATAGATAACAGTCGTTACTAAACCTACGGGCCTTGACAAAATCCAAGCGTTTACCGTGCAAGCGTTTTCCGCTCACGCTAAGGACTTGACGTTAGCGTGTTGAAATTGGTAGACAAGTTACACATGGACAGCTGAACGCCCATTCCGCAGCGTTACCCGAAAAACTGTATAATTAGTCTATGGAATAGCAAGTGTCAATTGCGTCAGTATCTGTCGTAAAACCTTGTCGGAGGCCTGATGGGCGATTTGACATCATCCGACAGCCGGTTGGCCACTAATTCGCATTTCCACCAACCCGCATTGGAGCAGCGTGGTGGAGTAAGCTCCAGGCTTCCCCAATAATGGGGAGAGACCCGTGCCCAGCACTGGGACGCACGGGTTGCAGCCACATTGAGGGCCCAATAATGTATGAAAAATGGTCGGTCTCCTTTGCCTAAATATCGTTATCCTTAATGAAGAATCAGTTCAAATAAATAACTGTATATTTTATCGTAAATTAATTTACCAACCATATAATAGAAAACGTTATATAGAGCGTTTGAGATCATCTCGTCGATATACAGAAATTTGTAATTAGTTTTCCGCCCTGAACGCTTTTCGTTTTGGTGACGATGGTTCGCTTAGAACTAAGTGAATTATATCGGGTGACATAGCAGCAGTAAAGTTTCACCGTATCGATTTATTAGCAATGGAAGCATTGAATAATATTATGAAGCGTGAGTGGCTCAGATTTGTCGGGTGTGAGATGGGAGACCGCAAGTGGCAAATTTCGTGCGCTGATCAGTTTGGAGGGTACGTCAAGCCGTCGGTCCCTGTTATAATCGATAAATGACTAATAATGATAATGATGTCTATATGTATGCATTAAATAAGGTGACGGCTGTATGCACATATAAAAAACGAATAGATAATAATAACATTACAATATTAAAATTTTAATAAATATTATAATTATTAAATATTATAATTATTTTTTGGCGCGTAAGCGGCGCCTGGTCTTGCAAAGGTTAAATTAGTATTGAAAATATCCAACTACAGTAAGTTTACTATCGAAGTGTCACTTCCGCGAGTCTAACGAGCGACGTAGGCGAGAGTTAGGGCGGCTCCAATTTATTTGCCACTAGCGCCATCTGTTGCGTGTCACGTCTAAACGATACTTTGAAGTTGTCAAATTATCGTGCACTTACTTCAAGGAGATTGGATTTGTGCCCGGAATATGTAGTTAACGGACTAGTTTCAGCCTCAAATTAGTGTCACACGTTATTTATGTTCTAGTAAAACTGTTTTATTATTTGTTATTAAATGTTTTTATTCGTGATAAAGGCCATGGTTGATTTTTATGACTAAACAATGCTAAGCTGGAAAACTGTTAAATAATATCATTACTTCAATGGTATTCGATGATGATTTGATGAGGGATAGAAAATGGAACAGACATGTGATGAATATGCTTCAAGCCTCTCATAGATTGCAAAGAGACCGGTGTCCAGAAATGAGACAACTTATAATAGTTATAATTACAACTTATGGCAGTAATAATGACATCTATTATACCCCTGCAGTATCTAAAGTACTAACTAGTAAACGGTGGTGACAAATAGATGTAGGTAAATAAACAGAAAATGAATAAAACTTGCCTTTGAATACCAAGCTCTCATTGTTACAGCTTACAGAGTTTGCAAGCTGCTTTATAAGCGGAAATATTGCGTTCTGTGAAAATAGGGATTATACTGAATTCTAAGTTTCATTCGTAAATCAGTTATTGTCAGTCACCAAGTTGTTGAAACACTGGAAATTGAACTAAAATAAACTAAATTTAAGACGCTGAAACCCTTTTTTGTGTCGCACTGCTGGGCACGGGTCTCTCCCCATTATTGAAGAGGCTTTAACTTAAGAGGACGTTTACGAAATTTTGCCGATTTCGTTGATTTACCTGATTTAACACATGCGAGTTTGCAGTTAAAATATATTAGTATTTCCAAAGGTATCATTGCACAATATTACTGATCATTTCAATAACAATCTAATACATTATCCACTTTTTTAGCTTGCGTCAAGAATTTTATAGTAAATTTCACAAAACTGTCACCGTCTGTATTGTGCTATATAACTTAGAAATTAAAAAGCCACGGCACCTGGACGTGCTTCCAGAAACAAATTTTACGGACGTATAACATGCTGGTGTGAAACAGCTCTAAAGTGTCCTTAATTTGTGACTGAACTAGAACTATAACAATATAACACCCATTTTTACTGACCAAAGGATACGCCTAAATCAGACGCTTAAATATTTAGTAGTTGCCTAGAGAAACAAACACGTTTCACTAACTCTTGAGTCACGACTAACGACGTTAGGCATAACTAGGGCTGCCATCCGTCCGGAATTCCCCGTATTTGTCCTAGTAAGAAGGGCGTCCGGGGGCCGTCCGGCAGGGGATTTTGAAAAGTGTCCGGGTGTAACCCGGTTTGTTGTCAGGTGAAATCCATTTTTTTAATAGATAAGCGATAAATTGAAATAAATCTTAATTAAAAATTCATCCACAATCCTTGAATGCGGGTATTCAAGAAGGCTCGGAAAAATTATAACGATGTTTTTATTTTTGTTGCTAAAAATAATTTTCCAAAGATGTCCGGGGAAAAAACCATATTTCGCCTAAATGTCCGGTATTTTTGCCGTGTTTATCCGGCGTCGGCAATTTAGGTGACGGCAGCCCTAGGCATAACCTAAAGTTATGACACCGATTTGGGATGGCGATTTGCTTAAGTGCCACTAAACTGACACTTGTGACAATCGTTCAAACTGATAAAAGATTGACGAACAAACCCATAGACAACTGTCAAAAAACTAGGCTACTCATAAGATAGGACCAACCTATAAAACATCGATTGGTGAAACGGAACTTTATGCTAAGCATTGCCCTAAATTAGGAGTTACTTAGTAAGGTGTTCCCTTGTTCGTCATTAGTGAAAACGGGCATAAGACTCGTGGACTAATCGATGGAATAGCAAACAGGCAAAAGGTTAAGTTAAAATTGTAAAAGCTAGTTCATAAGCAAATCTGAGCAGGTCATAACCATATCAGGATATTATTATGTTCTTCTTGTAAATAAATTACGGTTCGTTGCCAAGTTAGTTAATAACTTGTTGTAGCTCTGAATGTAGTTTTTTAGTTTGTGCGTAAATTATTTTCGCTATACACAAGGAGTCTGTGAATTGCAGTAAGAATCCATGCTTAATATTATAAATATGAAAGTATCTCTATCGGTCTGTCTGTAACGCTTTTCCGCTTAAACGACTGAACCAATTTTAATGAAATTTGGAACACAGATAAAGTAGACCTTGGGAACTTTACAAACTTTATAAAACGGATCCAGGCGCACGAAGCCGCTGGCGGAAAGCTAGTATAATGAATATAAAATAACAAGTACAAAGTGTTACTTGAATACAAAGCATAGTGTTGTTACATTTTGCAAATTGTGAGTAGTTACTTTAGTGACTTGATAGGCGGGTATGCCGAGCAGAGCGGGATTATTCCGATTAATGAAACGAGGTTACTGCTACTCGCTAAGTTGGTGTAAACACGCAATTTTAATCTTGAATTATTAAACTGTTTTCATCTTACCAGACACGATGATTATCCCTACTAATATTATAAATTTGAAAGTAACTCTGTCTGTCTGTCCCGCTTAAACTACTGAACCAATTTTAATGAAATTCTAACACAGATCTAATAGAGTGGACCTTGGGCAAGGACATAGGATGGTTTTTATGCTACGGAAATAAATAAATAATAATAAATAAATATCTTTGGACAATTCACACAACACCATCTGATTCCAAACTAAGCAGAGCTTGTACTATGGTAATCAGAAAGCTTATAAACATACATATATAATTCTAAATACATACTTAGATAGATAATTAACACCCAGACACAGAACAAATAGTCATGTTCATCACACAAATATTTGTCCTGGGTGGGAATCGAACCCACGACCTCACGTTTCGCAGTCGGCTCATCACCCACTACGCCACGGAAACCTATAAAACAGGTCCACGCGGCCGAAGCCGCTGGCGGAAGGCTAGTTTAATATAACTATTATAAGTTGATTATTGAAAGGTGGCACAAGCAACACATTGACGTTTTTGTCGATGTATTGTATGTGAAGTACATAATACTTTAATATATATTATTTTAATATAGCAATGAAGCCCGGAATAGCATATAGGCTATTTTTTTATCCCACGGGATCCATTAAACAGGTCCACGCGGGCGAAGCCGTTGACGGAAGGCTAGTTTTATGTAATTATGTAAAAAAAAATGAAATTTAGTAGGCACTTGGTTATATTTTGATTCTTTGAAACATTTTGTGTCACTAAATTGTCTAAAACTACATTTCTTAAAATTTCTTAACAAACATGGAATTTTAAATTTTGGCAATAAAATTATTTTAGCTTTCGACACGTATCAAGCACGTTAAACATGAAGATTCCGAGTGATATCTAGCAAAGTTAGAACAGCTACTTTAGGTTGTATAGTTCTCTCAGCAAATTATGTGATATTTATGTCACTTAAAAATAAACAAAAGATTTATTAAAATATTGTTCGAGCTCATTTCCTCCCAAGTCACATCCAGCAGTTTGAAGAGCTACTTCATAAACGGGTACGCTGAGGATATTGGGATTATGCCGGGATCTAAGTTTCATTCGTAACTTACTCATTGTTCGTCGCCAAGTGGGTGTAAACACTTGAAATTGAGAATCTTATTCGTCAGTTTCTTTATGTGGAACATGAGATATATTTTTAAAGGGTCTTGCCACATTCTAGTTGTACGTATGCATACAAACGGAGTATCAGGTGAGCATATAAGCTACGTGATGTTAAATAGTCAGTGCAGCAAATGGTCGCTTGCACACAACTTCAAGCAAGGCAACGTCATGCAACCTCGGGCATGACTTAGATTCTTGTTTATGTGAATTTAAGATATAAAAATGTTTGAGCTTTTAAACAAAGCTCCCGAGTAACATTCATCAAAGTTTGAAGAGCTCCTTCATAAGCGGGTCCTCTGAGAAGATTGGGATTATGCCGGGATCTAAGTTTCACCCGTAACTTAGTTATTGTTTGTCGACGTCTTTCGTCTCAATTTAAAGTGTTTACTTTAAATTGAGAATTTCACTATGTATTAAGGATTGTACATTTAGCTTAAGAATGTGGAGTAGCAGACGAGGATACGTGCTCCCAAGTTAACTATCGCTGTAAATTCGAATAAAACAAAAAAATCTAAAAATAAAACCTATCTGGATCAATCTATCACTCTCGGAATCCTGGGCACTATATTTCATGAATATCATTGGAGCCGTTTCCGAGATTAAAATTATATATCTTATATGTAGATATTTATAAGAATTGCTCGTTTAAAGGTACTATATTTGAATTCAGTCTTCATTATATTCGATGGAGTTATTTCAAAGCGTACATTGGGATTAAGTTGGTATCTAAGCTCGAGTTGTTTAATTTACTCCGTGTGCTTGCATAATTTAATATCGCCCTTCGACACGACATACTAATTAATATACACAAATACTTGCATCGATGTTACCTTTTTGGATACCTTATGCGCGGTTTGAACATATCTGACACTTCTGACAGCGGGTTGGCCAATAATCTGCATCTTCGAAAACCCGTATTGGAGCAGCGTGGTGTAGTAAGCCCTTAGTGTCGCCAATAATGAAGAGAAATCAATGGGAGGCAAAAAGAGTTGTTGCTGGCTACAGCCAACAAACCAATTTAAACAAACCAGATAAGTAGGATCTTCTGCAAATACTACTAAAATAGAGAGACCACGGAATTACTTAAAGAACGCAGCTAAAGCTTAACTTTAATTTTCTTCGTTTTTGTCTACTATTAAACCTTTTAAAGCACACTTCAACTTATTTTTGAATATGCAATATATTTTCAAGAAAATGTGTTCCAAGGCGCAAGTAATAAAGCGTTGTATAAATAAAATTATTTTAAAAATTCAATTTTTCGAGAAAGTCAGGAAGAACAAGTGGCCAGTAAATTGGCCACTGACCGGTCTGCGTTTCTAGCTGTCACGGCGAGCTCACTGACCAGTAAACTGGATGTACAAAAAATCAGTATTGTTGAGGAAGAAGCTTAAAAAACTTATTTTATTTTTAATAGGAGTGTTTCTTGACACCTTCCCCCTGATCTGCTTGTGACAATACTGTTAGAAAACAAGGCAAATGGCGATTGACGATACGAGTATAACATATAAGGAATTTTATGCATTCCTACCCACTAATACTCGTACAAAACTGCACTGAAAACTACTAGACCTGGTGTAATATTGGGTTACAACTACCGCACCAAAATTGTTGTAGCAAATTAATTATTAGATACAAAATAGACTTTTTTTTTATTTGAATAAAGGGCTCGGGCTATATCAGCCCAGGGTACTTCAAACTATAAAGATTGTTTGTACCCGTACAAAATAGACTTATATAAGTACCTATTATTTATTATTAAATCAAATATTTTCAAAGCATTACTCCAAAGTAATACCTGTATAAGTACATCAGTTCAAAGTTAGTTAAATATCAGGTTATATTTTTTTCTAAACACCGGCTGATTATCAGTTTACTGGCCAATTTGTTTGGGCTGTCTTTTATAGGGTTAGTCTTCATTATGTAGTAAACAGTAGATGAAATGCGTCCTCTCTTTCTTGAATAGTGTTTCCAGTGTCAGTGCAAACTTTGAAAAGCTGCTTAATAAGCGGGCATTCTGCAACTCCAAGAAGGTTATTCCGGCATCTAAGTTTCAGTCGTAAATTAGTTATTGTCAGTCACCAACTTCCTGTAAATGCTTGGAATTGCGATTCAGACTCGTCGTACTGTTTTCAAAGAACAATACATAAAATGCTATTGTATGAGGAACAAGGAAATTGTTATTGAAGCTCAAAATTTGACTACCAATTATTTTAGATTTCAAATATTTTCAATAGAAGTGCCATTGTCAAGACAGTAAAAGATAGTGTTTAAACTCAGTACGGATTGCATATGGTAGCGCCAATAGGGTATTACATGACATTCACTTTTAGAAAGTATTTAAAATCGACCATAAGGTGCTAATATAATACTAAAAAAGCACATTTTTTATTTGATCGATAAGTGACCTAAAAAAGCATTCCAGTCTTACAATTTTAAAATTTCGCACTTAAATTTACATCCATCCCATCCATCCATCAGCCTTTTAAAGTCCACTGCTGGACATAGGCCTCCCCTAACGTTCGTTACTCCTACCGGTCCTGGGCCTTCTGAATCCAGCGACTACCCGCTGTCTTCTTTAGGTCATCAGTCCACCTGGTTGGAGGGCAGCCTGTACTCCTTTTGCCGAGACGTGGTTGCCATTCGAGAATCTTTCTTCCCCATTGGTTGTCGGTTCTTCTAACTATATGGCCTGCCCATTGCCACTTCAGCTTGCAAATTTTGAGAGCTATGTCGGTAACTTTCGTTCGTCTGCAGATTTCATCGTAACGAATTCTAACGCGTAGAAAAATACCAAGCATAGCCCTCTCCATCGCGTGCTGAGCGACTTTGAGCCTATGGAAAAGGCCAACTGTAAAAGACCACATACGCAATACATAGCAGCAGATTATACTCCTTGGTCTTTTGTACAACCTGTCGCAGCGTGTGTATATGGTACTATAGCCTTTTCGGAATCCGGCTTGTTCGGGAGACTAGAAGTCGTCTAGCCTGCGCGCAATACGATTAGTAAGAACCCTTGAAAATAGCTTATAGAAGTGGCTCAGTCTATAGTTCTTCAAAAGGGCTCTGTCACCCTTTTCGAAGAACAAAACCAACACGCTTCTGCTCCACGCCTCTGGGACAGTTCCGCTACTGATGACGGTATCGAACAGTTTTTGGAGCGCCACTAAGAGGGTTTTCCCTCCAGTCTTCAGCAGTACTGATGTGATACCGTCATCTCCCAGTGCTTTGTTGTTTTTAAGCTGATTAAGGGCCCTTCTAATTTCGTACAGGCTGACGTCCGGGATATCTTCGGCATAGTGTCGGGTCAATTTGGATCTCTTATTGTTTACCACAACGGGAGCTTTTAAGGAGCTGTACAACCGTCCGTAGTACCTCTCAATTTCTCTCTGAACTTCAGGCTTAGAGGAAACTACAGCACCAGACTCCATCCTCAATCTCTTTAACTGGCTTTGCCCTAAACTCAGATCTCTTGTGAACACTTTTGTGCCTGGTTCCGCTCAATAGTCTTTTTGACGCACTGTGTGTTGTGAGCACGCAGTTTGCGTCATCTACAGCAAGAGGTCTGTTTGTTGAGCTGCCTGTATTTCGACATTGAAGATGGGGATCGAACGCATAGTTCACGCCTTTCCTTTATAAGACCGAGGGTATGTTCAGATAGCACTTTGGGTCTACTACTGGATGGGGTCTGAAATAACTTAGACTCTACCTGGTGTTGTATTCGTCCACAAACTCGCATTTTTCTAGGCCCGCGAAACGATTTTGTAACTCAAGCTGAAAGTTCTCGGAGCCCTGGATTTGGACAGGCGTTGGTTGGAGCGTAGACTTCATTAGGCGTGACCGTACCAGCTTGATGTTAATATTTAATGTGCCTCGTACCATTCGGTGATCACTTCCGGTTTTCAACCTGTTGATCACGGAGACATAATTAAATATGTGCTGTTTGTCTGCCGTCTATCTCGCTTTTCGTGGAACCGTTAGGATCTATCCAAGTCCACTTGCGATGTGGCTTCTTCTTGAAGAAGGAGTTCATCATAAAGAGGTTCTCCTTCTCCAAGAAGTTAGCAAGCAAGTGGCCTCGGTGGTTCCGTTGACCAAATCCAAAGGGTCCTATTTTCTGCTCGTAGGCGTCGCCGTCTCGCGTGCCCAGTCTACAGTACAAATACAAACCAGTACAAATTCACATCAACACTGGATATCATTTTTACTCTGTCCTAACGTCACTCGGCTATGTAAACAAATCTTTTTGTTTACATAACCGTATGACATCGTAGTAATATCGCTTACTCATCCGATTAAAATTTAAATTATGGAATATAAATGTTTAAGTAATATTTTATTTTTATTTTAAGAACTTTCCGACTGCTTATTGCCAAGGCTATCTTAACAGTATGTTTATATTTTTAGTCAGCTATAGTAAAGGAACCTGGACGACCGAGCATTGCTCGGATAAAAACGATTTATTTTATTGGTTTAATATCAAACGAAACACTCATTTGCTTAGTGTTACTTAATAACGCCATCTGCAATAGCTCCCAATAAAAATAAATTACAAAAAATAAAAACTAACGCAATATGGTTTTGATTGAGGTTTGAACCCAGGCCTCAAGTTCCACAGTCAGCCCACGTAACCATTCAGCCAAGGAAGCTTTAATTCAATAAACGAAATTTTATAGAGCTCTTTCAAATCGAAATTGTCATTTCTTTGAACGTTGAATTGGCGAATGGCGTTTGACGGTGTTCTACGCCACAATATTGATAATACGAGAGAGTAGTATTTTTCAGTTTATATTTAAATGTATTATCACTGAAAATTTTTATACAAATAAAAATTTCTAACAATAAAAATTTGCTGGATCGATTTATCACCCCCGACACCAGGGTACTAAATTTTATCAAAATCTTTGGAGCCGTTTCCGACATTCAAAAAATATATACAAGAATTGCTCGTTTAAATACCTACCCTAGATACCCTACTATACATAGCTAACATTCAGAGTAGAACTTCTGAGAGAAAATAGAGATTATAAGTACAAACATGGAGTTTGTTTGTCATTTCTGTGTATGTCTGTGATTTAAAGTTGTGAAGTTAGGTACGAGTCTCTCCTCGACCATTCTCTTCCAAGTAAAGTGATAACAGATTGCTTAACAAATAAGAAACTTATCATCAACACTTGAAATGGCAATTTATTCATTTTATATTTATGCGGAACATATTCAAAAAAGAACATTTAAAATAATATCTTCTTTGAACGCTGATGTAATTGTGTTTTAGAACCTTTTTTTCGGTCACGGTTGCTTGAACAATGATTGGTTGCAACTTTTTTTGCGGCCCACTGCTGGGCACTAGGCTGCTTCGTGCTAGTTGCTAAATTTAGGAATATAATTTTAGATCTATACTAGATAATAATGACGTAATAATCTTTTACACTCATCTTAAAGTAGGGTTGATATACCCTGTGTCATGGGTACCATGGACACACACAAAGACAGAAACACAAACCCAGACTGAGAACATAAATTTTAATTTCATCATTAAAATTTCTGCTTCGCCGGGAATTGAACCTGGGACCCTCAGATCGGCAATCCGGCATGGTAACCAATGCATCACTCGGGACGTGTTCTGCTGCATAAGTGTGTTTGCTGCAGCTCGAAGATCTAGATTATGTCTTGATCTAAGTTACACTCGTAAATTAGTTATTGCCAAGTTGGTGTAAACATTCCAAATTGAAATTCTGACTCATCTCACTGTTGCCAAGTGAAGACAGACGGGAACAAATTGTCAGAAGTTTGTCAAAGTTTTTGTATATTTGTTTTTATTGCGGAAAATAGCTTGAAGGGTTTGAAAGAAGAGATGAAAATTTGCAGTATACTATAGTAATTTAATTGTATTTAGGCACTGGATAGCAAATTAATAAATATTTGTATGTATGTGTTTTACCACCCAACATTTTTACCAAAATGGAGAAGAAATAGGAGATAAAAAAGATTACGGAATGATAACCGTTTCAATTGATAAAATACTTTTATTTATTTTATTTTGACATTTAAATTCTCTATTTCCAAAAGTTCATATAAAACTACCTATCCTCTAACTAGGTGGACAAATTACCTGAAGAAGATTGTGGGAAGCCATTGGATTCAGAGGGTGCGGGGCCAGATGGAGTGGCGAATATTACGAGAGGCCTGTCACATTAGCTTAGTCAAGTCCACTATTCAGGCAGAGGATAGACTTTGTCTTATAGCTATAAGTTATAGCTGGCAGTAAGACAAGAGCATTTTGTCTGTGCTCAAAATGGTGGAGTACAAATTGTCAGTGTTCCATATTTCATGCGATTGTGCGGCTACATTTGGCTCTTTATTTAGCACTTTTTGTACTCTTTTCGCAACATTGAAATAGTTTTGTCGTTTTCTGGTTATCTTATTTCTGTTAAGCTTCGCACTTTCATATTGCGAAAGTCTTTTAAAAGTGAAAACTTCTTTATTATGGCTGGGTTTTGATTGTCGGTGTGACCAAAAAATCGTAAAATAAATAATTTGTATTATTTCCACTTCTTTCAATATTATAAGGTTTATTTAATCTTTTTAAGCAATTGGATATAGAATTGATAATCAAAAAAAAATTAAACCAACTTTTTCCATATATATTTGAAAATTTTAATGTTTGTTGCGTTAAAAAAACGTGTGTGTTAATATTTCAATAAAATAATATTTGTAATCAAAGTAGTTTAAGCTCCAAAATATGTATTCAATTTCACAAAAACGGCTCTAAACACTGATTACGGAAACGGAAGATTGACCATAACGGAGCTGAAAGCTTTAATTTAATCGGGCAACGTGGCAGAAACGTTCCGAAATTACAAAATATATATTAAATGCTGATATATTAACTCGGGAGCCTTTGGTCAGCGGAGACGTCAGTGCTTATGATATTTAAATTACTGTGGTAATTAATAAGGTTGTTGCTTACTCTTGAATATCCAACAGTGTCTGGTATACACTACCGAAAACCATTGACGGAGGGGAACGTTGACAATTTAGCAATAAGATGAAATTGTAACACGCGCAAGTCCAGTCTTGAAATAGCAGTACAGTGTTCCATGCCGAAAAATCCGGAAAAGGATTAATTAATTATAATTTCATATAAACATTCATAGTTATGGATTTGTAAAAGTGCCAGATTATGCATTTAATTTCACAAAAAGGGCTCTGAACACTGATTACGGAAACGGAAGATTGACCACAACGGAGCACAAAGATTAAAATGAATCGGGCAACGTGCCAGAAACGTCCCGAAGTTACAAAATATTTATTATATTATGCTGACGACCCATGTGGCGCAATGGTTACTATGCCGGACTTCCAATTGGGGGTCCCGGATTCTATACTAGATGATACAGAGATTGAAATGATGTTTTTCGGTTTCTGTGTTCAGTGTGGGTGTATGTGTCCATGGTATACACGACACAGAGTATACGACCCTACTTTGGGGCTATGAATGTGAAGTGTTATTTATTATTATTACAGCTAAGAAGCCTTCGGTCTTCGTAAATGTCAGTGCTTATAAGCTTTCATTACTTTGGATAGGGTTGTTTGCACTTCATATTATTCGGCACTGAACATTGGGGAATAAACACAAATAATTAATTGTATTGTATTGAAACTGGGAGCATTCTGGAAATTACAAAGTTTCTTCTCGTCATGAATACATCAGTGCCTAAATTCGAAAGTTTTCGAGCAGTGTGTGTTACCAGCGATGACCTTCGGACCTTTTCCATAGGCTCAAGGTCACTCAGCGGGCCATGGGGAGCTGCTTGGTAGCTTCTTGGTGGTTTGCTGCATGAAGCTATGCTTGGTATATCTCTACACGACAGAATCCGTAATGATGAAAACCGAATAAGAATACTGAAATAGTTCTCAAAATCTGCAAGCTGAAATGGCAATGGGCGGGCCATATAGTTAGGGGAACTGACAACCGATGGGGAATAAAGAATGGCAACCACGTCTCGACAAAAGCTGCACAGGGCACCCTCTAACCGGTAGATTGATGAACTAAAGAAGATAGCGGGAAACTGCTGGATTCAGAGGGCGCAGGACTGGATGGAGTGGTGAACATTAGAGGAGGTCTATGTCCAGCAGTGGACTTCAAAAGGCTGATAGATAGATAGAGATAGTATTGAAACGTGCTAGATACGTTTTGAAATTACTGTACAATTTCATCCAAAATTAAAATGCACAATAAATTAAGTTTTTAACAAAAAAATAGAACCGACTTCAAACGGTAAAAAATAAAATTGTTCAGTACCTACTTCTTCTTGCTTATGGTAATGACTCTTAAAACTATTTCTGGAGTCGGGCCCTTAGTAAATGTCGTACCATTCGTTCTAAATTGGCACCGACAGTACAGACAGTGGGACAGTACCTACTTCTTCTTGCTTATGGTAATGACTGTTAAACACATACATGTTGTACACTATATTTACTAAGACAGGACATTTCACTAAGGGCCCGACTTCAAAAATAGTTTTAAGAGTCATTACCATAAGCAAGAAGAAGTAGGTACTGAACAATTTTATTTTTTACCGTTTGAAGTCGGTTCTATTTTTTGTTAAAAACTTAATTTATTTCACTCTTTTTAGTAATTTTAATAATTCTGTATGTATTAGCATAATTGGAAAAAATTTCACTTAACTTCTAAACTTTAAACAGATTTACCTTTTATAATCATGTTTATCTAATAGCTATATAAAAGTCTGAAAGAAAACTACTATCAGTCCACCTGAACGTATAAATTAAAGAAAGAATTTGCTCTCAGCTCCTAACCGTTGAGGAGTTGTACCTTCAATCATCAGTTAAGCAACAGCAGGTGATAATTACCAGACATAAATATTTGTATTATGTTAAAAATATGACTAAAACAATGTGTGTGCCTATTACGTTTCAGTGTTTCCCCCGATTTCCCTAATATCAATCAGATTTTGACATGGTGACAGTTGGACCACTTCAGGAATGTAAGATTTCGAACAAAAAACCATTTATTAAAAGAATTTGCTCTCAACTCCTAACCGTCGTAGTACCTTCCATCATCAGTTCAGCAACATGATATGACGATAATTATACACAAATGTCTGTTTTGCTTTGTAAAAATATGAAAATCATTTGTTGTGCTTTAAAATTTGAATGTTCCCTTCGATTTCTCTGGGATCCCCTCATCAGACTTTGACTTGGTGACAGTTGGACCACCTGAGGAATGTAAGATTTCAAATAAAAAACTATTTATTGAAAGAATTTGCTCTCAACTCCTCACTGTCGTAGTACCTTCCATCATCAGCTCAGCAACATGAGATGATGATTTCTATGCGTAAATATCTCTTATGCTTCAGAAACTATAAGAAAATCAATGTGTGTGCCTATAAAATTTGAGAGTTTCCCTCAATTTCCCTGGGATCCCATCACCAGATCCTGATTTGGTGACAATGGGACCACCTCGGGAGTATAAGCATACGAACAAAAAAAGAATTTTGAAAATCGGTCCACAAACGGCGGAGTAATCGGTGAACATATATAAAAAAAAAATACATACAGCCGAATACAGTACCTCCTTCTTTTGGAAGTCGGTAAAAAGACTGTTATTTCATATTAAGATATGAAATAACTAATATAAATATAAATAATATAACTATGCTTATTAAACGCTAGAATATGCCTTTAATTTGACAAAAAAAAAACAGGAGTCTGACCACAACGAACTACACCCAAATCAGGAGAAAATTGACCGCAATGAAGCACAAAGTTTAAATTAAATCGGGCAACGAACCAGAAACGTTCTGAAATTACAGTACAACTAGATAATTATTATCTTCTTTTATTTACTTGCTGCATCTTTAGTTCGGAAAAACAGAAAGCAATCATAATCTCACATTTACATTATTACTGATAAGATTATTTATTTTGAATCCCAGAAAACTTATTTAATTCCACAAAACTCGGTACCGGAAACCGACTACGGAAACGGGAGAACAGTGACCACAACGGAGTGCAAAGATTAAATTGAATCGGGCAACGTGCCAGGCACGTCTTGATATAACAGAACAATTACATGGTTTTATGCTATATTTAAAATCCGGAAAAAGGCAAATTATGATTTCAATATTATTAATATGAGTAAGGTTATTTCAAGAATATACATAACATATTATTATATTATGTATATTTTTGTACACCAACCCGCATTGAAGCAGCGTGGTGGAGTATGCTCCAGGCCTCCCTAATAATGGGGAGAGACCCGTGCCCAGCAGTGGGACTCAAAAAGGGTTGCAGCCATGTATAATTTGAACTGCGCCGTTTGAACTGCAGATAAAGTAATGAAATGAAATGAAATGAAAATACTTTATTGTTGACTGTTTACATACATACAGTTAGATGTTTAAAATTATTATAAGAGTTTAAACAGTCTACCATGCTCTGGCATACAATATTATACTTATTACTAATTAAAATTAAAGTATAAAATAGTTTTATTTTAAGATCCGCTAAGAATATTCTTAACGGATCATCGGCTTTTGATGCCTACCCACCACTGGGTCAATGAGAGAAAAAAAGCCGGCGGAAAAAAAACTCTCAGGCATTGTTTAGAGTTAATATTTTACGCGGAAGCTCCCCAAACCATTTTAATGCACGTCATCAAAAAACTCGTTTATACTATAGTATACTTTTTTTTAAGCCATTGCTTTAGTTCTCTTTTAAATTTATTTTATATTTAAGTAGGTACCTATTTGATTTTACAAAGCTCGGCTCTGCATTTTTGAACACAAGTTCACAAAGATTAAATTTAATGGAATCGGTTAACGTTCCACAAACGTACCGAACATACAGTACGTAGAGCGTTATAATTGACAGGTATGACCTGAAGGGTGAGTCAGTACCTGCTCTAAGGTACAGTACAAATGACATAGCTTCCATACATTTGTAATTTAAAAAAAGAAAAGCGACAATAATTTTAATGTAAATATTAGTATGGATACAAAAGGTTAAGATTGTTTGAATTTAAAAATACTTTTTTAATTTTATAAAACTGCGCGGAATACTGAATTCAGGAACGAAAGAGCATTGCAATGATAAAGATATGGATAAGGTTACTTCAGATTTAAAATAAATGTATATGTAATTTCAAAAAACGGCACTGAGTACCGCTACGGAGACAAGAGAACAGTTACTACAAAAGAACACAAAGATTAAATAGAATCGGGCAACATGCCAGATGTTCTGAAATTACAGTACAAATTTTACATGGTTTCAGAAAAAAGAAATTTCGAAACAATTTCATAAAAATATTACTATGGATAAGGTAATTTTAACTTCACTATAAGTATTTAATTTCATATACGGCACTAACTACCGCTACAGACACAATAGTAACGTGACCACAATGGAGCGCGATGATTATATAGAATCGGACAATGACGTGCTAGAAGCAAAAGTATAATTAGGTACTACTTAGTTTGAACGATAAATATATTTATTTTTTATTAAGTATGTAATAAGTATTTGTGTAAGTATTTATTATGTATATTTAGTATACCTATTAAATGTGTATTTAAATATAATTATTCATAACGTGTTCTCTATTAACTTAGTATGTGCCTACCTTAAGCTCTACTCGTCACCCAGGGTTGGCTTGTAGAGAATGCCATTGGGCATAAAGCACGCCCTTATGTTCCTCGTTTTAAGGTAACACTATAAGATTAATTAAATAAATAAATAAAATAAATCAGGAAAACCCATATCAATTTCATCGGAACCTTACTATAGATTATTTTTACTCCAGAGTATGTATGTACCTAGGTATTTAATTTTATAAAATGGCACTGAACACAGACTTCGGATGCGGAAGAACAGTGACCACAACGGAGCACAAAGATTAAATTGAATCGGGCAACGTGCCAAAAACCTTCTGAAATTACAAAATATTATATGTTAATTTATGGCTCAGTGGCCTTCCGTCCACCGAGATGTCAGCCCATGAATATTATATTACGGGATTTCTTATAATAACTACATACCTCAGTTTTTTTAATTATTTTAACGTTATTCTTCTGGGCATAGGTTTCATGTTAAAACTGATGTACTTGAGAAATTTTATGTAACTTTCAGGCGTATATGGTGCACAGTGAAACAAGTCATAAATATGCACACACAATAAAATTCTTAATTAGACCTGCACGCTTGGGTTTGAACTGAGACTCCTAGGATGAGCGTGACTTAACCATTGGGCTATTAATTGTTGGGCGGAAATTATACAAATTTTTCCCCTCACTACACAAAAATGTGTTACCAACAAGATACGCCTTGTGAAAGCAATCTTTTAAGCCTTTTTTAATGTTATAATTTATATCTTACGAGTCTAAGCGTATAACTTATAAGCGTATCAAGAGTAATGATGCCAGCCATTGAAGATAGGTTACGGGCTATTTTATGATAGTATGAACTTATATTTATGTTTTTTTATTTGTAACTTCAGAAAGTTTAATAATGCATACAAATGTGCTTACGAGTAGGCCGTTCTTTTTCTTTTATTAAAAGTATGTCATGCAGTAGCATGCATGTATTTTGGCGGGGAAGTTTACAGATTCATAGGTATTGTGCTTTTGATTTTTTTCTTATCTGGGAATAGTTTTGAATTATTTCTATAAATATTTAAAAAATGAAAGATTTGTATATTGTATGTATGTTTGTAATGAATAAACTCAAAAATTACTGTTCCGATTTCCAAAATTTTTTCACCCTTAGAAAGCTACATTCACCCTGAGTAACAAAGCCTACTTTTTATCACGAGAAAGTGCTTAATTCCTGTGTGAAAACGGACAATTAACGCGGTTGAAGAAACTGACTAAACGTCTATGATTATAACATTACATATCCTGGAATAGCACATAAGCTATTTTTTATCCTACGGGGACCCATTAAACGGGTCCACGCGGGTGACACCGCTGTAGAAAGGCTAGTATCGGATAAAGTTGGTGGCTTTTTGCTCGATATATGTATGTATGTATGTTAATAACAGTGTGCTAGTGTTGTGAAATAAATTAACAGTGCGGAAACATTGTTTATTCGATTGCCTTCAAAACTACTTCAAGATACATTCTACTAAAGAAGCCATAGATTTACTTGGACAACTGACTTGACTGACTGATTACTAATGAGCTATTGTTTTTTTTTTTTTACTATTAGTTCATACCGTTTCAACGAAACAGTCAAAAAAGTGGCGCAAACATTATAACTTGAAGCTTTAGTTCATACCGTTTCAACGAAACAGTAAAAAAAGTGGCGCAAACATTATAACTTGAAGCTTTAATCGCACAGAGTTTGGTATTATTGAAAGGGAAAAAAGGATGTCAACCTCCATTTCAAAGTTACACAATGTTGTCTTAAAGTGCTAATGTGCGTCACAACCATCCTAGCGCAGCGAGATTCTACGTTCAAAGTGGTAGTGTAAGCCCCGTAGGTTTTATGGAAATCAACACAATGGCGCCGACTTTATCCCGGGCTCAAACATTCTTATGTATTCTCTGTGTCGTTCTTGCCTATATCCGTGTGTATTATAAACTTGAGAACTGACTTAATATTACCGTAAAAGCACATCTTTTTAGTACTTAAATGTCCGTTTAGAAATGCTGGAGACAAACACAAATTATGCAATAAAAATTCAGTTACTTACAAATTCAGTTTTAATTTAATTCAAAATTAATTTGGATGGCGTTTGTACAAATATATTCTTTGTATAAGAACTTGACCATTAATAGTTTTAGCATAAATAACATTCAAAATCGATTGTATTAATTATTTTCAATTTCTGGGTATTTATTAAATTGTTTTTAATTTTTGTTTTGTTACTAAAGTTTATTGTTTTTATCATAATTTAATGCAACATTATTTGTTTTAATCAGGAGCAGGACAAATCGATAATATAAAAAATCATAAAAACTGGTCCAGTTGTTGAGGTGATGAGATAAATGTGTAATATTTTATTTTATATTCAGATTATTAGAAAAAGTAGCAAGTATATTTGTTTAAGTAAAAGTATAGAGAGGTATAGGTAGGAGGTATTATTTTTCACGAAATTCGATCCAAAGTGATGTGTACTGACAAGCGCGCTCGTCTGCGTAATCTTTTAAAATAACACACACACTCAAAGATATACCCTGTGTCGTGGGTACCATAGGCACATACAGAGGCAGAAACACAAACACCCAGACCGAGAACAGAAAACTTATCATTCAAATTTTTGCTTTGCAAAAGCTTGTTAAATACTATATAAAGTTTAAAACAGTAATAGTTATAGCTTTCGATGAAAATGGTAAACGTTGAATCTTAAGTATCGTACACGTTACTGCTTAACTTTTTAATGACTTTAGACTTTAGGTAAAAATTCGGATCATTTTCTTTAGATCCCTCACACAAACAGCTCCGGCCGAAACTGCCATGAAAATACGCGATATTCTCATTAGTCTACGACGTTTTTTTGATCGTGGGGTCAAACCTTCCTGTTCTTCCCCTGTCGTAAGACCACAGTCACAAGATACAATGCATTTTGTAAGAGCAAAAGGACAAGTTTAGGCCGATTGGTGTTCTTATTTTATTATTTTTGGGTTAAAGTATTTAACCCTGTTTTATTAATAACTAGCAGCCGCCTGTGACTTCGTCCGCGTTTACTTTAGTTGTAAGAATTTTGTTAATTAAATGTAGCCTAAGTTACTCCTTGTTACATCAGCTACCTACCAGTGAAAGTCCCGTCAAAATCTATCCAGCCGTTTCAGAGATTAGCTGAAACAAACAGACTGACGGACCAACAGACAGACAAAAATTGTAAAAAAAGTCATTTTGGTAGTATAAACATTTATATTATTATGGATGTAGTAAAAAACGGTTATTTAAATATTACAAACAGACAATCCAAACTTATTTATTTGTATAGATAATGTAACTTGCACTATTTTGTTTGTAAAACGTTTCAGTTCTCATAAAATATAGTACAATTCTGACAAGTCGAGTCGATTTGTAATTGGCACTATTTTAAAACTATCAATAAAAAAACTTAAAAGCCGAAGCTCAAAATAATTACATACAGTGATTGGTACAGTAAAAATCTTAAGCACTTTAAACACTGCCGCTTAATTTTTACCGGCTTTGCCTAAAGCTTCGGATCATTTCTTTGGACCTCAATTCGCGATGTCGTCATTTGTCTCCGACGTATTTTGATCGGGGAGTCCAACCTTCCTCCCCCTCCTCTGTCGTTATCTTTGGCTCGCAATTTAAAAAGTGGGCCGTAAAAAGTGCGTAGAACGTTTTTAAGCCCCCAATCGGCTGGCTCCAAGCACTTTCAAAGCTGACGCTTATAACAAATTTCAAAGTTGATACTTTTTTCTTTGTCCATATAAATAATTTGTAAACAGCATTAATATTTAACGGTGCGTTCTGACTATTTTAATTCATTTTACTTCCTTTTTTTGTTTCTTTTTTTATAATTTGTGTTTCTTTATCTGATATCTGTCTTTATCATCTTGATTCAGAAATTTAGTTGATTATAAAGCAGGAAAGCTCCCGGAATATTCGATTAATTTTTGTTTGTTATATTATTATGTGTAAAAATAAAATGTCGTAAAATTATTATTAGACGTTTAATATTTATATAAATAGAGACGTATTCCTTATTGTGTATCTTTAGTAACAAGAATGCAATCATAATACTATGTTTTCTCTTATACGTGAAAATTAAAGAAAAATCTATTATTAATCATATTGTGAAGCAAGTTACAAATTTTATAGATTACGTCTTTCCTGCCTACAGATTCAGAAGCACGTTCGAATATGTTATAATCGATAATCCATA
Source organism: Pyrgus malvae (assembly GCA_911387765.1). Classification (NCBI taxonomy): domain Eukaryota; kingdom Metazoa; phylum Arthropoda; class Insecta; order Lepidoptera; family Hesperiidae; genus Pyrgus; species Pyrgus malvae. The sequence continues at coordinate 8,831,946 of OU426947.1, forward strand.
GATTTCTATGCGTTGTTCATGAATACTACGGGGTTAATAACCTTTATTTAATAACCCTGTGATATTCTAAACGCAGTAAAGCAAAAGGCACTCAAGTATAAGTAATGATTGGCATATTTATCGCTGAACTACGGTGAGAGAAAATATGTAGGTACTTCATCACATTGTTTACATCATTATGTGTGAGAGTTATACAAAAATTTCTCTAAGGTGTCACATGTCATTATTGTGAACTAACGCGTCAGGATTACGAAATTAAATATGCAAGCACCTCTGGGTTCGACAACCCCCTCAAGACATCGATATAGTGACCAGTATTATGATCGATGCCTTGAGGTATGTATATGAATGACAGTTGCTATCCGACATAGAAAATCATGTTGAAAACTTTATATGCAGTATGACACCAAATGTGTATATATTATGTATAATCTTAATCATTGCTGTTTTACTAATGAACGGTTATATATAATTATTAATCTTTCTTTTTTTGTTATCTGTATCAACCTTTTTCGTGGTTTTTGACCAATTGGAACGTGTACATTGGGATTTTAATCAAGCAAATTAAAAAATCATTAATGAATTAAGATCTTTTATTTGGCGACGTTTCGACACTCTCCGCGAGGTCATTGTCAAGCCTATTATGAACAACAGAAATGATAGTAACGTATAGTCAGAAAAATTGTAAAATCCGAAATAAACGTACAATATAAAAACAATTACATACCATTATGTGTTTGTAACAGTTAGTCAAGAATAAATAAACTCTCAAAGGCACTCATTATAATAAAATTCGTGTGATCAAAAACCAAACAATATTTGAGTGACCTATGTCAAGCAAAGCAGTCAATGTACTAAAAGAAAAAAGAAAAACAATCAAATTAATAGGTGTACGTCGATAGGTGCGAGCGATGACCAGCGAGCAACACAGTCTATCTGGTGCTTTGCAATATACCTATATATATGTATATATATATATTTTCACTTAAATATATTTTCTTTTTTTGTACACGCTAAATTTGTCTTTTTTTCACATCTATCCATTCCTGGTGCTGCTGGAAGAAATTTCTTTTAGAAAAAAGCAATATGTACCCAGTACATATTCTCTTATTTTATTGTGATTTATAATATTTTGTGTACTAAATAAAAAAATAAAAAAAATGTAACTAAAATCAAAGGCATGCCATGTCCACCAATTCGTGAATGGCCGTAATAGCCATTAATGCTTCTCTTTTATGAAAAAAGACACTTTTTTTTTGAAAGCGAAACTTCGAAATTCTTCTTATATATTTTGTTCGTTAAGCTATATCGCACTTTTCGGTATTTCGTATTTACATTAACGCTGTTAAAATCTGTCCGCCCTCACATTAATTCGATATAAAAGACTCTTTGGACATTTAATTATAATGACATCATTGTATTTAACCTTCTTAATTGAGTTGGCTGTTGACTTTTATGCATGTTTAAATTTGTTACATAATGCATTTTATCAGAAATTTGTGAGCGCCAAGCGGGCTATTTTGTGCAAAAGTGGCCTAAAATTGTTGTCCTACAATGAAAATTTTGACGCTGTCAGTAGAGAGAGTAGCTTCTCTCTACTGACAAGTATTCGTTTCAACCCTTGAACATGTGGTATGCCTTTATAAATGGACTTGTACCATTTTATTATTTTGCCTAAGGCAAGACAGCCTCACCATCTACTATAAGTATTTTTATTTTTGAGTTTTACGGAGACATTCAAAAAGATAACTATGATTTGTTTGTGGTTAGCCTTAGCTATGGCAAAAGATTTAAAATGCTTTTAGTGCGGTTCCATTCCAGCGTATTTTTCGGCGCATTCACGCGTTTTTTCTTGGTTTTTGAAGTGCGAGTAGCCGCTAAACGTCAAGATTTGACAATTTCCGGTACAAAAATTATCGCGTGTAAACGCGTTTTCCGAAACGACTGTACACGGGCGTAAAAATACGCTGGTGTTTAACTGCACATAAAGTTGTAGCTTTTGCAGTTTTTGCTCGTTTAGCAAATACAGTGAAATTGGGCACTAATATTGAATACTTATATGGTTTTCATGAATAAAATACCTAATAGTTTTCTTACTATCGCATAAATTCAATCAAATAGATTGTTTGTTTAAAAAAACAACAAAGTTTTAAGTATTTAAAATTATAATTTCAAAGGGATAGCCTTTGAAGCAAAACAAAGCTATTATTATTATTTTGTATCGTGTAGGTGACATTCTATCACGCATTGCTCTTTCTGCCTAGTGGTCTATTTGAAACGTTCATATTATGCATATTACTTGAGTTATACAAAAACTGATTTTTGTGTTCTAATGCTTAATGCTTCGATAGAATTAATAAATAAAATTTAGTCAACATCTCTATATTAAGTCATTCATTCATCCCTAAGATTCCAAGGAAGACAAATGTGAAGACACCTTTGTACCTTCCTAGGTGCGTAAAGTTTTTCCACTAGAAATACGAGTACAATGCCAGCTTTCTTTGAAAGTGTATAGTTTTCTGAATTCGACACATTCGCTTTATGTATGTGCTCTCTGTTTATTAGAAAAAACAGAGGCAGAAACCCCTTACTATCCATATCAACTTTTCGATTGTAGATGAATGAATGAGCCGTACCGTGAGTCTTTTATCCTTTTATTACACTCAAAGTAATTTAGGATACAAATTTTAACAGAAAAACCAGTGCTTATTTCAATTATGTACAAGCATAATTTTTGTTTATCCATATTCATCACATACAGATCGTGTATTATTGACCATAGAGTAACTCGTAGAATGTTATAATGCACCATATCAGTATCAAATCTGTGTAAACTCAAAGGTTTTCAATATTCAAAGCTTTCAATTTAACTTTGCGTACCTCAAACTAACTACAGTGTTCGTAGTAGATACTGAAAAGCTATTCGTTTAATAATTCGTAGAATAAACCACAGAAACCTTGCCGTTCTATCCATTGATCGCCAGCTCGTATTATTTGGAAAATCGTGTTATTTTGTACTCAAAGGAAATAGAAGGCATTCAGGGAATTCTGTCATTTGGGGTACACTAGTAAATACCTATATAAATCAATGCATTTGGGCGTCACGTCGTGCGACTTTGTACTATCGATGTTACCGACGCCATTACATTAGACTTCGCAAAGTCCTAACAATTACCAATTTTCAATTGGCAAAACTATATTTTGAGTATTCTTTATTCTGTCATTTGGTGTATGCTAGTAAATACCTATCTATATAGGTAAATCAATGCATTTGGGCGTCACGTCGTAAGACTTTGTACTATCGATGTTTCCGACGCCATTACATTAGACTTCGCAAAGTCCTAACAATTATCAATTTTCAATTGCCGAAACTATATTTTGAGTATTCTTTATTCTGTCATTTGGTGTACGCTAGTAAATACCTATATAAATCAATGCATTTGGGCGTCACGTTGTGCGACTTTGTACTATTGATGTTACCGACGCCATTACATTAGACTTCGCAAAGTCCTAACAATTACCAATTTTCAATTGCCGAAACTATATTTTGAGTATTCTTTATTCATCATTTGGTGTATGCTAGTAAATACCTATATATGTAAATCAAAGCATTTGGGCATCACGTCGTGCGACTTTGTACTATCGATGTTACCGACGCCATTACATTAGACTTCGCAAAATCCTTACAGTTACCAATTTTTAATTGCCGACCTATATTTTGAGTGTTCTTATTTTGAGGATCAATAGATGTTTCGAAACACCTTTATATTGTTTACTTGGAATGTAATTTTTTGTATAGATTTTATTGTACAAAAAATTATATTGCATTTGACAAATTTGATAACAATGTCCATTCCGGTAAGCCCTTTATTTAATTTTGTATTAACAAAATGTTGTTATGTTAAACTAAATATTCGCATTCGTAATATGCAATAAAAAGCAAGGTATTTAATAATTCGTAGAATAAACCACAGCAATTATGGCGTTGTATCTATTCATCGCCAGCTCGAATTATTTTGGGAAATCATGTTATTTTGCAGTTGGGAATAGAAGGCATTCAGGGAATTTGTTCACTTGTACGTCTCATCGTGCGACTTTGTACTATCGAAACATCGATAATACAGCTTTTATAATACCGCGTCGATTTTGAATCTGCCGATCTATATTTTTTGTGTTCTCTGTCTATAGGGCCAAAAATATATAATGATACTATTTAGTTTCTGTTAGTGAGGTTTTTACGAGTAGTCAATCAATAATCGAGTGCTTATAATATTGTATCATATATCGTCAATAAAAAACACTTATTTTTATAACTTACTTTTTTACTTATGACAAAGATTACTTTAAATCAACGTATAAATATATAAAACAAAAGGGTCAGCATCATCGATTGTCGTCATAGATAGTATTTGGCTGATCCATCTCGATTAGGCAGGTCCATCTCCATTTGAAACATTTTAACAGAAATTGCTACGCGATGTCCATTTGCCAGCGCGTTTTCATTTTTGTCCAAACATAGTGTGTTCCGAGAGGCAAGCGACCGAAAATTGCAAGTAGTTGACGACGTTTGACGCAATGTTTACCAGGCCGGGCTGCCATTAGTTCCAGGTTCAATTGATAGCGATGAGTTTCAATTTCAATCCGTCTAGGTGTTTTTTGACCTCTATTTGATGATCTGCTGATTCCTATTAGGTTGGCTTCAAACACTGACATACACAATGCATTTTTTAAGATAAAATAAATAATTTTTATTTTTTTTATGTGTTTATATGTACCCATTGTACACACTACGCCGCACATCTTAGGATGGGGATAGCCCCATTCTATGTTTGTGTAGCGTTATTTTTAATTTATCTATACAAAAAGTAGTAGCAGATGGAAAGATTCCCATTGCAACATACATTTATATTTGTCAGACATAGAAATGTCATATGGAAAGATATCTATGATACGGTATGGCAGTTAGGCCCAAGTACCAATACACAACATTTTTCAACAGCAAATAATTTGGAAGATTCACGAAGAATCTCAAAAATCGATCTGCGTACTAGAATGTTATTACTCTAATGACTAATCCAATAACGTGACATAGGTACTTAATATTAAAAGAGGCCCTTAAAACATGCTCGCAAGTTTTGTTGGCTCACCTCTCGGAACAATCAAAAAGCACTTATGTAATTGCACTGGGTTCTAACTTGCTAAATGGTTTTTAAATAATGACAATAGAGACTTTGTTTAGTTTGGTCCAAATAGGTGTGTGTGTGGGCAAAACGTACCTACATAACAATTTTATAACCTTTAAGTCTTTACGTGATATGTATGTACCTTACGTTTTTTTTTATTTGAATGGAGTAGCAGACGAGCATGCAGGCCACGTGGTGTTAAGTGATCGCTGCAGCCCATGGACATCTACATACAACTTCAAGCAAGCATAGGTAAATCTTGTCTGAGGTAGTATGCACTCTGCTACTCCAGAGGCTGGTGGTCGCCTCATGTAAGTGTGGCCGGCAACTGCACCATTCCATCGAAACACAATAGAATTGCTCACGGCAGAAGTAGGTGCAGCGGTGGTACTTCCCCGAGCGAACCATAATAGTTCTTCCATAATAGTTGTATTAAAATACACTTAATTGTGTTTAACATCTAATATTTCATCTTTAGAAAAATTTCCAAATATCATAAGAGGCTCACGGACATAAAAAATAGAGTTATGATGACCACGTACAAAAACTGTCAAACTAATAACTTTTTTAATAAACTCAAAGTGATAAATATTCCGCCAATCTGTGCTTGGTCATCGGGGCCGACAAAAGCTTAAATCCTTGTCAGTTATGGGAGGTTCTTGTCAGTACTTGAGCTGTGATTGTGACTTCTAGCTGAGAAGTTCAATACCTACATCCTTTATTTTTTTCCCACCAATTTTTTTACTGACTCTGTTACAGAAAGATTTGGAAAATGTACTTGGAATTTATTTACCGTTGGCCAAAGAAAAAAGAAATGATTTTGAAATTACATTTTAAGATCAGCTCCTTATCCAGCGAGAAGATCGAAATGTTTTTTGTAGTATAAAGCACTTTATATTTCGAGCTAGTCTATTTTATATCCATAAATTAGTAATTTGACGATAACTCATATTATTACTTAAATGTTATTGAAGTCTACTTTACTCAATTTCAACTAAGTGACATGTTTATTCCTATAACGATGACTATATACCATGTCACTTAAAAATCCTGTACAAATCAAATACAAATCAAAACTGTAGATTCACGCACACATTATCCTGCAAGCAAACATAAGAAGTATCTAAACTGCTAACTATAGGTAATTTTGATGTACGTATCAGAACTTAAGAGCAACGATGGCTTAGCGGTAAAGAACGCGGTCTCCGAAGTGGACATAGCAGGTTTAATTCCTCGGCGCGTACCTCTGCCAAAGAAATTTGTAAAATTGTGATGGATAATATTTCGTGCTATTAAATTGATTACGATGTTTTCCACCGCTGTGCATGCCTGAGAGAAATTCTTAAGTTTTAAAAGGCATGCGTCCACCGATCCACATTTGGCCAGCGTAGTGAATAATGATCTAAATTCCTCTCACTTGTGAGAGGAGCCCTGTGCCCAGCAGTTTGACATAAAACAGGTTAAAAAACAGAGTACGGATGATGTTACTGAACGAAAATAAAAACATCGTTGTATTTCTTCAATGACAAATACTCGTACACATCACTGCTATAGAAGATGTTATTGAACGAAAATAAAAACATCGTCGTATTTCTTCAATGACAAATACTCGTACACATCACTGCTATAGAAGATGTTATTGAACGAAAATAAAAACATCGTCGTATTTCTTCAATGACAAATACTCGTACACATCACTGCTATGGAAGATGTTATTGAACGAAAATAAAAATATCGTCGTGTTTCTTCAATGACATATACTCGTACCACATCACTGCTATGGAAGATGTTATTGAACGAAAATAAAAACATCGTCGTATTTCTTCAATGACAAATACTCGTACACATCACTGCTATGGAAGATGTTATTGAACGAAAATAAAAACATCGTCGTCTTTCTTCAATGACAAATACTCGTACACATCACTGCTATGGAAGATGTTAATGAACGAAAATAAAAACATCGTCGTGTTTCTTCAATGACAAATACTCGGACCACATCACTGCTACAGACAATAAAAATCAAAACTGTAGAAACAATCACACACACACATTATCCAGTAAAGTATCTAACTGCTAAGTACAGAGGCCTTAGTGTAAGTCTGCACACGCGAAAACGTTACTAACGCGTTTGTGTTAAGAATTTAATTATCGACCTTATTCCTTTCAGGTTAAGATCTATGTGTCCAATTTTAACGCGTTTAAAAACTTACAATAAGGGCTCAGGTCTGACGCTTCATTTTGATGTACGTATGAGTACGGATGAGTACTCGTTACGTGACGCTAGCTTTCATACCCTTCAGACAGAAACGCATCTGCAGAAATAATTACTGCCATATTGCAAAAATAAAGTTGCAGTAACAACTGCATATACAACACAGTCAGAGACCATAGTCTACAGACAGCGACCGTAGTTTTAGATCACGTTTCTTTGACTGGAATTTTGTAAATGACATACCACTTTATTGACCAAGAACCCACGAAGGCCAGACCTCCGTTATTTTATAAAAGCTGAAAGTTTTTCTTTGAATGGTGCATTTTTGTAGGTGGTAGAACTATTAGGTTCGCCCGGGGAAGTACCACCGCTGCACCCACTTCTGCTTTGAACCAATTCTGTTGTGTTTCAGTGGATAGATGCAGTTGTCGGCCACACTTACATGAAGACGACCACCAGCCTCCGGAGTAGCAGCGCAACTGCGTACGACCTCAGACAAGACTTACCTATGCTTGCTTGAGGTTGTATGTAGATGTCCATGGGCTGCAGCGACCACTTAACACCACGTGGTCGGCATGCTCGTCTGCTACTCCATTCAAATAAAAAAAGTCTCCTAACAGGTAAGAACGACCAGCGACTATAGATTTTGGGCTGTGGTTATTTGGACAAGTATCAGGTAATAAAGATGTATAATATAGTAGCAAAATTTTGGTAAATTACAAAGCTAAATTTTTTTGTATTTTCTTCGTGAGAACTTTCGAAACCTCGTCATCCATTGCCGGACACTTATGACAGTGACAATTGATAAAATTATTGTTCATACAATTATTATTTATCTAAAACCTTAGACTAAGAATAATGTACTTACGATGATCTAAAACTGTTGTGGCCTCTGTAGAATATAATACTTTTTCGTTTATTTTGATATTTTTAGTTTTCCTTTAATTGTCAATTTTATTTAAAATATCTTTGTTTTTTCAATGTCAATTTTTGTATCAATAATGTGTGCATAAGAATATAGATAATTTCTTTAAAAAAGTCTATTACTATTATTGAAGCCACCACATGTTCCACTAAAGAACTAAATTGGTGGCCCATGAGGGGAACGAACGGAAACTAATCCAATATAAACGAAAAAGTATTATATTCTACAGAGGCCACAACAAAAACACTCAAAACGATGGTAAACATTTCAGGGCTTAGCTCTGAAGGTATTGTCGTCCAAATAGCATAGTTTCATTCTATGTCTTCGATCTTAAGATACTGAACTTGAACCCCATTTTTTCTTGTAATGAGGTTAAGTTTTATGATGCTCATAAGTTCAAAAATAAAATTTTAAAATCAGAAGTATGTTTTTATATAATAAGTTAACATAACATTTTTTTTTAATTATCACAAAATTACTCTAACAGCAACCATTAATACGAAAATCTTCTAATTTATGGGAGGTCACAGCACCCCGTGAGTGCTCGTGAGGTAAAAAAAACGCGCGAGTGACAAGAGTTAAAATAATAAGGTAAACAATAAACTTAGAGAACAAGCCTAAAGAGAAAACACTAAGTTTAGAGATCGAATCGAATTAAATTTTTTTTTCAGACAGCGAGTGCGTAAGCTTGAGTAGTTTAAGTAATTGTTTTTGTTTAAAATAGTTTGTGTGAGTTGCAGTGATAACTTTACGTAATGCAGCGTACACATCTATATCATAAAACGTTTATTTCATAAAAAAAACGGCAAATTGTTTGTAAAGTAGGTTTACGATCGAGATGTTTACGTGATAACGTCCGCACGAGAAAATCTCCATTCGTTTGTATGCCGCTAGAGTGAGAGAGACGGAAGATCGGTCCACTCACTCGAACGCTATGCCAGCCTCCGCTCGTGAGGATTCCGCGTGACAAGTTTCACGGAATGACTGGCAGCGCTCGAGATGAGACGGGAGATCGGTCCGTCTCTCTCTCGTTATACCTGCGATCGCGCTCGTGAGGTTTTGGTGTGACACAAGTTTCTGAACATGTCACCCGACTAAAACGATTTTAAAGACGTTATCACGTCAAAAATATTTCCACAATATGAACTAATGTACACGTATTAAATTGACTATGTACCTCTATAATAGAACTAAGTTTGCGGAGGTATTAATAACGCAATCTTAAACTTTCGTTAATTAAAATTAATATTAATTCTGTGTTTATTAGGCTCAGCATGCACGGTAAAGTTTTAATAATTATGTTCATGTTTGGAATATTCCAAATTTAATTGTTGCCAAAGTCGTCAGATCAGTTACACTAAACTTTAGATGCCTGGAAAAGATAAAGATAAGGGCTTCATGTTTATAAAATTCATAAGTTAAAACTAGGATTTCTGCTTGCTTGGATGCCATTCCCACGTATAATTTTTTTAAGAGGCTTTTATTAGCTTGATTTTATTTGATTTGTGGCCGAGAGTGGCATAGAGAGGTCGGTTGTGTAACACGTGTGCGTTGGCCGGTGTTGCGGTCAAATTTAAATCAAATTACCTAATTATTAGTATGCTTATATATAAATATAACTCTTAACACTTTTATCACCACAATTCATCAAATTCGATATTTTTTCTTGTGAATTTCGGGATTAAGAATAGAGCTACGGTATCCCCAGTCTGATGAAAAAGTTGACTATAAAGGGTCTTTCGGGGTTGCGAGCGGTGAGAGTGGAGTCGATCCGCCAGCGGACCCGGGAACGACGGCGGTGTGTGCGTGGCTGCATGCCGCCGTAAGCATCTGAAGGTGCAGGAGAGCATATTTGCTCTCTCGATGATGGGCACGTACTGGGCGCCACGCACGGAGGATACCAGTGCGTTCCACTGGAGATCTCTCCCCAAGCGCAGAGGCAGGCCGCCGAGAGGGTTTTAGTGCGGTACAAATCTCACATAACCCAGTAGCCCCTCATCCAAGTGCCGGGTACCTTTTCAAGGTTCCCCCCAAAACAAAAAAGTATAGCTACTATAGTACACTACCGTAGTACCCGTAGGTATATAAACGATGAAACGGTATTTAATAAAGAAGTCTAAAAAACATAAACTGCGACGTTAAAGGATTACAATTTAAAATTAACTCGTAAACAGGCGGCTACTGAATTTTATCACTTTATTATTTGGTCAGGTGTTTAGGATATTATCTGAGTAGGTCGTTCCCATGAACGTTCATATTTGTTTTAGAGAAACTTCAAAAACAACAAAAACATTGACTAACAAAATTTGAACCAGGTTCTAATAAAATCATTGTTTGATATCGGTGTGTTTAAATGTTTCAGAATTTTTCAGTACGCACATAATAATATTAGTGTTTGTGATCGACAGTGAAACTTGTTTGGATGACGGTGAAAGCACTTTTTTCGATTCCAATAAAACCAATACAAGTTTTCCAGAATCTTCTTAGAAATATCAGATTATACAGGACTTGTGCCACTCTAAGACTGTTTCGGCATCTTATAGGGCTTATAAAGACCCATGATACCTTTGTCTGGGTGCCATGGGTACACAAAAAGACATGGACAAAGAAAATACCTCTAAATACATCACTTAGATACCTCCCCTGCATGGGGCTCGAGGAGCTCTTGCTGAAGATACTGGGTAAAAACCAATGGACGTCAAAGTTCATTGTTTATTTGAATAATGTTTGTTATAATATAGTGTGGCTTGGTTGCCACACTATATTTATCAATTTTCACACTATTCGTTGTTTTGTCCTTTTTTGTCCCCATAATCAGGGAGACCCGGAGCTTACTCCACCACGCTGCTTCAATGCAGATTGGTAACCATTACGCCACACGGGTCGTCAAAACATAATAAATAAATAAAAAATTAAAAAATACTTCTTTTCTCCAAATAGTGATAGCCAAGGATAAAAATAACTGGCAAAAACCTCCTACAAATATCTACTACTCCAATGGTTTCTGGGAATAGTTTCAAACTTTAAGCTCGTCCGAATATGCACGAATCTTTTCCTATGATTTTATTAGGGAAATTCTGGAGCTTACTTCAGTGCAATGTTTTTATCGGATATAGATCAAGTTTTTTTCAACATTTTTTTGTCCCATAGCTGGTCTCCTCTTAGAAGAGAGAGGTATGCATGCTATATTCCTTCATGCTCGCCGTGTGAGGATTAGACAGTCCACCATGCAGTCTAAACTGAGATATTCATATCTTAGGACTGCAAACTATTGCTATTATTAATTTCTTGGCTATATCCACAAGCACGCGTCTTGTTTGACAAATTGCCGTATTACTTACATTATGATAAATGGCACTTTAATAAGCAAATTGCTTGATGACTGATGACCTGAGTATATGTCGAATGTCGGACTAAGACTAATGTATGATCTTGATCCTTACATCACAATCTGTTTACATATCTTGTATCGTTATTTGTTTGACTGTTTGGTTTTCAAGTACCACAGGTGGGCGCGAATCTCAGGCTGGGAATACGTGGTCATTTCTCAACCATGCTACTCCATTGCAGATCGGGAGATGCGAATTAGAAGCCGACAACTTGTTGTTTCTACCCGGCAACACAATTTAATATAATTCTGAAAAAGTAAGTACAACAACAGCTCAGTGGTTAAGAGAACGATCTTCGACACGGATCTCTGATTCATACCCCGCCAGCCTTCTGATAATTAAATGTGTTAAGTATAATCGCTATACTACGGAAGGCAACAATTAATACTTCATTACGATGTTTTTAAGCACTAAGCATTCTTCAGAGTTTCTCGAAGGTATGCCATGATGTAGTAATACAGCCAAAATCCCTCTCATTTCGAAAAGCAAATCTGTACTCAGCTGTGGATGTCCCACAAAGGTTAGAAAAACAAGGGTGCAGTTAAAATTTATAATTTTTCATTTCAAAATAACTGTAATGTATGTGGCCTCTTGATTTTAATCATACACGCACAGCTCTAGGGAAAATGGGGAATTAATTTACTCTACAATACGAGTTTGCCTGACCATTTAACGTTTATTTCATAAAGTATCATATTTCGACAAAAAATATAATGAAATAAAAAAAAACCTTCTCGTTTTTTGTAATTACAGATCATTCTCAAACTCGGCATTATGACACGGATATTTGGTACAGATACACAGAATGTACCTTTGAAACACGAATGGATTTTAACTAAACAAAACAAAATAAATAAACTACCTAGCACTCAAAGTAAATAAAATTATCGGAACTAATAATTATAACTAATAATCGTAATGACATCAGTTATGTAAAGTAAAATAAGAGTTTTCAGAATCGATCTCCCTAGCACAGCGCCGTAAAGTCAATGGAAAAGTTAATACTATTATGAATAATTCTAATTGTTAGGTTTTTATTACATACAATAATTAGTAACAAACTGTTAGAAACAAACTAAACAAAATCTTCAAAACCGCGACATAATAACTTTATCATTAGAACTAGTATTCAGGGTATACCTAATACAACTCAGTATCAGATGTAGACAAGCACAATAACTATCTGGATACAGCAGTCCCTCGACTCGGAGTGTTTGATTAGTCTTCCACGACGAGCGAAATAAAAGGGCCGTCGACGTTGCATTCAAATGAGACCAGAGGGTGCTATAGACGAGAGAGGGCATTGTAGACTTCACACTTTTTGCGTTGAAGTTTAGCGATTTTGCGATTGCATCTTTATTGCATCAGGACCTGACTCACTTGTTTCAAGCGCGACTTTGAAATTCCGCTATTTAACAAAAATGCGCTTATGCTGCATTTGGATGAGATTACTTGTGTCGCAGTTTTAAAAATCTGAAAATTTTGGTGTAATACTGATCATGAAAAACTAGACGATAAACAGCACCATAGACATGCTACTGTTTGCGTTGGTGGTCATCGATGTAGCGAGTGTATCGTATCGTAATTAAAGTAGCAGACAGGCCCAAGTGGTGGTAAGTCCTCACACCAAAAGCACACATTCTCAAGTAAATCTATCTCTTTACTAAGGTCGTATGCCATTGCTTCTAGTCCAAAGTCATATGGTAGTCTAATAGTGTAAAAATACATTTTGTTCCTCGCAGTCAGTAGTGGTAAGCATTATCGTTGAAATTAGCTACTTCCAGAATTAGAATGACTTATTCATTTATTTTCTTTTAAAAGCGTTAATTTAACCTGTAGATACTATAGCTGTGGATACATTGTCCTGGACTGAAATTAAATTACATTATGCTTTGGATACGATTATTTTAAGCGATCAAGTGCGCCGTATTTTTACTCGTAGCACGTCTGCGGAAGCCCGAACTTAATTTCTCAACGACCTCACTTTCTCCGTACTGTTTACCCACTAGATTCTTTGAAGACTAGTGTTTAGCGCCTTAAGCTGTTTGTAGACCACTCTTTTCTTAGAAGTGAAAAACGTTTATGGTGATGTAACCTAATTTCGTGACGTGAATTCATTTTGTACCTCGAAACCAAGTACCGTCCGAATTTTGTAACTCTTGCTCTCTACAAGTTTTTTTTTGTTTAGAATTCGATTAGTGGCTCAAAGAATGGCAGGAATTTGTGATTCTTGTTTCTCAACATAAACATGTCAGATGAGTGTCTTTTTAATTTTTACCGTGGTAATGGGGTAGCGGAGGGTTTCCACGCCTTTATCTTACTTTACAAAGGTCGGCTTTGTAAAAGGTCTTAAAAATTTTAGAGTGTTGACACACTTTGTTCTTTTCTCTGCTAATTTTAATTATGGAGCACAAAAATGAAGGGCATACTTAGAGCTAGAGCCCTTAGACCTCTTTTAACTGGCCCTGTCCAAAATCCGTTCTTAGCTGACGACTACTGGTTAGTAGATTTCTCTGCCAATTTCATCTTTATAGGTTTAGTGGTTTTTGAGATTTCGTGATGAGTGAATCACCTATCGCTTTTATATATTAAAACTAGCTGTGCACTGCGGTTTTATCCACTTTAGAAATTATCATTAGCTCTGCAGATTTCATAAGTCCCAATTGAAACCCATACTGTTTCTTATTATTTTTGCCTAAACAGATCATTTTTATTTGTAATCAGAACCCAATTTACCAATTTTCATTCGGCCAAGTGAAAGCTAGCTATTGTATACCCCATATTTTAAAACAGGGCTGAAGTTTTTCTCCGTCTGCTCTTTTCTTCAGCTCAGCATTGCCTAAGCGCACCCAGAGCAGACAATACAAAAAATAACGTTCACTAAGAGTTTGTAAAGGAACCGTACAGTGAATAAAGAATATTTCATTTCATTTCATTTCAAGGCCATAAATGAGAAAATTTCCATTTTACCCCTTTAGAGGGGAATTTTGTCCATTTCACCTACATACCTAGATGATTTTTAATTGTAATCTAAAACTTACGAGTATATGGCTGCAACCCTTTTTGTGTCCGACTGCTGGGCATGGCCAATAATGGATTGGGGAGACCTGGAGCTTACTCCCACGCTAGTCCAATTCGAGTTGGTGGAAATAGGTTTTGTTACGGGCAGACAGAAAACTTATATAGGTACCTATTTTTAAACGTATTTTTAAACAAGTTTAGCAATGACAAAATTCTTTATAAATTTCACCCTTCTGTTTCCCCTTAGGAATTGAATTTCCAAAAATTCTTTATTACTGCTCAATTACATTTTGAAGGGAACCCCTGTACAAAATTTCAAGTTATTAGATACAGTAGTTTGGGCTGTGCGTTAATATCTAAGTCAGTTATGTTTGCCTTTTATATATACGAATTAATTATTTCTTTATTTCTTTTGAGATATGAACGACTTTTACCTTTCGCTTATACACTTAGATTGAAAAATAGAAAGTTCGTGAATTACATGAACTATTCGCCGCACCTTCCACCTATAACTCCTCGATAACATTGTCGTCAAGCGAAGTAGGTTCAACTAGTCCTGTATTAATGAAGTGGCTCTCCAAGTATTTGCGCCGAAAGTTTCCTTTGTTGTTGTTATTGAATTAATAAGCTTTTAACTCTAAACTTATTCTATTACGGCGGTTGTTTCTTAATATAATTACATTTGTCGGGAAATCTGTGATTCAAGTTAGTATTTTGGCTCTTCGATGAAAATATTTCAATAATATATTTATTCAAGTTAGGTCCTCTTATATTATTCCAAAGCAGTCGTAAGACTGGTAGATTTGGAACATTAAAAGTATTTTGAGCAGATGCGTAAAAGTATAGTTAGTTAAATGAAACAATCAAAAATAAAGTAAAAGAAATAATTGGCCACATTCCGTCTTTTATTTCTCTTACGCATGTTCTTTTATCAACATGTCTTCTTTCTATTACTTTGAGAGCTTTAATTTATCCTGTGTATGTGTGGACTTGTTTAAGAGCTGCCGATAAAAACTTAAAATAATGAGACTTACTGTTTTATTTATTGATTCTACTCCAATCGCGTCTATAAATTGGACGGATTTTCGGATCTTCCTTAGTTGATCAGACATCATTGTTGAAGGGCGGTCTATGTTTTAGAAACCGGGGCAAGGCCACATTACTCGTTGTCTATTTAAATCGAGAACGTTTTTATCTCATTGGTTAACGCTTTTAAGAAATTATAAATGAAAGTGATCATTATCATTGTAATAAAAAATCAAAATCAACTTAAAATTTATAATCAAAAGGAAGGAGAATAATTAGGCTCAGAATTATAAAACATTTTAAAGACTGTGCCTATTCACATCCCCACTTTTTTAAGAAGTACCCGGATTACTGAGATTTGCTTGGATATTTTAAATATTTATAAATTGATTTTCTTGGTTTAATTTCAAACATGGTGTTTACCCATTGGCTTAGTGTTCCTTAATGAAGCCATCTGAAATAGCTCCCAATTTAAGAAAATATCACAAAAAACGCAATATGCTTGATTTAAGTTTTAACCCGAGTCTCTACCTCCGCAGTTAGCATACGTAACCAATAGGCCAAGGTAGCTTTAATTCGATTGATGAAATCGACATTAGCATTTGTTTAAACAGCGGATGACGTTTGAAGGTGTTCTACGCCAAAATATTATCAATACTCTCCCATAGATATTAGGAATTCATGTTTTCCAGTTTATATTTAAGTTGATTATCGCTGAAAATACAGATAAAACGGCAATTTCTAAAAATGAAACCTATCATCCCCGAAACCCCTGGGTACCAAGTTTCCTGAAAATCGTTGGAGCCGTTTCCGAGACTCAAATTATATATTTAGGTATATACAAGAATTGCTCGTTTAAATAATACTTTAAATTAAGTTAATCTAATAAGATTAATAGATGAAACATGAAAATATTTTCACAATAATATAATAATAATTATCAGATCTCATATTTTACACGTTCAGCGGGTCTCATCGTTTTGTCAAGCAACTTATGCCCCAAGTTTTCAATAAATCGATGGAACCTAACTCAGAATCCTCAGATATTAGTCAGTTAATATTATTGCTACACTTTTCATATATCATATGAGTGACGTTGACTGCGCTAAGATTTATTAGACCAATAGTTTATCCGGTGATGGAAAAATCAACCCTAAACGTACCTACAATTTCAGTTACCCATATTTTATTTGGGACATTCTAAATTTTAAAAAAATCCTTCACTCATTCATTGTCTTTTAGTCCTATAAGAGCAGCGCCGAGCGCAGGTAAACACCGCGGAGTATCCCAGTATCTCCGACTCGAAGATACTGGGATCCTCGGTGCTCACCTTTTACATTGAGTTTGTAATGTGCGTCTTAATGATGAATGATGGAAAATATATTATTGTGATATTTAATTATCACTAGTAATTACGATGTTTTTCATCACCGTTCATGCCTGAGAGATACTAAGAGTTTCTCTAAGGCATAATGTCCTCCAAGCCGCACTTGGCTAACATGGTGGTCTATGGCCTAAATCCCTCTTACTTTTGAAAGGAAATATATGCCTAGAATGGGACATAATAAGGTTAGAAAAAAGTCCTATAAGAAAGAAATAAAAATACGTACTAAGTCTGGATAGCTTGAAAGCGTCTGCCGTGTTGATAATGTCCACGTACATTTGGAAGTCTAGTTTTGGTGCCTCGAACTGCGATAGCTGGGCTATGGCAACTTTAAACGCCTCTTGGATCTCTTCACTGTCTTTTGCGAAAACGATACCTGTAAAAAAGAAATATCCTTTAATATTTTTATCACGGAGAGCGATTGAGGAACATTTTGTATCATTAAGACTTTACGTTTGATGATTTTTTTTGATATCGTTAGAGTGAAAAAATTGCGGACAAGTTCGATGGATCGAGGATTCCATAAAGAACTTTATTTTTTATGGTTGAAATTTTCTGAAAACTATACATTATACTATACTATACATTATACTCTACTACTCCGAATTTAAAGAACTTGAACTATAACACGTTGGCACTTGCCAAATTTCAGTTTTATGCCAACTGGGAGTATAATTAAACTGAGAGGGTCTTATGCATTTTTTTGTAGCCGTAGATCGTTTTTGTAGATCCGGCGATATAGGATCTTTTCTTAATGTAATTTTGAAGTATAATTTTTTCATAGAAAATATTATAATATTATATAAATATAGTGGTAGAACTATTATGGTTCGCCCGGGGAAGTTGCCGGTTACCGCTGCACCCACTTGTGCCGTGAACCAATTCTATTGTGTTTCGGTGGAAAGGTGCAGTTGTCGGCCACACTTACATGAGGCGACCACCAGCCTCCAGAGTAGCGACTGCATACGACCTCAGACAAGACTTACCTATGCTTGCTTGAGGTTGTATGTAGATGTTCATGTGCTGCAGCGACAACTTACGTGGTTACGTGGCCTGCATGCTCGTCTGCTACCCCATTTAAAAAACACGGAACTTTAGACCTAAGTGTATGGCTTTGAACTAGATGTATCCACACCTTTCTAACAGACTAATGGACAATTATTATTGGACCTATTCACGCAAACCGGAAGCAATCCACACCATGCAGAAATTGAGTTAAATACACAGAAAAGAAATTGCACCTTCTTTCGACCCTGTAAAGATCAAAATGATCTGACAATTTTGACAGAACAATACATTTTCATGACATGTTTACCAATCTACAAAACATCAGTTGTTAATTACATTAAACAGCTTTTTCTCAAAACTATCATCATCATCATCATGTGTGTATTGGTTCCGGTTTGCGTAAATAGGTCCAATTAATCCTATAGGCTTCAGTCTTTCCTTTCGAAGCACGGAACTCTAAACGGTATCCTTGTTACTCTAGTCAAGGTATATGCTCCGTAAATTTACGCGAACACAATCGTGGTATAAAGGATCATTACCATGAACGAATGAATATTCTCGGGAGATTTCAGAGGTTTTTATTATTTATGAGCGGTACAATGTTTCACTTCTTAAGAAAAATAATTTTCAAATAGAGTCTATATTTTCAGTGAGACTTGGTGAAACCTAAATTTAATCGTATGTCATCGTCTTTTACCGAATTCCAAAAGGAGGAGGTACTGTATTTGGTTGTATGTATTTTTTTATATATATGTTCACCGATTAGTCCGTCGTTAGAAGACTGATTTTCAAAATTATTTTTTGTTCGTATGCTGATACTCTCGAGGTGGTCCATTTGATGATGGAATCGAGAAGAACTCTCAAATTTTAGAGGCACTCACATAATTTTTCTAATAGTTTGTGAAGCTTAAGAGATTTTTGTGCATAGTAATCATCATTTCATATTGCTGAGCTGATGAAGGAAGGTACTGCGACGGTTTGGGGTTGAGAGCAAATTCTTTCAATAAATGGTTTTTTGTTCGCAATCTTACATTTCCGAAGTGGTCCAACTGTCACTAAGTAAAAGTCTGATGATGGAATTCCAGAGAAATCCATTCAAATTTTTAAGCACAACAATTGATTTTCAAATAATAATATCATCATATTATAATAAATAAATAAATAATGTTGCTGAGCTGATGATGGAAGGTACTATGACGGTTAGGAGTTGAGAGCAGATTCTTTCAATATATCTTTTTTTGTTCAAAAACTTATACTCGGAAGGCGGTCCAAATGTCACCATGTCAAAATTTGATGATAGGATGCTAAGTAAATCGAGGGAAACACTGAAACTTTATAGGCACACACATTATTTAGTCATATTTTTAAACATAATACAAATATTCATGCCCGGTAATTATCACCTCATATTGCGAAGCTGACGATTGAGGGAACAACTCCTAAACGGTTAGGAGCTGAGAATGAATTTCAATGATTTATACGTTCAGATGGATCGATTGTAATATTCTTTCAGACTATTAGATTGCTATTATATTAACATGATTGTAAAAGGTATCTCATTAACGTTTAGAAGTAAGGTGGAAAAATATCCAATTATACTTAGGTATACAAATATACAGAATTGGCTGCAACCCTTTTTACGTCCCGCTGTTGGGCACGGGCCTCTCCCCAATATTGGAGAGGCCTGGAGCTTACTCCACCACGCTGCTCCAATGCGGGTTGGTAGAAATGCGGGTTAGCGGCCAATCCGCTGTCGGATGTTTTTAAACCGCCCACAAGGTTTACCGACTGTTATCAATAGACAACAACCGGGACTGACAGCTTAACGTTCCCTCCGAAGTACGGAAACACGCATGAAATTTTTTACCACTAGTGGTCACCCATCTCACACCCGACCGCGCCTGTTTGGCTTAGCTGCATAGACCGCTTGCGTTCTAAGCTAGCCGCCGAGCCATGCGCGCTTCACTTTACGTGAATGTACGATATCTATAATTTTATCTTCAAATTAGACCAGAAGGTCAATCGTTTATCGTATATTTTATTTTATCATTATAACTCACCATTTACCTTTCCGATATAGCTATTGACTTATAACTATATCTGAACTCACTGAAAGTAAAAGAAACACGAGAGCCTTACATAATTCACTTCTTCCCCGTGGAATAAATTCTTATGGCGAAAATGATTATGATTTATGGCATTTTAATTAGAGACAGACCACGAAGATGGAGATCCAATATTGGTTCTGGGCTGAATGCTAATGAGCAAATAAAACCCTTAGCGGTCAATAGCTTCAGCGTAACTCACTGAGAGCGATATGCGATTGAATGCTTTATATTTAATTGCTATAGAAAAAATAGGCTGAGGATATTAGTAACGGTAAGCAACAAATGAGTCAGCCAGGCCGGATGCATTAATTTCTCCAACTTGTAAAATAAGTTATTGTCTTTAAAGTCACTGTTTCTGTTAAAGTTCTTTTCAATACCAAGGGTTGACTTGCAAGGCATTTTTATCTTGTTTAACTTAATAATTAGTAAAAATGGATATATATTAGCTAATCCCTTTGATAGATAAAAAAATGTTATCAATTAATAGTCAAAGCTTAAATTACAACTTTTTAAAAGATTTCAAAATATATCGATATTTGAAAGTTGTTTTCAAATGAAATGATATAAAAAGGCTATCTAAGTAACTTTAGTGTATTCTGAATTGGTTAAAGATTAGCTTCAAAATCAATATTAATTATATTAACGTAAATATTATTACCTCCACCAACCCGCATTGGAGCAGCGTGGCGGAGTAAGCTCCAGGCCTCCCCAATGATGGGGAGAGACCCGTGCCCAGCAGTGGGACGCAATAAGGGTTGCGGCCAAATATTATTATAGACTTATGAACTTTAAACTAACTTTTAAAAAGAAATGTATAAAAAATATATTTTAACTCACAAAATTTAAAAAATCGAAAAGAGAAACAAATGTTTATCAAATTTACTTCATACCTCGTTTCTTGTTGATAGTCAAGTCAGACCCTTACAGATATGGCTAGTGTGCACGAGGCATTCGGAATTTATCATTTTGCGAGCATACGGACGCTATACGAATTTATAGCTGTATCCTGGATTTTACAAAAATGTTGATTTATGGTTCAGTTACACAATATTCTTTAACTGGTCGATGATTGTGCATTGTTGTCAGTGAGAATATGGTTTTCAACCATTTAAGACAAGTTTGCGCGTTTACCGCTAAAAATACACTTGTTGTAGTGCCCAAGTTCCAGGGCACCGCGCTCACCGTCGGTGAAAGTGTCCGGTATTTTGGGAGTTGACATTACGAACTTGTCGTATCGGAGTCATTTGGAGAACAAGACCAAATTAAGATCCAAATGACTTGGTCAACAGGTCGAGACAGTAATTCACTGCTAGGCAACTCTTGACGCTGTATAAGGCCCAGGTCAGACCCCACATGGAGTACTGCACCCATCTCTGGGCAGGAGCTCCAAAATAGAAGCTACACCCATTTGACTCCGTTGAAAAGTCCGCATTCCGAATCGTCAACGCCCAGGATTCACAGTTCACTGTGCTCGCTCCTTTTAACCACGGATGTGTAAGTTATGGGACAACCTTCCAGCCGAGGCATTACTAGTAGACTGTATCATGGGGTTCTACAAGAAAGCTGTAAAAAAGCTCTCCTCCAAAGCCAGCAACAACGCGGCCTGCCTTTTGTTCTTTTTTTATTCATAAGAAAAGCTATTTTTATGTCCCACTGCTGGGAATATTCCTTTAGGAATCGGAAAGAAATGCAGAGCAGTCTGAACTGGCAGAATACTTAAGACTTTTCTTTGTTGGAGCTACGAGTATGTAATACCAAGGAGGTTTTGGCAGTCAAGCAGGCAAGATATATCGCAATTCTAAGCAGCTAAATGGAACAGACGCCGTCGGAGGTGAGATGGGTAAATTTGTCATTTTCTCACGATTTCTATCCTTTTTTCCCATCCAAATTTCGTTAAGGAATAAGTAGCAACCTGTACATGTATTCTTCTTTTAATGTGATTTGTTATGTGTATGTGTACGAAATTAAATAAATAAAATAAAGGTTAAAAGACTGCTATCTAAAACAACCGATGCAACCGATGGCTTAATGTGCTTACGAAGACTTGCTTACGTAAGAGCGCATGAACTTTGCCACTAGTGGTCACCCATCTCACACCTGACCGCGCTCGTATCGTTTAACTCCGTAGATCGCTTGTGTTTAACAACGGGATCGCTTGTATTTATAACCAGTCACTAGGATATACTGGTTCCTTGTATTTTATCGCTACTGAATAACTAAGATATAATAGCAACTGAATAGCTAAGATGTTCCTTAGCAATAAACGCACCCATAACTTATATCCAGTCCATTTAGTCGAAGTGACAGCATTTGTTTCGACTTTTATTTGAAACTGTAAATGGCGACGAAAGAAATTCGTGGGTTTACGTTTTATTGTAACGTGAATGGCGGAGGGCGGGATCCTTTCTTATTTTTCACTTTTTTGCGTTCCCACGACAGATGCCCTTAATGCTTCGGGGCACTTCGTTGTAATTCGAAATTTTT
Organism: Pyrgus malvae; assembly: GCA_911387765.1. Classification (NCBI taxonomy): domain Eukaryota; kingdom Metazoa; phylum Arthropoda; class Insecta; order Lepidoptera; family Hesperiidae; genus Pyrgus; species Pyrgus malvae. The sequence goes on from OU426947.1 coordinate 8,854,689, forward strand.
CGAATGTTTGTCACTGCTCTGCTTGTTTTATGACCCTCTTTTCGGGACCTTTTTTCTGAATTGCTAATTTTTTATAATATGTACGAGTAACAACACAAGTTAGGTACGGTACGTTGGAATTGTTGTTTTCATATGTAGGTACGTTTTGTTTGCGAAATTTAAGAGAATTAAAAGTATAATGCAAATAATAAAATTCAATACTCATTGCAATAAGTTTTATCTCTTTTTAGTTATCTCACCAATGTCAGTTTATCAAGTTATACACTCCTACAACATTGGTAACATGTTATTTGTGAGATAAAGAGTTATACCTGTTTTTGAATAAGTACGGTTAATTTTCTATGGAAATATCAATAACAATACTATAAGTATATAAGTATATATCAAAAAAGTGGATTTTCTTATCCAATAAAATTGTAGAGTTACAACCCTTGTGTGGTTTATTGCGCCAAGACTCCAAAGCTTGGATAGCATAAAAAGAGAGGGAGATTCCAGATCGTTGATCTACCTCCACGGCACACACGGTGTCACAACAACTAATCTTTGTGGAATTTTAAAAGGTTGCATTTTCTAAATCTTTTTTTATGGTTAACTTTCAAATGTTCCCAGCACCTGGAGAGAGATACCGGATTATTTGGGATTCATACAGTAAAAGTCCTTCAATCTAGGATCTTTAGCGAACGAAACACAAACGTATCATCTATACGCGGTGCTAAAAAATGGGCCAATCTTGGTAGAGCATCTTAGTGAGCATTAAACGCGTTTCATTCTAGATCATTAAACGAAAAGTTTTCGATTCAATTTGTCACTATTTTATAAAGCTCTTTGTCGATTTTGCTCATAATGTAAATTATGTGAAACGTTATGTGGCATTTGATAATGGTCATTGTGGTGGAGGATATTCATTTAACTGACATAGTTAGTATCGACGTTAAATAAAAAGTGTAAATAATGTATCGGTTAATGTGGTGCAGTAATTTGTGACGTGGTTTTCAACAATATAATAGCTTTATGGCATCACTATTAAATTCAATAAATATAATGAAGGCTGTTAATTGGCATTGTATTATTTTTCGAATAATTTTAATGTTGTATGTCTCAGGACGTGCGAATGATATGTCTTTATAAAATCTTATGTGACTCTCAGGCCTAAGCCTATATAAAAACATCACAATGAAAATTAAATATAAGAAATTACACGTCACAGTCAATATACTGTCGTTTTGGATTTGTAATTTTTTACAGTGTCTTGTATTTTTTTTTGTTAAGTCCTTTCATTTGATGCCCATATCAAGTAGGTAGGTAATACAAAATAATGTAATTCACCACGTTATTGTGGCGGCCATTTTTTACTAGTAATGAGTAGGTATATAAAATAGATTTTGTCACTGAAACTAAACGTGTATATGTCGCAGGCATCTGGTTAAATCAGCTGCTCAATTAAAAGTCCGTAAAAGAAAAAAAAACCGTCCGAAGATTTTTACTTAGCCGACGAACGTTACTTTGCCGTTTTGTTAAATGGAATATAGGCGATTTTGTAATGTTTGGCTTGGATACGCAAATTAAATGATTTATTGACACGAAAGAAGACAGCTAATTATTTGAGGTTAGATTTATTTTATAAAGCAAATAATTTTTTATGGAAACCTAATTTGAACAGAAATTACTTTAAAACTTTCAACTACTTCAAAACTTGTAGCTGGCAGTATAATCTTAGGTAACATGCACCTATTCTCTTATCTTATCTTCTCACTTTATTTTATCAATAATCAGTAATCACACTTTAAATTTAAGAAACACAAAAAAAATGCATGCTTTGCGAGCTATATGCTGCCATATTTGTTTTGGTGGCTAACAGCGCCACAGAGCCAAAACTTAAATGAACTAAATTTTAATCACCGGCCTAATTTTACGTCAGCCATTATAAAAAGGCTACCTAGCAATAAGCCAACTAGAACGTTGAGTGATGGTAGTTCAATTAACTAGGCATTCAATGCTATGCATGCTTAGGCATTCAATTGAATGCTGGCGTTTCATTAGGGGCCAGCCTTTTCATTGAGTGGCTGATTAAACCAGTTGGCTGCGACATATACAAAATTTCAGCTGACTCATTGAAGATATCTGCTTCAAAATTGAGTTGTAAGATTCCACCCGAACTAACATGCATTGCCAGTTAATAAAAAGCTTGTTATTTTCTAAACAAAAGATGCCATGTAAAAATTAAAATATCGCTAGCTATTTCACAATCCTTTTCATTGTTATAACATTGCCATACTGCTTACAAATACATAATTGTGTAGAGATTGCGATATAAACTTGTAGTGAATGTGCCACTTACGAATACAAGTAATAAATCTTCTAAATCGACTGGAACAACTCTCTTTGTACGAGACCAAATGTCTGAATATCTCTTAGGAAATCTTTCCGATTGTCGTGCAAGCTCTTTACTACATTATTGTGACATTTACTCTAAATAAATTTTAAGGAATATATAAAATGAATAAATAAATAACTATAGCTGAAGGTACCGGGTGAACTTGCGTGGATCGGTCGGGGAAGTACCGCTACTTCATCTCAGCAATAAATTTGAAGCAATTCTATTGTTTCATTCCTAGATGATTGCCGACTGATATGACGTGACCAAAAGCCTACAAGTTGCAACTCACAGCAAATGACGTCAGACAAAACCTGCCTACGATTTCAGTCCAGAATTGTTGCGTCCCACTGCTGGGCATGGGTTCCTTCCCCTTATTGGGGAGGCTTGGAGCTTACTACACCACGCTGCTCCAATGCGGATTGGTGGAGATTCGGGTTAGTGACCGACCTGCTGTTGGATGTTTCCAATCCGCACATAAGGCCTCCGACAAGGTATAACGACTGTTATCTATAGACAACAACCGGGATCAACGGCTTAATGTACCCGTACCTAGCCGCCAGCTCTAAGGTCACCAAAGGGCAATACAAGTTTGTGCGACATTTTTGCCATGACTTTTTTCATGTCAGAAAACCATTGTCCAAACGTCTCTACTGCAAGCGCCGTAAATTATGTAATTGTTAGATAAATTACTATATTTACGACGCTTGACACTTTGGGTATGATAGGCCGCGGACCCAGCCTTTTCTGCTGACATCTTCATGTTTGATAGCGCCAAAGTGTCCACACAGGTCACATTCCATATCAGATGCCGGCACAGACTCCACGGTACTAAAGTAATCACATCACGCCTCTTGCCATCACTTCTAGATAAACCAGGTGGCTCTGAAGAAGCTGGTATTGAAGCGGTGGCAAGAGCCCAACGGCTAAATTATAAGGATACCGTGGCGACAAGGTCTGCCTGCGCTTCTAATACAGAATAGGCCATGTTGCCTAAACCTATCGATCACCTGCCCACAAGGGCAAATACATATGAGGCGGTCACATCTCGACACCAAGCCGGAGATGTAAAGTAAAGTTGCAGGATCCAGCACTGTGCCTATGTTTGATAATGGCAGCGCATGTAGCCAATTCACTCTGAACGGTGCACGGGCCCTATCTGTGCTGTCTGTACATCAAGAAGCAGGCAGGGAAAACAGATTTTATTTTTGGTTAGTCCCATGATTATTACTTTTTCTTAAATAATGTTAACAATATATTCTATCTTCAGATAGAAAGGAAGCACTCCAGGTATCCAAAGCCTCCATGTGCGGCACCCAAACATTATCAAATTTAGATAATGTTAAGTTTATTTTATATCTCTGTGCCTGCATCCATGAGCGATCGTCGAATTCTAAATTTAGAATTTTTGAAACACATTTTTTAAAGAATTATCTAATATTGTTGTTACCAAGTAAATTCCCAAAGAGGACATCATCTTAGCATGTAAAAGAATTTTTAAACGAATAAGCATCAATCTATAAATATCCTTAAGTTTGAAGTATGTGTGCAAAATAATTTAGATTTTTTTTTAGTTTCATTTATATATCACTACTTCATACATAATAAAAAACCACAGTAATGCGGCGTACGTCTCTCTGAATGAAGCGAGTACAAAAGAAAACAAACTATTTTTTGGCGTAGAACACGAGTTGGCGATGTAAAGACACATCAGAACATAGTCCTCGGGGATGTATTAAGGAGCAAGTTAGAACAAAGCCGGGGGAATGGGAGGTGTAACATAAACACACACGTATTCAACATCTTTGTATTTTGTAGACACTTTATGAGAAATTATTTTATCGGGACAAAGAGAAAAATATTATGGCGAATTGGATGGGGAGTACACTCAATGAGGCAAAAATAAACGAAGCTATCGAGAAAAATAACGTGATATTTACCTAATGGATGTCAACATTGAGACTGGCGATATATTATGATTTATTGATGTGATAGGTCGTATTAGAATTTTAACATATGTAATAATATTTTTAAAGAGTCTTAAACACTTTTCAAAGACTTAAATACATTATTTTTTATTTATTTGGTTTAAATTATTTTGAGCGTATTAGCTATAGATTTTTCATGTTGCTAACTTTAGGATTATATCTTCGAATTACCTTTCCCCAAATTTAAGAATCCTAGATCTAATTTTAATTCGGGCATTATTCAAAGTACATATATTATATTAAAGAAACTAACTAATTTATTTAAATTATAAAGCCAACTTTGACCGTCTGTTCTTTTAAATAAAAAATATATATAAGTGGCACTCGGGGACTGCCGCGGTAAAGCTATTGCATAGCATTTTTTATCAACTTACTTAATTATAATTATTTATTTATTTTTTATTGGTGTTCATTTGAAACTTTATTATCTGGTCGAAGTAGTCTTGCATTTTCATCGGCTTAGGAAACGTCGTTATTAGTATTTCTTTGATATTTCTCCATGATAATTGTTGAGGCTGTAACTTAGTTAAGCAAGTAGCAAAGCGGCCTTTCAGTGAGTGCGTAAGAGTGCAAGTATCAGATCAATACCTTCTATCTTCTTCTTCTCGATGATCTTTTCGGTTAACGTACACCAGTTTTCTATGTCAGATTCTGGCTCATCCGGATCAAAATTCACAAATTTTGTTGTTGTGTTCTGAACAGGTCGACAGGTGGTAATATTTTCAGCGATCTTTGTAAAAATTGCTTCCATGCCAGCGCAAAATAATGCCATCTGTTCCACCATTGGATCGCTTAATGATTGATCCTGGGGTAGATACACCACTTCTGATATCGGCGTACGACCCTCCATTTATTAAAGAAAACACCAATTGTACGTTAAATTACGTCAGAACACAAATTTATTCACCTTCTTAAAATCAAAATTCTATTACTTATTTGACATTAATCATTACAGCGAAAATGAGTAACCAACTCTTGTTTACAAAGTTGTCAAGGCGACGCCATCATATATCGTATGTGCCGAACTTAGACTTTTGTCAGGTTATTTTCGTTACGGAATTTCTTGATTCAGTCGCCGTGCTCAAAGCCCGCGATAAAAGCTATGCAATAGCTTAAAAATATCGAAGTAAATTCAATAGCGAATTGTAGGTAACTTATTTTAGTTTGTTTATATAACAATATTTCAACTGCCAATCTTAATATTTAGTAAATATGACTCAATTGCGGTATTTATTTCTCGAATCAGTGTAAATTATAGTTTATCAAATTGTACGAAGTTTGTCAACCTGCTTTGCCCAGTACAGCATAAAATCATCTTATGATATATAATTATTCCTTATTCCTAATTCAACTTATAAAAGAATCATGCTACGGAGTAAAAGCGCAATAGTATTGTTATTATTAGCACAAATAAAGTTAAATACAATTATGAATAGCAATGACTGTAGCGTCGCAACACGGTGTACAAAAACCTTTTTTTAAAACAAATTTATTGCAGACGCTTTGAGCTGAGAAAACTTGTTCCTTAATGAGATAGACGTCTTAATTCGTATTTCATTTATATAACACGAATCTGAATATTTTTACTGGGTAAAAAGGAGCGAAGAGCTCTTTTTGCAGAGTTAATAACTGAGATCGCTATGCATATTTTCTGCATACATTTCAAAGCAAAAAATAGAACAAAACCGTTAGTTAGCGTATTTAGTTTCGTGCACAACAAAAGATACTTAAACTGTTAAAACCCATTTGGAAACAAGACCTTTTGTTTGTGGGCCGGAGGATTCTTATAACAAAATTACAATATTATCTTGGAAACTTGGGAATTCATTTCCCATTATTTACTGTAAACATTACTCTGTGACCGGGCAATAACTTGGAGAGAAACAATGGGTAAACTTTTGATTGATAAGTCGGTAAATCCAACCATCGAAGTTGGGAGAAGATCGTATTACCGCTAGATGTCTACATTTATAGGTCTATAGGTATAGATGTAGACATTTTCGAATTGAATTTGTAAGTTGTAAGAGGAATTATATTTGAAAAGCGCCAATGTGATCCGATCATCTATCATACAGGATTGGAGTAGGTACAACAGATTGGAAAAAGGGTTACATATTCGCTGTGAGAATCCTATTCCTACGGAGTAGTAAGAACCGTCTAAATAGGTATAGTTTTACGATCTATGCAACTAAACCAAACGGGCGCGGTCGGGTGTGAGATGGGTGACCACTAGTGGCAAAAAAACATGCGCGTTTCCGTGCTTCGAAGGGCACGCTAAGCCGTCGGTCCCGGTTGTTGTCGATAGATAACAGTCGTTAAACCTTGTCGGAGGCCTTATGGGCGGTTTGAACACATCCAACAGCGGGTTGGCCACTAACCCGCATCTCCACCAACCCGCATTGGAGCAGCGTGGTGAAGTAAGCTCCAGGCCTCTCCAATAATTGGGAAAGACCCGTGCCCAGCAGTGGGACGCAAAAAGGGTTGCAGCCAAATAGGTATAGTTAACAAATGTGCTTATTGAAGAAAAGACTTGATATATTCTTATACATTTACATAAAGTAGTTTCGACACGTACGAGTGTCGAACTATTATGGTTCGCCCGGGGAAGTACCACCGCTGCACCCACTTCTGCCGTGAACCAACTCTATTGTGTTTCGGTGGAAAGGTGCAGTTGCCAGTCATGAAATTTGATTAGTTTATTAAATTAATATTTGTACACCCTTAAGGGGTAAATATTGAGTTGTAAATATTTTGTAAAACCGATTTTTTTTCACCCATATTTGTGTAATCTAAAATATTTTCATTTCATTTTCCGCTTACATGAGGCGACCACCAGCCTCCAAGTGCAGAAGCAGGCTACCGAAAGGGTTTTAATGCGGTAAAAAGCCCACATAACCAGGTATCCCCTCTCCCAAGGTGCCGGGTACCTTTTGAAAGTTTCCTGCCCGATACAAAAAAAATAATAAGATAAATAAAATGGTAGCTGCAAGTAGTCCTTGCCCCAATCTGTTGAGAGACGGGCTTCCTGAGACACCATCCTTGACATACATTTACATTATTCTCTAGACACAGATTAATATGACGTCATCACAAGAGCACGAAAGGAAGTAGATCATGTCGGAGAGTGTAATAACGAATCTTGAAAATGCTTATTGTTTACTCATAGAGCTCTTGCTTTCTCATTAGCTTTATTATTAGCTTTTGGCTAGCACCAGAATTCAGATAAAAGTAAATATAAAAAAAGAAAAGATAAAAAATGTATAATTTCCTTTAGTGATTGCTAAGCTACAGTGCACAACTAACATAACAATCTTATGCTAGAAAAATAAGTTAAATTCTCACGGGCTGGCCGTTCGTAACTGCCACACTGGCTACTTTTAGCATCAGCGATCGGTGATTTGCACCTATAAATAATAATCGCTTGGAATCCTTAATCTATTGACATTGGGAGATTAGTTAAACGTTGTTAGGAAATACAGGTATATTTTATATACCTGTATTTTCTAAAGAACATAAAAGCCATTTCTAGCTGTAGTGAGAACGCCTTACGATTCCTTATACTCGTAGTACAGAACGATAGTCTCACTCTTCTTGCACTAAGATTTTGCGAATCCTTGCCCGAATTTGCTGAGAGCAGAGCTTCCTGTTACACTGCTACTGACATACATCCACATTATTTACGAGACGAGGATTAATATGAAGTACCTAATCACAAGAGCGCAAAAGACAAAAATTATGTTCGAGAGAATAATAACTCATTAGTGTGATTCCTAAATTTTATAAATAAAGGAGTATTTAATAGGAAATACTATGGTAGTTATAATTAAGCTATTGGCGATGGAATCTAGGTTCAAATGTTAGATAAATGATAGCGCAACTGCAAGGAACTCTTGCCCAAATATGTTGAGAGAAGGCTTTTTAAGACGTCACCGCGGACAAAATATGTATACATACTTAGTTCAATCGGCACAGATTTGTAACACCACTTAATAAAAGCGTTTCTATCATGGCTCTAGATTATCTATATTTTACTGGATTACCACGATTGAATACCTATTAATTTCTTTATACATACTGTGGAATAAAATTAAACAATGAACACAGCGGATAATTTGCACATAACCGCCATTATAATTGAAGTCGATTTCAAGATAAATAATAAATGACAACCGCCACAATCTGTTAACTTTATTATTACCTACTGAATTTATACTGAATAAATATACTGAAATTTTACTGAAACACAGCGGAGAATTTGTATATAACCACCATAATTATCAAAGTTGATTTCAAGATAAGTAATAAACGTCAACCGCCACAATTACTTGCCCCAATCTGTTGAGTATTGTTAACCTTAGATTACCTTTATTTTACGGAAATACCACGATTGAATACCTATTAATTAAGCTATTGGCGATGGAATCTAGGTTCAAATGTTAGATAAATGATAGCGCAACTGCAAGGAACTCTTGCCCAAATATGTTGAGAGAAGGCTTTTTAAGACGTCACCGCGGACAAAATATGTATACATACTTAGTTCAATCGGCACAGATTTGTAACACCACTTAATAAAAGCGTTTCTATCATGGCTCTAGATTATCTATATTTTACTGGATTACCACGATTGAATACCTATTAATTTCTTTATACATACTGTGGAATAAAATTAAACAATGAACACAGCGGATAATTTGCACATAACCGCCATTATAATTGAAGTCGATTTCAAGATAAATAATAAATGACAACCGCCACAATCTGTTAACTTTATTATTACCTACTGAATTTATACTGAATAAATATACTGAAATTTTACTGAAACACAGCGGAGAATTTGTATATAACCACCATAATTATCAAAGTTGATTTCAAGATAAGTAATAAACGTCAACCGCCACAATTACTTGCCCCAATCTGTTGAGTATTGTTAACCTTAGATTACCTTTATTTTACGGAAATACCACGATTGAATACCTATTAATATCTTGATACATACTATTGGACACAATTAAATGATTAACACAGCGCTTCTGCGTATAATAATTCTGTATATAACCGCCATGATAACTGAAGCCGTCTTCAAAATAAATAATAAGACAACGACAAGAAGTTCATGCCCCAATCCGTTGGAAGCGGAACTTCCTGAGGTACCGCCACTCACTGACATGGATTAATACGACGTCGTCTCAAAAGCAGAGAAGGAACTAAATCTTGTCAGAGAGAATAACAACGAATCTCGAATAAGCTTAATGGTTACTAATAGTGCACTCATTAGTGTGGTTTCTGCCTTCGCTGAGTAAATAGTAATAAATATCAAAGGCAGTTTCTTTCCAATTGCGTGGTATCGAGTCTGTCTCAAAACTGTTAATTCAGGTTCAATTTGTGATGAGTTTATTAATATTGTTATTAATTTTTGTTTGCTTTTTATCTTTTAAGGAGTTAAAAGTCGTTCACGTGCATTGAAAGTTATTATTATCCTGTAATTTTTTAAATTAGTTAAAATAATTATTAATGATAACTTACGGTAAGGTTGATTAAGGGCCTCGTTTACCATAATCTTTTCTAGAAGTACTTCTAGAGGAATTACTTGCGGGTGAAAATACTATAAACATATAGTGATAGATTCACACAATTTTTTCACAATAATATAATTAAATAAGAATTAGCTGTTAAAACATTATAATTCGAGGACTCTGAATTATGACATCAGGGGAAATGTTAATATTAAAAAAGTACTATCACAGAAACTCTACCCTAGCAATTATGAGAGTTTATTTACCTATATGTACTTTTTTATTCAAAAGAGTGCTACTGGGGGTTTATATCTGCCGCCTTTTTTCTCTCAGCTCATCACTAAGCCTAAACAGACAATCATAGACAATGATCGGGTAAACATGACTTTCATTAAGTGAATATTTTGCCTTTCTTATAAAAATTTTTTTTTTCTTTCTTTATTTTTTGGAAAATCTAATGATTCCAGGCTTATCATGTAAGCATACTCACGTATGATAATAATGGTAACATCAACTTATAACATTTTCATAGGTTTATTTTCACGCCCATTTTATCAATCTTAATGCCATATTGGCAGAGCGTTACATAGTGTCACATCAGTATAATTGCCGACACTCCGGCGTCATGTTTGCGAATCGAAGACAAATAATGATGTAATTAATGCTGTAACCTAATACTATACACATGGGATTGAACAAATAGAGTCGATGTAGGGAAGAGTCCTTGGATCTGCCGATGTTGCTGTGATGCGTACATAGCCTCCTTCTATAAGTTGCAGCGCGCATGGCCCGGCGGTTCGCGTAGAACGTATGCGATCTACGCAGTTGGTCAAACGGATTAGTTAGATTAGTCGGGTTTGAGATGTGTGATCAGTATTGGCAACAATTTAAAGTGTTTTTTGCTTCGGATGTCACGTTAAATCGCCGGTCCTAGTTGTTATCGTTTGAGTCGTTAAGCCTTGTCAGAGGCTTTATGGCACCTAGGATACAGGGCGTCCTACTGTATCACATTCATAGCCCATGAATGTGAAGCATTATAATAATTACATTATTACCAGAACAATGACATATTTTTCCCAAGAAAAGTAGCTTCTTCAACCCCTTAACAACCTGAATACAAAAAAATCAGGACAATAGTAGTATCGTTGCACAAGAACAACCAAAGACATTTTCACATTTATAGTGTACTAGCCTTCCGCCAGCGGCTTCGCCCGCGTGGACTCATTTTAAGGGTTCCCTTAGGATAAAAACCACCGTATGTCCTTTTCCAAGGTCCACTCTATCTGTGTTCCAAATTTCATTAAAATTGGTTCACTAGTTAAAGCGGGAAAGCGTAGCAGACAGACAGAGTTACTTTCTAATTTATAATATTAGTATGGATAGTATGGATTTATTTTATTGTTTATTCTATTGAATTTCAATACTGTTCCTTTTTTGTTTTAATCGTACCAGCAGCGTTTAATTGGTTCTCTGTAAACACTTGGTCAGTTCTATGCTAACAACATTGTTGGTAGCACAGACCGCGAACAGCTTATACCAATTAATAAACATCGTAATTCATAATGCTTATTGTCTTGTTAGTATACCCGCAATGGAAACACTCATATCATAATAACAGATTAAGGCACGTAATGCTGAAATCTCGCATGGCCCGGCGGAAGACCGCAAGCGATCTATGCAGCTAAGCCAAACGGGCGCGGTCGGATGTGAGTATGTGACCGCTAGAGGAAAAAGAATATAAATAATATAAATGGCTGCAACCCTTTTTGCGTCCCACTGCTGGGCACGGGTCTCTTCCCATTATTGGGGAGGCCTGGAGCTTACTCCACCACGCTGCTCCAATGCGGGTTGGTGGAGATGCCGGTTAGTGGCCAACCCGCTGTCGGATTTTTCAAACCGCCCATAAGGCCTCCGACTAGGTTTAACGACTGTTATCTATCGACAACAACCGGGACCGACAGCTTAACGTGCCCTCCGAAGCACGAAAACGCGCATGAATTTTTTTGCCACTAGCGGTCACCCATCCCACACCCGACCGCTCTCGTTTGGCTTAGCTGCATAGACCGCTTGCGTTCTACGCTAGCCGCCGAGCCACGCGCGCTTCCCGAGCCACGCGCGCTTCCCGAGCCACGCGCGCTTCATAATACATATTTAAATAGATAATTAACACCCAGACACAGAACAAATAGTCATGTTCATCACACAAATATTTGTCCTGGGTGGGAATCGAACCCACGACCTCACGTTTCGCAGTCGGCTCATCACCCACTACGCCATGGAGGCTGTCATCAGAATCATGTGAATTTCCATACTTCGAAGAGCACGTTAAGCCGCCGGCACCAAATTTGTTATCGATTTATAACAGTCGTTAAAACTTAGTCGCATCATGGATGATTAGAAAACATCGAGTTTGCTCCGAATCAGAATCTCCACCAACCCGTGTTGGAGCAGCGTGGTGGCGTAAGCTCCAGGCCTCCCCAATAAAGGGGAGAAAACCGTGTTCAGCTCATAACTTTAATTTTTTAATTTGGTTAAAAATGGCTTTTTAAAATTTGTCCTAAATAACATGCTTTAAACATCGTATATGTTGTCGATGGCTTTAATAAATTATTTCTATATATAAGTAGTAGTATTAAAAATATTATGTAGCTTTATTTCAAGAACAAAATTGTGTTCTATAATTAAATTTAAACTTACTTCCTGGTTTGTAATTAATCGTTATAGAATATTTTACTAAATTATTATTATGTTAAAAATGTTAATGGTTCTACGATAATCTGTTCAGAAATTTCAGGAGTGTTTAAAAAAAAGTTGTTCTAGAAAAAATATTTTTACACGTGGCATATATTAGGTACCTAAATGCTTCAATCGGAGATGTACCACCGCTGCACCCATTTATGTGCTTCTTATGTTGTTCAGTGGTGAACAGCACAATTGCTTCACAGCAGCCGTAGCAATAACTGTGGTTACGACCAGACTTAAATGAGGTAAACATCAAATTCCGAAGGTCCAGGCTTACTTAATTTACAGTATAGGTGTGCAATGTGCATAGTCTGTAGCGACGACAAAAAGTATACATATGCATCTACTACTGCTTAAAAAATGCCTAGTTATTACAAAAATGTGGAGACGGCCTAAAATATTTTTTTAATACAGTTGCTCAAAAAGTGACGTATTGCAGGGACGTATAGCGTGCGGGAAGTGGGCTATTACACACTCGTGCTTTTTCCTTACCCTTTCCGCACTCGTGCGTTCTCTTTCCCAACTGTCAAAATAATGTCAATTAAAAAGAAAAAAACCAACCACGAAGTTTTATAAGTTTTTATGATTCATGCAAATATTTCTAAAAAGAAGCTAGTAATTTGTTTCAATATTAGATTTAATGATTTGATTCAATGTGTTAGGTTAGGTTTCATTTCATTTCATCTCATTAACATTTTCATTTCATATCTATAAAAAAATTACGATGACTTGGCTGTATGGGCATAGTTCCCTTTGCCTACCCAGAATGGGTGAAGAAAAAAATATCTCTGCATATAGGTAATCTTTTACGGTTGGCGCCATTTTTCAAAAATGTTCTTTGCGAGTTTTTATTATTTTATTAAATTGCTTCATTTTTTCACAACTGTATTAAAAATAGTTGTTCAGTACACGTGCGGAACCGTCATTGGAAGGAGTTCCGACTGTCAAACATTTGTCGGAACTCCTTGCAATGACAGCCTTTCCGCACTTGTAATGAAATATACTATTATTGTAGCAAAAAAATATAAACGAGAAGAACAAAATACCTCATTGAAAAAAAGGAACGTTACCGCAGAGCTACGATAAAATAAACTATAAAATAAACGCTTCACACTCATAGGCCCATAGTAGGGTAGATATACCCTGTGTCGTGGGTACCATGGACACATACAAAGACAGAAACACAAACACCCAGACCGAGAACAGATATTTAAACTCATCATTCAAATTTCTGTTTCGCCGGGAATCGAACCCGGGACCCCTCGATTGGCAGTCCGGTATGGTAACCATTGCGGCAGGTAGGTCGTCAAACGTAGGTACGATGAACAATAGGTAAATTTTTTTTCTTGCAATTTTTCATTGATTTATAGGCTCAATATTTTAATTTATACGTAACTAGTCTTTCGCCAGCGGCTTCACCCGCGTGGACCCGTTTTAAAGATTCCCGTCGGTTAAAAACCATCCTATGTCCTTTCCCAAGGTCCACTCTGTGTTCCAAATTTCATTAAAATCGGTTCAGTAGTTTAACCGGGAAAGCGTAGCAGACAGACAGACAGACAGAGTTACTTTCGAATTTATAATATTACTATGGATAATTGTGCCCGTATCTACCTATTATGATTCAGGAGACAGAATGAAACAAGAGTAGGTAGTCATTTTTCTCCGATTAAATTATTCTTAACTAGTGGATCCCGCAGACGTTGTCCTGCCTTAAAAGTTTTGTAAGAGGATTAGTTTCTTTATCATCTCAAGGGGTTTTTATGTTACTGTCAAATTAAAAATTAAAAACGAACAGTGACAGATGAACTGTTATTCAGACTATTGGACGATGGCGCGCAGAACCAACGGACTTCTACTAATATTTGATTTGACGACCCATGTGGCCCAATGGTTACCATGCCGGACTGCTAATTGAAGGGTCCCGGGTTCGATTCCCGGCGAAACAGAAATTTGAATGATGAGTTTAAATTTCTGTTCTCGGTCTGGGTGTTTGTGTATCTGTCTTTGTATGTGTCCATGGTACCGACGACACAGAGTATATACACCCTACTGTGGGCCTATGAGTGTGAAGCGTTTATTTTATAGTTTATTTTATCGTAGCTCTGCGGTAACGTTCCTTTTTTTCAATGAGGTATTTTGTTCTTCTCGTTTATATTTTTTTGCTACAATAATAGTATATTTACAAAAAGTAGCCTATGTTCTTTCTCAACGTCCTTTCTATGTTTATGCCAAATTTCATCAAAATCGGTTCAGTGGTTTAAGCGTGAAAGAGTAGCAGACAGACAGACAGACTTTCGAATTTATAATATTAGTATGGATTAATCTTCTTCACTAATCGTCTTCACTAATAAGACAAAATGAGTGAAGAGTTTTTATGGAAATTAAAATTGTTGCATTATGTTTTTCCTCGTATTTTTTCTTATTTTCTCACAATTTAAACATACACTAATTAAATACATATCTAGACGTCTATGACGAAGAGACAGGCAGATACAGACATCGAAGGCTAAATAAAAAGACTCTTAAGGTACTGCGATGATTCCAATGATATATTATATAAAACAAGAAGGTTTTAGCTAAAATTATTCAAGGATAATATTTTACAGTGTTTTTAAATATTCTGTTAAGACGCCTTAAGACGGGATTTCCGTATTGGAGTTTGAATTAAGCGGTGAGATACAATTTTCGGTCCCACGGGAAATATCGCGTTTTAAAATTGCTGAGACGACGGTATCGCCAAACGGGTCGTTTGTACTGTACTCATAAAGGTTTTGATTTGATATTTTGAGACGAAATATATTTTTCAAAGCAGCTTTAAAAGGTATTGGTTGTATTTCTGAAATTTGACAAGTGTCTCAATATTTCGGTTATTCCAATACGTTGATTTTCTTAATTTGTATACATGAATATTTTTACGCAGATACTCGTACGTATGTTTAAAAAGTAATAGTAGTAACTCATTTGTCCCATGCTTGTGAAGGTACCCAAAGTTTTAGTAGCGTAATGTAATGTAACCGCGGTCTCTGACGCGACCGATCCCGGGTTCAAATCCTCGGCGCGCACCTTTGACAAAGAAATTTGTAATGTGCGAATTTATTGCTGCTCCACGGTGATGGAAAATATCGTGATATTTAATTGATTACGATGTTCGAGAAATTCATAATTTCTCTCAGGCATGCACGGATAATTGCCTGAGATAAATTCATAATTTCTCTAAAGCATGACGTCCAACAATCCGCACTTGGCTAGCGTGGTGGACTATGGCCTAAATCCCACTCACTTGAGAGGACGAGGAGACCAGTGCCCAGCAGTGGGACATAAAAAGGTTTAAAAAAAAGTAATGTGTGTAAAATGTTGAAAATCTTTATAATTATTACCTACACTTTCTTCATTTTGTAAACTAGATTCTATTATCACATTTGTTCTCGATTTTATTTATATTTTAGGTATAAAAATAATAGTGTTTTTTCTACGCTAGGACTATTTATGTCTATTACATTGTGTTTTCGATTTTATTTATAATTAAGGTATAAAATTAAAAGTGTTTTGTCTAGGACTTATTATGTCTCTCTTTATAAAACTATGAAAGTTTGGCTCTTTACTTTTAACTATTAATTTTTGTAGACAATGTACCATTGAGTTAATTTATTCGTGTAACTTAACTTTTTTTTTAAATTGAAGTAAAACTTTTAGGATAGTAAGAATCGAGGGTGAAATCAATAAAATAAAAAGTTCTAAATTATTTATTGGTCTTAAAATTTCAATTTATACCAATGTTTCACAATTTTGAAACTGAACAATTTATCCATTTATGTGACAACCTGGTCGGGGAGGATTTCCACACATTTGATAAAAGGGTGGGAGTATACATTGGCCGTTCTCGCAGTCATAGGGAACCGTACAGTCTCTCCAGGATTGACAGGACTGAAAAAAAATAGGTTTAGAAAATTCAATGTTGAAAAAACATATTGTGCTGTTATTTTATTTTCATTTTCTTGGCATATTTTTCAATCATGGTATGGGAGTTGATAGTATTTTGTTCGATATACATAGGTTAATTACAGTGGAATCCGGCTTTTGGCTAGATGCTAGATACCATCTTTAAATTTAGGAACTTTATTTGATAATAATTAATTTACGTGCATGCCTGAGAGAAATTCATAATTTCCCGAAAGCATGACATCCACCAATCCGCACTTGGCCAGCGTGGTGGACTATGGCCTAAATCCCTCTCAATTGTGTGAGAAAGAGACCTGTGCCCACTGGACATAAAAAAAGGTTGAAAAAAATATTTACGATTGCGGTTTCGCTGCGACTGGGTATAAAAGTAACTCATCTTCATTTCTGTCCTTGTGCTACTCAAGTTGACAGCCTGGATTACCACGGTATCTCGTGTAGACGCAGTGCTGGTCGACAATCACGCCACGCTGCTTCGAATGAAGGGCGGAGGGCTTTACTCATCGTCAATGTACCGGCTCACTTACAGCCGAATGGTATCATACGTATCGATGGCAGGAGGCCCGATGGTTTGACATTAATACCTTGGAAGAATGGGAGGTGCCTTGTGTGGGATGCCACTTGTGTGCACACCTTGTCACCTTCCCATATTCACTTATTTGCAGCTAGTGATGTGGCGACTCATATTTAATTTAATTCATATTTATATGTCCTCGACCAATCCACACTTAGCCAGCGTAGTGGACTATGACCTACATCTCTGACACTCGAGTTCTGTGCCCAGCAGTGGGACATTAAAGGGTTGAAAACTGCCGACCTAGCCGATTTTATTTCCAGAATGTATAAAATAATAATATGCTCTACGTTAGATGTAACAATTATAAAATAATACTTACTTGAGCAAAAGCCCTCGTGCTAATGGCAAAAATGATCAAAAATATCATAAGAAACTTCATGATTGGTAGACTTTATCAACACAAGATAAGTGTATTTACTTTACTGTTTCGTGGAGGACTTAAAGTCTTATACGAATTGCCTTTTATTTATACCAAAATACTAGTTAAAACAAAAAATTGTAAACATGTTCTAAAGGTTGCACTTATTAACCTTTAAATAAGACATGCATTTTTGTAATGTCAGTACCAAAGTGAGGTCTGAGAGGCCGCGCATAAAATATAGATTTTTTCTAAAGAAAGTATGATTTTCATATTTTTCTTGCATCATGATGATGATGATGATTATAAAGAGTATAAAATAAAATTAAAAAAAATGAAAATCAACTTTATTTAATGTTAAAAAAGCACCACAATAATATTTGGTTAACATTTCGGAAAAAGCAGACTATTAATTGATACAAAAAACAAAACACAAAAAAATACTTCTTTCGGAATAATAGAAAATAGTATTCTCTACTTTAAGTTAATATAAATCTCAGGAAAAAAATGTTGTAGGACTATTTATAAACCTCTTGAAAAAAAAATCCACAATTCAACTACACCTTAAATTCTAAGCACAATCAAGGCACAGTACTTGTTCACGCAAACGTGTTTTCTTGCACAAATAGTTATTTGCCAACTATTTTTTGATTACCTAAACTTTAACTTTTTTTGAGTTTAGCTACCTAAACTTTAACTTTCTTTTGAGTTTAGCTACCTAAACCTTAACTTTCTTTTGAGTTTAGCTACCAAAACCATAATATTCTTTTGAGTTTAGCTACCTAAAAATTAACTTTCTTTTAAGTTTAGCTACCTAAACTTTAACTTTATTTTGAGTTTAGATACATAAAATTTAACTTTCTTTTAAGTTTAGCTACCTAAACTTTAACTTTATTTTGATTTTAGCTACCTAAACTTGATGCCTACGCATGAAAGAAGTCTTTCGTGTCGTGATTTCTTCAGCCCCACCTTCATACCTTTCTGGCTTATCAGAACCAAGTACTGCTGCCAAATTCATTCTAAGTTTACGGAGCAACCTTAGGTTATAAAATTTTCGCTTTATATGCTCTAATACAAACTGTCAAGCTATTTTATTTATTTATAAATGTAACTCTATCAGTTTGTCTTCCCATTTATTTTTACATCATGTAAAAGATGAGAATTGACGGAACTAATATCCAAAATCCAGTAAAAAATTGACATAGGCCAGCGCCTTGATGACGGCAGCAAATACATACAGAGCACTTCTTATCTATTTCATTTACATAACCTTCCGATGGAATCTTCATCTGCAAGCTAGCTCTTAATAATTCGGTCACGATTTGGATTAAATGTACATATTTATACACCGAGATCTCTTTGAATGCCGTAAATCGTACGACTCGTTCGTTTACTACCGATCGTCCATAGTTCATAATACCTGTGAAAAAAAAAACTGTTTATTATATTAATAAATAAAACAAAAAACTCAAGTTAGTAGGTACTGACGTAAGGCCTGAGAGGTCGCGTCTAAGTTGCAAAGCGTCATTTCATTACTCACCAAATAAGCACACAACGTTAACACTGCCAGTTCTGATGTCAACGTAGACACTGACTATGCCGCTTCTCAAAAGCTGGGATTAGTATTTTGAGGGGAAATAAGAAAAGTAACAAATCCAGTACCAAGACGGTGATCGCTTAACACCACGCGGCCCGTCTGCCTTTTTGTTCGGTTCATTTAAAAAAATAAAAAACCTGGGCCTCACAGACCTCACGTCGGTTCCTAAAGGTTAAATTAACCTTGAAACCCATACGAAGAAATAACCTGCCGCTCAGGTACTTTTGAGCGACGAATGAAAGAAAGAAAAAATATTTGTTCTATATTTAGGAAATAAATATAGGCTTAAAAAATGTAAACATCAAATTCCGAAGGTCCAGACTTACTTAATTTGCAGTATAGATGTGCAATGTGTATAGTCTGTAGCGACGACAAAAAGTATACATATTCATCTACTACTGCTTAAAAAATGCCTAGTTTATACAAAAATGTGGAGACGGCCTAAAATAATTTTATTGTAGCAAAAATATAATCGAGAAGAACAAAATACCTCATTGAAAAAAAGGAACGTACGAGAAACAACGCAGAGCTACGATGAACAATAGGTAACATTTTTTTTCTTGCAATTTTTCATTGCTTTATAGGCTCAATATTTTAATTTATACGTAACTAGTCTTTCGCCAGCGCTTTCGCCTGCGTGGACCCGTTTTAAAGATTCCCATAGGTTAAAAACCATCCTATGTCCTTTCCCAAGGTCCACTCTATCTGTGTTCCAAATTTTATTAAAATCGGTTCAGTATTTTAAGCGGGAAAGCATAGCAGACAGACAGACAGACAGAGTTACTTTCGAATTTATAATATTAATATGGATAATTGATCCCGTATCTACCTGTTATGATTTAGGAGACAGAATGAAACAAGAGTAGTCATTTTTCTCCGATTAAATTATTCTTAATTAATCTTCTTCACTAATCGTCTTCACTAATCAGACAAAATGAGTGAAGAGTTTTTATGGAAATTAAAATTGATGCATTATGTTTTTCCTCGTATTTTTTCTTATTTTCTCACAATTTAAACATACACTAATTAAATACATATCTAGACATCTATGACGAGGAGACAGGCAGATACAGACATCGAAGGCTAAGTAAAACGACTCTTAAGGTACTGCGATGATTCCCATGATTAATTATATAAAACAAGAAGGTTTTAGCTAAAATTATTCAAGGATAATCTTTTACAGTGTTTTTAAATATTCTGTTAAGACGCCTTAAGACGGGATTTCCGTATTGGAGTTTGAATTAAGCGGTGAGATACAATTTTCGGTATCAATCAATCAATATTTTTACGCAGATACTCGTACGTATGTTTAAAAAGTAATAGTAGTAACTCATTTGTCCCATGCTTGTGAAGGTACCCAAAGTTTTAGTAGCGTAATGTAATGTAACCGCGGTCTCTGACGCCACTGATCCCGGGTTCAAATCCTCGGCGCGCACCTCTGACAAAGAAATTTGTAATGTGCGAATTTATTGCTGCTCCACGGTGATGGAAAATATCGTGATATTTAATTGATTACGATGTTCGAGAAATTCATAATTTCTCTCAGGCATGCACGGATAATTGCCTGAGAGAAATTCATAATTTCTCTAAAGCATGACGTCCAACAATCCGCACTTGGCTAGCGTGGTGGACTATGGCCTAAATCCCTCTCACTTGAGAGGACGAGGAGACCAGTGCCCAGCAGTGGGACATAAAAAGGTTGAAAAAATAAATAATGTGTGTAAAATTAAGAAAATCTTCATTTTGTAAACTCAATATATAAGACTTCCAGTAGTTAGTTAACTTGTAGATTCTATTATCACATTTTGTTCTCGATTTTATTTATATTAGCGTTTTTTTATAAAGCGTGTTTTTTAGTTTTTAAACTACATTATTTACTTACATTTTAGTTATTTTTTTTCACAAAGGCGTGAATTTTAGTTTTTTAAACTACAACATTTATTTTAAATTTTTTAGTTGAATTTTTTCATATTATTGTCATCGGTCCTTGATGAGTATGTAAAGTTTCAAATTAATCCGAGGTTTCAGATACGGTCAAAATCACGTTTAAAGACTCCGTTACATATGTACGAGCACATATAGGTCTTGCTAATAAAAGCGAATTAAAAAACTTTTTTAGAGGTGTGCGCCGGGTTTTGAACTAGGTATCTGCTTGTCGGAGACAGCGGTCTTTCCCGATTGGCCATCGCTGATCACGAACTTAGTGAAAATAAAAATAGATCCATATACAATGTATGTGTAGTTACTCAAACGTCTGTTACCCACTGTATCACTGAAAGTATTATTAGATTATCGCAACCACTTCGGTTATTGATTGCGGCTGACACCACACAATATCCATGTAATAACCTACATAGAATTTATATGCGAATATCTTAACACATCACAATTCATTAAGCGAATATTTGGTATTCCTAATATGAAATAAATATTTTTGATTTTGATTTTTAGTCCAGCCCATGAAATATTTAAAAGATACTAGCCTTCCGCCAGCGGCTTCGCCCGCGTGGACCTGTTTTATAGGTACCCGTAGGATAAAAACCATCCTATATCCTTTCCCAAGGTCCACTCTATCTGTGTTCCAAATTTCATTAAAATTGGTTCATTAGTTTAAGCGAGATAGCGTAACAGACAGACAGACAGAGTTACTTTCGAATTTATAATATTAGTAGGGATAGCGGCCATCCACGACTTCGTCCGCGTGGATGTTTGATTGTTTGAACACGCTAATCTCATGAACTACTGGTTCGAATTGAAAAATTCTTTTTGTGTAGAATAGTCCAGTTATTAGGGAAGGCTATAAGCTATATAACATTATACTATGCGACATTAAACTCCTCCAATGATGTATTCTGTGCTCCAACGCACACACGCACACACGCACACACGCACACTGTTTTGATAGATATGATCTTTGACGTTAGGAACACACCTACATTGCTTAGACAACAGTGAGTGCTTGTAATTTAATATGAACTTTATACAATAGCAATAAAGCTCAAATTAACTACGTTTTAGTTAGATAACATTTGTATGGGAAAAAGAAAAGGACTGTTTTTATGGTTTTTCCGGCAATTATTCGAATTTTTCTCGCCGTAAAAACCATCCTTGAACTTCAACGAACATTAAAAAAAACAATTGGCCAAATTGGTCTAGGCGTTGTTGAGTTATGCGCTTCGCCGCTTACCAACACATTTTGCGATTCATTTTTATATTATAGATATGGTAGGGGGGATTTTCGATTTTACTCCAGCGCGTCAGATTAAGGTATGGGGAACACCTTGTATCCTATTGAGTACTGCCACTGTTCATACGAACAAGAGGTTCGCGCCCCGCGCCCCGTGCCCGCGATCGTCTATGACCCATTCGCTATACATCATCTGTGAGCAACGCCACGCGAACGAAGTGCATTAAACTGCATTACATATTTAAATACATAAAAGTTCATGTACTTGCCTTACTTGCATTGGAAATAAAATCTTTGGAAGCAAATTTGGAACTTGTTTAATTACAACAAGTTTTTTGGCGACCGTGGAAGATAAAATTGTGCGGAGGCGCAATATTACGAACGAACTGCATACCGACATTAACGTATGAAGAAAAACGTGCACGTGGTGGTGAAAAAAGGAATTGCAGTGTGCGTGGAGTGGAATTCCAAAAGGGAGGTTTGCCTGTCCTATCTTTTATAGTTATACCTTTTCTAAACAATAGTTATTTTCCCTCTTTTCTTATTCGATTCTTTTCTGATTCGATTCAAAATATCTACGTACCTAACGTAAAAAGTTATCTTTTTAAAAATTATCAGATTTCAAGTCTCAGAGTGAAAATCCTAGCCTATACCTATTAAAGTCTAATCTACTTTTATAATAATTTCAGTGTGATTGATATCTATCTATCGGTTACGTATTTGCAAGCACGGCCGCATTATCTACCTACCTGCGCTGGCCGGCCTATTGTTCTCGCACGGCATCACAGCTGACCGTAAGGGCTTATACACATTAATTCAGGTAACATACATATTTTTTAATAACTAATTTTTTGCATTCATCTGCAATGACTGGCACGGAGGAGAAAAATGTTTTAGAGCTAAAAGAATTAAAAGCAAAGAGGTCCTCTTTAAAGGGTCGTTTGACATCATTTGAAAAATATTTAGAAGAAGTTACTGAATTATCCAATAAGAATAATTTAACCAAATCGCAACACTTAGAGCTGAAAGAAAGACTGAAAAGGTTGGAGGGAATATTTGAAGCATACGATTTAGTACAAACCAACATAGAAATAAAACAAGAAAATCCTGAAAATCAAATAGATAGGGTAGCAGTAGAAGATAGGTTTTTTAGATTGATAGCAGAAGCTCAAGAGTTAATAGAAAAACATAATAATTCAGATTCTGACACGCAAAGTACATGTTCACATACAACGGTACAGAATTCGAATTTCAAATTGCCTCAAATTAAAATACCTACTTTTGATGGAAATATCACAAAATGGTTAGAATTTCATGATACGTATACCGTAATGATTCATAACAACGATTCAATTGCTAACATTAACAAATATCAATATTTAAAAGGTGCACTCACAGGTTCAGCCGCTTCGGTAATCGATTCCTTAGAAATATCAAGCCGAAATTATGAAGTCGCATGGAAGTTGTTATGCGAACGGTTTAATGACAAACGTAAGCTAGTGTGTACACACCTCAAGTCGTTGTTTGATGTCACTGATGTCTCGGAGGAATGTTCGTTGCGATGGCTAGCAGATCACATCGCTAAACATTTAAGAGCATTAAACTCGTTGGGGGAACAAACGAATAATTGGGACACATTAGTTATATTTTTATTTGCAGCAAAATTGGATAATTTAACTTGTATTAAATGGGAGGAATACAAAAATTCATTGTCAGATATGCCGAAGTTGGATCAATTTTATTCTTTTTTACGTAGCAGAGCCGATGTACTTGAGGCAACTGTCTCCAGTAGTCGCTACGAGCACGGCTCCGGGCAGCAATCGCAGCAACAGCGGCAGCTGCCACCGTATAAACGCATTAATCAACAACAAAAATCATTCGTTGCTAATGCCAGTGATGCTCGTAAAATAGATAATAAATGTATAGTTTGCAGTGGCGATCACCTTATTTATTATTGTAAGAAGTTTTTGTCTATGTCCCCGGCGAAGAGATATAGTTTTATTGTTAAGCATAAAAACTGTATAAACTGTCTCCGTAGCGGGCATTTGGCGCCTGAGTGCAAGTTTAGAAGTTGCAAAATTTGTGACAATAAACATAACTCATTATTACATTTTGATGAGTCAAGCAACGATAACAAGCAAATAGTATCCAGTCCTATTTCGTTATCAACCTGTGTTTCTAAACAAATTCTACTTTCGACTGCCATTGTCAAGGTTAATTCAAATAATTCAAATCAGTATATTACAGCACGCTGCCTGCTAGATTGCGGAAGCCAGTCGTCTTTTATAACTCACGATTTGAAAAATAAATTGGCGGTACAATTGGACAACGTGAACTCAGTATGTGTGACAGGGATTAATGGTATATCCTTTAACGCCTTAGAGCGATGTCACATAGCGGTTCATTCATGTTTAAATGCATTTAGCACGTATGTCGATGCATTTGTCATTAATGAAATAACGAGTTCGCTTCCAAGCACCGAAATAGATATTTCAGAAATTAATTTGCCTGAAAATATAGTTTTAGCAGATAGCTCTTATCATATACCTGCTAAAATAGATTTGTTATTGGGCGCTGACGTCTTTTGGGATATAATCCGACCAGAACAAATTAGATTGGGTAGTAAATTACCAATTTTACAAAACTCCATGTTTGGATGGATAGTTTCAGGACCAGTTATGTCTTATAAAAATAATATACAAACAAACTTTTTATGTAATTTCAGTCATGAAATCAGAACGCAGTTACATAAATTTTGGGAATTAGAAGAGGTTCCCGAAACTCCTGTCATGTCCCGAGAGGAGGAGGCGTGCGAACAGCATTTCAAGCAGCACACTCGTCGTCTTGAGGATGGGAGGTTTTGCGTCACGCTGCCTTTGAAGATGTCGTCTGGTAATTTAGGAAATTCTTATAATATAGCGCGAAAAAGATTCGATACATTGGAGCGACGTTTTAGGAGACAGCCTGACGTAAAGTTGCAATATTGTAATTTTATTAAAGAGTATGAATCTCTGGGTCATATGTCGGAGATTGAAAGACCTGAAAAGGCTGTATTTCTTCCACACCATCCTGTGTTAAAAGACAGAAGCGAATCTACTAAATGTCGTGTAGTGTTCGACGCTTCTTGTAAAACAACATCAGGTCTCTCACTCAATGACATATTAATGGTGGGCCCTACTCTTCAAGATGACATTTTCTCTATATTAATACGCTTGAGACAGCACGCATATGTCTTTACAGGCGATATAGAGAAAATGTATAGGCAAATTGTTGTCGAAGGTCATCAGAGGTATCTTCAAACAATATTATGGCGCGAGAATGAAAATGAACCTGTTAGGTACTTACAACTAAATACAGTAACTTACGGTACCTCACCGGCTCCGTATCTCAGCACCAGGTGTCTCGTGCAGCTGGGGTATGAGTGCGAGATACCAGAAATTAAAGAAATTATATTACATGATTTTTACATAGACGATATTATTACTGGTTGTAATGACGAAGATGGCTTAGTATATATTTACGAATGCATCACAAAACAATTAAATTCAGCCGGTTTTAATCTACGAAAAGTAAAAAGCAATTCAAATTCATTATTAAACTTAATTACTAAAGAATCAAATTTTGAAAATAAGCAAGAAACATTAAAAATTTCAACTGTTACAAATACACTTGGCATAGAATGGGATCCTAATTTAGATTTTATATTAATTTCAGTAGCAAAATTATCCAAATTGCTAGAACAAAATACACATTTCACGAAACGTATCGTTTTGTCCATATCTTCAACTATTTTTGATCCATTAGGACTGCTAAGTGTATGTGTGATAACATGTAAAATTATTTTGCAACAACTGTGGTTGCAAAAACTTGGATGGGACGATCAGATACCTATTGACATCTCGCAAACGTGGCTGAGGTTTATAAGTAATTTAAATTCTATTCAGCATCTGAGTATCCCACGCCAAGCATCTTGTAAAAATCCAATTAAAATTGAATTGCATACGTTTTCAGATGCATCATTAAGGGCTTATGCTGCGTGCGTGTATATGCATTCGAGTGATGCCTTAGGACATAGTACGGTTCGGTTGCTATGTGCTAAATCAAAAGTAGCACCTCTTAAATCTACAACCATACCCAGGCTCGAGTTGTGTGGAGCAGTTTTAGCAGCGCGCTTATGTAAAAAGGTAACAGATTCATTACGTTGTTCAATAGGAAAGGCAACCTTTTGGTGCGATTCAAATATTGTATTAGGCTGGTTAAATACTCCTCCACACAAATTAAGTGCCTTTGTGTCTCATCGTGTTGCCGAGATAAATGAGAAATGCGTAAATGGTGTTTGGCTGTACGTACCATCATCGCTGAACCCGGCAGACCTCGCATCGCGAGGAGTGTATCCCGATGAAGTTCCGAGTCTGTCGCTGTGGTGGAATGGGCCTGAGTACCTAAAAGCAACTCAGAAACACTGGCCTGAGCAGCCACACGGGGGGACACAGATGGACTTACCTGAAGTTAGAGTGCATTTTTCTAATATTGATACAGCTCCCATGGCATTAATCGATTTTAAACGATATTCAAAATTTAAAAAATTGCGTCATATACTTACGCTAGTGTATAGGTTTATTTACAATTGTAGGAATAAAGCAAAAATGATAGGGCATTTTACTGTAGAGGAATTAGAGCATTCAGAGCTAAAGTTATCACAGTTGTCACAATTTGAAAGTTTCTCAGTTTTTAAAAATAATTTTAAAAGCGTGCCTTCCTTGCACAATTTAACACCATATGTTGACAGTAAAGGGTTGATTCGTGTAGGCGGGAGGTTACACAACTCAAATTACGATTTTGATAAAAAGCACCCGATTGTGTTAGATGGCAGGCATCACTATACACGTCTAATTTTTGAATATTTTCATTTGCAGTTAATGCATGCGGGACCGCAACTGCTCCTGTCAACCATCAGAGAAAAATATTGGCCAATAAATGGTAGAACTTTGGCAAAACGCGTATGTAAAGACTGCGTGACATGTAAGCGGATGAAAGGAGCAGTTGCGACGCAAATTATGGGTAATTTACCGCCACAAAGACTATCACCTGGTTTTCCCTTCGAAATTACAGGTACAGACTATGCTGGACCGTTTTTAATAATTAATAAAAAGGGTCGTGGCGCTAGGCTATTGAAGTGCTACCTTTGTGTCTTTATTTGTTTTAAAATTAAGGCCGTACATTTAGAAGTCGTCAGCGACTTAACAACAGAGGCCTTTATATTAGCTTTGCGTCGTTTTATGTCTCGACGAGGAAAGCCTCGCGAGATATTTTGTGATAACGGCACCAATTTTGTTGGTGCAAGTAGGGAAATTGCAGCACTAGTAAGGGGCTTTGCAGACGCTATGCCAGAATTTGCAGATGAGGGCATTAAATTTAAGTTTTCACCAGTATATTCTCCTCATTTTGGTGGCCTTTATGAGGCAGCTGTGAAGTCTGCGAAATTTCATTTAAAACGGATAGCAGGTAATGCTCATTTTACCTTTGAGGAGCTGACAACCCTCTTTTGTCAAATTGAAGCAATTTTAAACTCTAGGCCCCTCATTCCCATGTCTTCAGATCCGAATGACCTATGTCCCTTAACCCCGGGGCACTTTCTAGTAGGGAGACCACTCACGTCGCTGCCAGCTCCTGACCTGACTGACGCTAATCCAAGTCGACTACACAGATACGCACGTATAGAGCAAGCTCGGCAGCATCTATGGAATCGATGGAGTCGAGAATATCTTTGTGAGCTCCAGCAGCGGACAAGGTGGCAAAACAGACATCCGGATATCAAGATAAATGACCTGGTTCTAATCAAGGATGAATCAACTCCACCTATGAAATGGCCACTAGGCAGAATCGAAGCTATTTATCCTGGGTCAGATGGCGCTTGCAGAGTTGCTGACATAAAAACCCAGAAAGGAGTCCTCAGGAGAGCCATCAACAAAATTTGTCCTCTGATTGAAGAACAACTACCATAGGAGGGCGGAGGTTGTTCATACGAACAAGAGGTTCGCGCCCCGCGCCCCGTGCCCGCGATCGTCTATGACCCATTCGCTATACATCATCTGTGAGCAACGCCACGCGAACGAAGTGCATTAAACTGCATTACATATTTAAATACATAAAAGTTCATGTACTTGCCTTACTTGCATTGGAAATAAAATCTTTGGAAGCAAATTTGGAACTTGTTTAATTACAACAGCCACGATAAAAAAACCTTCTATATAGGTACAGTATTTTTTATTTTTTTATCTTACTTTCGGATGTCAAAATAATCAGGTTAGAATATTCCGTTACCGTTGTACCATAATAATTATAAATAATATTTGGTAAAAAAATATGTCTCATCGAGTTATCAGATCGGTGAAGGTCGATCATCAGCTGCTCTTAGACCAAGACGGAGGGGTGACAGCTGATGACAGCTTGACTGTCTATACTTGAGAAATTCGTTTAAACTCTGATTTTTTATTCCGTAGAATTCTGACAGCTGTAATTTTTTGACATGTCAGAGATCACAAACCTTTTTGGCCAGGCACATTTTTTTTCAATACGAGTCTGATTGTCTGAGTCTATAGGTACATTGTGCTTGTTAGTGAATGTAACCATTTTATTATGTGCGGTGCTCCAAATCAAAAGAGGATTTACGGCGAGCCGTTTTCATCACAAACTGTTAAATAATCGATATAAAATATAAAAAAAAACTGTGAAAACTGTATCTGATTAAACAAACATACAGATGAACAGACAAACGAACAAAAAATAGTTTTGATTCTATTTTCATAAAGACCCATCAAATTAGTTCTTTTATAAATCCTTCTAGCTTTCAGCCGCGGCCTATTTGTTTCCCCATGGGAATAAGACATTCTTTAGTAGGAATGTCATTTCCAGGGTCTTAATCTATCTCCATATCAAATTTAAATCAGTTCAGCGGTTTAAATGTTTAGATGGATGTACAGACATTGATCAGTTACAGTTTATTGTTATACATATGTATATGTATGTTATGTATATGTATGGATGTATATTGAAGGGAAAAAAAGTAAACAGTACAAGTAAAGGGAACATATTTTATTGAAATTCTAATCATCATTAATACTAATATCACTATCTTCATCATCATCATCATCGCTGACATTAATTATTAAGGAGTCTGCAACTGTATCAATCAAAATGATCGAGAGTGCACATCTTATCTTCTTCTTTAATTGTATGACTGATACATTCTTGCCATCCTTCCAGTAACAGTTTTTTAACTTGTGCCATTTTAAAACTTCTATTGTGTCTTGCGACATGCCCTATAAAAAACAATAATTTGGAAACGCTTTGACTAAAAAGGTTTATTAAACATGACTTAGTAGGGAGTGATGCCAGCTAAAGAAAAATAAACTGCTAACTTAAGAATGTAACTTTAATAATTCGATGTGAAAAAATGTTATAACATTTAAGATATACCAGAAAGTTTATTATTTATCTTTTTCTAGGTAAAACATAAAAAATATCAAGCATTTTATTTTTTATTGCCCTTAAATAGGTTCCCTTTTCAGTTAGAGAGCTTTTTTAGTAGCAACACTTATGAAATGTCAGAATTCTACGGAATAAAAAATCAGAGTTTAGGTATATCAAGTATTTAAAATGTGGACATTGAACAAAGTGCATCTATTAATGAAAAAAGTGACAAAGAAATAGTGAAAGAAAATGGGTGAGTACTTTATAAAAATACTAGATGAAAAGCTACTGAAAATACTAGATGAAAAATAATACTGATAATAAAAGGAATTTGTTTGAAATTATTCCCTAACCATAAACACGATAAACGGAAAACTTTATATTATCTTTTAATCTTCCTATCACCAAACCCATAAAATGCACAAGGTCCTGATGACGCTCGAGTAAATCCACAATTAGCTTCGTGGTTTCCCCTATTAATATGTTTACATTTAAATAATGACTTCTTTCTTGAAGCGCGCATGGCCTGGCGGCTAGCGTAGAACGCAAGCGATCTATGCAGCTGAGCCAAACGGACGCGGTCGGGTGTGAGATGGGTGACCGCTAGTGGCAAGAAAATTCATGCGCGTTTCCGTGCTTCGGAGGGCACGTTAAGCCATCGGTCCCGGTTGTTGTCGATAGATAACAGTCGTTAAACCTAGTCGGAGGCATTATGGTAGGTTTGAAAACATCCGACAGCGGGTTGGCCACTAACCCGCATCTCCACCAACCCGCATTGGAGCAGCGTGGTGGAGTAAGCTCCAGGCCTTCCTAATAATGGGGAGAGACCCTTGCCCAGCAGTGGGACGCAAAAAGGGTTGCAGCCAATGACTTCTTTATTGAATATGATGCATACGAGACATAAACCTCAACATAATAATATAGATAAACTAATTTGGATTATAACATAATTTGTTTTGATTTAAATGCTTAGTAAAAAAAAACGCCCAAGTACGAGTCGGGCTCGCTATAAATAAATCACGTTTATTGTCTGTGAATCCCCTTTATTATTTATTTCATTCTATTTTTGGTATTTGTTGTTATAGCGGCAACAGAAATACATCATCTGTGAAAATTTTATAATATCTACCCATCACTGTCGATGAGATACAGCCTGATGACAGTCAGCAGGCTTAGTAATATGGTCCCGTTGGCACCCTTAGGGTACGGAACCCTAGGATTGAAGGAGATAATATAAATTTTTGGCCATTCACCTATTAAATATTTTTAAACCGCATACAAACTTAAATACGACAACAACAACGAGAACCTATCCTTAGAATCTTGTCCTTATTTCTTCTAGGAAAAGCAAAGCAATTTTAAAATAATTTTAAATATAGAGGGTTGCACCTACGTAGTCTAGTATTATTATTCTAATGGAGCATAGCGATTCGATGAAGCACCTGAACAATGCAACAAATACGGTCTGTTAGACAGTTGCACGTATATGCGTATAGCGAACCCCTTGACAATATTGCGTTTATTTGGTATAAGATTCAGCGAATGCCCCGGGCATCTCAACTAAGTAATCTTAATAACTGTATTGGCTGGAAGCACACAATTATTTCCATCTATATGCTCAGTGGAAACAACGTGATTTGCTTATATATCTGTATCAAATTGTCGTACGTGAGTATAAGGTAAAGAATAAGGTTGGAGCGAAATAGAAGGAGCGGTTTCAGACCAGCGTTTGTTACGCTCGTAAAATTTGTTTTTAAGCGGCGCACATGGCTCGGCGGCTAGCATAGAACGCAAGCGATCTATGTTAAGCCAAGGCGCAAGGCAGGCAAGGCAGGGTGCGGTCGGGTGTGAGATGGGTGATCACTAGTGCCACCTTACAGACAGGTGGACTGATGACCTATAAACACAGTAAGAAGCCACTAAATTTCAGTAGCGGATGAATTGGCCATCGTTAGTGATGTAGAAAAAAAGAAAGAAAAGAAACGATGTCCAGCTGTGGCTTATGAAAGGATGTATGAATGGATAGCTTTGATAGTATGAAATTTCGTGAACGTTTGCTTAGCAAGCTCTCGGTCTATTAAAATAATAATTATATTAATTGAATATTTAAATGATTTGATAAACACTAAGTATCATTTTCAGTAAGAGAACAAAAGACAAACGTACCCTACATTTGTCTTTTAGAGCGCGACTAACTAAAAAAAGTCATATAGGTACTACATGTTCAAATAGTCTTTTAAATAGTTTTTTACTTAACTAAATGGGATACAGTTCTTATATGCTACTAGTTTTTCTTTGAAATTCGATTTTTTTATTTGATTAGCTCTCATGATATCTGAAAAATACTTTGTATTTGTATTTGTATTTGTATCTTCAAATCCCACCAGCAATGCATGAAGCGCGAGTAAATCCAAATTTAACTTTGTGGGGACTCCTATTATAATGCGAGCTCGCGTTGCAATTATTGCTCCAATAAATTCAATAACTGTCTGAAATACTTATTATTGCTGATTTTAATGGCACTGGATTCACAGATTACTAAGAAATTGGAATTTGGGTTGTACTATTCATGCTATATTTTTTTCAATAATAAAAGCACCGGGATGACCGGGGACAAAAACAATTGACTACCTATTTACAGAGACTTAGTTTTGCTTAACAGCGCCATCTACTGAGGTAGCTCCCAATTAATATAAATTATAATAATACATCATTCGCTAATAGATGTCTGGAAGAGTCATATTTTTCAATTTATTTTTAATTTAGTACCGCTGAAAACAGTTATAGAAAAATGAATGACGACATTTAAAAAAAATGAAAAGCTAGATCGATTTATCACCCCCTAAACTATCTTCATACTATATTTCATGAAAATCGTTAGAGCTATTTTCGACATTCAGATTTTATACCTATATATAGGTATATACAAGAATTGCTCGTTTAATGGAATTAGATAAAACCCCTATTTAATTAATAAGGCATTTTCATGCTTTCGTTGTAAGGTCTGACAAGGCTTAAATTAATTTAGAGAAATAATTCTATTCGCAACAGAAATTTACCTATAGACAACGAATTTTGTGAAACAACCTGATATTCACCATGTAGGGGTTTCGGTGCTAAATTCACGGTAAATACCTTTGTACACGTTGGTTCTCTTCACTTTACTCTGTTTATTAATTTAACCCCAAAAGCTGGGAGCCTTTATTGCTTACGTCACCATACTGCTACAGCACAGGCTGCCATTCCTTGTTATGCCATTCCACAGTTCCATCCACCACTGCCATCTACCGTTATCCATTACCAAGGAGTTATTTTGTCACAATATTTTCCTTATTCATAGAAATATTTTTTTATTTAAATGAAGTAGCTTCAGGCTTCAATTTTTTCAATTTTTTCAATTTTGGGGGGTCGCCAAGAAATGGGGGGGGGGGGTCACTAAGAAAATTGGGGGATGAGGTGTCCCAAATTGGCTTGTTTCGTCTTCCATCTACGCATGAATGCTACAGTACATAACTAAATAGTTTGACAGCAGAAATATGTTCAGCGCTGGTAAAAGTCTCGGTTGATCCACAAAAATTCTACCTCTTGTAACATATCTCTAGTTATATAGCTACAACCCTTTGTATGGGACACAGGTCTCTCATCATTATTCGGGAGTAGAAAAGGGTCTTGGAGCTTATTCCACCACGCAGCTCCAATGCTGGTTGGTGGAGATACGGGTTAGTTCCCAATTCTAGTACTGCCACTGGTATAGGAAGTGACATGTGCGGACACCTTAGTCCCATCGCACAAAAGCGATACTACAGAGACGGTGTGGTCCGCTGCCAACCATGCACAGTCTCTTAAGCGCCGCAAATATAGTAATTTGTCGGATACTTATCTATTGGCGGGGCTGGCAGTAGAGACTATGGGACCAAGGTCTTCTGACATGAAGAAATTTATGTCAGAAATGTCAACCAGACTTGTCCTTGGCTATGGTGACCTGAGGGCTGGCAGCTATTTTCCCCAACGGCTCAGTCTAGCCGTACAAAGGGGCAATGCTGCCAGTGTCTTAGGTACCATGCCTCACACGGACTTTTTAGATGAAGTATTTTATTTATAAGCCTTTTATGTTTTGTATGTTTTTTATTGTTACCTTTTAGTTTTGTATATATAGCTTATTAAGTTTAGTTCTAGGTTTTCTATATATTATGATAATGTTGTGTATAAAAATAAATAAATGTTCCCAACCCGCAGTCGGATATTTTCAAGCCGGCCAAAAGGCCACCGATAAAAATATGTGACAATTATTAATCGATAAAAACCGGCACTTAAGGTGCCTTTCGACACTCGGAAACGTGCAAGAAATTGCCATGCGATCACCCATCTCACACCCAACTACAACAGTTTGGTTAAGCTAAGTAGATTGCCAGCGTTCTACGTAAGCCCCCGGGCCCTGCGTGCTTCAATATAAAGCTATATCTACATTTCTGTACCTATATACTAGAGGCAATATATCACACATATACCTAATGTGACACGCTCGCGGCATAGTATCAGAACTCTATAGATGTTGGGTCGAGCCGTGCGGTTACATTCCATTTAACTTTAGGGTGCCAACGCGCCACCCCACATCTTTATACCTAAACGAGGGTGCTCATGAATTTAATTAATCCTCCTCACGATGATTTAAGTACAAGTGAAATTATGTCTTTATTGCATTTGGGGAAGCGGTGATTAAATTTTCCAACCAACGCTCCGAAATATCGAAGGTTGTTGCGAAGGCTCCCGTTGCGGAATTTATTACAGCTGTAACCAAAAACTTGCTTTCAAGTGCTGTTCCTGACCTACAAATCTTCTTGTTTTATAGTATTGAAAATGAGTATTTAAGAGTAATACTTGGTTTGCTTATAATATCGCATAGGTATTTTAAGACTAAAGCGTAAGGAATAGCGTCAGATACATTATCCATCTTCTATTCAAATGGAAGTGATCAGCTTTTTGTTAGTTTCGCGAAAACTCCGCAATATGTAAATTGATATAACTGAAATAAATCGATTTAACCACATCGGTTATTTAACGGTAAAAATTAAAACGTTTTAAAAATTATTATTTTCTTAAGATGCTATGGATTAATCGTCGAAGTTCAGTAATTTTTAAGTAATTAGATACACAAGAATGCTTTGGTATCTCAAGTGAAATAAAAACTTTTTAAAGTTTCTTCATTCAACATTGGCGGAAGCGGGGAACCAAAAGGTACCGTAAAGGTTGAGTGAAATACTGGGTTATGTGGGATTTGTACCACACTAAAAACCCCTCGATAGACTGCCTCAGGGCTGTTGGCTGGACGGATCAAGCTCCCACTCTCTTCTTCTCTCTTCCACTTAATTCTGAGCTACAATGACCTCTTCATTTAAAACCTGTTGTGGAAAAAGATGAGAGCAGAAATAAAGTGAGTGGAATAAAGATTGATAAATAAAATTGTTCGGGAACATTCAATTGATTCATTCAAAGATTTAAATTCTTTGCCAGATGCGACTGATGGTTCTGCAACAGTACTTATTCTATATTTTCTTATAAACTTTTAAGGTTTTATTTATGTTACAAATGTTCAATTCGAGTAATACTATTAAGGCAAGACAACATTGTTGGATCCACTAGTATCATAATATACTTATGTATATTTCAAGACTTGACAACACCTTTTGCGCCAAAGCAAAATATCTCACCTTTTCCTGTATAAAACGTGTTTAAGAATCGGTCCTGCAGATGTAGGTATTAAAATACCATGATATGAAAAGACCCACTAAAAATAGTCAATTCTCAAATTTCTCTCAGCAATGTTATGCTATTGTCTAAAAGGCTTCATTTCACTATCTTTTTACATTGTTTCACTATCTTCTTACATTTCTGGAGAAAAGAACATCGATATAGAATGCTTACCTATAATATTCCTCGTATTCGTCCTTATGTGCGTCCGTCCATCTGTATTTTTAAAGAGTACAATAATGGTTCGCTGTTCTACAAGCCCTGCTCCCATTTCTGCTGTTCACTCCTTGTGACTGGCTGGTAAGTAATTTATAAGAAGAATTCCATCGACATTGACATTCAGTGTCAATCGTAAAAAATATGGAGTTAGTATTATGAAGACCATGGTGCCGTGCACCTAAATATATTCAGCCGTGCTGAATAAGTCTTCCGCGATTCTCCTATCGTGTAAGCGTTATCCGTCATAACCAAACCCCGTTACCATGTGCCAAAAGACCAGTTCAGCCGTGCTGAACCCCAGTTGCCCTCGAACTCTCCTACATACGAAAGTGCCTAGGTACCGTGTACCCAAGGGCATCAGCCGTGCTGTATCGTATACTCCGTGAGTGTTAAAGAGTGTCTAGGACCTATCGGCAGTTCCGAAACTAGTGAAGAACGCCGAAAAACCCATCGGCCGTGCCGGATAAACAATAAAAGTGCGCCGTGCGCACCCCACCAGCTCCAGATCGACTTGGAAGTTAAGGTTGGTGGTTTAGAATTATTTATTAGACCAAGCGGGGTTTTGAACACCTACACATAGATATTTCATACAGTCTACTCCACACATCTAGTGCAATTACCGCACATCTGCTGTAAAGCAAATCTATTTTGTTTCGGTGGAAAGATGCAGTTGATGGGCAGAATAACATGTGGCTTTGGAGTAGCAACGCGGCTGCATAAGACCACGGGCAAGGCTTAGGCTTGCTGAGGTTGTGTGTCCAAGGGTTGCAACGACCATTTAACACTACGTGATTGTCTGCTACTCCATTAAAAAAAAAAACAAATACGTTGAAACTTAGTACAATGGAGTAAAAAATAAGAATGCAATGGCAGGGTAGTGCCATTATGTTCCATTAGCGGGAACTCCTCGGCACATACATTATGCAACCTGCATGCCTTTGGGCGGCGCGTCATACAGAGATAATCTGAGTCTATAAATCTGTTCAGAAAGAAAATAGGCAGAGGGGACGCTGTTCAAGGTTTCTCAAAATTGTATCTTTACTTTTATATCGGATAATCATTAACACATAAAGTGACTACGCTTTCATTTCTGAACGAACTCTACGTCTTGTATGATAATATTGATAATAGGTATATTTCTTTTATAATTGGCTGCAACCCTTTTTGCGTCCCACTGCTGGGCACGGGTCTCTCCCCACTATTGGGGAGGCCTGGAGCTTACTCCACCACGCTGCTCCAATGCGGGTTGGTGGAGATGCGGGTTAGTGGCCAACCCGCTGTCGGATGTTTTCAAACCTGTATATTTCTTTTATAAACCAAAGTACAATCATAATTATACAATTTTACTATCGTACAACCTGTAGAGTTTATTAGGAAAGAAAAAACACTCCCCACTATGTAATGTAAATAAAGTAATTAAACTATAAAATGATTAAAACAATAGAAAAAAGATATCACTTTTAAAGCGAGAATCTGGCTAGTGGATCAGTATTTGCGAAAATCTTGTACACATAAAGTTTTTGGAATTCGATTAAAATGAAATAAAATATTCTTTTCCTCATTTCATATGAGGATTTTATAGACAGATATTTCATGTTTCTTTTAAGTGTGAAATATAAGTTACTGCTAATAACACCACTATGGTATTAATAACTAAAATCAGTCACTGTTATTTTGAAAACTTCAAGACAAAACTCCTATATTGTATATTCGTCCCTATTATAGACGCTTTACTTGAAAACTTGTCAAACAACACTGTTTTGAATAAATATACTGGGTCTGCATACATTACGTGTTGGTTAACGACTTATGCATATAACCGCTGTGGTACCAAGTTAGCCCCCGATTAAGCTGTAGGATAAATAACGAACTGACACATGCATATTGAACTATCTGCATATTGTAAATATTCATAATACCCGGTAAAGCATCTTGATATCAGAGAATTTATCACGTCTTCCCTAATAATGTAGACGTATAATAAATTTAAGCTTTTCTTATACTCCAAGTTCTGAATTCAACAGAACTACTTTTACGTGACCGTATGATACAATAGTCAACATCAACAAGGAGAAACATTTTTGATTAAAATATTGAACCACATAATAACGCGTCACAACTGAATTTCTCAGTACCTTCCTGGACGAGAAGTTGTGGCCAAAGGGGGTCGTGTTCAGAAAATATTATGGACGCCGGCGACCGCCAGAAGTCACCGGACCCGCGCTCACATCGCCGCAAAAAGTGTGACGTAGTTTTTAAGTTATAATTAGTATGTATGTTAGTCTGTAAGGTATTTATTGTATGGGCCTCGATGCCTGAAATAAAGGAATTATTATTATTATATTTAATAGCGGCTGTCTCAATGACACTTGACTATTTTTATCTTTATCAACAGGCAACACTGGGAGCTAGATTTTTTTTTTCAATTTTTTTCATGATCATCATGTTTCGAATCAACAGACTGCAATTACAGATCCCGGGTTCGATTCCAGGTTACCTAACCTGGAATTACCCTGGAATGGGTTTTAAGGATGAGTTAAATTTCTCGGTCTCGGTTTCAGTTTCACTGTCGCGGTCAGTTCTAGGTCTGGGTATTTCGCCTCATGTATGTAAGTTAGGCTGAAGCGCTCACGGCCCGGCGGTTAGAGTAGAACGCAAGCGATCTAAGCGACTAAGCCAAACGGGCGCGGTCGGGTGTGAGATGGGTGACCGCTAGTGGCAAAAAATTCATACACGTTTTCCGTGCTTTGGAGGGCACGTTAAACCGTCGGTCCCAGTTGTTTTCGATAGATAACAGTCGTTAAACCTTGTCGGAGGCCTTATAGGCGGTTTGAAAACATCCGACAGCAAGTTGGCCACTAACCCGCATCTCCACCAACCCGCATTGGAGCAGCGTGGTGGAGTAAGCTCCAAGCCTTCCCAATAATTGGGAAAGACCCATACCTAGTAGTGGGACGTAAAAAGGGTTACAGCCAAGTTAGGCTGGTAACCAAAACTTTACACCATAACAAATACAATTGATTCATGATAAAAATAGGTGTAGTGGTACTTTCACTGGTGGAACCATGAAAATTCAATAACTCCTGTTTCTTTCTACATGGAGCACCATGGTGTACTAATCTCCAAGTCTCCTTAGTAATGGAAAGAAACTCGCGCTGTAGAGGAAGCCTTAAAAGGGTGTAACTCTAAGGGCTGAGCTTAAGGGTTATATTTAAATGAATAGGAATTTACAGCTGCGGTAAACATCCGTTGACGAATGCTTCATTCGGTATGAATAAATCGAAATTACGACTGGATTCACACGAAATGTTATTTCGCGTTAAATTAACGAATTTTTCAAGAATACCCCTCGTTTGAATCGCAGCTCTTC
This sequence comes from Pyrgus malvae, assembly GCA_911387765.1. Taxonomy (NCBI): domain Eukaryota; kingdom Metazoa; phylum Arthropoda; class Insecta; order Lepidoptera; family Hesperiidae; genus Pyrgus; species Pyrgus malvae. Next base: position 8,893,792 of record OU426947.1, read on the forward strand.
GCAAAGTTTGTGGCTGTGAAATTATGCCATCGCTTTACCAACGTATTTTAAAAGCTGCAAGCTAATAAATAAATTGCGTTAAAAACATACGCGGAATTACCGATTTTTGTGTATTTAGTTGTTTAATTCCAAGTAAAGATTCTATTTAAAACACGTTATATGAAGGAGCAACGATGGCTAAGCGTGAAAGGCCGCGGTTTCCAACACGGAGTTACAGAGTTCACAGACCTCTGACAAAGACGTTTGTTGTGTGTACTAATCTCTGCTCCACAGTGAGGGAAAATATAAACACTATAATATAATATCATTATAATGTAGCTACAGTACCTCACAGACATTGACTTGACGGGGTGATGTTTAAATAATTACTATGTTTTTCATCACTGTGCTTGTCTGAGAGTAACTGACAGTTTCTCGAAGACATGATGTCTACCAATCCGCACTTGACTAGCGTGGTGGACTATGACCTGAATCCATCTCACCTCCAAGAGGAGACCCTCGCCCAGCAGTGGGGCATAAAAATGTCGAAAAAAATAGAACGATTCAACGTTAAAGCTTGGCTAAAGAAAATTAGTTCAAGACTGATTTCCTTAAGGGAAATGCATTTGAAAATTTAATTATCCTACCACTTTAAGTAACGTTCTTTTAGAAGGTAATCCGGAATAAAATATCCATTTTAATTAGGTTCCTCGTCAGATAAAAGGGTTTAATGGCTTCATTAACTATTTTCTAATATCGTCTTCTGTCGTCGGCAGGGAAGCATCTTTTTAATTTTATAACGTAGTTTCATCCGCATATTGCAAAATAATATTATAGTCACCATTGTATATCACCATTGTATTGTCACCATATTAGCAGGGAACCCCGGAGGCTTCTCTAATAATATGGTAAAACCAGCATTGAGATGCAACATAAATTACAGCCATATATAGAAATATTCGGAGTATAGATTGTTGATCTCAGGACTAAGAAGTAAGAGGCACGAGCGTTTACATAGAAATCTAGATGCTTTCAATCATCATCAATTAGTGCAACCAGCATATTGCTGTAGTTAAGTACTAGCAAATTATGATTTGAATTCGCATTTAGCTAGTTGTTTGTTAACATTTATTGTGAAAGTAAGTAACACGGAGTTTGTAAGCCTATTTGGTTATTTAATTTGCCCTCGTAAAGAATCTGTACACGCCTAACGTGTACCGAAATTCGAAATTCGAATTCATAGTCTTAAATAATATTATTTGCCATTACAAAACTATCAGGCGACTTCTATACTTTTAATGTAACAGTTTGTTAAACGTCAAAGTCAAAAACACTCTGCCCGTAAACCGCGCCGCGTAGCGATCACATTACAATTTTCCGAAATACAGTTTTACAAAAGTTTCCTAGTTTGATTTGAACCAAAATTAATTATATAATATTACACTGTATCCGCATGAGATACAAGCTGGCGACCGCATCAGGACAAGGACCCAAAAAATAAAACATGAACAAGAAAATACGAAGTATGGAAGAGAGACACGTTGATGAAGTAGCTGGACAGTGGCATTTAAAGCATCACTTCGCAGCAGAAACCATCAGATAAGTGCTCTGTTTATCCATCCTTTCTTCCTAAATTACCCAAAACCACGCCTTAAACTTTGAAATATCTAATTTTACTTGTGCAAATCCAGCTTAGATCTACATCAACTACACACTACAACTATTTTTCTATCTACATCAAAAAGTGATTGTTAACTATTTTGTACAAATTCCTTAATATTTCATGAATTTTCACTCTATCTTCTTTTGTTGACAAAAATAAATTGATAAGAATCGGTGGTAGAAATTAACAAATATTTCTTACGCAAGCAGACAAAAATATATAAATAACATTTTGTTAGTTTACCTCCCATATTTTCTATTTAAAACAAATAACATACAGAGCGGCGTAATCCAAAACAACGGAATAAAATGGAAAATTTTGAGTTGCGCGTTAAGTAGGCAGAATTTCCATTTCGGGGTACCTTGGATGGTTTTGTAAACATATTGTGTGCGTGGGCCTGTGTTGCGCTATTATAATTCAGTACCTGGACGACCGAGCGTAGCTCGGATAAAAACAATTTATTTTCTTGGTTTAATATCAAATGAAACACTCATTTGCGTAGTGTTGCCTCCGAAGACAGCGTTGCTTACTATGTATAAATACTCCACACTGTAATTTTGAATAATGTCTTTACATTATTCCGGCTTCCTATTATGCGTTTCAGATACAATAAGCAGCACTATACATGATTAAGGAATGTGCTTATTGATGCGGATTGTGGTCCTTTGAGCCAATGATTCTGAATATCGAATTTGATGTATGGAGATAGATGATTACTTAATGTCTGATTTGATCGGTCTTGACGTTAACCACGAGGCATTAAACTAGTTGTATCTATGAGCAAACCATAATATTGCTTAGTATTACAACATGGTTGGCCGCAACTGTTTTTGCGTCGCACTGGTGGGTACTGACTGCACATTATTGGGGACGGCTGGAGCTCATTCCACGCAGCTCCAATGCGAGTTGGTAGAAACATGGTTAGCTATGAAGAAAACTGTTACGTTTCCTTACCTCAGAACAAAAAATAAATTTTAAGATTCAGTTTCGTGGGTTCCGTACCTCGAAAGTAAAAAACGGAACCCTTATAGGATCATTTTGTTGTCCTTTCGTCTGTTTGTCTGTCAAGACACTTTTTCTCAGGAACGCGTGGAGGTATCAAGCTGGAATTTATATCAAATACAAATATATAAATACTGTCCCTAAGAGCTGTGAAGAATCAAACCTCTAAGTCAGCTCAATCAAAATATACAGCTGTTTATACCGAAAATTTTCGACACTTGCAAAGGAATTAAAATCTACAGGGTACTTCTTGTGAACTCAGAATCTTGAAATTTGGTAGGACGAAGCCCTAAATTTTTAGTGACATAACATAATATATTAAAAATATTTTACGGAAACCTCGGTACGCAAGTCCAACTCGCACTTGGCCGGTTTTTCAAAATATAGACCAGCTATCCTTAACCTTACCCTTAATATAGATCACAAGATGGTGCTGCATCTTTCTCTTTTCGCTCCTTATAAATTAAATTGTAACTTATTGTTTAGATACATATAATACGCCTTAAATACACCTAAAAAGTGCTAATATCATTGATGAATTACAGTATTTACTAAAGAAGAGTCTTTAGTAAATACGGTAATTACCGAATTGCGGTATCTCTGTTCTCTGCGTAGCCCGTTCAATTCACACAGAGAGCGTTGGTATTAAAGCGCAAACTGTTTACAAAATCACCGCATGGATGCAACTGTGGGCCGTAAGCGTAAGCGTGATAGCCTAAACTCAGGATAATGTAAAATAAACAAAGCGACTGCCATCGCATGACCCAAATGCAGCACTATACTGTACATGGATTCATTATTACGAGTATTTTGATTTACATTACGTTCTTCACGGGCCCATTTGTACATAAAATTTAAACGCTGGCGTCACTTTTAGGCGATTTACAAAAGGAGAAACTGACAACCAGAAACTAGTTTTTTACATATATCTTAATGGAGCTGCGTACGTAGCAGCTCAAGTTGGCGGTTTAGGTTATCGGCAGCTGCTTCTAGATTAGCAACTGTCAAAGTGATAGTTGCTGGTTTCCCCAACTGGTAATCGCAGTGCGTCGAGTGTCAAGTTTGTACAAGATATGTAATGCAAGTCCGAACCGTAAGCGTAAGCATTGTATTTTAAATTCAACGTAATGCAAAATAAATAAACGCAGCGCATAATACAATAGCAACGGGACACTAAGCTTAACTCATCATTTATTTTATTTTATGATTTTTCACCGCTTGTCTTGGCTGGGCCATTTTATACATACAATTTCAAAGTTAGCTTTACTTTTAGCGGTTGAATCATGAATTGAGAAAACGTTAATGTAATGAAACGTTCCATTAAGAAACTTATAACTTAGACCTACACAATTTATAAATTGCAAGCCATACTGCTGAGAATTGTGTAAATATTGTATATTAAAAAACAGGCCTATAAGTTTTTATAAACCTATTAAACGCGAGAATTCTCATTTTATTCATACATATCTATTAGAGACTTGTGCCGTGATATTTCATGAATCTCTGAGTAATTGGTAGAATTCACATAGAAAGCGTAGCTGTAATAACGCAAACTGTGTCCTAAACAACCGCACGGATTCAACAGCAGACCGTAAGCGTTAGCGTTATAGTCTAATTTCAACGTATGTAAAATAAACAAAGCAACTGTCAGTGCATGATACAGTACAACGGGGCAGTAAGCTGAAGTCTTCGTTTATTTTACTTTGTGGTTTTTTATCGCTTGTCTTGGCCCCGTCATTTATACATAACATTTCAAAGCTGGTATCACATTTTATACTCATGTTTCACGAGACACTCTCTTTGTAGCCCTACTCGTATCTTGTATATATACGACGTACGTAAAAGAACATGAAATTAAAAACTGAAAAGTGCACGTATCTCTAAAAAAGCACTTAAAAGGTTGTGTACCAAGGTATGGATCATTCATCTGATTGCATGGGCGTCCACGTTGTTAAAATCGTTCTCTAAAAATCTAATCCGGGATAACGATCTTGGTAGTCGTGATGGATCGGAAAACGAGGAGTGCTTGATTGGTTGTGGACCATTTTTTTCTTTATTCTTTTCACGAATATACAAATGCTCACCGAATCACAGTATGTAGTTTAGGTACTTATATATTAGAGCGCATTTTTGAGTATTATTGGAATCAACCCATAGAAAATAAATAGATATATTTAATAAATAAATAGATATCTTTGGACAATTTACACAACGCCATCTGATTTCAAACTAAGCAGAGCTTGTACTATGGTAATCAGACAGCTGATAAACATACTTATATAGTTCTAAATACATACTTAAACAGATAAATTAACACCCAGACACAGAACAAATAGTCATGTTCATCACACAAATATTTGTCCTGGGTGGGAATCGAACCCACGACCTCACGCTTCGCAGTCGGCTCATCACCCACTACGCCACGGAGGCTGTCAAAAAAAGAGCGTGTGTACTTATGTACACGCGTTAGAAGTTATACTTCTTTGGTGCATGAAAAAAGTTTAAAATAACTCAAACGCTAAATATAATGTAATCGACGATAAATATTAAAAATAAATCAAAAAGATTTCGTTTAAATAAAAAAAACTTTTTATTCTAATAATTATTTTAAATTAATATTCAAAATTAATTTATTCATATGAATACTATTTTTGTATACTGGCTTGACAGGCATATTATGAATATCTATCTACTACATAGTATGGACACTAAGTACTGTCACTATTTTCAGTGTTGAAAATATATATCATTATCATTATTATATATAATAAAACTAAGTTGATAAAATGTGCGTGCCGATAAAACTTAAAAAGGAGTCCCGGCACGATAAAGGGACTTATACATATAGTGTGATAACCCTTTATCCCCCCTCGAACAAGAAAGTTCCCATTTTAACCTAAAGGGCGTGTTTTTAAAGATATAAGGGCTTTTCCAACCCTTCAACTTCGAAATTAAGTATAGTGGCGCCATCTGTTGTCAAGTATTTGAACTTCATTCAGAACAACGATTATTTGGGTTCATGGGCTTACCCAGGTTCTTCCAGGGGGAGGGGGTAAATGCTTGGCCAGGGTGGGGCAAGTTCTTGGTCACGGAGGGAAGGGGTGCAAATTTTAAGGTTCTTATATTCTGACCCCATACAGCGGTATAATGCTTAATTTTTTAATTTAAGTCTGGACAAAAGTATCCTCTTAAAAGTGAGAGGAATTTATGCCACAGTCAATCACGCTGGCCAAGTGCTCATTGGTGGACATCATGCCTTGGAAATATAAGTAACTATGTTTTTCCTCACCATGGAGCAGCAATAAATACGCACATAATAAATTTCTTTGTCAAAGATGTGCGCCGGGGTCTAACTCGTTGCCTTTCAATATCACTTCGACTTCATTCATTATAAGCTACTAGCTGTGCCCCGCGGTTTCACCCGCGTTAGAGAGTATCATTAGCATAAAGTGAAGTCCCTTCTGAAGTGCCGTGGATCGGCTTTTTTGTAGAACTATTTAAGATAAACATTCCCATCATACATTACGAATGTGTAACTCTAGCGGTTTTGGCTGCGCACGCCAGAAAAGCTCGCAGATGGTAGGTTTTTTCCTACTTGGCTGCAAACCTTTTTGCGTCCCACTGTTGGGCACGGGTCTCTCCCCATTATTGGAGTTTTCCTACTTACTTGACAGTTATCGTCACATTTTGGACAATTCACACAATATCTTTATAAATTGTAGCCTATGTGTTATTCTGATGTATAAGTTGTAAAAGTTATATTATTGTAAAGTTTCATTTAAATCCATTCAGTAGTTTTTACGTGAAAGAGTAACAAACATCCATACTTACAAACTTTTGTGCTTATAATATTAGTAGGATTTTTCAGATGATTTGAGAAGTTTCTAAAACTTTCTCGAACATTCTCAATTAATTAAAACAGTTTGCAATTAGGTATTTTAAAAATCTTCAGATCATTCGAGAAGTTTCTCAAAAATATATAGTTTGTCAGATGTGACAGCTGTAGGAATATCCATTCGCTGCTTCAATTTTGACAGCGCGCTTGTATGAAGACACTCATTCTATACGTATTTATTCTAAGGTTGCAGCCAAATTAAACGATTTACCAAAAGTCCCAGTAGCCTGAATTCGTATGTCTTTGTACACCAAATTAAGTAAATGAATCTCTTCATATTTACTTGGTAAAAAATTTACTTTATATTTTCAGAGCACTCCAGATTTGTATTTTTCCAGCGAGAATATACGCGCACATATTTTAGTACCTCTATTGTTACGGGTCTGTTCGTCGGTTCATATTCCCGCGCTTTTATTTACCGCGCGGTACGTTATATGAAATTAAATTAAGCTTAAATGTTATTACTTTTATCACTATTAAGGTTAAGGGGTTATTGTTGCTAATGTGAATTATGACAATTTTATTTTCAATAAAAGTTCTATTTTTCATAATAATATAAAATTTTGATGTGTTTTTATAACATTTAACAGCACCAAGGAGTTGCAAATGTTAAATGTTAGATTTTTGTTACCTTTATTTGTCTCAATACTGGGCGCCATCCACATTTCCGCCAATTTTCAAAGAGCTTACTTTACCTCGCTACGTCCATAAGAGTTGGGGACCGGTAACAACGTAAATTTCTGAGATTTTTTTATTATTTGAATGGAGTAGCAGACGAGCATGCAGGCCACGTGGTGTTAAGTGGTCGCTGCAGACCATGGACATCTACATACAACCTCAAGCAAGTATAGGTAAGTGTTGTCTGAGGTCGTATACAGTTGCGCTGCTGCTCCGGAGGCTGGTGGTCGCCTCATGTAAGTGTGGCCGGCAACTGCACCTTTCCACCGAAACACAACAGAATTGGTTCACGGCATAAGTGGGTGCAGCGGTGGTACTTCCCCAGGCGAACCATAATAGTTCTACCACCTGTCAAAGAGTATTTTAAATTTATTTCAACTTGATACATGGAGGCATTTCAGACACCCGAGTCACAATACAGATATAAGGCGAGGCGCTCTTTGTATTGTGCCCGAGTTTTGTCTGTGTGTAGCCAATTATTACCGATTTATATAGAAATACAAAATATATCCATGATTTAAAGATTTAAGCTTAGATTTAATGGAACATCAAATCATTCAAGCTTAAGTATTTTTCTTTTTATTATTATTGAAACACCTACTATTTATTCCAAATAGATAGGTTAAGTTTCTATTGAAATTCAAAGGATAGACTATAAAAATTTCTACGAAACTTTCTGACAAATTAGTTGACACATTAAGCGGCTGGCGAGGAGACCCCATTTACGCGGTTCCATTCTCTTAGATAGATATTTTAATTGAATTATCTTCTTGCCGTCTCAATTTCTCCAGGAAGGCTAACTTAATGGACGGTAATTAAAGTTGGATGGGAGGGAGCGTATGTTTGAACCTGAATCTGTTTAAAACGTATTATTTATAATTTTTACAACACAATATGATTCATACTTTCTTACATTTTTAAATTTTAGTCGTGAAGCTACCAAACATGCAGGTCTCGTGATGTTAATCAGTCGCTGTAGCCCGACATAAACATAACCTCAAGCACGATTCGAGTCTTGTCTGATGTTGTATGCTCTTATGCTGCTACTCCGAAGGCTGTTGTTACCTCATTGTATGTGTTACCTCTTTGCATGTATCATATTCACCTTAAGGTAAAATTGAGTTTCGTTGTAATACCCCCCTAATTAATGGTTCGACATACGGTTCAAAGAAACTGTATAACCACTTAACAACAGGTGGCTAGCACGCTAGTCTGCTACTTCATGTTATAATACAAAACAATTATGTATAAGAAAGTATTTAGTTCACTACAGTTGTGGCGACATTGCATACGTCGGGGATTCTATTATTCTTTTACAACAAAATCTTTACTCTACACTTTATAAAATATATACTCTAACATCATTTGCTTAATACCACGTAGCTAGCATGCTAGTCAGCCTAAGTGGTTAATAATTTAACAATAGAAAATAATAATAAGAAATTATTCAGTTCACTACAGCTACGGGTTGCTGCCATATAATACACTACCAACGCCAATCTATTGTTATCTGTTACCCCTAAATCCTTACCCTCCTAATTATGAAATAAACTCTTTCACCATCCTGTAATAAACCACTCCCACCACTATCTATCTGGTCTATCTAGACCAATATTCCTATCCCTATATCACACCAGCTAACGTTTCAAACACTTTTCTCAATTTTACGAACTCTAGCAGCACTTTGACTTTTGAATCTCCGGAGTCCTGTAACATCGTACATTTTATAAATGGGAAAGAAGATATTATATCGTGAAATGAGTTGTATAACCCAATTTTCGCTGTTCCTCGCAACGAACGTGACTCTGTTAAAATAGTGCTAAGTTGGAGCAATCTTTGTCTATTGTCACTGACTTAATATTCTTGTGTTCTGTGTAGTGTGACTTTTGTGTTTATACAATTTTTTAGAGTTAGTTTATGTTAAAAGCATAGCAATACATAAACATACATATTATAATGATTTTCCAAAATGTTTACATTTATTGCCATTTTAATCATTCGTCATTAATTTGCACAAAAAATAGTTTTTACCTTTTTTATACAAATGGAGATTATTCGCTTTTACTTAATAAAACCGAAGTCAATGTAGCTTTTATTTTAAAAACGTTGTTTATTTTGGCAGTGTAGAATTACGAGTAAAAAAGCGCCAGCGAAAATTATATTTTGCAGTTTATTTTTCATGCTGTATTTTTAATATCTGAATATATAGGATGTGTCAATTACATCGTATACATTAAATTCGAAAAACCCTAAAATAAAGTTCTAATATCAAAAGTATCTTAACCCTCCGAATAACGATATTTTTGCTAATTTTTATTTTAAATATTAATGACATAATTATAATAATATCACATTCTCGTAATAAATACATCCACTAATAATTTCTCCTTATGTCAAGTAGAGATAAAGATAAGTACAGAAACTAAAAGTTATGCAAAATCAATGATGTGATAAATTAAAATGTATTGAATATGCTTATTACTCGTTCGAATTCTAGAGCAACGATGAAATTGACACCCGTCAACGGAATTGACACCCGTCCACAGTATTGAATCCCCTTAACGCTAGGTGACATCCATCGTCACTCTGCGGTTAGAGTAGTTATATTCGAGAAGTAATATTGGAAGTTACATTCAAATGCAGGCGTTAAATAAAATAATTGCTGCGCATGGCCATCTACGCAGCTAAGCAAAACGGGTGCGGTCAGGTTTGAAACGGGTGACTGTTAATGGCAAATTTAATGCGCATTTCCGTGATTCTGGGGACATATTAACCTGTCAATCTCGGTCGTTAACCCCTGTTGGAGCGGGTCCGATAACGTGTTGGGCACTAACATTATCCACCGAACAACCATATAATATAATATATATAATATAATTATATAATATAGATATTAGTCTTCAAAAATGTAACTTAACACGTCTTGGAATTTTAGAGAAATTTCTATGAGCAATATTTATATATCACTATCTTTATTGTTGTTACTTACTAAAAACTCTCACCAACAACCAGGGTTGACTGGTAGTGAATGACTATCGGCATTAAGTCCGCCCTTTATACAACATAGTTAAGTTGTAACAATAAAGTGTAAAAAATAAAATTAATAAGGTAAACGTCCATAATGACGACAGCGTACTAGTACTCGTCATTCCATAGAAAAACGGTCAAAAGTTACACTATTTCTATGAATAACGAGTACCGGACACTGACAAAAGCTGACGATAGTACGGACGGTTACCTTATCACACTATTAACTATTTAAGTACATATCACGTGGCCTGCTAGGTCGTCTGTTACTGCAGTTAAATAAATGAAAATACTGACCATAGCGGCAGAAATTTAATAATAATTACTTCTCACACTCATATTCTTACACTAGGATTCCCTGTGTCATGGATACCACGGAACACACACAGTCACAAACAACTATACCAAGAACAGAAATTTAAAGATGTACATTCAAATTTCTGTCTTGCTGGGAATCGAAACCAGGACCCTCGATTGCTAGTCCGGCACGATAACCATTGCACACGGATTCTCAATTTGAAAATAATATTGTTAAGTACGAAAGATGAGTTTTGGCGGGAAGTCTGAAGGGACAAGCTGTTGTGCTCTTGTTTTATTTTCATTTTCTTGGTGTCTTTTTGAGTTATATCGGATAAAGTTGATGGAATTTTGTTCGATTAGGTTAATGACAGTGCACGAGTGTTGTGAAATAAAATGACAGCGTGAAACATGTTTTTTCGGCTTACCTCCAAAACTCCATAGGACACGTTCTCGTAAAGTAGCCATCACTTTACTTGAATATCTGACTGACTAGACTGACTGATACCAGACGACTTACTGATTTTTTTCTAAGTCTGCCCAAGTGATGCAAAAATTATGTAGACGCTGGCAATATGCACAGAGTTTGCGATGCCATTATTAAAAATGAAAAGAAAAAAGTAGAAAATTAATTCTAGCGTTTAATAATTCTCTATTGAGCTTATATAACGCAATATTGTTGCTTTTTAAAAGATAAAGCAATAATAAAGCAATTACCGTCAATGGCGAGTAGAAAAAGCAAAATAACTTTCGTTGCGACTCCTTATTTAGTTCTGAAGTATTTGACGTTATTAAACTAGATTCTCGTAACAATATACCGTAAATAAATAAAAAAGTAAACGTAACTTACATTTAAATCAATATATATGTACAGTCATTACGGGTAACTTTGAATTGACGTTTAACTTTGAACAAAGTTGGAAAAAAGATTTAACAATTTATTACATGAAAACTTTTTGATATTTCAATATAATAACTGTGTTAAATGGATTGCCAAAATCTTTTTGTAACAAATGAAAATTAAAGAAATAAACTATCAATGCCATAATTTTGAAAATTCCCGCCTTTTCCGTGGTTAAGTTGCTGGAAGTTTTTGACCGCTGATTTGGAATCGTAAACTAGTCCACTTTGATTCATATGGCAAAACCAAGCTATTTGTTACTTTTTTACGTCAGTGTAGATGTTATTTTTATAGATAAGGTTTTTAAATTTAATAATACCTTCTTTTGTTTTACCTAAACCTTAAAATATTAAGGTTTTTACATTCTAAAAAAAATTATTCAAAGTTACCCAAAATTCATGATTAATGAAAATTCGAGTTTTAGTGGAAATTATGGGTAGTTCTGTTGTTTCTTCTGCAAATTTATTTTGTTAGACAGAAAAACCAACACAAAAGGACACTATTCATTCAATAAAATAAAGGTGTCATAAATAGAAATCAGTTTTAATAATACAAATAATGTAAAAAAAGTTCAAAGTTACCCGAATTGTACGTAATGTTGTAACAATAAAATATATTTTCCGGGACGTAGATGTAGAGAGTGTTATTGTAATTTGTTTGAATCGATTCTTAAAAACAATGATAATCGTAGGAGTCAGTTTATTTGAGTTTGTTTTACTTCATTAATAATGTTTCTTCTAATTTGTATAAAATTTATTATTTAAAACTTACTTTTGCTTTACTTTAAAAGTTTCCTGAAAATTTGCGATTTACACATAAAGTACAAACAATGTTATTTGAAAATTAACCCGCAACTACCAAAAGATTTTAATTCCTAAAACAACAAATCTCCAGATAATAATATTATGTTGTTGAATATTAGTGCAAAATATTTATTTATGAAGGGATAAAACACATTAAATACAGTTACTTTATTTCTGTATTTCCATTCGTTCATTCGTTCATTCGTTCATTTCAATCTCTTCCGCGTCGCTTGCTCTCGATAGGACGTCGCTCTAATCTATTACACAATTTTATAGCCGTTTTATCGATGTAGAGTTGTTGCTTCCTTAATCGTTGGGGATATTTTTTTATAAATCATCACTTTTCGAGTAAAAAAAATTTGTAGCACCGTTTTTAGGGTTATGTAGCCAAATGGCAAAAAACGAAACCCTTATAGATTCGTCATGTCTGTCTGTCTGTCCGTCCGTATGTCACAGCCACTTTATTTCTAAACTATAAGAACTATATTATCTGTATCAACCTTTTTCTTGGTTTTTGACCAATTGGAACGAAAAAAAAAGAAAAAGGTTGATACAGATAATTTAGTATCGTGGAACGCTTGGGTATTCACTTATATATAAGAACTATACTGTTGAAACTTGGTAAGTAGATGTATTCTGTGAACCGCATTAAGATTTTCACACAAGAATAGAAAAAAACAATAAATTTTTGGGGTTCTTCTACGTAGTTTCTCTAAGAAGAACTGTAACTGAAAATAGTTTTTTTTAATAAAACCCATACGCGTGGGGTATCTATGAATAAGTCTTCAAAAATGATGTTGAGGTTATTCAGTCTACCGATGCGGGTCCACCAATCCGCACTTGGCCAGCGTGGTGGACTATGGCCTAAATCCCTCTCAATTGTGTGAGAAGGAGACCTGTGCCCAGCAGTGGGACATAAAAAAGGTTGAAACAAAAAATTCACAAAAGCGTGTTTTATAGTTTTTTAAACTACATTATTTATTTTTAATTTTTTAGTTTATTTTCAAGTTAATCAGACGCTTAGAAGTAGGTGAAAATGAAGTTAAAAGATTCCGTTACATACATACATACATACAGGTCAAGCTAATAAAAGCGTGGTAAAATATGGTACCCAGAAACACATTTCTATGCATTATATTATGATGGTGATCCAGTCCGGCTTTGCTGGAGTGATTTGAGTTTGTATGATTATACAAAACTACCCAGAAACAGTACTTTTCCAGGATAAAAAGTAGCTTCCTATGATCCGGACTATAATCTGTCTCTGTGCCAATCAGGATTCATTTTAATTGGTTCAGCCTTTTTTGTGTGATACAGCAACAAACATCCTTCCAAACATCTAATCTTTCGCATTTATAATCCATACTAATATTATAAACTCGAAAGTAGCTCTGTCGGTCTGTCTGTCTGTTTCTCTGTTTGTCTGTCTGTCTGTCTGTCTGCTACGCTTTCCCGCTTAGACTACTGAACCAATATTAATGAAATTTGGAACACAGATAGGGTGGACCTTGGAAAAGTACATAGGATGGTTTTTATCCTACGGGAACCTATAAAACGGTTCCACGCGGACGAAGCCGCTGACGGAAGGCTTGTATCAGTATAAATTAGGCAATTGAAAGCGCGCTTGAATTTACAAAACACACATCAAATTCGTCAACAAAATTCAAAATGAACTAGAACAGTCAAGTTAAGTGATTGCTCATTGAATTGAATCGTGTAATGCAATGGAATAGCGAACTACTCTCAATAAATTGGTCGACAATTGCTCTGGCGTTACGTTGTGATTCTAACTCATCGTAAATTTGCTTTTCTGCGAAAATATTACCTCGTGAATTTGTTCTCACTGCACAAATGAGCTGGTAATTTTCTAATAGCCTTAAATCATTGTTAAACTTTAATGTTTTCTTGTATTTTATCAGAGTTTACGCTTTAACCTCGATATTAACTGCGTACAGATTGCATTTTACAGATAGAACAGGTTTCGATCTTTTTTTCAAGCCCTTGTTAACGTCCCAACATCCAACGCCCACGTGTTGGTCACACGGCTTTTCGTTTTTTTTAATGGAGGTACTGCAGTACTGTTACTTTCCCTGTGGATCTCTCTCTCTTCTATCGGTCCCTCAGTGCTGAGGATCGTGATTTCGCTGATGTACGTAGCATATGGTCTCTTTCCATTTGTCGCGGCTAGTTGCCTGATGGATTACCGCGCTTATTGGTATCTCCAGGTGTTGAGATACTTGGTCTGACCATCTTTTTGGGCTGCATCCCCTTAGCCTCTTGCCTTCAACTTTGTGTTATCATTATTTTTTCCAGGTTATTCTTCGCGTTATGTGTCCAATATGAAAATGCGGTGCAGGCAAGTGCTGTATAGTCGCTGGGAACGTTCGAAGTTAGTATAAACTGGCTTATTTTTTTTAAACTTTCGCTTACCTTTATTGTAAATTACCTGGGCTTACGCTAGGTTCTATAAAATCCGGGATACACATTTTTCACAAAGATGTACGAGCTCGTGTCAACGTTGATGCAACTCTCTGGGAATAACAGGTGAACTTGATATTGCATGCGCTCGAGGTGTTTAATGGTTTTTCTAAGGAGATGAAGATAAACAGGCGGATTGCGTGGTTATTTTGAAACTGCTGCCTTTCCACAAGTTTTCTTGAACAATAATTTACTGTTGTGAGAGAAGAGACATATTTTATAAGATTTTTATTCCAAATCCTGTAGAAGGTTACCAAAATACAGGTAGGAGTATATTGAAAACACAAATTTTAAAATGGTAAACTGTTTGATTTAACAATAACTTTCTCAATTTACGCAATATTTACTTTCCCTACTTTTACATCAAAGGCATGCAGGTTACAGAACAAATAAACCACAAGCACAGTTGTAATAAGGATAATCTATAGAATGACTGCACGTATCTACCCAGTACAGCTGGGCGCAGGTATTTTTCGTAATCGGAGAAATACGAACCTAACTTTACCACTATTATGGTCAGCTCAAAGAAATATCATAATTGTTTTCAGTTGTTAAAAAGGTCATTTAATATTTCGTTACACATAATTGGCAGAAAAATATACGCCGCTGGTATCAACTTCTTGTGGTATTTAAAATTTCGTTACACATCATTGGCAGAAAAATACACGCCGCTGGTATCAACTTCTTGTGGTAGGTTTTTTTTCAACCTTTTTTTTATATCCCACTGCTGGGCACAGGTCTCCTTCTCACACAATTGGGAGGTATTTAAGCCATAGTCCACCACGCTGGCCAAGTGCAGATTGGTGGACGTCATGCTTTCGAGAAATTATGAATTTCTCTCAGGCATGCACGGCGATGACGAACATCATAATCAAATGAAAATCACCATATTTTCCATCACCGTGGAGCAGCAATAAAATCGCACATTACAAATTTCTTTGTCAGAGGTGCGAGCCGAGGATTTGAACCTGGGATCGGTCGAAGACCGCGGTTTTTTACCACTCGGCCATCGCTGCTCGCTGTGGTAGGTTACATTTGCTTTATTTAAGGTCTAGTTAAGGTAGGTTTGATAAGGAGAAACACTCATCTTTCGGAAAGATGTACAACCTCGTGTCGACGTTTGTGCAATTCTGTGGGAATAACAGGTGCGCTTGATATTGCATGCGCTCGAGGTGTTTAATGGTTTTTCGAAGGAGATGAAGATAAACAGGCGGGTCGCGTGGTTGCTTTGAAACTGCTACCATACCACAAGTTTTCTTGAATATTTATTTTGCTGTTGTAAGGGAAAAGTATTTTGTGTTCGTATGAACCTATATTCATAATATAGGAAAACTATTAATTATTGTGTCTGTTTTCAAAGCTGCTGCTTTCCAACATCAGTTTCGACTTTTGAAAGCATTTTTGAATGTATTTTTACGGTAATTTTCTACACATAATATAATATGAATATTATGATTAATATTAACAAAATTACAACGGTATGTGTTTTCAAGATAACATATATGTATATAATACTAGCTGACCCGGCGAACTTCGTACCGCCATATTTTATCGGTTATATCGTGAATAATAAATAAATATTACGTGAATAAAGTAATAGAATTTATATTCTAAGAAACAGAACATAGCGCCGTCTATTGGGTGTACTTGCAACCTAGATGTCAAACAAAGAATTTTTATCGATGAATCGGCGTACAACGCCATCTATGAGAACTCCATAAAACTAAACAGTAAATAAACACTTGCTTAAGAAACAATTAATTGATACATTTTATTCGTTTACATTCACGACATAAGCGAATAATTGAGATGATAACTATCCTATCCGGTAAGTTAGACCAAAATACGGGTACCTACATGTGAAATTTGATTGAAATCGGTTCAGTAGTTTTAGAGTTTATTGGCAACATACATCGTGACACAAGATTTTTATATATATAATAAGATGTTAATCATAGGTAGGGTACAATCAGACACCATGACAAATCAATAAAATATATTAATACCATCTGCTGTAATAAGCAGTATCAACTGAGTGCTTGCTTCATTTTCAGAACAGAAAACTTGTCTTTCACGTGCCCGAGAGATAATTTCTCAAAAGCAAGTCATGTCTACTACGCTGATCACGGCCAGTGACTGCGTGGTTTTCTATGGCCATAATCTAATACCTTTAAACGAGCAATTCTTGTTCATATCTAAATATATTTTTTGAATCTAGGAAACGGCTCCAAAGATTTTGATGAAATTTAGTACCCTGGTTTCGGGGATGATTAATCGATCCAGAAAATTTTTATTGATAGAAATTGTCGTTTTTTAAATGTTTATGCCGTTAAATACAAAATTACTCTTACTGACAACTATTGGAGAATATCAATAATATTGTGGCGTAGAAAGCCTTCAAATGTCGACCGTCAATCCGCCCTTCAAACAGATGACAATGTCAATATGAAAGACCTCTATAAAAATTTCGTCCAAGCTTTCTTGGTCGAGTGGTTACAAATGCTGACTACGGAGATAGAGACCCGGGTTCAAACCTCAAGTAGACAAGTTGCGTTTTTAATTTTTTATGACATTTTATTTTTAAATTGGGAGCTAGGTATTTCAAAAGGCTTTGTTAAGTAACAATAACCCAATGAATGTTTTGCTTAAAAATAAACCAAGAAAATCAATTGTTTTTATCCGAGCAACGCTCGGGCGTCCAGGTACTCTTCATAACTTACAACAGAAAACCCACGCCCGTGATATAAATAGTTTGAAAAGTCCCTTGGCACATTTAATTTATAAAAGAGCTACATCACTCAGACGCCTTTCTGCCTCCTAAGCTAAATTTACTTTCCAGCCAACCTAAAGTATTAATGAGGTAAAGGAAAAGATTGATCCAAATTAGTGATCCATTCCGGGAGACTCATTATTCTTAAAAGTTTAATTAAAACATGATCAAAGCTTTTCGGATATTGCGATTTCTCAAAAAAACTGAGGCGTGACAGACATTGAAAGCAGGTTTTATCCTCTTAAGGTAAATTTTAAGGCACTGTATAATCGATTTCTTTTAAGAGTATAACATTAAGGGTTTCGAGGATGATATTTGCCGTAGCAGTAGTAGCGCTAATCTCAGGAACTACTGGTTCGAATTGTAAAAGCCCATTTATCGAAAAACTTTAAAGCTATATTTGACTTACTATACACAAGGATGACATCGAGAGGAAATCTACGTTTAGTACTATGGATACTGCGCAGCAAATAATAGAGAGTAGGTATTATGTAGGTACCTACATGAAAATTATTGAAAAACTTAAATTATTTTAAAAGTACTTAGTAAGTATTTGCAAATAAGGCAAATAAGGCGAGGCGTTTTTATTAAAAGGAAAAAACCCAAAGACTTCGTTCATAGAATCGTATAACAAGTAAAATCCAAAAAAAAAAGATTCGTTAGTGATGGGTATCCAAAAGAAGATACTGAAATTTCTAGGCATTGAATTAACGAATAATATCAATAGTGCGACTTAAAAAAATATTTATTTTCTTAGCATTCGTACAGAGCGTTTTTTTATTTGACAAACCGTCTTACCTACAAAAATAACAGTTTTCTCTTCACGTTCCTTATGGGAAAAATTATCACACCAAACGCTTTATATACTTTCCGAATATGAAAGCAAACTCAGCATTCAGCAAATTCTATGCTTTCCAAATAGTAGCCCCATTTCGGAAGCTCTTATCACAGTCATAAAAATTGGACATAATTCAACTACAGCTCACAAAACCAACGTGAAATACGTTCTTTTTCATGGCCCTGGTACCCTCCAAACAGTATTTTATATATCACACCCTGCTGGCCGCTCGTAAAGTTATTTTCACTGCGAAAAGTCCGTTTATTCTTCGGCCTGACTAAATTTTGGAACAACTGAGCCAATTGGGATGTTCAGTAAATATTTTTAGTGCTTTGATCGAAGCATTTTTGCGACAGGATTGGCACACAATATCAAATATATGCAAGATACAAACTCTTCAATAAATAAAATAAATAAATAACGTTTCAAACTCCTCCCCTCAAACTCAGCCCCTCAGTAGGGTAGTTATACCCTGTGTCGTGGGTGCCATGGACATACACAAAGACAGAAGCACAAACACCCAGACCGAGAACCGAAATTTAAACTAATCATTCAAATTTCTGCTTCGCCGGGAATCGAACCCAGGACCCTGCGATCGGCAGTCTGGCATGGTAACCACTACGCCACGCGGGTCGTCAAAATGAAATGAACATTACAAAAAGACAGCAGTTTGTGGGTGGTAGAACTATTATCGTTCGCCCAGGGAAGTACCACTGCTGCACCCACTTCTGCCACTTCTGGCCACACTTACATGAGGCGACCACCAGCCTCCGGAGTAGCAGCGCAACTGCATACGACCTCACACAAGACTTACCTATGCTTGCTTGCTAGATGTCCATGGGCTGCAACGACCACTTAACACCACGTGGCCTGCATGCTCGTCTGCTACTCCATTAAAAAAACAATACAATATCGCGACATCACTTCCTTGTATCACAGTAAATATCAGTCAAGCGGATTCAAGTCCCGTTTTGCTAGTAAGGGATCGATGATAAATAATCATTAGAATCTCATAAGACTGCTGTTTTTTTACCAATGTTAATTTCCATTACAATTAATACCATGGAAGGAACACTTTGATTATAATATTTTATTGATAAAAACCTCTTACTCAATATCATTCAAAAGACCAATTGTGAAAATTATACAAAGTTTCATGCAAAGTTTGTATGTATCACTTACGATGGGAAGCTTTTGTGAGTACGCAGTTTCTGAATCTTTCTGTCCGTATTATATTTGTTGTGGTAAGTAAATGGTATACAAACACAAATAATGACTCCTACCACGTTTTCCTATTTTCAATGTACTCCTATGTTCTTTATTTTAAAGCAACCTTTGAAAATATGTTTATAGTGGGTTTTATGGACCACTGTCGGCTTAAAATGCTCGGTCATGTCCACATTGGTAAAAAGATTACAACATTATTTGTTTTCTTTGTGAAGTCTTTTAATGTTTGTGAGTGAAATGTCTTTTCAATTGGGAATTAAGGCTACTATTTTGACATTGTGTCTTCGTTTGTTATTTTACTACTATAAACTACAACTACTAATTATAGATAAACGTTAACGGGCGTGTGGTGTAGATGTTCTATGTCACGAAGTCCCACGGCGGCTAGAATATCATTTATTTGAACATTCCCTTAAGGCAATAAAAATATTACTCAAATACTATTAAGAGATTGGTGGGGACGACAATTGCATCCAAATATTCTAATTTAATCCCTTTGAATCGTGCCGAGGCGGAGAATTTTGACAAATCCTATTAGAATTTCAAAAACTTCTCGAAAGTTACATTAAATCTTAATTGAATTCAGTGTTTCGCTTACGATTTAAAATAATTTGGTCAATTAAAGCTTCAAAGAGACAATAACAATTGAAGAATCAAATTCAATATTTTAAGTATATTGTATTCCCGAAAGGCTCAAAGTAACAATTTATAGATTCTGTCTTTACCTTGAATTTATTATAAACGTTTCTCGTTGCTTTTGAAGGATTTTTTTTCTGTTATAACAACGGTGTAGGCTGTATTTATTATGGGGTGCAAATACTTGATCAAATCCTTAACTTTCACAATGAATGTAAGGAATGTATTTTATTGATTACATTAAGTTAATTGATTGTTGTAATCGTGCTTGTAACTTCGGGATTAAGAATAGAGCTATGGTATCCCCTGTCTGATCGTAAGAGGCGACTAATAGGGGCTTCCGGGATTGCGGATGGTGTGGAATGGGAGCTCGACCCATCCAGCCAGCAGTCCCGGGAAGGACGGCGGTGTGGGCGTGGCCGAATGCCGCTGTGAGCGTCTGAGGGTGCAGGAGAGCGCATCTGCTCTCCCGAAAATGGGCCCGAACTGGAGCGCCGCGCGTAAAGGACACCGGTGCGTTCCAATGGAGATCCCGGAGTCCTCCCCAAGCGTTGAGGCAGGCCACCGAGAGGGTTTTAGTGCGGTATAAATCCCACCTAACCCGGTATCCTCTCCCAAGGTGCTGGGTACCTTTTGAAGGTTTTTCCCCCCGATACCCTACAAAAGGGTAATCGTGCCACAGTACCTTACGTTATTTCTGGATAGTATGTACATATTAAGGTATAGAAAGAAAATGATCAGCTAAAGTAGTTCCAATTATTATTAATATGTCTATTTCATATACATCTGATGATACATAATTAAAAATATAGTATATTTATCGCACCATTACAATGTTTAATAACTCTCTACATTCCACACTAAACAAATTTTTATAATGATAAATGATGCATTACCTAAATAATTGTTACACCTTACAGCAATTTAAAACTAGCATATTTTTCGGCGCGTATATGTTTTTTAAAACGCTCGTACACGCACGCTTTATTGAGCCCAAAAAGTGGGATTTGATTCACTGTTTCGCACGTAAACGTGCTATAAAAGACAAACGAACGACCGTATACGCGCCAAAAAATACGGTAGTGTGGAAAAGGACTTAGTCTCAGTTTTATTGTATCCTTATACATCATTTAAACGCTAAGTCCAATATTATTTGTTTATCATTCCATTGTGTTTATGAGAATTTCTTATAAAAAAGGATGTTTGGTGCTTGGAATGTGTCGGTGTTGCAGTCGCGCGCAAATGTTTGCCAGAACCACGCAAAATGGCTACAAGTGTAGCCGCATCGATATTTTTATGTGCCTTTTTTATTTCCTATATTATGGTAAGCAATTGATTTAAGTTAAATTTATTTATCACTTCTACTTTATGGTTTATAATAATATCTTTGTTGGTATGTAGTTTATCGATGAGTGAATACCGCGTTGCCGCTTGATATTTTGTAGTGTCAGTTACTGCGATCGCGTATATATATCGGTATTTTTGTGCGTCAATTATTTCTTATGTTGTGGTAAGCAATATATTTTACTTAAATTACTTTGGTCTTAGATCTTGGTAGTTTATGTATGAGAGATTAGCGCTTGTTTTTTATCCATTGCCGAACATTTTATTTCCTATAATTATGATATATGTATACAGTAAGTAATTTCATTATTTTTAATAAATTACTGTGGTATTAAATCTTTTGTTATCCTGTAGTTTAGCTATACGAGAATAATGTGCTGAGTATGACATTATCTATCGTTGCATAATGTCTGCAAAAGAATCAATTAAATGAATAAACTATTCCAATTTTTGAACAGCGATCAAATGTCATCTAGCGTGATCTGTTTTTGTTATTTAAAATTTCAAAATTTGAACGATATATCTACGCATTTAATTTTAACAAAATGAATACAAATATTGTTTTTTTCTTTGATATTTCGCAGTTACCGCGATCAGTTTCTAATAAAAGATTCTGCCGGAACAGCTTAGTTAAATATGAATCCCACTTGACCCATCATATTTAATTAGTGTTGTGTATGATGAATTATCCACTGCTCTTATTATCTATTGAATTCAGAGCAGCCCTTTCGTTAGCTTTTTGACCCATTTATAATTAACGGAAAAATATTTTTGCGATTACGGTTTTAGGGCAAGGTACCTCAAAAAATATTAAGAACCCCTTGGTTATTTGTAAAGTCACTTCGTTGTTCGTTCGTCTATCTGTCGGCCTATTTATCTGTCATTGTATGTCTGTCTATCAATCGCGCTAAAATATCAAATAAAGTAAAATATTTATTATTCTCTTTCCTTTTTACTATAAAATAACTACTCAATGAAAGTTTTAAGATGTGTTGGAACTTGCAGTACTTCTAAGTGGCATCAATTTCTACTGTGGTTCTGCGTTCATGTTACAATCATTTTTGGAAAGTTTTCCAACTCAGTCATAAGGTTTTAACATAACAATATTAAAAAAACATTTGTATTCAATCGACAAGTGACCTAAAACTTTATTAAAATTTTCAATTTACCGCGTAATTTAACCAAAACGCTGGATATCTTTTTCACTTTGTACCCGGACACGTCAACGAATACACAATAATTATTGGTCTTAAGTTTAATTCCATCGCTGGGAAACATAGTCTAGTTATAAATAGGTTAGCCATCTCTAAGATTTGTCAACCAGGACAAGACGCGTTAAAACCCCGGATTTTATAGCCCAAAACCCGGACATGTCAACAGCGGGGGGACGGTGAATTTAGCGAGGCAGTTCGACGGTTGATCGCGACATGGGTACAGTGGGTGTGTCGCGGGCGGCCCAAGACTTTATTTTTTTTTAAACCCGGACTACAAAATGAAGTCCGGCCTGGACGCTCCCCGGACGCCCTCTAAACTAGGACAAATCCGGGGAAACCCGAACGGTTGGCAACCCTAGTTATAAACATAATCTAGTCTAGCCTGCGATCACACGAAAATAGTTGACATAATAGAAAAGTTAATTGGTTCACAATATAAAACCTAACAAAACCACGAGGCAACGATGTTGTAGCGCTTTTTCTTATAAAATTAAGGGATGAGGATATAAAATTGTAAAATAAAAATGACGTAACAATAATTTTATTTCTCTCTCGTCTTTGTTCATCCTAATAGTGCTCCCTCGTTGTGGCAATTTCCGTTTCGCTGTTCCGATGCCTCCTTGACATTTTTACAATCAACGCTACGATTTTTCTTCATCGCATCTTCTTTGGATTCCTTAGTTGTTTATTTCCCTTCTACTTTTTTGCTGTGAGTAATTTTATTGGTGATTTAAGTCGACTAAAATATTTATATCCCTTTTATGTATTTTGTAAGGTTAGTAGATATGATAGACCTTTGAGAAAATGTGTGTAAATCCTATGGAATAGGTTTTCCCTTACCATGCAGCAGAAGTCAGAACCGGGGCTTAAAGCGTTGACGTTCAATCGTTGTTCATATATGGAATGCGTGTGCAATGTGCATGCGTAATCCTCTATTCAGTAAAAAGAGACGTTACTTTAGCTGTAACAATTTTTGCGTCTATTACTATGTACGGATCTCTCCCCATTATTGTGGAGGCCTGGTATGCTGCTAAAATGCAGGTAAACCGCCTAAAAGGCATCGGACTGTTTTCTTACGATAACAACCGCCACCGATGGCTTAAAGTGTCTTCCGAAACTCGAACGAAATTTTTGTCACGAACGGTCACCCATTTCGTACCCGACCACGCCCGTTTTGCTCAGCTGTGTAGATCGCTTGCATTCTACGCCAGCCGCTGGGCCATGCGCATGTCAACGTTACCTTATGAAAATAATAACGATGATTATTGTTTTCAGGCTTCTACCGATTTCTACGATAAAAAAACGATTGATGGGATGCTTCTCAAAATGTTATGGGACAAAGTGTACGCAGGATACGACGTCAAAACCAAGGAACATGCCATGAAAAACTTGAGAAAATCCGGGGATTATGACAAATTGATAAGCCATTTACTCAAAACGAAGAAAGATAAAGTGAAACGGATTATGGAGTTGTTTGGAGACATTATGATCGAGTATATGCGTTGATGTGACGTGAATGCGAAATTATGTTTTGTTAAGATTTGTACAAAATAAACGACATTGTTTTCAGAACCGTTTTTTAGTATTCCAATGTTTAAGCATATTATAATGTAAATAATGACACTGATGACAAGACACGCTGTTATAGTTAATTCAACTCATTTGTGCGCGCGGCGCTATGTGTGCGTGCTAGTAATTATGCAACTTTAATTTGTGTGACCTGTGACGCGGCCATCTTCCTCCGAGCAACTTCACTGTACCTCTTGTCACACACACAGTCACTGTGTATATACAGGTTTACCCACACATAGCGCCGCGCGCACAGATGAGTTGAATTAACTGTAATATTTGATGCGCAATATTTGATGTGTCGAATATCAGTTAGTTTATTTGTGTCGAATAGGCTCCGAAACTACTAGTAGTTATTATTGTAGTATTGGTTTAGAGCAATATTAAAAAATATATATATTAAAAACAGAAAACTGAATGTAGTAATAACGGTTGTTGTTTATAAAGAAAATTACATATATCTCTCGCGCAAAAAACATCTATTAGGTTCACCCATCTTTCTTCCAACCCCGGCTATTTCAACTGCAATCTTTTTTGCGTCCTACAGTTTGGCATGAGTCTCTCCCCATTATTGGGATGGTCTGGAGCTTATCCCACCACGTTGCTTCAATGCAGGTTGTTGCAAATGCGGGTTCGTAGCCAATCCACTGTCGGATGTTCTTAAACCGCCCATAAGGCCTCCGACAGGATTTAACGACTGTTATGAAATGAAATGAAATGAAAATACTTTATTGTTGACTGTTTAGGTACATACATACAGTTAGATGTTTGAAATTATTATAAGAGTTTAAACAGTCTACCATGTTCTGGCATACAATATTATATTACTAATTAAAATTAAAGTAGCTAAGTAGTTACGTAGTAAAATAGTTTTATTTTAAGATCCGCTAAGAATATTCTTAACGGATCATCGGCTTTTGCCTTTGGCTTATGCCTACCCACTATTGGGTCAATGAGAGAAAAAAAGCCGGCGGAAAAAAAACTCTCAGGCATTGTTTAGAGTTAATATTTTACGCGGAAGCTCCCCAAACCATTTTAATGCACGTCATCAAAAATTCGTTTATACATATATATATTTATTACCTGATAATTGTTTGAAATGTATGGGTAATTTATTGAATATTCTAATAGCAAATATGTATGTACTATTTTTGAAAATCTGACATTTCACTCGAGGTAAATATAAAGCGTTATCTATCGATATTTTGATAATTTTTGCCACTGGTCACCCATCTCACACTCGACCACACACTAAGTCACAATCATAAATAAATCACTTGAGCTTCACACCAACCGCCGAGCTATATGGGCGTGTTGTTTACAATAGTCGAAAATGAAAGAAAATGTTGTTAGATCTTCTTTCAACTCGAATAAAGCGAGGATAATAGTGCATTGTATGGTTCTGTATAATTCCTGAGTTTGCGTTCGAGATGCGAGTGATTTTGCCATTTCGACGTCTGCTTTTCGCTTTGATCATACTCTTTGTGTGATAATGTAACACTTTTTGTAGTGAGTCTTTCTTTTACGCAGTTAGGGATTTTTATGGAATATAAACTATGATTAAAGAACAAAAAAATGGGAAGATCCTTTTAAAAATTATTTACATACATTTAAAAAGGTCATACTGGAGTTAAGTAATTAATTGTTGACACTTATTTATTTTAAATTTTAACTTATTATTTTATAATTGTATTTGGGTATTTTATATTAAATGAATTTAATTTTATGTCGAATTTTATGTGTAATTTCAATTATATTATTTGATATTTTTTAATTATTCTTTTTTATGGCTCGTTTATAATGATGTAATTGTAATTTTATAATGACATTGTATTTATATTGTAAGGTTTTAATATTTTTTAATTCTTTATTATAATTTATTCTTTTAATTTCTTACAATGTTGTGTTCTAAATGTTCTAGTCTGCTTTTTGCAATGTCTTTGCACTTATTGATTTTATATATCCTTGTAATAATGTTGTTTGCCTGGTAAAAAGTTAATAATTGCATGTCGTTTGCACCTGCAATTGGGGTGGCACTTGAGCATTGTATTATGAGTTATTGTTATTTTTTGTTATAGTGTACACTCTGTTGGTGCAACAATTGAAATAAATAAATAAATAAGAATGTTTGCCTTTGGTTGTAGTTCAAACTGTCGGCAATGTACTATAATAATTGAAATAATGTTTCCTCAACGTATATATATTTATTCTTCCTTTTTGATATCGTTTAATATCGCTCGATACGAATTTTTTTGTTTGAATAAAAATACTAGTACAGTTTTCGCTGAAAAAATATCATGACCACTTCAAATCCCTCTGGCAGTTTTACATGTCACTGAGGGTATAAAGGTTTTTTGACAAGACTTTTTTTCTGTCAACAACTATTTTTAGATTCGACGAGTTTGAATGTGTTTTAAAAAGTTTAACTTTACTGTGTATGTGTGTCCAAAATTTTTGTTATCAATATTTTCGCACTAAGCGCGCATGGTCCGGTGGCGAGTGTAGAATGCAAGCGATCTACGCCGAACGGGCGCGGTCGGATGTAAGATGGGTCACTGCTAGTGGCAAAAAAAACGTGATTCCGTGCTTCGGGCAGCAGGTTAAGCCGTCGGTCCCGGTGGGTATTGATAGATAACAGTTGTTGATAACCTTAATCGCGCCATTATTAATCTGATATAGTCGACATATCGTTACAAATGGCGGCTAATCATTTTCCAATTGTAATAATTGTCATTTTTAAACTATGTATTTATCCAATACTAGTGCAACACAGCGAAAGCTACAGCAAAAGGCAGAAAATCCTTAATAACATGTTATAATGTAAAATGTTGAAATAAAGAATTTGAATTTGTGTACATCTATACTAATATTATAAAGAGGAAAGATTTGTATTTTTGTATGTTTATGATGAATAAACTCAAAAACTACTTTTCCAATTTCAAAAATTCTTTTGCCATTAGAAAGCTAAGCTAGGCTACTTTTTACGTCATAATAACTACGATAACTTCCTATAAGAAGATATCAGAACATAGCTAGTAAAAACACATCTCTTGTATTAATAAGAACAAAATGAGGTCGCTAGCTTTGAATTCAGTGTCGGTTCTCAGAGCGATATTTATTAGCATCGGATTTTCTTTGTAGCATTACTTGCCCTTTGAGAAACTTTTGCTGTCAAGTAAGAATCGGAAATCAAATTATCCCTACATTTTCCTATTATTTTGAAATACACAGAAGGGTCGAATTGGTCACTTTGATCCAATTTTATACATCCTTATAATGGACAATTGCATGTTCCTATAGAGATCACAGCTCAATCATCTATAACATTCTTTTGAGAGAACATGGAAATAAGGGTTATATTTGTGTTAAGGAATTTGTAGTGTTATATATTCGTCAAGGCATTGTTATACAAACTAGGCAGTCTATTTATTTTTGACATCTGTAATTAGAAATTCAGATATTACAATTACCTTACTGGCTATTCGTTTACAATTTATAGATTTTAGTACCTGGACGACCGAGCGTTGCTCGGATAAAAACAATTTATTTTCTTGGTTTAATTTCAAACAAAACACTCATTTGCTTAGTGTTACTTAACAACGCCATCTGAAATAGTTACCAATTAAAAAAAAAACACAAAAACAAAAAATAAAATAAACGCAATATGGTTTTGATTGAGGTTTGAACCCGAGCTTCTAGTTCCGCAGTTAGCCCACGTAACCATTTGGGCAAGAAAGCTTTAATTCAATAAACGATTTTTTTATAGAATTCTTTAAAAATGGCATTTGACGGCGTTCTACGTCACAATATTATTAATACCCTCCAATAGATGGAAGAGTCGTATTTTTCAGTTTTTATTTAAGTTAATAATCACTAAAAATAATTTTTAATAATTTAAATTTTCTGGAAATAAAATCTAGCTGGATTGATTTGTTCGATATAGGTTTATTCCCAAGTAACACGTAACAATTTGGAACTTATTTTGCAACCTGTGGTAGCATAAGTGATGCAAGAGTGTATGGCATTACTTATAGATGCAAACAGCACTCGAATTTGCAAATGAGTAACTCTTATCACTAACATTTGCTTCTGAGTGATTTTTGTTCCTGCTTTATTACTTACAGACGCATACCTAAAGGTTTTAAATTTCTCTCTTTTAGAACTCAAAGAGGCATATGACATTTTATAATCCCCCCTAAGGAACTGTGCCCTATTGGGTGGTAATTTTTCCTTATTTGGCATTTTAAGTACTAAATAAGTAGTATATACGAGTTATTTATCACCTGGAGTTATTATTGCAGCTCAATAATCCCCCTAAGCAACTGTGCCCTATTAGGTGGTAATTTTTCCTTATTTGGTATGTTTAGTACTAAACTATATATACTAGTTATTTATCACCTGTAGTGGCTTAAGAGTTATTATTGCAGCTCATTTGGAACCTACTGTAATTGCCTTTGTGAGGTCTAATATACTCTAATATGCCACTCTAACGCGTGTCTCGGTTCCAAGAGATTGTTCTTGTAAACTGTAAGCATCATTTTTTTCTCACTTAGAACCATTTAAGATTTAACAGTTCTAAAAGATAGAAAAGTATATAGAACTTATTTTTAATTGCGATTCAGTGTGCGGCACGTGTATATTATGTTTGTTTATAAATTAATCTATTGCTCTATTACACTTTACAGTTTTGTCCCCGTTTTGAGGATCCCTAATGCAACGCATTATATGCATAGACAGCGAGACCTCTAAAGTGAAAATAATCACTATTTAGTGAAAATAATCACACCCACTAATGAGTGATTTTTGGCCCTAAGAGCTCCAATAAGGCATCAAATCAGTGAAAATAGGAACTGCAAGGTTTATTTTAAATCGCCATGAAGTCGCCATGTTTAAAAATGGAGTTCTTTAAAAGTATCTTGTTGAAAAGTATTTTATTGCAATAACACAAAATAAAATTAGTTTTGATAGCTGTTTCTGATGTTGTTTGAGATTATAGTGTTTGTAAAACCATAATTTTAGGTTTTTAACTAACAAATTTTAATAATGTATTTTCTTTTATTTCATTAGCGCATATTTTTTGATAATTTTTGATTATATCGAAGGCGCATCAAAATTTACTAAGCAAATGGTTTCACGATAAAAAACCATTTGCAAGTGCTCCACGATCATTATTCGTGTTATACACATATATTTTTAATACTCATAATAAATAGACGCCATTAATCAAATGCTGTCAGAACACATAGCACAAGGTTTATCTTTGCCAAAATTAATTCTTGTAAAGATCTAATTTATTACTCAACGAATGAACGGTATCACTTTATCGTTCATACATTCATGCACAGCGCGCAATTTACACCGTCAGTTCCAAGTACCACCCAGGATAACAATTCGAACTCTTATGCATCGCTTTTGCATCTTAAATAGGTTACAATTTTTCTCCCTTTGGTAACGTAAAGGTTGCTTATAGGTTCTAACCACCTTTATGGAACTTAATCATGGTGGATTTTATTACTATAGTTTCCAAAAAATACTTTATGCAAGCTATTTGTCACTAAAGTGTTACTTGGGTTTTTACTCGTGTACTGACACGAGTCTTGTGAGGTAAAATAATAGTGCGAAGACATGTTTTTTTTTGTCTTGCCTGCAAAACTCCATAGGACACGTTCTTGTAAAGTGGCCATCGCTTTACTTGAACATTTTACTGACGAGTCTGACTGATTACTGACGGCTTACTGATTTTTTCTATGCACTCATAGAATATTGCAAAATTAAACTTGACGCTGGCTTGTCACTAGATAAGCAATGATTAATCTCTTACTAAATACGTACCTTGTTGATAATTACTACTACTTAGTACTTTGATGATAATACCCCTTATTTTAAAACAGGGCTGAAGTTTTTCTCCATCTGCTCTTTTCTTCAGCTCAGCAGTGCCTAAGCGCACCCAGAGCTGACAGAACAAAAAATAACGTTCACTAAGAGTTTCATTTCATTTCATTTTATTTCAATCTACCATCGCTCTGTTAAGCGAGACACGTCAACTTTGAATAATAATACCGATCTACAAATTCTTGGGCAAACATCACGCCCTTCGTCTATAGTATAACAGGTCTAACGGCAAAGTCACACTATAGTTTGAATCATAATTAGGTGTTCAAAATGTAATCCATAATCCAAAATACACAAAGTGTAAAAGAAATATTTGTCAAAGTATGATTTACAGGTATGCGAAACCTAAATAGGTTTCATTTCAATTTATTTTATAAAAAAATAACAATAGGTACGTAATAAAAAAACATATTTGAATGTTATATGTTTTCAATAATATATAAACTTGGTAGTTTTATCGAAAATAGGTATTAAATATAAATGGATTTAATTAAAAAACAGGCATAAAAACGTAAAAATTTATTCGCTGTCTGAATGGCTGCAACACTTTTTGCATATCACTACTGGGCACGGGTCTCTCTACATTATTGGGGAGGCCTGGAGCTTACTCCACCACGTTGCTTCAATGCGGGTTGGTGGAGAACCACACTGTCTGAATACAAGTAATTAACTTATAAATAACAAATTAATAATAAACAATTATTTTAACAACTACTACAATAACAATATCATTTATTAATGATAACAGTGAATTTCAAGGAAATAAGACAGCATCCGAGTTCGCATTTTACGATACGTCACATCGTCACACCAGTCGTCAAAATTTATGACTGCATGAAAAAATGTTTTGCATTCCGATTGTGTTGTTCCGTTCCGTTGTCATTATCAAATTTTAATTTAATACCGTAAATCTTTTCTTTTAATATTATTATTATTAATGTAGGTACAGAACAAAATTAAGCTAAAACATAAAGAATAATGTGAATTAATTTGTATTTTATTACAGTTTTAATAGTTTTTTTATAGTAAAAAATAAGCATCTCCAATTTAAGAAACATTTTTGGACAGGTATCCCTGTGTTTAAATTTTGGATACCTAATTATAAATCTGACTGTAGCAACTTCTAGCATCGGTGTTTGGTAATTTTACGTGTGCATACTGCATGGAGTTTTGTCAACTTGGTCTCGTCATCGGAATCGCGCGTTTTAGCGACTGTAAGTAGCTATATCTCTATTTCGTGATCACCTAAGCTCGAATGGCGTAGCGAAATAGCGTTTCTTAGCGTTTTCAAGTGTGCACGGTGCTGCATTTGGTCATTGCGACTAAATCGCCGATCGCCGATGCTAAAAAAGTCGCTGGTGTGGTAAGGCTTTTATAAATCGTGGAAGCCTAAACAATAACTTAACATACACGTCTACTAAAACTACGGAAAAGCCGATTTAATATGGCATTAATATTTCTTTGTAATTGATAAACGGGGCAAACAAACATAGTAGCGGGCCGCTTGCCAAAAGCATACAAAAGTTTAACAATTTCGAACTACTAGTATCTTTTTAAAACAATTGCCTCATTAGATGTCTGTTACGTATTCTATATACCTGATATTTGGTAAAACTTTCAAGATTTGATCAGGGAAGTAACACTGTCCGAAGAAATTAACGTTTCACACTCATAGTCCCACTGTAGAGCTACACTAACTCCTGCCAGATCGTAAAGTGCTACTAATAGGGGCTTCCGGGGTCGCAGGCCTCAGGAATGACGGAGGCGTGTGCGTGGCTGCATGCCTAAGCACCTGAAGGTGCAAGAGAGCACGCGCATACGCGCATAGGTAGGTGACCGAGGGGGTTTTAGTGCGGTACAAATCCCGCATCCTCTCCCAAGGTGCCGGATCGGATACCTTATGAGGGTTTCCTCCCGATATAAAAAAAAGGCTAGATATACCTTGCGTCGTGAGTGCCATGGAAATACATAAAGACAAAAACACAAACACCCAGACCGAGACCAGTAATTGAAACTCATCATTCAAATTTCTGCCTTGCCGATCGAAAAGCCGGGATCCTCCGATCAGCAGTTCCGGCATAGTAACCATAACGCTACGAAGGTCATCAGATCCATTTCAATTAGTTGTATGTCGGTGGAATTTTATTTTGATTTAAGAAAGAAAAAAAAAATTAATTAATTTTAGGGTCTTCGTCTGTATGTGCCCGTTTGGGCCATACGTGGAGCTTAGAGAAAAATGGTACTGGAATAAAACTCCCAGGAACACTATTCTAAATTAAATGGTATAATTTTAATGGATAAGCCGACGAGCAATCATGCCACGTGGTATTAAGTGATCGCTGCAGCCTGAGTCTACATACTTATCTGGTACTGTAATGAAATAAAAAAATGAGTCTCCAAAAAAGATCGTTATTTGGAGACCCAATGCTACGTATAGATTCATATTGGAAGGTCTTAAGAAAACTCTACCGTGGTGCTCTATTGCAGATGTTTACTAATCATACAGCTACATGAGACTTTGACAGGGTTTATTAATTTACTATCGGAACCAAAGGCTTCAGGCGTTTGTTGGAGCCCATATACAATTTTTCACTAGAAGTCACCCATCCAACTATCTTGCATCGCTAGATATTTTTAATTGTTATACGAGTACATAATATATCATCGCAAATAACGCGAGAAATTCAAAATACCGTTTCAATATGCCCAGATATTCAGTCTTCATATACTCGTAGTTTTAATATTAAGTATTTAGGGATTTTGTACATGGTTAAAATTTCATAATGAGTACTTAATACTTACTTCAAGAAAGTGCATGCGTTATGAAAACTAGCACAAATTGAGATGTTATGTTCTCATATATACCATAATTTTCCATAGTGTATCATAAAGTAAGAAGCTTATAAACTGCATTATATAAAGCTTCTTATTTAAGCGCAGTATGTCTCACTTATGAAACTGAATTTTAAAGTACTCTAAACGTTAGGAGCAGCGATGGCCGAGTGGTAAAATACCGCGGTCTTCGACGCGACCGATCCCAGGTTCAAATCTTCGGCTCGCACCTCTGACAAAGTAATTTGTAATGTGCGAATTTATCGCTGCTCCACGGTGATGGAAAATATCGTGATATTTCATTGATTACGATGTTCTCCATCGTCGTGCATGCCTGAGAGAAATTCATAATTTCTCGAAAGCATGACGTCCACCAATCCGCACTTGACCAGCGTTGTGGACTATGACCTAAATCCCTCTCAATTGTGTGAGAAGGAGACCTGTGCCCAGCAGTGGGATATAAAAAAAGGTTGAAAAAAAAAGATGTTAGTAGAAGATTGATTTTACAAAACCGGAAATGAAAAGTCACATTACATTACTTCAACATGGCTTCGATTCTTACACTTTTTGACGACCCGCGTGGCGCAAGGGTTACCATGCCGAACTGCCAATCGAAGGGTTCTAATCCCGGCGAAGCATAAATTTGAATGATGAGTTTAAATTTCTGTCCTCGATCTGGGTGTTTGTGTTTCTGTGGGTCTCTATTATGGGGCTATGAGTGTATTTATAAAAAAAAATGTTATTCATACAAAGCAGCCTAAAAACTCACCACGATTCTCCAAAAGTGTTAAGATCAGGACTTTGAAATCGGGAACGTACTTATTTCTAAAGTAACCAGTGTATCTACTTATATTTTATTGTAACATTTTGATAGTAAAATGAATACAAATATAAGATTATTCATTTGATTTACACAGTAAAAGTAGTAAATAAATATATTTTATCACTATATTTCTTATTTCAACTTTTATCGAACAAAAGAAATAAAATGTTATTCAATGTTATTTGAAAAATGACGATAGCTCCCTGTTTTAACACATTTTTTTTTCAAGGATTTTACAAAAGCTGTTCAGCAGACAATATCGCTGGCCGGTAAGAGCGCACCTTGATCTGTTCAATAAGATCTATTTTTTTTGTCTTGTCATCATCATCCAGGCAGTCTGATTTTTCAGTAGTATTTGAAGCAATGCAATGCAATCGAACTAAATTTTAAAGTCATCAATATTTCTGCCTATAGTTAGCAAAGAAAAACAAATTTTGTTGCTTAAGTTAATTTGCATGTTAAGCAAGCAGATATTATGCTATTTTAATATTTTCCTAATAGGTGACTAAAATATATAATTAATTAACTAATTATGTACATATATACTTATGTATGTATTGTAGGAAAAAGGTGGTTGCTAAGTACCTATGTAAAGTGTAGAAATAATCACAAATCAAAATATTAATCACAAGAAGTTTTTTATTTATAATTTTATTGTTTTATTTTTGTAATTATAATATTTTTATACAGTTTATTTTAAATTCTTACTGTCTATAGTTAAGTCTTTTTAATATTAGTTGTAAATATAAAGTAGTCTTAATAGTTTGCAAATAAACACTACTAAGTATTACAAGATATTATCTGAATTTATTTAATTAAAATAGGATTAATTTAAGTTATTGTTATAATGGAAATTTATAGAATTTATAGAGAAAATTACATCCCACGTCAAGAATACCGCTTTATAGTCTAGCTTTGGATAACGATGATGTCAGAAAACATTAAACAAATACAAAAATATATGTAGGTGGTAGAACTATTATCGTTCGCCCGGGGAAGTACCACCGCTGCACCCACTTCTACCGTGAACCAAATCTATTGTGTTTCGGTGGAAAGGTGCAGTTGCCGGCTACGCTTACATGAGGTGACCACCAGCCTCCGGTGTAGCAGCGCAACTGCATACGACCTCAGACAAGACTTACCTATGCTTGCTTGAGGTTGTATGTAGATTTCCATGGGCTGCAGCGATCACTTAACACCACTTGGCCTGCATGCTCGTCTGCTACTCCATTCAAATAAAAAAATGTATATTCAACATAACTCAAGTCGCAGATAGTATTTTAATTGTGAATACACAAAACTGAAAACAAAAGTATCTTAAAAGCTATGAAAAGCGCAGCTAAAACCACTGCACAGCTCAAATGCCCTGAATTCTATGAATTATGGAACGACAAAGCAACCTACGTATTCACAACGATTCACTAAAAGCCGTTTGACAATGACTTTGAAATGGTAGGGAAACCGCGCGCTCATAATGAGTTTTAAAGTAACCAGCGCTGTGTAATATTTGTTGCAGAAGTCACTTTGGGGATGAAATGAGCGAAATTTTTAGGTATACGAGATTGGTTCATATGAATGATAGTATTTGGATAGGGAATACACATAACCGCCAAGAAAAGTATGTTAAAAGCTATGAAAAGCGCAGCTTAAACCACTGCACAGCTCAAGTGTCCTGAATTCTTCGACTTATAGAACGACAAAGCAACCTACGTATGCACAACGATTCACTAAAAGCCATTTGACAATGACTTTGAAATGGTAGGGAAACCGCGCGCTCATAATGAGTTCTAAAGTAACCAACGCTGTGTAATATTTGTTGCAGAAGTCACTTTGGGGGTGAAATGAGCGAAAGTTTTAGGTATACGAGATTGGTTCATATTAATATTAGTACACGGAAGAACGAGCATTGGTTGAATAAAAACAATTGATATTCTTGGCTTAATTTCAAACACTCATTTTTGGTCATAATAAATTAAAAAACGCATAATTGATTGAGGTTTGAACCCGAGTCTCTAGTTCTACAGTCAGCCTACGTAACCATTCCTCCATAGAAGCTTTACAAAGCTCTTTTAATCCGAAATTCACCGAATTTGTCATTTGTTTGAACGGCGCGCGGATGAAGTTTGACGGCGTTACATGCCACAATATGATACTATATGGAATGCTACGATATAACAACTTAGAGTTTAGATGTAATATATCATTGCTTGATTATTTTGTTCATTCAATTTGAGGGACTGCATGCAACCCATCAATATTAGAATTGACTGAACTGAATGTACCAGAAAACTACGTTCGATTTTCGCTGTCACTAATTGTTTGCTGTGCCAGGGTGCAAGCTTATTCTCGTGAAGGAGTCGCCCTTGGTGCGTGCTTTGACACTTTAACGGCTTAGTGGCCTGGAATACAAAGTTAGATATTTTCCATTCTCCGATGTCTGAAGTTCGCAGGGCGGCAGGAGAATACCTCAAACAACTATAGAACGTATTAGAATTAAGTAATTCTGTAATGTTTTATAGTTTGAAAGTATACATATAATGATATAAATAAATAAATATTATTAATACTTTCCTATAGATATAAGGAATAGTCATATTTTTCTTGGAATATTTAAGTTGATTATTGCTGAAAATACGGATAAAGCGACAATTTTTAAAATGAATCCTAGCTGGATCGATCTATTTGTTTTGGGGGTAACCCTTTGGGTTCTAAATTCCATGAAAATATTTGGAGCCATTTCTGAGATTCTAGTTATTTAATTTAGTTGTATACAATGATTGTTTGTTTAAATGTATTAGATTATTACTAAGAACACACATATTCCTACGTACCTTCTATATCTTAGTTGTTTGACGTAGAATATTTTTTGTATCGTGGAAATATACCCGCTTCGATGGGCTGTCTCAGAAACTCCAATATCTTCAGTGTAACGCGCCAGTATCCTCCGGGCCGAAACGGGCCCACTATCAGGAAAGAGATGGTGCCCTCCACATGTTATTGCTTATGACGGAATGTGGCCGCCACCGCTCCAAATATCTTATAATTGTGAGAGTTTAAATATATCAATATTATTAACAAAGGAGGTCTGTTGGTTGCGCTCATTGGTACGAGTATTAAGTGATTTTAGTTAATTTAAGTCTGTTTCATTAAAAAATGTATAATTAACACGCTTTTATTAGCTTGACATGTATGTATGTATGTAATTTAATCTTTTAACTTCATTTTTACTTACTTCTAGGAGCTGGGCTGGTTTTTAAGATACTTTTGACACCATGAACCCCACGCTTTTATACAGTAAAATACATTTTCTTCTTATTTTTTTACTTTTTAGTTCGTATTTTTACAAAAGCGTGTTATTTAGTTTTTTAAACTACCTTATTTATTTCTTTTATAACTACGAATAATGTTAATTGGTCGTTTTGATACGTATACGCTAAAACATTAATTTTCCACTCGCATAATTTCATGGACCTACTGAGTGTTTCAAAGGGCTAAAATGAAAAGGTAGCCTTTTCACTTCACTCATTTGTTAACCACTACTGTCACGAAGGATTGGTTAATCTTGATAAAACATTAAAATAATACAACATTAAACATGACTAAAATATAATATACATAAGTGCGCATAGCCCTTTGTTTGTCGATCAACGCAACTAGGTGAAAACAAGCCCGATCGAGTGTAAGATGGATGACCGTTAACGTATACGCTAAAACATTAATTTTCCACTCGCATAATTTCATGGACCTACTGAGTGTTTCAAAGGGCTAAAATGAAAAGGTAGCCTTTTCACTTCACTCATTTGTTAACCACTACTGTCACGAAGGATTGGTTAATCTTGATAAAATATTAAAATAATACAACATTAAACATGACTAAAATATAATTTACATAAGTGTGCATAGCCCTTTGTTCGGCGATCAACGCAACTAGGCGAAAACAAGCCCGATCGAGTGTAAGATGGGTGACCGTTAATGTATCGGTTGTGATCGAGTTATAAATCTTATAAGAGACCTGCATAGTGGCTTATTATCACATTCGCATCTAACTAGTATCTTGACCAACACGCATTTGATAAGTGTGGTGTACTCTATTTCATTCTAATTATAGGGCTTATGGTGCTCGTGCGCAACAGTTGTACGAAAAAAGGGTTACAGAAAATATATACATCTAGGCTCTGAATATGCGATCTTTAGAAAATGGAACTGTGTAGGACATTTACATAGAAAAAGTTGTTGTAAGATCCTTGAATATTTTAAAACTTCCTAAACAGAGACTTTGCTCAGAAGACCTGTTTATGAAGACAGATTGCAGCGCGACATAGATGCATTACGTCCACAAGGACTTGAACTTCATCGAAAATTCCAGTACCGACTTAGTACTCCACTAAAAAATTTAGATCAACGAGAGGATTTTCTCATGAAGATAGATTGAAGCGAGCAATAAGGTATATGCATCACGCTAACAAGGTCGTGAAGTATCTGAAACATTCGAGTACCGTCAGCAACTGAAATATAGAATAAAGTTTTTTTTTTCATAAGATTTTTATGAGCTTGCATTGTGTTTTCGCAGATAGTAGAGCTTTTATGATTTGCTAAGCGCGCATGACCCAGCGGTAAGCGTAGAATGCAAGCAATCTATGTAACTAAGTCAAACGGGCGCGGTCGGTTGTGAGATGGGTGACCGCTAGTGGTAAAAAAAAACATGCGCGTTTCCGTGCCTCGGGCCTGTTAAGCCGTCGGTCCCGGTTGTCGAAAGATAACATTGGTTAAACCTTGTCGGAGGCCTGGGCGGTTTGAAAACATCTGACAGCGGGTTTGCCGCTAACCCGCATATCCATCGACCCACATTGGAGCAGCGTGGTGGAGTAAGCTCCAGGCCTACCCAATAATTGGGAGTGACGCTCATGGAATATCACCGCTGCACCCAATTCTGCCATGAAACAATTATATTGTTTCGATGGAAAGGAATGGTAAGTTATGGTACACTCAGAGAATATCACCACTGCACCCAATTCTGCCATGAAGCAATTATATTGTTTCGATGGAAAGGAACAGTTACTGCTCAGTAATTCAAGAGGTGATCATGCACGAGCCTTTGGAGTGGCAACTGCATACGACCTCAGGCTTTCCTGACTCGGCTTGCTTGTTCCACTGATTGCAGCGACTGCTTACCACAACGTGGTAATGCTCATCTACCACTCTAATTTATAAAATTCTCGTGTCACAGTTTTCGTTGCCATACTCCTCCGAAACGGCTTAACCGATTCTCATGAAATTTTGTGAGCATATTGAGAAGGTCTGAGAATCGGCCAACATCTATTTTTCATCCCCCCCCCAAACTGATAAAGGTGGCCCACCCCGAACATTTAAGGGCGGTACGGAGTTCGCGGGCACAGCTAGTTCAAATAGAAAAATGTATTGTTTGCGTGGAATCTATATAAGCTAAATTTGAATCACTTTGGAGTGTTCGATTGAGCTTATAATGAATTTGGTATACGAGAATGTTCACGCCTACTAATATTCAATACCAACACAATATTTCGCCGTGAAATGTTTTCTCAATGCGTTTGCCTACCTACATTTTTTTTCTTTTCTCTCTAACATTGTACCCAGTCGAGTCGAGTTCAGATCTGTCTTCAATTTATTTCTAAAAATTAAGTATTAAAGTACTTAAAGACCAAAACGAATTCATTGCGTCCGATAAAGCGAAAACAGTATATAAATACCTTGAGTCTTAATGACAATGCAATTTCGTATAATCAGTATTGATATATCTTAATCCAAATTGATAAACACTTTCAACAAATCATCAAATTTGAGGGGTTTCTTGTGTGACAATTGATAATTCTTTTATATTTATTTTACTAACGTAGAATGAGTAACGTAGTTGGGCATTCGCTTTCCTAGAAGACCTTTTTATGAAGAAAAATTGCAGCGTGCAATAGACGCATTACACTTTTGAGCTTTCTTGAAAATTCGACTACCATTGACTTAGATCAACGAGAGATAGATGCAAGATAAGACTTAGATCAATGAGAAAAGACATTATAAAGACAGGTAGGTGGCAGCAGGAAATGCATCTTACTTAAAATGTCTTAAACTTTCTTGAATTTTCGAGTGTTTTTGTATTATTGAATATTAAAAAAAAGATCAGTTAAAGTTTCCTTCCTGTTAGAAATGATGTCAACATCTGATGCTCGTTACTTTACAGAATCTTATAAAGTACAAGCAGTTGAAGCAAAGTATCTGAACTATTCGCGAGCTCTTCGACGAAGTTTGTAAGGTGAGTGGCTGTGTCCGTAATTGAAAGATATCGGCTCGATATGTTGAAGTAGTGTTGCGGAAGCTTCAGTTAACTTCAGTTTTTAGTAAATAACTGTGTTGTTTTCAGTAAATAAAGGAAACTTTAACTATGGTGATGATATAGATTTATAAAAATATAGATATAAAAACAATTTATTTTCTTGCTTTAATGTCAAACGAAACACACATTTGCTTGTTACTTAATAACGCCACTTGAATATTTTTTTATTGCTCTCAATAAAAAAAAATCTGAAAAAATATATGCAATATGCGTTTGGTTGAGGTTTGAAGGACTTTTTTCCGCAGTCAGCCCAAGGAATCTTTAGTGCAATGAACGAAATAATACTTAGAGATCTTTCTAATCGACATTGTCATCTCTTGAACGTCGGATTGACGGATGGCATTTGACAGCGTCCTACGCCACAATATTATAATAGATGTCAGAATGAGTCGTATTTTTCAGTTTATATTTGAGTTGATTATCGCTGAAAATATTTTTTTATAATTTAAAATTTCTGAAAATAAAACCTAGCTGGATCGATTTATCACCCCCGAAACCAGGGTACTAATTTTTATCCAACTCAAAATTCAATAATTATATTTAGATATATACAAAAATTGAACGTTTAAATGTATTAGATTATACATGAAATGAAATGAAATGAAATAGTTTATTAACATCCTGGGTAATAATATACACTTGATGTTTGTCATTGTTCTACGGTCATCAGATGACCGTCATCCGCTTTGGGTGCGCTAAGGCTTATATGGGCTAGGAGAAAAAAGCGGGCGGAAAAAAACTCCACAAACACAGTTGTTTGTTATTATATTGAAAAGTATCAATTTACAATTATAAAGCTCTCCTTCAAAGCCGGCAATGCTCGGGCGGCTCCACTAGGGTTGCCCGTGTCCATAGGTGACGGTGATCGCTTAACATCACGCGGCCCGTCTGCCTTATTGTTAGGTTTATTTATAAAAAAAAAGGACTTAAACCAAATATCTGAACTATTCCTGAGTTCTTCGTTGTTTGAAAGGGTTTGTAAGGTGAGTACTGCTCTGCGTAATTGAAAAACATCGTATCGATACTTTTGAAGTCGGTTTGAATAGTACTAAATCCCTATTCCTAAAAATACATACTTAAATGCAATAAAGAAGTCTTATGTATTAAATAAACTCAAGTTGTAGCAACACTTCAGACTCAAATAATTTAATATCAGATATGTACGGTAAAAAAATATTCAAAAATTTTCTGAGAACCACAAAATAGCCGCAATATTTGAAATGAAATGAAAACGAAAAAGTGTGTTTTTAACCTTAACCCACTCTTTCACTATTTTTCTAGATAGCTATTTATTTGGATTGAAAAATACTTGATAATTGCGTCTTAGTGTCCCGCTCGACTCATAATCGTATTGACGATAAATTAAAAGAACTTTCACAAAACTTGTAAAACGGAATAATACTTAGACTGCATTCTACTGAAAACATACGATACACAATAGCTACAAACATTTGTATACAAAGATTTTGATATCAACGTATGTGGCTTACTGAAGGCTTTATACTGAAAACGTATTCATACAAATTCTGGAACAATATGGAATAACCTAATATGGAATATACTAAGCCTGAACCAGCTTGTTGAGTATATTAAACAAAAACATTATGCCTTGAAACTTAACCCAATTTTATCTTTAACCTCAAATCACTCCCTAAACATAGAGCGCCCGCTGAATAAAGTTAACTAAGCGAATACAAGATTTCTGTGGATTATCTATACTAATATTATAAAGAGGAAAGATTTGTATTTTTGTATGTTTCTAATGAATAAACTCAAAAACTACTATTCCTTTTTCAAAAAATACTTTCACCATTAGAAAGCTACATTTACCCTGAGTAGCATAGGCTACTTTTTATCGCGCGAAAATGCTTCATTCCTACGTGAAAGCGGGTAATAGGGTCGACGCGGTTGAAGCAACTGGCTAAACGCCTATGATTTTAATATAGCAATGATGCGTGGAATAGCACATAAGCTATTTTTTATCCTACGGGGACCCATTAAACGGGCCAACGCGGGCGAAGCCGCTGGCGGAAGGCTAGTCTTTCATAAACGTGGAAGTAAAGGAAGATAGTTTGAAAGTGAAGGCTAAACTAGATTATTTGATTCGGTATTTGCGAGTATATTATTTGTGTAATGCTATTTGTCCACTTTTTTCCTGTAAATAAAGACATCACACTCTCAGCACAGAATTATTATTATTATTATTTTCAACCTTTTTACGCCCCACTGCTGGCCACAGGTCTCCTCTCACAAGTGAGAGGGATTTAGGCCATAGT
The DNA here is from genome assembly GCA_911387765.1 of Pyrgus malvae. Lineage (NCBI taxonomy): Eukaryota > Metazoa > Arthropoda > Insecta > Lepidoptera > Hesperiidae > Pyrgus > Pyrgus malvae. The sequence goes on from OU426947.1 coordinate 8,936,300, forward strand.
CCACCACGCTGGCCAAGTGCGGATTGGTGAACCAGAAAAATTTAATTGACAATATTTTTCAAAAGCCGATAACGAAATGGATTATTACTGTATGGAATCTGTACCCGGGTCAAAGACCAGGTCTAAATTTTTAGGCAATAATTTTGACCCTGGCACATCAGTTGCGTATTTGGTATATTTGACAATCAATCACCATGTGTGGACTGTATATTTCATTCTTTTTTCATCAGGTCTTTATAGGCGTACTGAGCCAAATAGGTACGCGTTATTGTACGCTTGCTAGTTTTTCGAGATAAATAAAGGGATCAAATAGGTAAATACGCGAAAAAAGCGATATTTGACGTCCATGTTGTGGATGGTCGTTTTTACATGTTTGTTTTGCATGACGTACAGCGTCAAATAAAAACATTTCAACATTTCGTAGTTTTAACAAAAAATACATTAGTACAGTCGGACAAACAAGTGTTATAGCGTACGAGAGAGGAATCCATAACGCAGATTGGACAGTTCTGGTCATTAAACGAAAAAAGACGACTCTGCTTCATTAAGGAATCGTTTTGGCCCGAGAATGGATCCTCACGCCTCCACTCGCACTCAATTTGCCGGAAAGACTGGGTAAGCCATAAAAGGGTAATAAAAATATAGATTTTGCATAAGAATCGCCGTAAAAGATATTTGTATCGAAACACTTTCCATATGAAAATTAGAAACGAAAATCAATATTAGACCAAATGGGGCAAGTTTTGGATTCTCGAATCAAAAGTGAACAACATCCAACTAGTATTATAAACGCGAAAGTTTGTAAGTATGGATGTTTGTTACTCTTTCACGTAAAAACTACTAAATGGATTTAAATGAAACATTACAATAATATAGCTTATATATCAGAATAACACATAGGCTATATTTTATAAATACATTGTGTGAATTGTCCAAAATATGACGATAAGTGTCAAGAAAGTAGGAAAAAATCTACCATCTGCGAACTATTCTGGCGTGCGCTACCAAAAGCGCTAGAGATACACATATGTAATGTATGATGAAAATGTTTATCTTAAAAAGTCCTACAAAAAGGCTGGTCCAGCGGCACTTCAGAAGGGACTTCACTTTATGCTAATGATCCTCTCTAACGCGGGTGAAACCGCAGGGCACAGCTAGTAAGGATATAAATTCTTGTAATTATTCACTCTCCGCCGCCGACGGCCGAATGCCGACACTCTACCTATAATATTTCCCACCTGCCTTTTACTCCTCTTATTCATCTAACATAGGAAGGCGACCGATTGAGATTTGAAATTTTAATAAGATATTTTTATTAAATATGAGTACCTAACTGCAATAAACGCATTTCATAGACTTAAATAAAAATTCATCTAAGATGTCTCAAAACTCCAACGATTCCACTTCAAAGGAAGAGGCAACGCCAAGTCAATTTATAATAAACAAACATCCAAGAGAAACATTGCATTTTCTTGCGATTCATAAAAGTATTACCCCGTCAGGTTCCAAGGGAAATAAGTCGGTACACAAGTAATAAAATTGCAAGCTACGACCGAGGCAGTTGAGACCACCTAGGTTGCTTGCCTTTGAAAAATATCGTCTTCGGCGTTCCGTAGACCGATTTAACTGAAAAATGACTTTACATAATTAAATCCATAGTTGTGTGATGCACCGATGTATCTTAATACCAAAACGATAGAATAGAAAGAAGATAAACATATGTATTAGGAAGTGAACGAAACAAGTTTAGTGTTGTTGTTTTAAGGCTGAATTATTGAAGATACCAGTTGGTAGTCAACCAACCGCTGTTTTCTAACGATCCAAAAGATTTCTAATTATATTGTATCATTTAATGGGATGAGAGAAGAAAAAATATAAGTCACACACCAAGTTATTCATACATAGGTACTTATTTGAAGAACGGAAATATGTTTGTTAAAACAAACACAAGAATGATGAATATGCCCACCAGAGCCACTTATTCTTATTAAAGTATAGACATAATAGGTATTAGCTACACGCTTAGAATAAATACGTATAGAATGAGTGTCTTCATACAAGTGCGCTGTCAAAATTGAAGAACTAAATATATTCCTACAGCTGTCACATCTGACAAACAAAATATTTTTATTTTGACCAAATTAACTTTATAATACTATAAAATATTGAAAACACTGTGAAAAGTTATTTTATTATACTTCTTTTGTTTTTAAAAAGTGTTCTATAAAATTTAACCTTAAGTCTTACGGAGCGGCCCGGCGTTTGGTGCCATTAATGGCACCAATCAACATGCTTCAATTTGGTTGCACAAACTTGATTTCTATAATGTCATTGTAATTATTCTAAGGCTACACGACTTATTAACTTAGTTCGAGCGTTAAAAAAAGAAAAAAGCTCACAGATAAAGAACGCATTGTAGAAATTAACCTCGCGGTCTTGTTTAAAGCTAACATTGTCTGAGTGTGGCGGAATTAAGAGTGGCTAAAAAAAGTTAATCAAAGTAATGAAAGACTTTAGAATAAAAGCCCCTAAAAGATTTTTGTACGATTGTGTGAATAAGTGTGACTGTAAACAGAGGAAAAACGAGGCCGGAGAAATTAAAACTAATGAAAACTTCGGAGTAAAAAGTCGAAAGCAATTCAACGCTCGCTCTATGGTTTCCAATTACAATTTAAATAGGCATAGAAAGTTTTAAGCTGGCAAGTCTTTTTAGTCTAGGTTTTATAAATTACTATTAAGTACTATGCAGTCGCATGGGCTCGGCATTTTAAGTTCAATAGTGTAAGTAAAGTCAAAAGGCGATAAAATTTGACTAACCAAATATGCATACTCGTATGTATATATATTTTATATCATGTCAGGATCTAATTCTGAGTTGCAGTATGTCTGTCTGTGTCGGCTGCATAATATTATTATATAAAGTACACGCGGAAAAAGTCGAGGGCGGCCGCTATTAATACAATATTACTCCAAATTGATCCATAGTGCAAACGAACTCTTATCATTAGTGGAAAACACTGTCTCTGAATGGGCACCGACTTCAAAATACACAATTTTAAGAGTCACTTCCATTTGCAAGGAAAAGTATAATATGCCAAGTTAGTACGGAGCAATTTTATTATTTACCGTTTGAAGACGATTTTTTTATATCATTTGTGACTAAGTTAGAAGGCGATAGCGAACACGCGCGTTTTACCATTACCAAATTAGCAGCGTTTAGAGACTAAATCGTCGACTGCCAGTGCTAAATGTACCTTTTTTTTGGTATCGGGGGAAACCTTCAAAAGGGTTCACCCGACACCTTGGGAGAGGATACCGGGTTATGTGGGATTTGACCGCACTAAAACCCCCTCGGTGGCCTGCCTCTGCGTTTGTGAGGACTCCGGGATCTCCATAGGAACGCACCGGTGCGGCGCCCCAGAACGGGCCCATCTTCGGGAGAGCAGATGTGCTCTCCTGCACCTTCAGGTGTTCGCGGCGGCATGCGGCCACGCATACACCGCCGTCCCTCCTGGGGCTGCTAGCTGGACAGGTCAAGCTCCCACTCTCACCGTCCGCATCCCCGGAAGCCCCCTTTTAGTCGCCTCTTACGATCAGGCAGGGGATACCGTAGCTCTATTCTTAATCCCGAAGCTACAGGGACTGAGTGCTAAATGTACCTAGTGTGGCTGTGCCGTTAGTCATGAAGTGCAAAGTATAAAACGGCGTTTTCCCCGCACCCTTCCCACCTAATGACTATAAATTGGGACGTCGCAATTTTATACAGACTAAGTGGCGGACGTATTTATACTTGCAGTCCGCGAACATATAGTATATATATAGTCTTCTATCTTTAGTCTATAGAAATAAATAAAATTGGAGTGTTTGTATGTAATATTAAAAAAAACGCTTTTTACTATATCCATATGAATGTATATACGGTACATATACCGAAATAATATTTTTTACAATTTTTATCTCTCTATCTATCTATATGTCTGTCTATCTATCTGTCTGTCTGCCGTGAACCAATTCTATTGTGTTTCAGTGGAAAGGTACAGTTGCCGGTCACACTTACATGGGGCGACTACCAGCCTCCGGAGTAGCAGTGCAACTGCATACGACCTCAAACAAGACTTACCTATGCTTGCTTGAGGTTGTATGTGGATGTCCATGGGCTGCAGCAATCACTTCACACCACGTGGTCTGCATGCTCGTCTGCTACTCCATTCAATAAAAAAAATGTATCATCAGCTGCACTTAGCAACTAAATCGCCGATAGCCAATGCTAAAAGTAGCTAGTGTTGTTTGGCTGTAATTTGTTGGGCCAGTCCTGATCTCGTGATGTAGTGGCTCCAGTGCATGTCGCGAGTTACACGTCTGCACTTCGGCTGAAGGATAAATCTTGTAGATTTATCTGCGCGGATACAATTGAAGCGCAATACGGCGACCGACATCGGATTCAAGCTTCGATTTGGTGCCAATTTTATCGTTATACGGTAAAAAATTTATATATCTTAGAATAAAGACGCATAGAATGAGTGTCTTCATACAAGCACGCTGTCAAAATTGAAGCACTAAATATATTCCTACAGCTGTCACATCTGACAATCAAAATATTTTTATTTCGTCCAATATCACTATAAAATACTACAAAATATTGAAAACACTGTGAAAAGTTATTTTGTTAGACTTTTTTTGTTTTTAAAAGTGTTGTGATAAAATTTAACCCTAAGTCTTACGGTGCCATTAATGGCACCAATCAACATGCTTCAATTTGGGCGCGCGAACTTGGTTTCTATAATGTAATTGTAATTATTCTAAGGTATATATGTATTGTGCGCATAATAAGATAATAATGGAAGTTGTTCAGTTACTTAATTCAGATATTTATAATGATACATAAATCAGATCAGCAAAAGTCCGTAAGTCAATTTGTAGACTCGTGTTCTGTAAAAAATATTGATACCTACTTTCTTGAAATTTTTAAATGCTTTTTTCTGTTGACAATAATATTTCGAAGAATCAAAATTGCAAGGTAAAATCTCATAGAGACCTGTGTAATCCGAGACTGAATACCATTTATACTATGCCAATGATTTGTCGATTCGGTTAATTATGTCAACAAATTTAATGATTCTTTTCTTCAACTTTACAAATAAATAAACGCTTCACACTCATAGCCCCACAGTAGGGTAGATATACCCTGTGTCGTGGGTACCATGGACACACACAAAGACAGAAACACATACACCCAGACCGAGAACAGAAATTTTAACTCATCATTCAAATTTCTGTTTCGCTGGGAATTGAACCCGGGACCCTTTGATTGGCAGTCCGGCATGGTAACAATTGCGCCACGCAGGTCGTCAAAACAAACTTTATAACAAACAAACTTTAAACAAAGTCAGCTTTCATTGTAAGGTCAATATTAATGTGAAGGCAAGTGTCCGTGCCCAGGAGTGGGACGCAAAATGGTTTCCAGAACAAGTGCTTGCCAAAGTTGTTTCAAACTTTTACGATTGGATTCCTTCACCGAGATATAAATGAAATAATTGAAATTTAATTATTATTACTGACCTCGACGTTTTAACATGGGGATCACAATTTATTCCAAAATTCAACATATATGTATGAAAAATATTATTTTCTCTCTGTAACGTTCTATCTTCAGACCACTTAAAGTACCCACAAAATTTCACAAGAATTGGCCTAACCGTTTCGGCCGAATTTTATTACAACCTGACAGGGTCGCTGCTCTGATTGGCAGCTTTAGTAAAACGAGCAGATTCTTTGAATAGTTGTTTATTACTGACTTAACATAAAAAGTATACATTTTATTACTTATGCTTATTACACACTATAAACTGTGACACGAGTTTTTTTTTAAATATTAGTTCGATTTCATCTTTAATAAGTAAGCCACTAACGTTTCAATTCAGTGTTGCATAAACAAAAATTTAAAGAGAAAATTCTAAAGTACAATGGTAGAAGACGTGACTGCTTTTTCAAAAACCCTTAATAGTGTAGTACGTCGACCATTAGTGGCGATCGACCCCGTTGCAGTGAAACTAATGGACTGGGATCATGTTTAGTAACAAGAAATACTCCATCGTGTTCGGAATATTTCTTTTCTAACTTCCAGTTGTAAGTAATACTAAGAAGCTATTTAAACGAGCTTGAAATAGACTGAAATATATCTTGGTGGTCGGAAATTAATATATTTACTGGGATATACAATACGTTATAATTTATTAACGTTTGCACGATTTAATTAAAAAAAGGAACAAAAAATTTAAAAAGAATTTGAACTTGATAATAATTTAAACCTGATAATTTTATAAATAAAACCGTGTTACATTGTGATTGCAAAAGAAAAATTATGAAGATGCTAATGTTCTTTAATGTGCCGTGAAAATGTAACACGCTTTTATTTATAAAATTATCAGGTTTAAATTATTTTTTCTTTTTAGTACTTTTTATTTATGTTTTTTTTAAAGATTTTTGTTTTAAAGTAAAATAAAATTCTAATGTGCAATGGTGGAAGAAATGAATGCTTTTTCAGAAACCCGTACTCGTTGTAGTACCTACATAACGTCGACCATTAGTGGCGATCGACCAAGTTGCAGTGAAACTAATGGACTGGGAACAAATCTTTTTTAAATTCTTTTTTAACTGCCAGTTGGAAGTAATACTAAGAAGTTACTTTAACTTGCTTAAAATAACCTGCTGTAATACTTAACACACTTTAAAATAAATATATTATAAGTACCAATATCAACAACAGATAATAGAATACTGATCAATTTGTAATCAATATTAAATACTAAAATAATTATTTTGTAAATAAGATACTTCTGGTACCCACGACACAGGGTATATCTACCCTACTCTGGGGCTATGAGTGTGAAACGTTATTTATTATTATTATTTTTTTTTCTCAACCTTTTTTTTATGTCCCACTGCTGGGCACAGGTCTCCTCTCACTAGTGAGAGGGATTTAGGCCATAGTCCACCACGCTGGCCAAGTGCGGATTGGTGGACGTCATGCTTTCGAGAAATTATGAATTCCTCTCAAGCATGCACGGCGATGGAGAACATCGTAATCAATTAAATATCACGATTTTTTCCATCACCGCGGAGCAGCGATAAATGCGCACATTACAAATTTCTTTGTCAGAGGTGCGCGCCGAGGATTTGAACCCGGGATCGATCGCGTCGAAGACCGCGGATTCATACCACTCGGCCATCGCTGCTGCTTTTTTATTTAATATTTATTAAACTTCATGTTTTTATTTATTTTTGACCATACAAGAACGAAGGATGGAACGAAAGATATACGACGACGACCTTTGATACCAAACACCAAAAAACGGGCTCCTAGCAGAACCGACACTCATGAAATTTTTGCAACTATCGGTCACCCGTGTCACACCCGACCGCGCATGTTTCACTTAGCTACGCAGATCACTTTGAGTTTTAAGCCAGCCGCCGAGCCCTGTACGCTAATACGTCTAAATTTATAGTATTACTATTGAACTCTGCGACTTTTCATTACCTACACATTTTTTAAACTAAAAACATTTTTCATATCCCTATAAAACACAGGTTTCACCGTCCATTTTCCATCTAAGTAATAACCAAACAGTCTCCTCCTTTGTTGTCTTTAAAAATTACGCCATCAACCGGGAAGTCTAAAAAATTACTCAACAATATCGGCCAAACAGCCGGAAGTAAGGAGAGCCCACATAAAATGCGAAAAAACTCGTAAGTAAAATGCGGGTTCGAAGCTAGGGAGACCTCAAAGCTAAATGCGGAGTTTCTCGAACGTTAAGAACTAGCGCATATTTTAGATTGAGTGGTATGAAAGATAAAAAGGATATAATAATATGATGTTTTCAAGTGTACCGCTGAGAAGCTTTAATCCATACTTATTATTATAATTTCTAAAGTAACTCCGTCTGTTTACCTGTAACACTTTCTTGCTTAAACTACTGAACCAATTTTAATGAAATTTGGATCACAGATAGAGCGGACCTTGAGAAATTATAACGGATGTTTTTTATCCTACGGGACACTACACGTTTTAAAGTCACGCTGGTGAAGCCGTTACTGGGATCGACACAATACTGTCATTTCAGCGCTCTCGAGTCGAGTTTCTTATTTTTTCCTGTCCTTATTTTTTATTTAATTAAAATTAAATTAAATGGTAACGGGATATTCTAATCTGCCTACATTGAGAAACCGATGTAAGACAATATACTCTAGTAACCTTAGCGTTCCTATATAGAGGATTTTTTAAAGTGTTGTGACTGTGATGCAAGATATACGCCATACAACTAAACTACGCCATACAAGTAAACTGAGGCGCTCGAGAAAACCTAGAAATCCCGTCTTGGGCTCCCTTACTACAAAAGCTCCTTAAGTTGCAGAAATATTGGCCAGAACTGGGGACCGCGCGGTGTCTCCCAGGTGTACAGTAGGTTTTAGTGAGCCTTAAATATTGAAACGAAATGAAACTGAACAAGTTTATTTTACTCTGTGATATCTAGTTTGTGATATTGTGTAGGTAGATTGTAAATTTATGAGTAATTTAAACGATATCTATATAGACAAGTTTGCTCTTATTAAAAATAAAAAGATAAAATTTGTTTTTCGCGTTATGTTTTTATTTTCTTGTATTGAAACGAAGCGAAAATAAGTAAATATTTATTAGACGCGCAGCACAGTTACACCAAAAAAATATTGCAAAAATTCAATATACTGCTACGTTTGATTGCCCAAATTAGTTGGATATACTAATTTTGTAAGGGTAAAAGTTTTAAGCTTCAAAAAATCCTATTTTTACTATTCTAAATAAAAAATGTCAAGTTGACGAATGATATCGGATATTTCCATTTCCAAAGGCAGTAGTACTCTACCTACGGTGCAAGGTAAATAATACTCTATAGAATTAATCTTTTGCTCTTGAGAAATTCTAGAAATCCCCTCTCGGATTGCTGTACTGCAAAGGCTCCTTGAGTTGCAGAAATATTACCCAGAACTAGGGACCATACGGTATCACCCAGGTTTACAGTAGGTTTTGGCTGCAACCCTTTTTGCGTCCCACTGCTGGGCTCGGGTCTCTCCCCATTATTGGGAAGGCCTGGAGCTTACTCCACCACGCTGCTCCAATGCGGGTTGGTGGAGATGCGGGCCAACCTGCTGTCAGATGTTTTCAAACCGCCCATAAGGCCTCCGACAAGGTTTAACGACTGTTATTTATCGACAACAACCGGGACCAACGGCTTAACGTGCCCTCCGATGCACGGAAACGCGCATGTAATTTTTTAGCTTAGTTGCATAGATCGTTTACATTCTACGCTAACCGCCGGGCCATGCGCGCTTCTCACAAACTTTTTGAGCATTTATTTTTATTTTTTTGAGCTTACAGTTTTTAATGAGCCTTAAAATATTGAAACGAAATAAAACTGAACTGAATTAGTTTATTTTGCTCCGTTATATTATATTGTTTGTGCTATTTAGTGCAAACAAATAAATTATTGATAAGGATCAACATTTAGGAACTAAAGTTTTAAGTAATTTGAAGCAAAACTCTGGAAAATCGACTCCTATTTACGCATCAGGTGTCGTATATTTGAAAATTTGAACGAAAACGAAGACTAAGGATTTTTTGTTAAATTGAGGCGTTGTGCATTTTTTTTTGGGATCAGTAAAAAATGTTAAACTCGCGTCAGGACACGCGTGTAACAGGTGACAGCCGATGACGGCTCGACTGTCTATACTTATAAAATTCAATTATATCAAGTATTTGAAATATGGACATTGAACAAAGTGCATCTATTAATAAAAAAAATTACGAAGTAATGGTGAAAAAAAAATCAGTGAGTACTTTATAAAAATACTAGATGAAAATCTACTTAAAATACTAGATGAAAAATAATACTGATAATAAAAGCAATTTGTGCAAAATTATTCCCTAACCATTCCAAATTATCAAAAATGCACAACGTTAATGTTCAAGTTTTCCCTTCTGTCGGCACTACCGGAGTGCAACCCGTTGTTTTTTTTTTTATAAATTTTAATAAAATGTACCACGAGTGCTTCACTTTAGATTATTTATTAGTCTGAACGGCAGGTTCTTCAGGTTCAGGTCCCATAGGTCTCCATAGCCCATCTACCAGTCCCTCGTTCTTTCATCCCCATAGACCCAATATTAGTCTCCCCTTTTGTAGCAACATGCTACACCAAGTTTAAAATCTAGCAACAAATAGAGCTTTAATTTTCCTATGAAATGTTACAGCTCAGAAGAAATTTTTTGATGTTGAAATCTCAAAGTTGTTAAAAAAGTCGTTTTGTAACGTTTTCTATCCTCTTAAGAGAGTCCTATTAGAGACCCAAATATGCAGTCGAAGAAAATGTACATAAATCAGTTTTAAATATTAATGTTCTAAACTGTTCGTTTAATCCTTAAACTTCTCGTAGATATTCTTTTACCCCTTCATTAATCCTTGAATAATTTGTGCATTAACACTTTTGAAATCTTTAAATAATAGATGAGTTGAGATTCGAAGAACTTTGGACCGATCGATTACCAATTTTGTCTCGATGCCTTGAAATGATTGTAGTATAGACATATCTAAACTAACCAAAACTTTTTGTATTAATATGGCGTTTTCATCAAACCTTGTCGGAGGCGCGGGTTTTTCGAGATTATCGGGGAGGCTTGGAGCTTATTCCACCACGCTGTCTTTAAATGCGTCGGTTGAGTATTACAATTCGGTTAGTAGAACCGATCACCTCAATTCAATTCGATGATTCAATTTTAATAGGTATAAAAAGAATATGTCTCAAAATACTGTAAAATAGTGCTATAAACTACGATCACATTACAGAGCTTAACCCACATAGCTACATAAGCCACAAAAACAACAACACATTACCAGCTTATTTAAATGGCGAAAACTTCCAAATTCGAATTTAAGCAAACATGAATACCGCAAAATGTCTCTTCCGTTGTTACTGCCTATGTTTATTTTCAACCTACAACTTTTGGGATAATAAGTCTTCTTAGAATTTTTCGTTCGGTGCGGTCAGGCTCGGGAAATTTGACCCAACCGTGTTAAATTACGTGCAAGTTTTTTTTTGGTACTGTGAATATTTATGGGTCAATGAATCTTTACTAACAAAATATTATAATCCAGACCTAATTAAAAGTTTCAAGAAAAGCACCGGTGCGATCCTTTACAGAACCCGGGGTGTTTCTGTTTTGCAGCAGGCAGCCACCGAGGAGTTTTAGGTAAAAATTAACCCTTTGAGATCGGATATCCTTCGAAGATTTTCTTCCCTTCAGCAAAAAATGCCCTATGACTTCCTTAAAGTTCAAGAGAATATTTCAAGGGGATATATATATTTATATTTGTATTTAACTTGAACTTTCTGACTTCTCTCCAAAACTCCAGTGGAATTTCTCTTATGAATGTAACTATTACATACATACATTTGCTGGTAGGTTTAGGTGGGCTCAAGCCAGCGAAAATTGAGATCTGCTGGTAGGTTTGGGTGGGTGGGTTTGCTAATATCGTAGCCTATCTCTATCTCTACCATTACGGAACTTAAACGTAAGTTTATGTATGATTCTTAACTTTTTGTTACTAAAATCCGTAGGATCAGCTTATTTTTATACACTCGAAAAAACTTTCAAATAATATCAGAACTTTCAGTTTGGTGCTCAAACGAAAGATAAAATAAATTATTGATCATGAAATCAAAACAATGGCAGTGATTTAACAATTCGCTATTTTTTTTCAACCTTTTTATGTCCCACTGCTGGGGACAGGTCTCCTTCTCACACAATTGAGAGGGATTTAGACCATAGTCCACCACGCTAGCCAAGTGCGGATTGGTAGACGTCATGCTTTCGAGAAATTATGAATTTCTCTCAAGCATGCACGGCGATGGAGAACATCGTAATCAATGAAATATCACGAAATTTACCATCACCGTGGAGCAGCGATAAAATCGCACATTACAAATTTCTTTGTGAGAGGTGCGATCTGAGGATTTAAACCTGGGATCGGTCACGTCGAAGACCGCGGTTTTTTACAACTCGGCCATCGCTGCTCCGCTATAATAAAGTAAAATTGCGATTCATCAAGATTTTGTAGTTGGTAGAACTTTTTTGATTTACCAGAGTTTAGTTTTTCACTTCTCCACTAACTCGCATAAGAGTATACAGAAGGCCAAACCCTCTATGGAAAATATCTGTAGATACTTTGCCGTATCCACAGATATTTTAGATAAACATAATATTATAGGTAAGCAGCCGTCGCGTGTTCCTATTATGGACCCATACTCATACTGTTATCTCAATTACGATATATATGAACTTTTTTTAAAAAAAAGAGTTTCCGCCACTTTTTTTCTCTCAGTTCCACATCTAACCCAAACGTTCATTTAGCTAATATTTTGTATTCCTAATATGAAATAAATATTTTTTAATTTGATTTTTTTGATGAATAAAGGTATTGATAAAACGAGTTCCCCTAATGACTAATGAAATTTCACTTTTGCACACGACTGTAATGAATGGTAGTTGGAGCACGGACACGCGTACGCATCCCTTGCTTCACCCAGGCGGAGAACCTCGGTGGAGCACGTGCCCGGACCCAGCAATTCTATTGTGTTTCGATGGGAAGGTGTAGTTGCCGGCCACACATACGTGTGGCGACCATCAGCCTCCGTAGTAGCAGCGCAACCATACACAATCGATGCTTGCTTGAGTTTGTGTGCAGGATGTCCAGTCCATGGCCTGTAGCGATCACTTAACATTACGCAGCACGCACGATTTTCTGCTTTTTCGAATTAATTATTCTGCACAGCTGCTCATCATAAAATACGCTTGTTGTATACAACAAAGCTAGAAATGACAGTAAAATATTCGTTAAAGTACAGTATAGTAGGTAAACGTTATCTGTACAAATAAATAAAATTGGAGTGTTTGTTTCTAACATTAATATAACAGCTTTTTACTTCATACATATGAATGTATATACGGCACATATACCAAAATGTTTTTTTTACAATTTTTGTCTGTCTGTCTGTCGGTTTGTTTGTCTGTCTATCTGTTTGTTCCGGCTAATCTCTAAAACGGCTGGACAGATTTTGACGGGATTTTCACTGGCAGGTAGCTGATGTAATAAGGAGTAACTTTGTCTACTATTATTTTACATTTTAGAAAAATTCTAAAACGGAAGTCCACGCGAACGAAACCGCGGTCGGTCGCTATCTACAATATAACAGAGCTCATCAAATGGTGTCTTTTGCACTTGCGTCCTACGATCCTTCGAGATTTGCATTTTTAACTTCATTTGAAAGGGTGTCAGAATACCCACAAATGCTGATTAAATGTAAATTATTTTGTTCTGTGGAGAGTAAAACGGAAATTGTAATTAGGTCTTTATTGTCTGCGTGGAGCTCTGCTTCAAGCAAGCAAAGTGTTGCTTGTCGTACACAATCGCGCTGCTACTCAGAAGCCTTTTGGTCGCGTCTTGTAAGTCTGGCCTGCAACTGTATATTTCCAGCTATACAAAAAAAATTTTCTTCATCGTTTAATCTCCTCTCTCAATGAATCTTCTTCTCCTGACTGAATTATAACCGGATCGCAGATTATACCATAGGTATCCCGGGGAAGTCCCCCTGTTCCTCGTCTCCGGCAGGCGGAGTGATAACCCAGAGGAACAGGTCCCCACCTCTGGCTTGCCTTAATTGGCCGTCCAGAGTGGAGCTGTTAGAGCTATATGCTCGGGGGTGGAAGTGTAACTAAGTAATTGGCGTAATAGCGAGGAAACCCGCTCCGGGTTGGATTTATCCCCCCGCGATGGTGAAATCGGTGCCGCTCCTCTCGACACCCCTAGCTGCTCACGCCAATGTTGCTTCCCAGGCATTTACGCCATTTTTGGGGGCCCATTTAGTGAGTGGCGAGTCACCACCTGCCTCACTTTAGATTATTTATTAGTCTGAACGGCAGGTGTCCCATAGTTCTCCATAGCCCATCTACCAGTCCCTCGTTCGTTCATCCCCATAGACCCAATATTAGTCTCCCCTTTTGTAGCAATAGAACCTGTGCACCTGGCGGGCACTATCCTTGGGTCATATAACTTTATATGATACGGCCGAGGATGGTATCCGCCACGTGTTACCACATAACAACATTAAAGTGTCTCAAAGGGGCCTCTACGTGTTGGACCTATGTCCCCACGCAAGCCTTCCAAATGACCGGGTCAAATAACATCTTCGACCCGTGACCAATAAGGAGAGATACATAATAATAATAATAATAACGTTTCACACTCATAGCCTCACAGTAGGGTAGATATAACCTGTGTCGTGGGTGCCATGGACACACACAGAGACAGAAACACAAACACCCAGACCGAGAACAGTAATATAAACTCATCATTCAAATTTCTGTTTCGCCGGGAATCGAACCCGGGACCCTCCGATCGGCAGTCCGGCATGGTAACCACTACGCCACGCGGGTCGTCAAAATAGGTAATAATAATATGGTATATTCATATAGTCTAAGCGTGATTACAATATTTTAGATAAGATTAATCCAGACAAGAATATAAACAATAATATGAGAATTAAAAACAAAACTATTAAATTTCATTTAAAATTTTCAAAACCTCAGGACGCCAAAGTCCACCACGCTGGTCTTGCGAGTTGTTGGATAAAAGCTAGCTGATGGTCATCTGCGTGCAATATCAATTTACGCATGGTCCGAACGGGCTCGGTCGGGTTTGAGATAGGTGACCGCTAGTGGCAAAAATATCATGTGCGTTTCCGTGCGTCGGAGGACTGGTTATTTTCGATTGATAACAGTCGTTAAACCTTGTCAGAGGCCTGATGGGCGCTTTGAAAATATGCGATAGCGGATTAGCCACTAATCCACATCTCTATCAACTCGTTGGAGCATCGTGATGGAGTAAGCTCCAGACCTCCAATAATGGAGAGAGACCCGTGCCCAGCAATGGGACGCAAAAAGGGTTGCAGCCATCAATTTAACTTCATTGTACAAAAACGCTAGTCTTCATTTAATCATGAAGTGCAAAGTGCAAAACGGCGTTTCCTCTCACCCTGCCCACCTAATGATTATAAATTGGGACGTCGCGTTTTTATACAGATGTGGCGGACGTATAGTGCACTTGATTTATACTTGCAGACCGCGAACATAGAGTATATTACTCGTAATTTTCAGTTTTTTTTAAAATTTGGGTCTAAGCCTTCGACTAAGATAGAAGAGAAAAATTATTTTCATAAAAAATGTAAAGATGTAATTTCTCGCACTCATGATGTCTGATTTATTTATACCCTTGACTGGAGTGCCCTAATATTAAGTTAATTTATTTAAAGTACTTATTTTTTTTTTATTTTAGCCTTAAAAGTTCATAAAGCATAACTCTAAATTTATAATATCAACACGCAGAGTGCAAAGCAGCATTTTATCGCACCCATGTTGTTCCATGATTATAAAATAGGATCGCGTGTCTTACAGAGACGGAGTGGCAGACGTACGTACAGTGTTTATTTATACGAGTACATACATAACTAGTGGCCGCCCGCAAATTCGTCCGCGTGGACTTTGGTATTAGTCATAGCATGATGTTATAAAGCCTATAGGCCAATAGCCTATAGGCTATAGGGCCAAACAAACAACTCTTTAGATTTTCCCCGTTTTTAAAATAAAAAATAAATAAACGTTTCACACTCATAGTCCCACAGTTGGGTGAATATACCCTGTGTCGTGGGTACCATGGACACATACAAAGACAGAAGCACAAACACCCAGACCGAGAACAGAAATTTAAAGTCATCATTTAAAATTTATGTTAAAAAATCCTGTGCCATGGGTGATCATCCACAACACAGGGAATCCTAGTGTGGGACCAACGTTCATATACTTGTATCATGTATTTAAGTTTTCAATAATAAATAATTATTAGTATGTATCTCATCCTCAGATGTCACGGGTTGTATTATTGTTGTCTTCAAGGTTAACCTTCCTCCCATTTTTGGGGTAATATCCAAAATGCGGGCTTTAAGCCAAACGGCAGTAGTTTTTTTTAGTCTTTTCCTTCTGGTACTGTAAAGTTACTCATCAAGTACTAGGAATTTTCTGACAATAATAACAGTAACTGCTTTTGTAGTCTATACTAATATTATAAAGAGGAAAGATTTGTATTTTTGTATGGTTGTATTTTTGTATGTTTGTGATGAACAAACTCAAAAACTACTATTCCGATTACAAAAATTCTTTCACCACTAGAAAGCTACATTCACCTTGAGTAACAAAATCTACTTTTCACCGCGGGAAAATGCTTCATTTCTACGTGAAAACGGGTAATAGGGTCAACGCGATTGAAGCAACTGGCTAAACGCCTATGATTTTGACATAGCAATAAAGCCTGGAATAGCACATAGGCTCTTTTTTATCCTACGGGGACCCATTAATCGGGTCCACGCGGTCGAAGCTGCTGGCGAAAGGCTAGTGTAACATAAGTCGAACGGTTAATATTTAAGAAACGTAAACTATCATGCAGAGTATGTGGCACTACCCCTGTGGTGGATATTTTTATTGGAATTGTATTGACATTCTGAAAATTCCACTACGCTTCAATTTCTCATTATAAACATACATATTTTGTCATCTTTACGGTGTGAGTCTTGATTGTGTGTATTTGGTTGTACAATGTCAATGAAAACATATCTACTTTTTTATCATTAAAAGTGATGTCAGGGCGGTTGTAATGAGCGGTTTTAACCACAGAGAAAACGAATAACGGATTATTTGGACATCTGTGGTTTTAAAAGTCAAGTATTCTAGTATTCAATGTATTGTGTGGTCTTTGTTATCAATCACAGCCATATGTTTATACTTGTAATATGGAGCATACTCTGTAATGAGGTTATGTTTAAGTGCTAAGTAGTGGTGAATGATCGAGGCTGCTGGTCATGACTGTGGTTGCAGCCCGTTTGTGTTATTAATATTGTTATAAATTATTATTAACAAAAACCTGAGAGTTGTCAAGGGACATCCGGATGAAACGAAGTTCCTTTCGATTAATTAGTGAATATTTTTTATTTGTTCCAAAAAAAAATGAAAGTATCAAAAACAATCTCCTGTGAGGTTATGGGATACTGGTACATGAAATGAGGCTGTGAACTGTTTTGAAATTTGATGTAGTGGCGATTTTGCAGTTCCAGGAGAACAAAACTCGCAAAGAGCACAAAGGCGAATGTAAAAAAAAAAACAAAAAACGAAAGTATCAAAAATAATCTCCTGTTAGGTTATTGGATCCTGGTCTATGAATCGAGGCTGCGAACGGTTTTGAAATTTGATATGGTGGCGATTTTGCGGTACCAGGAGAACATATTTCGCAAAGAGCACAAAGGCGAATGTAACAAAAATTATCATAACACCTTTATTTTATTTGAAATGATTTATAAAAAAACACTAGTGGACCCCGCAGACGTTGTCCTGCCTTAAAAGTAATAAAAGAGGATTTGTTTTCTTATTATCTTAAAGAGACTTCATGTTACTATCAAACAAAAATATAAAACAAATAATGACATACGAACTGTCCTGTTATTCTGAATGTGTCAAAGCTTAGAACGGCACGGCACGAAATACAAACGTTTGACAGTTAGGAACAATTTATATGGGAAAACTAAATAAGTAAAAAAGTAATTAAAAAACATTTCCAGTGGCCCAAATTGTGAATCTAAACCATCCTCGAATCCATTTGAATACACACAAAAAAAATCATTAAAATCTGTCCAGCCGTTAAGGAGGAGTTCAGTGACATACACACTCACAGAAGAATTATATATATTAAGATATAATAATAATAACAGTCATCACGTCGTACATTAGGCACTGTATAGCCATCATACATAGACTATACATTTGTAAGATAATGTCGTTACAACTTTCACAACGCGCGATAAGGAATATAGTTCCAAAACGTACGCTTCAATGCAATACGCTGAACAAACGTGTGTCAAATCTTGCGTAAACAAGGCAAATACTAAAAAATATACTTATTTTCAATGACCCATATTTTTACAATTTAACTTATACTTAATTTCAAAAATAAATAAAATAAAATAATATATTAAGAACATCAATTGAAAGCGCATGTGATGCAAAACGTTACCAGAAAAGTTTGTTTTGTTCGAAAGCGAAGTTAGTGTGAATTACAGTTCGCTATATAGTGTTAAGCGCGACTGCGGACGGTAATCAATTTAGCTGTTAGCCGTTTGTTCGCGAACTGTACCGATCTTCCTGACACGTGTTCGTAGACAAAGGATTATTCCAATAAAACACTTAATAGCAATTGTTTTGTCTTAGAATTGGATACTAAAAAGAGGTTCCCATTTTAAGGGTTCACTCAGTCTTTTGTCCGTCTATGGTTCTATTTTAAGTGCCGATGAACACTAAACGGCCAAATTAAAGGACAAAATGCTGTAAATTCTTATTTTCCCTGTGTTTCCTTAATTAACAATATATTAAAATAACACAAAGATATAACCAGTTATAATGGATTTTTAAGAAATCATCGTTTTAACCGCACAGGGATGTACAAAAAACTTAAATAACTAGTTTGGCCCAAGAAGGCATTACTTTTGAATGATTTTTAGAGTGTAACATTTTTGTATTCAATTTATTCAAAATATTTATTCAAGTGTAAGTGTTAAGTTCAATTGTAGTGTTTTGAAGATAAGAGCAGTCACTGGCCACGCATACGTGAACCTTCCATTAGCATTTCTTACAAGATTAAACCTTGCATACAGGTACTTTTACTGCTTCAATAAAAATGACCTTACTTTAGTTATATTTTAAAATACCTAAATTAATCACAGAATTCTTTTAAGATCTCTCAAAAAACCAATCTCTAAATGCCACAAATAAATCCCAATTCACACAAACACCGACAAAACAAACAAAGAGCTGTAACGTGAGTATACTTTACCGTTTTTCCTTTCAAATAATCCTCCTAAAGCTTTTATCGGACGCTTCACTTCAATTTCCTGATCACCATGAATAATAGGACTAACGTCGATTGTAGAAAGACTTAAATGAACTTGTTAATGGACGACTATCAGTTATTCCTAGCTCTCGCCATTTATTGGCGCTTACGAGAATGTTTTACTTAGTTTTTAGGGTACCGTACATGAATGGTGCCAACGTGATTGTAAGGCTAGTAATAGCTTAGGGTTACTAATAGCCTCCGCTGTCCGTCCGTCTGTCCGTTTGTCTGTCATCAGGCTGTGTTTCAGGAACCGTGAGGGCATACTATGGAAATTTTTACAGATCATGTATTTTTGTTGCTGCTATACCAGCAAATACTAAAAATGAAATATAATTAAAAATAATGATACGGAACCCCACGTACGCGAGTCTGACTTGCACACGTTTTTTTCATTTTTTTATTTGAATGGAGTAGCAGATGAGTATGCAAGCCACGTGGTATTAAGTGGTCACTACAGCCCACGGACATCTACACACAACGCCAAGCATGCGTAGGTAATTATTGTCTGTCTGTCTCCGGAGTCTGATAGTCGCCTCATGTAAATCTGGACGTCAACTGCACCTTTCCACTGGAACACGATTAAATTGATCCACGGCAGAAAAAGGTGCATCGGTACTACATCACCGAGCAAATCATAAAAGTTCTAGCACCTACCAAACCAGCTTTGCTTAACTTTAAGATGTCTTAAAAATAATTTTAAGTACTTAAGTAAATATATAATAGGACCGGCGTCGATTGTAGAAAGACTTTAGTGACCTTGTAAATGGACGACTACCCATTATTCGTAGCTTTCGCCATTTAATGGCGCTTACGATTTTGCTTAGTTTTAAGATGTCTTAGAAATATTTTTAAGCACTTTTTCTTTATTTTAAGATGCCGGGTTTTTTATTCGCCTTTGTTCAAAATAAGTAAAGATATAATAGAACCAGCGTCGATTGTAGAAAGACCTTAGTGACCTTGTTAATAGATGACTACCGATTATTCTGGCGCATACAAGTATGCTTAGTTTTAAGATGTCTTAGAAATAATTTTAAGTACTTTGACTTTATTTTAATGTGCCGCGTTATTTATTCACCTTTGTTCAAAATAAGAAAATATATTATAGGACCGGTGTCGATTGTAGAAAAACTTAAATGAAATTGTTAATGAACGACTATCCGTTTTTCGTATCTTTCCCCAGTTATTGGCACTTACGAGAATGTTTTACTTAATTTTAAGATTAATTTTAAGATGAATTTTAAGAAAGAAAGAATTTAAAGTACTTTGACTATATTTTAAGGCTCCGGCGCATTGTACCGTTGTTTGTAATAAGTAAAGATATAATAGATCTAACGTTGATTATAGAAAGACTTAAGTGAACTTGTTAATGGATGACTATTCGTTAATTAGCTCTCACCATTTATTGGCGCTTACGAGAATGTTTTGTTAAATTTTAGAAAGTTTTGAAAATAAATAGAGTACTTCATTTCTTCTACTATTTAATTTAGAATTCAGAGGTTTTTGCCTCCTTTATACAAGATATATCATCATTATTGTCAAAAAAAATTTTTAATAAAATCTAACATAGTGGATAAAATTAAAAGCGTTACAAAATTTTAAAAAAAGTTTACTAAAAACATAGAAAAAAGGAAGCATTTCAGTAAAAACCTCAAAACCTGATCGGAAATGAGAGCTGAGCTCTCTGAAAATACTCGCGGTCGAGGTAGTAATGCATTGGCTTTTCAATTAAGGTCGAAAACTCCGTTTTAGCTCTATTTCGGATTCTGTCGAGATATTAGATCGTCGCTGCTTTTTTAAAATTCAAACGTATTAGCAGTGCAGCATGTACACTACGTAGTATTAAGTAGTTACTTTACCATCAGAATGAAAATGAGAGCCAAGTTCGGCAAATAAGATCGCAAACGTGTTTTAACTCATGACTTCTATGGAGATATTTGATCATTGTTGCGTTGTTTTGATGATCCGTGTGGCGTAATGGTTACCATGCCGAACTACCGATCGGAGGATCCCGGGTTCGATCCCCGGCGAAACAGAAATTTGAAAGATTTGTTTAAAACTCTGTTCTCGTGTCTCTTTCAATGCCTGTGCGTTTGTGTTTCTGTCTTTGTGTGTGTCCATGGCAACCACGACACAGAGTATATCTACTTTACTGAGGGACTATGAGTGTAAAACGTTATGGAAGTCCCTTTAAAGCTGACTAAATATTGATATCGTCTATTTAAAGATTAATTCTGTCTACTGTACAATAGCCTGGAATTGCTACAATTAACAGTACGATTAAATTTAATTAACTTCTTACGCAACTTATCCAGATTTCCAGGGTTGGGTATTAACTGATTTTTTTACTATTCATGGTGATACTTAATGCTATGGCCCCCCTTTTTTCAAAATACATATATTAGTTATGAAGATGTAATTGATCAAATGGCTGAATGGTTACCATGAAATACCGCTGCTGAGGGGTCCTATCTCATAGCTCAGGGGTCGAATCAGTACTAGAACCACTAAGAATAAATCGAATGAGTTGTTATAATAATATATCCAGTTAAACTTTAACTGTTAATCTCCCGGTTGACTGGATACAAGATATACGGCTATAATAATTAAATTTCTTTACATTGGCTTCAAAATGAACTGGAGTCTAATTAGTAGTCGATAGTACAGTGAAATTTTGTGCATGTGTATAGAATTTTCTATCATTAAATGTGTTGTGTTGTACATTAATGTACACATCTTGTGACACCTATATTATTTAAGACAAAGTTACTACAAAGTAATATCACAAAAAATGTAAGGCGGCGGAAAAATACGTATTAAGAAGCCTATAGCCTATTAAGTCTTCCCCCACCTATTTCGTTCCGCTCAAGTTATGAAAGTTCAAAATGAAAAATAAACAATGTTACCTGTCCCGGGAGCGTTATAACTATTGTTGAGCAAAAGTTGCCGCCTCCGGACTGAGCCGGGCCATTTAAGCAATAATTATGCATTACATTCTCCGTCCTCTAGAGTTGTCTTCATTGGTGAATATATAAGTTGGCGAGATTGTACCGAATGCTGCCTAAAGTTGACTTGCACATTCTCGTAACGAATGCTCGTATTATGGTTTTCAAATTTGTGTTCATATATGACTTATTCATGTTCATACTGCATGACATTTTGTAAATAACTACAAAAATCAATTTTAACATTATAATTTCTTGTTAATAGCCCAATTATATATTTTTGATCAGAATATGTTTCCATAATCATCCACAAGTGTTTGTGAAAAGACGAAATTGCTATTAGCTGTGAAAATAGTGTATAAATTTTCCCCAGCTGATATTGACAATTGGATGAAGAATGACATAATATTTTCCATTTGAAAGATCAGAGAATATTTTTACAACTATGCTATTGGTAAAAATAAGCATATTAAATTTACAAGTCCACATCTTATTGGAGTATACTTTTTGTCGTCTCGGAAACGGCTCTACAAATAAACAAGACTGCGCTGGTGTTCATTGACTTTTAGACATAGATTTACGCCGATATTAAGTTGTGAATATTAGTTGTATATGATATTTAGTTTATTTATAATTTTATGTTTTTTGTATGTCTTGTTTTTAGCCTTTAAATATATGTCCGCTCCAGATAATTCCATCAGTAACAATTCATTAGTGTGCTGCCCCATTTGTACAGACAACAAGTTTTACAGAGGACTGCGTGGACTATCAATACACAGAAGCCGAAAACATATCCCAAGAACAGGAGTAGATTTCAGTGTTGATGGACACGATGCACCAACCACACCTAGTATTCTTACAAATGGGGCTAGTGTTGATGAGGGTTTTCATCATACTTTGGCACGTCTTAAAAGTGAAAAAAAGATAATAAAACGTATACCGAGAGGAGCCCGGGTAACCGTGGCGAGATGCCTATCTGAGTGTGTAGCCAAGGTGGTTTCTGAAAACTCTACTGAATCATGGAAAAAATTATTAGTCTTTGCATTTCAATCTTTACATATAGACCAAAACCAACGAAGCAAAAACTTAAATAAGGTAATAAAACAAAATAATTTGGAATTAAAACTAACCACAGATCCCAGTAATAGCAACAGAAAAAATAAACCTATTTTTAAAAATTCCAGTTATGATGTTCACAGAATAATAGAAAATAAAATAAACAACGGCGATATTAGAGGAGCAGCTAAATTATTGTTTTCAGATGACTCTTTGGCTACATACTCACAAGATACTCTAGCAGCTCTCCGCGACAAACATCCCACGGCAGAACCTGTCTCCCAGCTGCCTAAATCTACAAACACCGCTCAGATTCAGCCACTGAAAGTTAGTGAGGAATCTGTTTTATTTTCAATCCGCTCTTTTCCAAATGGTTCTGCTAGTGGTCTAGACGGAATTTCTCCGCAACATCTAAAAGACCTCACTAATCCCTTGGTTGGCGACGCTGGGCGGTTGTTGTTAAGGGAGCTGACTGCTCTTATAAATTTAATGCTATCAGGAAAAGTTCCTGAAGAAATTATACCCATTCTTTACGGAGCTAACTTGATAGCTTTAAATAAAAAAGACGGTGGCATTCACCCAATAGCAGTGGGAAGTACCCTTAGAAGATTGGCGTCAAAACTTTGCTGTCGAGAATTCCGATCTAGGTTGACGGGTTTTTTAAAACCTCGACAGCTCGGTTTTGGCGTCAAAGGCGGTTGTGAGGCAGCTGTGCATGCTACACGAACCTTTTTGAATAAAAATGATAACAATATTTTTTTAAAGTTAGATATTCAAAATGCTTTTAATTCGGTCTGTAGGAGTGCATTTTTAAAAGAAATTCAAAAACAAGTACCGGAAATTTTTGAGTATATTTGGCAATGCTATGGCACTTCTTCAAAATTAATGTTTGGTAATAATGATATCGATTCTGCCGTTGGATGTCAACAAGGCGACCCTCTTGGACCTGTTATTTTTAGTTTGGCAATAAATCCAATAATTTCAGAGCTAAATTCTAAATTAAATATATGGTACCTTGATGATGGCTCTTTAGGTGGTGATGCATCCTCAGTATTGGAAGATTTTAAGTTAATCATTGAACGTTTTGCATCATTAGGCCTCAAAATTAATTCATCTAAATGCGAGTTATTTATTCCCGAATACATTTCCACTAATGAACATAGTGAAATAGTAGCTAAATTTAAATCACTTACTCCAGACATTACCATTAAAAATAAACATAATTTGACACTTTTAGGCGCCCCAATATTTGAGGATGCAGTTACCGCCGTGATAAATTCAAAATTAAATCTTTTCACAAATTCTTCTGGTCGTCTTTTGGAAATAAAGCCGCACATGGCCATTCATATTCTTCGCCTGTGCCTTTTTACCCCTAAATACTTGTATTTACTCCGTTGTTGTCCAGTATGGAAATTCCCTTTGGTTTTAAATTCTATAGATCAAACCCTTAAAACTTACGTATCCAAAATTTTAAATTTAAGTTTTGATGATCGGTCTTGGAGACAGGCTTGCCTGCCAATAAAATTTGGTGGTATAGGTATTCGCACCAGCTCAAGTGTAGCTCTCCCGGCCTTTTTAGCTTCTACCCATAGTACGGTTACCCTCATCAGCAATATTTTAAACATTAATTTAGCTGATGTTCGGGTGACCGGCTTGGATGAGGCTATGGAGGTCTGGAGAGGTACCTTTCCCAATGAAATAATTAACGTTAGCGAAACCTCTCAACAACGTTACTGGGACTTGCCTGGGATTAAAGCTACGTTTGCCTGTCTCCTTGACGAATGCACTGACAACACGGATCGGGCGAGATTGCTAGCCGTATCAGATGAAGACTCTGGACATTGGCTGCACGTGCTCCCTTCTCAAAATCTAGGCACAATTTTAGACGCATCGACGCTAAGGATAGCAATAGGCCTCCGCGTTGGTGCTAAAGTATGTGAACCCCATCAATGCTTATGTGGCAGAGGTGTGGGTTGTTTTGGTCGACATGGTCTATCCTGTACCAGGAGTGCTGGCAGGTTATATCGCCATGGAGCTGTAAATGATTTGATCCGCAGATCGCTTGCCACCGTCTCTATACCTGCATCCTTAGAACCCACAGGAATGTCTAGAGACGATGGCAAGAGACCTGACGGAGCTACTCTTGTTCCATGGCGAGTTGGTCGGGCCCTGGTATGGGATTTTACTTGTGTAGATACGTTGGCCCCATCGCATATAGCTGAAACAGCTAAAAAGGCAGGGGCCGCAGCCGACCATGCACAACTTCTCAAGCGTCGCAAATATTCTTCCATCACGAAGGAATATGAATTTGCGGCGCTTGCGATGGAAACTATGGGTCCATGGTCGGCTGACATGAAAACGTTCATGAAAGATATGTCGACCAGACAAATTCTAGCCTCAGGTGACCAGAGGGCTGGCACCTATTTTTCCCAAAAAATGAGCTTACTAGTTCAGAGGGGAAACGCTGCCAGCGTTCTGGGTACAATGCCACAAGCACAATTACTAGATGGAATTTACTTTTTATAATTAACTTTATATATTTAATTTTTAATTATTGTTAAATTATTTTTGGCTGTTCTGTTGAAAATAAGCGACATAATAATGGTCAAAATCAGTGAATCTAATACTTTTAAACAAGCAATTCTTGTACCTAAAAAAATTAAAAACGCAAACGTTTAACGTTTTTTTAACAATTCTACGAATATGAATTGACATGATGACAATGAATGACAGTATGAGTAATCTTAAGTACTAGTTTTGTGTCATTGCAATGTTCATCACCGGTGCGATGGCGCATTTTTATATATTCATTTGTCTTTCTACATGACTGCATATCCGTTAAGTTTCTGTTAAAAAGTTATAAAAAATACGAAACACGCTACACTACTACAATTTAACCCATTTATATTTATTTAAGTACCTGGACGACCGAGCGTTGCTCGGATATAACCAATTTATTTTTTTGGTTTAGTTTCAATCGAAACACTCATTTGCTTAATGTTACTTAACAACGCCATCTAAAAAGCTCCAAGTAAAAAATATAAAAAAAAAACCAATATGGTTTTGATTCAGGTTTGAACCCTCGGCCAGGAAGCATTAATTCAATTAACGAATTTTTTATTGAGTTCTTTCAAATCGTCATTTCTCTGAGCGTCGGGGCCCAGCAGTCAGCGTAGAATGCAAACGATCTATATTACTAAGCGGACGGACGCGGTCGGGTGTGAGATGGGTGACCGCTAATGACAATAATTTTCATGCGCGTTTCCGTGCTTCGGAGGGCACGCTATTATAAGCTATCGGCCTCGGTTGTTGTCGATAGATAACAGTCGTTAAACCTTATCGGAGGCCTTATGGGCGGTTTGGAAACATCTGACAGCGGTATGGCCACTAACCCGCATCCTCCACCAGCCCGCATTGGAGCAGCGTGGTGGAGTAAGCTCCAGGCATCCCTAATAATGGAAAGAGACTTGTGCCCCGCAGTGGGATGCAAAAAGAGTTGCAGCCAATTTAAAATTTCTAAAACTAAAACCTAGCTGGATGGATTTATCGTCCCCGAAATCGGGGTACTAAATTTCATCAAAATCGTTGGAGCCGTTTTCGAGATTTTAAATATTTTTAGGTATATACATGAATTGCTCGTTTTAAGGTATTAGATGATTCCCCGGCCGATCCGCTCCGATTCTTGTTTATATGAACTGAATATACTAACTTATCTCGTAAATCCTATGTGCTTTTCTCTGTACTAAAAGCTATTTCTGTGCCAAATTTCATCCCGATCAGTTAAGCTGTTCCAGCGTTATTAAACAACAAACGCCTATCCAAAGTTTTGCATTTATTTTAGTATAGTATATTATTATATTACGAAAACTTAGCAAGACTTCTCCGGCCATGTTGTGCTCGTTATTGAAGAAACTTGAAATGGAACACAATAGCGGAAACATGTCTGTACTCATATTCTTACAGATACAACAAAGCATCGGGTTGATTTTTACATGCATTTGACTCTGTTTCTGTTTCTCAAAGAATGCGTTTTTACGACTTTGTGTCATGTTAGCATTTTGAACCGAAATATGAGGATAGCCGACAAGTGAGGTTTTTGCAGTTCAGAGAAAAATCGGTCGTAGCTGTATTGTCCGTATGTTTCTACTTTTGTGTGTGTCTGTCAATTTGTCCTTCTATAAATCTGTCTGTCCATATGTCCTTCAATTTATGTGTCAGTCCGTCTAACTGTCAAGTTTTATGTCAGTTATCTTTGTGGTTGAAAATCAATGTGTAATTCTATACATTTATAGTTCTTTTAAATTAAAACTAAGAACCAAACACTACAATAAACTTAGAATAATTACAATTACATAATAGAAACCAAGTTCGCGCGCCCAATTTGAAGCACCTCCGCAGCAGCTCCGTTTTATCACAACACTTTTTAAAAACAAAAGAAGTCTAATAAAATAACTTTTCACAGTGTTTTCAATATTTTGTTGTATTTTATAAATTAATTTGGTCTAAATAAAAATATTTTGTTTGTCAGATGTGACAGCTGTAGGAATCTATTTTAGTGCTTCAATTTTGACAGCGCGCTTGTATGAAGACACTTATTCTATACGTATTTATTGTAAGACAACAAAATATGTTATTTATGTAATTATTGCAAGAAAAAGACTCCGACCATGCCGTGCTGTTTCGTGTTGTGCTCGTTATTGAAGGAACACTTGAAACGGAGCGCAATGGCGGTAACAAGTCTGTGATTACATTCTATAGATGAAAAGAGGCTTCGGATTCTTGTTTACATGCATTTAATTTTGTTTCTGTTTTTTTTTTGCTATCGTAGAAGAATACGTTTTACGACTTTATGTCATGTAAACATTATGAAAGGAAATGTGAGGATAACTCACTTCAAGTAAGGTCACTTAATTTTTAGGTTTTAGGTAGTATACAATTTTTGGGTACCTATGTTGTCCGTGCATTTCATCTTTTTGTGTGGGTGACTTTTTTTCTTTTTTTTTTTTGGAACGTAGTTCCTTATGGCGCGTTGCGAATGGGGGCTAGACGGAAAAATGAAGACGAAAAGTTGTAACGACACTTTTTGCTATAGTTGTAAGCCGCACTTCTTACAACTATAGCAAAAAGTGTCGTTAACCGCACTCGACATTGCTTTACTTTGTTGACTTCCATCTTTCTTATGACCGCACTTGATGTTGCTTAGGGGGCGACTATTGGCCACCCATCCTACTTTTGACTACATTCGACACTGCTTAGCTTTGTTGACACCCATCCTTATGACCGCACTAGATTTTGCTGAATGGCCACTATTGGCCACCCATCCTACTTTTGACCGCACTTGACATTGCTTAACTTTGTTGACACCCATCCTTATAATAACCGCTCTAGATGTTGCTTAATGGCCACCCATCCTACTTACGACCGCACTCGACATTGCTCAGATTTATTGCCACTGATCCTACTTTTGACCGCACTTGATGTTGCTTAGTGGCCACTATTGGCCACCCATCCTTCTTTTGACCACACTCGACATTGCTTAGCTTTGTTGACACCCATACTTATGACTGCACTAGATTTTGCTGAATGGCCACCGTTGGCCACCCATCCTCTTTTTGACCGCACTTGACATTGCTTAACTTTGTTGACACCCATCCTTTTTATAACCGCTCTAGATGTTGCTTAATGGCCACCCATCCTACTTATAACCGCACTCGACATTGCTCAAATTTATTGCCATCGATCTTACTTTCGACCGCACTTGATGTTTCTCAGTGGCCACTATTGGCCACCCATCCTACTTTTGACCACACTCGACATTGCTTAGCTTTGTTGACATCCAAATCTAAAACTAATGCAGAAAGAAGAAAAAAAAAATTAAGCGTAGAAATTTAAAAAAAAACAAGAAAGTATAAAAATACAAATTCGTTCCATCCGGGTGTCCCTTGACACCTCATTCTTTGTTTGGTATCGGGGGGAAACCTTCAAAAGGTACCCGACACCTTAGGAGAGGATACCGGGTTATGTGGGGTTTGACCGCACTAAAACCCCTCGGTGGCCTGCCTCAGCGTTTGTGAGGACTCCGGGATCTCCATAAGAACGCACCAGTGTCCTCCACGCGCGGCGCTCCAGAACGGGTCCATCTTCGGGAGAGCAGATGTGCTCTCCTACACGTTCAGGTGTTCACAGCGGCATGCGGCCACGCATACACCACCGTCCCTCCCGGGGCTGCTAGCTGGACGGGTCAAGCTCCCACTCTTACCGTCCGCATCCGCGGAAACCACCTTTTAGTCGCCTCTTACGATCAGGCAGGGGATACCGTAGCTCTATTCTTAATCCCGAAGCTACATGAATCCATCCTCTATCCTTACATCTGTTTGTTCATCTGTCCATCTATCTATTGGTCTGTCTAACTGTCCCTGTTTATAATGTCTTTTTTGTGGATGTGTCTGTCTGCACGCCTAACATCGGTCCGTTCGTCCGTCTGTCCGTATGAAAAACAATGTGTAATTTTATATATAATATAATATAATATCTTTGGACAATTCACACAACGCCATCTGATTCCAAACTAAGCAGAGCTTGTACTATAATAATCAAAAATCTGTTAAGCATACTTATATAATTCTAAATACATATTTAAATAGATAAATTAACACCCAGATACAGAACAAACAGTCATGTTCAACACACAAATATTTGTCCTGGGTGGGAATAGAACCCACGACCTCACGCTTCGCAGTCGCCTTATCACCCACTCACTGTGCCACGAAGGCTGTCAATTTCATTGGGGTCTTATGTGTCCTTTAGAATTGAGCGCGAAAACTATACACGACGATTAAAATAAGATATTTATGTATATACGTATATAACCCCGATCATACTGTGCTGTTTCATGTTGTGCTCGTTATTGAAGGAACACTTGAAGTGGAACGCAATGGAGGAAATCTGTGCTATAGATAGCTGTTCTATATATAAAGCGAGGCTTTGGGTTCTCCTTTACATGCATTGGCTTCTGTTTCTCGAAGAATACATTTTACGCCTTTGTGGTAACATTGCATATAAATAAAGAGGTTATTTTATTAAAAAATATAGTCGATCGCCCACAAAACATTTTCGTTTATTTGGCAGACTTTTGTAAAGTTTACAAATTTATGACAAGATTTGTTCTGATTTTGAAATACATCCAGTAGATTTGGCATCGAGTTTGTGATTATCTTGATTGAGTAGAGTCGATAATAAATCCACTAGATATTGAACTCGAATTATGGGCATCAGAGATCCAAATGAACCTCACTGAGATTCAATCTGCCAATGTGCATTCCATTTGATTAAAGCGCTTTATTCCATCGAGTGCTGGCATCAAACAAACGTGGTCTCTATTCTAACTTTTAAACCCAGGGCTATCTTGTTGGATAGAAACCCAATTTTCAGTAATGATTCAAAGCTTGGAAGCTGACTACAAACATAGGCCTTAATGCCTCATTTTTTGCATCGGATAGATTCATATTATAGTAGTATCAGGAGATAGCTGAGACTCTTATGTCTATCCCATTTCGACCGTTAAGCAATTCATTTGTGTAAGAATACAAAGGATTATTTCAGGTTGGATGTATTTGTTAGAAACTAATGCGACCGATATTTCAACACGCTCTCCAGAGCATGAAAAAGCGTATGAAATTGACTATAAACTTCTATCATTCACCTTCCGAGTGCGTTTTAAATTGATATATTAAGCTTCCATTATATACAAGCTACAGTCCTTGTCGCCAGAGGATGCTACATATTTTCTGCCATTTCTTTTTTAATGTTACACAGTTACATCACAGTTACACATTTTTCTACTTAAACATAAAATGGAAACAGATTGTTATGTCGTTAAGTTTAGAAACTATCTGCTAACAATCACAGCTCGAAGTGCACTACATATTTCATACTCGTTCGCTCTTTGCGGCAATCAAGTCTGCTCGGCTCGTCGATGAAATTTTCATTAATAAAGTGCGTGCCATGAATGCTGCTCATAAGCTAAAGTAGCCGTTCTATAAAATTAACTGGGTTACAGCGTTCCCCGTTGAACCAGCAAAAATCCATTGCATAAATATAATGAAGGACGATGGTAGTGAGCGATGCACGTGGTGTGCTGGTTACTGCAGCCCATGGATGTCAACTTGCAAGATGCAGTTAAACGACAAACATGTAAGAGCGGCTTTCTGAGTCATCTGTCATGCAAATCTGAGTGCGGGGCTAGTAAAGACATCATTATCAAAATAAAAAATAGTGACAAAGTATCTTAGTCCATATTTTTACAGCCGACAGAGTCATAGTTAGATAACTTATGTGGAAATAAACAACTAATACAATGCCTTCAAAATAGTAAGATAGCGGAAAAACACCATTTAATTTTAAAACGCCTCGCCTTTATATTTATACTAGCCTTTTGCCAGCGGCTTCGCCCGCGTGGACCCGTTTTATAGGTTCCCGTAGGATAAAAACCATCCTATGTCTTTTCCCAAGGTCCACTCTATCTGTGTTCACTATTGTATTAACATTGGTTCAGTAGTTTAAGCGGGAAAGCGTAGCAGACAGACAGAGATACTTTCGAATTTATAATATTAGTAGGGATTTGAAATCACTTCTTAAAAAAATCATGAAAACTTAATCATAGTCTCAAAGTATCGACTACACATATGAAAATTCTTTTTCATCGGTACTGATAGTATTAAAGAAATAAAGCTAATAATAACTAATCTGAACGTGATGGATTCATGATTCACATTTGTACACAACTTCAAATATGATTTCAAATAATATACGATTCGGTTTATAAATAACTTTGATAAATTGCTATAACAAAGAAATGAAAACAGTAAGCCTGATGAAAAATACCGTTTAGACTAAAGAATGGCCCCAAACGCTCGATACGCCTGTAAAACAAAAACACGAAAAATGAATTGTAGTCTCAAAATCTCGATTCTATTTTGCGACTGCAGATATGAAAGTTGACTCGTTTATTGGGGACGATATCCCCACGAACAAAGGGTTTAGCTTCGTATATATCCTGTTATGTGACTGTCAAAATCTTTTAACGACGTGTCACGCGGGGCGAATGGGAGTAAGCTCTCAAAGTGTGCTTACGCGACCGGATAAAGGGAATAAAGAATAAAGTTTGAGATGTTACTCATAAGCTGTACAGTTAAGAAATAATACGAGTGTTTCTATAACATTCAGCATCAGATTACATTAAGTAATTGCTCTTAAGCGTTGATAATATTATCTTAAGTTCTTAAGTTAAGAGGCCGTATACGAAATTTTGTCGATTTCGCTGATTTACCTGATTTACATGAGATTTTGCAGTTGAATAACTGTATTTCCATAAGTTTCATTGCACAATATAACTGATCATTTCATTAATAATCTAATACATTAGCCAATTTTTTACCCTGCGTCAAGAATTATGATGCGAGATTTAGATTACATAAAAACAATTAATGCCAAATTCTCAATAATACTTGGATTTTTTTTCAGGAAACGGATTGATTATGAACTAAAGCGTATTTAAAACAAATAAATTTTATGAAATATTATTCCAATTTCCCGAAATCAAATGCAATTTCTGGCCCTTTTTCTCTCATGTTGTCTCAATGTTTTCTTACTAATATTTTTTTAAATTCACAAAAATATCACCGTCTTCAGGTCTATTAAGCAAAACAACGTAATAAGAATGAAAAAATGACTCATTTTATAGTTTATTATTGAAATGATCAGTCATATTGTGCCATCAAACTTTTGGAAATGCTGTATTTTACTGCAACATCTCCAATGTAAAATCATCTTAATCACAGAAATCGGCAAAATTTTGTATACGGCCTCTTAAGTGACCAATTACAATAATATCATGCCAGACATGAAATTTAAATATTAAATCTACCAAAGATAAGGAACTTTCACAGGCATGTTATTTCCACTCATAAAATATTATTTCTTTTTACACTCAAAAATTAATTTGAAATATTTTATTTGTAACGTACGATGTTTAATAAACGGTCAAATATAACTTGTTTGAGTTACTTATGACTGATAAGTAAAAGTAAATTATTTTTTTTTGTTATTATTCGATTTATTATTATTCGATGTCATAAGTGTAATTTAAACATAATTTGATAACACATGACAACATCTTTAATTTTCAAGTTGAAGTATAGACTAAGATGACAATTAAAGATGACATGACTAATTTTAGATGACAGTTTTTTTTAAATTTAAAGTACCAATCCCCAAAAGTGTACTAGAGCTTACTCTAGTCCCTGTAGCTTCGGGATTAAAAAAAGAGCTAGAGTATCCCCTGCCTGATCATAAGAGGCGACTAAAAGGGGGCTTCCGGGGTTGTGGACGGTGTGAGTGGAAGCTCGATCCATCCAACCAGCAGCCCCGGGAAGGGCGGCGATGTGTGCGTTGCCACATGTCGCTATGAGCATCGGAAGGTGCAGGAGAGCACATATGCTCTCCGGAAGATGAGCCCGTTCTGGGGCGTCGCGCGTGGAGGACACCGGTGCGTTCCGCCGGAGATCCCGGAGTCCTCCCCAAGCGCAGTGGAAGCCACCGAGGGGGTTTTAGTGCGGTCAAATCCCACATAACTCTCCCAAGGTGCCGGGTCCTTTTGAAGGTTTCCCCCGCGAAAACAAAAAAAAGTGCTTACTCTAATCTTATCTATTTCGCCATACCAACTAACTAATTTCGATAGCTACAATAATCCAACCGCGTAGGCAATATTGAAGAGTTTTGTTATGCTGTACAATAAACTAGTATCAAACTGTGATCAAGCAGACATCACTAAAAGTAACTTTGTCGCAGTCCTTACTTTAATGAATTTGAACGTTGGGCTATAAACTGCAACGTATCGGAACATAATTCTGTTACATTGTTTTTTTCTCACACACACAACACATTTTATCCGGCTAAGCGTACGCTTCAGATATAAAAGTTAATACATTTATGGTAAGTTGCTATCACTGTTGCACTGTTTTCATTCTTAACTTCATGTAAAGCTCTGTTTCTTCTCTTTATTTTTTTTTCTCTTCATGTCTACTTCCAATCATTGTTATGGATTAGATATAAGTGGAAACTTCACTGATATATGAGTTATCTTTTTTGTATATTTATATTTATGTTTGAAATTGTATTGTTTCCCAAATAAAGATAAATTTAAAAAAAATAGGGCATTCACACAAGTGCCTTATATCTGTTTATAAAGAGTTGATCTAATTCTTATAAGCAACACCGAGTGCATCGATACCCCTAGCGGAGTTCAGCCATGGCCGAGCAATTAAGACCGCAATTTCAGATACCGGGTTCAAATCGTAGCGCGCACCTTTGACAAAGAAATTTGTAATATGTAATGTGATACAGCTCTTCACAGACAACACACACACACACAAAGTGAACGTATTGCAAGTGTCATCTTTCTTTAATTGACCTATGTGTATGCGTGCGATTTTTTGCTCTGCCCTATTTTCTTAAGCTCTTTATTGGTAACTTATACATATATGGCATTATAATAACGATACACTTATGATGTAATTATTAATAATTAAATATGCATACTAAATTTTGGTCAAAGTTAACAGTTCCTTGCTCATTACCTAATATTACGAGTAAGACCTTGTTGCTATTGCAACTTTAAAGGCCTCTTTCACCACCTTCAAGTAAAGTGAAAAGTACGCAAATTGACGGTTAAAGTCACCCGTAACTTGAATTTCAATTTCACGATGTTCGAGTAGCACTAATCATATGATAACTTGACCAGTACTAATAGCTGTTACTTGCCAATTAAATTTACTTGGGACGTAACTAATCAATACTTTACTTGGAGATGGTGAACGAGGCCCTTAGTTTATTAAAGTATTGGCACTGTAATAATGTAGTAATTTTAGACCCCAAGTGAAACCGGCTATATTATTTGGTGTCAAATGGTGAATATAACAGCTGTGCAACGCTTTTTCCAAATAAAATATATAAGTACGCTAGCGGTCAACAAAAAAATATTTAACTCCGAGTAAATATGAACTTGT
The DNA here is from genome assembly GCA_911387765.1 of Pyrgus malvae. NCBI lineage: Eukaryota > Metazoa > Arthropoda > Insecta > Lepidoptera > Hesperiidae > Pyrgus > Pyrgus malvae. Next base: position 8,971,439 of record OU426947.1, read on the forward strand.
GCAGAACAATTTGCCTTGTGATTCATTACATAATAAAACAGTACCCGGACGACCGAGGGTTGCTCGGATAAAAGCAATTGGTTTTCTTAGTTTAATTTCAAACCAACATTCATTGGCTTAGTTTATTTAACAACGCCATTTGAAATAGCTCCCAATAAAAATCATAAATAAAAAAAAACAAATATGCTTAATTCAAATAAATTTAAAAATACAATATTAATATCCTTAATTGAGGTTTGAACCCGGGTCTCTAGTTCCGCAGTTAGCCTACGTAACTTAGCTTTAACTAGGCCAATATTACTTTAATTCAATCAACGAAATTATTATTGAGGTTCTTCAAATCGACACTGTCAATTATTTGAACGGCGGGCAGATGGCGTTCTACGTCGTATTAAATTAAGTTTATATTTATAAGCACCGCTGTAAATTGCAGCATTGGAGCAGCGTGGTGGAGTAATCTCCAGGCTTCCACAATAATGGGGAGATACCCGTGCCCAGCAGTGGGACGCAAAAAGGGTTGCAGCCACCGCTGAAAATACGGATAGAACGACAACTTCCAAAAATGAAACTTAGCTGGATCGATTTATCGCGTGCAGAATTTCGTGTGCAGGGGACAATTAAATTTCATGAAAATCGTAGTGTCCATTTCCGGGATTCAAATTATTATATTGAGGTACAAGAATTGCTCGTTTAAAATTAAAAAATAGCTATTAATGACACTTTTCAAAAATAGAATCCTTATAGGTTACATTTGTTCTATACCTTTCTATTTATCGCCTAAATTATTATAAAACGCATCATTCTAATCCTATAAGTATTTCGTATGTAGTTTATACTAAAAATGTTTCTTAACGCCTGGATGATTCTGCTTTAACATTATTATTATTATTAGTAATGGGCTTGTGAGTAACAAGAATTTATTGAGATACAAGATAATACGAGCGGGTGCGAGACGACTCGTTTTATAAAACTGTTCTTTCATTTTTATGACACGTTTCCAAAATAAATACAAAATATCGCTGTGAATAATAGTGATGTACCGTTTTATAAAATCGTTAAATATGTATTAGATTATTAATGAAATGATCATTTATATTGTGCAGTGAAACTTATGGAAATACTGTAATTTAACTGCAAAATCTCACGTGTTAAATCAGGTAAATCAGCGAAATCGGCTAAATTTCGTGTACGGCGTCATAATATAGCTTTCATCGATGTTATCTTCAAGTACGACTTAAATTTCATTATTACTTATCCAGTTGTAAAGAATGATTGTTATTACGTTTTTTGTCTATAAATCTAAAAAAGCTGCTTACAATAAAAATAACATGAGGTTTAATAACAAATCGTTTGTTACTTCACTGTCTGTACTAAATTATAGTTAAAACAATTTCAAGTATGAATCTTTACTTTTTTAATTAATCTATGTTGATTTTTGTAGCATAATATGTGACTACTGCTGTACAATAAATATTTATGCGTTTCGTTTATGAGATTCATTATAATATCTTTTTAGTCGGTATTTGCTTCATGGTCGTTTTAGTTTTTCACTTTCTTTAAATTTTAATTGTTTTGGATTTAGATATAATTTAAAATTATCGAGTGAATACAAGAAAAGCCGTAGTAAATAATATGATATATTTTTAACATAATGCTAATCGATCCCTTTCGTTTGATACCACACGATAGGTCATAATATTAAAAAATAGTACACGGCCTTGTTCTGTAGAGGGCTCCACAGTAGAGGCTAATGATACCTCATTAATCTAAAAACTCGTGGCCATACTTACTCTCAAATCTAAATACGTCTCTACGCCTAAATATTTAGAAGTTGTCTAGAGGAAAAATACGTTTCACTAACCCTTAAGTCACGATTAACGATGTTAGGCATAACCTAAAGTTACGATACCGATTTGCGATTGCGTAGTGCTTAGTTGCCCCTAAACTGACACATGTGACAGTCGCTCAAATTTTATTGATAAGAGATTGACGAAATCCATGAACAACTGTCATTATGTCGATTGGTATAACGGAACTTTACGCTAAACATTGCCTTAAATTAGGAGTTACTTACGATAGTAAGGGCCTCTTTCACCATCTCCAAGTAAAGTGTTCATTAGTTACGTCCCAAGTAAAGTTAATTAGCAAGTAAAAACTATGAGTACGGGTCAGTTTCTCATTATGATTAGTGATATTCGAACATCGTGAAAATGAAATTGAAGTAACGGGTGACTTTAACCGACAATATAATTAGCGTACTTATCACTTACTTGAAGGTGGTGAAAGAGAGGTACTAAGGCGTTTCTTTGTTCGTCGTTAGTAAAAACGGACAATAGACTTCTGAAACTATGACCCCTTTTGGCTTTTTTTTTAAACATTTCACACTCATAGCCCCACAGTAGGGTGTATATACCCTGTGTCGTGGGTACTATGGACACATACAAAGACAGAAACACAAACACCCAGACCGAGAACAGAAATTTAAACTCATTATTCAAATTTCTGTTTCGCCGGGAATCGAACCCGGGACCCTTCGATTGGCAGTCCGGCATGGTAACCATTGCGCCACACGGGTCGTCATTGATAATAATGATTTACAAGTCAACATTTACAAGCAGTAATAGGTATCTGTTTACGCAACCAAGCATGCCTAATACAAATACATACTATTAAGGACCTGGCAAGTAAGTAAGTAATTATTCATGGCGACCCGATATCGACAAGGTACCGGAGATACACCTCACATTCCCAGGGGACCCAACGAATGACGTCAACATTAACTCCTTGAGAACAATTTTCAATTAGATAATTGTTATACTTTGACGTAGACACCTTCTAATAAAGTAATTTATTCCTTACTGCCGTATCTTTGCCAGTGGATTTAGGTTTTCGTAATTCTGTTGGTTTTTACGTGTTAGTACAAAAACGAGGAAATGAATTGTTTTATAAGGAAAATGCTTGTATTATTAACTTATTACCTACTACGCCGATTATTTCACCTCAATGAGTTAGATTTTTAAGTAACATTTCATATTATTAAGAATATTAATAATTTAGAATATAAATTAATAGTATTATTATGCGTACTTATCATTTTATATAATAAAAATAAGTTGATAAAATGTGCGTGCCGATAAAACTTAAAAAGGAGTCCCGGCACGATAAAGGGACTTATATAGTCTGATGGCCCTTTATCCCCCCTCGAACAAGAAAGTTCCCGATTTAACCTAAAGGGCGTGTTTTTAAAGATATAAGGGCTTTTACAACCCTTCAACTTGGAAATTTAGTGTAGTGGCGCCATCTGTTGTCGAGTATTTGAACTTCATTCAGAACAACGATTATATTATTTATTCTTATGATTTGGGTTGCATTTTGAAAGGCGCTGCGAGCAATTGCAGCATTGTCGAGAACATTATAGAAGGTGTGAGAATTAAGTTTAACCATTAACAAAGCGCAAGGGCAAACTTTAAAATGTTGTGGGATCAATCTCAAAGAATCCTGCTTCTCCCACGGTCAACTATATGTAGCTTGCTTAAGAGTAGGAAATTCGTAAAATTTATATAAATATACCCCGGACAATAAAATGATACCTAAATGTTTATAAAAAAGTAGTGTAAATAATGAGAATATGTTTTCTATATTTTTTTACCTACTTTTTACGTCATAGTTTTTATTTTTTATTTTAACAACCACGTAATCTTCTGTCAACTCCCGAGCGAAGCTGGATATCATAGCTAGTTTAAAATAAATCAAAATTACGAAAATATAAATAGTATTGCGTTTCTATGTATCAGATCGTACCCATACAGGGAACTTAGAAGAAATTTGATAATTTATACCATAATAAAATTGTCCCTTGACAATTCCAAACTGACATAGTATAATATTATTTTCTAAAATAGATTAACGCTCCTACTTCAGAGGTTTCCCTAAACAATATTAAAATGATATCGCGTCACCTACAGGTAGGTAGATAATTAGCTAGAAATTAATTTAATTTCTACACCAACCCATACTGGAGCAGCGTGGTGGCTGGCTGGCTGCAACCCCTTTTGCATCCCACTGCTGAACTCTCTCTCCCATTGTCGGGGAGGCCTGGAACTGCTCCAATGCGTGTTGGTGGAGCGTGGTGGAGTAACCCATTATTGGTAAGGCCTTCCAGAGAGCCGCACAAATATTTTTTTACTTCCTGTCCATTGCCTAAATACAAATTATTAAGTTTTTATCTTTGACGATGACAATATTTCATACACATTCTTATCTCTTATTTCAAGTCCTTTAAAAACTATTTTTCGCGATAAAACCTATACTGTGTCCTTTCTCAAGGTTCACTCTATCCATGTACCAAATTTCATTAAAATTGGTTTTGTAATTTAGGCGTGAAAACATAACAGACACATATATACACACTGAGCAATTTAAGCGTTGTAAATGTAACACTCTCCACCAACCCGCATTGGAGCAGCATGGTGGAGTAAGCTCCAGGCCTTCCCAATAATGGGGAGAGACCCGTGCCCAGCAGTGGGACGCAAAAAGGGTTGCGGCCAAATGTAACTTACGGTTACACACTACATTTCTTATCAAAAATTCAAACCACCTAATTCACTTAAGAAATACATGAACTCCTCGGATTTTGGTCAAGACGACGCGTAAGACACTATCTTGATTTAGAATGTGTCTGTAAGCAGAATGCGATCCCATACATTATTTCTGAGTCTATTTGACACACTCACAAGGATACCTTAGAGTGTGTCTTAAATAGATGATTTGAGACTGTTGTACTTTGGTTAGAGTCAATTGTACTAACGTAAATTATTTCGCAATTTTTAATGCCATTACTGATCACGCTAAATTTTATCATTATCTTTAAATTGATAAGCTAAAAAGTTTTAAATCTTTCTGATTTTTTTACATTAATATATCATGATTCTTGCTATTATTGAGTATCGTAACTTAGTTAAATAAAGTGCATTGATAGGTTCATGCCTCTACAATATCATTTAAACATTATGTTAAGTTCTTAAGAATTATTTTCGCTATTTTCTGCAATGTAGCGTGGTAAAGATTAGTACAGCAAGATGCCGATCGAGGCCCTACGAATATGTTCAAATCCCAATAAGTATAAATCTTCTATTCTTGATTTAGATAATCCTAAAACTGAAAAGTGTCCGTGGTACTGGCGATACAGGAATTCCTAGTCTTGGGCTGTAAGCTTTACTTATTTATTTGATTCACTTAAGCCCAACAAAGCTCACCGGGGCCGACCGAGCCTCGTATGCCATTATTGTGATTTAGAACGCGTCTGTAAGGCGAATGCGAGACTATAAATTAGATCTCAATCAGGCAAACCATTAGTTACAAGCATTCGTACGGACACACAAGCGCACAAGGAATAGCTTGTATTTCCGTAAGTGGCTATCTCAAATGTGTTTCAGTTAGGAATGGGATGGAATGAATTCAGATTAAACAAAAATATCATCATTAATTGACAAAAAAGCAGAAAAGATCATACTGTTAAAGAGATTTGTAATGATCCTTTAGAGCATATTGAAAGTAAGTTATAATATATTTTTATGTGATGGAAAATATCGTGATATTTAATTAATTACGATGTTCTCCATCGCCGTGCATGCCTGAGAGAAATTCATAATTTCTCGAAAGCATGACGTCCACCAATCCGCACTTGGCCAGCGTGGTGGACTATAGCCTAATCCCTCTCACTTATGAGAGGAGACCTGTGCCCAGTAGAGGCCCATAAAAAAGGTTGAAAAAAAAGGTACCTTGAAGGTGGTCTTAATTCAATTATGACGAAAAAATCTCATAAATGGTTCAGTTTTAGTAGTATTACACTTTTGAGACCGTTAGTAATTTTTTGAACAAATTATGTTTGATGTGTGATGTTATGATGATGTGTGAATTATTTCATAATTTCATAATTTCTTTTTAACTTTTGGCGATCTTTTTTTGTAGTGATTCTTATACCAGTCTGTCAATCATAGGCCTTGCATTCAATTTCCAGGACGGCAGAAATAGCCACTGATGAGTTTAAATTTATTTTATCTATTAAAATATTTTCGTTCATATCATATAAAATATGTACGTCCACGTTGGCCACGGCAGAAAAATTCTAGTTGAAGTCTATTATTGAGCTTTTTATATATTTTATTTATTTGACTCACTAAGACCCAACAAAGCTCACCGGGGCCAGCCGAACCCCATGAACCATTATTGTGATTTAGAACGCGGCTGTAGGGCGAATGCGAGACTATAAATTAGATCTCAATCAGGCAAACCACTATTAGTTACACGTATTCGTACGGACACACAAGCGCACAAGGAATACCTAGTTCAATATAAATTTATTCAATGAATTATCGATTTAGCATGCAACATGCTATTTTATTGATTCCTTTTTAACTTTTTTCACAATCCTTTTTTCCTAATGATTCTTGTGCCAAACTGTCAAACAAGAATCTTAAATAACATTCAATTCTCAGTTATCAATGTAGTAATTGATATTGTTTGCAGTGAGCATTATTTATTTGATTCACTTAAGCCCCAAAAGGCTCACAGGGGCTGGTCGAGCCCTGTATGCCATTATTGTGATTTAGACGCAACCATACGGCGAATGCGAGACTATAAATTACGAGTAGATCTCAATCAGGCAAGCCTCCATTAGTTACAGCACTCGTACAGACACACAAGCGGACAGGAATAGCTTGTGTTGCCGTAATGTCAAATGTGTTATAGCCAGTGATAAACTCATTTTTTAATAAACTCGTTGTTTGTCAACCTTTTTTATTTGAACTGAGTTTCAGATGAGTATGCAAGCCACGTGGTTTTATGTGGTCACTGCAACCTATGGACATCTACAAACAATCTTGTAAGTCTTATCTGAGGTCGTTTGCAGGTGCGCTGCTACTCCAGAGGCATATAAGACTAGACTAAAACACGATACTTCAATCACGGCAAAAGTAGTGGCAGCGGTGGTTCTCCTCTCCTTCACTTCTTCGGGGAAACCATACCATGGTACAATGTAACAACATTTAAAATTAGTTTCATTTACAAATCTCTATCTACGTGAATGACATTGAGAGTACAGCTAGTCGCTTTTAAAATGGTTCGATTGAACTCAAAAAAATAATTTACTAAGAATCTCGTAATACGACTTAGTTACGGCCCCAATTATATGAGTTTTTCAAATTAGAAATCAAGTGCTTATTTTCTGTCTGTCTGTAATGCTTTTCCGCTTAAACTACTGACCCAATTTGAATGAAATTTGGAACACAGATAGAGTGGACCTTGGGAAAGGACATAGGATGGTTTTTATACTACGGGACCCAAAAACCGAGACCACGCAGGCGAACCGCTGGAGGAAGGCTATTTAAGTAATAAATGGCATTATTCCGCGCAATACTTCATGTTATTTAATTTTTTTATAATCATCGTTTTTAAAAACGAAATAATTAACCGTATAAATTACTAATGATTAACTACGATTTCATAGTTTTTAACCTCATTTAAATTATTACCTTGAAATAGATATTTTTATGAAAGCGTAATTTTATTACGGTTAACTTGCTTTTTTACTTATATCTGAGACTCAAGGCTTCTACTGAAATAATTCAATCATTTCCACGTAGTAATTGAATGTTATTAAAATAAAAAAACTCATTATAACAATATCAATATTTTTGCCGGAAATAGCTTAAGAAATTAATGAAATTACAAATGTCAAGAATTTCATAAACAGGTAGGTACCCTAATTCTACTATATATAACTTAATCATAATCTTTTAATAGTTATTTTATCCACTCTTTAGTCTGTTCCCTTTAAATAAAAATAAAAGAAATAAGGATTGGCCCAGAAGCAAATTACCATTTTCTTAGGTTAACTTATCATGCATTCTTTTTTATTCTGGTTTTATCTGTGCATATTACACACTTATATACATCTCGCAACATCATACTTCTTTCTTTGAAAGTTAAGTAATCAATGTATCATACCGTACGCCTACAAATTATACCTACGGAACGGTACATCGTCTCGTAATAAATAAGGCGCAGTCCAACTTTTGAGAAGCCTCAAAAAGTTCCCCGTACTTACCTTATATGTTCTTTACTTTTATATGTTCCGGAAAAAGTTATTTCGGAAAGATTTTTTACTTCCCCAAGTGACATTTTCATGAAACTAGCATTAGTCTTCTGTGGACATTCTTATCCTAGTGTAATACCTATTATAATATCTAACTAGCTCCCGACCGGGATTTTGTGAGTAAAAGAGTTTTATGTTGCGGTTTTTTTTAAGTGAAACCGTCTTTAGTAATACATAATAACGGTAAACTGAGTTGTAAAACGCTCATAGCTTTGAGAGAGCGTATAGGCATGCTTTTTGAACGCAAGCGAACTATACACATACACATAATATACACATTTAAACTACCTGCAAAACGAGAGCGGTGGTGAGTAAGATGGCTGGCTGTTAGTGGCAGAAAATTCTTGCTCGTCTTTGTGCTTCGAAAGGCACGTTAAGCCGTTGGTCACGGTTGTTGTCGATAGGAAACAGTCGCTAAATCTTCTCGGAAGCATTTTGGGTGGTTTGAAAACATCGCGTTGTTCACTTACCCGCATTGAGGCAGCGTAGTAAGCCCCAGATCTCTAGTATGTAAGTCTAAATAATGGGGGGTCACGTGCTCAGCAGTGGGACGCAAAAATCATTTTCAATCAATCAATCATTTACTTATTGAACAATAAACTGATTTACAATACATACATATTTGTTCGTAAACAACTGCGCTAGTTATAACTGTGTTGCAGCCATTTACGCCCATTCCTGTACAAGTGGAATTTATGTTCTTTCTACAAATGAGTTTATACAGTTTTTACAGTTTTATCAATATTTCGAAAATATTTTGAAACTATAATATTATAATTATTTGGATGGAAATGGAAAGAGGGTTACAATTTTATTATAATTATATCTTCAACAACTGCGTAAACATGCAAGAAAAATAAACATGATAAGGAAATTTCCCCGAAGTGATACGATTCAGTCGGATATTCTAGAGTTAAACACCTACAAGTAGGCATCGATAAGGAGAAGGGCTTAGTCAATAACCCTGAGTATTGTACTAGTAACACAGAAGCGCGCATGGCCCGGCGGTTAGCGTAGAACGCAAACGATCTATGCAACTAAGCCAAACGGGCGCGGTCGGGTGTGAGATGGGTGACCGCTAGTGGCAAAAAATTTCATGCGCGTTTCCGTGCTTCGGAAGGCACGTTAAGCCGTCGGTCCCAGTTGTTGTCGATAGATAACAGTCGTTAAACCTTGTCGGAGGCCTTATGGGCGGTTTGAAAACATCCGACAGCGGGTTGGCCACTAACCCGCATCTCCACCAACCCGCATTGGAGCAGCGTGGTGGAGTAAGCTCCAGGCCTCCCCAATAATGGGGAGAGACCCGTTCCCAGCAGTGGGACGCAAAAAGGGTTGCGGCCATTGTACTAGTACCCTCTTTAGCGTCTATAACTGGATGATCAAGACGTGAGCATCCATAAGTATAGAACACACGAATGAGACTTCAGTTACTGCTTTGTAAATGCTTAGTTATGAGAGCCTAGCCCGTTTGATGCAGAAACATAATAGATCTTTTTAAGGACTTAATTTTTCCCTACTTACATCTGATACAAAAAAAACTAAAATGTTTGCCGAATCAAGGTAGTAATTAAATTACGAGTATGTTGTGTTTTGGTGAAAAGTGTACTGTGTTTCGGTATATTAATATTTATTTTATTTTATATAGTACTCTAAGATATAAAACACGACAAAAGAAGAGAATATGTACAGGGTACTGCTTATTTCTAAAATAAATTTCTTCCAGCAGCACCAGGAATGGATAGAATATGTGAAAAAAGACAAATTTTCCGTCTACAAAAATAGAAAGAATAATAATTAATTTACCCGTACAAAAGTAAAAAACAATAATAATACATACATACACATACATACGAACAATGTAGATATTTATATATTACACTATTATTAATTCATTTTTTTAAATAGTACGTTATTCATAAAAAGTGTGTTTTTCGGTCACTGATTTTTTAAACGATAAAGCGACATAAGGGAATTCCATAAAAACCGGGGCGGTTTTTTTCGCCAGGATTTTTCCTCTCTGTGTACAAAAAACATGCAACATGGGTACCCAAAGACGACGATCGGATCTGATCCCAAAAATAAAAATAAATAAATGAATAAAATTAATCAATTAAAAGACGTAATATTGGTACTAATAATGATAATAATAATATAAATATAATATAGTAAATGAAACTATTTCAATGTGCATATTAGTAATTACAGTCTTGTCTGCGGTCATATGCAGTTGCGCTGCTACTCCGGAGGCTGGTGGTCCTGGTGGATGCCTCATGTAAGTGTGGCCGGCAACTGCACCTTTCCACCGAAACACATCACACATAGAATTGGTTCACGACAGAAGTGGGTGCAGCAGTGGTACTTCCTCGAGCGAACGATAATAGTTCTACCACCTACAGAACGTGTATGTATAAAACATAATATTTTGTAAACACCAATATTTGTGCAAAAAAAAAGAAAAAGAAAAAGTCTTTGTCTTTGTCAAAATACGCTTGGTCGATATGATAAGTCTGTTAATTTTTTGCTTACTAAAATTGTTTCTGCTGTTTTGCTCCAACTACATAACCGAGGTAATTACGATACATGATGGAAAGGAAAGCCATCATTTACCATCGTCGGACCCGAGACGGCGCTCTCTCGTAAATAATAACTTCATGCATATACAATGGAAGTCATCCTAACACGACTCCTGCTCCTTCCCAGTTCCCGGCTAGCGACTCAGTAATATTTTTCGAAGTATTTTTACACTTTATCATCAATTCTCGTCGACAAGAATGTTGTAATAAACTAGCTGTGTCCCGCGGTTTCACCCGCGTTACAAAGGATCATTAGCATCAAGTGAATATACTCCGTAGATTTCATGTGTCCTAACCCATATTTTTATTTTTTATTATATTTGCCTACGCAGATCTTTTTTTTTTGTAATAGTCGTCCGCGTGAGTATGGACTAATTGTAGAAAAGGGATAGATTTTTGTTACCTTTTTTTTGTTATCGGGGGGGAAACCTTCAAAAGGTACCCGGCACCTTGGGAGAGAGTACCGGGTTATGTGGGATTTGACCGCACTAAAACCCCCTCGGTGGCTGCCACTGCACTTGGGGAGGACTCCGGGATCTCCGGCGGAACGCACCGGTGTCCTCCACGCGCGACGCCCCAGAACGGGCCTATCTTCGGGTGAGCAGCTGTGCTCTCCTGCACCTTCCGATGCTTGCGGTGACATGCGGCCACGCACACATCGCCGCCCTTCCCGGGGCTGCTGGTTGGATGGATCGAGCTCCCACTCACACCGTCCACAACCCCGGGAGCCCCCTTTTAGTCGCCTCTTACGATCAGGCAGGGGATACCGTAGCTCTATTCTTAATCCTGAAGCTACAGGGACTAGATTTTTGTTACCTATTGCAATAGCTTCTAATACAATGTTCATTTTATGTTTAGAATAGACCAATTTTATATTCTCTCTAAATCTTTTGAGTACTAACTGTACTCCAGCTTGTCGTCCACTTCTTTCTTGTTGTCATCAGTTTCTCTTTACAAATTGAAACTGATAAACATGTTGTTTTTTAAAGTGTATAGCTGATACTCTGTGTAAAATTTATATGGCCTGTTTGATCCAATTGTTGACTGTTGCTAACCTGATAGTCATATCTACCTAATAGGGGTCTTATGAACGGTTTAAAACGTGCGACAATGGTTTGTTCACCAACTCATATCTCTATCAACCTGTATTTCATCTCCTTACGCAATAAAGAGGCGCAAAAAATTTAGTTAAATTAATATTTGGTCCTGTTTTCTACAGCATCATTACGATATCTATTACTAAGTTCCGCATCTTTCATAGCTCTCGTTGAATTCGGTACAGAAACTGTCTGTTAATTTCATGTTTTTTTTCAACCGTTTCAATTTTTATTAGATCCTAGGTAATTGTTCTTTATTTTCCGTTCCTTAAGTCCCGTCAAAATCGGTCCAGCCGTTTTGGAGATTAGCCGGAACAAACAGACAGACAGATGGACAGACAGACAAAAATTGTAAAAAATGTTATTTTGGTATATGTACCGTATAAACATTCATATGCATGTAGTAAAAAGCGGTTATTTTAATATTACGAAAAGACACTCCAATTTTAGTTATTTGGATAGATACATTAACTTAAAATATAACGCACGCTTGTAATTGTATGCGTGAACTAGGGGCCGCCCGCGACTTCGTCCGCATAGCGTGGTATTTAATAGCCTATCCGCTATCCTATCCTTCCGAAATATATGGACTATTCAACTCAAAAATATTTTTTCATTTCGAACCAGTAGTACCTGAGATTAGCGCGTTCAAACAAACAAACCAATAAATAAACTTTAAGCCTTCTAGTATTATTAGTATAGCTTTAATCATAAAATAACTAAAACATTTTATAAAAACGTAAGTATTAAGTATTACATAGGTAACTAATAAAATTTTCTAACGCTAACAGCTCCTTTCGACTTCGTAATAAAACAGTAAACTTGTTGGTACAATACAGCAATAAGAAAATCCTTAAACAGTGTCAGTAGAAACAAAATGCAAGGAATTTCATTTAGTAGAGCGCAAAGGCTTATTATAGTAGAAAAGCCCAAGAGCGTATCTTTAGATTTACTCGAGCGCGTGAGAGATATGTGGTATACAAATACAATATATACCTTGCAGCTTGTTTGAGTGCGGTACTTACTTGCACCCGATTTTTATCTTATTTCCGGAAGTCAAAATGTTTAAATTAGAATACCCCTTTACCGTTTAAGTATTTATTTTAAATAAAAAAAAAACAATAAAATTTGAACACGTTCGGGAGTGCCCAAATATCTTATTTTTTATTTCGCTGTTTGTTTTATTGGACCATTGAATTTATTCTAGCTACTATCCGTAAGATATCGTACCTGTCCTTTTCCTTGAATTCTTTGAAAACTATTAGGCTATCTCCCCACCGGTGAATCGGAAAACATCACAATTATTAAATAACATTTTAGTCTTTCTACCACGCTGTGACGCGCACAAGGCCCTGATGACGCTCGAGTAAATCCACAATTAACATCGTGGGCAGCCCTACTGTTAAGAGAGGAATTCGTTGACATTTTCAATGTTACAAACAATTGTCTTCGAGCATGACATTTCACAGCGACTGTGACACTGTTAAGAATCCCTCGATCTTTTACAGTTCACTACATCGCTTTATTTCACTTTATTATACATTGTGGTATAGTGGTTTAGTGACTGCAACCCATTTTACGTCTCACTACTGGGCACGGGTCTCATTATAAGGGAGGTCTGGAACTTACTGCACCACGCTGCCCCATTGTGAGAGGCCAACACGCTGTCGGATGTTTTCAAACCGCCCATAAGGTCTCCGTCAAGGTTTAACGACTGTTATCTATCGATAACAACCGGGACCGACGGTTTAACTTGCCCTCTGAAGCACGGAAAAGCACATGATTTTTTTTGTCATTACGGGTCACCAATCTTATACCCGATCGCGCCCGTTTGGCTTAGCTCCATGGATCGCTTGCGTTCTACGCTTTATGCGCATTTCCTTAGTGACCCGCTTTTATTAGCTTGTTATCTACAACTTTTGCCGACATCAAAGTCCAATTTTATTGTCGACTTAACGAATAATTCCAATTGCAGACTTAACCAAAGTAGGGCAACCCCTAAATCGCCGATCGGTGATCCTAAAAGCTGCAAGTGTGGCTTTATCGTTATTAAAAATTTTAAGCACTATTTAAAAAAATGTTTAAAAAATCCTTCATAAATAATTCAGTAAACCAAATGTTTATTCGGTGTCTTAAATAGCTGTCAAATACCCTCATGCCCTTGTTTAAAAGCCTAATTGAGTTTTAGCGGGAAGTCGGCAACGACATAATGTGCTCTTGTTTTATTTTCATCTTCTTGGTTTATGTCAGAAAAAATTGATGGCATTTTGTTCAATATACATAGGATGATACCATTAAACGAGTGTTGTGAAATAAAGTAACAGTGCGAAAATGTGTTTTTAGCTTGCCTCCACATTGGACTCGTTCTGGAAAAGTAGCCATTGCTTTACTGGAATATTTGACTGACAAGTGACTGATTACTGACGACTTAAAGAGCTTGCGATGCTATTATTTCTATCATATTATTATTCAAGTAATATCATCTCCTCTAACCCGCATTGGAGCAACGTGGTGGAGTAAGCTCCAGGCCTCCCAATAATGGGGAGAGACTCATAATTAAAAAAAATTCCCTGCCGGAAATCGAATCCGAGGCCTAATATCAGCAGTCTGGCAACTGTAGCGTCATATAATATCAATCAAATTTTTGTCCTGCCGTGAATCCAACCCAAGACCCCGAGGTAGTCCGGCATGGTAACCATAGCGTCATACGGATCGATTTGGTTTTCGCCTGTCGCTGTTTCATGAATACGAACAAACGTAATTACATGCCTTTGTTCTTTTGTTGCTCGGACGCAACTAATAGAATCCTACCAGTGGTCTTATTTTCGCTGTACGGGTGACCAAATTCCATCTGTGCTGCCGAATGGACATCGTTAGTAAAAAACAGCATCCTATTTTCATGTTAAAGTTTCGGTGGTCCAATTGCGAACAGTGAACATTAAAAAATCCTTCCGAATTCAATTGCGAGTTGAAAAATATATGAGCGCTGTCGGTGAACGCAAAAAGGGAGGGGAGATCTCACGTTAAATGTGGATTTACCCGAGCGTAGTGTTGTTTTAGTGGGTTTTGTAAAGTAAATGAAAGAAAGAAATAAAGGTTAAACTTTGATTTTTATTTGTTCAGCTGTTGGGGCAACTAGAAGCATTAGAAAGTAAAAAAGCTCAATGGATTACATGTAAAAAAAAATTGTTTTTCACTGCTATTTAAATATTTTACAAAATATTTAAGTTGAACCATTAAATTTTTAAAGACCTCTGGGACCAGGGAGCGTCTGAAAAACAGCGCTGCGCGAAGATAACACCTCGCGTGAGCAAAAGCTGAGCCGGCTCCTTTTGCCCCTTTTACTATTAAGATTTTTCATGTTTTTTTGTTCTATGTAATTATTATCTTTTTAATTAATCTTTTTAAAAAAATAAAAAAACGCAACTTGCCTACTTGAGGTTTCAACCCGAGTCTCCAGCTCCGTAGTCAGCTACCATTCGACCAAGAAAGCTTTAATTCCGTTGACGAAATTTTTATAGAGGTATTTCATAATATATCGGCATTTTCATTTGTTTGAAGGGCGGATTAACGATCGACATTTGACGGCTTTCTACGCCACAATATTTCTCCAATAGATGTCAGTAAGAGTAATTTCATATTTAATAGCATGAACATTAAATAAAACGACAATTTCTATCAATAAAAATTTGCTGGATCAATTTATCATCCCCGAAACCAGGGTACTAAATTTCATCAAAATCTTAGGAGCCATTTCCGAGATTCAAAAATTATATTTAGATATATACAAGAATTGCTCGTTTAATATTAGATAAGTGATATTTAGGTCAAACGTTTTATATTATTTTTGAATGGAAATTCTCAATGTATGCCGTCAAACGCCATACGTCAATCCGAAGTGCAAAGAGATGACAACGTCGATTAGAAAGAGCTCTATAAAAATTTCGTTAATTGAATTGAAACTTCTTTGGTCGAATGGTTACGTAGGCTGACTGCAGAACTAGAGGCCCGGGTTCAAACCTCAATCAAAACCAAATAGTTGCGTTCATTATTTTATGTGATTTTTTTTTATTGGGAGCTATTTCAGATGGCTTTTTTTAAGTACCTAATACTAAGCAAATGAGTTTTTCATTTGAAATTAAACCAAGAAAATAAATTGTTTTTATCCGAGCAGCGCTCGGTCGTCCAGGTACTAAATTATTTAACTACAAAACACTTTCCTTGCTCAAAATCCCTATTGCAATTTCCAAGCTAACTGTAACCGTCAGTTGTCATCACAATGTGTTCGCCAATTTACTGCAAGCGCCGACTATATTTTCTCGGTGACTAAATTACACTACTAGCAATCATAACTGGATGGATCATTCATACTGGGTATGTGATGGAAAAAGATTTGGTAACGCCAGTTACGTGGTTTTTTTTTTTCTCTTATGTATCAATTAATTCGCGTGCTCGTCTTTTTGTCAATATGGGATGGGTACGAGTTTGCGGCAATTGTTGATTGCAATCTACGCTCGCGCCCTCTATCGGGTCGAGTTGACACTACTCGCCTTCTTACCGCTGTTGACGGCGGTTGTTGTACTACTGATGTCATACGAGCCAGCACACGAAGTCATTGTCCGCTGAAGTTATCCTGATTTTCTTCATCAAAAGCGTGGTGGAACGTGGTACGAGGTGTCGTGAGCCACTAGAGAGTGGTCGGCATTGTTCGCGGGTGAGTGCCTTTTTCTATATTTGGCTAAAAGACGACGATTCAAACAGACAGAACCAGTGAGCTTTACTCGTGGTGGTGTCGAACCCTACAACAAAATATACAGTCCACTTTTTCTCCTGGACACCATCATACCGGTTTGGCCTTTGGCTGAACCAAGATTTATCTTATCTAAATTTATTAAATGCTATTTTACATAAACGTTAGGTTTATGTTAAATCTATACTACAATATTAATTCAGTTTTAATAAATCTGTCCCAATATAAATGATAGTTATCGTACTGTAATTACATACGCTGCTCCAATGCGGGTTGGTGGAGATGCGGGTTAGTGGCCAACCCGCTGTTGGATGTTTTCAAAGCGCCCATAAGGCCTCCGACAAGTTTTAACGACTGTTATCTATCGGCAACAACGACGGCTTAACGTGCCCTCTGAAGCACGGAAACGCGCATGAATTTTTTGCCACTAGCGGTCACCCATCTCACACTCAACCGCGCCCGTTTGGCTTAGTCGCATAGATCGCTTGCGTTCTACGCTAACTGCCAGGCCATGCTCGCTTCAATGCGCGCTTCTGATTTACTTATTAGTAAAGATCTTGTGTAATGTATATGACAATTTGATAATTCTAATTGCACATGACTCAGCTTAATGTTTAGCTCTATAAAAAATAAATCAATATATTTTTCGCCGTATGACGTCATACATATCCGGCTCAAATCGCGAAACCAAATACACATTTATGGCCCCGTTAACGATTGTTTCAAAACACTCGTATTGTTTTAAAGCGCTTTGAACGACTTTGTTTTTCAAGGTACTAGGATTACAGAAAGAAATATAACCGAAGGCAAGTATAACTGAACCGTAGCTAAATTTTAAGCATTTAAACTCTAGCTGGCTTGTTAAACACAAATAAAGTTTTATATAAAAAGAAGACTTAAAGATGGATATTCCATTACTCAAAACCTGTTTCTATCAAAATTCTTTTACCTGTCAGGCAATATCACTCTGGAACGCCCTGCCAGACGAAATTAGAAAAGCACCTTCCAAAAACGTCTTCAAAAAAATGGTCCGAGAATTGTATTTGAAGTCAGTTGTTATCAACTAGGTAATTTTGGTACTGTCTATCATTTCTCGAAATATCTTAATATTATTTATTATGTATTATGTTTATTTATTTGTTATTTATATTTATATATATATGTAATTATATAGTATATTATATTTATTATATGTATACATATTGTTATTTATATATTTATATTATATGTGACTATATATATATAAAATTTAACTTAACACGCTTTGGATCGACGAGTAATAACCATTACCACTATCTTTATTTTATTGTTGCTACCTACTAAAAACTCTCACCAACAACCAGGGTTGACTGGTAGAGAATGCCTATCGGCATTAAGTCCGCCCTTTGTACAACATAGTTTAGTTGTGACAATAAAGAGTAAATAAAAAAAAAAATAAGACTTTTACGTCGGACTATACCAACTGGGTCCAAATGAAAGTTTAGGTTGTTTTGTATTTGAGTAGTATTCGAGTCAAGATGAACATAGTTTTGAGGTTCAGATAATTAAAATATACATAAAGGGGACGTGGGCAAGGAAAATAACTAAGTTGTTATTTAAATTATTATTTTTTGAATGGAGTAGCAGACGAGCATGCAGGCCACGTGGTGTTAAGTGGTCGCTGCGGCCCATGGACATTTACATACAACCTCAAGCAAGCATAGGCAAGTCTTGTCTGAGATTGTATACAGTTGCGTTGCTACTCCGGAGGCTGGTGGTCGCCTCATGTAAGTGTGGCCGTCAACTACACCTTTCCACCGAAACACAACAGAATTGGTTCACGGCAGAAGTGGGTGCCGCGGTGGCACTTCCCCGGGCGAACCATAATAGTTCTATCACCTACAAAATGACATAGTTGATAGTTTTGCCTTTTGTTTCAAATATAATATATATTTTTTAATTATTTCGCAAAGCATCTACACCTATTTGTTTCCTACGTCAGACTTAAACATACAATAAGAAAATCAAAATTATATGTTTCGTATAGTTTTGCTTCCGTTCTCAGCAAAATTCATCTATAATGTATTTGCGAGTCCAGATTAATGTGTAGAACAAATGGCAGTCAGGAAGGCAAGGCGTAAGTCATTTGTACTAGTCGTGTGGTCGGCTGTAGTGGAGACATCTTGATGTGTTTGGATTGCTCTTACGGAATTTTAAAAACCACTATGACCTTTTATATTTAGTAAGAGAACTCATATTTGTCGTTTCGTGTAGTCTGCTGTAACATATGTAGGTCTTTAACAAAATCGTTTCCATAAATAATTACATTTACATTATAGTAAAAACGACTAGTAGCCATCAAACTAGTAGCCATCAAACTAGTAGCCATCAAACTAGTAGCCATCAAACTAGTAGCCATCCTCTGCAAGTCAACCTAGAATTTGTTGAGGAATATTCGTAATTTTTAGATTCCTTAAAAAGAACTCATGTTATAATATATACAGAAGCGCGCACGGCCCGAGTCATTGTAAAGGCCAAGTCATTTGTAAAGGTCTGCGTGTGGTCGCTTGTAGTAGCCATTTGAGTCGATCCACTGCGGGCTGAGATATCTTGATGTGTTTGGATTGTTGTTCCGTAACCATATTTTTTTCTTTCCTTGTTGTTTTCTTTACTCGTATGATATAGGAATACAATTTGCTTGTTTTTTTAGGTTATAATATAAGTATACAAGAGTAAAATTGTCTTTGTTTAAAATAGAAGCGATAAAAGTCTGTACTCTTACAGACACTTTTTACACCTTTTTTCAAATCATAGGAAAACCCTCTATTGATTGGTTGATGAGTTGGTGATGGTGATGAAGATTTATCGTTCTATATTTCTGAAGAATTTAAAAAATAAGGTAAGTGTATTTTGAACTATAATAATAACATAATTTCACACATTTTTCATCTTGAATATTATCTTCGTTTACTAAATGAGTAATTTTATATTTTTTCATTGCAGAAAATACGCTATAAAAATATTTTTCTTTATTTTTTCGCATCACCGTTGAAAGTATGTCGTTCATTTTAAATTAAAAGTAGTTTTTTTCTTCTAAACATTTTTGTAGTGATTTATATGTTGACCGTTGCTAGCTAGTATTTTAACTATAAGAAACAGTTGTAATAGTTAAAATACTCAAAAAAATAATTCAAAAAGGTTTGATATACTCAGCTTAAATGCAACACTCATTTTACTTTAAATATTTGCGTAACAGTGGGGTTTGTCCAATTCAAAGAGATTTGGATCTCTTATAACTAGACTGCACTTTGCGATTTAATCACGTCATAGATAACTTTATTGCAATAAATAACCAAAACCGTAACTTTATGACAGTGACACATACGGATTATTTTGCGCCAATTTAAAAAATCTTAAATAAAATAAATATATGGCTGCAACACTTTTTGCGTCCCACTGCCTGGGCACAGGTCTCTCCCCATTATTGGGGAGGCCTGGAGCTTACTCCACCACGCCGCTCCAATGCGAGTTGGTGGAGGGGTAAATATATACTTCGTATACATTTTAGCGCTTTTATTGTTCATAAAAAAACGGCAAATTGTTTGTAAAGTAGGTTTACGATCGAGATGTTTACGTGATAACGTCCGCACGAGAAAATCTCCATTCGTTTGTATGCCGCTAGAGTGAGAGAGACGGAAGATCGACCACTTCCACTCACTCGAACGCTATGCCAGCCTCCGCTTGTGAGGATTCCGCGTGACAAGTTTCACGGAATGACTGGCAGCGCTCGAGATGAGACGGGAGATCGGTCCGTCTCTCTCTCGTTATACCTGCGATCGCGCTCGTGAGGTTTTGGTGTGACAAAAGTTTCTGAACATGTCACCCGACTAAAACGATTTTAAAGACGTTATCACGTCAAAAAGATAGCGACAATATTAATTGACTTATTATAGTATTATAGCGGGATTGAAAATGACTGTATTTATGAAATATATAAAATATATGGTAAGCACTACAATCAAAGCATTAAAATTACCGTATAAATTTTCGTTAATTCGAAAAACTTAACACTCTTTTTGTGGTTATCACGTTATTGCGATCAATGTAAAAAATAGTACCTATACATATTAAGTACAATATTTTTTTCACATGAATACCCAAAATTTAACTTAACTTTACCTCATATTATTACATGGTATTCATGTAACTTTTTTAGGTACGCAAGCTATCCTTGTTACGGTTGTTAAATTGTGTCATGAATTACGAAAGATGTTTCGACATGGGATACAATGTACCATAGCTGCACCCTCGTATACCGTTAAACAATGCCTTGCCAATGATGTCTTATTATACAACGAATAGTGAGTGTAACTTAACATGAATATTTAGGCTGCAACCCTTTTTTGCGTCCCACTGCTGGGCACGGGTCTCTCCCCATTATTGGAGACTCCTGGAGCTTACTCCACCACGCTGCTCCAATGCGGGTTGGTAGAGATACGGGTTAGTGGCCAAACCACTGTAGGATGTTTTCAAACCGCCCATAAGGCCTCCGACAAGGTTTAACGATTGTTATCAATAGACAACAACCGGGAACGACGGCTTACCGTGCCCTCCAAAGCACGGAAACGCGCACGGAATTTTTTTTGCCACTAGCGGTCACCTATCTCACACCCGACCGCACCCGTTTGGCTTAGTTGCATAGATCGTTTGCTTTCTACGCTAACCGCTGGGTCATGCGCGCTTCAACATGAATATTTACTGCCAGTATGAACAAGGTCATTCCTCATGAGTCGCTAGGAGGTCGACATCGCGCGCGCACTCTCAACTACTCGTATGTATCGTGAGTATTGTCGGCAGTAATCAAATTCTGATGTCTTTTGGTGCTGGCCAAACTAACATGAGGTTACCAACAGCCTACAAAGTTACAGTTTGCAGCTGTGCCTCAATAAGACGCTCTACGTATTGTGGCTGTACTTTCCCGGTCGAACGATAAAAATTCTACAATCTTTCAAAAGTCAGTAACATTGAATTATTTTATTACAGCAACAAGAATGGCTTGCATTTTTGAAAGCGGTACGTAAATCGATTCTCAGCTACGGTGTGTATTGAGTGCATTGTATATCGTGTTCAATTGTCTCCAGGATTCGCTTTGCAACGGCTCGTTTCAGAGCAGATAGTGAGTGAATAGGCCTCTTAGATACCTGACCTAGATCTGAGAAAGTTGCATGGTATTCAGGCATACGGTTAAATTGAGTTAAATCTTTGGTGTTCAGATGTTTAAATAAAGGTGTAAAAATTTCTGGAACGAAGTTCCTTAGCGAGCGTTGCGAAAGGGGGCTAGATGGAAAAAAATAAGACCAAAAGTTGTAACGACACTTTTTCCGCACCCGACATTGCTTAACTTTGTTGACTCCCATCCTTCTTATAACCGCTAAAATAATAAAAATATAAATACTAGACATAAAAATATGTTGCAAAAACTGCAAAGTATGTACATCCCTGTATAAATTTTGGTTGATTCCAAAAATTATACAGGGATGTATATCATATTTATCATTACTAATCAGGGATGTTTATCATATTATTATATTTATGTCATATTTTATTACATGTTATGTTATGGATAATCTTTTTTTAATATTAAAAATAATAAAAATATAAATAAAACACATAAAAATATGTTGCAAAAACTGCAAAGTATGTACATCCCTGTAACAATTTAGGTTGATACCACAAAATATACACTCTTTTTGTGGCCATCGCGATATTACGGTCAATGTAGAAGCAACATCATACATCATACTTACTTTTGTGTTACTTTTGAAAAACCAAGATTAATCACAATTTTTTAAAATTCGATTTACGTAACTTTGAAATGAATGCTGTCCTTGCAACATTATACATGTTCTTTTTCACTAAATCCATACGGCGATGAGTACTGACAAGTGCGCTTTTGAAGAGTCAGCAAAAAAATCTAAACATCTTTAAAAAGAAAGAATAAAATCCTCAGTAACACTACTCTTCTACGTTTAGATGTCATACTGCGTTACTCGAAACTGAGCGCTCTAGTGGTTACGTACAATAAACAATATGCATGTGCACTATTGTGCACGCCTCACAACATTCATAGCAGAGCGGACTTCATGACATAGAATATGCCAAACAATTTTATTCCATTCTCTACGCATTAAATATTTGCCAGTAATACTTATGAAGTGTCCCCAAGCCTTATGCAAACGTGGGACATCAAACGGAAGATTCCAAGAGCAGAGCTATTAAGGTCATGCGTGAGAGCACTTCATTTGTTCTATATTATTTGTAATAAAATTTTATATTGAATATGGACGTGAAAACAATCGTCAATTATCATGCTGAACTTGTGCGAGTGAACTTAATATTTACCTTAATATTGTTTTAAAGTTATTTTCTTACAGAGATGCTCAGATTTATTTGTTAGCTTCAAAAGCTTTAATTGGCTTTAGTTTAGCTAAGCTAAGCTTTAGTTTTAATTGGCTTCCTTTACATTATTAACTGCTAAAAGAGTATGAAAAAAGAAGAAAGAAAGAGAGAAAAGTGAAGAGCAGCGATGGCCGAGTGATAAGACCGCGGTCTCCGGCACTGAGATACCGGGTTCAAATCCTAGGTGCGCACCTCACACCAAAAGAAATTTGTAATATGCGTTTTTAAATTGTATTATGCATTATATTTAATTAATTACGATATTTTCTCTCACTGTGCATGCGTGAGAAAAAATCATAATTTTTTTCAAAGGCATAATCCAAGGCTTACGTAGTCCACCAATCCGCACTTAGCCAGCTTGGTGGACTATGGCCAGGACCCCGTTACTTGGTGACCTGTGCCTGCAGTGGACATAAAAAGGGTTGAAAAAAAAAACGGCAAATTGTTTGTAAAGTAGGTTTACGATCGAGATGTTTACGTGATAACGTCCGCACGAGAAAATCTCCATTGGTTTGTATGCCGCTAGAGTGAGAGAGACGGAAGATCGGTCCACTTACTCGAACGCTATGCCAGCCTCCGCTCGTGAGGATTCCGCGTGAAAAGTTTCACGGAATGACTGGCAGCGCTCGAGATGAGACGGGAGATCGGTCCGTCTCTCTCTCTCGTTATACCTGCAATCGCGCTCGTAAGGTTTTGGTGTGACACAAGTTTCTGAACATGTCACCCGACTAAAACGATTTTAAAGACGTTATCACGTCAATAAAACGAGAAATTATCACTAGCCATTAAGTTAAACCACCAACAACCACCTACACATTCAAAACCGAGCAAATGTTTGTCTAATAACTTTTGAGGCTCTCAGCTGAAAATATAGAATTAATTACTCCGTTGATCAATCATTAGTTTGAATTTAATCTCTTGGGATTAACCGGGATTTAAATTTATAAATTGTTACTAACATTAAGCAGCGTATGTGGCTTAGGTTCTACAATGATTTTAGAGTGTCTTTTGAAAGTTTTGTTGTAGTGTTATTTAAACATGTTTAAGTTTATTATACATTTTTAGGGTTCCGTAGCCAAATGGCAATAAACGGAACCCTTATGGATTCGTGATGTCTGTCTGTCTGTCTGTCCGTCCGTATGTCACAGTCACTTTATACCGAAACTATAAGAACTATACTGTTGAAACACGGTACGATTTTCACACAAGAATAGAAAAAAGCAATAAATTTTGAGGGTTCCCCATACTTAGAACTGAAACTCAATTTTTTTTTCATCAAACCCATACGTGTTGTTTATCTATAGATAGGTCTTCAAAAATGATATTGAGGTTTCTAACATCATTTTTTTCTAAACTGAATAGTTTGCGCGAGAGACACTTCCAAAATGGTAAAATGTGTGTCCCTCCTGTAACTTCTAAAATAAGAGAATGATAAAACTAAAAAAATATATATGATGTACATTAAGATGCCAACTTCCACCGACAATTGGTTTGAACAAGATCTAATTAGTAATTTTTTTAATACGTCATAAATCGTAAACCACAATTTACCTTTCATTCAATCTTAATGCAATGATTTATATAGATAATTAAAGGCAATGATGTATTTCTGTTGCCGCTATTGTTATACAAATACTAAAAATAGAATAAAATAAATATTTAAGGGGGCTCCTGTACAATAAACGCGATTTTTTATTTTTATGATAATGGTACGGAACCCTTCGTGCGTAAGTCCAACTCGTAGTTGGCCGGTTTTTTACTTTTTGTGCGATGATGATTTATTTTATAACAAAGAAAAACTTCCGAGAGCAAGGTAGCCATTAATCCTCATTTCTAGCAACCCGCATTAGAGCAGTTTGATGGAGTAAGCCATCCATGTCTTACCAATAATGAGGAGAGACTCCGTACCCAGCGGAGGCCCACAAAGAAGGTTGCAGCCAAAATCCATTATATTACATAATACTGTTTAAAGATCCCACAATTTTTTTCTAAGTTCAATTTTTTTTCCATTACTAAAACACTGACTCTCGGAAGGCTAACAATTTGCTACGCCACTGCATGAGTGACAAAATTATTTTTAATTTTAAATTGATATATATACATTAGTAAAAATACTATAAACGAAGATGGTCTTAAAATATTTATGTTTGGAAAATATATATCAATAATAGTAATAATCTAATACCTTTAAACGAGCAATTTTTGTATATACCTAAATATTTATTTTGAATCTCGGAAACGGCTCCAACGATTTTAATGAAATTCTACGCTGGTTTCGGGGGTGACAAATCGATGGTTTTGTTTTTAGAAATTTTAAATTATAAAAAAAAAATTCACTTAAAAATAAACTGAAAAATACGACTCTTCCTGACATCTATTGGAGAGTATGAATAATATTGTGGCGTGAACCGCCGTCAAACGCCACCCGACGTTCAAAGAGATGACAATGTCGATTTGAAAGAGCTCTATAAAAATTTCGTTCATTGAATTAAAGCTTCCTTGGCTTACGGGTACACGGCTTAACTGCGGAACTAGAGACCCGGGTTCAACTTGGTTGGCTTTGTCAGCTAGTTTTTGACGTGATAACGTCTTTAAAATCGTTTTAGTCGGGTGACATGTTCAGAAACTTGTGTCACACCAAAACCTCACGAGCGCGATCGCAGGTATAACGAGAGAGAGACGGACCGATCTCCCGTCTCATCTCGAGCGCTGCCAGTCATTCCGTGAAACTTGTCACGCGGAATCCTCACGAGCGGAGGCTGGCATAGCGTTCGAGTGAGTGGACCGATCTTCCGTCTCTCTCACTCTAGCGGCATACAAACGAATGGAGATTTTCTCGTGCGGACGTTATCACGTAAACATCTCGATCGTAAACCTACTTTACAAACAATTTGCCGTTTATTTTTAAGAAAAATGTATTAAAAGTCCTATTAATTACTTTCTCAATAACTTATAAAATATAAAAGACTTGGAACGAAGGAAAATTATTTGAGTGCTTATTAACGTTTTTAAGAATTAGGTGTACTTCATAACGATCCTGCCCGCTAATTAGCAAGTACTTACAATTAGTTGCCCAGAAGATGAGACTGTAAATGGACTTTCCTTGAAAAGTTTCAAGAAATACAGTTTTGGAAAAAAGACGACTAAGTCTTCCTCTTCTTACCGGGCTGCCGTAAAAACAAGAAGGCAATAAGTCTTGCCGCAGCTATATTGAAATCGGCTTAGTTTGATGTAATATACTTTACCTAATATAAACCCGTAATTTATAAATTATTTTTGTTTAGCAGCTACATTTTAACTATATTCAAAATTTATGATGGCAAATTATATAAAAGACATAAAAGGTCTTCACTTGTAGAATCTGATGCTCCATGAAAATTTAATATTTATAAAGCTTGTTTTTAGAAATGTTCTGATAATTCTTATTAGTTTTAGTATGATTGGTTCATAATATAACGGTGGCATCATTAATCAGTCACAGCCAAGCAATTCCCCCAATTATTATTAAGTCGAAATAACAACTGCTAAAGCTGCGGGGGCTTCTTCCGAGTCATTAAATCGTCCGTTCATTTATTGTGTGTGTCACATTTACCAACCATAACACGATATTAAAGTAACGACTCAACTGTGTCCCCGCAAGGTCACGGTACCCGCAAGGTACGGTAGGGAGGGAGAGCTCTCTTATTGAGAAGGCCCAGAGGCCACCACACTGATACAATGCAACCCGCACTAGCAACCTCTTTGTAGAATGTTTTCAAACCGCCCAACTTCAATGTTTGGTTTGAAAACTTGCGACAGAGGGTTGGTCATTAACCCGCGTCGGCTTTGGTGTAGAGCCTACACCGAAGTACACTGAGATCAATCCGCTTTGCAAATGGCATATAGGCTACTTTTGATCCCAGGAAATATACTGTTCTCGGTAGATAGATTAATACCTATAATCAAATTACTCGAGCAAAGCCGGATCACTAGCTTTTTATAAAACCTTATTTTCTTAAATGTTCCATATTATTTGATACTTTTGTATTTTACCTATATCTAAGATTTTATCCGCTGTCTGTTAGACGAGTAAGCTTTGTGGAAGACAAACGACGCTGACAAATGGGCATAAATAATTTATTTCTGTTTGGATATCTATATTTTGTAGACAGACGGAACGCTCACCAGAATATATTATTATATTAAAAGGATATTAAATATAAAGTGAACCGCGGTGAACTATAAGCGATCGAAGTGCCCATGGCCCGACGGCTGGCGTAGAAAGCAAGCGCTCTACGCAGCTAAGTCAAACGGACGCAGTTGATTGTGAGATGGGAGTGATCACCCATCTCACACTCAACTGCGTCCCCACTGCTCCCCAATAAAGGAGATACAAACAGCTATTTAATTAAGATTAACGAAGTGCGTTTAGAAGTTTCTGGCGAAGCGGCGTATAATTGTTTTCTTCGCATTATTTATGTAATGTCTCGGGGGTCATCTAAATTTCATTAATAAACCCGAAGAATCTGAGTATACATTACTCAGATCGTTACCAATTGTGCTAAATAATATGACAATCATAACAAGTAAAACATGACAATACAAGTTTATAACATAGATTTATTACGACTTTGTGTATATAAATAATCTATGGTTTAAAAAAAACCGACTTCAAATGGTAAAAAATAAAATTGTTCTGTACTTGGCATATATTACGTTTCCTTGTTAATTGTAGTGATTCTTAAAACTATTTTGGAATCGGTCCGATTCAAAGCGAATGGTAAACCATTTTACTAAGGACCTGACTGTACTTACTTGCCGACTGTGTATATAATTTCGCTTTATTTAGTACTTTTAGTTTCATAGTTCTGAATTGCGTATAATCTCGATGTTTCCACCTAAGCCGTGAACATTAATGAGATTTACATTTTATAATCATGTTAATCTCATAGCCTGATAAAATACTACTATCGATCCATCTGAATGTATCAATTATTGAATGAATTTGCTCTCAACTTCTAACTGTTGAGGAGTAGTAATTTCCATAATTAGCTAAGCAACGTAATATGGTAATACGGGCACGAATATCTTAATTATTGTGTTTTTAAGTATTACAAAAACAATGTGTGCGCCTATAAAGATTGAGAATGTTCCTCAATTTCAATAGCACTCCATGATTGGATTTTGACATGATACTCGTATAAATGAGACCGCCTCGGGAGTGTAAGTTTCTGAACAAAACTTCCTTTTGAGAAAGAATTTCCTCTCGACTCCTAACCATCGTAGTACCTTCCGTTATCAGCTCAGCAACGTGAGATGATAATAACTATACACAAATATGTGATTTGCTGTTGTAAGCATATTATTATGAATATTAATCTGTGTGCCTGCTGTGCGGCCATTTTGAGAGATCCCCTGATTCCCCTCTGGGATCCCATTATCAAATTTTGACTTGGGGACAGTTGGATCACCTCAAGAATATTCGAACAAAAAAAGATTTATTGAAAGAATTTGCTCTCAACTCCTAACAATCGTAAAATCTTCCATCATCAGCTCAGCAACATGAGATGATGATTACTATGCATAAATACAAAATATTACCAAAACTTTGTTATGCTACAAAAAGACTGATATGCAATAGTTATTTATAACTCTTTATATTATAACTAGTGGACCCCGCAGACGTTGTCCTGCCTTAAAAGTAATAAAAGAGGATTTTTTTTCTTATTATCTTAAAGAGACTTCATGTTACTATCAAACAAAAATATAAAACAAATAATGACATACGAACTGTCCAGTTATTCTGACTGTGTCAAAGTTTAGAACGACACGGCACGAAATACGAAAACGTTTGACAGGCAGGAACAATTTATATGGGAAAACTAAATAAGTAAAAAAGTAATTAAAAAACATTTCCAGTGGCCCAAATTGTGAATCTAAACCATCCTCGAATCCATTTAAATACACACAAAAAAATTCATTAAAATCTGTCCAGCCGTTAAGGAGGAGTTCAGTGACATACACACTCACAGAAGAATTATATATATTAAGATATCTTGTTTTAAATGCAAAATTAATTTTGATTTCAAATTTGTTATACAAAGAAAAACATATTCATATTTTTTGTTTATATATACCACATGCTCACTATTAGTTAATTTTTGTCACAAATAAACAGTACTAATTGTCATCAAGAGCATGAAGCATATATATATTTATGAAAATATAATGTATGTTCGAAAAAATAAACACGAATTTATGACCTTTTTGGATTTACATAGTTCGAACTGTGTTTCGACAAGGAATGGCCACAAACTTGCATTCCCCAAGTGTAGGCTCCGCAAAAAGAGCCACTCTTTTATCGGGATGTCGATCAGAATATATAATAAAATCCCGGAAAGTGTTCAATCCCTTCCTTTGCTCAGATTTAAAAAGAAAGTCAAACAAGTCCTGTGCCGCAAGGCTTATTACGATCTTAAGGACTACTTAATTGATAAAAAAGCTTGGGATTGAGCTGTAGTCCCACAAGGCTGTTTCTATAACTGATGTAATAGACTTAAATCAATCAAACTGCCAATGTTAACAGATGGCTGTGGGACGACATTGTCACATGCGGTAGCTGTCACGTATGTTCCTTATCTGCTCATAGCTACTCTCTAATAAAGCTAATTATTGTATACCTCATATTTTAAAACAGGGCTGAAGTTTTTTTCCGTCTGCTCTTTTCTTCAGCTCAGCATTGCCTAAGCGCACCCAGAGTAGACAGAACAAAAAAAATAACGTTCACTAAGAGTTTGTAAATGAACAGTACAGTGAATAAATAATATTTCATTTCATTTCAGAAGGGTGTAAAAGGCTGTACGAATACATTTGCATACCTCGTGAAGGTAAATATGGCAAACCAAATGTATTAGAACACCTTTTGTTAACTTTTTAGCGTTTTTGTAAACAAAGGCTTTTATTTGCACAAATATGGGATCTGTGCTCATAAAAGTCTTTGTCTTTGAAGGTATATTGCCTGGTTTTCATGAGCTTCAAACTTTTCAGAAAAAGTTTAGTGCATTTCAGTCAAAACGCGCTGAAAGCGCTCACTGCTTTTTATACTTTTGCTCGCGTTCACCCCGTCTCTATTAAATCATTTTTTTATTTTTGAAATAAAAAAAAAACTCTAAATACTGCATTAGTTTCATAAGTTTCACATTTTTTTCGCAGCTTGCATTAATTATTTTCACCAACTAGAACTTTTAATTGATCTCTTTTAACCAAAAGAAAATTAACTCCAAAAAATGTCGAAAACAATACTTTTAAAGTTAATGTGTTTAAACCAGCTTTGTATTATAAGTATCGTACAATCAAAGAACAATGAAATTTAATAACCAGTTCGCATACGATATGCAAAACTTTTTTCTAGGCCTATTATTATACTCCCTGTAGCTTCGGGATTAAGAATAGAGCTACGGTATCCCCTGCCTGATCGTAAGAGGCGACTAAAAGGGGGCTTCCGGGGTTGTGGACGGTGTGAGTGGGAGCTCGATCCATCCTACCAGCAGCCCCGGGAAGGGCGGCGATGTGTGCGTGGCCACATGTCGCCGTAAGCATCGGAAGGTGCAGGAGAGAAAAAGCTGCTCTCCCGAGGATGGGCCCGTTCTGAGGCGTCGCGCGTGGAGGACACCGGTGCGTTCCGCCGGAGATCCCGGAGTCCTCCCCAAGCGCAGTGGCAGCCACCGAGGGGGTTTTAGTGCGGTCAAATCCCACATAACCCGGTACTGTCTCCCAAGGTGCCGGTTACCTTTTGAAGGTTTCCCCACCGACAACAAAAAAAAAAAAAAAAGGCCTATTATTATGTTTAATATTCACCACTTTTTTCCAATAATATGCCTAATAGCGCTATCACAACTTATAATCCACAAAGGCTTTGTATCTTCTGTGTATCACAATAATTTTATGATGTTATAATGTGAAACAGTATTAAAAATAATAATGTACAAAAAAAATCCCGCACACAATTATAGGCTTCACGCATTTACCACATACATTTAATACAGAGCAAGTTACATGTATTTATACAGATAATGCACAACGGACGCGATCTCACTGAATATCATATAAAATTTTGGTCGCACTAACTACGATAAAATACTGCTATTAAAATATTTTTAAAAATTATAAAAAAAAATCACTTGATATATTCTTATGGAATTCAATAGTTTTGCGGTCATCGGCTCTAGGTACCCTTTTGGACAGCGGGTTCAAATGAGAGAAAACAACCGATGAAAATAAGTCCCAGAATATACATACAAAAAAGTCCCAGAATAAAGTAACGCAACGCATTTTTAACAAGCATATTATTATTAACATTTTATTATCACCGTAGGCTTTTGTTAGTAGTAGTGAAATCAGTAGTAGTAGAAGTAAGTGGTTAGGAAGGATTTGTTAGTAGTAGTTATATCAGTAGTTGTAGAAGTACGTGGTAGGACTTAAATGGTAACGGGTAAGAGTCAACGCCGCACCCACTTGTCGTGAAACAATCCTATTGTGTGAAAGATATAGTTGCCGGCCAAAGTGGCCAGACTAGAGGTGACCATCCGCATTTGGAGTAACAACGCAACTGCATACCACCACATGCCATATTTATCTTGAGGTTGTGTGTTGATGTTCATGGGCTGCAGTGACCACTTCAATAAATGTGGCATCCGTGCTCAATCCAATTACTTTTAAGTAACAAATAAGGAGAAAGTAAGGCAAGCGATCGTTACACGCGATAAGAAAACACCATGTTTCTTTCCCCACACCGATAAGGACTCCGACCTCTTTCATGACTTTCTCAGCAACTTCGACACATCATTTACATCTGTGTTTTCAGACGTGTTTTTGGGGCCTACAATAATGAAGTATACTTTTTTACTACTTACTTTTTACTTAAAGACAGAGAGTAAATTTAAGAACGATACTAATAAATGTTTTAACACATAAGTGTTACCCATATTTATTTTTAAGCAACGCATAACATTTTTGAGCTTAAAAAAGCACTATATTTTCCTTTGTAATTGTATCGAACTGTGTATTTAATTTTCAGTCTCATAATGACTTAATCACCCAGATTTTTTAATGAATTTGACGGATAATGTCTTCGTTTTTTCGCACGTTTTAATTGATTTTCCTGGAAAAAAATTGATACAGACAAATACGAGATATCACATGAAATATTAAATTCAAATCGCAAAACAAAATTCTTTAATAAAGATTCGCTCTGATTGAAAACAACACCATCGCCAAAAAGCACGAAACCAAACTATAAAGAGTACTAAACTCACCGAGTGGTATTTTTATTCTTTCAGGTTTCGCTGCTTCGTTTTCGCGCGTGAACTCCATAATAACAAACAAATGGAACACCAGTTGACAGATTCGGTAGAAAGTTTTCGATTTTCTGAAACAGTAATTTCTTTTCGCGCGCATTTTGTGAATCTACACAAAACGTTTGGTTTTCAATTCGTAGCTCGCATCGCTAAGGGAACACTTCAGAACAATGTCCGCGTATAACTCGGCGAAGTTTGCAGTCTAAAGAGGACCGCGGAACCGATACCGCTCAGAGCCGACTACCGACTGCAACGAGATCCCTAGCTAGTCCCTTTCCCACCCGTCTGTACCACCCCGCGTGCCGCGTACTCGCCTTCCTACGCGATACGCACGATGTTCTTCTCTATCTTTTAGGGGGAAAAGAAAAGAAAATTTTAAAAACCAAAAAACACGCTTTTATAAGAAATCCAACTAAAAAAATGAAAATAAATTTAAATATTGTAAAAATTCATTTTATTGTAAAAAAAGCGTAGAATGCCAGATCTGACAGATATGATTAGAAGGATAATTATTCTGGTAATATCTTAAAAAACACCCCACGCTTTTTTTACATAATTTTCAAAAATTCTATAAATTGACAAAAATCTTATTTTGCAAATTGAATAATCAAATAATCTTATCAAATTAGTATGTTGTCATCGGTCCTCGATAAATGTGTTGCAGATTATTTTATTTTTATCATTAAATTGAATACAATCTTATTTTGCATTAAATTAATAATTTTGTTTATATTATTTATTTTACTATGCTACGAGTATTATGTTTCTTCAATAATCTTGTTTAATGAATTATCTATTGCTTTACGATGAAAGATCTGAAATTTCCCTTTCCTAGTGTTACATCCGCAACAAGTTTGTAAGTTTTCACATAGCTTTTTGCTGTTTCGCTTCGTGATAAATTGTCTTTAGTCCTTTTGTTCGCATTTCTATCATGTCGCATTTTCATCGGAAAAAGTTTTTGATTGAAACTTTTTCGCAGTGAATAACAGGGTTGGGGAGAAGCATGCAGAATGTTCTTCGCTTTTATTTTGATTACATAAATTAGGTTTTTACTTTGAAGCTCTTCATAACGTTGAAATGAATGAAATCTTTTTATTGTGTAAATTAAATTATTTGTTCGTATTACTCAATGCCAGTATTTAATTTAATAGGCATGATGACTCTATTAAAGAATCAGAGAATAAATGGTTTTACAGAAAAATACATGCTAAAAAAGTTCTAAAATATGATCCCGTTTTAATATAAACATTAAGATTAATAAGATTTTCAATAAAATAAAAGTATTAAATACAGCAATCGGCCATGTTATCTGAAACGCCAATCAAAAGGAATGACGTCACGTCTCAGTTAATGTCATCGTTTTGCTTGAAGTTTGACGAGCATGCCGACGCCATGACACCTACTAGCGTTTTCGCGCTTAATTCAAATTACATAGCAGACAATACATTAATTTACGTTAAAAGTTCAGTTTATTGCTGAAATAAACTTTTTTTCGAAACTAGGAGACGTGTACCTACAATAAGGAAAGGTATTTAAAAATCTGTCATCATGCCCATTGTGGTCATATCTCTTCTCTGTAGGACGCTACATGCATTGTTGGATTTTATTAAATTATTAAATGATGATAAAAACACTTGTTGTTTTTAAACGCTTCACCTTCATATCACACATTAGGATACTCTCGATCGTGGGTACTACTAACACATACAAAGATAAGGACACTAACACCCAGAACAAGAAGGGATATTTCATAGACGTTCCGTACAAATCGTCAAGATTTATAACAAACTAGCCTTCCGCCAGCGGCTTCGCCCGCGTGGACCCGTTTTATAAGTTCCCGTAGGATAAAAATCAATTCATGTCCTTGTCCATGGTCCACTCTATCCAAGTTTCATTAAAATTGGTTTAGTGGTTTAAGCGGGAAAGCGTAGCAGACAGACAGACAGAGTTACTTTCGAATTTATAATATTAGCAGGGATTGATAACATTATTATCTCTCCACAAACCCACATTGGAGCAATGTCCACCACATTGCGTAAGAGTCTCCCTAAAAACGGGTAACCCGTGCCTAACAGTAGAATGCAAAAAAGTTTGCAGCTAAAATTTCACGTCTAAATTTCGTAAAAAAAATATACCTCGTATGAGGCATACAGGGAATGTGTTAGGTTAAAATATTACGTAAGCCATTTATGCAGGACAGGAAAGGCTTTGATTTCTCTAATGGATCCACTGTAATCCACTTCCACGTTTTTAGGGTTCCGTAGATGAAGAAGAGACTGGAACCCTTCGTGATGACTGTCTGTACGTCCGTATTTCACAGCCATTTTATTCCGAAAATAATTGGACTACGCATTTTAACTTGATTCTGTATTCTGTAAACCGCTTCACGATTTTTGTACAAAAATAAAAAAAAATAATACTTAAGGAACGCACTATGTAGAAACTAAATAAAAATCATAAACATGCAGGGTGTTATTTATATAGCTCACAAAAAATATTTACATTGACTTTTTTTTTAAATGACTCGTTTTAAAGATAGGCAATTCCTAAATAATCAAATGTCTCTTTCTTATAAAATAAGAGTAAAAAGATAAGAGATATTACAGTAAGTAGTTTTTGAGATATTACACATTTTCCGAGACCACAAATTATAAATTTGTTACTGTACATATTTTCAAAACACTATGAAAAACAACGGTATTTTTGGTGATGATATATATTATGTAACTTGTGAGACGATTGCTCTACGGAACTCTTCAGGGCGAGTTCGAATCGCATTCCATGTTTTTACAAAATGAAGCGAGGGTTAAACTAGCTCTGATGGTTTTATGCATGCCTATAATATCTCTATGCCTAAAATATTCTCATGTAAGAAAATATCTCTCTGAAAATTTTTCTCCGTTTGTATTTCTACCTATATCGTTCTAAACCTAAACCTGATTGAATAGTGTTTCAAAATCAAGCCCAACTCTGCCGTAAAAGGTAAGCACACACACACATGCATACAAAAACGTACGCCCACGCGCGCACACGAGCCTTCCGTTGTTAGTTGTATTAATTTTAATTTTAATTTTAATGTTTGTTACAAGCTGAGCCTTTCCCTTTGCCCACAATAAGTGTTATTTGTAAAAAAAAGTTGTACGAGTACGTATATTTAAGATTTTGTTTGTGCTTTTACAACTGTATTATTCTTTTGTTGTGTGGCAATAAATCATTATATTATTATTATTATTATCATGTATCCTAATTGTACTATGTGGGTGTTATGGCTGCAACCCTTTTTGCGTCCCACTGCTGGGCACGGGTCTCTCCCCCTTATTGGGGAGGCCTGGAGCTTACTCCACCACGCTGCTCCAATGCGGGTTGGTGGAGATGCGGGTTAGTGGCCAACCCGCTGTCGGATGTTTTCAAACCGCCCATAAGGCCTCCGACAAGGTTTGACGACTGTTATCTATCGACAACAACCGGGACCGACGGCTTAAAGTGCCCTCCGAAGGACGGAAACGCGCATGTTTTTTTTTTGCCACTAGCGGTCACCCATCTCACATCCGACCGCGCCCGTTTGGCTCAGCTGCATAGATCGCTTGCGTTCTACGCTAGCCGCCAGGCCATGCGCGCTTCAATGTGGGTGTTATAGCAATATGTAATACCGAAATGGTTGAGAGTTAGATGGATGGCCACTTGTTGTAAATGTCATATTATTATGCGTTTCCGTGGTCTAGAGGACACGTTAAGCCGTCGGTTCCGTATGATATTGACAGCTACCTATCACACGGCCTGGTCGACGTCGGGTAGGTCACGTAGGTAGGTTACTCGTATATCATGTAGGGGCAGAATGCTGGAGAATGTTTCAAATATTATCTATGACATTTGCTTTTGCATTGGCTACCCAAATAATCGTATTCATAAACAAATACGATATTTCGGAATGACAATAAAAACGAATTAAATTTTTAATGTGCGCATTTTCGCTGCCCCATTGCTTTTGGAGGAGGCATGTGCCCAGCAGTTACAAATATGAAGATTAAAAACATTAGTAAAACTAACGGGAAAAAGCGAAGAAAAAAGACGATTCTCCTTTTTCTTTCTATTTTAATGAATGTCAGTTTATGTCGCTGGTACATTTTAGTTAGCTAAGATCATAGAAATAAAAAAAATTGACGTTTTCTTTGTTTTGTGTCTAAAATAGCTTGGCTAAATAATAAGTTAAAGATTGTATTTCCATCCATATCCATCCATCCATCAGCCTTTTACTGTCCACTGCTGGACATAGGCCTCCCCTAACGTTCGCCACTCCTCCCGGTCCTGGGCCTTCTGAATCCAGCGACTACCCGCTGTCTTCTTCAGGTCGTCAGTCCACCTGGTTGGAGGGCGGCCTGTACTCCTTTTGCCGAGACGTGGTCTCCATTCAAGGACCTTTCTTCCCCATCGGTTGTCGGTCCTCCTAACTATATGGCCTGCCCATTGCCACTTCAGCTTGCAGATTTTGAGAGCTATGTCGGTAACCTTAGTTCTTCTACGGATTTCATCATTACGAATTCTGTCGCGTAGAGAAATACCAAGCATAGCCCTCTCCATCGCTCGCTAAGCGACTTTGAGCTTGTGGAAAAGGCTAACTGTAAAAGACCACGTCTCAGCGCCGTAGGTCATCACTGGCAACACACACTGCTCGAAAACTTTCGACTTCAGGCACTGAGGTATTCTGGACGAGAAGACACTTTGTAATTTCCCGAACGCTGCCCAACCGAGTTGGATTCTACGAGTTACCTCTCTCTCGAAGCTGGACTTACCCATACGGATCGCTTGTCCCAGGTAGATGTACTCGTCGACAACTTCGAGAGTAGCGCCATCAACAACAACCGGTATAGGTGTGACATAGACGTTAGACATGATCTTCGTCTTGTCCATGTTCATCTTAAGACCCACCCTTTGTGAGGCGCTATGGAGGTCACCTAGCATAGTGCTGAGCTCTTCCAGGTTCTCCGCCAAGATTACTATGTCATCGGCAAATCGAAGGTGTGTGAGGTGTTCGCCATTGATGTTAATACCCAGCCCGTTCCACTCCATCAGCTTGAACACGTCTTCCAGTGCAGCGGTAAACAGCTTCGGGGATATAACATCCCCTTGTCGTATATCCATCCATATACTGACATCTTTTTTCTTCATTTTATTTGTCGTATGAACTATTTGACATATTAAAATAAAGGCTATCTATTAACAATTAATTACTGTAAAGAAACATTAAATTAACAATATTTTTGATACCTACCTTCATTGAGGTTTAAATATTCATTGGAAATAATTTTACATCATTTCATTTCTTTCGATGTCAATACCAAAATGCAATAAACTTCGCAATATTATGAACGATTTTCGACAAAGCGGTTAAATGTTAAAGGGAATACTTTAATTTTAAATCATTATTTCCGAGAAGGACATATATCATATTCAAATATTAATATCATACTGCCTCATGTAGGTATGGCTGTCAACAACATATTTCTATTTAAATACAATTAAATTGCTTAACAGCAGAAACGAGTGGAGCTGTGGTAGCTCAAACTTAAACAATTCTACATTTTAATCAAAATAATAATATGTGGCTTGGCCGTTTCGTTACTTCAGAATATAGATATTTGCATAACCCAAAAGTCGCGAACATGTTCACGTTCATATTATATCTACGCCCACATAGTTTTCGTACTTAACTGCTCCGTTACATTAAAAAATCTGCCCTGAGTTCGTATGCATTAAAAACTAACTTAGAATAGAAAAGTTCGATTTCCTGTTCTGTTTTTTCAATTGGGTTGCAATTTTTTTTGCGTTCCACTGCTGAACACGGGTAGAGACCCGTCATTAGAATTGCTTATTCTATCATGCTGCTCCAATACATATTGGTGAAGATACGAATCAGTGGCCAACCCATTGTCAGATGTTTTCAAGCCGCCCGTAAGGCCTCCGACAAGGTTTAAAACTGTTGTCCATCAGTAATAACCGCAGCAAGAAAACGCGCACAAAATTTTTGCTACTAACGGTCACCCACCTCAGATTCAACCGCGTCCGTTCTACGCCAGCTGCCGGGCGATGGGCGTTCCAATTATCCTAACTGAATCGGTGTACGACAGTAAAGGATCTATTGGTTCTTGTCTGTTGATCGCTATGTAAATCTATGGAAGGATGGAAATTTACGATGGATTTCGTTAGCGCAGTCCTGTGGGAAATGAGCGTTAGGTATTGGAGCTCTAGTTTATATCCTTTATAACTTTAATTATGGTTTATGATAAACTACTAGTGATCCGGCACGGGTTTGCTCGGGTGATTTGAGTTTATATGACTAAACCAATGTATTACATCCCAAAGGAACAGTATATTTCCGAGATGAAGTGCAATTTCAGACTATTATTTATTTCTATGCCAAATTTTATCTCAAACCATTTAGCCGTTCTTGCGTGATTGAGCAACACACATCCCTACAAATAAACATCCAAGTTGACAAATATTATGAAATTTAGATTTACTTCTGAAGCTTTCGTTTCTTTATCCTTTTTGCTTTCATTTGGTTGCAATAATTCTTTCTACTTAATAGAAATTATACTTAGTAGAAATTATCGTACAAATGACGGGCGTAAAAATTATTAGATTCATGTAAGTTGATTGTTTTCCTGTTCCTGTTTGATTTAGCTTCCCCCCTTTTTGCATTCCACTGTTGGACCTGTGTTTTTACCAGCAATAGGGAATAAGGGTAATCTCCATGAGATTCTGAACTCGAAATATTGGCTTAATCTCCCGAATGTACCTTAAAAAATTTACAGTTCATGACATAGTTTGGAAATTTCAGATATTTTCAAACAGCCCATAAGGCTTCCGAAAAGGTTTGGCTGGCTGCAACTCTTTTTGCGTCCCACTGCTGGGCACGGTTTAACGGATGTTATCTATCGTCAACAACCAGGACTGACTCCATAACATGCCCTTCGAGGCACAGAAACGCGCATGAAATTTTTGCCACTAGCGTTTACCCATCTAACACCCGACCGCGCCCGTTTGACTTAGTTGCATAGATTGCTTGCGTTCTACACTACCCGCCGGGCCATGCGCGCTTATCACAAAGTTTTTAACGTTTATTTGAGAAAACAAACAGTTACAAATTATAATTTAAACAATTCTTATGAGCTATACAACAGAGAGAGAGGGAGAGAGAGAGAGAGAGAGAGAGCTATACAATTATTGGTGTTTTATTAACATTTAGGTGAAAGAGAGACTTATTTGAGGTTGCATTCAGTAACACTTCTGCGGAGGCTGAAGGTCGGTTGCGCATTTAATTATCATCTACTTCCAAACCTTAATAGATACACAATTGATTTGCATTACTTCCGAAACAGCAGAATGGTGCACTCCGATCAACCCATGCATTTTAACTACGTATAAAACTGTTATAGATGTTCTATTTCATAAAGTCTGTTTGGCTATGAATGTTGTGACGCGTGCACATGCACATTGTGCATGCATTTACCCTATGTAACCTCAAAGCGCTCAGTAACGTCAATATGTCAACGATAAATAGAAGAGTTGTGTGAGTAAGGTACTTAAATATTTTTTTTGTTAACGCTTCACAAGCGCACTTTTCAGTACACATAAACAGAGACGATCGGACTTCGTGAAATAGAATATCTATAATATCTTACAGTATCAATAAAACACGCGTTACTTGAACGTTGTACCCACTCTCCAGAATTATCACGCTTTTCCGGCGACCGAAGCTTGCCAAATATCTGATAATAAATTACTGTTGTTTGACGCATTATGGCAAAATCTATTACACCATGGCATACCACGTGAGTATATATCGTCCAGAGGTTGCGTACACTAGTAATTAATTATGTACATACATATATCAAAAACATAATAATATAGTAGAAGATAGATTTTTTTACGCAAACTCTGCATATTGCCAGCGTCAAGTATAATTTTTGCATCACGTAGGTAAAATCAGTAAGTCGTCAGTAATCAGTCAGTCAAGTCAGTCAGACATTCAAGTAAAGCGATGGCTTCTTTACCAGAACGTGACCAATAGAATTCTGGAGGCAAGCCGAAAAAACATATTCTCGCACTGATATTTTAATTCACAACACTCGCGCACTATAATTAACCTATATCGAACAAAATGCCGTCAAATTTATCCGATATAACTCAAAAATACAACAAGAAAGTCAAAATAAAACAAGAGCACAATAAGTCTGTTTCGACTTCCCGCCAAAACTCAAGGTAAAATTTTATTTTGACGACCTGCGTGGCGCAATGGTTACCATGTTGTACTGCCAAACGAACGGACCCGGGTTCGATTCTCGGCGAAACAAAAAATTGAATGATGACTTTAAATTTCTGTTCTCGGTCTGCGTGTTTGTGTTTCTGTTTTTGTGTGTGTCAATGGTACCTCGTGGGTATATCTACTTACTCTGAGGCTATAATTGTGAATAATTATTTATTTCATGGTTAGACCGGGGAAGTACAACCGCTACAATGCGACCATCAGAGTCCAGTGGATAAGCGCAAGTGCATATGACTACACGCAATATAAAAGCTGTCTTTAGGTTGTGTGTACATATCCTTATCCATGTACTTAACACCACGTAGTCCATATGTTTTGTTATTTTTTATTTATCCGCCACACCATTTAAAGAAAAAAAAAGGCATTCGTTTCTTCCTTATTTATTTTTGTGATCGATATCTGAGCACACCTTATCCGAGATCAATTGATCCGAACACACTTGATACAAGCACACTTTATCCAAGCACACCAAAACACAATTTGTAACCAGCTTAAGTACTTAAGTGTCACAATAGAAAGGGTATGATGATTGACGAAACGTCATCACCTTCAATGCTGTTGACGTTATAAGCTAAACCAGGTATATCACTGTTGCCTGTTTCTTTGGGCTACTACAGTTTTGAGTTGGATAAACCTATAGTGTGTGTATTCATTAAGAAGCAGAAGCCATATTACGCATGGCACGTCTCATAACCAAAATATGGAAAACCGTCAAACACTCTTAATTTTGTTTGTCAATTTTTCAGTAGCGCATCATTGCTTATTTACATCATAATGTACGCTATTAAAATTTATTTTTCTTTTCATAGCTATTCAAATCTTAAGGCTGTAGTCAAAATGAAACTCCTCTACAAATATAACGAAAGCCGTGAAGGCGCCCCAAGATAACCCTCTGATTTTTCCTACTCTCTGCTCCTAATACTTAATAATATATAGTTGATTTTACCCCGCGGCGCGGAACGTTTTCTTTATTGGTAAACCCTTTAAGCGGAACCGAAAATATATTTTGAGGTAAGATTTAGAACTAAATTCATACTACAGCATTTCGGGGATATTTAACATAATGATAGCATGTTATGTTGTGGGTGTGCCTAGCTAGAGGCTTAAATAAATCCTCATAACGATGTTTTAAAACAATGTTTACCATTTCAACTACTAACTAATCGACTTCAAAAAATGACGATTTTTTTCTTGATTTGTTTGTAAACTATTTTTAATGATCCTGATAGATGCTCGTCGAGTAATATTTCACTTCGATCCAGATCTGATGAGTGCTTTTTGCGTCTTTGATAATAAAATTATAGGTAACTTATGTTTTTGAGCCGATTTTGATGATTGTTTCTAATTTAAACTCAGTGAAACGTCTAGGCAGTCCAAGGATAGGATGATCTTAGGAGGTTATGTTTTTTGGAGTTATTTAGAAAACTGCTTCACAGGATCCAGGATCCAGTCATGTTCATGTGTAAGTCACGGGTTCATAATATGATGCGTGCTCACCTCGCGCTACGCCCCAATTGGCAGCTAATAAATAGATTTCTCCACCAACCCGCATTGGAGCAGCATGGTGGAGTAAGCTCCAGGCCTCCCCAATAACGGAGAGAGACCCGTGCCCAGCAGTGGGACGCAAAAAGGGTTGCAGCAAAGCCAGCCAAATAGATTTGATGCGTATTAATCGCTACCCCCCTCCTCCCCCCAATTTTTCTAAATATCCACAATAGGGAATATGCATAAATTTTATTTTAACGTAAAATACATAGTTATTTCAAGGTAAAAAATTTAAATAACAATGGTAAAATCTCCAGGAAATATCTCTAAAACTCTAGGAAATATATGAAATGATTCTTCTACTTATAATTTTTGATATACCTAAGTGTATTTTTTTTATTTCATCCTAATATTTTTATTTTTTTTTCAGAATCCTTATACAATAACAAGAAAAACATATTTCAACTATATACCTATTTAAACACAGTTTTAAACGGTTAACATTGCAATTCATTTGTTTTTCCCATATTACTTGGTACTGCGTTCACGCGTTTTGACGTTATATGTCATGCCTCGTTAGTTTCCAACGCTACGCCACAATACAAAGAGCGCTCGGCGGTGAGGTTTAACATTGGCTCATATTTCTGTGTTTCGTGGTGCTCTAATGGATGTGGTCCTTTAAGAACATTT
Organism: Pyrgus malvae; assembly: GCA_911387765.1. Lineage (NCBI taxonomy): Eukaryota > Metazoa > Arthropoda > Insecta > Lepidoptera > Hesperiidae > Pyrgus > Pyrgus malvae. Next base: position 9,014,288 of record OU426947.1, read on the forward strand.
GATCCCTATGCCAAATAGGATCGATTTGGTGTGTGGTGGTTTTGTAAGAAACATGTGAACTGTATGCACGTATTATATAAGAGTAGATTAAGCGAATGCCCGTACAGTCACAGTACAGTCGTGTCCCGTAGCGCATAGATAACAGTCGCGCCTATATGCAATAGCTTACGCTGGTGTATTGTATACACCGATACTTCACAATATACCTTTTTATAAATTAATATTGACTTTCACCGAAGCAACCTTAATGAACTACTGATCGTGATAAAGAATAGTATTAAATATTATATACCAAAATTAGTGTCTCTATAACGAATTAATAATATAGGTATATTAAAAGATTAAAGCCTACACTAGTTTTCCACTTATGGCTCCGCCCGCGTGGTCAACACGTTTCTTTCCATTGGAATAAAATATTTTCCTCAGGTAAATAGTAGCCTATGTCAGTCTGCAGTCCCTCAACTATGGAACTATCATACAAAAGGGCAAGTCAATCCAAAGCACCGTTGTAAAGTGAAAGAAGCACATACAAACAAACAAGCTTTCACGTTTGTAATAGCCTAAATTTTTCTCAATTACCAAGAGTACACATAAACTCACTCACTTTGAGAAAAGGTTGAAAAATACTTTTTAATACAGTTGCTCAAAAAGAGGCGTATTGCAGGGACGTATAGCGTTCGGGAAGTGGGCTATTACACACTCGTGCGTTTTCTTTACCTTTTCCGAACTCGTGCGTTCTCTTTCCCAACTGTCAAAATAATGTCTATTAAAAAAAACAACCACGAAGTTTTAGAAGTTTTTATGATTCATGCAAATATTTCTAAAAAGAAGCTACTACATAATTTGTTTCAATATCAGATTTAATGATTTGATTCAATGAGTTAGGTTAGGTTTTATTTCATTTCATCTTATTAACATTTTCATTTCATATCAATAAAAAATTCTACTGAAGACTTGGCTGTATGGCCTTTAGCCTACCCAGAATGGGTGAAGAAAACAAAAAAAATCTCTGCATATAGGTATTAATTTACGGCTTGGAGTTTTGGCGGGAAGTCTGAAGGGACAAGTTGTGCTCTTGTTTTATTTTCATTTTCTTGGTGTATTTTTGAGTTATATCGGATAAAGTTGATGGCGTTTTTTTCGATATAGGTTAATAACAGTGCACGAGTGTTGTGAAATAGAATAACAGTGCGAAAACATGTTTTTTCGGCTTGCCTCCAAAACTCCTTCGGACATGTTCTCGTAAAGTAGCCATCGCTTTACTTGAACATCTGATTGACTAGACTGACTGATACCTGACGACTTACTGTTTTATATAGAATAATAGATGCAGAAATTATACCTGACACTGGCAAAATGCACAGAGCGCGATGCCATTATTTAATATTGAAACGAAAATGTTGAATGGCTGCAAGGATTTTATCCAATGCCGTAAAATGAATTAAAAAAAAATCTTTTACGGCTGGCGCCATTTTTCAAAAATGTTCTTTGCGAGTTTTTATTTTATAATTTGCTTCATTTTTTCGCAACTGTATTAAAAAAAGTTGTTCAGTACACGTGCGGAACCGTCATTGGAAGGAGTTCCGACTGTCAACCCTCACCTTCGGCTGCGCCTCGGCTCGGGTAGACATTTGTCGGAACTCCTTGCAATGACAGCCTTTCCGCACTTGTAATGAAATATACTATTTAAACAGCGTTGTGAAAATTGCAATCCAACATTAATAAAATTTACTTGCACTAATCCTTACATTAATTTCTCGCAAGCACCTTCCGTAGCATTTACTTAATAGAACCTTTTCAAATAAAAATGTAGGTACTGGCACTAGTTACGCCATATTAAACAAGTGCATTCAACTGCCACGAAGGATTCAGGTCAACGGAGATTTGAGGAAAAATGCTTAGTATACCGAAAGATCTAAGTAGAGGAATAACATCTTTAGCAGATGAAAATAAAATTTAACACAGTTCATTACGAGGGTTTTACTGTAGAGCCCTTGTGGACGACAATTTTTTCACGTATCTATACGGCGTTTTAGCCGCCCGGTGAAAAAAACATGCGAGTTTGTAGACGGCACGACATATGTCCTTTTATATTAAAAATTCACATAATAATATGTGTTTGGTATATACTGTGAACATAATAATATGTTGACAAAATAATAAATAAATAACTATAAACCGATCGAGACTACGATCAAGTGCCACTCTGTTGCGACTTGCGATGGATGGATGGATGTATTTGAAAACTCAAAAAAGAATATGGTACATCCAATTTCAGTAAAAAGTGACGAAGAAGGCGTATTTCACTAATTTGTCTAGAATTAACGAAGAAAAGCTGCATAAAATGAAATTTGATAAAGTGCTTCAAGAATTACTTGAACTAATGATACTCTACACGCTCTTATAGAACGCCATTCAACACTGATGATGAATCTACGGTAAATTCGCCGTGCGTAGACGCGGCGCGCTAAGGGGCAGCCATGGTGCACACGGTAGGCCATGCCGTAACTCCACCGCATTCTTCTGCCAAGCTCCCATTGTGTTCCATACACCACTAACTGCCTACCCACGGCAAATTAACCGTCGTGTCTCAGCAAACATGCGTGACGCACTCAGTGCCTGGGCAGCCTCAAAAGCACCCTAAAAGCGTCATTTTATTGGACTCTCAAGGCGTTGTATGCTTTCTGCAAATATTCGTTCCACAGGCTGTAGGTGTAAAAAGATTTTCAGTAGGCGCGGAAAAGAGTAATTTTTACACTTTATTCACAACATTTTTTGCGTCCCTCTGCTGGACACGGGTCTCTTCTTCGTAATTGGCTTGGAGCTTACTCTGCATTGCAACCCGTTGTCGGAGTTTTTAAACTGCCCATAAGACTTTCGATAAGTTTCAAAGGACAAAAACCAATTCCATTTAAATTTATTTCATGTTACTTTTCAACCCCCGACGCAAAAACGACCGGGTGTTATTTTTTTGACGTATCCGCGTGTGTGTGTGTGTGTGTGTGTGTGTGCGTGTGTGTGTGTGTGTGTGTGTATGTGGCTGCTATAGCTATGTTTGATGAAAAGCGGTCGAAGATGCCCTTCGTCACAAAATGGAATGTATATATTTTTAACTACTCCTCCATGTCCAAGTCTTTCCTGTTTCAGCGCCCCACGCGTTTACAATCAAATGTTATATTTAAAAGCACATAGTTTACACTTTAGCCCAGAAATAGAGACAACTTGAATGATCCATAATTTATTTTTGGTTTTGACGTGCGTATAAAAGCGTGTTTTTCTAGTTTTCTTAAAGTATTAATTTATAAGAGTTTATTATTTGGGTCGTGCGGTTTTTAATATTTTTAATAATTATAACGAGCTTACTTCTTTCTCTTCTTCTCACTGAATACTCAAAGAACACTGGCAAAGAGTTTTCAGTTCTTAAGATTTGATAGCGACTACTGCTGCTTTCGTTTTTTTGCCCAGATTATTCTCGGTATCTTTCAAAGCTTAGACTTGTTTCACGTCAAAAATAGAGAAGACGTAAAAAACGTAAAAGTCGTTTGTTTTTATTACAAGAGCGGTTTGCAGATAAATTTTAAATTAAGTTTTGTTGTAGTTCCTTTAACCCCAAAGAAACGGCAAATCTTTTGTAATTGGATTCTTTTGTAGTACGGACTTAAGAGGTTCCTTCTTTATAAATGCAATACTGGGACAATATTCCTTTAGCTTGAGACCACTATTATACTTGTCATGTTAAAATCTCCAGAATAATATGAATTGTTCGTTATCCGTTGGACGAAATCAGAAGCTGCACTCCGATGTTATTTTTAGCTACCGCAGACGGTATATTATTATAACTTGTTCAGAATTATCATATGTAGTAAATAAATAATTATTTACGTCAAAATTAAATATACTCAGTCGGTATAGTTTCGTTATATTTTTGAATATTTCGTTCTGTCGTATTCTCATGGATAATAAATATATTAAAATACTGTTCGGTGTGAAAATCTTAATATATATTACGTGTCACGTTGTTTGTCCGCGATGGACTCCTAAACTATTTAACCGATTTTAGTAAAATTTGCACACCTTGTGCAATTTGGTCCAACTTGAAAGATAGGATAGCTTATATCTTAAACTTAAGATTAGTTCTGATACTTGAAGGCAGGACAACGTCTGCCTGGTTCGTTAGTAGTGGTACTAACGAACCAGGCAGACGTTGTCCTCGTAGTATAAATACTCGTAGTATAAATACAAAAGTAAGTTTGTTTGTTACTCTTTCACGCGAAAACTACTCAACCGATCATCATGAAAGTTTGTACATATATTCTTGGAGTTATCATAAGTGAAATAGGATACATTAAATTTTTTTTTATATAAAAATGAGTTTGTATGTAGGTAATGTAAATAAAATAATTTGGCTAATACCGATTATTGAGTGGTCATATCCATGATGGATCAATACTTAAACTGCTTCAACTGCAGGACATAGACCTCGCCTAATCTTCGCCAATCCATCCAGTCCGGCGCCTTCTGAATTCAGCGGTTTGTTAACTACCAATGACATTAATAAAAAAAAAATCCCATCAAACTTTCATTTATTTGAGACTTTACTTTTACCAAAAAGATGCCCTATATAAAGTGACACGAAGCGACAAAACACTAAGGCCGGGTACCCACTACACCGAACCGGCTGCTGTACAATTAATTTATATAAAGCTATTCACGAAGCCGGCCTAAGATAATTGAAATGAAAAGGTTGCTAAGGTTACGCTGCGAGTATTTTCGGACTGCAATGTTACATAAAAACGTTTGTAGGCCCTTATAACAGTCAGTTTACTATCAATATTTTTAACTTCATTGTTTTTTATAATACATATATATAATACAAATACATTGTAGTCGCTGCATCTGAAACATTGTAAAATTGCTTCTCTCTTTTTCGTCGCGTCAATATACTAGAAAGTCCCAAATTTTGTTGATTAGATACTCGCATTATTAGTGCACGCTTAAGGAAAATTTAACTGAATAGTCGAGCTGAAATTTCAAAGTTATGAGGTATCTACGTATTTTTTATTTTTACGTTCATACCTCAACACTCATTCAATTTTAATTCATCAAAGTAAAGTTGCTAATAGGCGGCGTGTCTAAACTAAACTGTCGGCCAATAGAAAGACAGTCTGCAGCTACCCTTAATATTGCAGGCCACATAAGTTAACCACGGGCTTCACTTAATTATTATATCAAAGACATTTTGAAAGGAAATGGGAGACGAGAAAATAATGAAAAAGTCTTCTCACAGACGCAGACGATTTAATTAAGTGTTAGATACACACTTAATTAAATCGTTTGTATGGGTGCTGGAGGACTCCGAAAGGTTTTTGTGAATCGCTTTAGTTTATATGTATGTGAATGTAATAATAATTTATAATTATTTGAATGGATGATAAGTAAATACAGAAGAGCTATAAATATTACATGGATAGTCAGTAAATTTAAAAAAAGCTAAAAAAAAACGGTTTAGCGATAGCCTTTTTGTAATAAAAAGTTGTAGACAATTGTTACAAAATTTTCATGGGTCCAAAAGAGGCACAAGATAATGTCATTTAGAGAAAAACGTTTTTTCAGAAAAGACAAGAGACAAGATAATTTTCTTCAGCGAAGTACATTACTGCAGGTGGTAGAACTATTATGGTTCGCCCGGGGAAGTACCACCACTGCACCCACTTCTGCCGTGAACCAATTCTATTGTGTTTCGGTGGAAAGGTGCAGTTGCCGGCCACACTTACATAAGGCGACCACCAGCCTCCGGAGTAGCAGCGCAACTGCATAAGACCTCAGACAAGACTTATCTATGCTTGCTTGAGGTTGTATGTAGATGTACATGGGCTGCAGCGACCACTTAACACTACGTGGCCTGCATGCTCGTCTGCTACTCCATTCAAATAAAAGAAAACATTTTATTCAAAAAAGATTAAGACGGTAAATTTCACAACTGCTACATTATGTTCTTATAGAAACGATATTTTTTAAGGAATAAATCCTTAAATTGCAGGTTTAAAATCATGAACTATATAAAGAATCATTTACATGCTAATAGTAAGATGTTTGAGTCAAACTTTATTTATTTTACACATATCAACTCCAAAAATTACAATAACTTTCCTACGTTATAGGTAAACACAGATCGTACCTAGATATTGATGAGTAGGAAATGTAAGTTGACTTTTAAATTGTAGAAGAATACGCATTTTTTTACTTTTTAGTACATATTAATTTGTTTGGAATAGTTTTCTTTTGAAGTCGGTTTTTTGTTTTGGTAAATTTTTTGTTTATTATTTAAACACAACTCTGTACTAGTACTGTTTCAATATCAACACAGTGTATCATCAGGAACAACTGCTAAAAATCCGTCGATGTATTCAGTTTGAAATAAACATTTCCCGGTCAAATGACAACACGACTCGACAAGCCGATATCGGTGGCCAGTTATCATTTCACAATATTTTCCGTCTACTTCACGATACCGACCGACTTAAAATATACAGCGCATTTTAAACCGAGCAATGAGCTGGCTTTGAGGTGATTTCTTGATATTCAGGTCTCATTTTTCAAGTCTTTCAAGATGTACAGAAGATAAAATGCGGGTAAATTTTACATTTCTTATCTAGATCTATGTATAAGTATTTGTCAGACAGTTTAAAGGTATGAGAATTACTAGTACTTATTAGTCTTGATTATTTTACACTGTGCCCCGCGGATTCACCCGCGCTCATTTTCTTAAAGTATCCTATTTTACTTCTGATCACTCCAAAAATATATGTACATGATGTTTCATGATGATTGATTGAGTAGTTTTCGCGTGAAATTGTAACAAACAAACTTACTTTCGCATTTATAATAATATTATATTACTGCTAACTACTTTTGTTAGCATTTTCTTGGTTAACAGACGGTTAAGAATATCGATAAACTTTGTGACCAATAAATTGTCTAAGGGCCGATTATTTAATCCCCAGATAGTCAGTTCATAGTATAGCATGTCATAAGAGTAACGATGACAGCTCTTAAAATTTAATTCTGCGAATCGTTTTATCCTGTGGAGGAAAAATAGGCCCTAATCGGTATTATATTGGAGGATTTTTTACCAAGCAACTGCTAAAATTCCGTTGGTTATTCTATTTAAAATAAATGTTTACCGGTCAAATGGCAACACGACTCGAAGACAAGCCGATATTGGCGGCTATTTATCATTTCACGATTAAAAAATGTACAGCGCATTTTAAACAGAGCATTTGAGCTAGCTGTCAGGTGATTTCTTGATATTCAGATCTCATTTTTCAAGTCTTTAAATATGAACAGAAGATAAAGTGCGGGTAAATTTTAGATTTCTTATCTAGATCTATGTACCATTATTTCTCAGACCTTTTAAAGGTTTGAGAATAGTTAGTCTTGATATTTTCATTCCATTAACTTCTCGAGCTTATTGGCAAAATGTCATGCACATTTCCGTGCTTCAGGTAGCATGTTAAGCCGTCGATCAAGTAGAAAGATAACGATATATACTTATATATATCAGGGACTTCCTGGAGTAAATTAACTGGCGCAGCAAAGGGTGAAAGTGTACTCATTCCTCGGATTCCGATTATTCCAACAGACCTCCCATTTCAGTTTAAAAGACTTCAATTTCCTATAAGGGTTTCATTTGCAATGACAATTAATAAAGCTTAAGGCCAAACTTTAAGGGTTGCTGGAGTACACTTGGAAAAACATTGTTTTTCGCATGGTCAGCTCTATGTAGCGTGTTCGCGGGTATCCAGTTAGGGTTGCCAGATACACGCTTATCATTTCCTGGACATTTCTGGGGTTACAAACGGAGTTGGAATTAGAGTCCAAATCCAACTACAAATGTTTGCTTTTGAGCTATCAATAAAAAAAATACAAAATTACTAGTTATGTAGGTGATAAAGCCTCAAAAATAAAGATAAAAAAATTTTTATGTAGGTAGGTATACTTATGGTAAAAGTAAAAACGCAAATGAATTTAAAAACATATTTATTTGTCAAAATACATAGATATAAATAAACACTCCGTTTGCATACCATAAACAAACACATAACATTAGTCTTTTAATTAAAAAAATATATTAAGCACCTCTTTTAAATAAAAACAACTTCAGGTAGGTATTCTCAAACATAAAAAACTGAACTTAAAACAAAATGTAATTATCTCGTGTAATTTTCTCGTGGGAATGAGAAGTTTTCTTATAGTTGTGCTTTATTAATGGTATATGGTGTTTATGGTAATGCGAAAGTAACTCCGTCTGTCTGTTCTCGTGAAAGAACATTCACGAGAACAGAGAACAGCTCTTCTCTTCCCTCTCGCGACAGTTTATATAAAATTAATCTACATACTTTTAACTATGTTATTTTTGACACCAAGTTTATGTTTTGCGTAGAGTTTTCTAAAAGTAACAGTCTATATCAAGACTTTGTTTTGTCTTAAGACTTTGTTCGCAAGATTCATTACATATTCGCTGTCACGCTCAGCATCCGACACACTGCTCTATTGTGCCTTCACTGCTTAATTACGGCGAATGTCACTCTAGTTACTTTTTCCGTTTGGTACAGGGTGCTACACATAATCCTGACCTACTGTTAAATCAGTTTCACTGTACCTATTCGGAGCGCCTTAGGCTGAGTCTACACGGACGGTTCTCCCTCCACGGAAAACCGCTCGAGAAAGCTGCCGTAGACCGTCAAGCTGCACGGATTGTAGTTTACTGCTGTGTTTTGCTCATTACTCACCATGGATCTGCTAATAATTACTGCTCTTGCAGATCTTATATTCATAGACTTATTTAAAAAATAAGTTAGGCGCAATGTCATTATTATTATTTTTTGGTTCTTCTGGCTCATTGGCTCAATGTATTTTGCTCAATGGCCGCCATTTATTCCACTTCCCAAAACTACTAATCCTAGTCAACTCAATAATTTCAGACCGATTTCTATTTTACCCTTCTTATCCAAACTGCTTGAGGCGGCAGTTCACAAGCAAGTTTCCTTATTTATTAACAAAAACGACTGCCTTTCACAATTTCAATCTGGTTTTCGTGTCGGACACAGCACAACCACAGCTCTTCTCAAAGTGACGGAGGACGTACGTGTCAGCATGGAGAATAGACTGATCACTGTTCTTGTTCTTGTTGATTTCACGAATGCTTTTAATATGGTGGATCATGACATTCTTCTTGCCTTACTCCTTCACCATAATTTCTCTTCTCCCTCTATCAACTGGTTTTCCTCTTACCTTCGTAATCGTCAACAGGCGGTTCGCTTCTGTCGGTCTACCTCTGATTGGAACGAGCTCTTGTCTGGCGTACCACAGGGTGGAATCTTGTCTCCTCTTTTATTCTCTATTTTTATTAATTCCCTCTCTTCTTCCCTTGGCTGCTCTTACCACTTTTACGCTGACGATCTTCAGATCTACGCACAAACTGATGCTGAGTCTATAAATAATGCCATTACTAAAATTAACGTAGATCTAAATCTTCTGTCCATTTGGTCCGAGAAGTACGGTATATCAGTTAATCCTAGCAAATGTCAAGCTATTTTAATTGGGAGTGACCGACAGATGGCTAGGATTAACCTTAGCACCACCACACCAATTAGATACAATAATACAATAATACCTTTTTCTCCCAAAGTGAAAAACTTGGGTATCTATTTTGATAGCACCTTAAGTTGGACTGCACATATTAATGAGGTCAGTAGATCCGTCACAACCAAACTCTGCGCACTCAATCGGCTGAGGAACTTTCTACCTTTGAAAACCAAAATTACTTTGGTGCAAGCTCTTATCTTCCCCATTATCGATTATGGAGATGTGTGTATTGCCGACCTGAGTGAAAATCTTCTAAATAAACTGGATCGACTTATAAATAATTGTATTCGTTTCGTATTCTGTCTTCGTAAGTTTGACCATGTGTCTTCTTTTCGTTCTCAGCTTAAATGGCTTCCTATTAGAAAGCGAAGGCAATTCAGGATCATTTCTACTCTTTTCACTATTCTCTTTGACGAACATTCTCCTCCTTACCTAAAGCAGATGTTTCAATTTCTGCACGACACTCATGAACGGCAGCTACGTTCTTCGGAGACATTGGCTCTCTCTATCCCTCTTCACCATTCAGGTTTCCTTTCTTACTCGTTTGCCGTTCAAGCCGCACGACTTTGGAACGCACTCCCTGAACACTTACGTAAGCCATCGAGTAAATTCATATTTAAAAAGAATCTACACTCATATCTTCTTGAAGAAATGCCCTAGTTGTTTCTATCAAGTTTCTCCATTATGACACATTCGTAGATCTCACCGCCTATATGTATATGTATACTAGTGGATCCCGCAGACGTTGTCCTGCCTTAAAAGTATTGAAAGAGGATTTGTTTTCTTATTATCTTAAAGAGATTTCATGTTACTGTCAAAAAAAATATAAAACAAATAATGACATACGAACTGTCCAGTTATTCTGACTGTGTCAAAGTTTAGAACGACACGGCACGAAATACAAAACGTTTGACAGACAGGAACAATTTATATGGGAAAACTAAATAAGTAAAAAAGTAATTAAAAAACATTTCCAGTGGCCCAAATTGTGAATCTAAACCATTCTCGAATCTCCACGAACACACACAATAAATTTCATCATAATCCGTCCAGTCGTTTAGGAGGAGTTCAGTCACATACACACGCACAGAAGAAATATATATATTAAGATATATCTATATCTATGTATATATATATATATGTATATGTATATATATTATATTTATATATTTAAGTATATATGTAATTGTAAGTTATATATTTATTTTTGGTATTATATAGTCATGTATTTAATTTATGTATGTTTATGCTTATTTTCATATAATTATGTATGTACACAATGTATGTATGTATGATAAGAATATCTATTTCGTTCATTTAAGTGTATATAGTTATATAGCGTAGTATGTAATTTTAGTACCAATGTAAAAATTTTGTTGATTTACTTTAATTAATGTTATTCTTCAATGCCACCATTCGTTGCTTCTCACACTACCCCAGGTCGACTGGTAGAGAATGCTTTTAGCATTAAGTCCGCCTATGTACATTATCTTTGTATTTTGGTACATGAAGAATAAATAAAAAAATAAAAAAAAATACATACATCACTTACTTGAGAACAATACATATAAATAGTTTACAAAAAATCATCCGTTAAATTAAACAAATATAATTGTTAGTATTTTTCTATGACATGTTGTGCAAGTTTTGTTTTAAATACATGTAGTGAAGCATTTTTTTAAGAAGGTAGTTTGTTAAAAAGCTGTGCTCCTTCGTAGTTAATTGTTTTCCTACCGTAATTTGTTCTTATCTTCGGCAATACTAAAAAACTCGCTCGACGCGTGCAACACAGAATTGTTTGTTTGACTTTAATAAAGGATAAGTTAGTATGGAGTTTTTCACATTTGTAGTTGGAGTATTTCACCACCTGTTAACGCTGCAGAAAATATTATTTTTAAAGAAAATTTATTTACATACCTTTTGGTAGATATTATTATATTATACTAGCTGACCCCGCGAACTCCGTACTGCGTTTAAATGTTTGGGATGGGCCACCCTTATCACTTAGGGTATGAAAAATAGATAGTAGCCGATTCTCAGACCTACTGAATATGCATATAAAATTTCATGAGAATCGGTCGAGCCGTTTCGGAGAACTAACATTGTGACACGAGAATTTTATATATAAGATTTATCTAATTTCTTAGACAGCATTAAATCTGAACTAAGTCAACATCGAAACTTTGTTATATTTACAGACTGTTTGTTTGAAAGATTCATTACATATTCGCTGTCACGTTCAGCGTACGACGCATCGCTACGTCGTGCCTTCATCGCTTCATTATCGTCGACTTCGACTTCGTCTGCATAGTATGATATTAAATAGCATAAGCCTTTTTTGCCCGATATTTTTTTCAATTCGAACAAGTAGTTCCTAGATTAGCGGGTTCAAACAAACAAACAAACTATTCAGCTTTATATTATTATAGTATACATACATATATACGTATTTTTCCAAAGAAAATATTCTTAATTATATACTAAATTCAAATTAAAAAAAATATTTCTTTACATTTTAGTTAGTTTTTTTTGTTTGTTTTTTTAGTTTTTCTTGACTATTAACTTTTAAGTATTTAGTTTTAATTGTTTAGTTGTTTTTTTTCCTATCCAACATCTTAAAGTACGTTAAAAAAGGTGGTTCGTTTACAGATTAGTCGTGATTAATAAAACGAAAAACAGACGGACGAGCATGCAGGCCACGTGGTGTTAAGTGGTCACTGCAGCCCATGGATATCTACATACAACCTCAAGCAAGCATAGGTAAGTCTTGTCTGAGGTCGTATGCATTTGAGCTGCTACTCCGGAGGCTGGTGGTCGCCTCATGTAAGTGTGGTCGGCATCTGAACCTTTCCACCGAAACACAATAGAATTGGTTCACGGTAAAAGTGGGCGCAGTGATGTTACTTCCCCGGGCGAACCATAATAGTTCTACCACTTACACAAGTACAAGTAGAACAATTAGCGAAATACAAGGGCGATGAGTTACCAAATCATTCTGAAACAACTTCAGAATACTGAAGACAGCTAATCAACGGGCTCGCTGACTTTGTATTTGTACTAATAATAAAAAGTTAAGTCAAATATGTAAATTAGATGCTAACGAACATATCGGATAAACCAGCAACTTTAGTGGTTAATATAAAGCAGAAAGGAAAAGAAGGAAAGAAAGAAACCAAAAAAAATTACACATAAAGGAATTTAAAATATTCAGTTTCGCCAGGAATCGAACCCTGGACCCTTCTATTGGCAGTCCGGCATGGTAACCATTGCGCCACGCAGGTCGTCAAATACATAAATATAACCTCGCCTGAAGGAATACAAATCTCTCTCATACTACTGTAAGCGAAACGTTAAGCTATCGTTGCTGCTCCGTTACCACATTTAAATACTGGATGTGACGCTTGTGCTTTGTGCATAAGTAAGATGTTATGTTATATACACGCTGAGTTTCCTTTGTCTTTCAGTTACTTGCATGTTTTGGGAAGAATAATAAGAAGAATAGATATGAATATCTCTAGTTTGTTGCAGCATAGCGAATAAATATGCAAATCGGAGTTTCAGAGTCAGGAACTTAATTTTATACTTTTAGGTAGCTATCTCTTTTAATAGCAAGTATAAATGGTGTTTATAATGTTATTATAAAAAGTGTTCCAAACCAAAATCCCAAACACAATTAATGTAAATGGTTATTTCATTTTGTCAACATTTTCAGGTTAAATAGACAACATTGTGAATAAACGTAGCATGTTTCTATAGAGCTCTGCGTTCGAAGCCAATTTGTTTCCGAAAATCCCTTCCGCAGATGGAGGCTAATAAAATATTTCTTGTTACGTATCAGGCGTTGGAAAAAGGGAACTTAGAAGACGGGTCTCGAGAGATGTTCTGAAAGCGTATTGCTGCGTGAATTAGTGTAAAAGCGACCATTGCGATGCTTTTATTGTAAGATTAAACTTTGTATGGCTAGTGATAAAAAATTCAAGCCTTTTCATGCTTCGGAGAACATCGTTAGTGCCTGTTGTTATCGATAGATAACAGTCGGGAGACTTTTAAGGAGTTTTGAAAATATCGACACTGTGTCTCCTCTCTCCACTGCACCAATCCACATTGGAGCAGTGTGACTGACTAAGTTCAAGAGCTCCATAATAACGAGGTGATACCCAAGCTAAGCATTGTCTGTCTGTGAGTAAAATTTTAAAAAGGCCGTAATAGATACAGACTTTATTGAAGTTATACTTCTTTTGGCGCGATTGGGAAAAATGATGAGAGTGAATTTTTTTATGATGCGCGCGCACAGCGACAGAAAAAACAAACAATCTGAAGTTAGTTGTTAAACCGGTAACTATGTTCAAGTTGTTGTTTTCAGTACAATTAAACAGTGTGAATAAATAAAAAATATATCAATCGGTGTTTTTATTAAATCAATTATATAAACGACGGTATAGATATTTGCTGATAATTTATAAGTATATATATTTATTTTTAATATTTGTGATAAAAGTGGTTTTAATAAACTGTTTTGAGTGCATTTGTAGATTTGAGGTTAATTGTCGGTATGTATAATTTATTTACATCGTAAATTATAAATTATTACATTATTATCAATTTTTTTTCAGTATAACGTCATAGCGCGTGTACATAAGTACACACACTCTTTATTACCACTGAACATGTACTAGATGTGTAAATTGGCTATGTTTTTATACCTAAAGTAGTAACTGTATAATCAACCTTTATAGTTATTTTACTTCAATAATATTCTATACACAGAATTTCAACCACCCGGCGACTATTGCGGTTGATCAAACAATCGACAGAGGCTAATCCGGCAGTGATTGGGGTTTGATCCATTACGTTATATTAGTGCACAATTTAATAACAATTTAATTTAAGGCCCGTTAAATTCAGAGTGTTGAGCTGTGCCCAACATAGAAATATGAATTTTTTTTAATAAAAGTCTATGAATAAAAAGAAAAAGAACTAGCGCTATTCTCTCTCTAAAATGTTATTTATGCCTATTACTTACATTTTTAAACATTTGTGAATATCTGTCTCAAGTTCACACGGAAAGAACTAAGTGAGTAAAATTAAAATTAGCTCCGGTCACTCCCTACTAGTTAGGAGGCCTGGAGCTTACTTCGGAACGCTTCCAATGCGAGTTGATGTAGATTGTAGACTAAATTTTATAACAGAATGACGATTGCTACTGGTGATCAAAGAATCATCGAAATCTGATCCAGCAGTGCTTGGAATTTGCTCCATTACGTATACACAATTCAATGACAATTTCGGTACATATAAGCGTGTAGCAATTGAATACGTGCACACAACACATATAATAGGAACACATTGAAATAAATGTGATAATTGATTTTGATGATAGTCATATTATTATGTTAATTGGTGATAGCGAAAAAATTAATGATTCTCCAAATGACAAAATTAATGAATCCACTGAAATAGCGATAACATTATTTGTTATAATTTTAACTAATAATTGATTTATTAAAGCATCGAAAAAATATACTAGGTGGCAAAATTATATCACTATTTTAATTTATACTAAGATTATAAATGCTAAATTTTCGAAATTTTGATGGATGAAAGTTTAATAACGAAAGAATGACTACACGGATCTACATGAAATTTGGAACAGAGATAGATTATAGTCTGGAATAGCAGGTAGTATAATCATGAACTCAAATCATCAGAGCGAAGCAGGGCCTTATCACTAGAAATATTAATACTGTATTTTTATACAACTATATACTGCTCGACTGCGCCCATTTCGCTTAGCTACTTGACCGCTTCTGTTCTACGCCAACCGCTGGGAAAGTTTTAAGGTCTAGTCAATAGGATATTTGGACCTATTTACGCAAACCGGAACCAATCCACACTCATGCCGAAATTGAGATAAGTACACAAAAAAGCTTAAAATTGCACCTTCTATCGACCCCGTAAAGATCAAAATAATCTGACTATTTTGACAGATCAAAACATTTTCATGACATGTTTACCAATCCTCAAAACATCAGTTGTCTAAATACATTAAACAGCTTTTTCTCAAAACTATCATCATCATCATCATGTGTGGGTTGGTTCCGGTTTGCATAAATAGGTCCATTTAATGTAAAATAAAAACAAACAATAATACAAACTAAAACATTTTTTGACTGCAAAAAAACCCCATCTAAAAGTTGCGTTTGTGGAATTGTGCCAGGTCTAGTCAATTGAAATTGTCACCTTGGTTTGACAACAAGAAAAAAAAGTATGTGTTTTCTACTTTTCTTAACACGCATTAGCTTGACTTGTGTGTATGTAACAAAATCTTTGAACGTGATTTTGAAACATCGGACTTTAAATACTTATCAAAGACCGATGACAATGCAAAAATATGAAAAAAAGGCTACCTATTTTTTTAAAATTTATAATGTACCTAGTTTAAAAACCTAAAAAACACCCTTTTGTGAAAAAATGAACTAAAAAGTAAAAAATAAGAAGATAATATACCTATTTTATTGTAATAAACGTGGGGTGCCTTTGAGCTTTACTAATATATAACTATTGACACCATGCACCAAACGCTTTTCTATTTCCTATAAATTAGGTTCAATTAAATTTTTTATACATTTAGTTCCTTTTTTCACAGAAGTGTGTTTTTTAGGTTTTTTAATCTACATTATTTCTTTTTTAATTTTTTATTTGGAGCTTTTGTTCATATTACTGCATTATAACCATGTGGCCAGCATACTCTTCTGCTCAACTCAAATCAAATAAAATAAAGAATTTGAACGATTCTTTTTATAGTAATAAATTTGGAAACAAAAATATGTAGATGGGGCTAAAATATTCAGAAGGGATATTATTATTGACAAGACAAAGAAAAATCGCTAGTTATTTTCAGATACCCAGAATCCTAAAATACCGACCTTGTACAATCTACGCGCATTCCTGCCGGATCCTTTATATTTACGAATTATTTCGTGGAGGAAAAGGGGAGATCTGCCGCCAGGCGATGTCACTGCCTGGGGACCGCGGTCCGAATGCTAACTTCGGATCATTTGTATATATACTGAGAATCTAAGAAACTTCGATAGCGTGATTCAGGATACGTCTTCTGACAGTTCAGTATGACGCGTGTGACGTAGTACTCTATTTTTTTTACAATGTTCGATGCTTAGGTCGTCTTGCATGGTCAGCATTTCATGTGAGGCGTGCGGTCATGTTGCTGTAGGTATCGCGCCGCTACATCACTCCCCCTCCAACTATGGGATGATGTCGTAACTCTCGTATGCCAGTATCGTCATCGGCTTCGAGTGCCGGAATGATGCGATGCGTGCGCAAGCACGGGAGGGAAACCCAGAAAACATCAGCTGCGTGCTGCGGATCGCCGAACTTGAACGTTGCAGGATGAAGGAACCAAGGCGCTTTTTGTGAGGCTGCTCGTGGAACCTGGACATTGTGCTCGTTGCTGCTGGCTTGACTCCATGACTCCTTGTACTTGCTGAAGGACGTCAGATACTTCGAGGATGAAGGTGCTGGTAATGTGGTGTCATCAGGGCGTCTTCATCACGTCGGGGTACCAATGTGGAGGAAAAGGGGAAATCTCCCGCGAGGCAATGTCACTGCCTGGGGACCGCGGTCCGAATGCTATCTTCGGATCATTTGTATATATACTGAGAATATAAGAAACTTCGATAGCGTGATTCAGGATACGTCTTCTTATTGGCCAGTTCAGTATGACGCGTGTGACGTAGTACTCTATTATTTTTACAATGTTCGATGCTTAGGTCGTCTTGCATGGTCAGCATTTCATGTGAGGCGCGCGGTCATGTTGGTGTAGGTAAATTTACTAAATAGGAAAGATAGGATTCATGTTCAGAATATAACTTAATTTAAAAAAAATAAGCTTATTTGTAAGTGATTTAAACGATTTTATGACACAGTAGTTAAGTATGAAATAAGTTTTTTATAAGCTTTAAGAGTTTTTGTAAATTTATTTTTTCACATGACACCACTAAGGTTCTTATTTAAATAAAAAAAGTGCAACTTTCGCTTTTCGACTTTCAGATATATTTTTTATTCAGCTCTGACAAGAAAGATTGATACTTATATTCCGAGCTATTTCTGAATACCAGTTCATGAAACTAACTCAGCAAAACAGCTCACAACAGCAATGCAAAGAATATGTGACTGTTAAGTCTGCTATGCACCCATTTGCGTGCCGTGCGATTTTGGTTTAAACTTCGATTTGTAGATCGAACCACGTAATACCGACCACAGGTGAAAAATACTGAACTAAAGGAGATTGTGGAAGTCGATCCAAGCCAAACTACCCAGGAATATTACATTACCCCTAATGTTGACGGAATTGCTATATATATATGCAATGGCTGACTCCAGGTCAAACGCTGCAACGGTGTCTGTAAGTGTTTGATTGTGTCATCATGGTGTTTTACACTACAGCCTTCTCAGATCTAGTCAAGCTATAACAATAGATTTTTACTGTGTCAAACTCCGAACAATGATAGAAAAACTATCAGTGAAACAGCGTTAATCAATATTCCCCATTATTAATCCATATGGAGATGATGATGGAGATCATTGATGGAGAGCAGCGATGGCCGAGTGGTAAATATCGCGGTCTTCGACGCGGCCGACCCCAGGTTCAAATCCTCGGCGCGCACCTCTGACAAAGAAATTTGAAAATTTGAAAATATTGTGATATTTAATTAATAATTACGATGTTCTCCATCGCCGTGCATGTCCGAGAGAAATTTATAATTTCTGGAAAACATGGCGTCCACTAATCCGCACTTGGCCAGCGTGGTGAACTATGGCCTAAATCCCTCTCACTTATGAGAGAAGACCTGTGCCCAGTAGTGGGACATATAAAAGGTTGAAAAAAAATAATGGTCCATAATAACGCAAGATCTCACATAGCACGGAAAACTATTTAAGATCTACAGAGACTTAATTTAGAAACCATTCGCCATCCGTACTCGCCCAACCTAGTCCCATTATTGTTTTCATTATTTATTCATTATTTTTAATAGTAGTAGTAATTACTAGTGGCCGCCCGCGACTTCGTCAGCGTGGACTTTGGTATTAGTCGTAACATGATGTTAAATAGCCTAAAGCCTCTGGTGGCTCCCCTGGGGTTGCCCGTGTCCATAGGCGACGGTGATAGCTTACACCACGCGGCCCGTTTGCCTTTGAAAAAAAGGCTTCCCCGATAAATGGACTATCTAATTGGAACCAGTAGTTGCTGAGATTAGTTCGTTCAAACAAACATACAAACGAACGAACGAACTCTTCAGCTTTATGTATAGATTAAAATATTGATTTACGGGCTAATATAAAAAACATAAATAAGCCAAAGACAATACTATACTTTATTAATCTATGAAATAAGAAACATACAATTTTTCGTTTCTTTTAATATTGAATGGCTAAAAGGATTTTTATACAATTCCGTAAAACGAATTAAAAAAAATAAGAAACATAAAAGACAGGCATGACAATTTTAATAGCTGCGTCAAAATGTAAATAAACAAACAGAGAAAGTAAATAATTAATTAAAATAATAAAAGAAAAGCAAAGTATAAGAATAAAACAAACGGATATAAGTTATAAAATATGATAATCGACGTGAATGTAGTAAGTAATAACATGTAGTGTATTTATAACACTACACGGCGCATTTCATTATTTCATTTGCTTCCCGTGGGAATGAGATATTTTCCTTTCTATGTTTATGCCAAATTTCATCAAAATCGGTTCAGTAGTTTAAGCGTGAAAGAGTAGCAGACAGACAGACAGACAGACTGATGGAAGTATGGATTAGTAAAAGTAAACATGTTAAATAAATTAAATAATTTAGTGTAAAAAGTCTGTGCCGTATAAATATTCATATACATTTTTGTTTAATACTACTGATCTTTTAATGTCAATAAAAAAGAAAAGTCAGTTGTAATAATTACAAATACAAAACCGCATTGTTGGAAGAGAAATTGTTAAATTAATCTATTTGAGTACTTTTAGGAATGTACTCTCAAATATAAAACTTGGGACTGCGGGATGTTCCCATTTAATAAAACTTCTGGCTTTGTTTCCTTAATTGAAATCAAATTTCAAGAGTGACACAGCTGCTACGTTTCGGCCACAAGTTAAGTCCATTTCCTTTGTTTTAGAAAATATCGATTTTGAATGTTATTCGGTATTTAATGTATTTAACTAGTGCAGTTATACAAAAATACTATTGGTTCTTGCCCAACAAGAGAAAAAAAAGAACGCTACTGAGAATCTTTTGTCACAAAAGTTTTTGATTTAAACTGCGTACTAATAAAGTCGAAAATAATTATATCAAAAAATATTATTTGTCAGGCACTTACGAGCTATTTATAGACTACTATACGCTCGGAAAATCTAGTTTTTGAAAGAGTGAAGTCACGAATCTGTCACGCCTCTACTTACGTGTATTAAAGCGCTTATAGGTTCGTATATGTCAGTTGCGACAGATGCCTTTTTTTCAATTATGGCATCGCAAACTCTGTGCATACTGCCAGCGTCAAGTATAATTTTTGCATCAATATTTTGCCAGTTTCAATGAAACTGGACGAAGTAATAACAAAGTCAGTAAGTAAGTCGTCAGTAATCAGTCAGTCTAGTCAGTCCAACATTCAAGTAAAGCGATGGCTACTTTACTTTACTAGAACGTGTCCGATGGAATTTTGGAGGCGAGCAGAAAAAACATATTTTAGCACTGTTATTCTATTTCACAAACACTCGAGCACTGTAATTAACCTATATCAAACAAAATGCCATCAACTTTATCCGATATAACTCAAAAATACACCAAGAAAATGAAAATAAAACAAGAGCACAATATGTCTTTTTCGACTTCCCGCCAAAACTCAGATGCCTTCTATACAGCGGTAAAAGTGCGAAAACGCCGGAAAAAGTACGTAAGCTCGATTAACGCGCAGAAAATTACGCTAGTTAGAAGCAGCCCTTAGGCGGCCCCTAGACCTACAATAACATTGTACAATATTTTTATTGTACAATAAGATTGAAAGGCGTTCTGAGTCCAAACGAGCAATTACAGTCGTGGTCAACTAATTAGGGACATTCAAGATAGTGAAGAACAATAACCGGTTATGTACATATAAATATAAACCCCTGTTGATTTCTCAGTAAATAATTATTTGCATGATTTGGTCCGATTATTATGCTATAAATGGCTGTAAATAAAAGATTAAATAAATAGAAAAAAGTGTTTAATATCAAAAGGTTAACCATGTTTTCAATTTAAGGTACAAATCTATAGCTGGACATTTAATTAAGAACAGTAAATAAAAATGAAAAATAGTGTTAAAGAAAACTAATAATCTGCAATATTTTAATTTCTTTAACAACTCCATTTTATTACGGGTAAAATCAGTACCCAGTAGCAAAACCTTTGTTAGTAATTACCGCTTGACACCGATGTGGCATAGACATTATCAGTTTCTGGCATATTTCGGCAGGAATGTTTACCCATGCCTCACAAAAAGCTTCATTAAGTTCATCTAAAGTTGTGGTACGATAAGTGGCAACTTTTTTCTTGATATGGTGCCAAAGGTGCTCGATTGGGTTGAGGTCCGGGCTATTTGCTGGCCAATCTAGCACTGATACCGACTGACTGTTAAGAAACGACTTGACTGAACGGGCGGTATGTTTCGGGTCGTTATCATGCTGAAAAGTCAATATAATAGGGAGATGTTCCTCAGCATAGGGAAGCATAGTTTCCTCTAATATTGCCTTGTATTGATGTTGGTCTAAGTTACCCTGAACTTTCCTCACAGGTCCCACTCCACGTCCAGAAAATGAACCCCACATTTTAATGTTTCCTCCGCCATGTTTAATCTGCTTTTTTGTGAATCTTGGATTCATTTCCGCTTTTACAGGACGCCGTACATATTGCCTTCCATCTGAAGAAATCAAATTAACCTTGGTCTCGTCAGAGAATAATACATATTGCCATTGGGCGTAGGTCCAATGTCCATATTTACGTGCAAACGCCAAACGTGCATTTCTATGTTCTTTCTTCAACAACGGTACCTTGCGAGCCACTCTTCCAAACAACCCTGCTTCTACCAGACGTCGTCGAACGGTCCTCGCTGATATACTGGCTCTTTCGACTGCCCCAAACACTTCGTGTTTAATTAAAACAGAGCCTAGAAACGGATCTTTCTTAGCTAACCTGGTTATCATTCTATCTTCTTGCGGAGTTGTTTTTCTCGATCTTTTTTTTCTGGGCACATTTAAAGCTGTGTTGTTGCGCCTGAAATGTTGCACTGCATTGCATACCATAGTTTTTGAACAATTTAAATATTCTGCTATCCTTCGGTATGACCAACCACGCTCAACAAACTTCATGATAATTTTTCGTAGTGTTGCATCGCAACTTTTATTTTTGCCCATTGTTCTTCAATCTCAACACTTAAAATTAAAAATCAAGATTGCCGCCAAAACTACCACGAAACAGTAGGAGAAGAAATAAATAAATATTGAAATTCAGATTTTGAAAATAGAACGCAATATCTCAGTGTCCCTAATTAATTGGCCAGCCAGCATTCTTTGAACAAATAGCACTGTGATATTCTATCAGCTATACTGTAAAGAGGTTTAATGTTTAAGAAGTTGTTATTGTTTGTATAATCGGGCACATAAATGAATAATTATACTTACATGTAAGAGATATGGAATATTAATTAGACTGGTTGGAAAATAAAAAATAAATTCATAATTTGGTTTAACTAGAGAGTGTCCCTAATTAGTTGGCCACGACTGTATATTGCACAATAATACGAACTGGACAATGTTTTCGTGATCAGTCGGAGAATAGGATTGAACCCGTGTGCATGCGTCTTTCATTCTCATTCCTCTATGATTAAAGGTTTTTTAATTTAACAAACTAAGTAGAATAACTAGAACAGCACTAGTTAGGAAATGAATGTAATACATGGTGTGGAATAATCAGTAGTGTGACAATAGAGAAAAAAATTCTTGTATGTCATAAGTACTGGTGTGATAACCTGGTGTGACTACGAGTCGGGAAAGAGATTTAAGTAGCTCTGTTGCTCCTCTTATCCGTCGGTATTTGTAATTGAAATGTTACTCTGTTACTCTGAGACGAAAAGCCGTTGACTACTAAGAATTGAACCTAGAATGTGTTTTAAGTGTAGTTACACTAAGAAGGAAAGCCGTTGATGATTAATGTACGATCATATCCTTATTATTTTGTACTAAGTGTAACTTATTATTATAATATTGTGTGGTAAAAAAAAAAAAAAAAAATTGTGTGGTTTGTTAATATAGTTATCTTCATTTTTAACACGCGCGTGCACTCCTCGTGACGACGAGATACAGACTGAAAAATATTGGGCAATACTGACCCTACACGATGCAATGGAAAAATATTGTACAATAAAAATTAAAGTCGCTCAAACTTTTGGTCAATCATTGCGCAATCTTCAATATTAACCCTAAACGGTCAATAATATTGCACAATTCGCAATATTGCACAATATAATTGACCGTTTAGGCAGCCGGTTACAGTTGAACATGGCGCTACGAACTAGCTGTCAATTTGTTACGCTACGCCGTAGACGCACTACGGCCGTAGCGGTATACAAACTTAGTGTATGACAGAGATTTCACGTAATACATAACTAGCTGTACGTGTACATGCATAAAATATATAGTTTTTTCCGCGTTAGAAAGGATTATTAAAAGCAATGGAACATTATACATAGATTTTTTTTGATCCCAAAAAATTCAAATCCAAATCCTTATTATACCCTAAGGTTGATTTTCCATAAACGCTGAATATTAGTTATACAACTGAATATGTCTGTCATTGTATCTTATACATAGTATACGGGTAGGTAGACTTAATCCACTTTTTTATACATTTCACGCGTCTTGTGTAAAATAGGTTTAAATACGATGTTGAATGGGTTGCTATAAAACCTGGGATTTCAAAAAAACATCTTTACGTTTTAATATTACTTCATATTTTTTCTAGCTTCCTGTAATATACGCGCGCTCTTACCTCTGTTTATCTATGAAAGAAACACCGAGCCACTTTAGCCGCTAACTAACGACTTTAGCCTTCTATATTGCACGTCTACTTGAAATGCCTTGGAAATAATTTGCTTTACGGTATGCGGAACAAACGACTGAAATGACATATATTGTCATCATCTATGTATATAAATGAATGTTTGTCTGTATGTCAATTTATACAATCGTAAATTATGCATTTGATCATGTCATGATCTTCAACAAAGTGTTGTGCATGAGTCCACAAAGGTTTCTGAGTTGTCTGTCTGTCTATATGTCTATATGTCTATCTGTTTGTCTATTTCCGCTAATCTCTGAAACGGCTGGACCGATTTTAACGGGACTTTCACTGGCAGTTAGCTGATGTAATAAGGAGTAACTTAGGCCACTTTTATAAAGTCCACGCGGACAAAGTCCGTGCGACTTCTAGTAAGTAATAAAAAGCGATGGTGGCCTAGTGGTTGATAACTTGAATTTCCACACTCGATCGGTGAAGAAAGTCCACACCATTAATACACATTTAATAATTCTGTGCACATGTGTTTATTTATAACATTTATAACGAAATGGCGCATAAATGCGATGAAACATTCAACCGTGACTTGGTTAAAAATCCTAAAATATGTATTAGGTAGTGGCTGCAACCCTTTTTGCGTCTCACTGCTCGGCACGAGTCTCTCCCCATTATTGGGGAGGCCTGGAGCTTACTCCACTACACTGCTCTAATGCGAGTTGGTGTAGTAGGTAGTAGTGTAGGATTTAACATGATTTCGTTTCACTCTAGCTCAGAAATGGGACATTAATTTAAATTAAAATGGATTTTTGAACTGAAAACTTCTTTAGCGGCGTTGTGCACTTTTTTTGGGATCGGTAAAAAATGTTAAACTCGCGTCAGGACACGTAGCCTGATCGCATATTCGTAAGATGGAGGGGTGACAGCTGATGACGGCGCAACTGTCCTATATTTGTAAAATTAGTTTATAATATCAAGTATTTAAAACATGGAGATTGAACAAAGTGCATCTATTAATGCAATTCAATAAATTGAATTGAATTGAATTGAATGAAAAAAGTGACGAAGAAATTAATAGTGAAAGGAAATGAGTGAGTTCTTTATAAAAATATTAGTAGTAGTAGTAGTAAATAGGAATTTAACTTTAAAGTTTAATAGGGACTAGCTGCGAAACCCGGCGTTGCTCGGGTTAAAATACGTCGCATGTTTAATCTAAACTTTAAAGAGATTTACCTTTTATAATAGCCATCTTATAGCCTGAAAGAATACTACTGTCAGTCCACCTGAACGTATAAATTAATGAAAGAATTTGCTCTCAGCTCCTAACCGTCGAGGAGTTGTACCTTCAATAATGAGCTCAGCAACATGATATGATGATATTTATACACAAATGCCTGTTTTGCTTTAGTAAAAATATGAAAATCAATTATTGTGCTATAAAATTTGTATGTTCCCTTCGATTTCTCTGGGATCCCATCATCATACTTTGACTTGGTGACAGCTGGACCATCTCAGAAATGTAAGATTTCGAACAAAACCCCATTTATTGAAAGAATTTGCTCTCAACTCCTAACCGTCGCATTACCTTCCATCATCAGCTCCCCACTCCACCCACCGCGATCAAACTCCCTTACTATCATCTACGTACTAAGGGGTATTTACCACCCCAACGGGAAGTTGATTGGAGTTAGTGATAATAGAGAAAACCGTGTCTTTACGTACAAAGAAAACCCTTTACTTTTTATATATATTAAGATTTAACTTAAAAGTTTAATAGGAATTTAACTTTAAAGTTAAATTAGGAATTTAACTTTTTTACTGGGGACCAAGCTAAAGTTAAATACGAATAGGATTACCGGAAACTCTTTGCTTTTTGTAATTGACCCTATTCATGATAAAGTAGAACTATGTTTGTTGAGTGAAAATTACTTCATGCAAGATCTACTTCATCCTCTGATCTGAAAAATTACGATTCCAACTGCCCGAATATAATAATTTGTAAGGAAAAAGTCGGTTGAATTACGTAAAAAATTTCTAATTTAATAAATCAGATACCGCAAACAGTTACAGATAAAATAACGTATAAAAACTTGAAAAACCAACTGCTCAAGGACGGCAACATCAATAAAGAAAGTAATTGTGAAAGAAAGAAATAGAAATGATCTAAGAGATAGGATAGAAATACACACACACACATATATGTGTGTATATAAATATATATATGTATATATATTCGATATACACACATATATGTGTGTATATAAATATATATATGTATATATATTCGATAGATATTATGAGATAAGAATAATTGAAAACAGAAAACATAATAACAAATTAAATTATAATCATCTTACAAGTAAGTATATAACGTACGTAGATAAACTTTATTTCATAACGAAAGTAAATTCCGCCTTTCCCAAAGATTATATCTTGGAGAAAATTTTTACCCGGTCTTTTTCGAATAAAACCTAAGCCTAAGATCTCAATTGGTTCCGGCGGGAACAGTACGTTATCCAAAATCCGAGGTGATTTAAAGTAGGTTGGGATGATTTTGGAGCTCTTGGCTAGCGACTCTAAGACAGGGACAAAGGTCATACGAATCACGTAAAGTCAAGGCTTACGGTTCCTTTAGACATTAACGATCGTGGATTTAGATCAAAGATGGATTACTTTTTTCCGTGTTTGGTTTTATCTTTTATTTTTACGGGCTTAAAAGATGAAATCTTTTGTTTGTTGGACCAGAGATTCTGTTATAAGCCAGTTTTAGGTAATAAAACGCGCATTACTCTGCGGTTGACGTAGAACTAAATCGATTGTCATAGTTAAGCGAAACGAGCGCCGTCAGATGTAAGCTAGACCGTTAGTGATAAATAATATGAGATTCATTCTTCAGAGTATCTAAAAAGAAGTTAAGATTTAGCTATATCTGATGCAGTGAATGTATGGATTTGGTTTGTTTTATATATTTTTGTGTACATTTCATAATAGAATGATATTGATAATGATAAACCGCCCATAAGGCCTCCGATAATGTTTAACGACTGTTATCTATCGATAACAACCGGGACCGACGGCTTAACGTGCTCCCGAAGCACGGAAACGCGCATGAAATTTTTTGCTAATAGCGGTCACCCATCTCACACCCGACCGCGCCCGTTTGGCTTAACTGCATAGACCGCTTTCGTTCTACGCTAACCGCCGAGCCATGCGCGATATCATTACAGTTTTGCTTAATAGTGAAAATAACTGTGACAGTGTACACACACTGTCACAGTTATTGAGTACACACTCACAATTTCTTTCGTATTTGTTAACTTTTTCAAGCACTCTGTATGATTAAAACGGCTCTAATGAAAATATTTACATAAATTATTACTAATTGCCTGGTAACTCCTATTTTAAACTTAGGTATGTAGCAACAATTGTTCTTGATTTAAATTTATTGAAGCGATTTGTTCTCCACGTTGCCAGACTGAAAACTCGTTTCGAGAGTTGCATTCGATATTATACATAAAAAATCATCTTATTACCAATTCATATTACTATCAATAATAAAAACGTTTCACACACATAGCCCCACTGTACGGTAGGTGTATAATGTGTCGTGGGTACCATGGTAATGGACATAGACCTAAACACTAACACACAGACCGAGAACGGAAATTGAAATTATTGCCAAGTAATGGATTCCTTCCAGAGATTCTGAGTAAAAATGCCATGTTCTTTGATATCTATAATGGGATAAAGGGAATCAGTGCGTTTGTACTATAGTTACATAAAATCAGCATGTATTTTTTTGTTTTCAACTATAGGTCAAAATGGACAGAAAACCTCTTTTCTGCCTGTCATCTAAGCATAAAATAGATCTTTTTGTAACAGTAAAAGCTTGTAGTACCTACTCTCATTGGATCACAATTACTTTATAAAGGTGTTTTGGAGTGGAGAACTATAAATAGTTCTTCTATAACACTAAATAAATACTATGTACAATGTGATGTGTCATCGACTGTACAGTAAAAAAATAACGCTTCACACTCATAGCCCCACAGCAGGGTAGATATACCATGTGTCGAGGGTACCAAGGACACACACAAAGACAAAAACGCAAACACCCAGATCGAGAACAGAAATTTAAAATCATCATTCAAATTTCTGCTTCGCCGGGAATCGAACCCGGGACCCTCCGATCAGCAGTTCGACATGGTAACCATTACGCCACGCGGGTTGTCTCATAAAATATTATTATCAGTTAGAGCACGGACACTACATATCCCATGCTTCACCCAGGTGAAGAACCTTGGAGCACGAGCCCGGGCCCTAACTCATCATTTGCGCCACACGGATCGCAATAACTTTTTGCTATAAGTAACTTTTTTTTCACATTTAATAATGGCATCGCAAAAACTGTGCATATTTCCAACGTCATGTATAATTTTTGCATCACTTAGTAGCCATAGAAAAATCAGTAAGTCGTCAGGTATTAGTAAGTCTAGTCAGTCAGATGTTCAACTAAAGTGATGGCTTAGCTTCTTTACCAGAACGTGTCCGATGGAGTTTTGGAGGAAATCCGAAAGAACGTGTTTTCGCTCTGTTATTTTATTTCACAACACTCGTGCACTGTCATCAACCTATATCGAACAAAATGACATCAACTTTATCCGATATAACTCAAAAATACACTAAGAAAATTAAAATAAAACAAGAGCTCAACTTGTCCCTTCATACTTTCCGCCAAAAACTCCTATAAGTAACTTGCTTCACTACAAGTTACCAAAGTAATTTAACTTAATTATAATTTTATTATAATTATGTAATGTTGGCTCACAGCTCAGAATGCGGGTTTTTGTTAAATAAAAGATAAAACACTTTACAATTGCACGTATATTTCGTAGTTATGCAGTATACAAATCACATTATGTAAATATTTCAAGAACGAATAAACCACCAACAGAACAAAAATGGAGTACTTACATATTAATAATCAACTTAACTATTATTCCTTCAATCCTTTACTTGTTTCACTTATTATTTTATCTACACGTTAACACTTTTACTCTTTACTAATGCTTTTCCTTAGCCACGTCTCGATCCCTCAGTGCTTCCAACACGAATGCTTGCAGCTTGGTCGGAGAAAATAACGACAATTCATGTGACCGGAAGTTGGCTATGATTAACTGACGTGTCGGAAACGGAACAATGGAATTACCGCTACTAAAAATATCATAATAATACGGAATTAGCTAATACAATATTCTTCATAAATAAATAAAAGCTAACAGCTCGGCCATCCTGCTTATAGCGTGTCCTCACGCTTTCTTACAAGTACAAAAGTACTATAAATTTTCTAAAAATATTATATAAATAACATTCTTTAACACATTATTTAATTATCTGTATAATGTACAATGTAGTTTATATTTATCGAAAGCTCTTAAATAAAATAAAATAAAAACAAGAAATTACGTTCATTGTACTCAATAATTGTATTAATAGCAATTAATGCAGTAAATCATTATAATATATTTTTAATCGTATTTTTAATTTCAAACATAAGCTTTCTCATTTATATTGTAATCTTTTTTTTATAAGTAGAAAGAACATTACTTTTTTACACTACACAAAAATAAATTGGCCGTTAAGAATCCATTACCCGTAAACAAGCAATAAATTACTTCATATTAACATCTGAAATGAAATGTCAGAAAAATCATCATGAAATCTCAAATAAAGTCATAAAATAATTATATAACTAATATTTGGATTTGTATTTGGAACTTTTACACACTACACAAAAATAAATTGGCCTTAGTTTATTTATCTTAAGAACCCATTACCTAATTATATAATTTTTGGATTTGTATTTGGAGTCGAATTAGTTACATAAACATGTTCAATTGAAGACCCCACATGAGTGATACAAAAAGGATCCCATTCCCAACTGGAAAAACTTATTGAATCTCGCCCTCGTCCCCTCCACCGGGGCACTTTCACTCCATCCCATTACTATATTATTATGGCCCCTAGAACTCCACTAAAAGCTTTAAATAACAACAAAGTCACC
The DNA here is from genome assembly GCA_911387765.1 of Pyrgus malvae. Taxonomy (NCBI): domain Eukaryota; kingdom Metazoa; phylum Arthropoda; class Insecta; order Lepidoptera; family Hesperiidae; genus Pyrgus; species Pyrgus malvae. The sequence goes on from OU426947.1 coordinate 9,044,119, forward strand.
AATTCCACATTTCCCGTCAGACCTTTTGTCAATTTTTCTTTCAAAAACCCGATCAAATGTGTTTAAACGACTCACTCGACTCAACAGCGAACTATTAAAGTATATATTCTACTCAACCTTCATAGCAATCAACTCTAAAGCAATAAACATGTCCAAAAATTACTTACAAATACTAATGCGAGACACCTTCTCACTCAGATGAAAGACCCAGTCCGCAACTACATTACCCATAACAGACAAATTTCACTTTATTATCATTTTATTTTCACAAAGCCGAGGATCGGGTTCAGCCCGAAAAAACAAGAATCCATTTTCAAGAAGTGCATAATGAGAACAAACAATTTTATATCCGTGACCAATCCCTGTAATAATATGTGCAAGCCTCATGAAGGCAAACACGGCTAACTAAATATACAAGAACAACCCTTACTATCACATCAATCCGTGCAAAAATTTTTAGTCCTTGACTAAACAACTTTTACACCAATATCAGTAAAACCAAGGTACCTCAAACAAGTAGAGAAGCAATCCCTGTCTATTAAAACTTCCAAGCGAAATCGGCCTTTTTGTCCTAACCCTTACCGCAACTCAGTGCCCGCTTGCATTCCTATTGCCAGTCATAACCACTTGACCGCAATTCATAGTCTCCCCAATCCCCTGCATTTGTAGGCCCTTGCTGCAAGTGAATCCCCGTAAATGTTTACATCAAACTTGGACGCACAAACAGTTAATGCCGAACCTCTACTACTCTCGAGATTCACTTTACTCCAGAAGTATCTATTACATCCACTAAGATAATTGGGTAGTTGACTGATGTCCAGAATGTGCCACTTATAAACAAAACACGAACACAGACTACCCACTATCACATAAATTCAAATAGTTGGAATATCAAACATAATTAATTATTGATCTATCGCTTTCTAGTAAATCGAGTCCCACCAACATCCCGTACCATAATACAGGCTAGCGACGTCACTAACCAGCACTTTTCTCTCTATCCTCCAAGTTGAAACGATCACATCCCGCACATACACTTCTCAAATTTATATGTTTGATGTCTAGGCGCCAACTCTACAACAAAATTGCCAAATCCCCTACCAAGATCAAACCAGTTTAAAATATCAGTCAATACTCCAATTCCCTCCCCGTACCAGAGATACATTTTACTTATAAACACTATTACAACCAAAATAGGAGTTTTAAACAACTCTCATGTATGTACGTCCCACAATCTGTAAAATAACAGGCTACTGCTACGCAATATGATATATTACACAACACCAGAGAGGACGCCATTAAATCAGTAAATCAACCGTCCATATCTTACACTTGCTTTCTACACCCCCGAGCAATCCATGTTTATAAACGCCTCCTTCAGACAAACTAAAAACTAGGGCAATAAAAATCAGTTCATGATTCGCTCTAAAATGCAAAACGGATGGTTACCAATTTCTGATTGGTGTACTTTCTATGTTCATCCTATCAATAATTATTAATGTCGAACTCCCAGTTATTTGTATAGAGAACTAAGCAATCTGAAACACTCATCTACGTCATCTACATCATAAAAGTCAATTGCTTCGCCAATAATATGCAATAACCTGCACTACAACAACTTTAGTGGCCCTTCACACCTAACGGTACAATTGTATTTGTGGCAATACCTCTTCCTCACCTTTATCAGTTTGTGAATCTAATTTAAAAGACCTGAACCTATTCTGCTTTCAAACCAAATCAAAGCTAGTCTCGTCACACAAAGAACACTTTGCCGACATCTCGCCACAATGAAAAACATATTAGCGTTTTGCAAAGAAGGTACCAGGCTTCGATTAATACCGCTGAAGGCTTCAACCCTACATTCAATACCGTAAGTTTAATACACTTTTCGATGTCCCACAGTGACTGTCCCAAAATAATTTCGCACCCGCCCAGGTTCGGTAAATTGGCCACTTGAATTGACTGCGACTATAAGGTTACTTACAGCTCTCTACAAACATTGCCAAGCCCGACCAACTTTGGAAAAGAGCGAATCATATCCCCCCATCTTATACACATATTTCTGAATATTCTTCCACCTTCTTAATCCAGATTAAAATGGTTTGCTCTTTACACAAAGGATCAAAATCCGGTATTACATCGCTATTAAAAGATTTTATAGTCAGCGACCCAGCCCAGCCAGGGCGACTCAAAGACAGGTACTCCAGTTTTACCAATTTAACTAAAAAAACTTCACCAATTTAACTTAAATAACCTACGGAACCTACCTATTTCAACAAACTCTACTCCACCTTAACATGGTACGTATAACGCCACTGCGATTCAGAATTCCGCTCAACGCCGTACCACCGTTATATAATATGCAACCCCAGTGTGACGGGTGACGGGAAGAAAACAGCTTCGAAAACATCGCAGTACTTCGAATTCATATTCCAAACATTCAGCATCTGTGAGTCAACCTCAGGAGATAGAGACATCATGAACTCCTTCTCAGCGTTATTGTAGATGTGCAATTCCCCAGCACATTACCCCAATGTATGTCTGCTAGACCACAGTGCACGCATACAAAGCTCCCAAAAAGCAAGGCTCCCAACAAAGCCTCGTTATACTACAATTAGTTCGAAAACGAAACCCTAATGACTTATACACCTATCCCTTCCTCAAAATTCACACTATTGGTGAGAAGCGCATTGAAATCTGTTAGGTAGTTTGAGACTACCTAGTTCATATAGACAGACAGACAGAAAGACGCGTCAGCGGGACTAAATTTTATACGTTAGGATTGACAAGAACTTATCTAAAATTATCTCAATTTCAAAATCCCTTTGACTACCACTACAACTGACCGTAGCTCAAATACATATATAAATATATAGTATATAAATATTATTACAAAATAGTTTGTAATATTATAATTTCAAATAATGTTAAATAGAAACTTTGCACACCAATGTTTATGTAATTCAATTTTTTTTCTCTTTTTTTTGTAATTTTGCTCACTAAATTTTGGTTAATGTGAGACTATAATTTTCTAAACAAAATCAACTATTCATATATCACATTTTGGCAAATAAATAATTTCATTTCATGATTTCATTACATTTCATTTCAAATTACCGCTCAGATGCTGCTTCCCTCTACCAAGACGTTGCGAGTTGCGTTGTTGAGTCTTGAAGGCCTCCTCTGCAAACCTTATCGCTCCTTTGCTCCTGAATAATCTTATGCCCTCTAACAGAGGCTTTCGATCTCCCTCCATCCTACGCATATCGCTGCTCACCGGGCTTACTCCTGCTCGACCTGAGCGTCCATTGCCTCGGCTCGCTCCTGCCCGACCTGAGCGTCCTTTAACCCTCTAACCTGGGCTCATTCCTGCTCGACCAGAGCATCCTTTGGCGCTCAGACCTGGGCTCATTCCTGCTCGACCAGAACATCCCTTTTAAGTCCCTCATTCCTGCTCGACCTGAGCGTCACTTGGCTCTTAGGCCTGGGCTTACGTGTGCTTACCTTAGCCCTGATCGTACCTCCAATCCTAGGTAGTCTTTCTCGGGGGTATTCGTCCATAATATTATTATCTGCAAAATTACACATTTGAGTACATATTCCATTTTAATCACAATAAAAGTTAATAAAAATGAAAAGTGACACATTTGAGTACATATTCTATTTAAAATCGACTTTAGAATCGAAAAGTAAAAAGAAAACAAATTAATATAGTATTGAATTATCCAAAGCTAAAGAAAAACATCACCAGACTTCTATATGTCTATAATCAGACAATGGAATGTATTTTTCTCGAAAATGACATCATCGTAATTATCATCACCATCATCGTTGTCTTTATCATTATCACCATCAACACCATCATCATTTTTTTTTCATGTTAAGCACCCCTAGGTGCAGTACAGCACCCACCACAAAAAATAATTGAGGATATGCAAATCTGTAAGCCATCATTTCTTAAACACTAAGTTTTAACCTTACCTTCATTGTATATCAAAGTCTCATGCTTGTATGTATAGATATCTGAATAAATTTACGACAAAATTTACGTTACCAATAGAACCGCAAGACAAATACGAAAACATGATATTGGCACCCCCCTTGTAGATTGAAATTATGTAAAAAAAAATACAGTTTTACCGAATTCACGAAACATTCAAATTTTTGCCTTACAATCATTTTAGGTCCTAGTTGGCATTGTGGCACAGTGGATACGTTTTCCTAGAATATATAGCGATTTCTGCCTGTAAAATTACATCAATTTACATGTAGATAAGGTAGAATAAGTGGAAAGTGTACATACTCGTATCATTTCAACATTATTGTATCCTTATTATCGCAAAACAAAAAAAATATGAATTATGAATTATAAGCATCAAATAAATACTTTACTAGTTCTGTGGTATCAGTTTTCATTCATATTTACAAAGGTCAATGTCAAATTTCAATTAATATGTGGATTATGTCGATGCAATATTAAATATAACATGAGAACCTCATCCTTTTTGTTGATGTTGGTAAAATAAGGTAGATCAACTCAAGCCATTGTATATTCATTTATCTTATAAAAAAAGGTAAAAAAAAGTGGGTACCAACTTCCTGTAAGGGCAATAAATTTAAAAGAAAAGTCACATTTATAAAAGCCTTCATCAAAACTAGTTGTTCACATCTAGTGTACCACAGCTGTAAAAAGATATCATTAATCATGCATCTTATTAATCTAAAACAATATATAAATCTTTAACGCACTAAACATATACGTAACATCCATTCTCAGGTCTTCAAATATTTATATCTAAGTCTATACACCACGGCGGTGTTTCCGATCCAGAGAAAAGAAATTAAGTTGATTTCATAAATTACGTATTTTAGTTCTTTAAATATCTGCGTTTTTTTCATAAATTATTCATATTTTGATAAAAAATAAAACTTCACTTTGAAGTGGGTTGATAAGTATACTGCAAATTTATTACAATAAAAGTTAATAAAACATGTGGTTGTAAAATAATTGACGTTCACCCCTAAGCGTTCACCGGTTCGATATTCCAACAAATTCAAGAAACTTCAATATATCAGAGTATTTACAGAATTGGCCGTTGTGGACGTGAAAGAAAACAGTAAATTCTCTTATTATCCCACTTCTGAACTGTTGGCTCACAGCTCAGAATGCGGGTTTTTGTTAAATAAAAGATAAAACACTTTACAATTGCACGTATATTTCGTAGTTATGCAGTATACAAATCACATTATGTAAATATTTCAAGAACGAATAAACCACCAACAGAACAAAAATGGAGTACTTACATATTAATAATCAACTTAACTATTATTCCTTCAATCCTTTACTTGTTTCACTTATTATTTTATCTACACGTTAACACTTTTACTCTTTACTAATGCTTTTCCTTAGCCACTCTCGATCCCTCAGTGCTTCCAACACGAATGCTTGCAGCTTGGTCGGAGAAAATAACGACAATTCATGTGACCGGAAGTTGGCTATGATTAACTGACGTGTCGGAAACGGAACAATGGAATTACCGCTACTAAAAATATCATAATAATACGGAATTAGCTAATACAATATTCTTCATAAATAAATAAAAGCTAACAGTAATATATACAAAAACGTAAAAGTAACAACTACCAAAGTATTTTAGGTAGGAAATATCTACAAAGAATAAGTCGAAGTGCAAAACTTTTTCGTTAGGACTAAGAGCTTTGCATAAGAACTTGGATCGAAGAAGGATAAGGATATTTAGAATTAGGTATCCATTAGTAAAGTTTTTTTTGTATATAAAAAGAAAAGACGAGCATACGTAGTGTTTAGCGGCTTTAAATTATAAGCGGGTTGATTAATAGATAACGGTCACCAAAACCTCGTCGGAGGCCTTATGATAGTATAAAAATACACTCAATATTAACGATGTTACATAGGTACTTGCCCGTGTATCGATTCCCTAATTTAATTATTTTCACGAGTCACGCTTTAATAACGGTCGCTTGTGTTGTACATACGTACTGTATGTGTGACGCTACAAAAAATTCGTTACATACTGCCATTCCGTGACACATTTGTGTCACATTCCGTTCCCAATTTGTGACAATTCGGACGAGCTGGCGTGATAAGCAAAGAATCCATCGGTTTTTGTAATGCAGTGGGTTTTTTCATTACTATTTTTTTGTGACTTTATCCCGTTACAATTTGTTGTATCACAATAGTAGTACCATAAAAGAGGTTAATTTCACGAAAAAAGCCAACTGTTTATTTATTATTCACTTTATTTGATTTCGGTTAAAATGACCAATTAATTAATACCGTCATGTCAGTCTGATGGAAGTAGTCATTTATTGCCGTTGTTTTTGCCTTTGAAGCCGCCTTTAAGAAATTCCCAATGGCATTATCGTTGACGTCCGAATAGTAGACACAGGAGCGTGTGTCTACTATTCGGTGATGGCATGGGCTACGCTGTCGTGCAGTGCACCTTCCCTTTCTCGGCGTGCTTGGCACTCAAGGTTCGGCTGGAGAGGGAAATCTAACCATCCATCTTATGGGTCCAGTAATAAATGTGTAGTTATTATTCCAACCTATCCGAGGTGCATTTAAATGTGGAAAAATTCAATGTATGTATGTAACTGAATCTTTTAACTTCATTCTCACCTATTTCTAAGCATCTGATTAACTTGAAAAATTTGCACAGGGGTCAAGAATCCCATCATATTTTAACCAACTTCCAAAAAAGGAGAAGGTACTCAATTCAACTGTATTTTTTATTTTTGTTACCTCAGAACTTTCGATTGGGTGAACAGAATTTGAAGATTCTTTATTTATTTGTAAGCTGATACTTTCTGTGTAGTACCATTTTAATTTGGTCTAATTCTGACACTGGCATTCATGAAAAAAACATGTAAGTATTAAATTCGCATTGAGTAGCTGCGCGACAAAAGGACGAATAACTTGATGTCACGCCAACCGAATTTCATGATTCTATTTTTATTGAAAAGGATGTACTACAAGGTTAGTTAATAAGAGTTTGGTGAGGTTGCGATTATGAGATATGTGACAAAATAACGGAATCCTTCAATTCTTAGGAGCAAATTAACGATACTCGACCGATTCGTTCATAGGCTATCCTGATATTTGAATCACCCACCTACAGTAACGTCGTTATGGCCAAGTAATTGCCGTAGAATATGATAAACAATGAAACTCCTTAATGGCTTAAAGTAAGGGTGCTATCTGTGGCAGAATTTCTAACTGTTTCATTAAAGGTGCTGTCTCATATAAGCAACACGCTTAGTCGGTCTATCCATATTCAAACAAATTAGTTAGTGTACTTCAAATTCACAAAAAAACAAAAAATCAATAAAAAAAATAACAAAATCATAAGATTAACTAGGATCAAACGCTCAGCGAGGAGAATAACTGATACAGATTTGAAGCATTAGTACTTACTAATTGGAGGAATCCGGATCGACAAGGACCAGATATTGATGGGTAAAGGGGGGACCTCCGGTTCGCTATGACCAAATATGGTGGTGGAATAAAGGGTGGAAAGGAGGGTGGTCCCCCGTTGCGGATGATGGAATTGTGGACTGTATGTTGCGGTTTGAATTAAAGGTGGAAAACGAGAAGGATTGATAAAGGGAGCAAGTGCACTAACCTTATCACAGGGGCTGGAGCAGATGGTATGCTCGTGTGCTGCTGAAGTCTTCTTCAATCTTCTCTTGCCCGGGAACTGGTGTTGTCCTTCACACTCACTATTATAGGTACCTATTAATCACTAAACTATTAACAGCGGTGATGGTGGCGATGCAGCGAGTCTGATGACCACGTGTTAGGTGGCTTGCGGTGCGGTTGTCACTAGAGGACTTGCATACGCGTCGGCGGCGTGCGCGTCGGCGGCGGGACGAAGGCAGACTGAGTTGATAGATCTTCCTGATCCATATTATGTAATAGTGCGCTTGCGGGGAAGAGAGGGAGGGTGAAGGGGAGGGAGGTGAAATGACTTAATTGGCGCGAACATCCCCCCGGCCTTGAGGTCTCCTCAAATAGCGAATTAAAAAAAATAAAAAATAAACATAAATATATACAGCGGAGTTAATATCATGTAGAAAAAACTATATATGCGGTGAACAGAGGCGATGCGATGAATATAATTAGTAAATTAATAAAAATATTATAATAGCGGGATGAGAATTTATACTTAAACTATAACTTATAAAATATAAACTACATAGGCATATAGAAATATTATTGTGTTGGTAGAGGGCAAAGTCTAACAATGGGCCGCTGCAAAGTGGAGCTCTTAGTCTTCACTTGTGCAACGCGCACCACACCATCCCTACCAGGAAACAGTTCAGTGACGACGCCTAGCGGCCACTGAAGAGGCGGAGCGTTATCCATATCGATAAGAACAACGGTTCCTACAGAAATGGAATTAATAGAATGTTTATTCCACTTTTCTCTTGCTTGTAGTGTATGCAAGTATTCTGATCTGAAGCGTTTCCAGAATGACTGAACTATCGAATCAAGCAATGAAAAACGTGATAAAAGATTAATGCGTTCTTTACTAAGATCCGCGGCGGGTAAACATCCAAGTGGATTAACAGCGAGGAAATGCGCGGGCGTAAGTGCAGTAGGTTCCGCCGGATCGCTACTTAACACGTAAAGCGGTCGTGAATTTAATATGCGTTCGACCTGAGTGAGGACAGTAAGCAATTCCTCGTACGTGAGGATTTGCTTACCTATGACGCGAAATAAATGATACTTTACTATCTTTATATTTGACTCCCAAAGCCCACCAAAATGTGGAGCGTTTGGAGGGTTAAGTTTCCATGTGATGCGGTTATCAGAAAGGACCTGATTAAATACTTTGTAATATTCGTCTGAACGTAAAAAGGAATGAAGTTCCTTCAAGTATGAACGCGAAGCAATAAAATTAGTAGCGTTATCACTGGTGAGTCATCATCATTAACGATGTGCGAATAAATCACGCAGCCATACGCCTTTTCACTGGCGTCGGCGAACGCGACTAGCGAGACTTGCGAATTTTTATGTATACCCATATGGCGAGGAAACTTTAATTTCGATATCAAAGGTAACTCTGAAATATATTGTTGCCATGCAGTGACAACGTGAGCGGGCGGAGCCTGGTCCCAGTCAAGTTTGAGAACCCATAAGGTTTTAATGAGAAGCTTAGAGAAAAGAATTACTGGACCCACGAGCCCCAGAACATCATACAAGCGAGCGGTTGCGGATAAAATAGAACGCTTGGTACAAGCGAGCGGCGGCGGTGAAACTAGAAAAGAAAAACAATCAGTTGCGGGGTGCCAACGAAGACCCAATACCTTAAAAATACTTTGGTCGTCGAATGAGACCTCGTCAAGCTGACGGTGCGTTGCGGGGATGTGCTGTAAAAGCTCTGAACTGTTACTAGTCCACTTAACCAATTCAAATCCTCCACGCTGAAACATTTGAATTAGTTCAGTGGCTACGTCAACGGTGCTGTTGACGCAGGGCGCGCAGGACGCGATATCGTCCTTATAAATATCTCGTTCGACCACCGAAGCAGCCAATGGATAAGACTCCCTCTCCTCGGAAGCCAACTGACGTAATGTGCGTAGCGCAAGAAAAGGAGAAGAGCGTAAACCAAAAGTCACACGATTAAATTCGTATGTTTGTATGTCTTCCTCATTAGAAAAGCGATAAAGAATGCGTTGAAACGCGCGGTGCGATTTTTGTACTTCAATGTATAAATACATTTGCATAGCGTCGGCAAAAAAGGCGATGCGATAAACTCGTACGTTTATTAAAATATTAAAAATATCAGACTGTAAATTTTGCCCACTATGTAAAATATCATTTAATGAAATGTCATTATCTGACTTAGCGCTTGCGTCGAGTACTATTCGCAATTTAGTTGTACTTTTATCATTACGTATGACAGGGTGGTGCGGGAGATAAAGCAAGGTTCCGTAAAATTATTTGAAACAACCAATGATAAAAAACCCTTGTTGATGTATTCTTGAATTACGTCATTGTAGCGGGTGTTGTAAGCGTCATAGGAGCGAGAAGCGTTTTTTAGCGGTTATAAAAGAATCTCTTATCAGGCGTGTCCTTGAAGGGCAGGGCGACAACACATCGTCCGTTCAAACTGCGACGAGTAGTGGAAGTATAAATATTCTCACATTCCTGTTCATCAGGACTCAAATAAGTTTTTTGCGGCAGCTCCTCTAACTTCCAAAATTTTTCGAGCAAATGCGTGAGCGACGTTTGACTATTATCAATACGAGTAGGATAAGAAACTAAAGAACGCGGCATGCAAGTAGGAAAGTCGATATCTGCGTCTCCCATTATTATGTATCCTAGTGACGTTTCTATGGCACTCGGCGATTGCGAATTAATTATTTTATCAGTTAACAAAATTTGTAAATAAGTATTAACCCCTAATAAAACGTCAATGTCACCTGGTGTATGGAATTGATCGTCAGCTAAACGTAAATTATTTATATAATTAATTTTCGAAACGTCTATTAACGACTCGGGTAATTGTCCAGTTATAGCGGGAACAACTAGCGGTTCAATATGATAAAGTTTATTTTCATCAAAGCGGGAGCTAAACTGCAAAGAAGTAACACCTAAAATCTTCTGCGACACCCCACCGATTCCTTGCGCCTCCCTAACTGGTGTTTTATTGGAGATCGGTAGGTACAAACGTTTGCAACACTGTTTCGTGATGTAATCACATTGCGAGCCAGGGTCCACTAAACAACGCAACAAATATTGGTGTCCGTATTTAGTACAAACTTTAATCTTCGCAGTTCCCAATAATGTAGTGCGGTGCGGCGCATTACCACAATCGCGCGAAACGTTACATGACGTGGATGCATTTTTTTCTCCTGGACCTTGTTCTACCGAAGGCTGATCGACCTTATTCCTACTACTAACAAAATGAAGTAGCGTATGGTGCGAGCGGGAGCAATACCTACATCTACGCTGTGACTTACAAAAAGGAGTGGCGTGTTTATTACTTAAACAATTAGTGCAACATTTATTTCGTTTTACAAAATTGTACCTGTCCTGTGCATTTATTTTTAAAAAATGCGGACAGACAAATAGGTGTTCGTGATCAACCGATTTACAGAAAATACATGACCGATTCGAATCTGTATTAATAAAAGTTTTGCTTATATTTTTAGCGGGAGCGGGAACAAAATTACCTTTAATTTTATGGTTGTTAGACGTATGCGAAGTATTTATTGTATGGCATAAAGCCCTATTCTGGTCATGTAAAAACTGAACCAAAGCGGAATATTTAGGTATATTTACGTTGCGACATGACATTTCAAACGACTTTACGGTATCGTTATCTAATTTTCTAAGCGCGATATTTAGAAACAGAAAATCAGATATGTCATCAATATTAAGTTGCTTAAGGGCGTTAATAGAAGCGTCAAATTTATCCATAAACATTTGATAACCAGCGGATGTGTTAGTGTTTACGTTCTTCAGTTCTAACAGCTGACTGACGTAGGTAGTCGCGAGCGCACGCTCGTCGTTATATCTACGTATGAGCGCGTTCCATATCACAGAATAGTTTTCCGCTGTAGGCATTAAGCCTGAGCAGACTGATAATGCCTTATCACTAAGTTTACTAACAAGATAATAAACGCGTTCAGCATCTGTTAATTGCTGATTATCATGAACTAATGTTTTAAATTGTTGGTAGAACATAGACCAGTGTCGTATGTCACCATTAAAAGAAAGTAATTCTATGGGCGGAAGCGATGGTATAATTTTTGTAGGTAAACTATTCTGTGATTTACTTGAAGATGAAGATGGAGCGTTTAATTTGGACACTTGACTTTTAATACGACTATATAGATCATGAAAAGATTTCCACGATCCGAAATCGACTTGCGCGTTTGGATTTAATTTTAAATTTGTAACATTATAAGATTCTAACGTGTCCTTGAACTCAGTACGCAAGTATTCAAGGTCAGATGCCGTGTCAAGAAATGTGTCCTGTTCGTCTGACGAACTTAATGCACTTATAGATAAATCATAAATTTGTTGTAAACGTTCGTAAATAGAATTTCGTTTTGCAATTAATATTTTCAATCTAATTTCGTCATTTGAAAGCGTTTCAGATTCAATTTTGCCTTTAGTAGACATTTTGTCGTGAACAAGATAAATCAGTTAAAACAGTTAAGATTATAAAAATTATGTATGGCGTAATGAATGAATACGTAGGTAGTTACTAGCGAAACAACGATCGCCGGTCGCGTCGGCTCCGGCAACCACAAATATGGCGGACTTCAATTAATGAAAAATAGAATGCGTACCTATGAGGTGTAATTTCGATTACAAATATAGGTAAATAATGGTGCGAATGGTGCGAATGCGCTTTGCAAAAATAATAATATACCTACGTGAGCGGTGCGTTATTAATATGCGGGATATAAAATAATCGTAGATATAATACTTATTTGCAAAAATAAATAGCGGATGGTGCGGTGTGTTTTGCAAAAAGAATAATAATATACCTACGTGAGCGGTGCGTTATTAATATGCGGGATATAAAATAATCGTAGATATAATACTTATTTGCAAAAATAAATATGAATATTACATGAAATACATAAATATGCGTATTTATGAGATTAAATAATTAACCCGGGTGAAGTTACCAAACTATTGGCTCGAAATCCGGCTCGAAGGACCAAAAAATTGGAGGAATCCGGATCGACAAGGACCAGATATTGATGGGTAAAGGGGGGACCTCCGGTTCGCTATGACCAAATATGGTGGTGGAATAAAGGGTGGAAAGGAGGGTGGTCCCCCGTTGCGGATGATGGAATTGTGGACTGTATGTTGCGGTTTGAATTAAAGGTGGAAAACGAGAAGGATTGATAAAGGGAGCAAGTGCACTAACCTTATCACAGGGGCTGGAGCAGATGGTATGCTCGTGTGCTGCTGAAGTCTTCTTCAATCTTCTCTTGCCCGGGAACTGGTGTTGTCCTTCACACTCACTATTATAGGTACCTATTAATCACTAAACTATTAACAGCGGTGATGGTGGCGATGCAGCGAGTCTGATGACCACGTGTTAGGTGGCTTGCGGTGCGGTTGTCACTAGAGGACTTGCATACGCGTCGGCGGCGTGCGCGTCGGCGGCGGGACGAAGGCAGACTGAGTTGATAGATCTTCCTGATCCATATTATGTAATAGTGCGCTTGCGGGGAAGAGAGGGAGGGTGAAGGGGAGGGAGGTGAAATGACTTAATTGGCGCGAACACTAATTAGGCACGTGTTGTGACAGAGTTGGAAAAATGTCACAATTTTTACGTCCGCCTCGTCATAATACGATATATGTATATAATTATTGCCCAATCTAAACGTCAGCACAAAAATAACTAGGATCCCAAGCTCTGCGAGGTGAATAAGTGACATAATAATATGGCAAATAAAAAGCAGCGATGGCTAAGCGGGCAGAGAGAGCGGAGTATTTTCTATATAATGTGATATTTAATTAATTAAGATGTATTTTAACATCGTGGATGCCTGAGAGAAAATCATAATTTCAAACTGCACTTGGCCAGTGTGGTGGGCTAAAGCCAAAATCCCTCTCATTTAAAAGAGCGGACCTGCGCCCAGCAGTGAGACAGAAAAAGGTTGAAAATAAGGAAATAAGGTGCGTTTTGTGACAGGTCTGGAAAATTGTTACTATTTCTCTAGGGCTGCTCTGTCGTAACATAATTTTTCAATCACTGCATCAGCATAAGATTTAGTAGAACAATGTGACAGGATTTCTAAATTCAGGCACGTTTTGCCCCAGCTGTAAAGTTGTCTCTATCTCTTTATGGCCGTCCCGTCGTAACAAAATGATTGCGTAGCCGCCGCGCTAGTCCAACAATAAAAAGGTAAAGTATTGACGAAAAAAATGCCGATATTACATTTTTATATCAAGATTGCTCTCGCAGTTACCTCATAGATACGGCAAAATAGCAATAATTGTCTCTTGTCTGAAATTAATTTTGTGTCCAAACGCTTGTGATGTCACAAACTTCACTAGCTCCTAATCCTGGCGCTTACTGGCTAAATGACTGGTAAGAAGGATGTTTTAAACCACTCGGTAAGTCTCCACAACAATAGTAAAAATGAAAGTAAAATATCTTACTTGGTAGTAAGATATTTTACTTGATCTTACTGTAGGATAGTGTCTCATATCGCTGTCACGTGTGCCCATTATGGACCCATAGCCATACTGTTATCTCAATTATATATGTACTTTTTTTTAAAAAAGAGTGCTGCTGGGAGTTTTTTTTCCGCCGCCTTTTTTCCCTCAGCTCAACATCTAGCCCAAACGGGGACCTAAAGGCGATGACCGGGAAAAAATGACATTCATCAAGCGAATATTCTGTATTCCTAATATGAAATAAATTTTTTTGATTTGCCAGAATATGAATTTCGCTTTAATTTTGTGTGTGTGTGTGTTTGTTATTTTCACATTACCTTAGGGTCTTCACCTTAGGGTCTGACATAGGATAATTTTTAATGAAAATTTAATGTTCCCGTGATATAGATTAGTATAAACATATTAAATCAAATCATCGAAGGAAGCGCATTTCATACAAAAATTTAAAAAGAAATATTGTACTCGTAGTATGACCAGAATGAAAGCCGCGCACGTTTTGTGAAACTGTAAAGTTGACACTGGTCGCTTTATGGCCGCCCATTCGTAACACAATGATTGCGCGTTCACGACGCTAGCAAAGAATTAACGTTTCCACGTGCTGTGAATAGAATAAAGTGACACGGTATAGATAAAAAATGCAAGCAATGTGACTGTGCTTAGAAACCATGAATGTTTCGCGTCGCAGATGAAGATGGATCAGACGAAGAAAAAAAAACCAAAGACTAAAATAGGACATAATTATTTTCATAATTATAGTAGACTAGGTAATTTTTATAAAAAACGACGGGTTGCACTCCGGGAGTGCCGGCAGAAGTGAAAACTTGAATATTAACGTTGTACATTTTTGATATTTTGGAACGGTTGGGAAATAATTTTGCACGAATTGCTTTAATTATCGGTATTATTTTTCATCTAATATTTTTAGTAGGTTTTCATCTAGTATTTTGATAAAGTAGGTACTCACTCATTTTCTTTCACTATTTCTTCGTCACTTTTTTCATTAATGGATGCACTTTGTTCAATATTTTAAATACTTGATATAAACGAATTTTAAGATAAAATTATACTTGACGCTGGCAATATGCAGAGTTTGCGATTCCATAATTGAAGAAAAAAAAGTATAGACAGCCGTCAGACGAGCCGTCATCAGCTGTCACCCCTCCGTCTTGGTCTAAGAGCCGGTGAAGATATTCACTCGTTCGGTTATTACAAGAGTGAAGGTGATATGAAAGAAAATTGATTAATTAAATTAAAAATAGCTATGGACACTTCTCGATAGTCAAGTTATCATAGGCATATATGTTTATAAATTATATTTGGTAAAAAATATGTCTCATCGAATTATCAGATCGGTGAAGGTCGATCTTCCACGTCTCCTGTACTATCTTACGAAATTTTTCGATCAGCACACGTGACCTCGCGCGAGTTTCACAGTTTTTACCCATCCCACAAAAGTGCTCAACGCCGCTAAAGAAGTTTTCACTTCAAAAATCAGTTCTTTTTAAAAATCTTGGTATTGTATACAATTGCTGACACTGTTCCTAATACTTACTCATGTTCTTATGATACACTGAAGTTTTTCTGAATTACTGAAACTTATATCATCATTTATCGCTATCCTGTGATATTTAATTAATTACGATGTTTTCCATCGCCGTGAATGCCCGAGAGAAATTTATAATTTCTCGAAAGCATGATGTCCACAAATCCGCACTTGGCCAGCGTGGTGGACTATGGCCTAAATCCTTCTCACTTATGAAAGGAGACGTGTGCCCAGTAGTGGGACATAATAAAGGTTGGAAAAAATATCATCAATAGAAGCTTTAAATACACCTATGGGTATAATTCCTTTAAACAAAGTATACTTTTAATTCAGACTGCACAAAACTCGTCACAATATTACCTGCTCCCAGTTTGCGTCCCACTGCTGGGCGCAAATCTATCTTCTCAATTGGGGATACCTTAAAGCACGCTATTATACGGCCTCTATTACTTATCTTTAACTAAAACCAGTTTAACTACGACCGAGACAGTTTACAAAACTATGGGAGTACCTTACCGTTAATCTTGCATCAAATATTTAATCAACTTCGCTCAATACATTATACAAACTTCGCCAAAACTATGAAAATCCAGGAGATTGCCACTGAAATTAATCTCAACCTGCAACTTTTCCAACACAAACCTACTCAGTGGCACACAAATAATGGGAATCTGAATGTAGGTACTATGAACTTCTACCCTCTTCCATCGCAAAAGTTTCGTGTCTAATGATTTTCTCGCTCAATTAAGTGTTTCGGCTTTCATTGCAAGAAACTTGAAATTACTTGTAAAATTTCTATAACTATAGCGTGCGCAGCTTTTTTGTTAGTGTAGAAAGCAGAAAATTACACAGTTAAGCAAAACGTACGTGGTAAAGCTTTTCCCATTTTTAGTTCTAGGTCCCAATAATGAAAGAAGACTTGACAATGGGACACAAAAAAAAAGAAAAATAATTTACTGTTCATTTCAGTTTATTATGCTTTGCGCCACCGTAGTATCACATAACACAAAGAAGCAAAATTTAATCGTGCTTTGATCACTATGGGCTGCCAACGAATCTCTGCACGATCACAAAAGAAGAGTGCGAATCTATTTTCAGTCAAGTACAAATTGCCTCCAGCTTTTTTCTACAAACTGTCTTTTTTCGACAAAACACGGCAACGAAAACATAATTTGCCTTTTTAAAAATATACCTATCTCACATCCAATAATCGCGGCTGATTCAATTGGCTACGTAAATCGCTTGCATTCTTCGCCCATGACAGGCCACAGACATTAGGCTTGAAATTACAATTGGTTCATTTCAATAAACTTAATACTCATACTTAAAAACATAAAAATAACGGAGAAAACTGAAATTAATCTGGGATCTTTTTAAAAAAAGTGCAAGAAACTGATGAAGGTTAAGGGAGAAACTTCTTTTGGTTCGTTAGCGAACCAAGTATGTGCGTTACACAATCGAGGTATTGGTGATTTTTTTCTAAATACAGTCCTGTGGAAGGGCGTGTAAAACAGAGAAATGGGTTGCCGAGAATCCTACTGGGGGTACTGAATTTAAACAAATCTAGATTCTAAGGGAAGTAAATGTGAGTCCAGTATGCAAATATTACAGTGACTAAAAACATTAAATTCATATTATTTATTCCCATTTTGCACCTTGTTAGTAAATTTGTTTTTACTTTTTTATTTTCCGCATTGATCCAGGTAATCGGCTTTGGGTACCCATTTGAGGGGGGTTTTTTTACACTGAGAAAAAAAAGCCGCCGGAAGAAACCTCGTCAAAATATTTAGGAAATAAGTTTTCTACCATTCTTAAATATTATCTTTTTGACGGAGACAACCTCTCGCGCTCAATAAAGTGTTTTACATTTCAATGCGAGAAGCATGGATCCACCTTTGAACGCACTTCAAATTTGTGGGTCTCGAAAGCATCCAAAAGTTTCCTTCTATCATAATAAGGTCTGTGACAGTTAGAGTTAGTTGTATTGAATGTTTAAGAAATGAGTATAAATAAAAATATCAAAAGTTATAATGCTAAATTAAATTATTACGATTCAGACAACGATGGAATGGACGGACATTAAGGGAAGGCGTCCAGCAGTTGATTTTTAAAGGCTGATAAACGGATCGATGGATGAATAAATAAAAACTATTTCGGCATGTAGTAAGTAAACAAAATTAAAGCCCAAGCGGGTTACGTAAATTATAAAAGGGTATTTTTTTATTTCCATAAGATTAGTTTTAAAAGGAGTTTATTCTCTCTATTTTTGAAGATCCTCAGTTTTTCCTTAAAATCAATCTCATAAGAATCGAAATCTGACCTTTCCTTTAATTTTTGGCACTTCACGTCTGGTCTAAAACTTATTTCGAAATTATTAGGAAATAAGTTTTCCACCGAGCAGCGATGGCCGAGTGGTCAAAACCGCGGTCTTCAATGCGACCGATCCCGGGTTCAAATCCTCGGCGTGCACCTCTGACAAAGAATATTGTAATGTGCGCATTTATCACTGCTCCACGGTGATGGAAAATATCGTGATATTTAAGTCATTACGATGTTCTCCATCGCCGTGCATGCCTGAGAGAAATCCTAATTTCTCGAAAGCATGACGTCCACCAATCCGCACTTGGCCAGCGTGGTGGACTATGGCCTAAATCCCTCTCACTTGTGAGACTTGTGCCCAGCAGTGGGACATTAAAAAAGTTTGAAAAAAAGTTTCCACCAACCTTAAATATTCAGTCTTTGACCGAAGTAACCTCTCGCGCTCAATTAAGTGTTTCGCCTTTCATTGCGAGAAACTTGGATCCACTTTTGAACGCGCTTCAAATTCGTGGGTCTCAGAAGCATTCAAAAGTTTCTGGAAATCTGTTCGAGTCGTAAATGAATGTTGTAATTGATTGAGGTGAAGTAAAACAATTTCACTGAGTTTTCTCGTCTGAAATTGAAAAAGTATTCGATGTTTCAATGTTTGACAATATTTGCTCATTTGAATTTGTTGTGAAAACTATTTTACTCGTTACTTCTTTCACGTTAGTATTCCGTTCTTCTATCGAGAAATGCAATATTGCTTAAATGTGATTTTTATTATTATAATATTAATTATCCAAGAACTCTCAATCATAATCATCATAATTAATTTTGATTGATATGATTTTTCACAGATGTAATGTCTTAAGCCAGGCACTGAAGACTCAAGACATAACTTGACAAACGGTGTGGTGCGATGTTTACCGTGGATCAGGGGTCCCGAGTTCGATTACCGGCAAGGCAGAAATTGAAATTATGAGTTTTAATTTTTGTTCTTGTCCTGGATATTGTGTTCATGTTTATGTGTGTATCCATGGTACCGTTGACACGGGATATACCTAATACGACATGGCTATTTTGCGTTATTTATTTATCATACAAATAAATGCAGAACCATTAAAAAAAAGAGACAGACGGATAGACACACATACAGATAGAAAATACTTCGTTTTTATTTAATTATTCATACCATACCAAGTATTGATAATTATAGTACTTCCGTACCCCAATAACAACCCTAAAAACCTCAGATTGTAGCACTTGGAAAGGAATAATTTGTCAGTACTTCGCGAAGTCAAATTAATTTCGGCGTTGATTAATCCGATAAAGTGCCGTGAATATCACTTCAGTAGCGAAATGGTACCTGATGGCTGATGCTTATTTACCTTTATCCGAAAAATCAAGCAACATCTGATGGAAACTGACAACAGATTATTTTAAAAGCTTAAATTGTACCGATAATTATTTTCGATGTAAATTTACCGTAAGCTTTTATCGGAAAGCAAATAATACATACCAAAATACTTATGATAATAAAACGTGATTATATTTTGCGTTACTGGTATAAATGCGTTAATGAGCTATCAGGTATGAATCTCCTGGAATAGATATAGGTAAAACGAAATCTTTGTTGAACATTTATTTTTTATTTTTCACAGCACAGCAGATATCCTGCCAAAATTGAAAGGGATATAGGTCTTAGTCAACCACGTTGGCAAAGTGAAGGTTATTATATCATTGTCAAATATAGTATACCTAATATTAATTATAAAATTACTTAAGTTTATTACAGTACTTACTAGGTTACTGACATACTCGTAGCTCTCTCAAAGTTAGCACAGACCGTCCTCCAACGAGTTGTATTTACAACCTAAAGAAGACAGTAACAAGCTGCTGAATTCAGAAAGTGCAGGACCCGATCTAACCGCGTATACTTACTACTGGAGTCATATGTCCAGCAGTGGACTTTTTAAGGAAGATGGATGGATTTCTACAATACTTACTTCCAAGCTCCTGATGGAAAAGGAAAGCATTTTTCTTCTCAGTCGATTCCTCATGACTGAGGGTCGTGACCATTAGGAAGAATCTTGTTTATTAAGGTCTTCTACTTCGTATGATTCTGTGCAAGTTCCGAGGAATGGTAAACTGTGGTGTTGATAAGCTCTGTAACAAATGAGAGCATATACTCCTCCAAAATGAGTTATGCGGGGTTTCCGGTGCATTAGGTATACTAGACATTCCATTGTCACTTTTAGGCTCAGAAAAAAGTGCACCACTTTTCTGGCTTGTTTCTTCCTAGAAAATACGAGTATTACTCTCAGAACTCGCATTAACAATTTGCTTTTCAGAACGTACATATGTGTGTGTATACTTTTTTCATCCAATAGCACCTCCCACTATCCCACATAAGATTTACAAACCAACATACGCACCACCGCCAGATCATTGATCCCTTTGGGATAAATCTGGGAGCGACTGTTTATGAACTGTTTGACTGCAAAATTTGACTTTGACTTTTTTCAAATCTAAAAGATTGAAGAACTAAGAATTAGATATTACTTAATTACGTTTTTATAAAATAAGTAAAGTTCATTGAATGTAATATTTTAATATTAATGTAATTGTTATTCAACGTTCAATAACATAGAAACGTTCAATTACATTAGAAACGTACATATTTTGTAATAACTACAAGACTAGTAGCCCTTTGAAACTGAAAATGACACAAACTCAACGAAAATAACACAAGTTCATGAATAGCAGCGAATTTGTCTATTTACAATTCTGACCAAATATAAAAATTAGCATGGCAAAAAAGAAAAAAAATGAACGAGACTGTCTAGTCTTCTTTAGAATTTCGAAATTTCAAAATTGTATAAAAGCGACTGCTCGAGTAACTGAAGTAAGGAAAACTACATTACTTTCCGAGACGGAGTCGCAACTTTCAAGATTTACCGACGTAGTTAGCGTATTGCAGAGGTCCCAATAGTAGGCGAGTCCACGATGCTAAATGTTACTTTAGTCGAGCATCGTTCAGGTCTGATGGTTTTGCAGATAAGATGATCAAAAAGATTAAGAATTTGACTTTCGCGGGTGGGAACAGGATATTAAAACTGAAAGGCAATAGAAATTAAACAAAAGGGTATATAGATATTCTTTAGTGTATCAGCTTAAGTAAAACATGGGAGTGAACAAACATAGAAATAGAAACATACATTTATGTTTTTTCTTTGATCACAGCCTCTTCGCCGAAGGGCTTCACAATTGAAGCAAGGTCTCCTTTTTTGAAAATTTATTAAAATGAAAATTGTTCAAAAAATAACAAAGTATTCTTATTTAACGATTGTACAATAAAATTAACTATCAATCAATTTGCTGCATGGTACGAGTATAACCTTCTTCTTCACCTTAACTGACGCGTTCAAGCAGAACCGAATATCCCCTCATAGCCTTCACGACTAGGAATACTAGAACAACAAAAATGATGTCTCACCGTGAGTCTAACAAGGATAATTGGGTACGAGTCGACGGCACGAACTTGAGAAGTAAATATTTCTGAGCAAAGAAATAACTCCTGGAACACATTTTTTTCAGCTGCCTACCTAAAATCTTACTTTCCTTTTTAGAAAAACTAGCGGTCGACGTTTTCTTGGTATTTATAAATGTACGCTATATTAAGACATCTTGAATTTACAGGTTTTGGAATAATTTATAGTATAATTTGGCGATTTGGTGAAGATTGACCGATGTATATGATAATTTTGTTATATTTTTATTTTCTTAGAGTACTTTTTAGTTTTATCAAATCGGCATATTTTTATGGTATACTCGTTCAATGGCCGGTGACAATACCATTCCAACATTCGGTTGCCAACAAAACTCGATCAGGCACTTTCTGGTAAAAAGAAATTATTTTACTCGATTACTTGCATCTCACGGAATTTGATTTTTTCGCCAGATTTTAAGGATGAGCTAAAATTAGATTAAGAAATTTTTAGTCTATCTTTTGATACCTATTCCCAATAATTACAGCTTATTAATTGTATCGTACTGGAGATGCAGTAAGTTTTAATTTTAATTCCAATGACATTATATTTTACGGAACTATTTATTTAATATTTTTACTGCGACAGAGAAGTTGTTTTATTAAAAGAAGTAACTACGTGGATATTACTTTTGATTAAGTGCTTACTAGTAGGCTATTAAAAAAATGTTATACAACATCATGCAATTTATCTAACATAATTATTTTCTCAGGTTCAAAATTACAGTTCGTGTAATATGCATTCCATGACTACGTTTTGATCTGGTGTTATAATTTGGAATAAAATCGTTAGCCTAAATTAGGTTTGAAATATTTTTATGGTTCTTTATCATTCAGTACGTAATATATTTCGAAGCAAGTTTGTTAAGAAATGTTTTTCGAGGTACTGGCGTGTTTTTCAGGCAAGAAAGGAGCTTATTTCATTTGGTCCTTCATCGCCTTTACCCTTCGTTCGTATGAAGAGAACTAAATGACCTGTGACATTTTGGTATTGTACGCAATAATACACATGACTGTATATCTTAAGAGGCGCAAAACATATCTGTAATAAAAATTCGTTGTAAATGAGTTTTAACAAAAAATAAGGCCGAATTTCTTCTAAGCTCACTCAGGTACAAGACATGATATGTTTGTGAAGAAAGATTACGTACCTTATCCATTCTAGTTATAATATACAGATAGATACGAGTATCAATATTGTCAAACCCTGTTGAAGGCGTTGTAGACGGTTTTTAATTTTTCTAAACCTGGTTGGCCCTTTAGGTCTTCCCAATCACAGAGACCAAGCAGTAGAATGCAGATTTTTTTTCAACCTTTTTTTTATGTCCCACTGCTGGGCTCAGGTCTCCAATTCCAAGTAAGAGCTTTGAAGGGATTGTTGGAGGCCTTATAAGAGATTTGACAACAACCGGAAATATTGGGCCACTAAACCGCATTGGCTGAGACCAACCCGCATTAGAGCAGCGTGATGCAGTATGCTCCAGGCCTCCAAACACGGGTCTGTCCCTATTTTTATGCACTACCATGGGCTGCAAATAGGTGTCTCTAAACTTTTATTACAATTTCTTATTTTAAAACTTTGTAAATAATAACGCCTTATATTCATTATGTTTTTCACACAAAGCTTCGTGTATTAAAAAAATAAATGACATCGACATTCTGAACCTTAGAATTATTTCTGTGTCCAACATTATAAAAGCAATTTGCTTAGTCTGTAGCGTCATGTAACTGTAAATCCCATCAAAAATATAAATGTAAAAAAGGAGAGCCAAGTTCAATACAAAAATTAAGCTTGGATGTGGGCTTCGCCGCAGAAAGAATGGAGATCTAAATGACAAGTTCTATGCAAAATCCAGATATGTATTCATAAGAACAAAATAACATTAAGAGCAAGTAGTAAACTCTGTTTCTTTGCTTTATTGGATACCTATAACATTTCTGTTATTTAAAAATGTGAGATCTTAAAGTAGGTTAGATTTGACTTAGCCAGTTTTCATTACATCAACCATTTTATAAAGTTATTTAACATATTTAATTTTAATTCTGATAAAAACTTTTACCGTTTGAGCTAGTTTCATGAAATTTGGGCTTCTGGCATAAGGACATCCCTTATGGATACAATTAAATACTCGAAGTTTTATGTGTTTACGTTAAATAGGTTTTGAGTTATAGAAGGGTCAAAAGTGGCACCAAGTGGTTCGTGTAATATTACATTCGGCGCTGGCTAGCCAGTTGCTTGCTTGAACTTGGCTTGACACGCTGCCGCGTGTCTAGATTACGCTTGTTAACACGACGCCTGTAATGTATTTAACTGTCGCAAAAGCTACACTTATTACCTACGCTTATCCAGACTCACACTATTTTCAAATTCAAAACTGTTTCACAATATAACCATCTTCATTTTCAGGCTTAGAATAATGCCTATGTCTGACATTGCAAAAGCAATTTGCTCAGTCTGTAGCGTTTAGTCACAAATCGCCGCTCATTACGCTTTATAAAATACCTGTAATGTATTGAATTTATTCCGCTCACTCTTTTCTCCTAGCCCATAAAAGCCTTAGCCTAAACCAAACCCAAAGCGGAAGACGATCAGCCGTAGCCGGTGGTCCTACAACAAAGACAAACATCAAGTGTTTATTATTACACAGGATGTTAATAAACTATTTCATTTCATTTATTTCCTTTCCGCACAAACTTCATTTTATTTCGAGTACATATCTAGTCTCCATGTCGTTTATTTTTCATAACTTTTCCTAAAAAATCACATTCAATAATTTTCGCTTTTCACTCAGAGTTGCATGGGTTATTCAAACGGTGTAGACATCTATAAGCTTAGATTTATCTCATAATATGGAATATTATATCCAACATAATATGGAGAACAATTTGCTCAGTCTGTAGCGGATCGTCACAATTCCGCAGTAATTACCTACGCTTGTTTGTTTGATCTCCGCAAGGCTACATTTATTACGCTTAACCATAGACCGTTACTCCTGGCGTTTTAAATAGGAATATTGTTTAGCTCACTCGAACTTAAATCTTCCATTATACCTTCTTATTCTTGTTAATTTTTTGCTATCTGCACTAATATTATAAATGCGAAAGTTTGGATATGATTGTTTGTTGTTTAATCGTGCAAAAATAGCTGAACAAATAAATGTGACAGTACAGAAATAAATATTTTTAGTACGAGTATAATAAAAACCCGTAACCTTTTTTGAAGTGAAAACTTCTTTAGCGGCGTTGCGCACTTTTTTTGGGATGGGTAAAAAATGTTAAACTCGCGTCACTTCACTGAGACGCGTGGTCTGATCGAATATTCGTAAGACGGAGGGGTGACAGCTGATGACGATGAGCATAATTTAGTTCTAAATTAACACTTGTATTAATAACAAGATGTGTGGATCACATCTACTTTTATACTTTTCTGTTGCTACAATACTCCAGTGGTGTCAAACAACTTTTTATCAGGGGGACAATACTAAAAATATTAAAGACCTCACGAACTGAAAAGGTGGAGCCATTCAGCGCGAGACGACCGGCCGTCGAACAATAATATAGAAAAAGCTAAACGACCACTCGGTCTCAGAGGCCTTCTCACAAACTTTTATGTTAAGAAACTTGACTGTTGGCGCTTGACATTTACAATTTTTTTTTTATTTTACGATTTCTTGGGGGAGTTTATTTAATGTTTTTATACAAGAGAGCAATAAATTTATTAATAGGGTTTAGAAGCTGGCTGCCTATCCAACTGAACAGTGGTTCTGGTAGCTGAACATGCCTTTCTTTTTTACTATTTTATTATGGTTGTATTTTTTTACCTTGTTATATGTAACAAATATGAGATTAAATGACATCGAAAAAAATGCCATCAACTTTATCCGATATAACTCAAATATACACCAAGAAAATGAAAATAAAACAAGAGCATAACTTGTCCCTTCAGACTTCCCGCCAAAAACCATTACTATGTAATGAATACGTTAATTTACTTAACTAATTTTGATTTTAGAATAAATAAATGTCAGTGCTTTAGTAGGTCACGAGAAAAATAAGTATTAACATATAAGTATATATAAGTATTGTAATAACACATGATTCAATAGTACAGATTTTTTAAATTATTTATGGAGATGCATTCTGCCGTAATTTACTCGTGTTTTCAGTAGAAAGTAACTTAAAGAACTTAGCACGATATGTAATTTTCAAATGATTATTCATATTTTTACTCTCACTATTTGCGCCAAAACTAGCGGGTACTAAATAATGAAGAACTATATGAACAACAAACGCAACGCGGCTGGCTTGCAAACAATATTATAGAAAACGCTGAACTCGGTCTCAGAAGCCGTCTTAAGTGTAGCTTACAACCTTTTATGTTGTGGAACTTGACTTGCTTGTGCTTGACGTTTATTGCTTTAATAATTTATGATCTCTAGAAAGGCGACGTTCTTGTACTATTTAGAAACAAGAAATCGTCAGTAATAATAATTGAAAATAAAAATAATGTGATATTTTTTTTCATTTAAGTGGGTTTAGCGATTAATTAAGAGACGAAAAAAAATTATTTTTACTGATAATATCAGAGATTTTGTATATGTTTGACGTTCATTATATTTGTAACATTGGGTGTACCGCAATATCCAGCTTTCAAAGCTTTGCTAAGCGATTAAGGCGATGGTATCGGTGAGACAAACACTCACCACTGTACTCTATACAAAACGCTACAAGCGCGATTCGAGGGTGAGTGCTTCGTAAAATTCGGATAATCGACTATTATAAATTGTTTTTTGTGTTAAAATAGCTAATTAAAATCGCTTAATGTCTGCCTCTCTCTTAAATGCAATGCCAAAGCCATGCCAAGGCGCACTTTTTATTCGAATTTATTGTGTAACATTTGCAAAGCATTAAATAAATATATAAGTAAATAAATCTAGCGATATACGGGTGAATTCTCGAAAACACTCAATTATCAATACTCAGTGTACTCTATCTGTATGCGACACTTATCGGGCACTTTTCACACTGGCTTTTTTTTTTCAACTTAAGAAGCTGGTTTGATTTGTAATGAAACAAGATTTTTACAGAGTTTCAGACCAAGGGTTGCATTTTTTACTGCAGCCATTGTGGTACAGATATCACTAATCCAAAAAAAAATTGAGGTTGAAATAAACATATTATTATATTATTTTCAGAATTTTAGAAACATTTATGGATACCCACAACACAAACAGATATGCCATTTTTCGGCAACCTCCACCTTAAGGAGAAACAGTGGTATTTTCAATTGTTCGGTGTGTTCATTGACAACGCACCCGGTCATGAAGATCATTTTTGGGAACTGTAAAATAACAGTTTTGTTTGTATTTCGGTGCAATCCGTGCACGCGCTGATCACGCACGTCCGTTCGGAAAATCTATGTTTCCGAGAGGCATGTGACTAAAACCTTCAATCATTTTCTATCACAGATTTTTAGAAATTAAGTCACTTTTTTGTAGAAAAACCGTCAAGCTACTTTACGCGACTCATCAACAGATGGCACCATGGGTATTCTTAATCACGTACAAAAGTTTCCTGAACATCCGACCATATAATGTATACAAGCTCCGAATCGAGTCAGTAGGAGCACGGCTATTGCCCAGGCATGAGTACCTCGCCCGATGGGAGATCTCACTTTTCCAAACAAAAACACTTTCAGCAGTCCTCCTCCGCCTCCACATCCTACCCTCACGTCCCAAATCACCGTGGATAGAGGACATCTCTTCATTTCGCTTTACTCTCACATCTCGACTCATCGCGGACTGAGGGCAACACAAGGTCTGTACCGTCACATTTCGACTCACCGCAGATAGAGGGCATTCAAGGCGCTTGTAAGCGAAGATTGCACATGTACAAATTATCGAAGTCATCGACCTCCGGTCTGAGTAGGGGTGATATGGCGACTTTGCGCGACTCATCAAGAGATGGCGCCATGGGCATTCTGAGTCGCGCTATAGAAGTTTTCTGAATATCGACCAGTTTCCTTTGCCAAACTACCATCCTTAGATTAGTTTGGGTGTGGCTTTCCATTCTGTAAATAAATTGTAAAATTACAACTACTTTGTAATTCAGATGTTTCTTCAGGTGATTATTAAATTTGGTGAGCATTGTATTAGTCAGAAATAAGTTTTACAGTTGTTAGTCATCCAAAATCTGTAATCTATAGAGGATTTTGGAAAATTTCTACAAATTTCGTGAAAGTTTCAATAAGTTCAAATTATTATTTTTAATTGGACTTTTGAAAATTCTTGCAATTTATGGTAACTCAACTCTCGGAATAAAGCTTTGTTATATTGCGTTGCAACTCACAAACGAACAATTGAAAAGAATGTTCTTTTCGAAAAACTTGAACTAGTGTATAGATTCCGCGAAGTTCAGACTTAGCTGACTTTAGAAACAAAACTGAAACTTGGAATGTAGTATTGGCCTATTATACTCGTACGTACTTAGTATTATAACAGTGATATCAATGCTCAAAAGATGTGTAGATATTTTGAATGGATTTATTCAAATAAACGTCATTGATAGTTTATATTCCATTAAAGATACATCGATGATGATAATGATGATAGATTCGTATTAAGTGATGTTAAAATTAACTTTACAAAAAGCTGTTTAAGAACTAAAGAAAACAAACATAAAAAAATAACAAAAAACACCGAATTCAAAAGAAAACTATTCCAAAACAAATTAATAGGCACTAAAAAGTAAAAAAAATGCGTGTTCTTCTACAATAAAATAGTCAACATACATATTTTACTCATCAATACATTGGTACGATCTGTGATTTTTGGAGTCGGTGTAGGCTAGATTTGCGACAAAAATAATAATATTTCAGTCTATTTAGATGAAAGCATAATTAATTTTACACCTAATCCTTTCTCAAGAATCACTCTATCGATTAAAAAAACCGAGTCAAAAGTAGGGTGGACTACTGGCGTATAGACGAACATAGCGTGCGAGGGAGCAGATAATCTCTTACCGAGTTACAGCAAGACAGAAACAGGCGAAACTGTTATTCCTGTGACTGGTTTTTGGTTGTCATTCTTCATTCTTCGGCACACGAGAAGTTAACGTTAAATTGTTTTTTTTTTTGTGTGAATCGTGATTCACTTTTAAAATTATGATTTAATCGATCGAAGTATGCGGCGTTTTTATAGCCATTTATAGGCATATCATTGATCCCATTTTTAGTTTCTCCATAGTTGTTGTTCAATATTGGAGATTAAAAAATAGATGTGTAAACAAATGAATTACGAATTTTAAACAATATTTTTCGGGCTTATTTTGAAATAAATTTGAATTAGTATTTGAAAAAGTTGCCAGTATCGGCAATTTTATATGTAAATACCTAACATTAAAAAGTAAATGTACGGATAAAAAGTATCGATGTTTTAAAGCAATTATAACCAAGAACTATAATTTTATCTATTTAAAAAAACTTCTTCTTCATAAGATTTGTACGTATTGCTCTGCGCAGCAAAAAAATTCAGTAAATGTGAAATGGAATCACGTCCATTAACCTGCATTTGGCTAGCATGGTGGACTTAATTTCTAACAGTTATGAGATTTGACGATTTGAGATTTGGCAACTCCTTTGGCGCAACTGTTACCATGCCGGACTGCCGTAGGTCCTGGGTTTGATGAGAAGGGGCAGTGTACTCAGTTGGGACATTAAGAAA
Organism: Pyrgus malvae; assembly: GCA_911387765.1. NCBI lineage: Eukaryota > Metazoa > Arthropoda > Insecta > Lepidoptera > Hesperiidae > Pyrgus > Pyrgus malvae. Next base: position 9,073,428 of record OU426947.1, read on the forward strand.
ATAAAAATAAAAAAAACTTTAAATATTAACAAAAGTTACGTACTCAGTGGAAGCTTACCTAAAATGCAATTGGAATTTTCACTCTGAAACCAACTTTTAATTAACATTCGCTCAAAGCGGTTTCGAATTTTCGTACTGAGGACTGGTGCGTTAGCGTTTATCTGAATCGTGGTTATTGAACTTTTCAAATTGGACTGGTTTCATCACTTCCCAATAGTTGGAAGATTGGTTCTCGTATGATTTACATCGTTATTGTTATCTCTGATACACTTAATTATTGAGAAACCGGTTAAGTCGAAATTGTTCATTGTAGCCCGGGAAGAAATGATCTACGCTATCCCCGGCTTAATCGTAAGAGCGACAATTTTTTTTAAATAACTAGTATAGATGTTCTTTGTCACAAAGTACGTTAGGATATGAATTTCCTGAGGCGTGCACATGCATATTCTTTGAGTGTCCTCAACCTCAAGTGCTGAGCGCACTGTGTCGAAAACATAACTATAAAGAGAGACGATCAAACCCTAACATATTGATAAATGCAGGTGACACTAGAAAAACATGACGTTGTTTCCTCAAAGGTGTAAATAAATCAGGCATTTACATTGCGGCTTTTAGCGGCCGCCTTGCAACTTCCACATTCAAAGCGCTTTTGAAATTATCCGAAGCATTTTGTAATTTAATTAGTTGCAAATTCAGGCACAACGGTTTGACTGAACTAGTAACATATACTCACGAGGAGTTTTCTCTTTCGTTCTTGAAGTTTGGTTTGTTTGAAAATTAGATGAATTCTTGAAGCCCGCGGGGCCCTGCGGGTAACGCAGAATATAAGCCTTCAACGCAACTGAACCAAACAGGCAAATAGCCAAATAGTGGCAAGTTTCATGATCGTTTTCGTGCTTCGACAGGCACGCTTTGCTGGTGCTTACGGTTGTTACCGACAGATAGTAAGCTGTCGGCGGCCATTTGGACGTTTTTAAAGCATCCGACAGTGGAGAGGCCACTACCAACTGAATCTCCACCACAAAACTTCATGATTTTGTGTGTTCACCAAAATATCCCAAAATGCATAAACGTGGTAGAGCTCCGGTCTCCTCCAATGGTAGGGAGAAAAGTATGCGGTCGATTGCATCATAATCATGTCTTTTTCTACCTTTTTATTGCAACAATATACTTATTTCATATCGCTGTTCCATTAGTTGGAAATAGTTGGAATGCTATTTTGTGCTAGCTATTTTGTGAAACATGGTTTGGTGACTGACGTATACCGCAAGTAATCTACGTAGCCAAATGGCGACCCCGTTTGTGAGATAAGTGACCGGTAGTGGCAAAATTAATCGGTAGTTATGGATAGATAACAGCCAATAAATCTGTCGGAGGCCTCATAGGCGGTTTAAAAATCCGACAGTAGGTTGGACACTAACCTGCGTCTCCACCTAGCATTGGACTAAATTACGGATAGAGAGTGGGAACACAAAGAGTCGCAACGAACCACCTCGTAGTGCATTGCCCCAGGGGCAGGCTAATAAGGATGGCTTCATCAAGGTGGAACGGAAGAAGAGGAAGCCTCCCTGTCGCAACCAATGCGGCACTTCAGTCGATGAACATAACCAGCTACTGCGTCCCGCCGTCCCCGTGACGTACATCTACGTCTCTCGTCTTAACTTCACTACAAATGCATCCGATATCGTGGAGTGCCTGAAGGTGAAGACTAAATTTGATTAAGAAGATAAAATTGTGGCCAAAGGAGGTCGTGTTACGAAAATATCATCAACGTCGATGTCCGCCAGAAGTCACCGGACCCGCGCTCATATCGCAAAAACTGTGACGTAGATTTTAAGTTATAATTAATATGTATGTTAATCTGTAAGGTATTTAATGCATGGGCCTTGATGCCTGAATTAAATAATATTATTGTTGAGGCGCAAAAGGGGTTGCAAACAATCATTTTATTGCCCTATTAACTCTCTCATAACTTACTTAATAATATGTTATTATCAATCAAATTATTGACGAAAGTTCGTCATGAATAACATTTAAATATAATAACACTATTGTCACTACGCAGTCTACGAGCTCATTTTATTCAAAACGAATACAACGTGGAACGTCTAAGCGGCGTCAAACGAAAAGCCTGAAGCTACGTCATTGAAAGTGTGATTTTTCAGCCCTGAAATGTCTGAGAGACTATGTTCCGGTGGGATCCTTTGGCAGCTCGATTCACAGAGATTGCGCTTGTGAGAAATATTATCAAGGAGCGCTCTATCTCTTTTATATTATTGATACGTATTTTTGTGTTAAAATTTGTTCAGGAAGGGAAAATTAGAGCCTTGTGTAAAGCAAAGTGAAACTGTGCAGATCCCAATTTCATAACTATCATCTTCTTTAACCGTAGTCCGTTCTTGAGCATCCAGTCATACGAGTAAACTTTAAGAAGACCTGCGCCTAGCAAAATTAATTAGGTAATTGATTTTAATGTCTAAATATCAAAATATAATAGTCAAAATATCAAATTGTGCCTTCTTAAAGCTACATCCTATAAAAATATATGTTTAATACAGTTGCTCAAAAAGTGACGGACGTATAGCGTGCGGGAAGTGGGCTATTACACACTCGTGCTTTTTCTTTACCTTTTCCGCACTCGTGCGTTCTCTTTCCCAACTGTCAAAATAATGTCTATTAAAAAGAAAAAAAAAAAACCAACCACGAAGTTTTAGAAGTTTTTATGATTCATGCAAATATTTCTAAAAAGAAACTGCTAATTTGTTTCAATATCAGATTTAATGATTTGATTCAATGAGTTAGGTTAGGTTTCATTTCATTCTTCATTCTTTTTTCTTTGTAATATTTGCATACCTCGTGAAGGTAAATGTGGCGTACTAAATATGTACTAACAACTTTTGTAAATACCCATATTTGTGCAAATAAAGTACTTTGTCTTTGTCTTTCATCTCATTAACATTTTCATTTCATATGAATAAAACAAATCTAACTCAAGACTTGGCTGTATGGGCATAGTTCCCTTTGCCTACCCAGAATGGGTGAAGAAAACAAAAAAAAAACTCTGCATATACTTAGATATTCTTCTACGGTTGGCGCCATTTTTCAAAAATGTTCTTAGCGAGTTTTCATTATTTTATTAAATTGCTTCATTTTTTCGCAACTGTATTAAAAATAGTTGCTCAGTACACGTACGGAACCGTCATTGGAAGGAGTTCCGACTGTCAACCCTCACCTTTCCGCACTTGTAATGAAGTATACTATAGTAGGGCACGCGAAATTCACAAAATCAAGCTTGAACGATTAGGTCAACACCGTATACATTGTAAAACATACGAGTACATCGTTTGATTAGTGAAGGACGATTCCTCCAGCTATTACGGTTGTGGAGAAATTCTAACAAATTATTAATTTCAACAATAATTAGTAACGGGCCGTTCAGCGATGTCATTTAAAAAAGAAAGAAACTCTGGCTTTTATGCCATAAAAGTGCATCTCAAGATTTCGATTGTTATTGTTACAACAATATTATTACCTGTATGTTTCAGGCTCTAAAAGAAGGCCGCGCTGATGTTTCAACTTGCGTTTAAACATAAAATGTCTTATGGAGCCCTGTGTATTTTTATATCACTTCAGAAAATATCGCATCTGTGTTTATTGGTGTTGAGGTTTCTTCTAATAAAAAAAAAACATAGTTACTATGCGTTACAAAGTAAAAGGAATCTTGCTGATGTGTGAACGTGTCTTTGCACTTCAAGTGGCTGATGAGATCAAGCACTCTCGTTTTAGATTGCACTCAGGAACTTTATCTTATAAAAAGTAGTAGGTATCCATTTTATAGAAAGTATTAATATGTTAGTTGACTTTTTGAAGCTTCTTTAAAGAAAATGCTCGATCAAGCCTTAGAAATGCAGGTAACTGCACTTGAGCAGTATGGTCGACTATGCTATAAGCACATGGGTGCACAGATGACATAGCTTATCCAGGGAAGGAGACTCCTGCACTGGTTTTAACTATACTTATCCTATGCTATTGCATAGCTTTTATCGCGGGCTTTGAGCGCGGCGACTGAATCAAGAAATTCCGTAACGAAAATAACCTGACAATAGTTTAAGTTCGGCAGATACGATATATGACGGCGTCGCCTTGACAACTTTGTAAACAAGAGTTGGTAATTCATTTTCGCTGTAATGATTAATGTCAAATAAATAATAGAATTGTGATTTTAAGGAGGTGAATGAATTTGTGCTCTGACGTAATTTAACGTATAACTGGTGTTTTCTTTAATAAATGGAGGGACGTACGCCGAAATCAGAAGTGGCGGATCCACCCCAGGATCAATCAATCATTAAGCGGTTCAATGGTGGAACAGATGTCATTATTTTCCGCTAGTATGGAAGCAATCTTTACAAAGATGGCTGAAAATATAACCGCCTGTCGACCCGTTCAGAATACAACAACAGAATTTGTGAATTTTGATCCAAATGAGCAAGAATCTGTCATAGAAAACTGGTATACGATAACCGAAGTGATCATCGAGAAGAAAAAGATAGAAGGTATTGATCTGATACGTGCACTAACGCACTCACTGAAAGGCGGCGCTGCTACGTGCTTAACTAAGTTACAGCCTCAACAATTATCTTGGACAAATATCAAAGAAATACTAATGTCGACGTTTTCTAAGCCGATGACAATACAAGACTACTTCGACCAGATAATAAAGTTTCAAATGAACACCAATCAAAAATAAGTAAATAATTATAATTGCATAAAAAATGCTATGCAATAGCTTTACCGCGGCAGTCCCCGAGTGCCACTTATATTTTTTTTTATGAAGTAATGTATTGATATTAAAATTTACACCAACATATTTATTATTATTATTCTTCAAATCTGCAAATTTTTTTTCATCGGTAAAGAGGATATTTCTGTGCCTTTCACCTGCGTATCGCAACAGAAGGCATTTTGATCGATCCACTCTCTTTGATTGTAAAGATTGATTTAGGGCATGTTCTGTATATCGAAAATAAGCACCGAGCTTCAGGTCCTGTTTTATAATAAGCGACAGAGTCCTAGCTGGAATCTTCATTTCTCGCAATAAGATTTTTTATTCCTTAATGGGGTTTCGACGAATTCTAGCTTTAACATCATTAACAGCCTAACAATGTCTATAGTAACAGCTGTTACCATGTAGTTGTCTAGCTCATCTGTTACTTAAGTATCTAAAAAATAAGCTTTTAGTCGCTTTACTGTCGGAATAGCTCACGGAATAAAACATTTATTTTAAACTATTTATTTAACATTTTAAACTAAATTGGGTAGCTCTGGATTGGTTTATGTAGGTGGAAGTAATGAATATGAGTTACAGTAAGAACGGATCAGTTGCCTGATCGTAAGAGGCGAGTAAAAGTGATCTTTTGGAGTCGTGGGCGGCAGGTGAGAGCACCACGCATGGAGAACATGAGCACGTTCTACTAGAGATATCGGAGTCCTCTCCAAGCGCTAAGGTGTGGAGGTATTTTTTTTTCAACCTTTTTATGTCCCACTGCTGGGCACAGGTCTCCTTCTCACACAATTGAGGGGGATTTAGGCCATAGTCCACTACGCCGGCCAAGTGCGGATTGGTGGACGTCATGCTTTCGAGAATTTATGAATTTCTCTCAGGCATGCACGGTGATGGGAAACATCGTAATCAATTAAATATCACGATATTTTCCATCACCATGGAGCAGCGATAAATTCGCACATTACAAATTTCTTTGTCAGAGGTGCGAGCCGAGAATTTGAACCTGGGATCGGTCGCGTCGAAGACCGCGGTTTTTTACCACTCGGCCATCGCTGCTCCGTGGAGGTATTAGTACGATACAAAATCTTTTTGTTTCTGTCACACGCGGCAAACCTACGAGAGTAACCGAATTATAATAAAACTAAATTGATACAATTTTTGATAATTTTGAGACAGTAATTAAATTAGTTAAAACGATTTCGCGTGATACACGCGGACGAAATCGTGGACAACAGCTAGTAGAAAATAATAAATTTAAATAGCTTTGATATCACGATTTCCTTTGATGGCTTCGATCGAATTTTTTTTATCTGTGTGTGAGGGATCTAAGTCCTTTTCTTGTAAGAAAACTTTCATAATGAGCAAAATGAAGCAAATGCTGCTGACGTGTGAACGTGCTTTTGCACTTCAAGTGGCTGATGAGCTCAAGCATACTCAGTTTAGATTGCACTTAGGAACTTTGTCTTATAAAGTAAAGCGACTTCTCGAAGCTACGTTCTGTAACAAAATATTCATTAGTATTTCCAAAAGAAAATTCTGAAAAGTACTCAACAATGGTCTCAATCATGTTGTATGAAACGATGTACATAAAACGTAGAGCCTCAAAATTGACAGGTATGACACCAGTCAGGGGAGTGGCCTTTACGGGCGAACCCCTCGTCCCAACGTCGATGTGTCTTCTATTTATACAACCAATGTATCAATGTGTGTCGGTGTCAGTGTTGATGGTGCATAGAAAATGACGTTGTTAATTGAAATTGACATATTTAGAAATGTATGCGTCTGTAGTGATGAAAGAATATTTGTGAATGTGTGACAAAATTAAAATGTGTGCGTTCTTTCCCCGCACCAGATTTGGCACAAAAATTATGTGTCGAAGCGAGGCGCTATGCCTTCTCTCCTGAAGTTGTTGCTCTAAGACATAAAACAATCAAAACAATGGTTCAAACACGGAAAAGGCTCCGTAAAACGGAAGGGAATTCTGCCGTAAAGCAGTTAATGTTTCGACGGATGCAGTTGCCGTCAATAGAGTAACTGTATATAACCTGCGTAAAGACGTAGTCATTAGGTGACATACATACTTACATCGCTTCCTTAAAACCATGTGGCCTAGCAAATCAATGCTACTTTATGTTATAAAACCAACCACTAATTTTAGAAGACATTTTCGGCATCTGTGAATTTAAGGCTTAAAGTATTTTTCTAGTCAGAAAACTTTCGTATAATGTCGTTGAATATTGTTTTTGAAAGTTCAATAGGATTCGATGTTACTGCATAATGAGTAAAGGCTTAGGGTTATTTCTTCCAGAACTTAATACTTCTATTATTTGTGCGTTCCAAAGTGAACGGAAGCTCGCTGATATTGTGAACGTGCCTTTGCGCTTCAAGTGGCTGATGAGTTCAAGCGCACTCAGCTTAGATTGTACTCAGGAACTTTGTCTTATAAAGTAGTAGAAGACCGTTTTATATTAACATTTGTCGTATTAATAGTAAGTTTCAAAGATCAAATCATCACATAGTGACAAATATAATATTTACGCTCATCGTGCAGAAGCGTTAAAATAAACACACATCAAAGGCTTAGACCTTAGATCGATACTACATTTTGTTTGTATTTAGATCAAACTCCGGAAATGACAACCCTTCCGGTCAGTACGTTTGTCATCTCAGAATTTATCATTACACACCCCTTATCATAGGAATTTCATGGAATAGATAAAGTTTATAGTAATGGTAACTTTCGATTCGATGCTGAATGCTGAAAGCTTTAATAAACTAAAATAGTAGTAGACGAACATAGCCAGTATTCTCGTATGCGTGGTGTTATGTGGTCGCTGTAGTCCCCTTGGGTAGATATCCATACATAGACTCACAACCTCAATCAAGTCTAGCCGGTGGTCGTTTGCAGTGACGATGCTGCACCGAACGCTATTGGTCACCTTTTGTAAGTCTGGCCAGAGGCCTTTTTTTTGGTGTCGGGGGTAGGGTGGGGGGAGGGGGAACCTTAAAATGGTACCCGGGTTATGGAATTTGACCGCACTAAAACCCCCTCGGTGGCCTGCCTCTGCGCTTGGGGAGGACTCCGGGATCTCCTAAGGAACGCGCCGGTGTCCTCCACGCGCGGAGCCCAGGATGAGCCCATCGCGCACGAGAAAACTTTACTAACAAAGTTTGCGTTAAGAATTTAATTATTGACCTTATTCCTTTCAGGTTAAGATCTATCTGTCCAATTTTAACTCGGACGCAGTAGTAACGTTTGCGCGTTTACAAACTTACACTAAGGACTCAGCAGCTTCGTCTTTACACCGAAACAATAGAAGTGCTTCACGACTTCACGATGTGACAGTGGTACTTCTTCGGTTGAACCATTCATGTTATAACATCCAAGAAATGTTATTTTCTAACGCGCGTAAACTTGCTGATGTCCCAATGTCAGAGATAAAGGATTATGTGAGGTGACAACTCTAAAACCTACTTGGTGGCCTCCTAGACGCAAGCTAGCTTTTTTCGGTCTTCGGAGCGGGGTGTATCCATCCACCAATTTAAACTCGAATTTGAATTCGGCTGCTGGCTTTGCGACGCTATGATGGATTATGGTTATATATATTTTAAAGATAGGCTTGAAAAACATCATTAACACGCTTTTATTAACTTGACCTGTATGTATGTATGTATGTATGAATGTATGTAATGGAATCTTTGAACTTCATTTTCACTTACTTCTAGGAGTCTGATTAACTTGAAAATTTGCACAGGGGTCAAGGGTCGATGACAATACAATAATCTCATAACTTTATATTAAAGTCCTAACTAGGATCATAAGAAAAAAATATATACGACGGGCGGCTGATAAATTCGTGGCCTAAGGTACTTAATGAAACAAATATAAAGTTTTATATTTTTAAAACGTCTAAGCGTCTGATTAACTTGCAAATTTGAAAACACGGGTCAAGGGCCGATGACAATGCAATAATATTATGAGAATAAAAATCCATATAAAAAGTTAAAATTAAATAATGTAGTTTAAAAAACTAAAAAACACGCTTTTGTGAAAATACGAACTAAAAAGTAAAAAAATAAGAAGAAAATGTATTTTACTGTACAAAAAAGCGTGGGGTGCTTTTTAAGATATTATTGACACCGCACTCCACGCTTTTTTACAGTAAAATACATTTTCTTCTTATTTTTTTACTTTTTAGTTCGTATTTTCACAAAAGCGTGTTTTTTAGTTTTTTAAACTACATTATTTTTTTAGTTTCAAGTACATACGCTAGTGAAGAAAAGAAGGAACGAAAAGGTTGCAGCCAATCAAAAATTTAAAAGATCCTTTTGCTTTGAATACATTAGAAAATAAAAATAAAGTAACAGCAATTTTTATGGATATGACCAAAGCATTTGACTATGTTGACCATTTGACATTACTTAGCAAATTAGAAGCTTACGGAGTCAGAAATAATGCTCTTAACCTCATAAAATCTTATTTGACGGGTAGAAGACAAATGACAGAAATAAGCAAAATTAATCCTAAAAACAAAACTGAATCGAAATACATATCAAACCCATGTGAGGTTTATTATGGTGTTCCACAGGGAAGTATTCTAGCCCCATTGCTCTTCTTATTTTACATTAACGACTTTCCTAGAGTAATTAATCATCCTATGATCTTATTTGCCGATGATAGCACTGCTCTATTTGTTGAGAATAATTCAACAAACTATGAAAATGAAATTAACAACTCACTTGCATCACTTATTGAATGGCTAGACAGTAACAATCTCAAAATAAATTTAAATAAAACGTGCATGATTAGATTTGCAAACAAAAATGTTAAAAAGAATAATTTAAATATACAATATAAGGGCGAAACAATACAAGAAACACATACCACTAAATTTCTAGGCATATATATTGACCATAACCTTTCCTGGAGAACGCATCTGGAATATGTAATAAAAAAACTAAATAAATACTCCTTTGCTTTGTACAAGCTAAGAAAAATAGTAAACAAATCTACCGCACTTACCGCCTATCATGCAAACATTGGCAGTATATTGAGATATGGAGTACTATTTTGGGGCAACGCACCATGTATTGATACTGTATTTAAAGCACAGAAAAAGTGTATCCGTTCCCTCTGCAAACTTAAGCAAACTGATTCGTGCAAGACATACTTCCAAGACTTGAAAATCTTGACACTCCCCTCGATATACATATTTGAAGTTGCTCTTATGGTTAGAAGAAATTTAAGTAGTTTCGAAAAATTAACTTCAAACAGACACAGTAATAAATTATGCGCAATAAGCGCTAGAACCAAAATGTATCGCAAGAGTATTTTCTGCATGGGCCCGACTATTTACAACAAATTACCAGAGCCTATAAAATCTCTAGAAGAACACAAATTTAAGAAAGTTCTAAAAACGTTTCTTATAGATAGGGCGTATTACTCCGTCAAAGATTTCTTAGATGATAAACTTAATTATAAATGTTACGACATATAATGATATTTTCAAATTAGTAAATAATAATATGTATCTGTTATTGACTTAATTTAATTGAATCATATCGAGAATAAAGCGAAGTAATATAATTAATATTGTTATAAACTTATGAATGATGAATCTTATTTTGACTATGTAATAAATGCTAAAATTCCCTGTAATAATTAAAATAACTTTAAATTGTAGACATATTCATAGCCCTAAAACAAACTGTAAATATTTTGCATACCTTCCCAGGTGGAATATAGAGAGACAATATTGTAAAAACTTTTTGTGGAAAATGTAACCTATATTCTGGCAAATAAAAATATTGATTGATTGATTGAAAATTTTCGAAACACAATTTTCATTTCGAAGGCTTTTCATGCCAATAGTCGATGAGCTTACAGTCGATAAAGTATTTTCAGTGGGAGTACGGGTTGCTAATTGTTCGCTTTGACAGCTCCTGTCAAAGCGTGGCTACAGCTCATTCGGCTTTGGGTTTTCACTGTCAGCTACTTATGGATGCTAGTTAATAAATACCCATGTTTTTTATTCTCTTTATAATTGCAAAAGGGTGGTTATCAATTTGACGCGACTCTATTTCTAGCATTATTGAAATTAAAATATTTTCAAATAGGTACACAATCATAATCTATTTATCTATCTATCATAGTCCAGTAAATGACACTTAAAGGAGTTATATCTTACTATCTCATATTTATGCAAAGTTTCAAGTCAATAATATTTGTTTTTCATTTTCCCGCGTGACGTAATGGTAACCATGCCGGACTGCCGATCCGAAGGTCCTGGGTTCGATTCCGGGCGAAGCAGAAATTTGAATGATGAGTTTAAAATTTCTGTTCTCAGTCTGGCTGTTTGTATTTCTGTATTTGTGTGTACATCCGGATGTCAACCTGTACGAAATTAGAGGGGCCCTAAGTCAGCTAAAAAACAACAAAGCACCGGGAGATGACGGTATCACATCAGAGCTACTAAAAGCTGGAGGCAAACCCCTCCTAGTGGCGCTCCAAAGACTGTTCGATACCGTCATCAGAAACGGAACTACCCCGGAGGCGTGGAGCAGAAGCGTGGTGGTTCTGTTCTTCAAGAAGGGTGATAGAGCCCTTTTGAAGAACTATAGACCCATCGCGCTTCTGAGCCACGTCTATAAGCTGTTCTCAAGGGTCCTTACTAATCGTATTGCGCGCAGGCTCGACGACTTCCAGCCTCCCGAACAAGCCGGATTCCGAAAAGGCTACAGTACCATAGACCACATACATACGCTGCGACAGGTTATACAAAAGACCGAGGAGTATAATCTGCCGCTATGTGTTGCGTATGTGGACTATGAGAAAGCCTTCGATTCTATCGAGACCTGGGCGGTGCTAGAGTCTCTCCAACGGTGCCAGATAGACTATCGGTACATCGAGGTGTTGAAGTGTTTATACAAAGCCGCAACCATGACAGTCCGAGTCCACGACGGAAGCACTGAACCTATTCCACTGCAGCGCGGAGTGCGACAAGGGGATGTTATATCCCCGAAACTGTTTACCGCTGCACTGGAAGACGTGTTTAAGCTGATGGAGTGGAAAGGGCTTGGTATTAACATCAATGGCGAACACCTCACACACCTTCGATTTGCCGATGATATAGTCATCTTGGCGGAGTCCCTGGAAGAACTCAGCACAATGCTAGGTGACCTCCATAGCGCCTCCCAACGGGTGGGTCTTAAGATGAACATGGACAAGACGAAGATCATGTCTAATGTCCATGTCACACCCATACCGGTCGTTGTTGATGGCGCTACTCTCGAAGTTGTCGACGAGTATATTTACCTGGGTCAAGCGATCCGTATGGGTAAGTCCAACTTCGAGAGAGAGGTAACTCGTAGAATCCAACTCGGTTGGGCAGCGTTCGGGAAATTACAAAGTGTCTTCTCGTCCAGAATACCGCAGTGCCTGAAGTCGAAAGTTTTCGAGCAGTGTGTGTTGCCAGTGATGACCTACGGCGCTGAGACGTGGTCTTTTACAGTTAGCCTTTTCCACAGGCTCAAGGTCGCTCAGCGAGCGATGGAGAGGGCTATGCTTGGTATTTCTCTACGCGACAGAATCCGTAACGATGAAATCCGTAGACGAACGAAGATTACCGACATAGCTCTCAAAATTTGCAAGCTGAAGTGGCAATGGGCAGGCCACATAGTTAGGAGGACTGACAACCGATGGGGAAGAAAGGTCCTCGAATGGCGACCACGTCTCGGCAAAAGGAGCACAGGCCGCCCTCCAACCAGGTGGACTGACGACCTAAAGAAGATAGCGGGAAACCGCTGGATTCAGAGGGCGCAGGACCGGACGGAGTGGCGAACATTAGGGGAGGCCTATGTCCAGCAGTGGACTTTAAAAGGCTGATGGATGGATGGATGGATGGATTTGTGTGTATCCATGGCACCCACGACACAGGGTATAACTACCCTACTGTAGGGCTATGAGTGTGAAACGTTTTTATTTAATTACTAGCCTTCCGCCAGCGGCTTCGCCCGCGTGGACCCGTTTTATAGGTTCCCGTAGGATAAAAACCATCTTATGTCCTTTCCCAAGGTCCACTCTATCTGTGTTCCAAATTTCATTAAAATTGGTTCATTAGTTTAAGCGAGAAAGCGTAACAGACAGACAGACAGAGTTACTTTCGAATTTATAATATTAGTAGGGATAGCGGCCGCCCGCGACTTCGTCCCCGTGGATGTTTGATTGTTTGAACACGCTAATCTCAGGAACTACAGAAAAATGATTTTTGTGTTGAATAGTCCAGTTATTAGGGAAGGCTATAAGCTATATAACATCATGCTATGCGACATTAAACTCCTCCAACTATGTATTCTGTGCTCCAACGCACACACGCACACTGTATTGATAGATATGATCTTTGACGTTAGGAACACACCTACATTGCTTAGACAACATTGAGTGCTTGTAATTTAATATGAACTTTATACAATAGCAATAAAGCTCAAATTGACTACGTTTTAGTTAGAAAACATTTGTATGGGAAAAAGAAAAGGCTGTTTTTATGGTTTTACCGGCAATTATTCGAATTTTTCTCGCCGTATAAACCATCCTTGAACTTCAACGAACATTTAAAAAAAACAATTGGCCAAATTGGTCTAGGCGTTGTTGAGTTATGCGCTTACCAACACATTTTGCGATTCATTTTTATATTATAAGATTTACTTATTATTAATTTTGCTTAAACCTGCATTTTATTAAAATGCTAAATATTTCAGAAAATTACAACGGAACGTCAATTTGATTGTAAGATTGTAAGTAATCCGATGAAGATGGAAATGAAAATAGCAGAATTTTTCCAACATTACGTTATCATAAATATCTAGTAATTTCAATTAATTCATTCCATTTACAAATTAATTGTGATTATGGATTCTAGATATGTCTGCCTTTTTATGGATTTCAGACCAAAACCAGTTGCAAGAAAAGGCTGGAGTCAGAAATTCATCTACATATTTCCTTGTCGCCGAAAAAGCTTTTCCCAAACGCACCGGTTATAAATAAAAATAAATAATAATTCTCACAGTACGGTAGATATACCATGTGTCGTGAGTACCATGGACATATACAAAGACAGAAACACAAACACCCATAGTGAGAACAGAAGTTTTAAACTCATGATTGAAATTTCTGCCCGCCGGGAATCAAACCCGGGACCCTCCGAAGAGCAGTTCAGCATGGTAATCATTGCGCCACACGGATTTTCAAAGTTTGATATCTCAAAGAAGACGATCCGATGTCCCTTTAAAGTGAAAGGAGATATTATAAAAAGATATTTCCATTGTAAATATTTGCAAGGTTAATTTCGCTACTTCGACTAAGAGGCCTAGCTAGAACTGTGAGAGATGCTAATTTTGGAGGACTTAAGGAAATTACATGCCACTGAATTCAGCAAACTTTGTCGTCAAATGATAATGACTATTTTAGGTTTTGCAGAAAGTCAATAATTCAATCAGAAATAGATGAAAAAGAACCAATTTATTTGATGGTGTTGGTATAGCAAACAGTAATCGTGAAGTTTTCGTTTTATGAAATCATGCCTTGCTTTTAAATTTCTCAAAGTAAAAAGGGACAAAAATTTAAATAGCATTAAATAAATGACGGCTAAAATGAAATAGAAAAACAAATAAATTATATTGGTAATGAAAACAGTAACTGTGATGTTTCCATTTGAAGTGGATAATATTGTAGTCATTGAACATTCATTAAAAAAAAATCAAATTAAGAAGGATAAAAATGATAATTGACATAGATGGCAACGCTCGCATAAATGGACATTACAATAATATTCCAAACAGATCCTTAGTACGGCTAATTCTCAAAGGAACATTTCCTTGTCGCCGAAAAAACGTTTCCCAAACGCACCAGGTACAAGTTTTAATATCTCAACGAAGACGATCCGACGTCCCTTTAAAGTGAAAGCTCAAAGGGGATATAAAAAGATATTTACATTGCAAATTTCGGCAAGTTTGATTTTGTTACTTCGGCTTAGAGGTCTAGTTAGTGCGTGAAATTCTAATTTTGGAAGACTTAAAGGAAATTTCATGCCGCTGTGTTCGGCAAACTTTGTCGTCAAGCGATAATGACACTTTTACGTTACAACAAGATGCGCAAAGTAAGGAATAAAATTAGAAATAGATGAGGAAGAAACAAATTATATTGGTGATGCAAACAGAATTATTATATTGTATTATATTATTATTTTTACTGACAGCTCTGTTTATACTGCCTATTCAGCTTATGCCCATATACTTGGGGAGGCCTGGAGTCCTGGAGGTGTTGGTTTTAGAAAGCAACGGGCTGTCTTATGTTTACAAACAGTCTGTAAAGCGTCCGATTATTAGCGATTGCTTAGCTAAAAATATTTAGAGATATTTCATAGTTTATTAATGAATAAAAGTTAGGATAACAATGTCAATGTAGCCAACATTACTCTTACCCTACTCCAAAAATATATGATAAGAAAACTTCACTTTCACATATATTACAAATAATATTATCCTCAAAGTAACACAAGCAAGTACACAAAAAGGAATGTTCGCAGTGTAATAAGACCCAACACCGTACTCCGCCCGCCGACCCTTGGAACGCAGAACTGGGGCTCCAATATTAAGTGTCACAGCTTCCTTGCCCACGGTACAATAGCAGTACAATTTGGTGAAAGTAGAACGCAAGTGATCTACGCAGCTATACCGAATGAGCGCGGACATGCGTTAGATGGGTGACCGCTAGTGGCAAATCTTTTACGCGTATTTCTGTGTTCGGAGGGCAAGTTAAGCCGTTATTGCAACTGTGAAAAATCAAATGAAAACACCGCCATAGAATAATTAACAAACGTATATTGCCGTATTACAATAAAAGAATTAAAATTGGGGAGCGCGTACATGTGATGACGAGGCGGAAAAAAGAAAAGGAAGGAGGACAGCGCCACGGCGAGAACAAGAAATAATTTGTTTTTTTTTTATTTGGCCTTCGGTGATCCTCCCTTAAACATAACCTCTTCGATAAACAATATACCAGCTTGGAGTGCGTAGTGGCTATGGTAAGGATATGACTGACCATCACAGCTACATTTTTACAGCAACAAGGTTAAACGACTGTTACCTATCGAAAACAGTCATCAGAGGCGGTTTGAAAACATTCGACAGCGGCGTTGGCCACTAACCCACCAATCCGCATTGGAGCAGTGAGGTGGAGTTAGGTCAATGCCTCTTCAATAATGGGTAGAGACTCGTACCCAGCAATAGGTTGCAAAAAAGGGTTGCAACCTATAAATAAACCATAAAATGTGCTGACACACTCTTTTCAATACCGTATTAGGAGCCGCCTACATTTGTAACGTGGAAATGGGATTCCTATGATAAGTGTCAAAGTTTCCGTACACGCGGCACAACAGCAGTAAAATTAGTTAAAAAAAATAAAGAAAGCAACGATGCCCGCGACTTTATTCGCGTTAGCAAATATCATGCATGTTCGCTTCATGCATGCATCGTGCATCAAGCGAACATAATATGCGCAACAATCTAAAAAATATTCTGGGATGTATGACAAGTAGGAGTATTTTAATGCGAAATTTTAAAAAATAGAATTTTATTTGCGTTAAGAAATCAGCTATAGAAACAACCTTATCACTTAGCGGAATTAAAAACTCATGTAAAATTATGTACTAGAAGTGTACTAGTATATTATGTAACACAAGTGGCGTAACTATTATATTTATTATCATTTTATTCTGTTGCATGATGAAAATGGAATGGTTATTACCATGATAATACAAACTTGAATACATATTTTTAGTTCATTGATATACAAGTTCTAACAGGCAACAAACAATTTTAATTGATATCTGCTGCGAGTTGTTCGTAGAATTCAATGGAGAGTGTTCCTGAGACTTTTACGGTTTCATCAATTGCTTGACTGTTCACAAAAAATTATAATTGTACAGTTTTACAATTTTAAAATTTTTCAATTTTATAATTGTAAAATTTTTCAATTTTATAATTGTAAAATTTTACAATTATAAAATTGAAAAATTTTATTATTTAATAACGTATTTTTTATTATAGTTTTTGCTAGCGACCCGTCATAGATTCGCTCGTGTGATAAAGATAATATTTGTATTTTTTTTTTCGGTAACAGTGAAGTAACATCATTTTTTATCTGGCCTGCGAGTTTTTATTGGACCATATTTACTTAAGTATTTATTTGATTAACATATCGTTTATATTCGATTTAAAATTCGATATGTTTCATTATACATCTCAATTTTTTTAACAATCACGGTATATAATACTACAAAACATATAAAAATACATTCAAACACAGCCTAATTAACTATTAAAACATGTCATGTTTTTCTCTCTACAAATAAATGCTTTAAATGCCCCCGAAATTTACATTTCACGCACTTCTAACTAATTTTGCATTTCATCGGTTTTCTCCCACAGTAGCGATCAAAATCAAACTTGCCGAAATTTGCAATGGAAATATCTTTTTATTTTCCCTTTGAGCTTTCACTTTAAAGGACGCCAGATCGATCAGTCGCTGAGACATTAAACTTTGTACTTGGGGCGTTTAGAGAAAGTTTTTCGGCGACAAGAATATTGCCCTTTGAGGATTAGCTGTACTTGAGATCTATGTGAAAGTTTATTACAATGTTTGCTTAGGCGAGACCTACTATCAATGAAAATTAAATATTGTATTGAAGATTAAATATAAAAGGAAGCTACGTTTAACAACCTAATCTTATTATTATCTTCTACAAATACAAATTTGAACAATGCTTATGCTCGTTGCTTATTACGACGAAAGAAGTTGTGTCTCCGTTAAACGCTTATTTGTAAAGAGATTTTTTATCTTTTCGATGATTTTGTACCTATATACACAAACAAAATGTTCAATCCATCCCTACACTACTATGTTGTGTCGCATACATGTGTATTAAGCTCATTTAGACTTAATTTCATTGTTTTAATATAATTGTTATCAATATAATTTAAATGACTACCTTTCTTTTACTCATAATAAATTCAAAAAGCGAACACATTACAGGAGAAATATGGCTAGTCATTGTTACGTAACGTGCTTTCTTTTTGAATTTCCTACGCTCTTAAAAAGATATTCTTTTTATTACCTACTTCAAATGAAAACCTTAACAATGTTTATTGCGTTGTTTGATTAAAAATGTCACATTTAAATGATTATTTTAAAGAACATTTTTTTCGTGATCGTAATAAAATATTGCATTTTTTTTTATAAATTCACTCAGAACAAAATATGCATGTAAGAGATGTGTGCTGGAAACAAAAGCGGTTGGTTCTTGTCTTCGGCGAGTGTATCGTCGGCAACGTCTATTTTAGCCATTTGTCTAGATCTGTTCATTTCTTTCAAAGTGATATTTCAGAGTGACTTCTAGTTTCCTTTAATTCTTATCTATTTTTGCATTTACGCTACTCTTTACTAAGCCTAAGCCAAGGTGTTCCTCATTGACTTTCTATGGAAGTTGCGATCGACTCCAAACTTGCCAAAATTTGCAATGGAAATATCTTTTTATATCCTCTTTGAGCTTTCACTGTAAAGGGACGTCGGCTCGTCTTCTTTGAGATATTAAACTTTGTATCCGGTGCATTTGGGGAACGTTTTTTCAACGAAAAAGAATTTCCCATTGAGAACTGGCTATACTAGAGATCTGTTAGGAATTTTATTACAATGTCTACTTATGCGAGAGTTGTCGTTACTGTCAATAAAAGTTCATGTCCTTTTCATTTTTCATAGCATTTTCATTAAAAATGAAAAAGGACAGCCCGTAGAATCACATTAAGAGTACGCACTTAATATCTTTTTATTATCTACTTCAAATGAAAATCTTAACAATGATTTTACTCAATGCTTATTGCTTTGAAAGAAATTACATCTTATTTGAGTACTTATGTATTTCAAAGGAGGTATTATAATATTATTACGGTTGTTGATTTGTGTAAAATTTATTTTATGTATTTTTAATCTTTATTTTTTATACTTAAGAACAAGAAATAGGTAAATTTGTATTTATACACAACAATAATTATTACCTATACTCGTAAATAATATATAGAATATTTCCATACCAAAAAAATCACGTTACACTCACGTTCGACTAAGATTTTTCCTGATTTCGGCAACCTGTGAATCTGAATTTTGCTTAGTTTTATAGCTTTCTAGACGTACATTCTTGTCTAAAAAACTTCATTCAACTTTATTCACGATTACTAATGCATAAAAATTTAATAGTATAAAAACATGATCCATCCGCATCAGCATTTCATAGTGCACTGTGACGTTCGCTACTCCATCCGACCCTGCGCCGTTGAAGGCTCCAGTAGACGTTGGCCGAGAGCGTTCGGCGAGTGCACCTGTTCACACGTTGGCGTGTTTCATTTTTCGTTGGTCATTTTCTGAGGTATTCGGGTTGTCGACGAGCGTTTGCCGCACATTCCAAATATACACAAAACGAACCAGTACTGGAGCCATTAAATCCAACGGATTTCTGCTGTTTTCTTCAGTTCTTCAGCCCTGTTTTCGCCAGTCGTTACTTACTGAAAAAAACATGATATTACATTAAAATGTTGTTGTCATTAGATCAGAAGGTAGCTCTTTGCATTATACGACAATAATAACTTATTACCTATTAATTTGTAGTGTATTTACTGTGTTTGAAAGATGAATGCAAGTAAAGCATCTTCAGTTTAATTCTTAAAGCTTTATTTTAGGAAGTTTTTGTAAGAACCAAATGATCACATACAGTTTCAAATAGGTAAATATTTTTTGTGACATCCCACACTATCCCATATCCAAACACTTTTGCACGCGAAAAGATCCAAACGAGTATTTACACGACCTGAGCCCTTAGTGTAAGTCTGCACACACAAAAACGCTACTAACGCGTTTGCGTTAAGAATTTAATTATCATCCTTATTCCTTTCAGCTTAAGATCTATTTGTATATTTTGAACTCGGACGCAGTAGTAACCGGAGCTTAACTTACACTAAGAGCTCGGTTTCTCAATTCTTCCAAAGACTCTTGAATAACAGTAGCATTCATTTTCCACAGCCTTATTTCAGTAAAATGTCAACCACGTTTTGTTTATTGAGGGAAAATCTTAAATTAACTGACCCTGGTTCAATCCGCAAAAGCCTCTAAGAAATTAGTTGCCCGAATGACAAAATAAATCTTGTTACTGGGTACTTTCTTTTGGCTCTAGTTTCGTTTACTAACGCCCTTCGCACACTAGCTAATTTTATCATCGACGTTCAGTGGTTTAGCAGCTTTTCGGTGAACCAGCTAAGGTTTATTTTCGAGCGATCACGCGCTCTCGACGGCTTTCTTTAAAGGGAAAACGAAATAGAGGTGTTAAAAAAATGTTAAACATATTATTTAATACAAAGTGAATGTTCCTGTGCTTTCATTTTTGTTAAGAGCGGTTTCAAAAACGCGCTTAATTTACTTTTTTACCGGGTAATTTTAAAAATCGCATGACGTATGTATTTTTCACCTTTTTACTACTACACCACCACATAAAAATAGAAATTCCACCATCACAACCTCGGCTGGAGGCGGTCGTCTACAGTCCAAACTAAACTATGGACAACCTTCCAGCTATGGCATTTCCAATGCACAATGACATGGGTTTCTTCAAGAATACTGTAAAAAAGCTCTCCTTCAAAGGCGACGGTTTACACCATGCGGTACTTTGCCCTTTTGTTCAGTTTATTTATTTAAAAAATATGCGTTATTTATTTCTGGAAACACTAAATCATGGGTCTTGAATACTTAACATCACACGGTACTTTGCATTTTTTTTTCAGTTTATTTATTTAAAAAAATATGCAGTATTTATTTCTGGAAACACTAAATCATGGGTCTTGAATACTTAACACCACGCGGTATTTTGCTTTTTTTTCAGTTTATTTATTTTAAAAAATATGCATTATTTATTTCTGGAAACACTAAACCATGGGTCTTGAATGCTTCGGATTGAACGCAAAGAGTTGCTATAACGTAAAAAAATATTGAAGATAATAGTAAAGTGTCTACGGGTGCCTTTATTGATTCTATTTTATTTTACAGTCTGTTTACAATTTTATTGGACTACAATTACCCAAAATTAAGGTCTCACTCATTTACTTAGTCTAATTAAGAATAAAGACTGACTAAACATAAATTTGGTTAAATGTTCATATTAAATTTTACACACTTAATACTAATAAAATCAGTATTAGATTGTCTTTTGATTAAGTGTAGCGTAAACATACGAACAAAATAAATGTTAGTATATTTTTGTTCATGTAAGTTTTGTGAATATAAAGGAATGACCCACTTAATAGTTAGTTGGACTCCTTGGGTAACAAGGGGTTTAACAATCAGATAGATGGACAACTAAATGATCCTTTAAGGATTCGTTTTTATTTCTGAGATGTAGAACCTAAAACTGCAATTTTAAAATCGCTTTTTCAGAAAATTTCCAAAAACATTCTGTACGTAAAGCTATTGCAAAATTTCATATACGTTTTTTGATACAGAGGTTTAGGTAGTATATTATTATAATTACAACTAAATGTATTATTAAACTTGGAGACACTGATATACCTGAACGTTCTGCCTCACTATCTCAAAGGCATGTGAAGTCTATTGACGCGTACAAGTCTTACAAAACTTACTTAGAGCGTTCGTCGATTTATGCCTTACTTTTAGTAAAGAGACATTCTAAGTATTGAAATATTCTTATGTTCCATCAGATCTCCTCAACATCTTGTCATTATTTAGACAAATAATGTACCATTAGAAGCATCTGGTCCGCTGTTTAAAGGGCTAATTATTATGTTTTCACATTTTACTGAACGTAGATGGACACAGTACAGGACATGAAGTCACATTTTTTTATATTTTTTATATATTTTTTTTTTACAATTAACTTTAAAAATAAAACCCCATCTAAAAGTTTAATAAAATTGATTGTAATATTTAATCTCTACTTCTTTATCTCTACTAGTCTCTACTAATATTATAAATTCGAAAGTAACTCTGTCAGTCTGTCTGATACGCCTTCCCGCTTAAACCACTGAACCAATTTTAATGACATTTGGAACATAGATAGGGTGGACTTTTGGAAAGGATAGAGGATGGTTTTCATCCTACGGGAACCTGTAAAACGGGTCCACGCGGGCAAAGCCACTGGCGGGAGGCTAGTAACTCATAATTTCTCGAAGGCATAATGTCCACCAATCCCCACTTAGCCAACGTGGTGAAGAGACCTTTGCCCAGCTGTGGGACATAGGTTGTGTGCATGTGGGAAAAAGCTTAAAAATTGTATCCAAATGAAATCAATACTAAATTTTTAATAACATTATTAACTGAACACACATTGTAGACTTTTCAGATTTTCCTGTTCTGGTTCCGTATTATTACGGTAATTCTTATTTCATGAACAGTACGCGTTTTAAAAATCTAAAATTAATTTTTCGAAGTAGTTAATTGTAGTTACAAACAAAGAATTTTCCGATTATTCCCTTTAATGATAAATGGTATAAGATATTACTTGCTTAATTCTAGTTCAACGAATTCCTATAAGTTCTGATAACTTTTCAAGATAATTATCCTCTGTATATTTTGATTTAATTAAGTCATAACTTTATTTTTTCTTTTAAGGGCCTTGTTTAAGTTTTTGTTTTAAATTCATTTCAGCTTGATATGCCTCCGTTGCCTTTGTTGGAAGAAAGGGTCTTAATAATCTAAGACTAGCTGCGATTATTTTTGTGTCCCACAGCTCAGCACGGGTCTCTCGCCATGGTTGGGAAGTCCTGGAGCTTACTCCACCTCGCTGCTGAGTGTGGGTTAATGAAGATCAATTTGAAATTAAATCTGCGAGGGTTTACTTTTTAACACGCTTTTATTAGCTTGACCTGTATACGTATGTATGTGACGGAATCTTTTAACTTCATTTTCACTTACTTCTAGGAGTCTGAATTTGAAATATTTGCACAGCGGTCAAGGGCCGATGACAATACAATAATCTCATAACTTTATATTAAAGTCCTAACTAGGATCATCAGGATAAAAAAATACGAGGGGCAGCTGATAAGTTCGCGGACTAATGTACTTAATGCAACAAATAGATATAAAGTTTTATATTTTTAACACGTCTAAACATCTGATTAACTTGAAAATTTGCACAAGGGTCAAGGGCCGATGACAATGCAATAATATGGGAATAAAAATCCAACTAAAGAATGAAAAATAAATAATGTAGTTAAAAAACTAAAAAACACGCTTTTGTGAAAATACGAACTAAAAAATAAAAAATAAGAACAAAATGTATTTACTGTAAAAAAAGCGTGGGGTGGTTTTTAAGATACTATTGACACCATGCACCCCACGCTTTTTTACTTTTTTGTTTTTTTCACGAAAGCGTGTTTTTTAGTTTTTTAAACTACATTATTTATTCTGTTTAGGTAGAGAACCTTAGTAATAAATATACAGCAGCAATAGTTGAAAGAAAAAGGGCGTGATTTTTCCACACTATAAATTCTGTATTGGAATAATTTTGAAAGATTCAAACCATAAAAACCTACGAGTCCTACTTTATATTCGTTTCAATAACAGCTGCTTTGACAAACGCTCATGTGTATCGTGCGAAAATATTTGAACGCATACCATTATTACATTTCGCAACGAGAACAGTCAACATAAACTGAATTATACACTCGAGCGGACGAAATTCAAATTTGACACAAATCCAATATTTTCAATATAAACGTAATGGGAGCAGCGGGCTTCGTTGAGAATTGTGGCTAATACGCGCGAGAGATCAGGGTGCCGGAGAGCGGGGAAGGGTCCACCCTTGCCTCAACCGACGCGCGCACTGTCACCTTTTCACCGCTAATCCTCTTCTTTTAGAAACAATTCCTTTGAAACAATGAAACTAAACATTAAGCAAAAACGTTAACTACTGCAGCAAAAAAATGTTGCCGACGCCTGACGGGGGAAATGACTTTTCCGGCGCTCTAAGTCTTATGAATTGTGCCGCTGAAATAAGAAATAGTGCGATATAGTGAGATTAATATTAGTAAATAGTATGTGGTGCGAGCTCGCACGAGGTTTCGCCGAATCGGAACGAAGCAGAGGGGTTCGGCCCCCCGCACCCCATGCCACGCCGCGCCGCCAGCCATCAGTCGCCCCCAAGTCTCAGGTTTGTACGCAGCATCCCGACGCTTTATCGCACGTTCCAAACAATATTAAACCCTAAATCGTGCCCGATGCACTGATATTGGCATGTGATTTCGCGACGGTCACAGCTGACGGACGGTCGGACTTTTGACAAAATGGTGCAAAATAGACTCTGTATATTGCCCGCTGCCGGTTTATTATTGTTTTTCGTCGGGGTGTTGTCGGCGCAGAATTTTCCCGTGGACAAGATTGCCGTCGGTAAGTTATGCACGTGTCAAAACTATTCCGCAAAAACTTTTCGTTGCACTTTATATCGTGATTTCATACTTTTCATTTGATTATCTGAGTTTATTTATTTTTGTTATAGCTTCAGTAAGTTCTTAAAACGCTTTCGTGTTACTTTAAGTAGAAAGAGCAATATAAATTAAGAAAAAAATATTGTAAGTGAAAAAGATCGGTGTTTTGTTCCTTTCTCCTTTCAACCAACGTCTTGCGAGGCGAAAAATATTAGGGCGATTTTCTCTTTCTGTCTTACGCGCCTATCCCTCTCCCTATTCTTTCCTCGCAAAGGGATCAACTCCCGATGACACTTACAGCGTGTAATAAAAAATTAAGCGAAAACTTTTTCACCAATTTCTTTGTAAATAAAGGTGACGTGAAACATTATAGACTTACATGTGTACATAAAACGGTACTTCGCAAAAGTCCGTAAAGAAATTCAGAAGTGTAGGGTTGTTATGAATACCAATATTAAATTATGTAAAGCTGTTGATGTAAATTGAATCGTAAATACGTAATGTGTTTACACAAGCGTCGTATGGCAGCATTATTTGCACTTCTGATAACTTTTCGAGATCATGCAATCCAAATAAGTGTTACAGATGTTTTTTCAATAATGTTAATAGAATTTATAGAGACTTACATATTTTTTGAAAGATTTTGCTGTGTATCTTGCAGATTAGGATTTAATCTTTTTGAACTGTTTATTCTTAATATATTTCTTTTGTGTTGTCTTTACAGTCACGTAATACTACATTTGTGACCAAAATATCCATGTCGTGAAAATAATTACAAAACCGACGGTCTTCCTTTTCAGCAACAAATTTTACGGCATTAAGGTCACGGATGTTCAATTTCGGGACTTCTACTTGAATACACAAAGCTGATGGAAAAATTCCAGCCACTTGTTTGCCAGCTACGGTCAATATTGAGTCTTGTATGCCTAAAGCTTAGTTTATGTATAGATATAGAGTATTTACTAATGATTAAGAAACTTCTGGATAGGTTAGCAATGTACAATGTCTTAATTGCGGCGGGAGTGGAATGTAGGTGATCTTCATCGCTAAGCGAAACCAGCGCAATAGGAATTAGGATGGTAATTAATGGTACAAATACTACAATGCCCAAAGGTAAGGTCTTAAAGCTACGGTACGTTATGCTACTGGAATAATCGTTAAAGCTTATCGGAAATACGGGTTATTAAAATTGCTGTTAGGTGTCCATAAGGCTACTGGCGTGGGGAGTAACCTGTACCTTTCTTGTATCCGGGAGGGGGAAAGGGAGAAACTTCAAAAGGTATTAGACACCTTAAGAGTCACTTGGTTATGTGGGATTTTTACTGGCCTTCGTCTTTACGGTCTGCGCTTGGAAAGAACTCCAGAATTTCCTGCGAAACTCACTGGGGTCTTCCACGCACGTGTTCCAAAGCAGACCAATCCTTCAGAGGCCGATGATGCTTTTTTGAACCTTGCAATGACATGCGAACACAACAACGGACCTGGGACCGCTAAGTGGATGGTTCTTACCGCCCACTCTTACCACCCGCAGCACCAGAAGCTGCCTATTAATCGTTTCGATCAGCCAGGGCGTAGCCCTATTTTTAAGCCCAAAACTGCAGTGTCTAAAGACACGTGCCTAGCAATGGGACACAACTAAGGGTTACAGCTCGTCTTAACGATAGAGCCTAAGGCCTATAAGAGCCTAAATTAATTTGGGGAAAAAATATTTTTTTGGTGGACACAGACATATAGAACATGGGCAGCACCGACCACTTAGCACTTACATTACATTATTATTATTTGGCAAGGTGGAGTACAGGTTTAAATCTAAGGCTACTGCGACTAATGAATGACTTACTGTAGTCAAATCCCTCATTTAGATCGGGCTCTCCTAACGACGGTTTTCAAGAACTGTATGACATGATGACATGACTGACATCTTCAGATATAACCAGGCTGCCACCCAGTACGATTAACTTCAGCTAGCTTTTCTTCTTTTTCTTTTTTAAGTTCTTTTTTAAACTCGTTGTCCGTTTTGATTTTGAGGAATTCCTTTCGGTAGTCCATTATATATTTTTGATCCCATGCAAAAGGCACTATTATGATATTGTTTTGGCTTGTCTGGTGTGACCAGATAACTACCGCTATATCCATTTCTGCCGAGAAGGCAGGCCAGACTATATAAAGCGAAAATTAGACAGAGTAAAGGCGCAACTCCATAATAATATGAATTCGAGCAAGGCTTAATGAGCATGTGTGCAAATGACCATTCCATTAAAAATATATATCATGCGGAATTTCGTCAGAGTAAAGGTATTTTCCCTTCTCAAGGTTTATTAATCGATTAAGTTTAGTCTTTTGGGATTAAATTTACATCAAGCAAAGCAATCATAAGTTAAAACAAAACGTTAGGGAAATCAGCGTTATTATTTTGCAAATTTGTAGTCCTTTGTCCATACATGATATGTATAGATAAAAAGGCTCGGTGTGCTATTAGATAAATTTGACACATTCTTTTGTCTTTTCGTGTTTTTTAATGACATCTTATAAGCTCTACAGCAAAAGAAATAGGGTTGAAAAGCATTTTACGTTATATTTGGAGTTCATTTACTAAAGTTATATTTACTGTATGTGTATTTCACTATGTACACATTACAAAATACTTAAATATAATGTAGAGAGTATTGCTTATTTCTAAATGAAATTTCTTATGGTACATATTATTATATTATATCGTAGGTAAAAATGTTCCGAAATATTTCATTAAATTTTTAAATCTTTTAATAATCCCTCTACTGGGCTATGTTTGGTTTTAAAACAAATAAATGTTATAATTCATCATTGACCGCCACCGATCGAAGGAAAAGGTTTACGTAGGTAACAGAACTTTAAATGTTCTGTGATCAACACAAAGTTATTCTAAGAGAGGCATCTGTATTTAAACCCACACCCTCTCATAAATGAGAGGGATTTAGGCTATAGTCATCATCGACATCATGCATTCGAAAACTTATGAGTTTCTCGTAGGCATGCACAGTGATGGAAAACATCGTAATTCATTAAATGGCTGCAACCATTTTTGCGTCCCACTGCTAAGCACGGGTCTTTACCCATTATTGGGGAGGCCTGGAGCTTACTCCAAGCTGTTCCAATGCGGGTTGGTGGAGATGCGGGTTAGTGGCCAACCCGCTGTCGGATGTTTTCAAACCGCCCATAAGGCCTCCGACAAGTTTTAACGACTGTTATCTAACGACATCAATCGGGACCGACTGCTTAACATGCCCTCCGAAGCACGGAAACGCGCATGAAATTTTTTGTCACTAGCGGTCACCCATCTCACACCCACCCGCGCCCGTTTGGCTTAGTTGCATAGATCGTTTGCATTCTACGCTAAACACCGGGCCATGCGCGCTTCAATCATAATTAAATATCAGAATATTTTGTCTTCAACATGGAGCAGCGGTAAATACAAACATTTCATATATTTATGTCAGAAGTGCGCGCCGAGGTTTGGAACCCGGTATCTCCGTGTCGGAGACCACAGTCTTTACCCACTACTATCGCTACTTAACTTGGCTGTTCTTAAAAATGACTAACAAGTAACTAGTGAGTAATAAGTGATTTGAATCTACAATGCTCGTATCTAATGCTTATACTACACGAAATTCCATATGCTTGAGTGCGCCTTTACTGACAAAGCTACTTATAACTTCTTCGAGATTTTGTATGAAAATTGCACCTACTTAGGTCTTTTGAAGCATAATCTCGACTTACAAATAGCTCAGTTAAATTTAAGATGCAGTTTTGCTTAATTACCTAAACCAGTAATAAGTATGTGAAGTAAAATCTGTGTAAGTTTTGTAAGTGTGCCTCGTTCACCACCTTTAAGTAAAGTGACAAGTACACTAATTGTCAGTAAAAGTCACCCGTAACTTAAATTTCAATTTCACGATTTTCGAGTAGCACTAATCATATGATAAACTGACCCATACTCATAGCTTTTACTTGCCAATTAACTTAACTTGGGATGTAAATAATCAACACTTTACTTGGAAATGAAGAACGAGGCCCTAGGTTGTATTTTTGGTAGAGATTTAATTTCGACCAGAAAAGTAGATACAAAACTACCGCTGCACTAACTTTGCCCGTCCTTATCGTAACATTTTTCATCTGATTGAAAATTCTAAACTGCAAGTGAGTAAACTGTCGAGACTTGGCAAGTTTAAAATTTTGATGGCAAACTTATTAGACTCGACTTCGATTCATCTCGTATATGAATTTACTTTCGCTTTCACTTGGAGAAAAGTTGTGGAAGTGTACTCACTCTTCGGATGAGATGCTTGTATAATGAAGATCGGACATCAGTTACAGGTAACCTCGTCTGATCTTATCATAGTTAGTACAAAAAGTAGTAAATATGAAAGACAATCTATAAATTTAAAAAGGCCTACCACACGTTATATTGTTGACTAAGAGATGATAAAAAAGCCATCATATTACAGCATGGTATTGTTCAATTTTGCAAGAAACAAGTCCTTAGCTACCAGATAAGTGCTCATTATTGGTTAACGGACTTAAGGAGCCATACGTGATGTTTCAAACAAAAGAGTTCTATCGGTGCTTCTAAGAAGTACGCTTTTGTTCACATAGTAGGTTACATATTGTTTTTAAGCTCATTTCAAGCTGTAGTGTAAAGTTATTTTCGATAGAATTGACTTGAGGGTAGTCATATTATAACCATATTTTTTTCATTGATATAAAGCGACTAAATATTTTATGACATTTTTAGAACCAATGAGATAAGTATAGACATAAAGCTATTTATACTGCTGGCTAAAGAATTTCAGGCGTAAACGTCAAAAATATTCGTAACGATTGGTTTGTGCATAATGTTTATATGCAATGTTTCCTTATTCGTTTCTTAACGTGTCCTGTTTGTCCTGTTATGTTATCAGAGATTTTTTTTTATTTGAATGGAGTAGCGGACGAACATGCAGACCAGATGGTGTTAAGTGGTCGCTGCAGCCCATGGACATCTACACACAACCTCAAGGAAGCATAGATGTCTTGTCTGAGGTCGTATGCAGTTGCGCTGCTACTCCGGAGGATAGTCGCCTCATGTAAGTGTGGCCGGCCGAATGCTATTTTCTGCAGATAGCGGTGGTTAAAGTTTATCACATTATCTTACGGGTGGTTTCAAAATATCCGACTGCGGACTGACTAACAACTATACTCCTCCAACACAAAAGATCAGGGTTGTTAAATAATTTTCGTACTTATGGAAATTATAAATTTCATTTTTATTTAAAAATTTAATAAAAAGTAGACACTTAAATGATACATTAAATTTAAGAGACTACACGATTGTGTAGTCGAAGAGAGCTCATAAAATGTCAGTAACAAAAGTGTCGCGGAAAGGCAAAATAGCGTCTCGTTCTTTGTGACAGTCGCTTTAACCGACAGTTTCTGAAGGATATTATGGAAATAGTTAACATTTAAAATTTGTAACTTTCATAGCAGCGATTGCTGAGTGGGAAAATGCCGCGGTCTACGACGCGACCGATATACTCGGCGCGCAAAGAAACTTGTAATGTGAGCATTTATCGCTGCTCCACGGTGATGGAAAAATATCATAATATTTAATTATTGATTACGATGTTCTCCATCGCCGTGCATGCCTGAGAGAAATTCATAATTTCTCGAAAGCATGACGTCCATCAACCCGCACTTGGCCAGCGTGGTGGACTATGGCCTAAATCCCTCTCCCTTGTGAGAGGAGACCTGTGCTTAGCAGTGGCACATAAAAAGGACTGAGAGAAACAAACTTTCATATGGAGTTTCATGTTTAATGAAAGACTGGAATCCTTTTTGCAACCCGGTGATGGTCATGAATCTCACCCCATCATTGGGGAGCATCGATATAAAAATGTTGGGGAGGCCTGGAGTTCAATACACCACGCCACTCTTTCGGTAGTGAAGATACGGGTTAGAGGCCAACTCGCTGTCGGATGTTTTCAACAAGCCATAAGAAATCCGATAATGATTAACGACTGTTAATAAGTCAATTGAATCAGATATCGGAGCCAGCTATTATGTACACACTACACATAGCGGTGGTTAAAGTTTGTCGAATATATTTGTACCAACCACACTTCTCCAATAAAATCAGTCAGATCAGTGTTGCAATTTAATCTTCGTACTTATGGAATTACACACTTCATTTTTATAAAAAAATACACTTTTGAGTGTAATAAAAAGCAAACACTCAAATGATCCTTTAAATTTAACAATCAACGTAGCAACATGGGCGTGTAGACGAAAAGAATTCATAAAATGCCATTAACAAAAGTGTCGCGAAAAAGCAAGAGAGCTCACTCTTTATTACAGTTGTTTTGTCCGACAGTTTTCGGAAACAGTACATACAGACAGTTTTCAGGACGGAAGGTAGTATTGGAAATAATTAAAATTTATAATATGGGACTTTTATATTAAATTACGTGTAAAAAGTGAGGCTGCAATCCTTCTCGTGTCCCGGTGCTGGGCACGGGTCTATCTCTATTATTTTGGAGGTCTGGAACTTACTCCACTATGCTGCTCTTATACGGATTGGTGGAGATGCGCGTCAGTGCCCACCGTTGGACGTTTTCAAACTGCCTGTAAGGATTCCTATAACCATTGTTATCTATCGATAGCACCCGTGACAGAAGGCTTTACGCTTCTACGCCAGCTACCGGACGCGCTTTGTAAAAAGCAAGCTAAGAATTATGACATTTGAATTGCTTTGAGTACTTTTTTAGTTAAAACAGTAACTGAATGCTACTAAGGTAGACTAACGATCTGAAGAAGACAACGGGAACACGCTGGAGTATTGAACAAAGAGGCCTATGTCCAGTTTACGGATAATATAATAACGGAAGATAGGAACGCAAATAAATAAAACTGGCTGAAGGTTCAGTTTCAGTGTCTAATGAAACAGAACATAAATAGCTGAATATAATTACGAGTATATACCTACTTTACACAAGTGAAGTCATGTAGCAAGAGAAATATTGATATAGATACTTTCATCATTTATTTAGGTTATGTTAGCCGATCAACCAACCTGCTTCTAATATAGCACATGTGTGACCTTAATATTTACTCAGCCGCAGTCCTTTGGTGAGCTAAAAATCCTAGCAATATGTAAATTTTAAGCGTATATCACGAATGGAGTAGATTAGTTTATGCCTCTGCAATATACACCATGATTGAAGTATCAGGGTCTGACTTACTTCGGATTTTCAGAAAAACATAATTGATTGTCACATGGGTAACAAATATTATCGAGGTTGGTAATATTTTGTATAGAAATAAAAAATAAAGATGACGATTGAAGATACGTCATCAGACATAAATTTGTATCAAATATATTTATGTAATCAAATAAACAAATTTTTGATAATATTTAATAAAGAAACAAATAAATATACAGTTTTTTCTTATTACTGGCCATCCGACAAAGCCTTATTTTTGGTCGATTACCTCCAATCAACCCAAACATCTACCCAACCGTAAATCCTGGCAATACGCTTAAATTTACAAGTGGATCAGAAAATAAGTGTGGCAAGGAACACAAAAGAACGGCAGTGATTTCCAGAAAACAGCACGTAGGACCTCTTAAGAAGCTTAGCCAGTTCACACATGCAAGCATAATGACATTCATTTCAGCATTCAATGTATCGTGATTGCTCGGATTAACTCACCGCAGTTTTGGTTTTAAAGGCTTGATATGCCTATGGTATTTTATTAAAGAAAGCGATTTATATTGCAGCCTTGAAAAACTAGCTCTCTAACTCTTAACTTTTCGCTAAAGAGGCTTCTTTGAAGAAAATCCTAGAGTATTTCGGTCTTTTCACAAGGAACAATGATAATCTGAAAAAGTTTATGATTACCTGTAAGAGAGAAGGAAAGAGGCCTAGAGGACGAAGCCCGATACGTTGGTCAGATTAGATCAGGTAATTTCTTGATGCTACCTTCCACAATGCTCTAAAAGGCGCTAAAAATCGCAACAAGTGGAGAGATGTAAAGAGGAAAGCGCTTAGTGGCGGTCACGAACCTCAGCACCGAGGAAACATCTACCTGGACTAATAAAGAGAGATAAACCAGCATGACTGTATATGATTATGCTCTGAAACAATTATGTATACTGAGAAATAAATTATACGACACGATGTCTCGGCAAATAATACTGATAATATTCGATTGACAAGTAGTAGTAAGCATGGACTACTACTTGTATAATTATACCTTCTAAGAAGCCTAGCCTATAAAATTTTGTAGAAACTCAAAACAATATAACGTGACTATTTTAATACCATGGAAGTGTTACGTCATGAAGTGCGGCGCTCAAAAGAGCTTACGCCATATATCGTTCACGACGAGGAGCGCATCTTGTTAAGACCCGATAGGCCATGAGTGGTGTTTATAGTCTTCGCAAGTTAATGAACAACACTTAGTTTGCTACTTCCATGTTTATATCGACTTAAGCTAGTTTAATGTATTATATTTGTTTTATATTAACCCAAGTTAATTTTGAAGTATTTATTATTTTACGTTTCACGTGATTCGGAAGACACATTAAGCCATCGGTTCAAGTAGTTATGGATAGATATCAGAGGCCTTATGAGTAATTAAAAAACTTCGAACAGAAGGTTGGTCACTAACCCGCATCTCCACCAAGGAGCTTCTGGTGGCGGCTTGCCAAATAACGGGGTTACATCTATGCCCATCAGAGGGACGCAAAAGGGGTTACACCCAGTTTCAAGAGAGTATCTGTGCCTAATAAGGATTGAAAAAATGGCATCTTCGCTGTATACGTTTGGAAATAGATAACATTCTTAAGTCAATGTAAATGATCCAATACGATTATACTGAAAATACATAATAATAAGAATACTTTGTATAAACTAAAAACAAAATAATGTGGTTATGTAAATACCATGGAAGTATTACGTCATGAAGTGCGGCGCTTAAAAGAGCTTAAGCCATATATCGCTCACCGTCGTGATGCGCATCTTGTTAAGCCTCGCTAGGCCATGAGTGGTGTTTATGTTCTTCGCAACAACACTTAGTATGGTACTTCCAACTTTATGTTGACTTAAGCAAGTATCGTGTATTGTTTTTCCCAGAAGTCAATTTTGAAGAAAAAATATTTATTAGATTAGATTCATCCATCGTAATATTAAAATTGTAAAGGTGCGTGTCTTTGTTTATTTGATTGTTCTTCTTTCACGTTTTAACAGTCCTACGGACTGATCTGATTTGTGTCTTGAGTTAGTTTGGGGTTGGAGACTGACATAGGCTACTTGTAACTGGAGTACAATATTTAATTCCTATAGAAAGATAATCCACGTGGGTGGAGCCGACAGCCACAAACTTTATGTTTACACATGTTTAGGTCATAAGTAGTGTTAATAAAGTCTTCGTAACTGAATTTAACAACACTTAGTATAGAACTTATGTTGAGTTATAACTCGGCTTAATTTTGTGTACCTAACTATGCACTATAGGTACTATCATGTTATTCAGACTTTTTATGAAAAAATAAATTAATAGGTACGCCTATTAATGGACGCCAATAAATAAATTTATCGACAGATAAACTATATACTTAACAAATGTGAATTTAAATGAAATAAAGGCATAAAATTACAAAAAAATATATGCCATCCAATAACCCATCCTGCGACATAGTTCCCAGAATGCTGGTAGTATTACCTCGCTGAACTGCTTAGCTAATTCTTTGTGCAAGGTAGCTGCCAGCCCTCTGGTCACTTGAAGCGAGGATGAGCTTGGTCGACATGTCTCTTATGAAACCTTTCATGTCAGCTGACCATGGACCCATAGTTTCTAACGCAAGCGCCGCAAATTCATAATTTATATCTATAGTTGAATATTCAATGGGTATGTCTTTACTTAGTGGAATAAAAACAAATGAGGTAGGTAACAGAACGGAATTAAGTAACAGAACTGAGATAGGTGAGAAAATCAAACAGCAAAAAGTAAATCATGTCGTAAAAAATAGAAGCGTCTTTTTCTTCCAATATAAAAACACCAAATGAAAAAAAAATGATTAAAGTAACCCGTTTTTATTAACACGCTTTTATTAGTTTGACCTGTATGTATGAATGCAACGGAATCTTTTAACTTCATTTTCACTTATTTCTAGGAGTCTGATTAACTTGAAAATTTGCACAGGGGTCAAAGGCCCGTGAAAAAGCAATAATATGAGAATAAAAATTCAACAAAAAAAATTAAAAATAAATAATGTAGTTTAAAAAACTAAAAAACACGCTTTTGTGAAAATACGAACTAAAAAGTAAAAAATAAGAAGAAAAGGTATTTTACTGCAAAAAATATTGTGGGGTGGTTATTAAGATACTACTGACACCATGCACCCCACGCTTTTTTTACAGTAAAAGACATTTTCTTCTTATTTTTTACTTTTTAGTTCGTATTTTCACAAAAGCGTGTTTTTTAGTTTTTTAACTACATTATCTATCAAACACCTAAGTAAAAAGAGCTTATTATTTCCGTGTAAAAACACGTGAGACCTTCTAGCCTCCTAAGACCCCTTGTACAAATTTTTGCACAAAATAAATGTCGTCATTCAGTCCCGGAAAGATTGCAACCTCCATAGTGGTGTGGTCCCAGCGTACAAAATTTTGTACATATTTTTAAATTGACCCGCACTTTTTTTTTAAATCAGTAGACAAAATTTTACTGCTATACGCGTCTATGGATAAGTTTGACGTTTCGTTTCGCAATGCAACCAACATAAAAAAAACAAAGCTGTCAAAATCATTTGTGGGTGTCGGTGGAAGATGGCGAATGGACAGCGAAGAAGTAAGTTTCAATCAAGATTTACCTATGCAATCATGATTGTTTTGCTAAGATATTTATTAATTTTGCTTTTTAAAATATCCAACTAATTATTTTGAGTTGTTATTTCATGGGAAGCATATAAATAAGAAAATAAAACTATCATATTTTATTATGTACAATTTTTTGCACTCCAGGCCTTAGTTCGTAGATAACACTCATTTAATTTGTGCAAATTTTTGCACTTTCGGTCTTTACCATAGTAGATCTAATTGGCGTTTGGTGCTGATGGCTAATGCTTTTTTTTTGTTCATGCTTCACAGATCTCCGTGATAAAGAAATATTATATTCTCTAAACTAATTGGAATTTGAATATGACAGCGATGATGAATATTTCGTAGATCCCGTTGCTTTTCAAAGCAATTTTTCTAGTTACTGATCTTCAGACAAAGAGACCGTACATGAAGATCTAGCACCACCAAGACTTCCAAACCGACCAATTCGTGGTAGGGTGCAATGCAAAAGAGGACGGAGTTCATCAAGAAGATGTTACCGAGCACGTGGGGGGAATCCAAGAAGAATAAGTAAATAATAATATTAATAATATAAGATGCTGCTAAGTAAGAAGTTTATTTTAGAAGAGTTTATTGATTCATAAGTACCTTTTTTGTGATTATTACATAAAAGACTGTTTGTAGAAGTTTAAATTGTAAACGTTCATATTTCGAATAAAAAAAATTGAAAAATGTTGAATTTATTATTTATTGCACTTAAAGTTTTATGATGGATTGAAACCGAATGTGCAATTTTTTGAACAAAAGATGGCTGCTTTAAACCTTTGTCATTCCATTCCAAAAGACATATAAAATTTATGAAAAACATCAAATAATCAAAATTTTTAGTGTAAAATAATATATAACAAAAACAATGTCTGGGACTGAAGGCCAATATTTAATTTGTGCAAAATTTTGTACAGTGGGACTAAATCACTACGATTTAATTTTTTGTCTGGGTCTTAGGAGGCTAGAAGGAAATTATCCAATAATATCGACCTAAGTACCGCAATTGTGTGTAGACCCAACATAAGTTAAAATTGTGTCATCCTGTAAAATTTATAGAACGGATACTATTAAAAAAACAAAGACTCAGTTCCAAATTGTACAATGTTGCAAACACTTAACGAAAACTCATTTATAAACTCCAATGCAACTCCTACATTTTACAAGAACTTATAAAAATGGACGAAATAAAATTTCTACTGCAGCTGCTTTTATGAAGTTCTTTTTATTACACTTGTCTTGAAGTTTCCGATATCCCTTGTTGTAAGTATCGTAATTGTATTTTTAGCTTAAATGGAAAGTGTTCAGTTGTACTTTTGTTTTTTGTAAAATAGTTTATATAAGATATTCCTTTATAACAATTATTTTAAAAAGCAGGCTTAAGAAGTTAAAGTAATTTGTTCCTGGTCATATACGTATATAAAAGACATAACATATAAATTAAAAACATCTGAATTCATTTAATGCTTTAAATATGTACAAAATCTTTGAATATTTTTGATACCATTCGTTAAAAACGTTGGTAATAATATTATGTAGATTAAATATGAATAATTCCGAACATCTTAAAATAATTATTATAAATTATTTATCATTTATGCTTAAATTAAGCAATTAACGTTTAAACAAAATTTATGAACATTAAAATATGCAGCGAGCATAAAATTGTCTCGTCAATAACGATATTTCAATTTCTCACCTCGTAATATAAATTGCTATGAAATATTAAATTGCATAATCCATGTAACCTTTTAACGCCACAGGAATATGTTATGTTATAGCTGATTGAAGGTCGAAAACGTACATAGTAACGTACCATTTTGAGAACGTTTGATATAATATTAAACACAAGGCGCTAAGATATAAAAACATATGGTAGTGTATTTTATGTGTAGGCGTATTTGATTTTTTCATCTTTCTTATGAACCATGGATTTTAAAAAACTGTACTCGCTTCTGAGAAAAGATTATTTACCGACAAATAAACAAAAAAAAAACAGATGAAATATACGTGATATATAAATATATTTTTTTCCTTTTTTCTTTCTTTTCCTCCCATTATCGGAGAGGCATGGATCTTACTTCACCACGCTGCTCCAATAAGGGTAGGTGGAGATTGTATTGGTTGGTGTATTTGTTTAATTTAAGCAAAAACGGGCATATATAGAGATGTATTATATGGATTTCTATGGAATGCAGTGTTTCCATAGAAATCCATATATCGTTTTAAGCAATCATCATTCTTACCGTATGCAATTGCGCTGCTTTTCCGGAGAATGATGATGCCATACTCCTCGGCAGAAATTTGTGCCGCGGTGACGGTACTTCTCCAGTCGAACGTCGAAACGTCTACCTCTAAAAGGGTCTACTAATAGGGTATACCTCTAATAACTACCAGCGAATTAATGTTTTAACCTGAAATTACTATAATTTGTCATCATCATTTAAAAACGTCAGACAATGTTGGTGTTTTGCCAACAGAGAGAAAACTGCGCAATTGTTATTTCATTGACTGAATTTTGATGGGCGATCTTCCACGAACTGTAGTACAAATTTGGCAATCATGTCCAGTGATAAAATC
Source organism: Pyrgus malvae (assembly GCA_911387765.1). Classification (NCBI taxonomy): domain Eukaryota; kingdom Metazoa; phylum Arthropoda; class Insecta; order Lepidoptera; family Hesperiidae; genus Pyrgus; species Pyrgus malvae. The sequence continues at coordinate 9,111,228 of OU426947.1, forward strand.
TGCAATATTCGAGACAGCCGTAACAAGTAGACAAGTTTACTGGATCGATACACAAAACGATATTCCTTTTAAGAACACATGAAGCCCGTGTCGAACGTTCACTTATTAATAATACTCAAGTATAAAAAAGATGATGACATTTCTTAGTAAGTACCTACGTATACTTACGTTAGAAGAGTTACAGATATTTTGAATTACAATGAATTAATTATAATATTTTCAACGTTTTTTACGTTCTACTACTACTGGCCACAGAGGCCTTAGTGTAAGTGTGAACACGCGAAAATGTTACTATCGCGTTTGCGTTAACAATTTAATTATCGACCTTATTCCTTTCAGGTTAAGATCTATCTGTCCAATTTTAACTCTGACGCAGTAGTAACGTTTGCGCGTTTACAAACTCACACTAAGGGCTCAGATCTCCTCGAGGAATCGACAGAGATTTAGGTCACAGTGAACAAGGTGTGAGCTGCTTTGCCTTCGAGGATTTTTTTGTAATTTTAAGGTAAACATAGTTTATATAACAACGTATTATATCCGATGTCTTAAGCCTTAAGGTCTTAACCATGCAGTTATCACCGCTTAAAATGCAAAAAATATACAGTAATAATGGTCTGCTTTTCTATTGGAGGAAAATATTTATTTGCCTTCTTTATTGTTATTAATATTAATAATTTTTCATATATTTGGACAATTCACAGTACGCTATCTGATTTCAAACTAAGCAGAGCTTGTACTATGGTAATCAGAAAGCTGATAAATATACTTATATAATTCTAAATACATACTTAAATAGATAAATTAACACCCAGACACAGAACAAATAGTCATGTTCATCACACAAATATTTGTCCTGGGTGGGAATCGAACCCACGACCTCACGCTTCGCAGTCGGCTCATCACCCACTACGCCACGGAGGTTGTCACTTATGTTATTGCATAAGTGACATTGATTATATTGCAGGCAGGGTACTTGTAAATTAAAAAAGCTTTAACTGCTGCAATGTCACTTAAGACGGCAGCGCATCGCTTCCCTTAATAATTTGAATTCGATACTTGTTTTCCTTTGTGGTGATTTGTATGTAAGTAATTAAGTATAAGTATTATACCTAATTCCCATTTTACTAAAAACGAATACGAGGTTTAGAAACATTTTCAGCATATAAATTAGTAATTGATCAATAAGATCTTGTATAAAGAATTTTGTACTGAAGATATTGAAAACTCTGGTGACGTAACGAACCGCTCGAAATTGAGGTGGACATAGGTTGACCGTTTGCCCTTTTTATTGAGGTCTGGAGCTTATTCCACCATGCTGCTCCAATGCGGGTTGGTGGAGATGCGGTTTGTGGCCAACCCGCTGTCGGATGTTTTCAAACCGTCCATACGGCCTCCGACTAGGTTTCACTACTATTATCGATAGAAAACAACCGAGACCGACCGACCGTCAATAGCAGTCACCCATCTCACATCTGACCGCGCCCGTTTGGTTTAGCTATGCTGATCGCTTGCTTTCTATGCTCGGATTACGCAAGGATTTTCGAACCAATAGATATTTTGACACAAGCTTAACAAAACGGTTGGACGGGTAACTGGCTATTTATTGATGGAACTATGCACTCTTTAGCTCTATTTTAGCGGTTTTTTTTAATGTCTTTTTTTATCTGTAGCGCTGTTGACGGTTTGACAAGATAAAGATATTGCGCGCTAGATTTATTTTGAACGTAATAAAACTGATTAAAAACTATCCGCTTTATGCACCTGAATCTTTGATTGAAATATTTTCAAATGTCGTTGTTTCGTCTGTGCTGACAGTTACGAAATGACGAATTAAAAGGTCGTTGTTTTTGTTTTTATTAAAGTTAATAGACACTCTCTGTATAGAAATTAATTTAATAACTTATTTCTCTTGGTTTCTAAGTAAGATATAGTTTTAGTTAATCTGAAAATTTCGCAAATATATTAAATATAACTTTCTTATAATTCGAAATAACTTTTGAACTATAGCATCATCTTGTTAAGACCGAAATAAATAAGATTTTAAATAAAACTTTGAAAATTTGGCGATGGATTATACTACGCTTTAAATTGAGGTTCGCGAACAAATAAAAAATTCATTGTCTTGTTCTGAAAACAGGTGTTGCTCACGAATTTTCGAACCAATCGATATTTTTTACTGACAGAAGCTTAGCAAAGCGGTAGGGCCGGGTAACTGGCTATTAATTAATGGAACTATGCACTTTATAGCTCTATATTCCCGGTTTTTCCGTGAAATTCTTATTTTCTTTGTGGCGCTGTTGACGGTTGGACAAAATGAAATATTGCGTACTGGATTTATTTTGGACGAAATAAAGTTGTTTAAAAACTATCCGCTGTATGTATCTAAGTCTTTGCTGGTAGTTTTGTTGCAATTTCGTTCGTAAAAAATATTTTATCTAAAAGCCATCAATTGTTATAATCGATGGATATCTCTCTTAAAAAATAAATGTAAATTTACCTTACTTCTCATTTCTGAGCAAAAAACATAGAAATGTATTTTGGTGAAGGCCGTTGGCAATTTCGATAAAATGGTATTAAAAAATCCTGCACACAGACAGTAACAAACACGATACAAAATGAATGTATTGAGGTCAAATTCGAATTTTAAATACAAGTGTAATAGGTTGAAGAATTTGGTGATGGAACAAACCGCGCTTGAAATCGAGGTTCACGAAACAATGATACATTTATTGCCTTGTTCCAAAAACGGGTGTTACGGGGTTACATTTTACAAAGTGATAATTTTTACTGACAGATTTAATTAGTGGAACTATGCGGACTATCCAGCATTATATTGGCGGTTTTATCATGAATTTCACAATTTTACCGAAGCTGTCAACAATTTGGACAAGATGAATGTAGGGTGAATTTATATTGGCTGAAATAAAGCTGATTAAACGCTAGCCAATTTATGGATATTTCAGAGTATGGTGTAAATTATTGAAGCGGCAAGTCGGATGTAAAATAAGGGACTGCTAGTACTAAATTTCATGCACATTTAGATGCTTTGGAGAACACGTTAAGGTGTCAGTTCCAGTCAATATCGATAGCTAGCAAACTTAGTCAGAGGAATGATTGAAAACATCCAGCGCAAGGTCGGCCACTAACCTGCACCTTCAACAACACTAACTGGAGATAAAGCTGATTAAACGCTAGCCAATTTATGGATATTTCAGAGTTTGGTGTAAATCATTGAAGCGGCAAGTCGGATGTAAAATAAGGGACTGCTAGTACTAAATTTCATGCACATTTAGATGCTTTGGAGAACACGTTAAGGTGTCAGTTCCAGTCAATATCGATAGCTAGCAAACTTAGTCAGAGGAATGATTGAAAACATCCAACACAAGGTTTGGCTACTAACCTGCACCTTCAACAACACTAACTGGAGCAGCATCAGCATCAGCTGAAGTAGGTTTCAGGCCACTCCATTTATGAGAAGTGATTCGTATATACCCGTGGATGCAAAAAAATATTTCAACCATATCATCTTTGTCAGTAGATGAAAGCCAAACTTTATGAAATTGCCTCACTGCTCAGATAATTGTTTCTTTTAAAATATTGAGTGTAATATTTTTCTTACTAAACAATTAGTGTTTCGAAGAAAATTAAGTTAAGTGTCCATATTGTTATATCCTGTTACCAACTTTGCGTTACAGAATTTACTTCGTTTCTAAAAGCCTTTTGACAATTATTATGATAGAATCTTGGAAGATCCATCAAAGCTTATTTATAAATGTACCTAAGCCTAACTGCTTTAAAAAAGTAGACAATTGCTATTTTAACTGCCTAATTGAGATTATTAAATCAATGGTATTATTCTAGTAGATAAAGATTTATTAAAAAACTTGAAATTTTTAAAACCAGGTACAAGATAAATTAACAAATCAATTTTTTAACGGAAGTTTATTAAAACGGGCGATCCCGGTAACCGGCAGTTAATAAATGGGATTATATTGTGTCTAATCGTAGCTCTATTTTAGCGAATATACCGTGTTGGTCTTTATTTTGCTACCGGACCTCGATAGTTTCTACAAGATGAAATCGTGCACACTGGATTTATTTTGACCGAAATAAAACTGTATAAACGGTAGCCGTTTTTAAAAAAATTCGGGAACTTCATATGAATCTAAACTTGGTAAGTTAGATACTTTCTGTGTGGCGGCTGACAGTTTGGACAATCGTTGCTCTCATTTTCAAAATGGAAGACAAAGGAACAAGGAATGTTAATTTTAACAAACAAAGCAAAGGATTAAAAAACTTTCTTATTGTCGATTTGTAGATTCTAAGTGATTTTTTGCCCGTTTTCTGTCTGTCGGTCAGAATCGGTAAATGTCGGTAATCAAATCCCGCAAGTTAAATTTGATCCACTTCTCGGTTTCCGATTGTGGTGAAATTTATATGTATGTATAAATCGGATATCACTGCAATATTATTATGATATAAAGCTGATCTGATGATGGAGCTGGAAGGTGGTCATAGGAACTCCGTAATTAAATGCCACAAACCCATCGATTTTGGACTTGTTAGACCCGTCTTGACTAGTACTTTGGCGCTAGATGGTAGCCAGGATCTGATAATGTAGCTAGAAGATGGCCACAAGAACTCAATTAAACTACGCAACCCCATCGAGTTTGGGCTCATTTAATTCGTCTTGATGAGTATTTTGATACTAGATGGTAACCAGGGTCTGATGATGGAGCTGGAGGATGGTCATAAGAACTCGGTAATTAAGCGACACAACCATTCAAACTACCATCAAAAATACTAACAATCTAAAAATAAAATTAAAAGGAAAAATGATTTGAAAAACAAGCTTTTATTAAAGAAGTAAACTAAAAAGTTAAATATAATTTAATTCTGATATTAATTTGAACCTAATGATTTTATAAATTAAAGTGTGTTACATTTTTATGGAACATAAAAGAACGTTCAGAATATTACATCTTTATTATTTTTCTTTTGCAATCACAATGTAACATGCTTGTGTTTACCAGCACACATTTTTCTTGTATAGTACATTAAGGATATCTATAGCCACCAGAACTAAAGATACAGCGTAGTCCCCGCAATTAACAGACAGTTACTCTATTTCCCGTTTAGCCAAAATTCTGATAGTAAAAATATCGATTGTTAAAACGGAAATCCCCACGTAAAACCAGCTTTACGGGACAAGGCAATAAACGCGTCAGTGTTTCGTTCAGCTCAATTTAAATTATGGTTTGTTCAGTTAACCAAAATTTTTAAAATATTTTGTGAAAACGTGAATTCTTTCTAAGTTATGAAAACTTCAAGGTAAATAACGCTTCATGAGTATGAATGACATATCCAGAATAAAGATACTGTTTTGTAGTTACCACAATAAGAAACCATCACCCATTCATTACACCACCATCACTACTCATTTAACAAAGATCACCCTGATCGAGAACGGAAATTAAAAATCGTCATTCACGGTCCCTCAATCAGCAATCCGGCATGACAAGAGCCTGGGTCATTTTATTGCAAGTTTTTCTTTATTACAGAAAAATATTTTCAGGTGGGTACCTGCTCAATACAATTGATCTAACCTCAATGATGTTGTACTATAATATATAGGTATAATATGTCACGCGCCCCAGATTGTACAGATTGATAGAGAAACGCTGCTGACCCATAACATATTGCGTCTTGCTATAATAGTAGCTCGTAGATCAATAGCGCTGTCGTCATATAATATGTCGACCTGTCAACGTCACGCTAGATACACAATTTTCCATTGTAGATGTTATTGGTTTTTTTTTTCAACCTTTTTATGTCCCACTACTGGGCACGGGTCTCCTTCTCACACAATTGAGAGGGATTTAGGCCATAGTCCACCACGCTGGCCAAGTGCGGATTGGTGGACGTCATGCTTTCGAGAAATTATGAATTTCTCTCAGGCATGCACGATGAAGAACATCGTAATCAATGAAATATCACGATATTTTCCATCACCGTGGAGCAGCGATAAATTCGCACATTACAAATTTCTTTGTCAGAGGTGCGAGCCGAGGATTTGAACCTGGGATCGGTCGCGTCGAAGACCGCGGTTTTTTACCACTCGGCCATCGCTGCTCATCATCGTTCGCATCGTTATTAGATTAGTTAAACAAATTCTAATGGTAATGAAGATATCATAGGTATGATGATATAAGAAGATCGCAGTTTGCTGATTAAAATCGAATATCATGATTGTAACTTAAACGGAACTACGGTTTGGATCGTATTAACTTGGAAAGTAACTTATTACAACTTTTTCTTTACCATTCCAAGGAAATGTAGACTAAATTATAAAGTATTAACTACTCACTTATTTACTGTTATGTATAATTCAAAAAAATTACACCTTCTTAAGAAAAATGTCTGCTACGAATCAACATAAAAAGAATTAAATGGCCTGACAAAGGATTCTTCTTTCTCCATGTACGTATCGTTAAAGATAATATAAATACGAGTAATATTACTTTGACAAGTTTTAAGAAATTCTATCACGCCCTTATTGGCCAAATTGATAGAGGAGCGCTGCTGACCCATAACATATTATTACGTCTTACTATTATCGTGGCTCGTAGATTAGTAGCGCTGTTATCATATATGTATATCACCTGTCAGCTTAAGGTTTACTTCAATATCTTAAATTAATATTGTTTTCAATTTTGCTGCAGTGACAAAAGTGCTACAAGTTTCTATTTATACAGCTACTAGCCTTCCGTCAGCGGCTTCACCCGCGTGGACCTGTTTTATAGGTTCCCGTAAGATAAAAACCATCCTATGTCCTTTCCTAAGGTCCACTCTAACTGTTTTCTAAATTTCATTAAAATTTGCTCAGTAGTTTAAGCGGAAAAGCGTAGCAGACAGACAGACAGACAGAGTTACTTTCGAATTATTATTATTTCGAAATAATAATAGTAGGGAAGTAGGGATTAAACTCCATCAAGCAATATTAGAATGGATTTTAATACAATTTCAGCGTCCAAGAAACCATCCAAGAACCGTCCAAGAAACATGGCCCGGCGGTTAGTGTAGAACGCAAACGATCTATGCAACTAAGCCAAACGGGCGCGGTCAGGTGTGAGATGGGTGACCGCTAGTGGCAAAAGAAATTGGTGCGCGTTTCCGTGCTTCCGAGCGCACGTTAAGCCGTCGGTTCCATTGTTGTCGATAGATAACAGTCGTTAAACCTTGTCGGAGGCCTTATGCGCGGTTTAAAACATCCGACAGCCGGTTAGCCACTATCCCGCATCTCCACCAACCCGCATTGGAGCAGGGTGGTGGAGTAAGCTCCAGGCCTCCCCAATAATGGGGAGAGACCCGTGCCCAGCAGTGGGACGCAAAAAGGGTTACAGCCAGCCAGTCTAAGAAACCTATCTTAACTGTTGAGCGGTCCTTTACATGTTTCATGTCAGACAAATAGAAAATTTGAGATTAAGATAAAGTGAGGGTTTTGTTTATTTTTTAGAGAAACCTGAAACAATTGTATAAAGTTACCATGTGACTGTATAGAAGTTCATCTTCGTTGGCACAACAACCAATCTATAGTGTAAGGACTAAGAGCCTACCAAGTTAAGCTAGATTAATAGGGAGCTTAGAGCATCAAGGTATGACAGGTATGACACCCGTCAGAGAGGAGTGGCATTTACGGGCGAACTCGTCCCAACGTCCATGCATAATGTGCCTTCTTGTTATACAACTAGTGTGTCTGTGTGTGTCGGTGTCAGTGTTGACGGTGCATAGAAAATGACTTTGTTAATTGAAATTGACATATTTAGAAATGTATGCGTCTGTAGCGATGAATGAATATTTGTAAATGTGTGACAAAATTAAAATGTGTGCGTTCTTCCCCCGCACCAGATTTGGCACAAAAATTATGTAACGAAGCGAGGCGCTATGCCGTCTCTTTTTTTTTTCTTTTTTTCTCGTGGGGAAATCCATCATGGATACCCCTCTGTTACGAGGGCAACAGAGAGGTTATGCCGGACTCCAACCGGCTAAAACCCCACGGTTTCCTCAGCACACTTTTTTGTGAGGTTCACGGGTACGCTCTCGCATTCTTCCGTGACCTCATCAGCGTAAGTCTTAAGGAGCCATCCGACAACTTTGAGGGGGCGCACAAATGAAAAGTGCGCGCATCACCTCGAGGTCTTCATGTAAGACGATGGACGCCCCCGCGTCCACCGTCTTGACCTCAATCATGGGGGTTGGAGGAGGGCGTGGTAGATCCTCCTCCGATGCCCTGCTCTCCTGCTGCGGATAGGAAGGTCCGTTGTTATTTCCCTCTCCCGCTCCGCAGCTTCCTTCTGCGACATCACTTGCTCGCAGAAGAAAACCCCCGCACTCCACGATTCCTCGCACCCAACCATGGCTTTCACTAAAGCCGGTAGTGAGAGGTCAGTTCCGACAGCTGCAATGAGATCACTGCGCTCCCTGGCCCATGCAGGACACTCCTCTAGAGTATGTTGCGCCGTGTCCTCGACGCAGCTGCAATGGTGACACGTTGTGTTCGGTTCTCTTCTGGCTATTTGGCACAGGTACTTGCCGAAGCAACCATGCCCGGAAAGCACCTGTGCCAGCCGGAACGTCAGTGACCCATGCCGCCTCTCCAACCAATCTTCAAGGACAGGGCGAATAGCCTCGACAGTCCTGGCGCCAGCCCTGGGATAGGCCAGCCGCTCCTTCCACCTCGAAATAATTGATGCACGAGCCTCAGACCTCTGCGCTTCCCTTTCACTTGGTGGGAGCTCCACATTCCTGAGACGCAGGTCCGAACGCCATTCGTATATGGATGCATGAATCTCCGCCTACAGATTCCAGGGAACAGACCCCGCAAGAACGCAAGCCGCCTCACACGAGATGGTGCGATATCCGCGTATGACGCCAATGGCCATCGCCCTCTGAGGTCTTCGTAAGAGGGCGAGGGTTTTTGCTCTTAGGGCCTTCACCCAAACAGGAGCCCCATAAAGAGCCATAGACCGCACTACACCCGTATACAGGAGGCGACTGCTTACGTTAGGTCCCCCAAGATTGGGTAGCAGCCGCTTCAAAGCTGCTATGCCGTCTCTACTGAAGGGTGAGTCAGTAACTTTAATGCTCTAAGATAGGGAGGCAACGCTGAACTGTTATTGTATTTTGCTATGATTGCGGGTTATAGATCAATAGACTTGATTCCAATATATAACCTTGTCAACCGCACTCTCGCTCCTTGGTTTGACCTTGATGTAACTACGTTGATTTGATTGTTTGATTGTCTGTTCAATTATAACTTAGGGTTCTACGTCAATTTGTTCTGCGATGATGAACGTTGATAATGTTTTTATGCCCAAAAGTTATTACACAAAAGTTATTGGTTTTCAATAGTTTTGTTTTACGGTTTACGTTCAATTTATGCTTAGGATTTGTTAACATTGTGATCATTATAACGTTCTTCAAAAAATTGGTCTTAATAAACAAAAATACCGATCCATCGACAAACGGAGAAGAGAATGACGAATTTTTTTATAGTTAAACGTAATACACTCATAGCCCCATAGTAAGGTAATTAATACCCTATGTCGTGGGTACCATGGACACATACAAAGACAGGAACACAAACAACTAGACCGAAAGCAGAAAAAACTCATAATTCAAATTTCTATTTCGGCGGGAATCGAACCCGGGACCCCTCAATTGGTAGTCCGGAATGTTAACCATTGCCACGCGAGTTGTCATATCATATCATAGTTTTCTTTACAGTGTCAGTATTCGAGCAGCGATGGCCAAGTGGTAAAAAGCCGCAGTCTCCTACGCGACCGATCCCGGGTTCAATTCCTCGGCCCGCACCTCTGACAAAGAAATTTGTAATGTGCGCATTTATCGTTGATCCACGGTGATGGAAAATATCGTGATATTTAATTAATTACGATGTTCTCCATCGCCGTGCATGCCTGAGAGAAATTTATAATTTCTCGAAAGCATGGCGTCCACCAATCCGCACTTGGCTAGCGTAGTGGACTATGGCCTAAATCCCCCTCACTTGTGAGAGGAGACCTGTGCCCAGCAGTGGGACATAAAAAAGGTTGAAAAAAAAAAGTATTCAAGAGCCTGCCAAGTAAAGCCAGATTAATAGAAAAGCACCGCTTAACTGTAATTAAGTTTTGCTGTGATTGTGGGCTAAAGATCAATAACCTTAATTTCATAGAATATATCACCTTGTCAACCGCACGCATCTCCTTGGTTTGATCCATAGATTTATTATGATTTTGACTACGGAGGACGTTTGTTTGAGGGTCTGTTCAATTATAACTTGGTGGTTCTGTGTAACTTGTGCGATTATTGTACGTTGATTATATATGTTATCAAATTTTATTTGTACATAAGTTATTGGTTTTCGATATATTTCTTTTTGTTTTAAAATTCTACTCGTTGTTCAAGTAAAAATAACCTTGTAATTGGGTACCTTGTGAGTATATAAAACGTATTTAATCTGCCTTTATTTAAAATTCATCAACAAACTGTTATTGATAAACAAGCGGATGATGATATTAATACGAACAGATGGAGAAAAAATAAGCAATATTTATTGTTATATTTACAATCTAAGGATCTTGTAGCCAATTTTACTTAGATGGTTTTTTATAAAGTATAATATTTAACATTTAAATCAATTTTGAATCTTAGACAAAAGACACCACATCACAAACTGTAAGAACTGTCGATAGTGAACCGCTGCCGATCTATAACATCTTGTTCTAATCGTCCCAATAGATCAAAAGCTCAACTATTTCTCACCTTGGCTTGCTCAGATTTGTCATTCTATCACAGGGAATATTCCTATTAATATGTCCATAGTACTATGGTCGACATAGTACGATGGTCTATGTCACGAAGTTTGTTCGGCTATAAGTGTAGTCAGACATAATATGCATAATATTGTTTTGGCGTGCGTAACCTCAAGAGCGCTCAGTTTTGATTAACATTGAACGGTGACCACTTTCCTATATGACCACTTTCCGACATGACTACCTCCCATTATACTTTATACATTATATATTTATACATTATACTTTCCAAAATGATTAGAAGAGTTGTGTGAATAAAGTAATGTGTTTAATACTTTATTTTGTAAGCGACAGAGATCTTCAAATTTCTTTGCATACGCTTTAAAGGCTTACGCATACAAGCGCACTTAGATATTGTCTCACACGATCAAAATCAAGCAGTCCCGTGTGCCCATTATCGACCCATATCCATTCTGTTGTCTTTTTTTAACGGTACATACTCTTAGCCCCACAGTAAGGTAATTAATACCCTGTGTCGTGGGTGCCATGGACACATACAAACACAGGAACACAAACACCCAGACCGAGAATAGAAATTTGAATGATTAGTTTAAATTTTAAGCTTTTCAGGAATTTTGATGCCAGTTTGACTGAGTTTGTCGTTTAATTACCGAGTTCCTATGGCCATCCTCCAGCTCCATCATCAGACCCTGGTTAACATCTAGTATCAAAGTACTCTTCAAGACGAATTAAACGGAATCGAACCCGGGACCTTTCGATTGGCAGTCCAGCATGGTAACCATTGCGCCTCGCAGGTCGTCGTCGAGTACTATTGTCTCGTTCTTACTAGGTTTTGCGGTAATAATATCTGCAATATGCCTAAGAAAAGAAGGCCGTGCAAAGTAAGGTCGATGAGATAAGTTCTGATGCTGGTAATGTTACTAACTTCACCCAAATATTGTTAAAACTTTTCTGGGTGTTGTTTCGAGAGAACTCAAATATGGTTGGAATACTTATTCGTTGGAAACAAAATATTATCTTGAAAGGGCGAAATATTGCCGGTTCGTTCAACAGTCGTAAATTATGTCTTCGAATATAAACACAGTAATACTTTGGTGTACTGATTTTATATCAGGCCTCTTTTCATGATATTGCTTTTGTTTTATTATAACGTTTATGTGTTTATTAGAGTTCGCGCCAAACTTTATTGCGGATCTGAAGTTAGTAACAAGACGCGACGCATTAGCTAGTTTCAGGTGACTTAGGGGCTTAAAGTGACTGTACCTCTCACTTCAGATCCGCAATAAAGTTTGGCGCGGAATAATCCGGTATATTATTATGTTATTTTTCTTTACATGAGCGTGTATTGGTATAAGAATACCATTCAAATAGCAATGTTGATAAAAACTTATTACCGATCAGGTAATGATTTTCTTATGCGGACAGGGGCTTGATGTGTGAACCTTCACTTAAAATTGAATATGTCACAAGATTTTTCAGACCTAGAAGTTTCAAACTAAATTATAAGGAGTATGACGTTTTTAAGTACAAAAATATCTAAAAGCAGTTTCTAGACTGAACGGTCTACATCAATATTAATATACTTAGTTGCAAGTCGGAACTGAAAGCTGATTTTTCCTAACAGAACAGTTACGGCTGCAAGAGAAACGAGGAAGGATACCTCGGAGCTGACTCCTTAATTTTTTTTGTCTCTCCACATGATTGTGACTGCAGCATTATGCTTTTGCTTTTATTTCTAGATATCCCATGGTAAATATAGGTTTTAACTTTATTATATTTTTGATGAAAGTTATTACAGTGCAAGTGGTACTAGCCTTCCGCCAGCGGCTTCGCCAGCGTAGACCCGATTTAAATGTTCCCGTAGGATAAAACCATTCTATGTCCTTTCCCAAGGTTCACTCCATCTGTGTTCCAAATATCATTAAAATTGGTTCAGTAGTTTAAGCAGGAAAGTGAAGCAGACAGACAGACATAGTTACTTTCGAATTTTTAATATTAGAATGAATTTATTTTAATGTAGTGGAAAATCTTAGTAACATAAATAAGATTTTAGAGAATATCTCTTTTTCTTTATTCTTCTGTGTTGAAAAATTTGTTTTTTGTCATCAATCCATTATCTGCTAAATACCTATCTATATAAATAAAATTAGTATGCACGAACAATGTGCGCTTTAAGTAAGTATACTTGAAAGTTATGTTCTGAAATCGTGTGAATTGATGATGCAATCTAGTTTTTATGTTTTTATTATCAGTTTGAACTAACCAAACCGCAGTCAATTACTTTTATAGGATTCAAGTTTTAAAAATCTATAAGTCGAATCTACAGGAAAGTCCAAATTAATACCAATATACTTCGTTGCACATCTAAACGGAATGCCTGATGAGTGCACTACAGACTGCAATTTATTTGAGCGTTCTTCCAAGCGGAACAGTTATTGGTGCAAGACAAACGAGGCAGGATACCTCGAAGTTGACATCTATTTTTCTGTCTCTTGACCTGATTATGACAAAAGAGTCTTCTGGCAGAATTAAAATGGTTTTTAAGAATTCAAAATACAAATTTCCACCTATCCAAATTTTGGCTACACCGAATATATACATTAATTTCCATCAATCAGAATACTATAACATTGAAATATACACGATATCAACGCATCTGATTTTGACAAGATTTGTAGATTTCATAAAATATTTGATAAAAATCTGTCATCAATTCAACGTTGGACACAATGACATTGTTTAACATTGTACATACAAACTCTTCAATAGAATCATCTATTATAATACCAATAAAATCGAATTATTACCTTAAGAATGACAGTCTTGTAAAGTTGAATCTGCACGAAAGTATCTAAATCAATTCCGATACACAAGGTTGCAATACTAAGCGAAACGCTAATGTATGTGCTACATAATGCAATCTTCCAGCAAGACAAACGAGGAAAGATACCTCGGAGGCAACTCCCTTTATCTTTCTGTCTCTTGACCCTCTTATGACACAGGAGTGAAAATAACTTTTTTCTATTGTTTCTGGATAGCTTGTGGCTGATATTTTGTTTATTGAAAACTGCTCTGTCGTTGGTAAAATTGCCGGATAATTGTGGAAAGTCACCCAATTTAGAGTTTAGAGTAAAAACACTACAATATTTTTCATTTCAGTTTTTAGCATTTAATTTTTTAACATAAGATGCAAAATGCCATACATTTAACTGTAAATGTATATTGCACCCTGGGTTTCTATGGTAGAAGTACGTTTGAATCAATTACACTTAGATTACTACTTCAAAACTACCGAGATGGTGTAGTTTGATGATCCAAATGTACTCGTGTGCAACTGTGCGTATATTCTTAAATTAATTAGTACGATCACATTAGATGAAGTTCCAAATCAATCCAAAGACAATTTCAAATCGAAAATTATATAAAATACTGCAATTTGGGTACCCTGAGAGAGAGAGAGAGATAAAGATTTTTGTACACTGAGAGGAAAAACCTGGGAGGTTTTTATGGAATTCCTTTATGCCCTCTAGTAAGTACCATCTGAATGGGATTTCAAGTACTCTTATTGTAACGTACTATAAAGCTTCATCCAATCAATTTATGTCTGTAGCAAAAATGCCGAGCTTTATAAATTGTGATAAATCTCTGAACAAGCCATTCTATAAACTGAGGTTAAAAAAAATCTAAAAACAAAATAAATGAATCTCAGAGAGAAAAAAAATGTTATTACACAATTTTTCATTTTATTTATGTCATCAAAATTTGCATACTTACTGAGATAAATATGGCGAACTACTTATTAAATATATATAAAACAAATTTTATAATACCAATATAAGTTATGTACTTTCTTTCTTTATTTACTTAAAGCTGAATTCACAAGCTACTATTTAGACCAATACCAGTACACATCGCTATACGTCTAAAAAGAGTGCTGATGAATGCGGTACAGAATCCAGTTTACCTGCGTTCTTTCAAGCGGAACAGTTATTCTGTTCCAAGACAAACGAGGATATCCTCTATCTTTCTGTCTCTTGACCTGATTATGACATACGAGGCGAATTAAGTCTTTGCTATTGTTTCTGGAATGATAAGGTAGATGAAAAATATTTTTAAGATCAAAGTCTAGATTTCAGAGTTGTTGATTGATAATAATAAAATGAAAATACTAACTAAAATGTTAAAAATAAGAAGAAAATTTATTATACTGTAAAAAGAAGCGTGGGGCGGTTTTTAAGATACTATTGACACCATGCACCCCACGCTTTTTTACAGTAAAAATATAAGTAATAAGAAGATAATGTATTTTACAGTAAAAAAGCGTGGGGTGCATGGTGTCAATATTATTTTAAAAACCACCTCACGCTTTTTTTACAGTAAAATACATTTTCTTCTTATTTTTTTCGTTTTAATTTGTATTTTCACAAAAGCATGTTTTTTAGTTTATTAAACTACATTATTTATTTAAAAAATATTTGTTGGATTTTTTTTCATATTATTGCATTATCATCGGCCTTTGACCTCTGTGCAAATTTTCAAGTTAATCAGACGCTAAAGTGTCAAAATGAAGTTAAAAGATTCCATACATACATATATTCATACATACAGGTCAAGCTAATATAAGCGTGTTAAATAACTGTTGGTTTTTTGGCGGGAAGTCGAAAAAGACATATTGTACTCTTGTTTTATTTTCATTTTCTTGGTGTATTTTTGAGTTATATCGGATAAAGTTGATGGCATTTTGTTTGATATAGGTTAATTACAGTGCACGAGTGTTTGTGAAATAGAATAACATTGCTAAAATATGTTTTTTCTGCTTGCCTCCAAAATTCCATCGGACACGTTCTAGTAAAGTAGCCATCGTTTTACTTGAATGTTTGACTGACTAGACTGACTGATTACTGACGACTTACTTACTAACTTTGTTATTACTTCGTCCAGTTTCATTAAAACTGGAAAAAAATTGATGCAAAAATTATACTTGACGCTGGCAGTATGCACAGAGTTTGCGATGCCATAAATGAAAAAATAAATAACTGTTCGACCTAAAATAAAGTAAGTAGGTATATTGTTTAACTAAGGAGAGCTGGACTCTTAGCTTAGCTTTTACCTTTAATAGATACTTATCAATTCTAACTTTTCTAATATCAATATGCTGTGAATAAATATTTATTACGCTTAAGGGTTCCGAACCTGAAGTGTGCCAACGGGACCCTATTACTAAGCCTCCGCTGTCCGTCCGTCTGTCTGTCATCAGGCTATATCTCATCGACTGTGATGGCTAGATATTAGGAATTTTCACAGATGATGTATTTATGATGCCGCTATACTAACTAATACTAAAAATTTGAAAAAATTAAAAATTTAAATGGGCTTCCATAAAATAAACGTGAGTTTTTATAGTTACTGGTACGGGACACTTCGTGCGTGTGTCCGACTCGCACTTGGCCGGTTTATTCTCAGTATAATTATTGATTTCTTTCTTATAGGTAATAATATTAACTAAGAAAAAGTACAACATGTGCGAAAAATGAAATAAAGGCAAAGGCAAGGCACTTCAGACAAAAGGCAAATAAGAACGAAAGGAAATAGGTACTCATATTTATTAGGAAGATTTTGCAACGAAAAAGGATTTTAATCTATACACATATTATAAAGAGGAAAGATTGGTATTTTTGTGTGTATGTTTGTATTGAATAAACTCAAAAACTACTGTTCCGATTTCAAAAACTCTTTCAACATTAGAAAACTACATTCACCCTGAGTAACATAGGATAGTATTTGCTGCGTGAAAATGCTTCATTCCTACGTGAAAACAGGTAATAGGGTCACCGCGGTACAAAGCAACTGGCTAAACGCCTATGATTTTATTTCAATATAGACATAATATTGTCTTACGTCGTATTTGAAATGGATAGAAGAAAGTCAGAGATTTAGCCTGGAATAGCACATAGGCTATTTTTATCCTACGGGGACCCGTTAAACGCTAGTAGATGCCCCGTAGTTATGAATTTGTAGACCGTGATTTGCGCTTTTTATAATATTAGTACAGATTAATGCCGGCTGTCACTAACTTCTTATAAAACCTACGGATTCACTTTTTTAAATTTAAAATCTTTGTTTTTAAAAAAAGAAATTTCTAGATAAAAGACCCTCGTTTTGCCGACTCGCGTGGCGTAATGGTTACCATGCCATGGACTGCCGATCGGATAGTTCTAGGATTCCCGGGTTCTATTATATTATCTTACAGGCAAAGCAGAAATTTGAATAATGAGTTTAAAATTTCTGTTCTCGGTCTGGGTTTTTGTGTTTCTGTCTTGTGGTGGTGGTAGTATCCACGACACAGGGTATATCTACCTTACTAAAATAACTAATAAGGCTATGAGTATGAAACATTTTCCATTTGTTATTTTATTTAAAGACAAAGAAAAAGTAGGTTATAATTACGTATAAAACCTTGCAATCTGTGACCTATAACTGGTTTCTTTAGCCTGATAAAGCGCTTAGTGACGTACTAAAAGCGTTAAAAGCAATATAACTCTGCTCAGCTACAACGAAGTGAGACCTAAATTTCGAAGTAAAGAAAGAAGAAAGTGATCTTAGTGTTCTAACTGGAACTTCCTTTTAAATTCCATTTTTAAATTTTGATTACAGGACGTTCAGAATTGTAAGCAAACGTTTTTCTCACCAGGCTGTCGCAAAAAAACATTAAACTGTTTCAAAATGGAAAAAATACAAAAAAAGAATGCATAATCATCAAAAATGTTTTTTTCGCGTATAGTTTTCGTTGTAATAGTGATTTTTGACTGCTAAAATAATTTTGAAGTTGGTGCAAACTTTCCACGTGTGGATTAATTGTTAAAACCGCCGAGGTTGGATTTAATTTTAATCAGATTTAAATTCGTTTATTTATCAGAATCTCATAAGTCATATTTTATCAAAAAAGAAAAATAATGAAAAAACAACGGGTTCCTACTAATCTATTAATATCTTTCTCTTATAAGTTTCACTTCATAAACCTACGTATTCATACTATTTTTAAAACAATAATTTTTGTTTGAAATAATATCTAGAGAAAAGAAAAGAAAAAGTAGGTTATAATTACGTATATTTTCACCTTTATTATCTGTGACCCGATGCTGGTTTCTTTATCCATGGACTGCTAAAGCGCTTAGAAACGTATTAAAAGCATTAGAAGTAACATAACTTCTTTGCTATAACGAAGCGAGACCTAAATTTCGAAATAAAGAACAAGAGATTTTAGTCTGCTAACTGGATTTATTTTACTGTTCAATACAAGAATTTTAGAAATGTACGCAAAAGTGACTAAAAAGCAAAACCATTCAGTTACATCATCATTAGTTTGAAATATTTCTCTTGAGTTGGCTGCAACCCTTTTTACGTCCCACTGCTGGGCACCGGTCTCTCCCCATTATTGGGGAGGCCTGGAGCTTACTCCACCACGCTGCTCCAATGCGGGTTAGAGGATAACTCGCTGTCGGATGTTTTCAAACCGCCCATAAGGCCTCCGACAAGTTTTATCGACTGTTATCTAACGACAACAACCGGGACCGACGGCTTAACGTGCCCTCCGAAGCACGGAAACGTGCATGAAATTATTTTCCACTAGCGGTCACCCATCTCACACCCGACCGCGCCCATTTGGCTTCGTAGCATACATCGCTTGTGTACTACGCTAACCGCCGAGCCATGCGCGCTGTGCTTATATTTCTCTTGAGTAATGGGTGATAATTTCCACTTTGTTGCTACTACTGGGCATCGTTAATTGAGGAAGCCAGGAGCATATTCCACCACGCTGCTCTAATGTGGATCAATGAAGATGCTGGTCAGTGGCCTATCCACTTTTGGACGTTTTCAAATCGATCATAAAGCCGCCGGCAAGGTTTATTGCCGGCGGCAGATAAGAACCGAGATCAACGGCTCAGGTTGCCTTCACATTGGAAATACACATGAAATTTGCTACTAGCGGTCATTCATCTTATACCAAACCGCGCACATTTGTTTCACTAATTGCATGTTTCTACGCCTTTTCGTAAACTCTAAAATCTAAATATGCTCGAAACTTTTCGTGCAGTTTGTGTTGCCAGTAATGACCTACGGCGCTGAGATGTGGTCTTTTAATGTAAGTCTTTTCTATAAGCTCAGGGTCGCTCAGCGAGCGATGGAGAGGGCTATGCTTGGTATTTCTATACGCGACAGAATTTGTAATGATAAAATCCGTAGAAGAACTAAGGTTACCGACATAGCTCTCAAAATCTACATACCGAAGTGGCAATGGACAGGTCATATAGTTAGGAGGACCGAAAACGATGTGGAAGAAAGGTCTTTGAATGTCGACCAAGTCTCGGCCCTCCAACCAGGTGGACTGATGACCTGAAGAAGACAGCGGACAGTTTCTGGATTCCGAAGGCCCATAACCGGGAGGAGTGGCGAACGTTAGGGGAGGTCTATGTCCAGTAGTGGACTATAAAAGGCTGATGAATGGATGGATGGAAAGTCTATATATTGACGACCCGTGTGGTGCAATGGTTATCATGCCGGGCTGCCAATCGAGGGGTCCCGGGTTCGATTCCCGGCGAAACAGAAATTTGAATGATGAGTTTAAATTTCTGTTCTCGGTCTGGGTGTTTGTGTTACTGTCTTTGTATGTGTCCATGGTACCCACGACACAGGGTATTAATTACCTTACTGTGGGGTTATGAGTGTGTAACGTTTATTTATTTATTTATATCCTCTCCGACATATAACCTTTCAAAATAAGTGAATGCGGGTATATCAAGACTATATTCATAGCTAGCTGTCGCCAAATTGCTGTTGCAGTTAATCAAACAATCCTGAGCTCATAGTGGTTAACGAACTATCAATATCCCGATGGATGGTCGATACGCTTCGTATTGAAGAGTATCTACATATTTCGATATCGGTAAAGTTTGATGAAATTTTGTCCAATTTGTACAGTATAATAAATATAAAAATAAGTCTGACTTGAAATCGCATACGGAGACTTCCATGAACAATGCATTGAAATATTTAGTTCTGAATAAATTAATGAATGTAAAAAATTAAAACATGTTTTTATGATCTAATTGATACGGGGTTTTGAAATTTTCTTATACTCTTGGCGTGGCAGTTATCTAGGTCGAAAGGAATCATCCTCAGGTTTTAATACACCTCTATAATGTATGAAATATGAAACGTAAATAGCAGAGACTACCGATCACATTAGCATAGAGGCTTATATACGTATAGACAAATGGACAGACAGATGATCAAATTAATTTAATGAGCGTTCCTTTTTCCACGTTGAGGTACTGAATAGAGGTAAAATATTCTAGGTATTTTTACACTATTTTGCTTATTTCATATCTCTGGATTGCCTCTCAGTAAAGATATGAACAAGGTTACTTCGTACTCAGAGATGTCTATTATTTGTATTGTGGATTTTGCCGCTTAAATGTAAACTTTACAACCTGGGCATAGCAGCCCAGTGTTGTGACTTCAGTCAGCAGTTAACAATATTTTTTTATTTAATCAATAGTAATGATTTTATCACGAAGATAAAACCGTGACTCTACATTATGCACGAATTCAACAGTGGATAATGCAACAAATTTTAATAATCAGAGTTATTCGTAAGTTATGCGTTGATTAAAATCTACAGCACAGAGTGCTTAATAACTACTGTACGCTTGTAATGATAGTTTAATATGCAATACTGTATGGTTTATGGATGATGAGTTGCAATGATAATTTTAAACCTGGTTTCGCTTTTCGGGGATTTTGTAAGGTGTGGCTGTATCCATTTCTGCGTCACAGTGCAAAACCCGGGTCTCTCATTAAACATCTGATTTTTTTACGTGTACCCATGGGCAGTCTCTGGGGCTCATGCGGTATTTTTATTAACACGCTTTTATTAACTTGACCTGTATGTATGTATGTAATGGATTCTTTGAACTTCATTTTCGCTTACTTCTAGGAATCTGATTAACTTGAAAATTTGCACAGGGGTCAAGAATCGATGACAATACAATAATCTCATAACTTTATATCAAAGTCCTAACTAGGATCATCAGGATAAAAAAATATATACGACGGGCGGCTGATAAATTCATGGCCTAAGGTACATAATGAAACAAATATAAAGTTTTATATTTTTAACACGTCTAAGCTTCTGATAAGCGCGCATGGCCTGGCGGCTAGCGTAGAACGCAAGCGATCTATGCAGCTGAGCCAAACGGGCGCGGTCGGGTGTGAGATGGGTGACCGCTAGTGGCAAAAAATTTCATGCGCGTTTCCGTGCTTCGGAGGGCAGTTAAGCCGTCGGTCCCGGTTGTTGTCGATAGAAAAAAGTCGCCAAACCTTGTCGGAGGCCTTATGGGCGGTTTGAAAACATCCGACAGCGGGTTGGCCACTAACCCGCATCTCCACCAACCCGCATTGGAGCAGCGTGGTGGAGTAAGCTCCAGGCCTCCCCAATAAGGGGGAGAGACCCGTGCCCAGCAGTGGGACGCAAAAAGAGTTGCAGCCAAGCGTCTGATTAACTTGAAAATTTACACAGGGGTCAAGGGTCGATGACAATGCAATAATATGAGAATAAAAATCCTACTAAAAAATTCAAAATAAATAATGTAGTTTAAAAAATAAAAAAACACGCTTTTGTGAAAATACGAACTAAAAACTAAAAAAATAAGAACAAAATGTATTTTACTGTACACAAAAGCGTGTTTTTTAGTTTTTTAAACTACATTATTTATTAATAATATGAATTGAAATATCGCAATTAATTTTTCATTTACTTCACCTGATATTACAGCGCTTGGAATTACACAATAGAACGAGAACCAATAGTGTGTCAATGGGATTATGCACGATTACCATTATAGCTTCCATTTTTAATCCTATTTAACGGACGTTATAAAACTTAGATATCATTTCCACCGCAAGTATATTATTATACTCTAATAGGAATATCGTTAACCATAATAAATTAATGAAATAAGTGAAACCTTATAAGTAAAATTGAGATTAGACCTTCACCATATATTACAATTTAGAGTAACGCCATACTAAATGAAATTTGTAATTTTAAATTAAAATAATTTTAATGTGCACAGTGTAATATGAACATGGGGTAAATTCGGCGATCAAATTTTTTTAAAACCTTCTAGGTATTACCCATATAATATATATACAAACAAATCATTAGGTATATTATAAATAAAAACAATTATGTTCACATCTTTTAAGTTCATTTAAAGTACGACAGACGTCATTAAGCTACTAGCGGTCTATATTTCTTTACAATTTTTTTACCACTTTTCTAAAATATTTATATTGATGCATTTCCAAATTTTAGTAATAGAATTTGACGACCTGCGTGGCGCAATATTTACCATGCCGGACTGCCAATCGAAGGGTCCCGGGTTCATTCCTGGCGAAACAGAAATTTGAATGATGAGTTTAAATCTCTGTTCTCGGTCTGGGTGTTTGTGTTTATGTCTTTGTGTGAGTCCATGGTACCCACGACACAGGGTATATCTACCCTACTGTGGGGCTATTAGTGTAAAGCGTTATATGTAAGAATTTTTATATCAGCATCGTTAGTGTCTAAAAAAGAATAAATAAATAGAATAGTAGATACTTACCTAAAATTGTTTCATGTTATGTATTTTAAATAAGTAGCTCGTAATAATGTGAACAGCTGTCCGTCTCAATGGGGCTTGAACATTTAACTTTCTACTTATTTATGTGACACAAAACGTAATTACGTGAAGAATTCTCATGTAAGCCCCTGGCTTGCGGCCAACGGACAATGTCCACCGGCAGTGTACCTACGTTGCAAATTATCTTTGTGATTACACGTTTTTAGTCACAGAAAAATAAAAGAAAAGTGCCCAAGCTTTTTGTATGGAACACTAAATTAAAACGCTTTTTTTCTGCTTTTTACAATTTCAAACTAAATTAATATCGTAGAAAAGTAAAAAAAAAAAATTAAATGTTAAAAAAAAGGTTTTTAAAAATTTTAATGTTTTTAATTTTTTTAATGTTTTTAATAATTTGAATGTTTTTAAAAATTTCAATGTTTTTAAAAATTATAGTGTTTTTAAATATTTAAATGTTTCAGCAGGCTACGCGGTGTTTTGAAGTCGCTGTAGTTCATAGATATCTTCACACAACCTCAAGCAAGTCTTGATGAGGTTGAATGCATGAGTGGTGGCCACTTCATGGAATAGTGGTCGGGAAACGCATCGTTTCACCAAGATATGAGTACAATATAGTCGATTCACGACAGCATTGAAACTTCAGGCTCGCAAAAGTAGGCGGCATTCCCGGTACCGGTTGAATGAAAAAAATATTGCAGCAAAATTACAGCCACAGTAAAATTTATTAATTTTCAAACAAAACCATCTCAATATTTTAGTTTTCAATACTGTACTCCTCTCATAAGTGATAGGAATTTAGGCCATAGCCCGCCACGCTGGCCAATTGCGGATGGGTGGACTACATGCTTTCGAGAATTTATGTGTTTCTTTCGGACATGCTTGGTGACGGAAAACATTGTAATAAATTAAATATCTCAATCTCAATGAGCAGCGATGGCCGAGTGGTAAAAACCGTGGTCTTCAACGCGACCGATCCCGGGTTCAAATCCTCGGCGCGCACCACTGACAAAGAAATTTGTAATGTGCGCAATTATCGCTGCTCCACGGTGATGGAAAATATCGTGATATTTAATTGATTACGATGTTCTCCATCGCTGTGCATGCCTGAGAGAAATTCATAATTTCTCGAAAGCATGACGTCCACCAATCCGCACTTGGCCAGCGTGGTGGACTATGGCCTAAATCCCTCTCACTTGTGAGAAGGAGACCTGTGCCCAGCAGCGGGACATAAAAAAGTTTGAAAAAAAAAATATATCTCAATATATTTTCTCACCGTTAAGCACGGTCTGCTTTTCCATCGCTGCTCTAACTATTTATTGAATATTTATTTATTTGGCAGTTCAACAGTTTTGAAAATATATTAACGATACTTTAAACTCCTGCCATTCTATCGATTTATCGTGTATATTGGGTCTTTATAATCACTAGAGCTTGGCGTAACCCTTAACGCCTGACGTAACGGGACCCAAGTATTTGTTGTCTATTTTAATTGCAAGCAGGGTGAAAGTGGGTCATCATTGGACAGTGTTGCGAATGTTAAGGGAGGCCTACATCCAGCAGTGACAGAAGGCAGATATTTAAAAATAAACGTTACACACTCATAGCCTATAGTATATATAGTATAGTAAGGTAACTTACCCTGTATCAGTAACAAAAATTTAAACTCATCATTCAAATTTCTGTTTCGCCGGGAATCGAAGCCTTCAATCGGCAGTCCAGCATCTGCTTTCGCGCTTCTAAGCTTTTGCTTAGAGATTTAGTCGACTGATGGAAGACTATCTCTACTATTATCTGCAACTCTTTGTGCGTTCCACTATTGGACACAGGTCTCTTTCCATTATTATTAATTAGGCCTGGAGCTTAGTCCACCATGCACTACACATGCAAATTGGTAAACAGCTGGAAGTTTCACTACTATTAACGGGACGTAATATTTAAAAATCACTTTTTAATAAATGCATGCAGTTTTTGCTTGTTTCCCTATGTTAGACAGGAAATAAATAGAGAATTCGTACTTGATTAACGTTCATTAAATTTATAACCATATCAAATTCAAAATGTAAAGGTTTAATCCCATTTTAAATTACGTTCTAAATTCCTGAACTAAATAATCTGTGTGCAATTTACGAGAGCTTTGTAATAAATACGCGTAATAACTGCTGACCCAATATTAATATCCTTAAAATAAAGCCGAACTTGTGCCAAGAAATGCTTCGCAAAGTATTGAAATAAAAAACCCGAAGCCATTGTCCGGCGCGAGTCGAGAAATGGAACGCAATGACCGTAAAATACACAGTATTGTAAGACGTCCCGGATTTTAAAAGGCTGTGTTTTAAATAACACAGATTACACAAATGATTAAACACAAGGCGCTATGAAATTGTGGGAATAAGTTAAAATTTCTCCTGTAGGGTTCCGTAAGAGAACGTCCGTAGAACTTTAATGTTGCGATTGGGGAAGTAACACCACTGCCTTGAGGCAATTCTGTTGTATTTTGGAGAAAAGGTGCAGTTTCCAATAAGGTGTACATGAGGTGACGAAGAGTAGCAGCGAAACTGCAAACGACATCTGGCAATTCTGTAGTCTGCTTGAGGTTGTGTGTGGATGACCATGGCCTGCAGTGATCACTTAGTAACATGGAGCCAGAATGTTCGTCTGCTATTTGATTTAAAAAATGAGGAATGTCGCCAATAAATGTCATCCAGTCAAACAGAAGTAAACTAATTAACTTTGATACCCTGGATGAATGGAAGGTGCCTAAAATGGGACGCTGCGAGTGCCGACACTTTGGCTTCTTCCCACTTGTATCTTTCATCTAGGGCTGCTGGCATGGTGGTGACTGACGCTGAAATTCGCAAAATTCGGAAATATGTAGCTCTTCCTCAAGACTACATATTTCTGCCTTCTGGCGACGAGACATTGCGGCTATGGGGATCAGATGCTATGACTTTTTTCAAGCATCTGTCCTAGCGATTGATCAAGATTGAGGGTGAACCTCGGCTTACCTCGTCCAGAGAATAAGCTAGGTCTATAGCGAGGTACTCTTAATTCTGCCAGTATTCTGGGCACTCCTCGCACTTACCTCGTCAGCATTACCTACCTGCCATGAGAATAAGTGCATTCTAATGGCAGCAATATAGATGCTGCTTTTTATATAAATTAGTTTTATAAAATTCGTTTTTGATTATTGTAATACTTATTGTATAACAGAAGTTAAATATCGATTCAGAGACAGAAACGTCATGTTAATTTTATTACTTAATGAAAATACCAATAATAGACAAAACCATAAGAAAACTCTCAATTCAATGCTTTTTCTTTTTTTTTCTTTTTTTTTATATGTAAACCGAACAAAAAGGCAGACGGGCCGCGTGATGTTAAGCGATCACCGTCGCCTATGGACACGGGCAACCCCAGGGGAGCCACCAGAGCATTGCCGGCTTTGGAGGAGAGCTCTTTTTACAGCTTTCTTGAAGATGCCAGTTCTACTCCCATTATTTTTTTGAATTCTACAATTTAATATTGTTCTATTTTATTATTTGCTATTATAACAGCTGAAAGAATATCAAAGCTCTTTTTTACACACCCGCGATATCCAGTTCGGCCGTGATGACGGTGCATGTAACTGCACCGCAAAATAGGGAGTTCGATAATAACGCGTATCGTAGTGTAGATCTTGTAAGTAAAGTTTTAAATGTAACAAAATTTTGCATCATTACAGAACAGTGATTAAACATTATTGGTTGAACATTCCACCTTTAACGTTGTATAAATTTAATTATTGAACCAGACCAGACCATAAAAATAAGCACGACAGGCTTATCAGAAATTATATTTTTGTTGTTGTTGTTGTTATATTTTTTTTGTACGCTTTAAACAAGGAACCCTAAAAAAGGAAATAAAACCGGCCAAGTGCGAGTCGGACTTACGCACAAAGGGTTCCGTACCATTATCTATAAAAAATCACGTTTATTGTATGGGAGCCCCCTTAAATATTTATTTTATTATATTTTTAGTATTTGTATAACAATAACGGTAACAGAAATACATCATTGCCTTTGATTATCCAAAGAAATCATTGCATTAAGATTGAATGAAAGGTAAATTGTAGATTACGATTTATGACGTATTAAAAAAAAACTACTTGCTAGATCTCGTTCAAGCCACTTTTTGTTGGAAGTTTGCATCATAATGGTCATCATATATTTTTTTTAGTTTTATCATTCTCTTATTTTAGAAGTTACAGGGGATACACATTTTGCCACTTTGGAAGTGTCTCTCGCGCAAACTATTCAGTTTAAATAAAAAATTATAAAAAAAACCTCAGTATGGGTTTGATGAAAAAAAATTTTTTGAGTTTCAGTTCTAAGTATGGGGAATCCTCAAAATTTATTGCTTTTTTCTATATTGTGTGAAAATCTTAATGTGCTTCATGTATTATACATCTACGTACCGAGTTTCAACAGTATATTTCTTATAGTTTCGAAAAAAAGTGGCTGTGACATACGGACGGACAGACAGACAGACATCACGAATCTATAAGGGTTCCATTTTTTGCCATTTGGCTACGGAACCCTAAAAAACCGTGCTCTCACGACTAACAAAATAATATCCCAACCAGTAATACTGCGTCTCGCTATTATCATCTCATAAAACTCGCAGCGCCGCTGGACGCGGGATTAATACTTTACAGCAACAAAGTTTCTGTAAGTTAATCTCGTTTTAATGAAACTGCAAGTTTCATGGCAATGACAGCGGCACAAACAAACAAGCCCAAGGGTATTATAGTCCCGCAAAATTTATAAATGGGAAAACTAACATAGAGATAATGTCCCGTTTTTAGTAGGGTTCGATAGCAAAAGCCTATAAACGGAACCTTATCGTTTGAAACTCGGTAATTATTATGTTGGTATTCTATAAACTGCTTCACGATTTTCGTAAAAAAATAAGTATAATTAAAAAATTTAAAAATGTCATTTTGATGGTAAATTTTTTTTCTCAAATATTTTTAAGGATAATATTACTCTGCGAAAATGGTGAAATAAGCCCTCCACCCTATCTAATTTTAAAAATGGCTTAGTCAACAACCTGATTTTTTTTGTTATGTAGATATCAACGATCTTCACTTTCATCAAAAAAAATCAATAAGGTATAGTCAATAATTTATGTCATATATTATATTTTCAAATACCACTAATATAACTTTTAAAATTTATACACCCACTATGAAATACAAGCATTGTTTTGCTGTTGATGTAATAGGAGATTGCTCCACGGAGCCCATGCTCAACTCACACTTGACCATTTTTTACTCTCTATCTACAGATTCCAAAATAGGAAATTAAACTACGCTCTCCCTCGCAGTAATATTGCGTCTCGCTATTATCATCTCATAAAACTCGCAGCGCCGCTGGACGCCGGCATAATACTTTACAGCAAAAAAGTTTCTTTAATCTCACTTTAATGAAGCCACAAGTTCTCAGGTAAGGACACTGGACAAACAGCCCTTGAACTAGTTAGGTACTTTAATTACCTACCTACTTCCATTTTAAGTAAGATTCACAGGGGTAATTCGGAAAAAAGGGTTTATTCCGAAAATTTCGAAATTCTATTAATTGATGGGATATTTTTGTACATATACGAGTACTTATTCTACTTTATGAAGTCCAACAACAATAACAACAAGTGAAAGAAATGTAAAAAAATAATTCCTTCAAACAGCTGTACTAAAATTAGTTGTGATGCTGACGTTACTCGATAGTTAGGGCTCTCTAAGTTACGCTCATTAAAACAATGTGAATGTGCACAACATTCATAATATCTATACCAGCAACATCAGTCCAAAGACTGATGTAGATATTACACAGTGAATAGGTATGACATCTATGCCATATTAATTACTGTGCTCAAAGCATCGGCCGTCAAAAGCTGCTACAGATACTTCAACTCAGTTGTGCGCGCGGCGCTATGTGTGGGTAAACCTGTATATACACAGTGACTTTGTGTGCGTGACAAGAGGTACAGTGAAGTTGCTCGGACGATCACGGCCGCGTCACTGTCACACAAATTAAAGCTGCGTAATTACTAGCCCACGCACACATAGCGCCGCGCGCACAACTGAGTTGAAGTATCGATACTTCAACTCAGTTGTGCGCGCGGCGCTATGTGTGGGTAAACCTGTATATACACAGTGACTTTGTGTGCGTGACAAGAGGTACAGTGAAGTTGCTCGGACGATCACGGCCGCGTCACTGTCACACAAATTAAAGCTGCATAATTACTAGCCCATGCACACATAGCGCCGCGCGCACAACTGAGTTGAAGTATCTGTAATATCAACAGTTCGCCCGTATTTTGAAGTTATGTCGTCCCAATGATTTTCACGTCCGATGGTAATATTTGAATAGCTACACTAAACATGAATAAACTTACTGATTTTAAATACAGTACCTGGTCGCCCGAGCGTTGCTCGGATAAAAACAATTGATTTTCTTGGTTTATTTTTAAGCAAAACATTCATTGGCTTAGTGTTACTTAACAAAGCCTTTTGAAATACCTAGCTCCCAATTTAAAAAAAATGTCACAAAAATAATAAACGCAACTTGCCTACTTGAGGTTTGAACCCGGGTCTCTAGCTCCATAGTCAGCTTTCGTAACCATTCCACCAAGAAAGCATTAATTCCATTGACGAAATATTTATAGAGGTTTTCATATCGACATTGTCATTTGTTTGAAGGGCGGATTGACGTTCGACATTTGACGCCACAATGTTATTAATATTCTGCAATAGATGTCAGTAAGAGTAATTTTATATTTAACGGCATAAACATTTAATAAAACGACAATTTCTATCAATAAAAAATTTCTGGATCGATTTATCATCCCCGAAACCAGGGTACTAAATTTCATCAAAAACTTTGGAGCCGTTTCCAAGATTCAAAAAATATATTTAGATATATACAAGAATTGCTCGTTTAAAGGTATTAGATTTTATGAAAACCCAAAGTTTTGCTGTCTTTAAAACTTCCCATGAACGATTTAAAGTCCTTCACAATTGAAAACTAAGTGAGACAAAAACAAGAAACCAAATTAGTGTCTCGAAAGAGTGCAATCCTATTAAGAGGCGTTTAAAATTACTCGGCGAGTCGGAAAAACCGGGCGGTCGCAATAAAACAATCAGCTCTTCTAAAGGAGTAGTTAAGTTCGTTTAGGGATCATTAGCGTTTTTCTGCCACTAAGCGCTCTGCCTCACAAAGCAAAACAATTACTGAAATCGGCTAAAGGGAACCAGAAAATATGTGGCTTCAGCTCAATGAAATACGTTGCGATGTGGAAAGAACCGAGTCTGCAAATGGAGGATATATGGCTCGGAATGGCGTTTGGTTTTTCAGGATAATATTCGATCGGTGTGGAAATGAAAAAGACACGGGAAGTGAGGAAGCACGTATAGCAAGAAGTCCTTCCGTGCTTAGGCTCGCGCCGCTAGGAGATAATCGGTCGGAATGAAATCGTTGGGTCGTCGTGTATTAATGTTTCCGGACCATGCTTAAATGTGGATTTTTAAATCTGGGACCGTTTGACCGGACTTTTAGTGATATGTAGGCGTTTTGCAAAGATAAACGGAAATAAATGTAAGTTGATTTTATAAAAATGTATTGTATTTGTACTTACGTATTTACAACTTCAGTTTAAAAGTAACAATAAAATAAAACTTTTTCTAAAAGTATAAAATAATTATCTTGAAATATTGTTTTGCTTTTTACCGACTTCCAAAAGGAAGAGGTAATGTATTCGGCTGTATGTATTTTTTAATATATATGTTCACCGATTACTTCGCCGTTTGTAGACCAATTTTCAAAATTCTTTTTTTGTTCGTATGCTTATACTCCTGAGATGGTCCCATGGTCACCAAATCAGGATCTAATGATGGAATCTAAGGGAAATCGAGGGGAACGCTCAAATTTTATAGGTACACACATTGATTTTCTTATACTTTCTGAATCAGAAGAGATATTTGTGCATAGTAATCATCTCATGTTGCTGAGCTGATGATGAAAGGTACTGCGACGGTTAGGAGTTGAGAGCAAATATTTCAATATGTTATATTTTTTTGTTCAAAAACTAATTATGAAATGAAATGAAATAAAATGAAATGAAATATTCTTTATTAACTGTATGGTTCCTTTACAAACTCTAAGTGAACGTAATTTTTTTTTGTTCTGTCTGCTCTGGGTGCGCTTAGGCAATGCTGATAATATACTGAAAATATAATATAATATACGGGAAACACTGAAATTTAATAGGCACACACATTGTTTTAGTCATATTTTTTAACATAATACAAGTATTTATGCCCGATAATTATCACCTGATGCTGCTAAGCTGATGACTGAAGGTACAACTCTTCAACGGTTAGTAGCTGAGAGCAAATTCTTTCAATAATTTATACGTTCAGGTATATCAGGCGATAGTAGTTTTCTTTCAGACTTTTAGATACCTATTAGATTAACATGATTATAAAAGGTAAATCTCATTAACGTTTAGAAGTCAAGTGGAAAAATTTTCAATTATGCTTATATACATACATATATACATAATTATTAAAATTAATAAAAAGAGTGAAATTAATTAAGTTTTTAACTAAAAAATAACCGACTTCAAACGGTAAAAAAATAATTTGTTCAGTACCTACTTCTTATTGCTTGTGGTTATGACTCTTAAAACTATTTTTGGAGTCGGGCCCTTAGTAAAATGTCCTGTCTTGTCTTGTTCGTTCGTTAGCATTCGTTCTGAATGGGCACCAACTCCAATTTTAACAGTCATTACCATAAGCAATAAGAAGTGGTTACTGAACAATTTTATTTTTTACCGTTTGAAGTCGGTTCTTTTTTTGTTAAAAACATAATTAATATAATTAATTAATTATTTTATTGTTTTGGAACGGTTACGATATTATTGCGTCATTACTTATATTATTACTTGTCTATACGGACATTACTGATTTTATGAACATAACATAAAATAAAATAAAATAAAATTATTGATATAAACACACAATGTTACAGATGTAGCGTGTTTGTTTTTTTGTCCTTCTGTCAAATCTCAACGGTGTTATTTTCACAGAACAAATTAATTCTGTCTGTCTCTACATGTTACCAACAGTTGAACAATTCAATTGTTAGACGAAGCATAGCCCACTTAGCACATAATACGGCAAGTTAGTATAACACAATACAGTGCACTTCAGCGGCGAAGGTGGTAAAGACAGCGAACTACGATGCGGAGATGCTGGGTTCAAACCCTCGGTGCGCACCTCTGACAATTTTAATGTGCGCATTTATCGTTTCTCTACGGTGTTGGTCAATATTTTATTAATAAAGATTTTCCCATCACCGTGCGTGCCTCTGAAAAACTCATTATTTCTCGAAAGCATGATGTCCAACTATCCGCACTTAGCCAGCGTTGTACACTATGGCCTAAGTCCCTCTCACTTGTGAAACGAGACCTGTGCCCAGCAGTGGGACATAAAAAAGGTAGAAATAAAAAATAATGTGGATTAACCCTTAGTTAAATTAAAAACGGGAGAGATAAAAGACACCTTGACTACCTACCGTGCCTACTTACCATACCGGGTTAAATATAAGTAAGAGTACCTACCTGGACGACCGGCCGCCGCGCCGCTCGGATAAAAACATTTTATTTTTCAAACGAAACACTCATTTGCTTAGTGTTACTTAACAACGCAGTCTGAAATAGCTTCCAATAAAAAAAATATTTCACAAAAAATAAACGTTTTGATTGAGGTTTGAACCCGGGTCTTTAGTTCCGCAGTGAGCCCATTCGGCTAAGGAAGCTTTAATTCGATGAACGAAATTTTTATAGAGCTTTTTTAATTCGACATTGTCATTTCTCTTAACGTCGGATTGGCGGATGGAGTTTGACGGCGTTTTACGGCACAATATTATTAATACTCTCCAATAGATGTCAGGAAG
This sequence comes from Pyrgus malvae, assembly GCA_911387765.1. Classification (NCBI taxonomy): domain Eukaryota; kingdom Metazoa; phylum Arthropoda; class Insecta; order Lepidoptera; family Hesperiidae; genus Pyrgus; species Pyrgus malvae. The sequence continues at coordinate 9,143,736 of OU426947.1, forward strand.
AGTCGTATTTTGCAGTTTATATTTAAGTTGATTATCGTTGAAAGTAATATAAAATAATTTAAAATTTCTAAAAATAAAACCTAGCTGGATAGATTTATCACCCCCGAAACCAGGGTACTAAATTTCATCAAAATCGTTGGAGCCGTTTGCAAGATTCAAAATATATATTTAGGTTTACAAGAATTGCTCGTTTAAAGGTATTAGATAATAATTGGTTGCCATACTTTAATAATAGTGTGAAAGTACTATAAGAAAAAACTTTTAATCATTTAAGATTAAGACTCGTACCATCATGAAAAATATGCTTTTGTTTAAAAAAATTGTCAAACTGAAATTTATTGGTTAGAAAGTTACTTAAAATTTTCGAGGACTTAATAATAGATTTTACATTTCCTTCTTTACATTAATTAGCTTATTTTATTTTTAGTTTTAGTATATTTATAATTTTGAAATGTTCACATTTTTAATTTTATGGATTTTAATATTAAATAAATTGTTTTTTATTTGTAAAAAAGCAATTTATCTTAATTATTTATTTACAACAATAATAATGCACATCAATGAATGAAAACAGAGAAATTAATATTTAGAAAATAAAAAACACTTCACTTCAATTATTCAATTATTCTTCAAATTCAATTATTATCCGAACTAAAAAGTAGAAAAATAAATATAAAATATTAACACATTGTTATATTAACCCGGCGTCATTGTGGTATAAAACAGTTACACGGACGTTGAGGTGGGTCAATATGACCCAGACAATTCAATTCATTCTATTTCCATAGTTTTTAAGTAATTTGGTAAACTGTGTTATAATTTTACAATAAAAGTAGTTTGAGTTAGATAATAAAAGAGTAAAATAAGAATTAAGTACCGTTTTATTAACCTTAATCAACTTTTACATAAAATCACAAATAAAAGGCACAAAGAAGAGATCACTTAGGTTTTCAAAGTATCGCTACATTAATAACAAGTCTTTTCATTTACTTATGGTTTTTTCATAAACTTAAGACTAATATATTATTTAAAAAAAATAACAAAGCTAATTAGAATCTTCGCTGTTAATGCAATCACTGCAGAAAAATATGATGTGTTCAGGACATATATATTTATGACAAGCTTGACACGGATGTTTTATTTTACGGTCTTTTTTTTAGCGAGACAAACTTGACATCTTTTACGGGCATTGGATATCTTCGCAGGTGGCTCTTCTGATGATTCCCTGATTCTTTTGCGCATTTCTCGTGGCAAGCGATTCACATTCAACTTTCAAATGATCACTGACTAGAGCAAGACCTAAGTTTTTCAAAAAATGGCGTCGCTTTTCTTTTGGTTTGCCGTTATTTATGCGATGTATAATAAGCCCATTAATTCCTGACATGTTCAACATGGCATAAAAAATTGTCAAGGGCCACCTTTTGGAGTTACGACTCACATCATATGTGCTGGAAAGTTCATCAGCGACAACAACCCCACATTTTGTCAGATTGTAATAGGTGTTTATTTCGGGTTTTTTGCTTTTCCCCACTATCAATGTCGATTTTAATGTCATGATGAAGGCTTGACATCAGTAACACCACCTTATTTTTTTTGGTACATGAGATACAAGAGTAATATCTTTTTGGAAACCAAGCCGAGATGAATACACGTCAACACCACTGTACAAAAAAGCGTGGAGTGGTTTTTTAGGTGTTTTATGGTGTCAATAGTATCTAAAAAACCACCCCACGCTTTTTTGTACAGTAAAATACATTTTCTTCTTATTTTTTTAGTTTTTAGTTCGTATTTTCACAAAAGCGTGTTTTTTAGTTTTTTAAACTACATTATTTATTTTATATCATTATTATTTTATTTTATTTTTAATGAAGATGAAAAGACATGAAAACCAACTTTAAAGAAAATTACTTTATTATGTAGAGTCACTGTCAAGGTGGCTTGTAAGTCGAAATATTTTATATATTTTTTCTGTTCTATTCTACACACCAATTTTTTGAAGAAATCGAATAGTGATAGAGTTTTAGACTCTACCTTGATTATTTATTTTATGTAATGAGGTAGTAACTTATTTCATGTAACACGTGGTGGTAACACACTGCAGTGTAAGGATTTTTTTCTCCTACGTTGTATTTGTTTTACTTATTTATTTATTTATTATAATAATAATTGATTATAGCACTTACAGCGATGTCAAAAGATACCAGGTGCGTTGCTACTATAGAGGTCTGTACCAGTGTAGTGTAGGCTAGTAACATTTATCATGTTGGTCATGTTGGCCTTTTATGTACTTTTATTGAGTTTTTAGAACAGTGGGTTTGAAAATACACATTAATTAATACCATTTTACGAACCAAAAATATTTTTTGAAACGGTGGTGACTAAAGTAAAAATAGTTATAAAAAAATTAATTTCTCGTAAGAGCTTGACTATATCATATTGTGGAATTAAGATCACTGTGGATTAATTTCATTTTAAAAAAAGCGGTAAAATTTTCAAGCAGACCACTTTTTTATATTTATTCTTTTGTTTTACAGATTTTTAGTATTTCTAAAAGCATACTCGTATTATGCCGCAAAGTTACACACAGATAATCACAGCTTGATTTTAAAAGCTTAGTATTAGAGGAGACCGATAGTTTACAAACTATCTTCAATATTACAGGCGCCCACCCACCGGGCATTATACTTCACTGCATACTCCGCTTATTGATGAAAAGATAAGAGGATTTTTGCTATCAGAGCGCAATTTACATTATTCGACCAAAAAGTTTAGCTATTGCCAGCGTTTAGGTTTGTACTTTATTAATAGTTTCAACCACAGAGAAAACAAATGATAGTAGATGTGCCCTAACCTGCTATTTGAAGCGCGTATGGCTTGGCAGCTAGCGTAGAACGCAAACGATCTACGCAGTTAAGCCAAAACGGGCGCGGTCAGGTGTGAGATGGGTGACCGCTAGTGGCAAAAATTTCATGCGCGTTACCGTGCTTCGGAGGGCACGTTAAGCCGTCGGTCCCGGTTGTTGTTGATAGATAACAGTCGTTAAACCTTGTCGGAGGCCTTATGGACGGTTTGAAAACATCCGACGGCGGGTTGGCCACTAACCCGCATCTCCACCAACCCGCATTGGAGCAGCGTGGTGGAGTAAGCTCCAGACCTCCCCAATAATAAAGGGGAGAGACCCGTGCCCAGCAGTGGGACGCAAAAAAAAAGGGTTGCAGCCAACCTGCTATTTGTACCAATACTGGTGTCGCCAATACACATTTATTTTTTTACCTAGCGGCCGGCCGCGACTTCGTCCGCGTGGACTTTTGATTTTGTATGCGTGTCATCGCGTAACGTGGAAAGCAAATATACTGCGGTACGTTATTGCGGCACCCAGCTTGCAACCCCTAATATAAGAACCTTAAAATTTGCACCCCTTCCCCCCGTGAGCAAGAACATGCCCCCCCTGGCCAAAAGTTGCCCCCCCCCCTCCCTGGCCAAGCATTTGCCAGCCAAGAACATGGGTACGCCCATGAACCCAAATAATCGTTGTTCTGAATTAAGTTCAAATACTCGACAACAGATGGCGCCACTACACTTAATTTGCAAGTTGAAGGGTTAGAAAAGCCCTTATATTTAAAACATGCCCTTTAGGTTAAAACGGGAACTTTCTTATTCGAGGGGGATAAAGGGCTATCACACTATATAAATCCCTTTATCGTGCAGGGACTCATTTTTAAGTTTTATCAGCACGCATATTATTATTTTATCAACTTAGTTTTATTATTAATGATATCAGTAATACATAAAAAGATCGATATAATTTGCCACGATTTTTGAAATTGCCTTGGCATTTTTTACTAACGTTTATTTTCTTAATAACTTTAAACTCTACTATTTTTAATACATTAAAGCACGACAACGTCCGCCGGGTTTACTTCTACTTTATAGATCGTTTAGCTTCCCGATTCCCGGAACAAATATCTAGGATTAACTCATAGAAAAGTCAAATTTTCTTAAAAAAAAATTTTCAAGGCACTTATAGCAATTGTCAGGGCCCGGAAATATAGCGAAATAAAATGAAAACTCAGTCAGCAAACAAACAGAATACAATGTTTAAGCCCTATGACACAGGTTTGTCTCTGAAAAAGGAACTTTTTAGTATACGAGTATTTCAAATTATTTAAATTTTATCACGTGTATATTGTTTGAATTATTTTGTATTTTCTAAAACAAATGTAGAAAAGTCGAAGACCAACTTTATTTGTTTTCAATTGCAATCATGTCCTTACATTTTGTATGGGTGTAACCATACAGTACAACACTCTGTCCATTATTGTGTGCGTGTTTACGCCTTAGTATTGCTGATGGTCTTATGCAGTTACGTTGCTACTCCGAAGGCCGATGGTAGCCTCGTGTAAGTCTGACCAGCAACTGCACCTTTCGACCGGATCACAACAGAATTGAGGCAGAACTGTGTGTGGCAGAGGTACCTCTCCGGTAGAACTTTAAAAGTTATTTTAACCTAAAACCTTTAAACTAATACTATATAAATGTTGAGTGTAAAGATTCAAAAGTCATTTAACAGTTCATGTGTGCATGAAATATGGATATATTTAAGAAAAAAATACGAAAATAAAAGTTCCACACAGTGCATTGTGCAGAAAAACGTCCTTTCGAAACTGAATAATGAATAATAAGTCAAATTATGCATCACATGAATATGAAACAAAAAGTGGCACTACGATACCGGAATTAACATCAATTTTTGCTTTTGTGTCACGATACTAAAAATATGTTTTTGTATATTCAAAAAACAGTAGAAGTGTGCCTATTTTGTGAGTAACAGAGAAACTGTCAGAAAAAGTAAATACTAGTGATCTAACCCGGCTTTGCTCGAGTTTATTTGTCGAGTGTATGAAGACCCGCGTGGCGCAATGGTTACCATGCCGGACTGCCAATTGAGGGGTCCCGGGTTCGATTCCCAACGAAACAGAAATTTAAATGATGAATTTAAATTTCTGTTCTCGGTCTGGGTGGGTATGTGAGACACAAACAACCAGACCGAGAACCGAAATTGAAACTCATCATTCGAATTTCTGTTTCGCCAGGAATCGAACCCGGGACCCTCCGATTGGCGCTCCGGCATGGTAACCATTGCGCCACACATTTTTTTCGAATGAATAAGATATTTCTATTTTACGAAACAAAATAATGCTCTAATCAAGCCCTCCCTTCTCTATCAAACCGTAAAAAACAGACGTATACCTATTACTAACATATAAAGCTGAAGAGTTTGTTTGTCTGTTAACGCGCTAATCTCAGGAACTACTGGTTCAAATCGAAAAATTATTTTAGTCTTAAATCTAATACCTTTAAACGAGCAATTCTTGTATATATCTAAATATATTTTTTGAATCTCGGAAACTGCTCCAAAGATTTTGATGAAATTTAGTACACTGGTTGCGGGGATGATAAATCGATCCACAAATTTTTATTGATAAAAATTGTCGTTTTATTTAATGTTTATGCAGTTAAATATAAAATTACTCTTATTGACATCTATTGGAAAATATTAATAATATTGTTGCAGAGAAACCCGTCAAATGTTGTCCGTCAATCCGCCCTTCAAACAAATGACAATATCGATATGAAAGACCTCTATAAAAATTTCGTCAATGGAATTAAAGCTTTCTTAGTCGAATGGTTACGAAAGCCGACTACGGAGCTAGAGACTCGGGTTCAAATCTCATGTAGGCAAGTAGCGTTATTTTATTTTTTTTGTCAATTTTTTTTAGTAGCTAGAACTAGGTATTTTAAAAGGATTTTTAAAGTAACAGTAAGTCAATGAATGTTTTGCTTAAAAATAAACCAAATAAATAAATTCGGGAGTCCAGGTACTAGTCCATTTATTGGGGAAGGCTATAAATAATAGGCGGACAAAGTCGCGGGCGGCCGCTATCTACGAGAATAATACGAGAAAAATCTGCCTTTCTATGGAGTCTGAAGATTCTCCTTGCATTCATAAAATAACGAAGCTACAGGCAAAATAACAAGCTGTTCAGATAGGATTTAAAAAAAAAGTATTCATGCTCTCGTAAATGCAATCAACGTGAAAGCATAACTGTAGCCTTTTTGATCCTATCCTGTAACGGATGCAAAATATTAAATTGAAAAGTTCAAAGGACTAAGGGAAGTTAGATATTTTTAACGTTTCGCCAGTCGGCATTATGAAGATTCACTGGTGTTTTTATAACTTTGAAAGCCCTATTCAAGCTGTGGTGCCTTTGAGGTTACTTGCTACACACGTTATTTATAGTAATATAAGTTTTTTACTATGAATAATTTACTGTTAGCTTTCGTTTCTATTGATTTTAAGTGAACTGATTTTATTTGTCACAAATTTTGTGACAACGGTTAGTATATCGATGAATGTCGATGACTCATTGTAACTTTATGCTGATTGTAACGTTACGCTCATTGTACCGTTACGCTCATTGTAAAGTTACGCTCATTGTAAAGTTACGCTCATTGTAACGTTACGTTGAGGCTTGAGCGTTCGTCTGCCGCGGCGCGTTTCGTATTCTGTTTATAAAGAGAAGTGAAAATTAAAGTGATTTTCATTATTCATGATTTAAAAAATAAAGTGATTCATATTAAAGCCTGGACAGAAAGTATACCAACAAACGTGTAACAATACTATCGGACAGTCGGTTCAGTCTGTAGTGAAGAGGCTGCTCTTCAGGCACTACAGTCCGATGAAACTCAGTCAAAATTGACCCCAGAATGTATCCACGCACTGAAAAAACTGGGCGCACAAAATAGTGTAACTCTCGGGTAGGTGCCAGGACACGTAGGTATCTGCGGTAATGAAGTAGCTGACAGACTAGCCAAAAAAGGTGCTGCGTTGCCCTTTATTGGACCAGAGCCATCGGTGGGCATTGCAAAAACCGCTTCACGAATATGCTTCATGTCCAGTCTATGAACTAGGGCAAAGGCGCTGCGTTGCCTTTTATTGGACCTGAGCCAACGGTGGGCATTGCAAAAACCGCTTCACGAATATTCTTCATGTCCAGTCTATGAACTAGGGCAAAGGCACTGCGTTGCCCTTTATTGGACCTGAGCCAACGGTGGGCATTGCAAAAACTGCTTCACGAATCATGCTTCATGACCGGTCTATGAACTAGGGCAAAGGTGTATGGGTGTCCGCTCCAGACATTACGCATGCAAGGGCGCTGGTGGCTGGCTACTCTAGCAAATACTCAAAACAAGTCATCAATCTACAGCGCAACGAAGTACGTCTACTTGTAAGGACTCTTACTGGTCACTGCAAACTAAACAAGCATATGTTCCAACAAAACCTAAATTCCACTGCTATATGCAGATTCTGCAATAGCGAAGAGGAATCGGGTATTCGAACACTCATTAATGGAGGCCCCCAATGTAAACTGTTACGAACAAGTAATTGTAAGTTCCAGTGTTTCGGAATGCAGTTTTGCGTTGTAAGATTGTCGATTTGAAGCATGATGTAAACTTTTCTGGCGACATGGTGGTTTCCTCTAGGCCTCCACCACTATAGAGTGAAATATTTGTTCACGTATAAAACCTTTCAGTCAATGTCTATAGACAGCTCTTTTTAAATTAGTTGTAGCACAAAACTTCGTTTACTCACTGTTCTACGATATTGGATATTTGAACAAACAAAAAAAATGTTAGCTGTATTCCTGCATAAAGTCGATACTTTAAAACATGCGATCATAGTGGCAATTTAAATTCATAGCACGATTCCTCTTTCCAGGTGCAATCTTCGACCAGAGTACAGAGGAGACGCAGAATGTGTTCCGATACGCGATGACGGTGCACAATCAGAACATCAGCAGCCGTCGCCTTGAACTTCAGGCTTACGTGGATATCATCAACACTGCTGATGCTTTCAAACTCTCCCGACTGAGTAAGTCATTCATTATTATCATCTGTTAAAACTGCTACTGTCTTATCGATATCATACAGCTTACACATAGATTCAAATCTATAATACAGCTAGGCAAGGGGTTACTTGATTCTCTCGATTCTTGCTTCTCGATTTAGAAGAACTTAGGTCGTCTCTTTAGTAATTTGCACGTTTGATAAAGGGAAAACAAACAAGACTCCATTTCTGTAAGATATAACCTTCCAGTAAGTCCAACAAGTATACCAATATTACGTCAACAGCTTAATAATCACTCAAGGGAAGTTAGGTAAGTTTACCATTGTTCCTTTTATCACTATCATCGATTCTTCTACCAAATAGCGTAACTAAATGAATTTCCTACTGCCGAAGAAATTTTACTAAAGAAATTATAAAACACTAGTTGAGCCAACATACGTTGTCTATTGAATTGAATTCGGAGTCGTATAATTAAAAGAAAAAACAACGGATTGCACTCCGATAGTGCCGGCAGAAGTGAGAACTTGAAGATTAACGTTGTGCATTTTTGATATTTTGGAATTGTTAGGGAATAATTTCGCACGAAGTATTTTTATAAAGTACTCACTCATTTTCTTTCACTATTTCTTCGTCACTTTTTTCATTAATAGATGCACTTTGTTCAATGTCCGTATTTTAAATAATTTATATAAACGAATTTTATTATTTATATAAAGTCGAACCGTCATCAGCTGTCACCCCTTCGTCTTACGAATTTTCGATCAGGCCACATGTCCTGACGCGAGTTTAACATTTTTTACCAATCCCAAAAAAAGTGCACAACGCCGCTAAAGAAGTTTTCACTCCAAAATATTTATAAAAAAACAGATGCTTCAGTCATTAGAATGATAAACTTCTAATGACTGAAGCATCTCTTTATAGAAATATACGTAATTCGTTTGTACAAAGTTTTAAATCTGTTTTAAACTAATATTCAATTTTGTTTTACATACTCTTTGACGATATTTGCAGCAGGCATTCTGTCAACGTCATGCCTGACGCCATAAGTCATACGCGAAAGTTTACGTTACCTAAAAAAGTTTATATTGTCAAAAGTGTTTAGGTTACATTAGATAATCATTAGAAACTTCAATGTAGTGGTTAAGTATTCTTAAATTTTCTAACTTTCCGTGCAATTATCTTAATTTCTTTTTTAATAAGAACGTTCTCCCGACAATAACATACACAACAAAACTAATTAGCGAATTCAGTCCAGCCGCGTATGTGTGATGCCGTGACCAAGGAAAATAGGGATTCATTTTTATATAAATAAAATATAAAAATTTAGTTCATATCGAAATGATAGGCACCCATTGTAATTGACAAAATCGACAAGCTAGTATAGTCCTCCTTTTAATTAAAATATACGCCCAAAAATAAAGGAGACCATTAAAGTTAGTTATAACAATTACTTGGTATCGAAATCTAATGAATCCATATTAGATCTCTACCCTATTATGAGCAAAAATGGCGCGAATAGTAAAATTCAGCGGTCTTGAGTTCAAACCTGAGCACATACGACTGAGTAAGAATTTATTACGTGCTTTTTTTACACGCTTTTTATTAGCTTCACCTGTATGTTTGTATGTTTGTTTGTAACCGACTTCTTTGGGCGCGATTTTGACCCACTTTAAACGGCCAGATTTCGTTCAAATCGTTTCTTTGTAGATTTATTGAGGACCGATGACAATACACTAATTTGATAAAATTATTCCATTTTTCAATTTGCAAAATATGATTTTTGTTAATTTATATAATTTTCTGGTTAACTTGAAAATTTGCATAGGGGTCAAGGGCCGATGACAATGCAATAATATGAGAATAAAAATCCAACTAAAAAATTAAAAATAAATAATGTAGTTTAAAAAACTAAAAAAACACGCTTTTGAGAAAATACGAACTAAAAACTAAAAAAATAAGAAGAAAATGTATATTACTGTAAATAAAGCGTGGGGTGGTTTTTAAGATACTATTGACACCATGCACCCCACGCTTTATTTACAGTAATATACATTTTCTTCTTATTTTTTTAGTTTTTAGTTCGTATTTTCTCAAAAGCGTGTTTTTTTAGTTTTTTAAATTTATCGTTATTTCGGTGAAGTAAAACATTGTAACATCGACACAAAATTTGTTGAAGGCAACCAAATTTGTCCAACCCGCACTCCAGCTGAGACTGGACTTTTGCCTAAAACTCTCCAAATTTTCTCCGAAAGAAGGAAGGAGCAGATACTATTCGCAAGTCGAGTAGCAAATAAGAAGGATTAAAAAGTTAGCGTATTTATTCATCATACATGTTTGCACGACAGTGAATTACTATGAGTATATCCTGATAAAATATTTACTATTTGTTCAAGTCAAGTAAACAAAAAGAAGCGCGCATGGCCAGACGGTTAGCGTAGAACGTAAACGATCTATGCAAATAAGCCAAACGGGCGCGGTCGGGTGTGAGATGGGTGACCGCTAGTGGCAAAAAAATTCATGCGCGTTTCCGTGCTTCGGAGGGCACGTCAAGCCGGTGGTTGTTGTCAATAGATAATAGTCGTATAACCTTGTCGGAGGCCTTATGGGCGGTTTGTAAACATCCGACAGTGGATTGGTGACTAACCCGCATCTCCTCCAACCCGCATTGAAGCAGCGTGGTGGAGTAAGCTCCAGGCCTCAACAATAATGGGGAGAGATCCGTGCCCAGCAGTGGGACGCAAAAAGGGTTGGAGCCAAACAAAACGTTAATAACAGTCCTTTGTACCCCGGATAGAGAACTATGTTAATGTTGCTAATGATTATTCAATACATATTTCTGCGAATGTAAATGGAAACCTAAATGGAACCTGAATGGAAGCCTCAACATAAACACGCTTTAATTTTCTATTCTTGCTCAAACAATAAACGGATTAATTATTTATAGCCCAACAGGGGATTTTTGGATTAACTCGAGCTCCTCAGATTGAGGAATTTTGGGTATACCTTGTAGAGTACACTCTCGATTAAAAAAACTTCTATATAGCGTATTTGTAAGTACGCTACATTTTATTATAGGTATTTATCTTACTTCCGGATATTAAAATGATCGCATTAGAATACTTCGTTACCATTTGACCATTTTTTAATAATATAAATTATAATAATAAATTATTTGTAAATTTAACTGCCCGAGAATGTCTAAATGTTACTTTTTTATTTTGCTCTTTTGTATCCATCCCAACCTCTAATTTACAGTAAAATCATCAGATTACTGAAATATGGCATGAAATGTATTAAACTTAATCTACTATCTATCAATGTTTGTTTTTATTTTACCCATCCCTATATATGATTTTTTTGAAAATCTGTGGGACTCTCTCCATTAGTGAAACAAAAAACTTAATATAAGCTTTCAATTTTGTTACAATTCAACCTGTAAAATGCACAAGGTCCTGATGAAGCTCGAGTAAATCCACAATCAGCATCGAGGGCGCCCCTACTATTAGCTAGCTTATTTATGATATTATTTTATCATTTCCGTAACAATCATATCCAAATTTAAGCCGTCAATTACTATAGTTAGCAAACGTTTTGGCGGAATTACATACTCATGAATGATTTGTGCTAGTCAAAACAATAAAACCGTTGTGTAACGAAAACTACGAATGTACATATACGGGTATTAGCTGGTTATTTAAACAGTGAGCACTAACGATTCCAGGGGGGGGATAGTGGGCTCCAGCCAATAAACAATTCGGGTTCAACCTCAAATAATACATACATATACTGTAAGCCCCCCCCCCCTAAACCACGAAAACAGGTGCGTTCCGAATGTCCGAGTACACGTGATGCGTCACTCCCCCCCCCTCCCCCCAATTGAAACCTCAAATCCGCTAGTGAGTATAGTATTGGTATTTTATCACTAACCTAGGTTTTGAAGCTGTAGAAGTAATAAAAAGGGTTTTTCAAGGTTAAAACTTCAATTACTTTGATTATTATAATAATTAATTTTTACTTACTTCAGTATAACCAGCAGACAGTTAATCTTATTCTTATACTCAAGCAATTCTTTGCTAAATATAATTTTAATGTTAACATGAGTTACAAGAAGACATTTTTGGAAATATCATTTTCAACACGGCATTTTTGATTACGATATTATCGTGGACTTGTTCAATGAGTACTCTCCTTTGTTCTCTTTGTGTGTGTCCATGGTACTTACAAAACAGGATAACCTACTGTGATCTTATGTAACTTATTTTTCTTATTAATAACGGTAATACGAGCACAACAAATTGAAGTTCTTCAACATTCTAAAGTTTTCTCAATACCTACTTCAATTAGTTTGCAAATCTCCCATAAGATTAGAATCGGTAAAATATTTCAATTAATGAAGAACATTTATTAAGATTTTAACAAATGAAAATACCTACTTTTAATTAAGAAATAAGTTTCTGAAAATGTGAGTTGTCTCATCCTCGATAATTTTTAATCAGATGATAAATATTTCGCTTCTTTATTTCGAAAAATTTAAACCTATTATGTCACTGTTTGACCAATAAATATTACAAAACAGCAAACGTTTTAGTAAAATCAACTGACCCTAAACATTATTTCCAATTTTGAAATAGATAAGGCCGGGATCCACTATTGCGTACGGTTAGCTTCACTTTGCGACTTGCAAGGGAAAGTTGGTAAAACGTCTGAAGGCCGGTCGGGACGGTAGAAAGTAAACAGCTAAGCAAACCATCCGCCATTTAACCATCGGTCAATCTATATCTATACTAATATTATAAAAAGAAAAGATTTGTATTTTTGTGTAATTTATTTCATTATTGTTCCGATTTCAAAAATTATTTCACCGTTAGAAAGCTACATTCACCTTGAGTAACAAAGGCTACCTTTTTACCGCGAGAAAATGCTTCATTCCTACGTGAAAATGGGTAATAGGGTCATCGCATTTGAATCAAATGGCTAAACGCCTATGATTTTAATATAGCAATGAAGCCTGGAATAGCACATAGGCTGTTTTTATCCTACCCATTAAACGGGTCCACAATGCTAGTGTACTATAAAGTAAGTTAAAGAATGCGTTCGCTGAGACATGCTTTTTTTTATAAATAAACCGAACAAAACGGCAGACGGGCCGCGTGGTGTTAAGCGATTACCGTCGCCTATGGACACGGGCAACCCCAGGGGAGCCGCCTGAGCATTGTCGGCTTTGGAGGAGAGCTTTTTTACAGCTTTCTTGTAGAAACCCATGTTATAGTCCACAGGGAATGCCTCAGCTGGAAGGTTGTCCCATAACCTACACGTCCGTGGAGCGTACAAAGCGGGCCGTGGAGGACCGCCACGAGTCCAGATGGTGCCCGTGGAACCTTTAACCTTAGTAGTCTTTGTTTAACCTTCGTCTGGTGGTATAATCATGGATTGGTGATGTAGGCATCAATTTGAAGAGTTCCTCGGAGTACTCACCATAGTAAAGTCGGTAGAACACGCAGAGCGAGCCTATGTCTCTTCGCAAGCTAAGCGGTTCTAGCCTGTCAGTCAAGACGATTCGGACAAATGTGTGTAGCTGGTACTTCGGCGCTCCTGCCCAGAGGTGGGTAGGTGGGTGGGTGGGTGCAGTACTCCATGTGGGGTCTGACCTGGGCCTTATACAGCGTCAAGAGTTGCCCCGCAGTGAAGTACTGCCTCGCCCTGTTGAGGACACCAAGCTTTTTTGATGCTAATTTGGCTTTGTACTCCAAATGACTCCGGTACTGCACTTTACTCGTAATGTCAACTCCCAAGATACCGACACTTTCACCGACGGTGAGTGCGGTGCCCTGGAACCGAGGCGCTATGACAAATGGGTTTTTTTAACGGTAAATGCGCAAACTTATTAATGCTAATATTATTAGTCCAAAATGGATTAAATAAAAACAAATAACTTTTGATTTTATTGTTTTGACAGAATTTTAAACGGCCTTTATTCAGTGTTACCTCTGATATTGCCATTTTAAGAAAAAAAAAAGTGTTAATTTATTCATGAATTAATGATGTGTAAAGATCTAACGATACATCTCGAAAGAAATATATTTCACCCCCATAGGGGTTGTATTTCTAAAAATTCTTTCTTACACCAAATTTCAAGTTTTTAGGTACAGAAGTTTCGCCTTTGTGTTGATATCGAAGCCTTAAACCTTTTTTAAATACGGATGAAATGAAAGAAAAACGTTTATTATAAACGATGACTATTATAAAAAAAATATGTATATAAAATAAAATTAAAAATTCATTTTATGGTTTGTCAACTTTATTTATCGCTTTCTTTTGCGTTACAGTTTACAGTCTTTACGTTACGTCAAATCATTACAATGTCCTACAGTAACATAGCACTACGTTCATAGTTCTTCATATTGGTAAACAAGTGCTGCAGTGGATTGACGCCTTAATACATCGAATATTGTATTCAGGCATCGCGGCGGCGAGTAATTGAAGGAGTGTCCGCAGTATTGGCGTTTTGTGATAAGCTTGTCCGCAATATAACGACGAATAAAATCGTTTAGAAGGGTTAGCAAAGTAGTTCAGTTAGTTCAGTCAGTTAAAGTTCAGATATGGAGACACCGAGTTCAAATCTCAGCGCGCACATCTAACAAAAAAGAAATTTTAAGAAAAATGGTATATGCCTATAACGCAGCTCCACGGTATTGGGAAACATTGTGATATTTATTTTCAATGTAGTCGGAGCATCGTGGTGGAGTAAGCTCTAGTTCACTCTCATAATGGAGATAGACTACTGGAGATGGGACTAGCAGTAGGACGCAATAAGGATCTCTTTCACCACCTTCAAGGAAAGTGACAAGTACGCTAATTGTTGGTTAAAGTCACCCGTAACTTCAATTTCAATTTCACGATGTTCGATTAGCACTAATCATAATATGATAAACTGACCCATACTCATAGCTTTTACTTGCCAATTTTACTTGGGACGTAACTAATCAACACTTTACTTGGAGATGGTGAACGAGGCCCTAAGAGTTGCAGAAAATCATTTATTTAATGTAAAAAGCGCAAACTTTTAAAGTTTTTAAAATGAAACAACCCTAAATCTTGGTACCATGCTGGCAATAAATTAATTCAGTTACACTACACAGTTGACTGCTGGAATTTTAGTTGTAAGTACAAGTTTATTTATCGCATACCTATTATTATATTCAAATTTAAGCTTAGTAGTGGACCTTGATGTCTCACACGAACAGCTGTCACGTGTGTCCATTATTGACCCATAGTCATTCTGTGATCTCAAATATATTAATGTCCTTTTTTTAAAGGGTGCTGCTGGGAGTTTTTTTCCGCCGCCTTTTTTTCTTTCAGCTCAACATCTAGCCCAATCGGGCACCTAAAGGCAATGTCCGGAAAAAATTACATTCATTATGCGAATATATTGTATTCCTAATATAAAATAAATATTTTTGATTTGGTTTGATTATAAAACGAGATGTTGTTCACCAATCCGCACTTAGCCCGCATATTTCTGTATTTATATATCATCACTTCCCCACATATAAAATATTTTTTTTTCTTTCTTTCCAAATTTATATTGTATTAAACTTAAGAGAAAAATTTCATATTTTACCCTTTTTGGTCATATGTTTTTTAATTTTCATATTTTCAGTTACACATGCATACACACGACCCACTCTATTTCAGACACACAAACACGCACATGAATCATGAATTCTAGTAAAAAATAACCCAAAGTCTAAGTCCTACTGGATTTCGTAAGCAGTCGTTAATGCGACCTAAAATATTGAATTTTCATATTTTCACTTACTCACAGATACACATATGACTCACTCTATCTCACACACACTAATACGCACATGAAACATTAATACTTGTAAAAATTATTCTGTATAAATGTAATGTATAAATGTAATTAATACATAGAAAAAGATGCCTTCACTCTGTAAACAAAATTAAAAATGGAAACTATCTGGAAAAACATATTTTTCTTATTTTTTTTTCCATACCAATATCACATTTTTTTATTAACTTTAAGACTAATATCAAAATTGGAGGCAAACGCGCGTTACGTAATGTGAGCTGTGTTACTTGAGGTACTTGGTCTTTACTGTGAAATGAATACAGAAATACTTCTAAAAAGCTTCAATTTTGAAGTAACCTCAAAGATTAAATTAGTAGGAGGTTTGTTTCCTTGGTTCTGTACCGAGAGCGTCAGCGAGTTTCGTGATCGGAATACTGCTCTCTTGATCAATACTCGAACTGCAGTGCTGCGTGCTAAAGAACATTGCATTGAGGCCTTTGCAAATATGTTACCACCACCAGCAGTTGTTTTTAAGAAGCTAAATTCAGCGACAAAATCGCTAAAATGCATAATTTTCATACTGCGAAGGAACGAAAAAAGTCACCAGAATGCGATGCAGCATGCAGTTACAAATTAATCGATTGCCAATGCTAATAACAGCGTCTCTGCGGTGGCCCCATGGAAACGATGCAGTTTTAAAAAACAACGGGTTGCACCCCGGGAGTGCTAGCAGAAGTGAAAACTTGAACATTAACGTTGTGCATTTTTGATATTTTGGAATCGTAGAGAATTATTTCGCACAAATTGCTTTAATTATCATTATTTTTCATCTAGTATTTTCAGTAAGTTTTCATCTAGTGTTTTTGTAAAGTAATC
Organism: Pyrgus malvae; assembly: GCA_911387765.1. Lineage (NCBI taxonomy): Eukaryota > Metazoa > Arthropoda > Insecta > Lepidoptera > Hesperiidae > Pyrgus > Pyrgus malvae. The sequence continues at coordinate 9,160,334 of OU426947.1, forward strand.
GCTCATTCAATATGTTCAATAAATCAAATTCAATGCATTTTGTTCAATTTCCATATTATATACACGAATTTCACAAGTGTACAGACAGTCGATCAGCTGTCATCCCTCCGTCTTACAAATATTCGATCGGGTCACGTGTCCTGACGCGAGTTCAACATTTTACACCCATCCCAAAAAGTGCACAACGCCGCTAAAGAAGTTTTCACCTCAAAAACTTTAAGCTTAAAGTAAGTGGATTAAATGTACGTTTGACATAAAGATTGTAGATGAATTTAGATTATTTGTATTATACAAGATTGTAGATTGGGCAGGGGGGATGATACTTTTTACAATATTTTACTTCGAAGTTAATTAAATTTAATACCTGTATGTTTCAAAATATATTAAATATAATATATATGGGCAGGGGGGATGATACCTTTTACAATATTTTACTTCGAAGTTAATTAAATTTAATACCTGTATGTTTCAAAATATATTAAATATAATATATATTTCAAAAACTTAATCTAAATATAAGACACAATGACATTTGACAGCCTCCGTGGCGTAGTGGGTGATGAGCCGACTGCGAAGCGTAAACCCACGATGGGTTCGATTCCTACCCAGAATACATATTTGTGTGATGAATATGACTATTGGATCTGTGTCTGGGTGTTAATTTATCTATTTAAGTACGTATTTAGAATTATATTATATAAGTAAGTTTATCAGCTTTCTGATTACCATAGTACAAGCTCTGCTTAGTTTGGAATTAGATGGTGTTGTGTGAATTGTCCAAGAATATTTATTTATTTATTTAATGAAGAATGAAGGCAAGCAGCAGTATAAAGGAGTGGATACCAAAACGACCTTATATGAAACATGTCTTTCTATAAAATAAATAAGTTATGTTAAGAAGAGGTAGAACATGTAGGTTCAAGCGAGAAAATACTTCCTTCCTATCTTGGTTTTTTCAAATTTGAATTATTTAAGCGACCCGCCGCCGCGACCCGCGTAGTGCAATGGTTACAACACTGGACTGCCAATTTAGGGGTCCCGGGTTCGATTCCCGTTGAAACAGAAATGTGAATGATGAGTTTGAATTTCAGTTCTCGGTCTGGGTGTTTGTGTTCCTGTCTTTGTATGTGTCCATGGCACCCACGACCCAGGGTATTAAATACCTTACTGTGAGGTTTTTTTATGTCCCACTGCTGGGCACAGGTCTCCTTCTCACACAATTGAGACGGATTTAGGCCATAGTCCACCACGCTGGCCAAGTGCGGATTGGTGGACGTCATGCTTTCGAGAAATTTTGAATTTTCTCTCAGGCATGCACGGCGATGGAGAACATCGTAATCAATGAAATTATTTTCCATCACCGTGGAGCAGCGATAAATTCGCATTTTACAAATTTCTTTGTTAGAGGTGCGAGCCGAGGATTTGAACCTGGTATCGGTCGCGTCGAAGACTGCGGTTTTTTACCACTCGGCCATCGCTGCTCTGTGAGGTTATGAGTGTGTAACGTTTATTTATTTATTAAGTTATTTATTTATTTATAAATACGAGGCTCTCTTACTTTAAATAAATAAATAATACTTTTTAAGTACCGAATGTAAGTTTAAGACAGAATGAAGGATGCTGGCGAAAGCACTGAGCGCGTCTGCGAGATTCGTGATCAGAATACGGCTCTCTTGATCAATACTCAAGCTGCAGTGGAGTGGATGTAAGAGTTACCATACTCTTAGCTATAAAGTTAATAACAATACTATAAAGTAACTTTTTAAAAAGAAAAGTCTAAAAACAATACAATTTGACGACCCATGTGGCACAGTGGTTACCATGCCGGACTGTCGATCGAAGGGTCCCGGGTTCGATTCACGGCGAAACAGAAATTTGAATGATGAGTTTGAATTTCTTTTCTCGGTCTGGGTGTTTGTGTTCCTGTCTTTGTATGTGTCCATGGCACCCACGACCCAGGGTATTAACTACCTTACTGTGAGGTTATGAGTGTGTAACGTTTATTTAAATATTTATATTTATTAAGTAAACACGAGGCTCTCTTATTTTAAATAAATAAATGGTAATTTTAAGTACCGAATGTAAGTTTAAGACAGAATGAAGGATGCTGGCGAAAGCACTGAGCGCGTCTGCGAGATTCGTGATCAGAATACGGCTCTCTTGATCAATACTCAAGCTGCAGTGGAGTGGATGTAAGAGTTACCATACTCTTAGCTATAAAGTTAATAACAATACTATAAAGTAACTTTTTAAAAAGAAAAGTCTAAAAACAATACAATTTGACGACCCGTGTGGCACAATGGTTACCATGCCGGACCGCCGATCGGAGGGTCACGGGTTCGATTCCCGGCGAAACAGAAATTTGAATGATGAGTTTTAATTTCTGTACTTGGTCTGGGTATTTGTGTTTCTGTCTTTGTATGTGTCCATGGCACCCACGACCCAGGGTATTAACTACCTTACTGTGAGGTTATGAGTGTGTAACGTTTATTTAAATATTTATATTGATTAAGTAAGCACGAGGCTCTCTTATTTTAAATAAATAAATAGTAATTTTAAGTACCGAATGTAAGTTTAAGACAGAATGAAGGATGCTGGCGAAAGCACTGAGCGCGTCTGCGAGATTCGTGATCAGAATACGGCTCTCTTGATCAATACTCAAGCTGCAGTGGAGTGGATGTAAGAGTTACCATAGCTCTTAGCTATAAAGTTAATAACAATACTATAAAGTAACTTTTTAAAAAGAAAAGTCTAAAAACAATACAATTTGACGGCCTGTGTGGACTGCCGATCGAAGGGTCCCGGGTTCGATTTCCGGCGAAACAGAAATTTGAATGATGAGTTTTAATTTCTGTACTTGGTCTGGGTATTTGTGTTTCTATTTTTCTGTGGCTATGGTACCCACGACAAAGGAAATCGTAGTGTGGGGCTATAAGTGTGTAGTTTTATTTATTCATTTATTTAATTTTCCTATCAATAAAAGATTCTTTGAATTTGAATTTCTTGATGCAGCCTTACATTGCCATAAATATCTATGGGATCCTGTATATATTAATGTTTGATTTTCTTATCATGACTACACAGCACCTCTACAGAGTTCTACGAGATTACTACACAACGCTATGTTGTGTCTACGCTAGGCGAGAAGTTTAGTTTTAAACGTTATAAAATAGTACTTTAATATTCTAAAGAACTAATATTCCCAAAGAATATGAAAAAATAAATAGGTGCCCATAAAATAATTTTACTATAATAATATAAATACCAGCTGATCCCGCGAAATCTGTACTAACATATAAAAATTCTTAATGAAATTTCTTTTCAACCTTTTTTTTATTATCCCACTGCTGGGCACAGGTCTCCTTCTCACAAGTGAGAGGGATTTAGGCCACAGTCCACCACGCTAGCCAAGTGCGGATTGGTGAACGTCATGCTTTCGAGAAATTATGAATTTCTCTCAGGCATGCACGGTGATGAAGAACATCGTAATCAATTAAATATCACGATATGTTTCCATCACCGTGGAGCAGCGATAAATGCGCACATTACAAATTTCTTTGTCAGAGGTGCGCGCCGAGGATTTGAACCCGGGATCGGTCGCGTAGAAGACCGCGGCTTTTACCACTCGGCCATCGCTGCTCATCTTATAATGTATTTTAAGCGGAAGTTTCCCAAACTATTTTAATTGCACGTATCACGATGTCATAAGGATCAGTCAAGACGTTTCGTATGAGTACTATGGCATCTAAAACTGTGATACGAGTGAATATACTATACATAATATATATAAAGATATGGGATTTTACGTCCCACTGCTGGGCACGGGTCTCTCCCCATTATTTGGGAGTCCTGGAGCTTAGTCCACCACGCTGCTCCAATGCGGGTTGGAGGAGAGGCGGGTTAGTAGCCAACCCGCTGTCGGATGTTTTCAAACCGCCCATAAGGCCTCCGACAAGGTTAAAAGACTGTTATCTATCGACAAAAACATCGAAACGCGCATGACATGTTTTTGTCACGTTCGGTCACCCATCTCACATCCAACCGCGTCCGTTTGGCTTAGTTGTATAGATCGTTCGCGTTCTACGCTAACCGCCGGGTCATGCGCGCTTCGTTTATACGCGTAGATATAGCGAGGATCAATTAACTAAAGGCGCTGTCGCATTTGCAAGTTTATAAGAATAATGTACCTATTACTTATTATTTTTATTTTCTTATAAGGCTTACAACCTTCACATTACTTTCCTTGTGGAGGTATGGCTTAGGGGATTTCGTTACCTTAATCGCTTTAGCAGATTATCCATCTTCGTTCATTTATTTCCCTACTCAGAAAAAGTGATGATTTTGTTAAAATCAATCCAGAGGGAAGGGAGATTTCTAGATTATATTTTGAATATATATATATATATATATATATATATATATATAAATCTATACCGATAACGGTTTTTCATTTTACTGAGAAAAAATTAACACGTACTGTTTCAAATAGTATTTGAGCAAATACTTTAAAAATAATCTTATTTTTTAGCATTATACAATGAAATTATACAATTACATTATACAAATTTTAGTCCGTCGGGCTCTTGCCACCGCTTCTATACCAGCTTCACTGGAGCCCCATGGTTTATCTCGAAGTGATGGCAAGAGATCTGTTGGTATTACTTTGGTACCGTGGCGTCTGGGTCGGCCTCTGGTATGGGACGTTACCTGTGCGCTGAAAAGGCTGGGTCTGCGGCCGATGATGCCCAATAGTAATTTATCAGATTATTGATTATTTATTTTTATAAATGATGTTATATTTTTATATATTTTAATTTATAATACTGTATATAATTCGTTTATTTTAATGTTCATTTGATTATTTGTGTTAAATAAGTATCAGGGTGGCAAATAAAAAATATTTTAGAAAAATGATAAAATAACAGCTATTAGTTAGTTGATACTAATATTACTTATTTACATGTGTAAAATTTATATTTTTAATGTTCCTGATATTGATATAAAATCATAAATTACACTCAGGAATAATATTTACTAAAGTGCCTTTAAAATATTATAGTTTACACTATTCTTTTAATGATTTCAATCAATTGCTTATGTTTATATCATCGCACCATTCTCTTAATGTAGTAAAATACTGAAATATGGAGAGAGAGGGAGATAATTGTACTGAATTATGTATCTTCTGAAATTTGTACAGATATTTTGTTACATGTAATGTATACCAAAATAAATGATGAAATTGTAACAGTAATATAAAAAGAAGTCCTTTGTTACCTCAAAAATATTAACTGATAAGACAATATAAAGTAACATCGAAAGAGGAAAATACAATGATACCAGAGCTATATCTCGCAAGCAATAAGACCTAATCTCACTCGAAGAACTTTTTATCTGTAACCTCTACGCTCGCTTATCCGAGAAATTTCCAAAGAATTCTTTTCACAACAAAGACAAGTCTTTCGCAGACGTCTTTCTTGAGAACAGGCATCAAACTTATCAAGACGACAATACCGCGGGTCATCGCTTTCCTTCCATTGAGGTACTCAGTTGCTTTGTAAAAAAAATGGACAAGAGTGAATCGTAACAGTAGAATGTTGGTTTTATGTCAAACTTAAAAAAATAACACTAAAAGCAACATTATAAGACAAAACAACTCTTTTTTATTTCAATTACATCAAGTAAAAAATATATTTCAAAATTTTCTTTTTATTTAATTCATATTATTTTTAGTATATATTTTTAGTTGATTTGTAAACTAAAAGGCCAGTGGTGATTCGGAAATGGACAAGGAGTGCTTCTTACCAAACTTAACTTTTTATACTTAACTAAGTATAAAATGTGTGATATACAATAACATAATTATGCGACAAAAACCGTCTTTCCGTCTTTATTAATGATAATATATTTTTATAGACGCATTGTGGAGATTGCAATCTTGAGAAGTTTAATATTAATATTAACTTGATGCATTCTAGAGAAAAATAGTCTTGCTGTACGGATAACTGACAAACACAGATTCTCAAGCATCGGTTTTTACTTTTAAGAAACAGTGCCTCAACCAACCAATAAGAGATAAAACTGCAAACATATTTGATATCTCAGAATAAACGGCCACAATACAAAAATACTGACGCGGAAATTAAAAGGCGAAACAAAAGTAAATGGTGCGTAAGAGGCGATGGTCGCACGCGGCCTTTCTTCTAATGATTGGTACTTTGCTCGCTTCACCGCCCGGGGGCACAGGAACGTATTTACTGCCAAAAAATAATCAAGCATTAAGATTTTTCTTACAAAGTGTTATAGCAGATGGGCTCGTACGCTGCCCATGGGAATTACACGCCATCCATTAAAGCGAAAGCCATGTCGTCTATAGGAACGTGGATATTGATATAGTACCTAGATTTTATGCCGATGAAACAAAAGGGTTTTGTCTACTCTCGAAGTTGTCGACGAGTACCTGGGACAAGCGATCCGTATGGGTAAATCCAGCTTCGAGAGAGAGGTAACTAGTAGAATCCAACTCGGTTGGGCAGCGTTCGGATTACAAATTGTCTTCTCATCCAGAATACCTCAGAGCCTGAAGTCGAAAGTTTTCGAGCACTGTGTCTTGCCAGTTATGACCTACGGCGCTAAGACATGGTCCTTTACAGTTAGCCTTTTCCATAAGCTCAAGGTCGCTCAACGAGCGATGGTGAGGGCTATCCTTGGTATTTCTCTACGCGACAGAATCCTTAATGATGAAATCCGTAGACGAACGAGGGTTACCGACATAGCTCACAAAATTTGCAAAGGAGGACCGACAACTGACGGGGAAGAAAGGTCCTCGGATGGCGACCACGTCTCGGCAAAAGCAGTACAGGCCGCCCTCCAACCAGGTGGACTGATGACCTAAAGAAGACAGCGGGTAGTCGCTGGATTCAGAAGGCCCATGACCGGGAGGAGTGGCGAACGTTACCTATATCCAGCAGAGGCCTATGTCCAGCAGTGGACTATAAAAAGCTGATGGATGGCTGGACTCACCTTAAAAACTAAATAATCAAATTAAAATACAAAAAATAAGGGGCTCCCATACAACAGACATATTTTTTGGCAATTTTTATAGATAATGTTTACGGAGTACGGAAACCATAGTGCGCGAGTCCGACTGGCACTTGGCCGGTTTTATGTAAACAAAACTTCAGCCATTGATATTGGTTTTATTTCTATTCATTCTCATTCTGTTTGCTTTATAGTGGAGGAAATATTGAAAGTTATGTAGATGTATATTGCCTGATAACTCTGTGAAATTACTTTTGTTTTGAAAACAAACATTTCTGTCATATTCAATGTATATAGCGTGTTGTTCTGAGTTTGTTATGATAATAATTATGAGGGAGATCCTAAGTAAGACTTTAATTTTTATAAAATGCAAATTAAACCTAAAATGTTTGTTTGTTTACTATCCTGTAACAATAGACAAACAGACAGAGAGAGAAATCAAAGTAACGTAGAGATTCTGCTTCTGCGTAAACTGTAACGAAAAATAAGTTTACTACCAAAACTATAGCTGGCTGCAAAGTTTTTTATTTGCCACTAGCTGTCACCCATTTTACACCCGACTGCATCTGTAATGCTTAGCTGCGTAGTTTGCTTGTATTTTACGCCAGTCCCACATGTGCGTCGTGAGGCCGTGTACGATTCTCCAAAAACTGAAACAATGGAATATACAATGCGTAAATAACACTTAAGACGATATTGACAATACGCTGAAAAACATGGAATAAGTTTTCCTTTTAGTTGGATTTTTTAAAACTAATTGTAATCTTTATTGAATAATCTTTATCTAAATGTTTAATTTTAAATGAAAACAAAAACTTTGTTCGAGCAGCTGCCAGCTCTTCGGTCTCCTGTGACGTCGACTAACCTTTTTGCTATTTCCTTAAAAAGCTTTATAGGGCTAGGACCCCACGGACCAAGGGTCTCGACACCGAATAGGACAAATGGAAGTTAAATCATATTAATTTACACATTGCAATTTTTAAAATAGTTATAGAATTACTGGCGGGACAGCACATCACCCTCGTTGACCCGTTTAATGGGTCCCCGTAGGATACAAAAAAGCCTTTGTTATTTCTCAAGGTCCACTCTCTCTGTGTTAGAAATTTGATTTAAATTGGTTCAGTACTTTAAGCAAGAAAGCGTAGCTGACAGACAGACAAACAGAGTTACTTTCGAATTTATAATATAGGTAAGTATGGAAGTATGGATTTTGCCTTCCAGTTGGCGACCTAGTATATATACATTAGTTCTAACGTCGCCACAGATGTCTAGAACCAATATCTTATAGGTTCCGAGGTCACGAGAACATTCCTACCTCTAAAAGCTTCTTAGAAACTTCGTGGAAAAGTATGTTATGCTCTTTATACCTCTTAGAAAGGACTTCTTAAGTGCAAAAATATTTTAGTCGTTGTGATGTTAGCAAGTTCTATGTTTTTGCTATGACATCTTTAGTTTAGGTCCTAACACAAAGTTATATTTCATTGTTAGTGGCTGTCTAGCTGTTTTCCGTGATCCGTGTCAGAAAAAAACTATTTTGGGCGATTTTATGCTTCCCTTAAGTTTTTCTCCCTTGTTCTAGTGTAGAAAAGCTGACTAAAAAGTACATATTTTAATCCTTTATAATAAACAAGTCAGTCACTTCAAAGCAAATGATGCGAATTCGTATGAATACGCATCCTCAATCCACAAAAATAAATAGCGTATCCATTTGTTGCCTGATAATATTGAATCTGTTCGTACGACCTCCATCAACTTGGGACCACTACAACCTGTCAATATCAACCGAGCGTAAGGATGATGTAGATTTCTCGTATTTTTTTTATTTTTATAAAAATAATATTGAACAGCGATGGCCGAGTGGTAAAAAACCGCGGTCTTCGACGTGACCGATCCCAGGTTCAAATCCTCGGCTCGCACCTCTGACAAAGAAATTTGTAATGTGCGATTTTATCGCTGCTCCACGGTGATGGAAAATATCGTGATATTTCATTGATTACGATATTCCCCATCGCCGTGCATGCCTGAGAGAAATTCAAAATTTCTCGAAAGCATGACGTCCACCAATCCGCACTTGGCCAGCGTGGTGGACTACGACCTAAATCCCTCTCAATTGTGTGAGAATAAGACCTGTGCCCAGCAGTGGGACATAAAAAATAATAGTTTAAAAAAACTAAAAAACACGCTTTTTATAGAAAACCGAACTAAAAAATAGAAAATAAATTTTAATGAATTTAAATTAAGAAAATAGTGTTAAAAATTTCAATGAATATAAGTTAATAATAGTGTGAATAAAAAAAAATTATTTTAAAAAAAGCGTGGGGTGCATGGTGTCAATAGTTATAAATATTTTATTGACAGATATGAGTAGAGTGATTATCATTTCGATAATATTTTAAAAAGCACCCCACGCTTTTTTTTAAATAAAATATTTTTTTTTATTCACACTATTATTAACTTATATTCATTGAAATTTTTAACACTATTTTCTTAATTTAAATTCATTAAAATTTATTTTCTATTTTTTAGTTCGGTTTTCTATAAAAAGCGTGTTTTTTAGTTTTTTTAAACTATTATTTATTTTCTACTTTTTAGTTTGGATTATTTATTCTTTCCATGATGTTTCCACGAGCAATGGACTGGTTACTGAGAACCTTCTTCTTTCTTTCAAAAATATCTTTATCTATCATTAGGTTATGTAATTTAGTTATGTAACAAACATAACAAGGTTACATATTTTTTTAATTTTTACGTTTTCATAAAATTTCACCTGTCTTACGACTTAACAAATTATTTATATTCTTTATATATCTCATACACGTTTTCGGTTACTGAGCACCAATAGTCTACTCCCCTACATAAATATGAGCAACCCAAGCAGCAAAATAGTCGAATAGTAATTAGATTACTCAGCCTTTAATCGTATAAGAGCCGAGTAACCGTTCTTAAAACACCCATTTATCGTGTAATAGCGGTTATCTCGACTATTTGGCAATATTTGCTAATGTGTGCTTTAAGGACGTCGAATAAACGTTTACAGCACTATGTTTTAGCACTTTTACTCCACCTTTTAGCAGATGCTGAATTAAAGTGGCTAAAATACTCGTTATTAGATCGTTTGATCTATAACAGTCGTATAATAGCTGTAGCTCTATAAACGCAATCGAACAAAAATCATATTTTGCAAATTGAAAAATGGAATAATTTTATCAAATTAGTGTATTGTCATCGGTCCTCAATAAATCTACAAAGTTTGAACGAAATCTGGCCGTTTAAAGTGGGTCAAAATCGCGCCCAAAGAAGTCGGTTACAAACATACAAACATACAGGTGAAGCTAATAAAAAGCGTGTAAAAAGGCTCGTATTTTAGATTGTGTAAAACTGTATAACACGGTTTTAAGCGCTTGAATCAGCTGGAGATCCTTACTAACTAACCCTTTTTGCGTCTCACTGCCGTCGTCATCTCAATGAGAGACTCTCTCAGAGAGAGGTGTAGAGATTACTCAGCCAACCTTCATCAACGCGGATTGGTGGAGTTTTTAAATGATGGCCTAATGCCTTCGAGGTTTGACGACTGTCTATCAACAACAACTGGGATTGACGGTTTAAAGTGTCCTCCAAAGTACGAATACGCGTATGAATTTTCTACTACGATTACTCATCCCATAGCTGACCGAACCCGTTTTGTTAAGCTGCATAGATCATCATGGGCAATTTATAAACAAAATCTAAAGCAAGCTTGAGTCTTGCTTAAAATTGTGTGTGAAATGCTTTACTATTGAGTTTTTTTTATTTTTTTATTTTTCTTTGAATGGAGTAGCAGACGAGCACGTAGGGCACGTGGTGTTAAGTGGTCGCTACAGCCCATGGACATCTAGGTACATACAACCTCAAGCAAGCATAGGTAAGTCATGTCTGAGGTCGTATGCAGTTGCGCTGCTACTCCGGAGGCTGGTGGTCGCCTCATGTAAGTGTGGCCGGCAACTGCACCTTTCCTCCGAAATACAATATAATTGGTTTACGGCAGAAGCGGGTGCAGCGGTGGTACTTCCCCGGGCGAACGATAATAGTTCTACCGCCTACAAACTACGCTACTACACAGTTCTACACTTGTGTAACTAAGGCGACCATTATGTTAGTTTTTACTACACTTTCCCATCCAAACACAATATAATTTTTTCACTGTAGATGAGAACAGCGATACTTGCCCGTTTGTACCATGAAGGTTATCTGACTAGGTATTCTTATTATCCATACAAATATTATAAATTCGAAAGTAACTCTGTCTATCTGTCTGTCTGCTACGCTTTCCCGCTTAAACTTCTGAACCAATTTTAATGAAATTTTGAACACAGATAGAGTGGACCTTGTAAAAAGATATAGGATGGTTTTTAGCCTACGGGAATCTTTAAAACGGGTCCACGTGGGCGAAGCCGCTTCAGGAAGACTAGTATGGTATATTGTATAAACTCACTCCAAAATTTAAATATTTCTCACAAGACCAACTGAAAGTAATTGTCTTTTTATAAAGCTCATATTTAGTTTCACCTGACCCATTGTCTGTCTGTCGGTCTGTAATCAAATCTTACAAGTTTGATCTTTGATCTTATGATTGAGCTGAAATTTTGCATGCATGTATCAATTGGATGACAATGCAATATTATTTTGACATAGTGCTGATCTGATGATGGAGCTGGAAGCTTGCGTTAGGAACTTCGTAAATAAATGACGCAACCCCATCGAGTTTGGGCTCGTTTGATCCGTCTTACAAATACTTTGGTGGTACATTGTAACCAGGATCAAATTATGTAAGTATCTGTGAGATGGCCATAAGAACTCGGTAACGACACAATCCCGTAGAGTTTGGGCTCGTATCCGATTATGGAGCTGAAAGATGGTCATAGGCATTCGGTAATTAAACAACACAATAATATAACTAACCCGTTGTCAAACTAGCATTAAAAATTAATAAAGCTAACAATAAAATTTAAAGAAAAAAATCTTTTCTAAAACAAACTTTTATCAAAAAAATAACTAAAAAGTAAAAAATAATTTAAACCTGACAATAATTCAAACCTGATAATTTTATAAATAAAAGCGTGTTACATTGTGATTGCAAAAGAAAAAAAATCTTTAATGTTCCCTGAAAATATAACACGCTTAAATAATTATCAATTTTTATTTTAATAAAAGCTTGTTTTTATTTCAACCTTATTGTGCTTGGTTACGTGCAAGTAACGCAGTGGGCCGAGGGGGAATTGTCCTTAGGAGATTCAGCCGTACGTCAAGTATAAATTACCATAGATAACGCTATGTATAGGTAGTGCGTTAGAACGGTTACATAATTTAACCGCATCCTAAATTCGGCCCATTTCATTGTTGATATATAATATGTATGTGTACCGCATTAAACTTAATATTAATTAGTTCATAGATAATAATAAGTAAAAAGTCATTAAAAATACGCGTAGAGGCATTACTAAAAATGTCTGTTGGATGGAGTGCAACGAATCAATCTACAACGTGACTTTGACCTACGAAACCCTAAAAATAGAGAACGTATTTAATATAAATTTAATCATTTTGAGAAAAGGGGAGGTTTGTGAGAAAAAAAAACATAGAAATACAGGAACCAAATAGACAGGCAGAAATTCCGACAAGAAGACATTGAGAGATAGATACACAGATTCTGATACCCAGACACACAAACGGCGGAACGTCATTCATTCTTGTAATACTAATTACTTTTTAAGATAAAGCACCACAATTATTTTAATATTATTACATCAAGCCCAGCAAATACAACACCACAACGCAGAATTAAGCTGTTTGTGAAACAAAAGACTTAAAATAGTGCAAGATAAGCTTAAATTAGTTTAATGCTTGCTTAACTCTCGCTGCCACGGTGTGCTCGTTGCAGTCATTGTAATTATGGCTGTGAAATTTTGCAAAAGTTAGCGTAACATAGCGTTGGTCGTTTATTAAATCAAAAATCAGATCGAGACCCAAAACAATAAATGAATTTCATAGTATCAGGCTCAGATCGCATTAATATTGCTTTTTATCGATTCATGATGAACATAAATTAAATCGGTCAAATTAGGCGGTACGGCATATAATAAGATAGTCAATGTTATACTACATATATACATATTATAGACTGTTGTACCAACCCGCATTGGAGCAGCGTGGTGGAGTAAGTTCCAGGCCTCCCCAATAATGGGGAGAGACCCGTGCCCAGCAGTGGGACGTAAAAAGGGTTGCAGCCGATTACAGAGTATAAATCTAAACTTTAGTACCTAACTGCGATTATTTAACAAATAATTTGGATAGTTCGTTGCTTGTTGTAAGAAATAACTCGAACCGACTCGAAACGCTATGAGGCGTAATATTCAATAAAATTATTTCCTGGATTTTTTCTATCTGACTACTGAATAAAAGACCTGGATATATATACACTATTAACCTTTTAAGGACCACGGGGACACATATGTAGATATCAGAAATAAAATGAAGAATTATTTGAAAATAAAATTTATTTTCAAAATTTTTCTTTCATTTTATTCTTTACAATTAGTCGCGTTGATAAATTTTGAACTCCGTGGATAAACGTGTAATGAAATTTGATAGTTAGAGTTTTTTTTTTTCACGGTAATTGAATACTTTGCACAGAGATTTGTGACTGTAACAGAATTTTTTAACACTTTGTCAAGTGTGTTATTGTGTGTTGGATGTACGTTTGTAAATAATCATGATACTTGTACATATTTATTACGTCATTATTTCAATTCTTTGCATTTATAACTTGGTAAAAACTAAGAGGGGCATAGGAGTCCCTATGGTCGTAATGGTCGACTTGAATGACTTTAAAAATTTCTGTTCTCTGTTTGGGTGTTGGTGTTTTTGTCTTTGTGTATGTTATGGCACTCACAACACAGGGTATATCTTTCTTACTGAGGGGCTATGTGTGTGAAACGTTATTAATTTATTTATTTATTTAAAGATTGTAATTATTGAGTAAATAATTTCTTTAATTCATGCTATTTTCTCGAGTTTCCCAACTTAAAAAAAATAATCGAAAATTTAATGAAAAATTAAAGCAAAAAAAATGTTTTGGAATTGGCCAGAATAATGATGACCTAAAAAACTCCAAAATAATATGATTATCTTATGTTTTTAGTATCATATAGTATATACATACATATACACGAGCAGTATAATATGTAGAGTATCCTTATAAATATTTTTATAACGCTTCTATATTAAAAATTACATAAATAACGATAATTTAAGGGCACTAAGAATAGTAATTTAAAACTTTAGACACTTTTCATTCATTATACTAATTTTCTAACAACGTTTGATGTAATATTATCAAAGGATTTCAACTTAAAAATATACAAATAAATGATTGTTTACAGCTTAAACCTAAGAAATGCGAACAATTTTTGGTATGAATTTGTTTATGGAATGTCACGTAAGGATTCTTTAAGTACGTCAACAAGTTCATCAAAAAAGACTAAAATCTAAAATATGTCTGAACTTTTTATATCGAATTTTATTTGAACTATATCAAAGTGTGTTGTTCGCTTGGGTTTCACACTGAAATTATAATTATTTTTATTTTAAATTATGTTTTCTGTGTGCCACATATAATATAACTATATAATAACGTTCAGTACTCTGACGGTCCTGAAGGGGTAAATGTAATGCGCTTTCTTTGTGCTTTAGTTTTCGACTATGGTTTCTATTGTTTCTAATTGAAAACCAACGCTTAGCTATGACTAATATTTATTGAAGTGAAAACTTCTTTAGCGGCGTTGTGCACTTTTTTGGGATGGGTAAAAAATGTTAAACTGGCGTCAGGAGACGTGGCCTGATCGAATATTCGTAAGACGGAGGGGTGACAGCTAATAACGGCTCGAATTTCTATAATAAAGTATTTAAACTATGGACATTGAATAAATTGCATATATTAATGAAAAAAGTGACGAAGAAATAGTAAAAGAAAATGAGTAAGTACTTTATAAAAATACTAGATGAAAACCTACTGAAAATACTAGATGAAAAATAATACTGATAACTATTCCAAGATATCAAAAATGCGCAACGTTAATGTTCAAGTTTTCACTTCTGCCGGCACTACCGGGGTGCAACCCGTTGTTTTTTTTTGACCCTTTTTACGTCCTGCTACTCACCACAGGTCTCTTCTCAAACGTGAGGGGTATGTAGTCGATATTCCACCACACCAGCCAAGTGAGAATTGGGTTGGCAGTGGCAACTAATATGAGTGTCCAATAAAAGGGCTTTTGAACACATTTGAAAAAACTTGTATGTATATTTATGTATATTTTGCTGCAACAACAATTCAGTATTGTCACTTACTTCATTGTTAGTATTAATCGCCAATACTAGTCTACACCGAGCCCACGCCACACTCGGCTGCGGTAATCGCAATAGCACTGGAACGAATGATCCTTCTAGTTCTAAACCGTGACAGTTCTAGTAATGGGTGTAAACCGAAATGGAGAGAGCTATGCCAAACGGCTGTAGTCTGATGTGAAATGGGTGACTGCTCAACCTTTGTTATGTCCCACTGCTGGGCACAGATCTCCTACTCACAAGTGAGAGGGCTTTAGGCCATACTCCACCACGCTGGCCAAGTGCGGACTGGTGGACGTCATGCTTTCGAGAAATTATGAATTTCTCTCAGGCATGCATGGCGATGGGGAACATCGTAATCAATTAAATATCACGATATTTTCCATCACCGTGGAGCAGCGATAAATGCGCACATTACAAATTTCTTTGTTAGAGGTGCGCGCCGAGGATTTGAACCCGGGATCGGTCGCGTCGATGACCGCGGTTTTTACCACTCGTCCATCGCTGCTCTACCTCGGGGTGACTGCTAGTGGCAAAAAAAAATTCAAGCTCATTTCCGTCCTTCGAAGGGAACGTTAAGCGGTCGGTAAACGTCAGTCGGTAGTAATCGATAGATAGCAGGCCTTAAACTTTGTCGGAGGCCTTATGAGCGGTTTATAAATCTAGGGTAGGTAGGGTATAAATATCCAGGGTTGGCCACTAACCCACTTCTCCACTAACCCACTTTACTATGGTGAGTGCTCCGAGGAACTTTTCAGACTAATGCCTACATCACCATTTCATGATTATACCACCAGACGAAGGTTAAAGTTCCACAGGCACCATCTGGACTCGTGGCGGTCCTCCACAGTCCGCTTTGCACGCTCCTTTTTACCACGGACGTGTAGGTTATGGGACAACCTTCCAGCTGAGGCATTCCCAGTGGACTATAACATGGGGTTCTTCAAGAAAGCTGTAAAAAAAGCACTCCTCCAAAGCCGGCAATGCTCGGGTGGCTCCCCTGGGGTTGCCCGTGTCCATAGGCGACGGTGATAGCTTAACATCATGCGGCCCGTCTGCCTTTTTGTTCGGTTTACATAAAAAAAAAAAAAAAAAACTTACTTTGGAGCAGCATAGCCTCCAGTAGCCTAAGCTCCAGGACTTCCTAATAATAATAAAACCGGTGGTCAGTAGTGGGATGCAAAAAAGGACGTGCCTATATATATATATATGCTATATATATGCCTATATATAGTATACCAAAATTTATCTAAAACAAGCCCCTGTGATGTGGTTGGGGTAATTTGAAATTGCACTCGTATCAATGATCCTTCTAGCTCTAAACAACGATCAAAAATCTATGTACTTTCAAAACTTTAATATTACCTAGTACTCGTAGGTACGATAGTTGACAACAAATGACTTGTCGATATATATTTTTACGTTAAAGAAACATAAGAAATGTTTCTTCTATATCACCCCAAAACAATATCATTATTACACAAAGGCCATTTGCACAAAAACCTCAGCTTACAGTAATTGCACCCTAAAGCAATTACCTTGAAAGCCTGTCACCGACGCTTTTAATGAACTTAAAAAAAGTGAATTGTCTTATTCTAATCCACTGTTTTCTTTTACGTTTTATCTTTTGAGGGCGAAATATTTTCTTTTCATGGCAAGTGGCTACGACATTACCTTTTGTTGGAAATTTATTTATTTAACATTCGTACCACCTTAATATAAGGACTACAGGGTTAAAATTAATGCCTTATGGTATTCTTTGCCAACTAAATGAAATTTACCTATTTTCCTTTTTTATTTTACGGACGAAAAGAAGCGTGGGGTGCATGGTGTCAATAGTTATATAATATATGTATTAGTAAAACAATTATCATTTTGATATCTTAAAGAACACCCTTTGCTTTTTTTACAATCAAGTAGGTACATATTCTTCTTATTTTTTACTTTTTAGTTAGTTTTTAGGGTTCCGTACCTCGTCAGAAAGAAACGGAACCCTTATAGGATCACTTTGTTGTCCGTCTGTGTGTCTGTCTGTCAAGACCATTTTTCTCAGGAACGCGTGGAGGTATCAAGCTGGAATTTATATTAAATACTCAGATCTATTGTCCCTTAGAGTTGTGAAAAAATCAAATTTTTAAATCAGCGTAGTCAATAGAAACAGCCGTTTATGCCGCCAATTTCAGCAAATTTTCGACACTCGCAAGGGATTCACAACCTCCAGGGTACTTTCTCGTGAACTCAGAACCTTGAAATTTGGTAAGAAGCAACGTCTTATAGAACAGAATAAGGCAAAATTGTAAAAACCGTATATTTTTAGTTATATCATTATATTAAAAATATTTTACGTAACCCTCGGTGCGCGAGTCCGACTCGTACTTGGCCTCACACAAAAGCGTGTTTTTTTTAGTTTTTAATCTACATTACTTATTTATATTTTTTTCGGATTTTTTTTACATTTTTGTATTGTCATTGGTCCTTAATCAAATCAAATCAAATCAAATCAAATCAAAAACATTTATTTCATATTACGAATACAAAATATTCGCTTAATGAATGTCATTTTTTCCCGGTCATCGCCTTTAGGTGTCCGTTTGGGCTAGATGTTGAGCTGAGAGAAAAAAGGCGGCGAAAAAAAACTACCAGCAGCACTCTTTTTTTTAAAAAAGTACATATATAATTGAGATAACAGTATGGCTATGGGTTCATAATGGGCACACGCGACAGCTGATCGTATGAGACACTTTATGTCTTGATGAGTATATAAAGTTTCAAATTATTTCGACGTTTCAAAGTCGGTCAAAATCACGTTAACAGATTCCGTTACATACATACATAGAGGTCAAGTAAGTTAAAGCGTGTTAAAAAGGGAAACCAACGTGTAACGAAACGATTAACATGATTAACATAGTAAATAAAGTAACTGAGAGTCCTTGATTCGATTCCCAGACTACGGTCAGGCCATACTGCCTGCTTGGATGCTGCATTGCGTCGTGCCACTTAGACATGGCAACGGAATCGTGCGTTTTAGATGCTGAATCGTTGAGTTTAGCAACTAAATCACCGTAAATAAATTAATTTATCTGTTTTTGGTATGGTTGTTTGTGTCTCGTCTTTACATGGCGCCCCCTATACAGGGAATCCTATTGTGTGGCTGTAAATTATATTTAAACTACTCATGGTCTACGTTACACTGTACCGTTTCTTTAAAGGCCTAGCTTATACAAAAAATATCAAAAACAATTGCATGGACAAAAAGTAGGTACTGTAAAAAAAAATTGAAAATTTTTAGGCGCCTATTGCTCAGAGTGCCAACACAATATTCGTTTGACAGGTCAGAAATAACAAAAGAGTTCTGCTCTGATCGATCATACACACGCCTAAACATAGTTATTCTGCCTACCATAAGCTCTCACCGTCACCCGGTGACTAACAAAGAATTGCATTGGGTTTTATCTTGTAACACTTACATTAAATTAGTAGTATAAAAGATAAATTAATAGTTGTATCTTTTTAATCGTATCATCCACATTATGAGGTCTTTTTTGGTATCGGGGGTGGGGTGAAACCTTCAAAAGGTATCCGGCACCTTGAGAGAGGATACCGGGTTACTAAAACCCCCTCGGTGGTCTGCTTCTGCGCTTGGAGACGATTCCGGGATCTCCAGTGGAACGCAACGGTGTGCTCCAAACGGGCTCATTTTCGGAGAGTAGATGTGCACTCCTGGACTTTCCGATGTTTAGGGCGGCATGTGGCCACGCACACACCGCCGTCTTTCCCGGGACTTCTGGCTGGATGGATCGAGCTCCGACTCTCACCACCAACAGCCTCGGAAGCCCCCTTTTAGTCGCCCCTTACGATCAGGCAGGAGATATCGTATGTCTTTTCTTAGTCCTGAAGCTACAAGGACACAATATGAGGCCAGAAATCCAGAAAATTATAAATAGACTGGCTGACCCCGCGAACTGCGTACCGCCGTTTTTTTGGAGTGGACCGATTCTCAGACCTATCCGATATGCACACAAAACTTTTTGAGCCTCGGTTGATCCGTTTTGGAGGAGTTTGGCAAACAATTCGACACGAGAATTTTATATATTAGATAATAATAAATAACGCCATAAAAACACATGGTCTCTGTGAGACCCAGAATAAGAATAGAAATTAAAACTTATCATTCCAATTTCTGCACTCGGGAAATCGAGGCAGGATCCTTAATTAACCGTCCGGTATGGTAACGATAATGTAAGTCTGCACACGCGAAAATGTTACTAACGCGTTTGCGTTAAGTATTTAATTATCGACCTTATTCCTTTCATGTTAAGATCTATCTGTCCAATTTTAACTCGGGAGCAGTAGTAACGTTTGCGCGTTTATAAACTTACACTAAGGGCTCAGGTCGTAATAAAATGTCCACAAAAGTTAATATAGATGTAATGTTTTCGAGAAGTTTGTTTAATAATCTGCCACAGCTTTTGCTAAGTCTGATTCGAACGATAACGCTTTTTTCACCTAATGCAACATAACAAGAAGTATGCAGTGCAGCTAACAAAGTTTTTCAGGACATAACCATGAAATAAAAAATAATTATTTTTATCCCTAGTAGGACGCAGACTGAAAAGAATAATATGCAAACAATCAACTAATTAAAACACACAGACTTTGAATAAAGAGCTATGCAAATAGCTTCCTTATAAAATAATAAAAATGACATATTCTACTAAGAATGAAAATCATAATAGGCAAGAAATTAATAAAAGTGTCGCACTATTGCAGAAACTCTAACTTTCGTTTAAAGTTTCCTTGTGTTTTGTTATTTGGAAGTAACAATATTAAATACATAGTTGGATTTAATTTTACTTAAAATAAAAAAAATAAAGATTTTCATTGAAACGCAATCTTCTCTATATGGAAACTGGACAACAATATTCTTGGTGTACGTATAAATATAACGTGTTTTCTCAGGGCATCTGACTGGATTGTTTGAGCTGGAAAGTCCTTTTGAGTCACCTCCTTACGCCAGGCAGCAGATTCATTTTTTGCGGATTCTGATCGCTACTACCTTAAACCTCCAACCCAACAGGAGGCACAGTCCTAGACACGTGTCTACAGATAATTCATGGGGCCTGAAATGTATTCAACCACGCAGCTTCAAAGCAGGTTGGAAAAGATGTGTGTTATTTTGGATTATCTAACCCACGGACGGATGTTTTCGAAATTATCCATGAGGCCTCCAACAAGCTTTGACAGCTATCTAATGATACCTGAGGCCGACGGATTACTGTGCCTTCCGAAGAACACACATGACATACGACCCTAACGATTACCTAACATACATCGCGCCCTTTTTGCTAGCAATTTGTGTATCTGCATCACAGACCACCAACCACCAAGTGGGGTTTGGAAGGGATGAATAAAAGGATTGCATGTCTTCAATGCCTGTTCTTAGGTCTTTTATTATAATAATATATTTTGTCCACAGTTTGCAACCAGTTTGCTCGCGGCGTGTTTGGCATGCTCGGTGCCGTCTCACCCGAATCATTCGACACTTTACACTCCTACACCAACACCTTCCAAATGCCATTCGTTACTCCGTGGTTTCCTGAAAAGGTAAGAAGTTATTATTGACTGTTACTCTTTTTATATATGTAACTTACTAGCTTTACTCTACTGGCCCGCTTGGACAACACCTTTTTCCTATAGAATCAGGCAAGGGCGTTTTCATTCGAATTGGCCTCCAATAAATGTTTATGTAATGTAATGTAGGTGGTAGAACTATTATGATTCTCCCGGGGAAGTACCACCGCTGCACCCACATCTGCCGTGAACCAATTCTGTTGTGTTTCGGTGGAAAGGTGCAGTTGCCGGTCACACTTACATGAGGCGACCACCAGCCTCCGGAGTAGCAGCTCAACTGCATTCGACCTCATACAAGACTTACCAATGCTTGTTTGAGGTTGTATGTATATGTCCACGGGCTGCAGCGACCACTTAACACCACGTGGCCTGCATGCTCGTCTGCTACTCCATTCAAATAAAAAAAATGTTCTCATGTTATTGTTGTAATAAATGTTCTTAAAACTTTTAAAACGTTTTGGTTGCAGCGTAACTGTAACAAATGTAAACGATTGTGTATCTTTATACCTATTTGTCTTGTCTTTAGAATCTGTATTATGAGGACAGTTTTTTCTGTAAAAACATATGAAATTTATTTGACACTATCAGTCACTCTAGGAACGTTAGATATTTTTGTGCTTAAATAAATCTGTAACATTTAATATTATGGTGCTGAAGAGTTGGTTTGTTTGAAAACAATTATCTAAAGAAAAACTGGTTCAATTAAAAAAATTGGATAGTCCATTTATCGATGAAGGTTTAAGATCATATCGCAAAACATCACGCTGTAACGCGGGTACAACCGCGAGCCCCATTTAATATTAATATAAAAAGAATATTAATATAATTGAAGTTAGAAACTAAAAATCCTATCCAATTCCTGCCATGACTTTTTTTTCAATTGTGGCATCGCAAACTCTGTGCATACTGCCAGAGTCAAGTATAATTTTTGCATCATTTTTTTGCCAGTTTCATTTCAATGAAACTGGACGAAGTAATAACAAAGTCAGTAAGTAAGTCGTCAGTAATCAGTCAGTCTAGTCAGTCCAACATTCAAGTAAAGCGATGGCGTCCGATGGAATTTTGGAGGCAAGCAGAAAAAACATATTTTAGCACTGTTATTCTATTTCACAAACACTCGTGCACTGTATTTAACCTATATCAAACAAAATGCCATCAACTTTATCCGATATAACTCAAAAATACAACAAGAAAATGAAAATAAAACAAGAGCTCAATATGTCTTTTTCGACTTCCTGCCAAAACTCCTACTGCCATGATTAGGGATTATGATGATAATGAAAATCCAGAGCGTGTATTTTGAAAAAATCCATTTATCTTCTGGGTTCAATTTAAAAATACAGTCAAAGGCTATACTTAGTATCAGGTGGCGCATGTTCGTTCTACAGCTTTTAAAAAATGCACGGTAGGGAATAAAAACTGCTTGGCAAACATCCAGTTTTTCTGTTAAAAGTTATATAAATCATTTTAATGGTATTTTTGGAATTTCTAGCCTTTGTAGTGAACACTGAGGGACTGCTTTAAGGACTCCATTGCTACTAACGATGTGAAAATTTCGATTAAGCAAAATTTACATAGCCAGCTTATGAAGTACCTAAGTAAGGATCATTATTTATTTCATAAGAAGGAAAGAAAAAATAGAAAAATGATTTATTTGCGCAAATATGGATATTACAAAAGTTGTTTTATACAACACTTCGCCATATTAAATTTATCTCAGTAAGGTATGCAAATATTATGAAGAAAACGGCTCCAAAAATTTTGATAAAATTTAGTACCCTGGTTTCGGGGATAATAAATCGATCCAGCAAATTTATTGATAAAAATTGTCGTTTTATTTAATGTTTATGCCGTTAAATATAAAATTACTCTTACTTACATCTATTGGAGCATATTAATAATATTGTGGCGTAGAAAGCCGTCAAATGTCGACTGTCAATCCGCCTTTCAAACAAATGACAATGTCGATATGAAAGACCTCTATAAAAATTTCGTCAATGGAATTAAAGCTTTCTTGGTCGAATGGTTACAAAAACTGACTACGGAGCTAGAGACTCGGGTTCAAACCTCAAGTAGGCAAGTTGCGTTTTTTATTTTTGTGACAATTTTTTTTAAATTGGGAGCTAGGTATTTCAAAAGTCTTTGTTAAGTAACTCTAAGCCAATGAATGTTTTGTTTAAAAATAAACCAAGAAAATCAATTGTTTTTATCCGAGCAACGCTCGAGCTTCCAGATACTGATAATGATATACAGACGTAAGAATATAGTTGTGTTCTTTTCAGATGCTGTCTTTCCTTTATAGTTTATTTTACTAGGTTTACCATATTATTTTGTTCAATTTTTTTTTCAATTATTATATTCGTTTTATTAAGATCAATATTTAAATTATTGTGATTTAGCCAGTCTACTAATGATTCTAGTGCATTGTTTATTTCGGTTTCATAATTACTTGTGTTATCATTGGTGAATACAACTGTACTATCACCGGCCAAGAGTATCATCGATTGTTAAATGACTTTGGGGAAATCATTGATGTATATTAGAAAGAGTAATGGACCTAAAATACATCCTTGAGTTCCTAAAATACTTTATTCATTTGTGTTATTGTGGCACTATATTCAAGTATTTAGTTAGTTAGCCAAAATTTCATCCAAAGTTCAAAGCAAAGCATTCATGTTTGTGAATGTTAGTTGCTCAATCATGCAAGAACGTTCAAAAGGATCGGGATTTACAGGTATAGAGTGGAGTGTACAAACACTACTTTTTATTCCGGAAAAAAATACCGTTAACATGGGATGGTTTTGGATATTTATATAAACTTTAATCATTTTCTGTAACTTCAGTTATTTGCCAGATGTAATTTAATATGCTTTTCCGTTATATATAATTCTAAAAAAAACTTTGAAAAAGTATACGTATGAATTCGGGTAAAGTAATTTCAATCAGCATAGTTTTAGGGGCGTAAGTACAATTTTGTATCCAAGCAATTTAAAATGAGTTGGCAGTTGGTATCTCAAACATGGTTCTTCATCGAATATTTACATGTATACTGTACTGTACTGTCGTTATACCCGTACATTCACCACAATGCGACAAAAGTTTTTAATGCGTCATTATTAACGCAGTTTTCAGCTTCAGTTTGCAATAACTTACTATCATAAAGTTAGGCTGTAACTACAAAATAAATTCAAATCATTTTTGGAGACAATAATTAAACTACGAGCCCACGCAATTTTCATACTAAGTTGTTTAATAGTAATACTATTTTTGTACCTTCATAAAGTGTATCGACGTTGGGAGAGGATACCGGGTATAATATGAGATTTGTACCACATTAAAACCCCTCGGTAGCCTGCCCTGCACTTGGGGAGGACTTTGAGATCGCGTCCTCTGCGCGCGGTGCCCCGTACGTCCTGTACATTCAGATGGTAACGGTGGCATGCAGCCACATACACACTGCAGTCCTTCCCGGGGCTACTGGCTGGACGGATCGAGTTCCCACTCTCACCGGAAGTGCCCTTTTAGTTCCCTTTTACGATCAGGTAGGGGATACCGTAGCTCTTTTCTTAATCCTGAAGCTACAAGGACTAGCTAACTTCCCCCTACCTAATCACTCTGCCTTTTCCAACTAAAGGTTCACATCTATAAAATATTATTGTTGCAGGTCATTCCCCCCTCTTCGGGCCTGATTGACCACGCTGTCAGCATGCGACCTGACTACCACAAGGCGATAATTGACACCATCTTGCATTATAAATGGAAAGAAATCATTTACATCTACGATTCGCATGATGGTAAGTTATTTTTCAAAACAAATTTTTCATTTAAATTTGCAGAGAAAAGTAAGCAATTAGTGTGGATTTAGACCAGCGTATTATAGGCTTGAAAATTGTTTTTGGAAGCGCATGTAGGTGCGTATTGGTGTGCGCCATCATACGAGCGTTGACGCGATTGGAAGCTTGTATTTATGACAGCTACGCTGCGACAGATACCACTTTTGCACTGGTTTGAACGCCGGTTTAAATCCGTATAAGCGCGTGTGGTTTTTCGAAGTGTAAAAAGTAGCGCACATGTAAGCGCCTGTGCATTTGATACAACAGCACAAGCGTAGAAATAGAAGCTGGATTGAAATTGCTCTTATCTTTCAATAATCTAAGCACGAAAAAAATTGCTGCAAACCAAACTCAGCAGTTTTTATTTTTATTTTACTCATTTCAGGTACGTAACTAGGTTTCCATGACACTACTTTTTAATGTACAAGTATAGTAATTGACTTTAAAACGAATAGGTCATGTCTTCTATTGCTGAAAGGATCTCCCTCAACAACTTTATTGTTGGTATAATCGACGAAAGTGACTCATTTATAAGCAGGTGGTATAATACAGGTACAAATAAATAGGAAAAGGTAACAACAAAAGCTGTTCCTCGTCGTTTAATCCCTTAAATGAGTACCTTTTTATCGCTTTATCTTCTCCGCGGGAGGGCGATTCCACAATTGTTTTCCAGCGATCGTTTTTCCAAAGCTGCAAAGTCAGCACGATTACTTCCTTTCATCTTTTCCATTGAACATTTTTCCATTAATATTATATGTTTGAGATGACCAAATGATATTGCTATCTGTCTGAAACGACCTTTTGGACCGTAATACCGTTAGCTAGATTGAAATCAGCGTTTCTTTAAATTTATTACCGAATGTACATTATGTTATATGTGTATTAAAGAGAAAGTATATCGAAACGAAAGTAAGAGTGATCGTCAATTTACGTCGTTCCGGTCGTACTTGCATTTTTTTCAATTTGATTGGCCCACGCCAAGGCATGACCCTTTTATTGGTATCGGGGAGAAACCTTCAAAAGGTACCCGGCACCTTAGGAGAGGATACCGGGTTATGTGGGATTTGACCGTACAAAAACCCTTTGGTAGCTAGCGTCTGGCTTGGGGATTGCGGGCTTGGGGAGATGGGCCTATCTTTGGGTGAGCAGATGTGCTCTTCTGTACTTTCCGATGCTTACGGCGGCATGCGGCCACGCGCACACCGCCGTCCTTCCCGGGGCTGCCGGCTAGACGGGTCGAGCTCCCACTCTTACCGCCCACCTTATGATCAGGCTTCCCGTCTGTATCCCTAGTACCGTAGCTCTATTCTTAATCCCGAAGCAATATCAATTATATCGCTTCTTTTCTTTTCCTTTACCGCATTAAATTAATTAAAAAAATCTCTCCTATAATGTTCGCTTAGCTTTAGCTTTGGGTTACAGGAATGTGATATTTAATCCGGATAAAAATTGTCAATGTCACTCTTCAGCCTTCCAACTATCGCCATACCAATAAATAGTTCAATCCGTAGCACCGTTGCGACGTGCAAAAGGGACAAACAAATAAATTCACATTTATAATATGGATTGTCTGTCCATCCATCCCTTCATAGTCTACTTCTGGGCATAGGAAATTCTTTACATCTGGTCTTGCGCACTCAGAATTCAGCGGCACTCCACTGTCTTGTCTATATTAGTCCACCTGGCTGGAGCTGTGCTGTGCTGTGCTCATTTTGCCGAGCCGTGGTTGATTCCAAGACCTTTCTTCTTCATCGGTCGGAGATCCTCCTAGCTATAATATGGTCTGCTGGATTAACTGTAATAATGTTTATTACACGCCCACTCGTACTATCCACTTTACTTAATCAGTAACCGCACTTTTAAAAAAAAGCAGGGATTTTACAAGTCGTAAATTCAGCGGCGCGCAGAGATTAACAACAAAATCGCTAAGTAAGTGAATCGGGGATAATAAAAAGCCGACCTGAAAGTGACTGTGGAGAGCGAAGTGGTACTAATGGGTCCCCCGCCAAAGCGTGACCCTCCGACATATTCTACCGACACAGCCCGGCGACAGTTTGGGGTGTACTTTCGTTTAGAACATACCTCCAATCGATCTGAAATTTGGTACACTTATGTATTTTGACGCGCTGATCAAGAATATCATACCCAAAATACCCGCAAATGATGTTCAAGGTCAAACGGACAAAAAAATTTTCGACGTTTTTCGCATGTATTGAGATAAATATAGATTTTAGAGAAAAATATTTCAAACAAAAGTTATAGGGCATGAGAAAAATAATATTTTTTGTTCTATACATTTTTTAGGGTTCCGTACCCAAATATGTTCTGATACATATTACTAAATTCCACTGTCCGTCTGTCTGTCCATCTGTCTGTTTTTCTATTCGTCCTTGACTAGGCTGTATGTATATATAGCAATCGTGATTGTTAAAAAAAATTTAGGTGACGTGATTTTGTTACCCATATAACCAAAAATAGTAAAAAAAATTTAAGAAGGCTTCCATACAATAAACGTGTTTTTTTGCCGTGTTTATAGGTGGACAGGGTAATACGGGAGTGCTACTCGCACTTGGTCGGTTTTCATTCTTTCAGTAATGACCACCACACCACATGATCTTTGCTGTAACCTCAGCAATCATTTTACTTAAAGCATCAGTGCTCGAACGATCGATATTACAGAAATAAAATTGGGTGTATTAGCAATAATTATATGGCTGCTGCGTTTAACTTTAAAAAAAATACTTTATTGCCAATCGCCAACAGTAAAAGTAGGTAACGTGTATGTGGCAGGCGCTTATTGCCAGTGTCAAGTAAAAATGTTTGAATTTAAATGTTGCTCATTTGTTGCGATCGAACCTCACAAAATAGTCATTAACTATGAATCTTCCGTAATTAGTCCGTCCAGTCAGCGTCAGATACACGAGTAAACCGATGACTTCTCAATCAAAGTATCGGATAGTTTGGAAAGCAACCTGAAAATCTTGCTTTAAATTTGTTTTTTAGAGTACAATTCACGAGCACTGTATTTTTTAAGAAAATATCACTGACTTTATTGGCGTGAGTAACTTAAAAATACCCAAAATAATGAATACGAAATAAGACTAAAATATGTCCACTGTTTAATGATCATAATATTTAGACCCAAAAAGTCAACTCGTATTCACAAACTCCCTATTTATTTCCTTGGTTTTTGAAGCTAAAAATCACCTCACATAACTTTTTCTATCCCTTATCAATACGGTGTAATACTAATAGAGGTTCAATTCAATAAAAGGACGTGTGAAGATTGAATCTACTTGCAAAGGGCATATCACGGATCTGAAAATCGATTTGTCCTCCGTAGAGACGAACGTGTTGAGGCGAAGAGCAAATAGAGTCACTTTGATTCAGTTTTATTAGAGTAGCAGATAGGCATACAGGTTGGCTGCAACCCTTTTTACATCCCACTGCTGGGCACGGGTCTCTCTCCATTATTTCGGAGTTTTTGGAGCTTACTCACATCACGCTGCTTGTTTGTGGAGTTGTGGAGATGCGGGTTAGTGGCCGACCCGCTGTCGGATGTTTTCAAACCGCCCATAAGGACTTCGACAAGGTTTCACGACTGTTATAATCTATCGACAACAACCGGGACTGACGGCTTAACGTGCCCTCCGAAGCACGGAAACATGCATGAAATTTTTTGAAATGAAAATTGATTTTTTTTATTTTTGCGCTTGTAATTTTTTAGCGGTCACCCATCTTACACCCGACCGCGCCCGTTTCGCTTAGCCGAATAGATTGCTTGCGTTCTACGCTAATCGTTGGGCCATGCGCGCTTCAGGTCGCGTGGTGTTAACTAGTTACTGCACCTCATAGGCATTTACACACAATATACAAAAGTTTTAATTTTGCGTAAGGTCTTATGCAGTTGCGCTGCTACTCCAGAGTTTGATGGTCGCCTCGTGTACCCTTTTTACGTTCCATTGCTGGACATTGGTTTCTCCTCTCAATTGAGAAGGCATAGAGCAAGAAAATTCAGCTAGGTAGTTTAGTAAAAATACGTGTTAGTGGCCAACCTAATGGCGGATGTTTTCAAAGAACTGATAAGGTCTAAGTAATGTTTTGACTTTTGTTTTATTTATATTGCGTGTAAAATTGCCATTAGGCCTTGTTAGATCATTAGAGCATGCAGGTTTCGTGATATTATCTGATAGTAGCAGCCATGGGCGTACTTAGGTTCTTGGTCAGGAGGGGAGCAAATTTTTTCAAGATGCTTCCGAGGTTGTGGGTGGTGAGAGTGGGAGCTCGAACCGTCAAGCCAGCCACCCCCAAGTAGGACGGCGGTGTGTACGTGGTCGTATGTCGCCGTAAGCGTCGGAAGGTTCAGGAGAGCCCCGTTATGGGGCGCCGCGCGTCGAGGACACCGGTCCGTTCCACTGGAAGAAAGAAAGAAAGAACAAACAAAAAGGGTACCTTTCCTTCCACATTACACGAAGACACGCACACAAAATATTAAATATACAAAGGAAACATATCTAGCTTATTCTTTATAGGTTTCTCTTTTCGTTTGGGATATCTTTTGGGATTTTTGAATCACTAAATCTGGATCTTGATCCAGTTTTATTTAATGCCAACGAATAATTATCTGCTAAGCTTTTTGCTATAATATTTTTTGAACTTAATTGTTATAGGGATGTAATCCATTACGAAATATGTCTACATTTACAAACGACGCCTTTGGGATTTATGATAGCTTTATGGTCTAAGGATAATGTAAAAGGGATTAAAATTATTATTATTAAAAATATATGTTTTAATGAAGTTTTTGTGGATTTTGTGAAAACAAAGGATTAAAAAGTTATTTTTAATTTAGGTCACATTTATTGACATAGCTTAGGCAATGAATAATTTTGGATGGAAAAGTCGAAAGCAGAAAATTTGACTTAGGAACTTTGTTTGGACTAGTTGGGAGATAAACATACTAACAGTCCTTACCCCTCCGAGGTGTGCTCGAGGGGGAGGGCAAAGAAGGTCCCGTTTTTTGGTTTTTTGCTTACATCTCGAAAACGGTGCATCGTACGAAATTTTGTTGTACTACATAATGGAAACTGATAAAATTTTCTACAACTTTGGCTCTTACACTTTTTATCTATCTCCAATCGTTGCCTAGCTATGAGCTCTAAAAAACGGCCGATTTTCAAAAATGTGTTAAATTCTCTGTAGCACATTGTAAAATTTGCCAAAATCATTTGTTATTGCTCACCCAATTAAAATAATATGTCTTTCAGTCCTAGCTGTTATAATTCCTGTCTTGAATAATAGGTTGTAGGTACTTTACCTCTGCTAGGTTTGACAAAAATAATATCCCGGTTAGGTGGGGTATAAGGCTTCCACTGCAACCAGATCAATTATTGACTACTTCTTCGCCCCAATCATCTCGTCTTGCATGCCCAGCCTCAATGCACGAGTCTTTAAAGGCTAGATTTCTAACAGACCAACAACCACTCTTTTCTTCCACGCTTTCTTCTTTTTCTTTTTTAAACCATTTATTATATATGTATCATTTGATTTCAAGTCCCTATATAAACCTCAAATCGTCAAATACTTAAAGCGAAAATAAACCTGTAGTAAAATATTACAGCAAAAAATCGTAAATCTTTTTCTTACTTCGTTAAGATAGATTTGCAAATGCTTTTTGCGTCCCACTGCTGGGGATGGGTCACATAGCTTATGAGCGATTTGCATTTACTTTGACACTTAATTTGAAATTATAAAAATCCATTGATAGGTAATACTAATCCCTGCAGCGATGCCAGGTTGACTATCGATACATCGATGTGTTGAGATGCTTATACAACTCAGCCATTATGTCCGTCCAAATCCAGAACGTCCAAACAAGACCTATCCAGCTGCACAGAGGTGTGAGACAAGGGGACATCCTGTCACCGAAACTGTTTACCTGTGCACTGGAAGACGTCTTCAAGTTATTGGACTGGGAAGGACGTGGCATACGCATAGACGGCAAATATCTCTCACCTTTGCGTTTTGCCGATGACGTAGTCCTCATGGCAGAATCGCCGCAGGAGTTACAGGACATGTTGTCCAGCCTAAATGAAGCCTCCCGACGAGTAGGGCTAGGAATGAACTTGGACAAGACCAAGGCTATGTTCAACGCACACGTTATTCCTAACCCTATCAACGTCGAAGGTACGACACTCGAAGCTGTTCAAGAATATGTTTACCTTGGGCAGACCATCCAGATTGACAGAAATAGCTTCGAGAAGGAAACCGATAGGAGGATTCAGTTGGGCTGGGCAGCATTCGGGAAGCTCCGTCATATATTCTCGTCATCTATACCACAAAGCCTCAAGACGAAAGTCTTCGACCAGTGCGTCCTACCCGTTATGACCTACGGAGCCGAAACGTGGACACTGACGATGGGACTGGTCCACAAGCTCAAAGTCGCGCAGCGAGCAATGGAGAGAGCTATGCTCGGTGTGTCCCTTCGAGATAAGATCCGAAATCAGGAGATCCGAAGGAGGACTAAAGTCACCGACATAACTCTAAAAGCCAGCAAGCTGAAGTGGCAGTGGGCTGGTCACATCTGTCGTAGAGCCGACAATCGTTGGACGAGACGGCTTTTGGAGTGAAGACCGCGTTCGGGCAAACGTAGTGTAGGACGCCCCCCTGCGAGGTGGCGCGACGATCTGCGCCGGGTGGCGGGAAGTAACTGGATGCGTAGAGCCGAAGATCGGGCTCAGTGGCACGCCTTGGGAGAGGCCTATGTCCAGCAGTGGACTGATACGGGCTGATGATGATGATGAGGTATTACTATACCATGTCTTTAAAGGAATGAACATTAAATTAATTAGTACTGTGAATTATTTTTAAAAGCTGAATATTTTCTGGTCGTCGCAGGCTCAATAATCAGAACTGAGTGCCATTTTGCCGTTAAGTCGGGGAACTCTCGCGTCCTTATTTATTCTTAGGGAAAGTCTTGTAGAATAATTTAAATATTAAATAAGGTATGGACAGGTTATCAAGGTATGGACAGGTTATTTTAATTTTGTTTAATAGTGTAATATAAAGGCTAAAATTGTCATAAATAAAAAATAATACCTATTTTCTATAACAAAGACATCTCCTCTGCTGGTAATCTAACCCAGTATAATATATTACCAGGTATACCGACATACTGACAACTGCTATAATGCGCCGTCCACCCACCTTTAAAAATTAAAAATTACAATGATTCTAACATTAATATTTCTTTTTCCTGCTTCAGCATATTTATAGTTGTAAGTGCATTCTATTTAAGTGGTGTGTAATACCCAGATAACAATATTAACTATATCCTCAGTTTATGTGTTTTGTATTGAGTTACTTTAAAAATATTATACTGAAATAGACCCAGAGAGTAAAATCTTGTGTCGTGGATGCAGTGGTTAAAAACAAGAAAGGACAATAGTAACACATGGAAATAAATAAAAAAATATAAAACCTTTAGTTTTTGTTGCCATGCAACTAAAATCCGTCGATATGCAAAATAACAAAACTTCCTCGAGCTCCGTTATCTCCTCAACAACGATGTGTGACTCGCGCAGACACTCAGCGTCCTCTGAATAAATTGAAACCAGATATCATCTGTTGGATTCCACGTATCGGGAGCTTGGATGTGGAACGAAGAGGCATATCGTATTGAAAAATGTTTTCTATTTCAGTGTACCTATTATGGGTTAGTATACCTACGTAAAAAAAGTAGACGTCAGTTGCTAAATTCTGATATTCTATTAGTATAATCATATTTTTGGTAAATTAAAAATTGGACACTTTTTGTCTTATTATAAGAACGTGATATCCAAATAACAATATTACGATCTCCATAAGAAAAATATCTGGAAGGTATAGTATGTGGACTACCTAGATAAAAACAAAATAAGGTTACAAACAGCAAGACAAGGAAAGAAAATCAAATTGCACTATCACAATTACAAAATATTAGTAAAATCTTCTGTCTCCCTTGGCATGTGTCGAAACTCGTCGACATGCAATGTCCATGTCCATCCAATTTTAGAATGTCTTCTACGTGAAAGTATTGTGGGTTAGAAATAAACCTAAAGTATATCGTTTTAAAATACACTGATACTTAATCACTGCAATTGATAAGAAAACTAATATATGTGCCTATAAAATTTAAGAGTTCCCCTCGAATTCCCTGGGATCCCATCATCATATCCTGACTTGGTGACAATGAGACCACCTCGGATGTATAAGCATACAAACAAAAAAAAATTAAAATCAGTCCACAAACGGCGGAATAATCGGTGAACATGTATAAAAAAATACATACAGCCGAATACAGTAACTCCTCCTTTTGGAAGTCGGTAAAAACGGAAAGGAAATGAGAATAAAATTGCACTACGAAATACTTTCCACTTTCCATTTACACGATGAGAATTTTTTTGAGTAGGCGCGCCTTTAGGATTTCCTCAAAACCACGTCAGATCCTCAAAGGTGCGGTACCAGACTTACAAGCGCACATCACTAATGCATGAGCCGATTTGGTGAAGCTATTTACGTAATAAAAATGTGGTAATTTGAGATTAAATAGAGTAGGGTCTTTCGGATTTTCTCCAAACCGTAATATTACCTTAAAGGCGCAATACCAGGCTTGCAAGAGCACTTCACTAATGCATGAGCCGATGTGGTGAATCTCTTTGCGTATTAAGAATGTGGAAAACGCTTCAGAAAATGAAAAATTTATGGCATAGTGTCAAAGAAGTCCATACGGTAAAAAAAACATCATAATATAAAGATTCAGAACGAGCTAAAACAGATTTGCGTTGAAATGTGGTACATATTTATTATAGGCAATAAAATCACCCATAAAATTGCTGGTTTGCAACTAAGTTTATTTTAAGTGTAATTTAAGATAATGATTCAACTTGTAACTGAAAATCTGCAGAATTAAAATATCGGATTCGGTCTTAGAATATTTCAGCAGTAATGTAGACATAATAACAGTACTATTGCAATAAACAAAATATTGTAGGAAAAAAGGAGTGTAAAACGTGATGCGATGCATCCACGACACAAGATTTTCCTCTCTGGGCCTATTTCAGTATAATATTTTTAAAGTAACTCAATACAAAACACATAAACTGAGGATATAGTTAATATTGTTATCTGGGTATCACACTACACTTAAATAGAAGGCACTTACAACTATAATTATGCTGAAGCAAAAAAAAAAAATATTAATGTTAGAATCATTGTAATTTTTAATTTTTAAAGGTGGGTGGACGGCGCATTTAACGCAGTTGTCAGTATGTCGTTGTTTAAAATGCTGTCCACTTTTCATTTACACGATGAGAAATTTTTTGAGTAGCACCTTCTGTTTTTGTCCAATCCGCTTCAGTTCCTCAAAGGTGCAGTGCCAGGCTTGCAAGTGCACATCACTAATGCATGAGCCGATGTGGTGAAGCACTTTGCGTAATAACAATGTGGTAGCAACGCTTCAGGAAATGAAAATTTACTTTTGAATATAAATTACTATTGAAAGTTCTTGTACTTATAATGTTTTGAGTATACATATTCTATTTCACGAAGTCGAATCTTGTGACTTGCGCACTTGTGTGCGTAAGCTTTGGAAGTAATAGCAAAAAAATATACACTCCTCACAACATTCATAGCTGAATGGAATCTATATGACGAACATATAGAAAATTTTCAGCAACTTTTCGTTTTCCTCCACATGGTTATATTAAAATGTTAGAAGTTGTATTTAAAGTTTTTTATGTAGGTATTGTTTAAAGTCTCACCCACCTAAAAATGTGCGAGCCTCGAAGCATTATAAATGTAACTAAACGTAATTTAACGACTGGTTATCGAAAACCGGGACCAACGGATTAACATGTTCTCCGACCGAAGCACGGAAACGCCCATAATGTAGCAGTAGGAAACGCCCATCTCACACATGACCGCGCCCGTTTGGTTTAGTTGTGTAGATCGCTTGCATTCTACGCTACCTGCCGAGCCATATAGCGCTTCAATATAGCGCGCCATATAGAGTACTTAGGTGAATATACCAATCCCAAGGAAATCCCAAGGTCCATTTACATGATTAAAAATATTTTGAGTAGGGTCATTCGGTTTTCCTCCAAACCGTAACAGATCCCCAAAGGCGCAATCCAATTGCTAATGCTCTCTAATAATGTCATAGTATAATAACGAAGTACTTAGTTTATATCGTAATGAAAAATGCACTGAAAAAGTAGGTGTTTTATATAAATAACGTTAATAATATAACTAACGTGCATTATTCATTATTAATAGTAGCTGATCGCACGAAGTCCTTACCGCCTACTAATAAGGGTATTAAAAATAGGGGTTGATAGTAGAAGGGTAAAAATTTACGGCTGTATGTATTTTAAAATTAAATGCCAAATCATTAAAAAATACCAAAAATATTTGTCCAAAAAATGAAGAATAATTTTTTTTTTAGGGTGAGCCACTTTGAACACGTAAAGGTATAAAAATTGTAATAAGCTTATTCTCATACCTAATGAACATACTTATTAAATTTCATCAAAATCAATCAAGCCGTTTCGGAGGAGTATAAACACTAAACTGTGACGGAATTTTTTTAGATTATAATAAGAAAGGTTTAGAGTAGCATTATTCGGTTTTACTCTAAACTTTGCCAGTTTACCATAAGCGCAGCACCGTGTCTATTAAGTAAAGATCAATGCTTGAGGGGAGGCCCTGTTGTAACGGTTTTATTCCGGCGATTGCAATTAGGTATATATTACTATGCAAGATATTGAGAAAACTCTGATAGCGTGAATGAGGATACTATTGGCGCCATCTCTTGAACAGTTGTGGAAGTTTGCCAAAGCTGCCTGTATCTATCACTAAGAATGGTAGCATTCGTGCTACTTGTAGTCTCACGCATTCAGCGATTTAGTCACTTTTTAAAAGCTAAGCGTAGCGATCAAATAGCTAGTTCGTAAGATTTTGACACTACAATGGAACGCAAAAAATCTAAATGCGATGTGGCACCTATTGTTACATAGTCGACCAATAGCATATCTACATGTCAGCAGAAACCCCAATATATAAATCAATATAAAAGTAATTTCAAATTTCTTAATACAACCTGCCTTTTTATCTAAATTTTAATTGAATCTAAGCACTAAAATGTAAGCAACAACAGCACAATACTGGCTACGACTTGCGATCCTATTACAAGAATTCCCAAAGGAGCTTTTACAGAAACAATCAGAAACAAAGACTCAGCGAATGGAAGCTTTTTTGTAAAATTGAGGCTACAGCAGTAAAGCTATTTATAAATTTAATTAAAATTGAAACAAACCAATGTTATTTATAGGTGCTGAATAGGCTTTTGTAGATTATTATGATATCAACAAAGCAATTAAACATCGCATTGGTAAAAAGTGTGAGTGGTATAAGGCGAAATGTTGTGTTCTTGTCTACTATTACTCATCTATAAATCGATGTCGGTATTGTGTAAAAGTTAGATAAAGGGCAATTTCCTACTGTTTGTAGTTCATAGCAAAGTTAAACATTACCATTTCATTTAAAAATGTGGCGAAATTAGAAGTGATCAGATCAGATAAGAAATTAAGAATATTGAACCAAGAATTTCAAAAATTCTTTAATGGAATTGAAAAAAATATGGAATGGAAATTAATCTTTTTTTTGTTAATTTGGAAGTGATATATAAATCGAAGGCACACCAGTACTGAATCTAAAACGCTTAAATGAGCAATTCTTGTATATATGAATCCTATATAATGTAATTTGAAAGTACTTAAATAATGTAATTTGAATCTCGGAAACGGCTTCAACGATTTTCATGAAATTTACTACCCGAGGTGATAAATCGATTCAGCTAGGTTCCATTTAAATAAATTGTCGTTGTATCCGTATTTTTAGCGATAATCAACTTAAATATAAACTGGAAAACATGACTGTTCCTGACATCTGTTGGAGAGTATTGACAATAATGTGGCGTAGAACGCTGTCATACGTCATCCGCCGTTTAAACAAAATTTTTTGGAACTTAATGAATGTGATTTAATTACAACGACGATTTGGAAAAGGTCTATAAGAATGTGATCGTTCGATTTCAAGCTTCCTTATCCGAATGGTTACGAAGGCTGACTGCGGAGCTATAGATTCGAGTTCAAGCCTTAAAGCATATTGGTTTTTGGTGACATTTTTTCAAATTGGGAGCTATTTTAGATGACGATTTCAAGTAAGTTCTTTGAAATTCAACCAAGATAATCGATGTTTTTTTTCCAAGCAACGCTCAGTCGTCTGGTTACCTACTGGTATTGGGGTTTAAAGTAGAATGAGAGAAAATTTTACGCTTTTCTTAGATCACAACAAAGTAAAGTACTATAAGCGTGTTTGTAGATGTGAATAAATTAACAACAATGGAAAAAAGTATAAAATATCTTGAAGTAATTTGAATCAAGGCGATCCGTGTGGTACAATCATTACCACACAGGACTGCCGATCGGAGGGCCCCGGATAAGAATGATGCATTTAAATTTCTGTTCTCGGTCTGGGTGTTTTTTTTTGTCTTTGTGAGTGTCTATGGTGTCGTGATACAGAGAATCCTAGAGTGGGGCTATGAGTGTGTAGATTACAGTTTGATTGAATCTAAATACATTTTTAAGCAACAGTGCAAAACTTAATAGATATACAATCCTTAAGAATGATAATCTTTTTTTCGTAAAATTTAGGCTACATTGTAGTGGATACGCTACGAGTAGCACCCTGATTATCTACTTGAGTTTCTAATAACATTGTTTCGTTTTTGTACGACACGTTGACGACCTCGTGGCGTAATGATTACCATGCCGGACTGCCAATTGAAGGGTCCCGGGTTCGATTCCCGGCGAAACAGATTTTTTATGATGAGTTTAAATTTCTGTTCTCGGTCTGGGTGTTTGTGTTTCTGTCTTTGTGTGTGTCCATGGTACCCGCGACACAGGGTATATCTACCCTACTGTGGGGCTATGAGTTTGAATCGTTACATAAAAAAAATACGTTGTCGCTTTTTATTAATCCTATTGCTGAAATAGGGCATCGAGAAACATATACAGAAAAGGAAATAGCGTGATAATTAAAATATTGAAAAATTGCTTAAGTTCTGTCACTAAAAATAAGGAAAGAAATGTAATGTATAAAAAACCTTTTAAAAATATATGACAGTACAGTATCAATAGAAATATTTGTCTTGATTAGGTCGACTAGGATTTAGGTAAATGAACAATAGTTTTATTAAAAATACAAACTTCACAGTCCAGAACACTCCTGTTTGGATGCCATTTTACATATCAAAGGGCTTATCTTTTAATAGAAAAAGAGTAGTTGGCAAATAACATGGCTGATGGAGCTGTCACGAATCACGAAACTATTCAGATATCTGCATGGTTTGTTCAATTTTGAGCGTGACAGACACAATGTGATAAAATAATGTCAGTAAGAAACATGTGAATGAATTGAGTCAACTATAGTATAAATTGGATAAGTTTGCTAAAATTTTTCTTAAGTAAGATTGTTGGTTTTATTCTAAAACAATTGGTAGGTAAGGATTTTATAGTTGAAGGGTGAATTATATATTTCTATTAGGTATAATGCTCCCAAAATATATCCACAAGCTGGTTTAACGAGCTGATTAGACATTCATAGCCACCGATTACATGCTATGATTTTGTTACAGAAATGCTTCAATTCACTTAAAATAATCTTCTGAGTTTTTTTGAGTAATCGGGTTATTTACTTTTTTGTCGCAATAAATAGATTGGTGGAGTAAGTTCCAAGCCTCCCCAATAATAGTAAGTAAATAATATATAAAATAAATTAGTATCGACCCGAAGATAAAGAACGCGTCGTGGAAGAAAGCAGCAGCAGACGGTTCCTACGTAGCATGCTGATTAGTGCTCTATTCTTGTGAAGAAAATCGTTGGTAACCCCATCGTCTTTTTCTGCTGCCTCCCAAATCTTTGTTTAGTGTCCAAAAAGCCGTTTGCGCACAATCACTAAAAAAACTGTTGGATTTTTTAAAATTATATATTGTGGTGTTATAATAACAATTATCATAATATATGTAAGAGAATTTGGCGACATTGAGTCTGGTACAAAAATAGGAAGTTAGGACACATCTAATAATTTTGTTTTTCTGTGGCAGACAAATTTTAAAGTTCCATATGTACTGCTTTGATTGATGTCTGTTCAATTTCACGGTAACATGTTTGCATTACCGGATGTATTTGCGTGTGTTTGTCATAAAGATCAAAAGCTTTTGAATTAACAGATCCCATTGTGTGTCCAATTATGCCGTTTGAATTGAAAGCTGCTTACACGATGAGTTTTATGTTTGGCGGATAATATGCGTAAAACGATAAATAAGAGACAAGATTGTATTATTATCTATATTTTATTAGAAATAGGACTTGCAATTGATAGATAACAGTCGTTTAATCTTGTCGAACATCTATAAGCGCTTTGAAAACACTTGACAGCTGGTTGACGGCTAACCCGCATTTGTACCAACCGGCACTGAAGCAGAGCGGCGAAGTAAGCTCCAGTCTTAATAAAGAGGAGGTGAAAGATAACAATATATACAGGTTGAATCCTCTCAAACTAAAAAATACATATTTATATGGTAACCACTATAATAGCACTAAGCAAGTAAATATTTATCCGTGAAATAAATAAAATGCAGCAAACTTGGTGTAAATAGCGAAATTTGAGCTTGAGAGTTTTTTCCGCCGGCATGTTTTCTGTCGTTGACCCAGCGATGGGTTGGCATTAAAAGCAGATTATGCGTTAACATTATTCTTTACTTAATTTTTTAGTTAATTTTAATCAATATTATAGTATGGCAGAATATGGTAGACTGTTTAAAACTCCGAAAATAATTGTAAACATCTTATTACATGTATTTAAACAGTCAACAATAAATGTTTTTCATTTTACATTAAATTTTGAACTCTGGTATATTATACTTTAACGTACGTAGCGTACGTACTTTAAGAACGTACGTAGGAGTATAGTTCGGAATATTTATAGCTCATTTTTATTCGTTGCCTCAAGGGATTTGTATCAAGCGTGAATAATATTTATAGTTTGGGAGCTGAACACCTCGTTTGGTCCGCTCCCGGATGTAGGTTATTCTCATAAACTTCCTAGATTTATGAATCCAGAGTTTAGTGCCTCGTAGGAGCTTCCGAATCTATTAACTTCAGTTTTGTAGAATAGCAATTACGACGAAGTTTATCGTACCAAGAGAGCAAGTGTAAGAATTGATATTTATTCTGAAAGTTTAGCTACAGCGAAATAAAGTACAAAATTTAGTTGTAATTATTTTTGGAATTATATACTTATACTAGCTGTGCCCGCGAACTCCATACCGCCCTTAAATGTTCGGGGTGGGCCACCTTTATCAGTTTGGGGGGGGGGATGAAAAATAGATGTTGGCCGATTCTCAGACCTACTCAATATGCTCACAAAATTTCATGAGAATCGGTCAAGCCGTTTCGGAGGAGTATGGCAACGAAAACAGTGACACGAGAATTTTATATATTAGATTAGTTAAATAGTATAGATGTACAAACACAACAGCTTTAAGTACACATACACACACACACACACACACACACAAATAGAGTTACTTTAAAGCAAGAAAAACCATCTTTAAATCACACTAGGCCATTTAGCTCCTTATAGCTATTTCCATTAGCTATAGCTATGTAACCGTTATTAATTTTTGCGTAAGTTTGAAGAAATTTGGCAGTGGGTCGTTAAA
Organism: Pyrgus malvae; assembly: GCA_911387765.1. Lineage (NCBI taxonomy): Eukaryota > Metazoa > Arthropoda > Insecta > Lepidoptera > Hesperiidae > Pyrgus > Pyrgus malvae. Next base: position 9,201,041 of record OU426947.1, read on the forward strand.
GTCTACTAATCCATATAGGTATATTCGTTTAAACTGTGGCGTATACCAACTTTTTTACGCTTCACACTCGCTTCACACTGATAGCCCCACATAGAGACCCACTGATCGTGTCGTAGGTGCCATGTACACATACAAAGACAGAAGCACAAGCACCCAGACCTATAACAGAAATTTAAACTCATCATTCAAATTTCTGTTTCGCCGGGAATCGAACCCGGAACCCGTCGATTGGCAGTCCGGCATGGTAACCATTGCGCCACGCAAATCGTGAGTTTTTACTTAATGATTGTTCTTTGATGTAGATGATGAACTACTACTATAGAGGAGTAACTAAGATAATCTAAAGCTCGATCAACTTTCCAAAAAAATAGGTCTCCAGAAAAGTGGGGTTCAATAGTATTGGTTCTTAAAATTCCGATGGAGACGAAAGGTTATTTACTTTGAGTTAACGAAGTCTCAGCTGGTGTCTTAAGCTTGGGGCTATCGGCAAACTTCAATTAATTTTAAAACTCATAAACAATAATGAATATTAATGTGGTTTACTCTTCGAGTGGAAAATGAACCTCGAACTAAATTTTCGCCAGTGAACTCCAAAAACGGGAACTTTTAATCATTAAAACATTAACATTGATGGTGGATCGCTCCAGTAATTGACGTATTGAATTTTCTGCTCAACTTGTATAAATTTGGCAAATGTTTACAAAAGTTTCAAGAAGTTAGGGCTATTAAAGACTTAGATATTGTTTATATTAACATAATGCTTTGAAAGCAATGTTAAATTTCCTTTTAAATTAGTTATTCGACGGTTAATGAAAGAAGAAGAACCAGCTGTTTTACGGAATTCTGCAGGTGACGAATAAAAAAACGTCCAAATTTGGTTCGAAGATAGTGCACCATTAAGCAATGTCATTGCTCGAACTAGTGGTGACTGTCGCATCAATACTAATCTGCAGCACGGGACTGAAAATAGTTCGCGTCGCCTCGCACGAATGTACTTATCAGGAACGCTCAACGATAACATAGATAGTACAGAAGGATTAAAAACTACTCCTCTAATCAAATTAAAGAAGTAGGTATTCTAATAAATATACGTCTCGTCTTACTTCTAACGATTCATATCCTAACACTAAGTAATAAAGAAGTTGCATATATTATGTATGTGGATATCCCACAAAAATCCATACTGCATAAAATACATCCATCTCAAAAATTCTTTTAGAGTTTCTCCAGCATGAGTTTGTACTTCTGTTCATGTGGACTCCAGATAATTGCGCTGCTTTCCAATGTACTTCTTACAAAACTATTATATTTACAATATTTTAATTACGTTTGGGCTTTTAAATTCATTTGCTTGTCTCAGAACAAACCCCAGTGATGTATTGCTCAGAAAAAATTGTTTAGTTTAATCGAACAACTGATGGAAGACACCTTAGTGTTCCGCTGGAGATTTAAGCGTACTGCACAAAGGGCTGAGGTAGTTCACCGAAGGAGTTTTAGTTGGAACTAAGGTTCTAGCTATCTTTTAAAAATTTTAGAAAAAGAGAAAGATATTTTAAGAAAGGGCTAAAAACTTCCGTCTATAGACACAATTTTTCACGACTGGAATATAAGGATGGGAGCGAGAGAGGTACCAATTGTTTTCCTAAAAATGTATTTACAACCTTTCCCATACGACACATTAGAGGGACCTTTCCTTCCGTGTCCCAGTCTTTTAGAATTTCCGGTACATCCAATAAGGCAAAGTGCTTTTACAAAGGGTGGAAGAGTTTTTTTCTTTTTTGCAAATCCGGATTGAGTAACACTTAAATTTTGATAACGATAAATTCTGCGCTCAATTGTTGCATATTACTTTATAAATATTTTTAAATATAATATGTACATACTATAAGAGACAATGAAAGCCGAACGGTTAAGATACCGGTTCCCGACACGGAATAACCTGGTTCACAAATCTGGTGTGCTTTGTGCAAGACCTATGTTTAAAAAAAAGTTATGCGTATTTATTACTGTCCAACTTTGAATAGTAACATTGCATTTCATGACAGCTTTTTCCATCACCGGTGCGTGACTGAAAATTATAGAAAAAAATTCAAAGAAATGTCATGTCCACCCCTGTCCACTTATGTCCAATGTGCTGCTGTCTTTCAATCATTCTCAATTTCCAGAGCAGACTTGTGGCCAGTAGTGGAATATTTAAATCTTTTAAAAACAGTTCTTAGTAACAACACTATTATACTCGTATCGCCCCAATTTGTGTTCTAAAATTGAGAAGTCTCAGAACTGAGCGAAATGTTTATCTTGACGGGATTTTTTTAAATTTATTATATGGAGTAAGTAACAAAAAGCTTTGATTGTATTGATTTATTGACATCCCTACTAATATTATAAATTGACTCTGTCTGCTACGCTTTCCCGCTTAAACTAATGAACCAATTTGAATGAAATTTGAAAAACAGAGAGAGTGCACCTTGGAAAAGAACATAGGATGATTTTTATCCTACGGGAACCTATAAAACGGGTCCACGCGGGCGTAGCCGCAGGCGGAAAGCTCGTTTAAAATAATTTATACTAGCCTTCCGCCAGCGGCTTCGCCCGAGTGGATCCGTTCTATATAGGTCCATTCCCAAGGTCCACTTATGTGTTCCGAATTTCATTAAAATTGGTTCAGTAGTTTTAGTGGGAATGCGTATTAGACAGACAGATAGAGTTACTTTCGAATTTTAATATTAGTAGGGATTATGTATATTAACATTTAATTCAGAAGCTACTGTTCAGTCACCCCTCAAATTTTGCTCTCTGACCTAACTGTTTGTCTCCGTAAGATCTATCCAAGACTCCTCTTTTGCCAAGGCATATCGGCCCTAGGCCGGGAGTACTAGGCTCGATAATAATATAACATGCTCATTACCACTATAATTTGTTGATTTTTTTAAAAATTTTATGGGTAATGCAAAATGCAAAAATACATACAGCTTTTTTTACTTTCTTCTAAAGTAAATATCTGAGTCTAGAAATTGTATAGAACAAACAAAACAGTAACGGGCAATACAAAATTAGCCATCAAAATTCATGAAAACTTATTCTCTTTTGTCCTTTTTTATTCCAGAGCCAAACTCCTTTCCTGCCGGCGACTTCCCGTAAAGCGGACGTTACTGTGTTTTCAGAAGCAAGTTGTTTCTACTTCCTATTTTACATATTCAACACCCGGCATTATTTTAGCCACGTATAACGAAATTTTAAAAAGAAATTCTTATACCAAAAATAATCTGAATATATTCGAGTAAAGGACATTCACGTTTTAACTTAAAAGAAATGGCGTCAACATTACTCAAACTAAATATTCTTATGACTAAGTATTCGATAATTTAGGGTATCATATGAAGGCTTCTCTTCAATCTAATTATATTTTAGAATCTCCTTTTTCATTAAACAATTATAAAAAATATTATATTAGTTGAATTCTGCATACAGCTAATAGCTGTATTGTAACTTGCGACCATTCGAATAAAATAATTAAACAAAAAATTAAGCCACTGAATAAACTGAAAAGCAAAAAATAATAAACTAATCGCTGCCCATGGATTCAGAAAAAAGATACGCCATTTTTCTGAGGGCCCAACTCCAAAATAGTTTTAAGAGTTATTACCACTAGCAAGAAAAAGTTTTTTTTATGAATTTTTGTGGCTTATCATGCAACAAAACACACACAATCATATCCCATTAAAATCTCTGTTTGAGCAATAATTAACCCCCACGCATAGGGTTTGACGACCCGCGTGGCGTAATGGTCAGTCCATGCCGAACTGTCAATCGAGGGGTCCCGGGTTCGATTCCCGGCAAAACAGAAATTTGAATGATGAGTTTAAATTTCTGTTCTCGGTCTGGGTGTTTGTGTTCCTGTCTTTGTATGTGTCCATGGTACCCACGACACAGGGTATTAATTACCTTACTGTGGGGCTATGAGTGTTTAACGTTTATTTATTATTTATTTATTATTTATAGGGTTACAATTTTTGTAGTCAAAATTTTTGGAGGACATGCTTTAAGATATTATGCACTTTCCAATAAAAAACATAATGAAAATCGGAATACTGTAATAAATAATACGTTATGGGCAGTGAGTGAAGAACCAATCATCCCTTTTTTTCTACCCTTAGAGGTAGTTTTTTTTTTTCAAATTTATATGCGCCCTTTTCTATAAAAAAAATATCAAAATCAGACTAGTCTCTAATAAATATAAAAAAATATACACATCGAATAGAGAACCTCCTCCGCTTTTTTTCGTCGATTAAAATGTACATTGTACTATCATTCTTATTTTATTTTATTAGGAAAACTACAGCTCCAAACAAAAATTATTAACTTAGGTCTTTAAAAGCCATTGAACAGTTTTCGCATTTATTTGACAATTTTATTATTCCTGAAATTGTCAATGAAATTAATATAACCGTAAATTAAAAACTTCGAATTTATATTGGAAAAGATCTTGTCATGCTACATTTTTCGTTAGTATATTGATCAATCCGTGGTAAAATAAAATATTGACCACATGCTTATTTTTTTTTCTTATTCACCTATTCGGTTTAATAATTTGTAGATTTGTAGTTTTAAAACATTTAGAGATCAAAAATTAGACGTTACATAATATACAGTTACATCGTTGCGACTTTCAGATAGAACAAACTTATATACACTGTCTCTATGGCGTAGGCCGACAAAGCTCGCGTGATATGTCTCTAAGATAAAACAACGTTCGATATTCAAATAGACGATACGTTCCGACAGCAGTACAGATAATATCGCGTTTCAATTTATTCAGAGGAAGCTAGCGGGGCAGCTCTGTGCACGTCGTACCGCCAAGAGTTCAGATAAGGTGGCAGCTTAGAATGAGCCTGTGGTTGAAATGTGTAAATAATAATTCAACTACAATAGGATGTATGTCGTTGTACACCAATCTCAATTTTTGTTATTCATTCTTGTTTAGTATACGGGCTTTGGGTATAAGTTGTTACTGCACCATAATGAGAAAGCTCACGGAAGCTTAGTAGCTTCCAAGAACATGCAGACGATATAAAGGCGACGTGTTACGACATCACAGAAAGAGCTTAGTAGGCGAGAGAATATCGAGAAATAAAATAGACTGTTGGAACCGTTCCCCTCTCATCGCGAATCCTCTGATCCCGCAGTCAAAAAGTTTTCACACTCGTTATTTTATCATAAGATCACGTTTCGGAAGACCGCTCTATATCCTAACGATCTTATACACATATTTAAAGAAATTTGACTTTCGTGTGCCATAATATAAAATGGCACAAAAAATACCAATGCTGCACAACCTAAAAGTTGCAACTGGAGTTTTTCACTGATTAAAGAAGAATGAAAAAGTAAAAATAAAGTAAAAGTTTTAAAGTAATATTTAGAAATTTAATTAGTTATTTATTTAATTTATTAACACGTGTATCATTTCCAAATTGCATTACTATTCAATCGTTTTTGCGTGATATGTTAATTACAAATAAAAGTGAGCCATTTAAATAAATTAAGAGGCATAAAAGATTAAAAAACTAGAGCATGTGTATTAACGACGTTATATTCGGGAACATCTAGAAGACATAAAGGCGACGTGTTTCGGCATCACAGACAGGGCTTAGTTGTCCTAGTGGCGAGGGAAAACCGAGAACGGTTTTCCCTCGCCAATTTCATTTCTATGAAATAGACCGTTGGAACCGTTCCCCTCGCATCTCGAATCGTCTGATCCCGCAGTCAAAAAGCTTTTCACACTCGTTATTTTATCAAAAGATCACGTTTCAGAGGACCGCTCTCTATCCTTACGATCTTATACAAATATTCAAAGGAACATCTCCTCTGTATGCTAGAATATACAATGGCGAGTCGAAATGGTGGATATATTATGAGGAATAATGTTGCACAAATTACAAGTTACGAGTAGATTGGCACTTTTTGGGAAGTAACTGATTCAGCCAATTGTTCTTATGAGAATATTTTCTAAATCTGTATTATTGAAGGATTATTGTATTCGCCTTTATTAGATTTTTTATCGAAATAATATCACTTGAATTTTTCATAACTTTTTAATTGTCATCCAGGTTGTAACAGAAATCAAAGAATAATTCTGAGATTAGCGTGTAAACGAAATTTTACAAAATAGAAGATTGATACGAACAGTTTTTATTATATTCTACTTTTAATTTTTTGTCTAAAGGTTGATGGATATACATAATAATATAAAAACTAAAATGTCAAATAATAGTTATTATACTTGAGTTATTTAGTGTGAGTTAATAGGATATTTCTAACGCAAAATCATAAGCAGCAACTAACTATATCACATTACAGACATAACTAAGTTATGATTTCAATATTTTAAGGAAGAAAATAATGATACGAAGATAAAAATCGTAATATTAGCACATTTACCAGACCTATGCATGATATTTGCATACAGAGTTGGACGGGTGCAAACAAGTTACCGTGATATGCAATCGACATCAATCAAAACTCTGTGGAATATCACGACCGAGGCTTTCAAGCGCCGAGGGAGCAACTGTTTCGCGGTGTGTGGTGATAAAGTATAAAGCGAAAGAGTACAATTTTCATATCGGCTGTTTCCATTTTACACTGAATAACGATCTCAACCAGATTTGAGTACAGGTTTTGAATACATTTTTTTTTTTTCAGATAACATGACATTTCTTAAAGCACGAATTACGAGTGTCACTGAACATAATAATTTTACAACCGGCTCACAAATCACCTCATCTACTCACTCACCTCGTCTATTCACAGTTTAGGTTTTTTTGGAGGGTCCCGGCCATGCCGAAGATTGAGTCTTCAGTGCGACCTCCTTGTAACCACTCGCGACGGTTCAAAATGAAGGACCTCATTCAGGTCCGAAATTACTAGGGCTACACCTAACATTTACCGTGCTGGCTATAAATAATTAAGACATAACTAAAAATGATCGAACTTAATAGATGTGGTTTTGCTCATTATCTATTAAAGTTGGGATCAAACAAAATAAAACAGTACCAATGCAAGACTTATGAGTACCAAACTTGAGTTATGATTATGACTTGCAACGGATGATGTATTAATGAATTTCTGAACGCATCATATTACATCTGCATACAGAGGTGAACGGGTGCAAACAAGTCACCGTGAAATTGAATCGACATCAATCAAAACGCTATGGAACTTCACAGCCGAGGTCCGAGCAGAGAGAGCAAGGATTGTACGGTGTACGCTGATAACGCTAATAGAAATACAATTTCAAACCGTATGTTTCCATTTTACGTTGAGTAACGATTTCATGCAGGTGATTACCTACATTTAGTTTCGTCTAAAAATTAGATGAGACTTCAGATAGTATGCTTTTTATCAATCAAGAAAAAAATAGCCGCCAACCAAAACAGGTAACTTTTGGGTTTTAAAAAGAAATGTATATCGCGTGTTATGAAAAGAATGCTACTAGCAGTGTTTGATAGATATTTTATAAAAAAGATAGTTTCATTATTGCATACAGAAGTGACCGAGCGCCAACAAGTTTTCATGGAAACTCAACGTCAATTTCGTCAACGTCAATTAAGGTGACATGTTATATCACAGCAAAGGTTACACGGTGCAGTAATAACAGAAGCTCGAAAAAGTACAATTTCGTACCGATTGTTTCGATTCTAGGTGGAATAATGACTTTAGCCGAATTGGAACACACATTTTTACTTTTTTGCTTGATATGACTCCACGTAAGTATAACAAATAAAAAATCCTTAAATAAACGAGTACTACACAGAGAATCCTCAAAATTTGCTAAACTAAAAAAATTAAGATGAAGTGATGACTGTACTAATTAAGACTCATCTTATTGTAATAAGAGCTACTTATAATGAATCACAAATATCAAGCGCTGTTGAAATTACTTTAATAAATTGCATGACAAAAGGACCAAAAAGTACAAATTTTAACTGAATGTTTTCGTTCTATGTTCAATGTCGATAAATTTTAGCCAGATATAACATATTGAATATACAGATTCAAAACAATCAACGCGTTTGTTATTAATTGAAATAGTTATTCAGTAAATATAACCTGGTATTGTAACAAAGCGCGCACGGCCTTCCAGCTGTCATAGAACAGGATCTACACAGTATAGCCAACCGGGCACACTCGGATGTGAGAATGGTGGTCGGCTGCAACACTTTTTGCGTCCCACTGCACGGGTCTCCCAATATTGGGGAGACCTGGAGCTTACATCACCACGCTGCTCCAATGCGAAACGGGTCTCTCCCCATTATTGGGGAGGCCTGGAGCTTACTTCACCACGCTGCTCCTATGCAGATTGGTGGAGATACGGGTTAGTAACCAACCCGCTGTTGGATGTTTTCAAACCGCCCGTAAGGCCTCCGACTAGGTTTGGTAACTGTTATAATAACGATAACAACCGGGACCCACGGCGTAACGTGCCTTCCGTAGCATGGACATACGACGGACAGACGGACGCATGAAATTTTTACCACTAGTGGTCACCCATTTCACATCAGACTTCGCCACGCGAGAATGTTGATTGCTAGCGGCAAACAGTTGACACACTCAACAGTCAAGAAGGGTAAATCTTATCGGAGACTTTATGGGCGGTTTGAAAACATCCGGCCGCTGGTAGTCTCCTGTAGCTTCGGTAATAACAATAGAGCTACGGCGGTGAGAGTGGAAGCTCGTTCCATTCAGCCAGTGGCCCCGGGAAGGACGACGTGGCCGCATGCCGCCATAAGCATCTGAAAGTGCAGGAGAGCACATTTGCTCTCCGGAAGATGGGCCCGTACTGGGCGCCGCGCACGGACTTCAACGGTGTGTTCTACTGGAGATCCCGGAGTACCACTCCATATGCAGAGGCAGACCACCGAGGAGGTTTTAGTGCGGTAACCCCACATAACTCGGTATCCTTCTCCCAAGGTGCCGGGTACTTTTTGAAGGTTTCCCCCTCGATACCAAATATAACCACTACCTAACCCACGTCTCCACTAACCCGTATTGGAGTAAGTCTCAGGACTCCTAAATAATGGAGATTCGTATTGGGTTTCGTATTGGGAAGCAATAGAATAAAAATGGGTCGCAGATAACCTGGAATTGCAGAGCGTCAGGGTATATTTTTTAACCTCTTGTCCCATGTCCCAATTTTGGGCACAGAGCTCTGCGAGGAGATCTTGTTACACTTGTGAGAACAAGTAAGAGGAATTTAGGCCATAGTCCATCACGCTGGCCAAGTGCGGATTAGTGGACATCATGCTTTAGAAAAATTATAAGTTCCTCTCAGGCATACACGGCGATGGAAAACATCGTAATCAATTAAATATCACAATTTTCGATCACCGTGAAACAGTGAATTTAAGCTCACATTACAAATTTCTTTGTCATAGGTGCGCGCCGAGGTTTTGAACCCGCGACTTAGACTCGGAGGTCTGCCTTAGACCTCCGAGTCTAAGCCGCGGCCTTAACCACTCGGCCATCGCTGCATTCGTCAAGGTTTTATTGAGAATCAAATTCCCTAATCTATTATGCACACTGATTAAGGCGATCGCTGAATGCTCCCGTTAATCTCGTTGTCAGTTGCATATTCATAGGTCCTAATAGCCACTTAACATCACGTAGTCCTCAAATTATAAACACTGCCGACCTCAAATTAGTATCCAGCTTGTAATATGAATATTTATCACTTAGGTGTATTATATTGATGATAAAAACGTAATGGAACCGGTGTTCTCCAAAGTGGTCTTACTGTTCTCAAATTAAACTTTTAAGAAGTAAAGTAAAAAGAAAAAAAATATTTTTCAGGAACGGTCCACCACTGCCGATCAAGCCAGACTAATGCTTAGCTTTGTATTTTTAATATCTATTTCCATATAGTTTTAACCCCTTTTAATTTACAACTACTGGGCATAAGGAGCATTGGAAATAAGAACTATGTATTTACATCACAGTTCATCACGCTGGCCAAGTACGAGTTGGTGAACGTCATAATGTCTGAGAATTTTTGACGTGACAACGTCTAATAATTCGATGGAGCCGGCTGCACGCATGAAAAAACATGACTCATGCAGCGTTACCTCGCTCTGAGGCGTTCTATTTAAGGCTTGAAGTGCAAGCGAGAGCGCGGAACGAGTGACAAAGAGGCACAATCGGCCTCCGCGTTCGGCAGCGTTCGACATCTGTCTCTCTCCTACTTGAGTGTGCGATGCGTCCGCGTGGACAGCTGCTATACAATAATACATTTACCTACATGTTTTCGTCAAGTATGAAGTGCAGTGAAAAGTGAATGAGGTGTCAATTGTTTATAGCAACAAGTATTTTCTTATAACGTTATCACGTTCAACTATCGTCAGTAAACCGACCTTAGAGACAACCGATTTTTTGTTTAACTCTAAGGCGTGCATAATGGAAATTATCGTGATAAAATATTAAATTGTTCACACTTACCGTGGTGCAACAATAAATACGCAGGCAACAATTTTTTTTAGTTAAAGGAGCACCCAGGCTCAAACTATGGTACCCGAGCCCTAATTAGATGGCATGTCTTTTCCACTCGGCTAACGCTGTTTATATCATCACATTATTTTACCAAATCAGCTTATTGAAATAACTACAATGTCCATTTTGAAAATTAAATCTGAGTATTTCACATTTGATTTGTAAGCTGTAATTTCCCGTCAGCATAATTTTAGCTAATATTCACATAATGCATATTCTAGATAATATTAATAATTGATGTTTGTCACCCAGATCGAAAATAGAAATTTAAACTCATCATTCAAGTATCTGTTTCGCCGGGAATCGAACCCGGTTCCTCTCGAGTGGCAGTCCGGCATGGTAACCAATGCGCCACGCGGGTCGTAATCGTCAATCATTAGAAGCATTCCTTTCACGGTATCAAGGTCAATTAATTCTAGGTAGTAGTACTCTCCTAGAAATTGTATACATAGATATTTTTGGTAGTCCTAAATAAATATACCATTTTTATAAAATAAATAATCAACGTCACACCTATCTGGACCGAACATAGGTTTGTCGGTAAACAAACGCAATAAAAGATTTCAAAAAAATATCGTTTTAAAATCATAACCTCATAATAGGATAAACTGTGTCACACGTTCACACACACAAAATCCAAGGTCACAAACACTCAAACAAAAACAACTCATTGACAATTTTATTTAAGCCTTGCTAGGAAAACCTTTTCAACGGCTGTCCGGCATGGTAACCATGAAACCTTAGGGGTCGCCAAAAACAATTTTAGTTAATGATAAATGCTGATATAAGCCTTAAATTTTAACGTAGAAGCCCGATATCATAACCATTTGACGACAATTATTGATTTTATACAAATCAACAAATAAAATTAATCAGTTAAAACTATATCGATTCTTCCATTCTTTTCATATGACGACGAATAATTTATCCAGGGATTGAAAAATAAATAAACAATTATATACACAAAAAAAGAAGATGTTTTAAACAGAAAACATATTCGCAAACAGAATTCGGCAACACGTCAGACCTCGTTTCTGATTCAATTTGTAAGCTTAAAGCAAGGATATTGAATACTGGGAACGAGAAAAGAAACAAAAGGATCCTATCAAAGGAAATTGTTGGAGAAATGGGAGAAAATGAACCGCAGATAGGAATGGACTAATCGAGTGAAGGCTTGTTGTCGGGCTTTGATACAATTTTCACAGTGTCAGGCATTTATATATTAGAAATGCTTACGTTCGTGCAAAAACAACAACAATTTTTTGAGTTAAATACGAGTGGCAATGCTCGTCGGAACAATTATTGTTAAAAAATTAAATATGTTAAGTAAAGGTACATACTACACGGCCGTCAAGTTGTACAATAAACTACTTTTTTGGTGTCGGGGGGAAACCTTCAAAAGGTACTCGGCACCTTGGGAGAGGATACCGGGTTATGTGGGATTTGACCGCACTAAAACCCCCTCGGTTACCTGCCTCTGCACTTTGGGAGGACTCCGGGATCTCCGATGAAAGCACCGGTGTCCTCCACGCGCAGAGCCTATAATGGGCCCATATTCTGAGAGTAGATGTTCTCTCCTGTACTTTCCGATGTATACGGCGGCATGCGGCAACGCACATACCGCCGTCCTTCCCGGGGCTGCTGGCTGGACGGATCGAGCTTCCACTCTCCCCGTCCACAACCCCTGAAGTCCTCTTTTAGTCGCCTCTTACGATCAGGCAGGGGATACCGTAGCTCTTATCTTAATCCCGAAGCTACAGGGACTACAATAAACTACCTAATGACATAAAAACAAATCAATAAAGACGATTTTATAAAACAATTAAACATCTATTGATATAAAATGTTATTACGAGTATCATTATGACGAATACCTGAATGACCCTTTTTGATATTAGAATTATTACAATTATTACCCGACTGCGCCAGAAGGAGAGTTTTTATTTTTCGAGAGTACATACTCTATATTATGTATAATATTTACACTCTTATATAAAAATGAATCTCTTTTTCCCTTGGTCACGAAATCACGCGTAAACGGTTGGACCGATTTCGCTAATTCTTCTTTTGTTGTGTTTGATATTGGCAGAAGAAGGCTCGTATGTAAGAAACAATTAAGGAAATTGCACAATAAATTAGATTATTAAAGAACATTAACCACCATCCAATTCGAATGCAATATTCATTTTTAAGACAGAACAACGTCTTCATATTTGTCAACCGTTGTCGTTGGTGCGTCTCGCAGTGTCCTTCAAAAAATTGACACACATGAAATATTCAGAGAGCTAAGCAATCAAAATTGCAATCATTATTAAAAAGTCAGTCGTCTAAATCTACAGTGTAATGCAGGCATGTGGTCTGAATTCACTAAGCCTCTATTTCTAGACTGGGTCCCGACTGCTACAATTTTTCTTGTGTTTTAAAATATTGTTAAATATACAATGAGCTCCTGTTCTATAATTTACCTACCCCTATTAGTCGATTTTTAAATGCAATCGGGTGTGACGACTTTCTTGTTTAAAGGTTTTTACATTTCCAAATTACACATAAACGCTGTCGGGTTTGTTAGAATTTTAAATTATTGTAATTAAAATCTTTGACATCTTGAAATAACAGAAATAGAAATAATATTATGTACTTGTAAATTTATGTATAATATAAATTGTATCAATGATTGCACCCAATGACTTGTAATGTTTTGAATTTACATAATTCTTTGTACGCCTTACAGGGCATCATTAATTTTTGGAGATTTTGTTCTTATAATAATATATTACACTTATTGTTACCCAAAAGTAAAACTAAGGAAATTATTTATGATTTATAAAGATACAAGCAAAATGACGACCCGCGTGGCGCAATGGTTGCCATACCGGACTGCCAGTCGAGGGGCCCGGATTCGATTCCCGGCGAAACAGAAATTTGAATGATGAGTTCACATTTCTGTTCTCGGTCTGGGTGTTTGTATTCCTGTCTTTGTATGTGTCCATGGTACCCACAACACAGGGTATTAATTACCTTACTGTGGGGCTATGAGTGTGAAACGGTTATTTATTATTTATTTAAATGTTCAGAAAACCAAATTTGGTAACACTTCAGCCCACGTCTCTAATCTAATTTATAAGCTCTAAGCAAGGGTTATGATGCTGTGAACGAGAAAAGAAGCAATATAATCCTATCAAAAGAAATTGTTAAAGGAATGGGAGAAAACGAACCGCAGATAGGTGTGAACTAATCGAGTGAGGGCTCGTTGTCAGGCTTCAATACAATTTTCTCTGTTTATACATTCGCTCTATTGTAAACAAAATGGATAAAATAATATCAATATCGTATGGTATCCACCCGGCACGTTACTCGTAAAAGTTTTTTGAAAAATATCACCGTAACAAACTCGTACCAAATTTTATTTTTGACATTTTTATAATACTAGGCTTTTTATATTGCTATGTCTATACGTATGATTTTAACTTAAGACCTATGGGATTTTAAGTTGGATGTTAGTATCTTATCCTTTGAGCCACTCAACTGTCTATGTTGTCGAATGGCTGCAACCCTTTTTACGTCCCACTGCTGGGCACGGGTCTCCCCCAATTATTGGGGAGGCCTGGAACTTACTCCACCACGCTGCTCCAATGCGGGTTGGTGGAGATGCGGGTTAGTGGCCCACCCGCTGTCGGATATTTTCAAACCGCCCATAAGGCCTCCGACAAGGTTTAACGACTGTTATCTGTCGACAACAACCGGGATCGATGGCTTAACTTGCCCTCCGAAGCACGGAAACGCGCATGAATTTTTTTGCCACTAGCGGTCACCCATCTCACACCCGACCGCGCCCGTTTGGCTTAGTTGCATAGATCGCTTGCGTTCTACGGTAACCGCCGGGCCATGCGCACACTTGTTGTCGAATATTATTGCCTTATTCTTAGATAAAGTTTAAAGTAGCATTATACTCATAATTGTTACATTTGGCGTTTACTATAAAAAGGCGATTGAGGCCAAGTTCTGCACAGTTCTGTTCTGCAAATCACTGCAAACTCTCATAGGAGAGAGTAAATTCATAACGTGTACTCAAACATAACATAATATCCTATTTGATACGCTAAGTGTGTATTAAGGAGCGTTATTGTTCATACAATCGGCACATTTGGCGCCTGAAATAACGAGGGTATGTAACAATATTGTAAAGAGGGTATGTAACAATTGTAGACTGAAAACCGCAGAGTCGTCGTTAGCTCTGTAATCAGAAGTTTTTGGAGCCAGCAGCCATGTAATAAAGAGTTTAATTGCGAAAATGAAATACTCGTAAGTACCTAGTACAACGGCAATAACCGGGATTCAAACCGGGTCTCTATTTGAGTTAGTCTTAACAAATAGGCTACTTACTGCTTGTAAGAATATAATTACATTATATCAAATGTACTGCTAATTCTTGAACTTCTAAAAGTCTTAGCTCTGACTTTTCACACTTATTGACAAAGTTGGTTGCAAAAAGCCGATTGAGGCCAAAATGGTTCCCTCATAATATTATTTCATTTAATAATATTGGTGCATAAAACAGAAAAATTCGTAACTGAAAGAAGAAGGAGTGTTGTTCACATAATCAGCACATTTGGCGACCGAACCAATGAGTGTACCTAAAAATTGTCGAGAGAGGTTCAAAACCATTAGCTCTGTAGCTAATCAAAGCTTTTAATTCTCGACTTTCGGCACGGCAAGGCGAGGTAATCGAGGATGAAATAATTTTTGTGTTGGACTAGCTATGCTTTATGGTTTCGCCTGCAATGGATCGGTAAGGAGATGTCAATGGTTTGAATAATTCTGATTAGAAATCAAATTATTAGCTAAACCTTAGTTAGGTTACATCAATGCCGCCTACCAATTCAATAATAATTGATTTTTGTGAAACGCTAAAACTTACATGCCTAATACTGTTTACACCACAATTTTCAATGACATCAGTGGAATATATAAGGTAAACGTACGTACTATCGTCAATTATCTTAATTAGGGGGTACTCGATTAATAGAAAAAGTGTAACTTTTGGCCGTTTTTCTATGAAATGACGAATACTAGTACGCTGTCGACAATATGGACGTTTACCTTATAAAGATTTATAATACCGCCGTTTTGTTTATTCTTAAAAATTCAATGTGTATACTTCACCTTCGTCTTCCACCCGTTAAACTATACATCTAGATTTGGTTATTAAACAGACTGATGATAAACAAACAATCAGTCTAGATATTTTATGTTTGATATAAGAATACAATATGAAAATTGCGATCGTGCAACGACGCCTTAATTACCCAATTGGCCCTCAGTACTTTACTTTTGAGTGATGCCATTTAAGCCAAGTCTTATTATGTGGGTGCCAACTTCTGGAAGTACATTTTGTTAAGTTGAACAAAATTGATCTATTCGTAGAACAGAATGACTGCTATTTGAACCGCTGAAATTTTCCAAAAACTTACTTTGGGGTGGAGCCGTAGCTTAGAGCATCACAGGTACTGACAGGTATGACACCCGTCAGAGGAGTGGCCTTCACGGGCGAACCCTTCGTCCCAACGTCCATGCACAATGTGTCTTCTAGTTATACACAACTAGTGTGTGTGAATGTGTGTCGCTGTCAGTGTTGTCGGTGCATATAAAATGACGTTGTTTATTGAAATTTACATATTTAGAAATGTATGCGTCTGTAGCGATGAAAGAGTATTTGTGAATGTGTGACAAAATTAAAATGTGTGCGTTCTTCCTCCCGCATCCTTCCAGATTTGGCACAAAAATTATTTATCGAAGTGAGGCGCAATGCCCTCTCCACTGACGTGTGAGTCAGTATCCTTGATGCGTTAAGTGCAGTAGCAATAGATCCAAATATTTTTTACAATCTGGCATTTATAATGCACCGAAAAAAATTAAATATAGGTATTAGTATTAAGAGTCAGTTTTTATCCAATGTTATTTTACGTTCTTTATAGTAAAACTAGCTGATCCCACAAACTCCATGCCGCCTACTAATATGGCTATTAAAAAATAGAGGTTGATGGTAGAAGGGTGAATTTAGGGATGTATGTATTTTTAATGCCACACCATTAAAATTACCAAAATAATCTGTTCAAAAAATTAAGGAAAGCCACCCTTAACACTTAGGAATATAAAAAATAGTTACTTATTCTCATACATACTGAATATACTTATAAATTTCATCAAAATCGGTCAAGCCATTTTGGAGGAGTATAAGCACTAAAACTGTGACAGAAGAATTTTATATATTTAAAGTACCCTCTAAAGTAAATGGATAAATAAACAATACAATACTATACTGATAATTCTTATATAATATTACAAATTCTTCTATTTTTCGAAGTGTTTCGGGCCTATGTACTTCAAAAACTTTTCTTTTCGAAGAACTCTTCGATTTTAAAACTCACTAAACGGGACTTTATACGCATCTTAAAATAAGAAAAAAATAGTAGCAACGTATTACTATTCTATTGAATCACATTCTTTTCTGGTCGCCTAAAATTGGAGAAACATGGTTATATTAACAAAAGGTAGATACGATAGTGATAAAGATACATGGATTTTGAAGTTTTTTATCCCTACTAATATTATAAATTCGAAAGTAACTCTGCCTGTCCGTCCGCTGAGCTTTCTCGCTTAAACTACTGAACCAATTTTAATTAAATTTGGAATACAGATAGAGTGGACCTTGGGAAAGGACATAGGATGGATTTTATCCTATGGGAACCTATAAAACGGTCGAAGCCGCTGGCGGAAGACTAGTAGTAATATATAATTCACACAAAAAATATATATTTTTATGTAGGTGTTTCATTCGATTCGTTAGACCCTCTCCTACACAAGGAGATTCTATAGACGTACTAGCTGACCCGGTGAACTCCGTACCGCGTTTAAATGTTCGGGGTGGGCTACCCTTATCACTTAGGGTAATAAAAAATAGATAGTAGCTGATTCTCAGACCTCCCCAATATACACACAAAATTTCATGAGAATCGGTCGAGCCGTTTCGGAGGAGTATGGTAACTAACATTGTGACACGAGAATTGTATATATAAGATACTATATTGGATTTCCAAAAATAGGAAAAATTCTCCAGTAAAGCCCTGCATCTGAATTATACTTGTTTGTTTACGATCAATTATAATAAAATCATTAATATGGCGTTTTCATTAAGTTCTAAATCTTTGATACTTACAGCAAAATTAGGTACTTTAAATGTTAAATGGTCATCATAAGCGAATTACGATAGTATTGAATGATAGAGTGTTATTTTTGTGAAATAAAATTTCAAGAGGGTAAGCAGTCCATGGTGTTCAAGTACTTAGTTGGTACAGTCCAGGTTTACTTACACGTAACCTACAGCTAGTTCGAGTTATACCTTTTTTTGGATATCGGGGGGAGGGGGGGAGCACACGTGCTCTCCTGCAACTTCTGATGCTTACGGCAGCATGCGGCCAAGCTCACACCGTCCACAACCCTGGGAGCCCCCTTTTAGTCGCCTCTCACGATCAGGTAGAGGATACCGTTGCTCTATTCTTAATCCCAAAGCGACAGGGACTACTTTGAGTTATACCTACAGTCGCAAAACAGTTGCGCTGTACGCTGGAGGTTAATAGTGGTTTGATAATCATAATGGTGGCTGGCTACCGCTCCTTTCCAAATAAAATAAATTGCGTGAAGGTCTTACCATATAAATTCAATTAAATGTTTAATCAAATTAAGAAGGACACACACAATTTTGTTGCAGAGGCTCGTGACATAAATTAACTTCCAAAGATAGATATGGATAGATACGTCACAAGAATATAATAATAACGCTTCACACTAACAGCCGCTTACTAATATTCTCTGTGTTATTTGTAACATGGGAACACCTAAAGACAGGTATAACTATAAACACCCAGTCCTAGAAAAAGAGGTTTTCAACTTATTGTTCCAAATCCTGCCTCGTCAAGCATAGATTCTGCCACATTCCGGCTTGGTCACCCTCGGTCGAGAGTCAAAAAGTTTTTGTATTTATTATATTTCATATTTATTTGTTCTTTGAAGAAAAATCAGATCATTTACTCTTCACAAAGCGACACACTGAATTCACATTATTTTAATGTATGTCTATAGCTCTCTCCTTCTTACGCGACAAAAGTCTTTCTATTTTTCCCTCTCCGTAGAGCGTTTTGTCCTTTTTTCGGTTTCGTTTGTTTTATATGGGGCGTTTAATTCGATAAAATTCGTATGGCGACGAAATGGTTTGGGAAAACAAAAAACTGGACCCGTAAAAATGCTTCTGTCATTGCCTTGTTATTAAGATATCTAAGTATATTTCGCAGGATGTGATTTTGATGTTTGAAATACACGACACGTAGCTCTGAGGCAGGCGTAGAATATAAGCTGTCTACACTGCCAAAGAAATAAGGCACGGTCTGTTGTAGAATGGGTGACCGCTAGTAGAAATTTTAGTGTTCACGATGGCAGAAAATCACGTCAAGTTGCTTTTGTTAACGATGAATTCCTAAGCCTGTTTTAGACATCCTCGAATTATTTGTCAATTGTATATGTTGTAACAAAGTCCCAATTAAATAACAATTATTAAAATATTTCGAAGATCAAATTGTAACTAATTCTACTGTTTAAAAACAATTAAAATTCCACTGTTCCTTGAGCTCACATTATTTAATAGGTAATTTATAATTAATGGATATTAAACTGCCTCGTCTTTCAAATTAACATGAAATAAAATTGAGCCTTATGTTTTGAAGGGTCTTGTTAAATTTGTAAACGTTTTATTGGTTTTCAGATATCTTTTCCATGGCATTAGTTCGAATATTTTTATGTGTTTTTAAAGTTGAGATAGATATACCGATTTTATGTCATGTTATTATAAGATTTCACTTTCTACAATTTGAATTTGAAAGTCAAATTACCTTAATTTGTTAAGTTAAAATACCATTGCTACTAAAGATAAAAGAAAACTATTCATAATTACGACTTCCATCATTGCAGACATTGTTATGTAGAACCACATAATATATATGGTAGAACCAAACATATATCACATTAGCGGCCGCCCGCGCCTTTGTCCGCATGGACCTTGGTATTAGTCATAGCATGATAAACCTAAAGCTTTGCTCGATAAATGGTCTATCCAAAACAAAAATAATGTTTTAATTCGAACCAGTAGTTCCTGAGATTAGCGCGTTCAAACAAACAAACACACTCTTCAGCTTTATACATTTGTATAGATATAAAATTATCGTCTTTCAAAAACTCACTGCGTTCACTAAGATTTTTTTAATTATTGTTATTATATAAATCGAGTACCAGGCGACCAGTGGCGTTAACTGGTTGCTGAAGCCCATCGACAGGTTAAGTCTTGACTATGGTCGTATGCAATCGCGGCAATCGCGCTGCTACTCCCATAGTCGACGAAATAGTTTCAATTAAACATTATAAGATCCGATTGATAGTTAAACAATTATTCGTTATGAATTCTGAAGATTTTGATAAACCATCATAATGCTGTTATAACCAATACATTTTTTTTATTGTCCCCAGGCTTGCTACGTCTGCAGCAGCTGTACCAAACTCTCCTACCAGGCGTGGCGCCCTTCAAGATAAGTCTAGTGAAGCGGATTTACAACGTCTCTGACGTCATCGAGTTCCTCCTGGCGCTAGAAGTCCACGACCGCTGGGGCAACAAACGAATTGTTCTGGACTGTAACGCCAAGAATGCTAAGAACGTCTTAATCGAACATGTTCGCAACGTGCGCTTGGGACGACGAACTTACCATTACCTTCTCAGTGGACTGGTAAGTGATTTCGTATCGGTATTTATTAGTAGTATTGTTCTTTTAGTTACTGGCGATCCACAATCATTGGAGAAGGAAACAAATTGTTCCGGACTGCATCGCCAAGAATGCTAAGAACATCTTGATTGAACATGTTCGCAACGTGCGCTTTGGACGACGAGCTTACTATCACCTCCTCAGTGGAACGGTGAGTGATTACGTATCGGTATTTATTAGTAGCATAGTTCTTTTAGATACTGGACAACCACAACCATTGGACAAGGAAACAAATTGCTCCGGACTGTACCGCCAAGAATGCTAAGAACGTCTTCAGTCGTCGACCGAACCTTTTCAGTCGACCGATAAGTCAATTGTATTTATAAGTGAGCCGTGTGGTGTCCGGCGGCGAATAGCACCACTCCGATTCTTCCCAGGAGGTCGTAGGAGGCGACCAAGGGACACATTCCAGGAGATGGGCAGCAGCGTCTTCCTGAGTAACGTATCATCTACTGCGGTCACCAACCCGACTATGGCAAAAACCCCCTATGGCAGTCACAATTAAACCTCGGCCCCCAGTCCCCGGTGGCCCCGCTATCCCTGGTTACGACAGCGGCCATGGTAACGGCGGGGCAGGGGGTGCTAAGAATCTCCGGCAGAGATTCGGCTGTCACAAGAAAAAACGACCTCTGCACCTGGCAACATACAACCCCAGGACACTGAGGACCGACGAAAAGATACATGAGCTGGAAGCAGAGATAGATAAGTTACGCTGGAGTATCATAGGATTATCTGAAGTCCGAAGAGAGGGGGAGGACACGGTAATCCTTAAATCCGGTAACTTATTCTATCACCGGGAGGGCGAACATCTGTCCCAAGGTGGTGTCGGGTTTCTCGTCCACAGGTCCCTCGTCAACAACGTGACGAAAGTTGAAAGTGTGTCAGCAAGGGTAGCGTACCTTATACTCAGAATATCAAAACGGTATTCGCTGAAGGTCATACAGGTATATGCGCCGACCGCGACACACCTAGACGATGAGGTTGAGGCTATGTATGAGGACGTAAGTAGAGCCATACATGCCTCTAAGACTCATTTCACGGTGGTGATGGGGGATTTCAATGCAAGACTGGGCACGCGAGACGGCGACGAGCAGAAGGTAGGGCCCTTTGGATTTGGTCAACGGAACCACCGAGGCCACTTGCTTGCTAACTTCTTGGAGAAGGAGAACCTCTTCATGATGAACTCCTTCTTCAAGAAGAAGTCTCATC
Organism: Pyrgus malvae; assembly: GCA_911387765.1. NCBI lineage: Eukaryota > Metazoa > Arthropoda > Insecta > Lepidoptera > Hesperiidae > Pyrgus > Pyrgus malvae. The sequence goes on from OU426947.1 coordinate 9,222,652, forward strand.
GCAAGTGGACTTGGATAAGTCCCAACGGTTCCACGAAAAGCGAGATAGACTTCATTTTGGCAGACAAACGGCACATATTTAATGATGTCTCCGTGATCAACAGGTTTAAAACCGGAAGTGATCACCGAATGGTACGAGGCACATTAAATATCAACATCAAGCTGGAACGGTCACGCCTAATGAAGTCTACGCTTCGACCAACACCTGTCCAAATCCAGGGCTCCGAGAACTTTCAGCTTGAGTTGCGAAATCGTTTCGCGGGCCTAGAAAAATGCGAGTCTGTGGACGAATACAACACCAGGATGGTACAAACCGTCCACGAGGTAGGGTCCAAGTTCTTTAAGACCCCCTCCAGTAGTAGACCCCAAGTGCTCTCTGAACAAACCCTCGGTCTTATAAAGGAAAGGCTTGAACTATGCGTTCGGTCCCCGTCTTCAATGTTGAAATACAGGCAGCTCAACAAACAGATCTCTTGCTGCAGACGACGCGATCTGCGTGCTCACAACACACAGCGCATCAAAAACACTATTGAGCGCAACCAAGGCACAAAAGTGTTCACAAGAGATCTGAGTGTAGGGCAAAGCCAGTTAACGAGGTTGAGGACTGAGTCTGGCGCTGTAGTTTCGTCTAAGCCTGAAGTTCAGAGAGAAATTGAGAGGTATTACGGACGGTTGTACAGCTCCTCAAAAGCTCCCGTTACCGATGTGGTAAACGATAAGAGAGCCAAATTGACCCGACACTATACCCAAGATATCCCGGACGTCAGCCTGTACGAAATTAGAAGGGCCCTTAATCAGCTTAAAAACAACAAAGCACCGGGAGATGACGGTATCACATCAGAGCTGCTGAAGGCTGGAGGGAAACCCCTCCTAGTGGCGCTCCAAAAACTGTTCGATACCGTCATCAGTAGCGTAACTGTCCCGGAGGCGTGGAGCAGAAGCGTGGTGGTTTTGTTCTTCAAAACGGGTGACAGAGCCCTTTTGAAGAACTATAGACCCATCGCGCTTCTGAGCCACGTCTATAAGCTGGTTTCAAGGGTTCTTACTAATCGTATTGCGCGCAGGCTAGACGACTTCCAGCCTCCCGAACAAGCCGGATTCCGAAAAGGCTATAGTACCATGGACCACATACACACGCTGCGACAGGTTATACAAAAGACCGAGGAGTATAACCTGCCGCTATGTATTGCGTATGTGGACTATGAGAAAGCTTTTGATTCTATCGAGACCTGGGCGGTGCTAGAGTCTCTCCAGCGATGCCAGATTGACTATCGGTACATCGAGGTGTTGAAGTGTTTGTACAAAGCCGCAACTATGACAGTCCGAGTTCACGACGGAAGCACTGGACCTATTCCACTGCAGCGCGGAGTACGACAAGGGGATGTTATATCCCCGAAGCTGTTTACCGCTGCTTTGGAAGACGTGTTCAAGCTGATGGAGTGGAACGGGCTGGGTATTAACATCAATGGCGAACACCTCACACTCCTTCGATTTGCCGATGATATAGTAATCTTGGCGGAGAACCTGGAAGAGCTCAGCATTATGCTAGGTGACCTCCATAGGGTGAGTCTTAAGATGAACATGGACAAGACGAAGATCATGTCTAACGTCCATGTCACACCTATACCGGTCGTTGTTGATGGCGCTACTCTCGAATTTGTTGACGAGTACGTATACCTGGGACAAGCGATCCGTATGGGTAAGTCCAGCTTCGAGAGAGAGGTAACTCGTAGAATCCAACTCGGTTGGGCAGCGTTCGGGAAATTACAAAGTGTCTTCTCGTCCAGAATACCTCAGTGCCTGAAGTCGAAAGTTTTCGAGCAGTGTGTGTTGCCAGTGATGACCTACGGCGCTGAGACGTGGTCTTTTACAGTTGGCCTTTTCCATAGGCTCAAGGTCACTCAGCGCGCGATGGAGAGGGCTATGCTTGGTATTTCTCTACGCGATAGAATTCGTAACGATGAAATCCGTAGACGAACGAAAGTTACCGACATAGCTCTCAAAATTTGCAAGCTGAAGTGGCAATGGGCAGGCCATATAGTTAGAAGAACCGACAACCGATGGGGAAGAAAGGTTCTCGAATGGCGACCACGTCTCGGCAAAAGGAGTACAGGCCGCCCTCCAACCAGGTGGACTGATGACCTGAAGAAGACAGCGGGTAGTCGCTGGATTCAGAAGGCCCAGGACCGGGAGGAGTGGCGAACGTTAGGGGAGGCCTATGTCCAGCAGTGGACTATAAAAGGCTGATGGATGGATGGATGGATGGATTTATAAGTAGTATGCTAATATTGGGTCTATAACCCAAACACGTAACTATTGTATAAATTTTTTCCAACCCTTTTTGTGTTCCACTGCTGGTCTCCTCAGGTCTCCTCTCCTCTCACAAGTAAGAGGAATTTAGACCCTAGTACATAGACCACGCTGGCCAAGTGCGTAGTGGTGGACATCATACCTTTGATAAATTTTGAATTTCTCTTAGGCATTCACGGCGATGAGAAACGTAATAACCAATTACATATCACAATATTTTCCGTCACCGTGGAGCAGCAATGAAATGCGCGCATTACAAATTTCTTTCTCAAGGGTGGGCGCCGACGATTTGAACCCGCTATCTCTGTGTGGGAGACCGCTGTCCTTACCGCTCGGCCATCGCTGCCCTGCCTAATTTTACAATTAGGCGGGGCATGTTTTCACATTTAATAAATAAATAATATAATAAATAAATGAATAATTAATAAAGTACCTAATAATGTACTTACTATAATGAGCTCGCAATAATTAATGAAACAAAATAAATAACAAAGCTTGCACATGAGCAATAATTACCAGAATCGTTAATAAGCAAATAGTCGTTAGCACGGTACTTGCTGTTTGATGGGTCATTGTTACATTCACTTCATAGCACCTAATTAATCACGTCGATACATACTAATGTCGATACATACATACCTATACATACACATACCAAATAGTATATTATTATGTGCAATATTAAAATGCCACTATCGATTAGGACTGTGTTTCACTGCTAGGCACGGATCTCTCTTACCATTACTGGCGAGGCCTAGAGTATATACGATACTCCGCTACAACTTGCGTTTTTTTTTAATTTGAACTGACGAGACGTGACGAGCCACGCGGTCGCTGCAGACCATGGACATCCACACATCACCGCAAACAAGTTTTGCCCGTGGTCACATACAGTTCCGTTTCAACTCCGAATGCTGTTGTTCGCCTTACGTAAGTAAGTGACCGGCAACTGCACCTTTCCACTGAAAAACAAAAGGATTGATTTCAATCAGTGCAACTGCCAACGACCATAGGCAAGACTTAGCCCTTCGATAGGCTTCAGCGACCAATGAACGCCTCTAGTCGCCTGGTACTCCATTTAAATCATTTAAATAATTAAAAAGAATTAATGAACGCAGTGAGATAATTTTACATCTAGGTATATTAATATATGTATAAAGCTGAAGGATTTATTTGTTCGATTGAACGTGCTAATCTCAGGAACTACTGGTTCATATTGAAAAAAATATTTTTGTGTTGGATAGTCCATTTATCAAGGATTTATATAACATCTTCGGCAGAACTCTGGTCGTACCATGAAAATTCTGCCACCTACAAATGGTGAAGGACAGGATTAAGGGCCAGCCCGGTGTTTGATTAATTAAAGCAACACATTAGGCCCCGCAAAGGCTTAACCTCTAGCCAACCGGGCCGCTTTCGCGCCAATACACTATTCCGACCGGGGGTCTAGAGATTTTTTGCCGCGATACGCACTACGAGTGTTATTTATGTTCCTGCGACCAGATGTTTACACTTACAACGACTCCAGTTACATTTCTCGGAAGGGAATGAAACAAGCTTACACCTTATAGCTATTAAGTATTTCTACGATGTGTTTTGTTTTTATAATCATCGTTCAAAGCCAAACAAAGAGTCCGCATGTTTAGATTGTTGTTCCGCTTGGTATAAAACGAATGTAACATATAATCAAAGAAAAAATGTGGCACATTATATATATATTCAGAATCTACATGAAAAGAACTTTCTAATAAGGTATAATACAAGTATTTTTTTATTTTTTGTTTTTTTTATTTTTTGGGTTGAAGTTACGTAATGTTATTTTCGCGCGCCGCACATGACGGTGTATTGAAAATTTAATTGCAATGATAGTATTAGTCGTATTCATTTAGTTATTCCTTTATTCTTTAGGTAAAGTATCTCGAAACGTTGTATATTTTTTTCAGGTTCATTGAATGAAAAACATACTTCGTAGAAGATGAAAAACGAAAAGTCGGAAAAAATAGGAAAAAAATTCGAGGTCACGTTAAAATTCATTTAACGAATTTTATAATTAATCTAATTAAAATCAGGGGGCACACTCATAAAGAATAAGAAATTGCCTTTCCTGCAATATAATTTTCATTGACACTTTTCATACACAAATAGACTTAAAAATGCCAAGAAAAGTAATTAAATTTTTTTTCATTACTTTTCAAATCACGCAAGCAAACACGCAAGCAACAGATTTTGCCAGTGCGCAATTATCGTAAAATGAACCTTATTGCGAACTCCATAAGGCGTCGACGGATGCACGGTAAAGTCTGTATTCGTTTGATTTTATATTCAAATTATGAAGAAAACTAATTACTAATCGAATAATATAAATAAAATATAGATTCCCTGATAAATTATCTTTATACTATTAGTGATTGTCATGGTTTTGTAACGTAATAATAGCAGAAAAAAATATAACTTCAATGCGCAAAATTCACACACAGAATTGATCTTGATTCATTTGTATAATAATGATAAAATATAGCAAAAGATACAGAAACGGATTCCTTATAAAATAACCTTTCTACATATGTATGGCAGTAATGGTTTTTAACCACTAAATTGTGTAATAATTGAGCTAAAACCAAAACAGCGCCATTGTTGTGGCCCCGCGCAATTCCACTTCATTTTGAAAACCTTTTATACCAAAAAATATGACGCGCATCAAACTTCTGGATATTTGTTATTACTAAAAACACTATAAATGAAATAATTATAACACTTTACTTACGTTTTCAGTAGAAAAATCCACATAAATCAGGAAAAAACCGGCACTAGCACAAACTGTCACTGAGTATTACCAAGCAAATTTGACGACTGAAGGAGTGTCGCTTTTGCAACAGAGATTTCTTTTTATTTCACTACCAACCTACAGATGTTAAATGACCCAATGAACGGAGAATTTATTCCTCTATGAATTTAAAAATACGCCAGACTAAATAGAAACTTATTTTTAAAGCAATACAGCTTTAAACAGCGCGAGGTCGAGAGGACATCAATAGATGTCACCGGTCCTAAAGAGGCAAGTCTCATCTATCGATATCAAGCAGGCCCATTAGCTAAACGTGCCCCCTTAAAAACAAGCATGAAATTTTTCTACTAAGGGTCGTCCATCTCACATCAGACTGCGCTCATTTCGCTCGGCTGCGTAGTCCGCTTGCATTATATGTTAGATGCCGAGTCGTTTTTGTTACAACTATATTATACCACTAATATTAAACTTATCTTCAAGCCTTACTAATTACGGGGATAGCAGTGTACACCTGTGGAGCGCAAAAAGATTTGAAATTGAATTTAGAGCTATTAAATCTGCGTTTATACTGAAGCTATTCTAGCCTAACTAAACCTGTTGCTTCTACATTTACATTTGTTTCTAATTTGATGCTTTATTTAGTGTTAGCTTTGATAGCAAACTATAGGTAATATAATAATATATTTTTATTGACCCAGTCACCCAAGCGAATTATCTTTACTTTAGATTATTACAAAGGAATATTATGTCATGCAGAAGGATATCAAAAAATTGGGTTACAAGTAAATTTAATAACTTGTAAATGTAAGTAATTAAGGTTATTTAGTTATCTGTCAAATGATTACAATAGATTTGGACTATCTGGGCCTTAAAGCATTATTTTAATGGTTTTACCGGAAGGGTTTTATTTCCTCAGTTGCGATTAGAGAAATAAAATATGGCGGTACGAAGTTCGCCGGGTCAGCTAGTTATATTATAAAAAAGGCTATAATCTCAGTTTTGTTCATCCATACTACTATTATAAATTCGAAAGTAACTCTTTATGTCTGTCTGCTTCGCTTTCCCGCTGAAACTACTAAACCAATTTTAATGAAATTTGGAACATACATAGAGTGGACCTTGGGAAAGGACATAAGGATGGTTTTTATCGTACGGGAACCTTTAAAACGGGTCCACGCGAGCGAAGTCGGTGGCGGAAGACTAGTGTGTCATAAGTTAATTAAGCTGTTGGTCGAAGTAAACTGAACGCAATATTGCCTTCTATTTCTATTTCAGTACTGAGCAGTATAGCGCCAATTAGTTCCGGTAATACAAACAATAACTATAATTGACCCGCTGACCGAAGCAAATTGCTTAGGTTAGTTACAAAGGCATACATCAACATACATAACTACACATATAATACAGTACGGATCGATCTATTACCTCTCAAAAAGGCCTTATTTGGCTTGTTTTGAGAATTTTCTATGCTATTAAGATGGAAGCATTTGACGTACCAAAAGTAGGTAGGATAGAAAGTTATCTTAATTCGTTACAACCCTTTTTACGTCCCATTGCTGGGCACGGATCTTTCTCAAAAGTTAGGGAGGCCTGGAGCTTAATTCACTACGCCACACAAATTCGTGTTAGTAGAGAAACATAATCTTTAAAAAGGTATTAAATTTTTAATTATGAAACCAATATAAATCAACAAGCTAGAATACCTTTCAGAACATTTTGAACTACAACGATAACATTTTGATTTTTTTCAACCTTGTTTTATGTCCCACTGCTGGGCACAGATCTCCTATAAATTTTTGGACATGTAAAGCAAAGTAAAAATAAGTGTACCAAACGGAAACACCCTGTTAAAATAGTAGTACAAGAAGATGCTTTTGGATTTTAGTAAAATCTCGTATGTTTCATGAGAGAGTTCAACAAAAACATGATTATTACTATTTTTGTTCTGATTTAAGCATTTATTTTACTGTCGAAAGAGTCGTTGTACCTTGTCGGAAGCCTTATGGGCGGTTTGAAAACATCCGACAGCGGGTTGGCCACTAAGCCGCATCTCCACCAACCCGCATTGGGGCAGCGTGGTGTAGTAAGCTCCAGACCTCCCCCAATAATGGCGAGAGACCCGTGCCCAGCAGTGGGACGCAAAAAGGGTTGCAGCCATATCATGTTCGTAAATAACAACAATCAATAATTTTCTTTCTTAACCCTTTTTAACAGTCACATTTGAGACGGATTAAAGTAACATGATAGGGTATGACATTTCTTTGAGATCTCAAGTATGCAAGGTGAAGAAAAACATCATCCGGGACCCCTAATTGGGAACTGGATACCTTTGACCTTTATTAGCTTCCATTAAATACAGTCCTCAAAACATCCATCAGCGTAGATAAAAACCATCAAAGAAACGACCTGCTTTTGTTCTGTAAGCAGTACTCTACAACATTGTCTCTCTTCACAAATGATCGGGTACAGCATTGATTGACAACTGTATACAATTCCGTTACAACAAATGCGCGATGGACTGCATTGCCCTTTTAACTTTAATTTGTAAACCTGACTCACTGACATCAATTCCCACAACTTGAATTTTTTTGTAGTACACTTTACTAAAAAAGTATCACGCCTATTGATTTGTGCTTTGACATAGTGATTAAAATTCATGTACAGTCGTATTATCTATAAAAATATATGATTTTATAACCATTGAAAAAATAAGATTAACAGTTTTGGAATTGGATAGAAAGTATACCTAATTGCATTACTAGCGTCTTCTTTAAAAAATAAAGGATTATCATCGCTGCAAATTTAATGTTTGGTTACTACTGTCCGCCGCCGAATTGACTGTCATGAATGATTTGTCTTAATAATAATATGAATTTTATTAATCGAAGTACATATCAATGATCCATTAAAATATAAAAATTTAATAAAACTGCCTTGAAAATTATTACCAGGTAGAAAAACTCGTGAGCTCTCAAAAAGATCGGTTAAAGCTCTTTTGTTTGGTAGCCTTTTCTGATGAGTCTGATCAGTTTCATGTTTCCATTGACTCTTAACTTTTTGTTAATCTTATTTATGTTTATAGTACCACTGGTATCTGGATTGGGCAAATTACAGTGGATTATTAGAAACTGGAGCAGTGATTACCGAACAGTAAAGACTGCGGTCTCCGACACGGGTTCGAATACTCGGCACGCACATCTAACAAATAAATATGTAATGTGCATTAATCGCTGCTCCACGGTAAACGTGGAAAATATTACGATATTTAATTAATTACGATGTTTTTATATGGAAATGGTGTAGCTTAACTAAAGACCTAACAGCGGACGTTCGCCTCAATAAAGGTTATTTAAAGTAAAGTAAAGTACAAAAAAGTTTTTTTCTCTTTTACGATAATCTCCAACAATCAAAACATAAAAACTAGTCCGATACGGAGATACCAGAATCCTAAGTGTGAGTTAGTAAACGCGCAAACGTTACTACTGCGTCAGAGTTAAAATTAGACAGATAGATCTTAACCTGAAAGGAATAAGGTCGATAATTAAATTATTAACGCAAACGCGATAGTAACGTTTTCGTGTGTGCACACTTACACTAAGGCCTCAGGTTCAAATTGTCGGAGCGACGAGGAAAATAGTGTAATATTTAATAAATTACGATGCTTTTAAAACAGTGCCTGCTAGAGAGTAACTTATAATTTCTCAAAGGCATTTTGCCCACTTATCTGCAATAGACTAAGTCAGAATCGACTTCACTTGCAATGGTCTCATCTCCTCAGTAACTCATAATACGTCGAAGTAGGTAGTAGTAGTAGTACCTAGGTAGTTTGTAAAAGGAGACTTGTGCCTAGCAATAGGACATAAAAAGTTTGAAAAAAAAAGAAATCTTTGTGAGAGGGAACCCACTTACGGCTTGTAAAGACAGATCACAGTGAGGTGACATTAATCTCGGCGCTGCAGTCCTGCCTGGGACTATCTGCTTGCCAATCGGTGCTGTGCCCGTTCTTTTGTGAACAGGGACAATGGTGTAGTTTCACTAAAGAGTGAAACAACGGTCCTTTATTTGAATCAAGGTTATTGTTTTTGTACTTTCTTCGTTTAATGTTTTTCTCTTTCACAACGGTCTTTAACAATCAAATGTAATGATTGCTTAATCCCAATCCTTATGCAGTTTATAATCCCAATTACTTACGATTTTAAAAGTTAATGAAAAGAGTGACTTACACGAGACGAACCATCATGGCAAGCAGCAGCAAACTACACACAACATAAAGAAATACTCGGGCATGACTTAGGTTAACATCAACCTTCTTTTGCGAGAGGCACCGAGTTACATAGGACTTTGATCGCACTAAAACCCCCTCCTTGGCCTCCCTCGGTGCTTGAGGCGGACTCTGGGATCTCCACTGGAAAACAGCGGTGCCCTCCATGTGCGGTGCCCTTTACGGGCCCATCTTGGAAAGGCAATATACATAGTTCTCATACAACCTCAAGTACTTACAAAGGCGTGCAATCATGCACACATAACCAAACTTCCTGGGGCCACTGGCTGTAAGGTTCGAACTCCCATTCTAACCGACTAAAACTCCAGAAGTCACCTTTTAGACGCCTCTTACGATCAGGCAGGGGATACCATAGCTCTATTCTTAATCCCGAACTTAGAATAATTATAATTACATTACAGAAACCAAATTCGCGCACCCAAATTGAAGCACGTTGATTGGTGCCATTAATGGCATCAAACGTCGGGCCGCTCCGTAAGACTTAAGGTTAAATTTATCACAACACTTTTTAAAAACAAAAGAAGTCTAAGAAAATAACTTTTCACAGTGTTTTCAATATTTTTTAGTATTTTATAGTTAATTTGGTCAAAATAAAAATATTTTGTTTGTCAGATGTGACACCTGTAGGAATATATTTAGTGCTTCAATTTTGACAGCGCACTTGTATGAAGACACTCATTCTATATGTATTTATTATAAGATCCCGAAGCTACATAGACTGTAAATATTTTATTAGTACTATTATAGGTACCTATATTGTACTAGTGATCCGGCCCGGCTTCGCTCGGAATTTGAGCAATGAGCGATGAGAGAATTTTCGTTTGTGATTTTAGTTTACACATACTAAGATATCCCTCGGGAACAGTATTAGTTTTTCGGGACAAAAACTATTATATGTACTTTCCCAAGGTCTATCTATCATTGTATCAAATTTCATAATAATTGGTTAAGTAGTTAAGGCGTGAAAATGTAACAGACAGAGAAACAGAGTTACTTTCGAATTTATAATGTATACATTATTATGGATTAGAAATAAAATATATATTTATTTCTCATTCCAACAGGTCATGGACGATCACTGGGAGAACGAAGTGACAGAGTACGGTGCGGTCAATATAACCGGGTTCCGCATCGTCGACCACAGCCGGAGAATGGTTCGAGATCTCATGGACGGGCTAAAGCGTATGGACCCCAAGTTCAAGGGAACCATTTCGGTAAGCATCATTAGTTATTATGCTTTCCGCTTCAAAAAAATATTGGAAAAATTGGCTAATGTAATTCTTGACATGAAGAACTATGAAACATCTCAACTCAAAAACCACACGAAAGCGTACAAAGTACATGTAAGCAGTTACTGTCTTGCCAGAGAACATTTACTGGGCTGGGTAAATGTCTCGTATCAGGAATGAGAGATATTTAGAACAGTCCACCACGCTGGTCACAGGTCCACTAGTGAAAATCGGTGGACATCATGCCTTCGATAATTAATGAGTTCTTTCCAGGGGATGAAAAAGCAGCAGGTATTTAAAAAATGTCAGAATACGCGCCGAAAGTTTGAACTCGGCATCTCCATTCTCCATGACCACGGTCTTTACTCGGCGTCACCGCTCGTAAAATAAATAGTTGAAACTCGTCATTCCAATGTTTTCTACATTTTTCTAAAAGTGAACTTTTAGAATAATTGTAGTTTCATCTGTATTTTTACTGATAATCTACTAAAATATAAACTGAAAAATATTACTTTTCCTGGCATCTATTGGAGAGTATTGATAATACATATTTTGGCGTAGAATACCGTCAAACGTCATCCGCTGCTCAAACTAATGACAATGTCGATTTGAAAGAGATAAGAATTTCGTCGATCGAATTAAAGCTTCCTTGGCCTATTGACATAGGCTGACTGCGAAGCTAAAGACCCGGGTTCAAACCTTAATCAAGCATATTGCGTTAGTTATTTTATTTTTTATAATATTTTATTATTGTTAAGTGACACTAATCCAATGGGTATTTCGTTTGAAATTAAACCAAGAAAATCAATTATTTTACCCGAGCAACTCGTTCGTCCGGGTACTATTATGTAAACAGATTGTGTAAGAGTCCATTCCACTGAAAGCTTGATTGCCATTCCGCCACGTATAGCTTTCGATAATAGAACCGAGGACGGAAACGTTCGAAATAATGGACAAGGTATTTTATAAAAGGTGGCTGCAAGGGGCCTAGACCCCTGAGTTACAGCTAGCTGACCAGTGAAGGGCAATTGTTTGTTTAGTCAATGCCGTCTTAAACCCGAAAGCTATCATACAATCAGGATAGGCCCATTTTGAGTATTGTGCAAGAATAGCACCTGCGCGTTCCTAAAGAAATCCCAAGATCTTCCAGATATACTTAATGTTCTTATTGTATTCATTTCCGCAATAAAATACCTATCTTAGTGCTTTTATTATAAATATTTTCACGTCTCTTTATTAAGAAATAAAAAGATGTAGAGAGATAAACATTATACCAATAGCCTCTGTTCCCTCAGGCCAGAGAGCGACATAATTTAGCGATTAAAGGGTTGATTCAGATATAAAACATTATTACTAGTAGTAATAATGTTTTATATCTGAAGTAAGTACTTTGCTGTTCCCTTGATTGTCTGTCTGTTCGTCTGTAATAGGATGGACCCCATCGTTCACGAGTCCGACTCGCATTTGACCGGTTATTGTGAGAATTCATGCGATGCAAGTGTTAAAGAACTTGTGAGATTGGCGTAGATATCTTTATTCTAGTTTATGCAAAAATGAGACCCAAAAAATTACAAAGTTTCGGCTGAACGCGTTCAGATTTCATTAATCGATCTATACACTTAAGTGTAGGGAGGTGTAAGCTTTCAGTGTGACGCGCTCTTAAACAATATGTATACCAATAGCCTCTGTTCCCTCAGGCCAGAGAGCGACCTATTTTATTCACAGGACCGAACAGCGGTATTTTAATACGTTATAAAAGGTGACATAATTTAGCGATAAAAGGGTTGATTTAGATATAAAATAATATAACTAAAACTCAGCTGTCCCCTTGATTGTCTGTCTGTTCGTCTGTAATGGCATTATGATATATTTATATAAAGATGCTTAAGGGTATATTTCTTTCTCTTTTTGAAGTTTACAATATTTTTCATGATTCACGTGTTCAATTCAGGGCACGGGGCCTGATCGAAAATTTGTAAGACGGAGGGGTGACAGTTGATGACGGCTCGACTGTCTATACTTGTAAAATTCGTTTATATCAAATATTTAAAATATGGACATTGAACAAAGTGTATATATTAATGAAAAAAGCGACAAAGAAATAGTGAAAGAAAATGAGTGAGTACTTTATAAAAATACTAGATGAAAACCTACTGAAAATACTAGATGAAAATAACTGATAATAAAATCAATTCGTGCGAAATTATTTCCTAACCATTCCAAAATATTAAAAAAGCACAACGTTAATATTCAAATTTTCACTACTGCCGGCACTACCGGAGTGCAACCTCTTTTTTTTGTATTAAAATTTTGTTTAAAAATATTTTTTAGCAAAAGAAAATATAAATATTTCACATAAAATTTCAGGTAATGTGAAAAAAATTTAATACAAAAGTTGTAGATCTTTTTATTACCTACAACTTTGTCTTTTTTTTCATAGTACGTGTAGTTTTGTAGTTTTGCTGGAAATCGACAAAGATCGTTATTTACCCTTAAAAACTCACCCCTCCCTCCTTCCTGATCTCAGATCGCCCGTAGATTTTTTTCTTTCATTTTTGTTATATTCTCTACCTTTTCCAATGGGTTTCATCCTACTATAATTTTTATTCACTTTTGAATAATTTTCAAAATTATCGACCCTGGTCTATAAGGATTTATAAGTTTTCTGAACACTCTTAACTCTTAAACTAAGCCAAATGCTTAAATACTAATTAAAAAATATTCTGAATACTGCAAATCCTATAACGATTTCATTTTATATTTGTATCTACATAATCATAAAAACTACTACCACTACTAACCAAGTTAGATTCTAAACAAGACAATTTCGTGAATCGGTTTTAGTTAGATTTAAATAAATCGGACATTTCGTTGTGGAAACTAACTAGGTTGTAGTAAGAGGCTTATAGCCGCGTGGAACGAAAAATGTACATATCCAAAAGGGATATGACAGTGAAGAATTAACAAATCAATATCCGGCGTAATTTTTTCATTCTTTTTTTTATTTGTGACAACGTGTTTGTTTCAACTTTATGCAATTCAAATAAAATCTTTTAAAAATACATAAAGCTAACTTTTTGCTACAGTTATAGATGTAATCATTAGAGTGTCAAAATAGTTTTAAGGTTTGCGTAGTTTAGAAGGATATAAACAACATTTGCAGAATAACTGTCTATCTATCAGTCACTTATATCTATCAGTCGCGCTCGCGCATAGCCCAACAGCTGTTCAGCCCAGTTTCATTCGCGTTTCCGTGATTTCGAGAGCACTCTAAGAAGTGGTAGGTCCTGGTAACTGTCGATATATCGCATTTGGTAAATATTGTCCGAGGTCTTATGGGTAGTTTAAAATATTTGGCTACTAACGCATTGTTCCTCCTCCTCCAGGTTTACCCAATTTCTAGAGAGATCCATGCCCAGTGGCATGCAAAAAGAGTGCCAGCCTATCTCTCTATCTATTGCTTTACTTAGAATATAGAGCACCTTCTTACTTAGCGCTTGAAGTAGACATGTGAACTACCCTTATGCAAAAGCAAATTCCCACCAGGCATATTTGGGAATTTCCGAATCGTATCGAAATTCATCTCACCTCTGTTCAGTGTTCCCGTTATTCGCATTTTGCATAACCTCACGTCTGCCCTGAATTTTGAAGCCTATGCGAATTATTTGGTAAGGCAGGTGAAATTCGCAAACGCCTATCCGGTTAAGTGCTGGTGATACAACAGCGAAGTTCAACTACAATAGTACAGCGGCCAACGGACCATTTTTGGTGACAATATTATAGTATGTCAAATTACACCGATTATGAAGTGGCAACTTTTTTATCCAAAACGTGGAAAAGGCCTACCTCCGAAGATATACGGAAGGGAGGTAGTTGCATGTAAGACCTAGGTCTTACGTGAGTCCCATACATCGCGCCCACTAAACATTACCTTGTTAGCATTAGCGGCGAATTGTCTTTTTAAAGTACTTAAACGGCCTTTGCGTGGAGTTTGTTGAAATGATATACATAAATGTGTACGGTGCCATTTATTGAACCCACAAGGAAACCACGGCTAAAATCAAAATTCCCGTGTTATAGTGAAGATCACGGGTAAAGTGGTGGCTGTAATGCACTTACCAGCTCAGCTATCAGCTATACAATTAGATTATTCTTTTTGGACCCGAACTATTGGAACTAGTTACAAGTACGAGTATAAATGACTTATTCGGTTGGACCACGTGCAAAAAAGTGTACATTGCCGTGTGATCAAGTGCCGCCTAGTGGTACAATTTGTAGCTCATAATATGTCATGGCATGAATTAAAAATAATGTGTAAGCTTTTTTTAGTTAGTCTGTGTATGTTCGAATGGATTTTCGAATGAATAAAAAATTTGAAAAGATAAGAGAGATAGAGACTAGATAGATACTAATAACGAAGATGAGAATAGAAAACGCCTACGAGATAGATACTAATAAGTAATGTATTCATTCTAATATGTATTCATACTAATAATTAGTGTATTCATTCAGTAATAACTTCCTTTTATTTTTTATGAAATAAATAAGAGAAAGAATGAATATTTAACATAAACAGTTGTAGGAAAGAATTCAAGATCGTAACAAAAATAGAAAAATTCATATAGGTAATATAGCTAAATTATAATTATTTGTCAAGATACCTCAGTAAAATTTGTAGAGGATTTCGCCTTAATTTCAAATAAAGACAGTCAATACAATAGTATATTGTTTCATCCCGTGCCACACACTGTATTTTTCTTATCACATGTAATGAAACAACGAGTTTTGATTTCTGTAGCCAGTTGAAGTAAGACTATTTTAGACAAATAGCGCAGTAATATCTTTTGACAACGATTTGACGACATTTGTCACTGTGATTCTGACAGACTTGAAATAAAGACGTAAATAATAAATAAATGAAGGTGCCGGGTAGAAACAACGTTGTTTCTGCCCTACGAGAGAACTTGACTGACACATTCGAATTGGTTTGAAATTGTCTTATTTCGACTGGCAAAACAGAGATCAAAACTCGCTGTTTCAATGCATGTGATATGAAAAAGAAAATGCTACATTTAGTTATTGTTGAGTATCTTGTTTAATTATGCAAGTATTCGTTTTTTTAAAACACTCACGAATTTCTCTTCTTAACTAAACTGCACCAGAGGGAATTTCTGTAGAATTCGTTAAAAGTAAATTCCGGATTTCCAAGTTTCACAAGCTACAGAGGGTTTTTATTTTTATTGACGTTAAGAAGTCCTTGGTTAACTTTTTCTGCATCGACTTTGTAGCAGTGTAGTGACGATTAAATAAAACCTGTAATGCTTTAATTAATGTTGCCAAAGTTATTAATAGTCATAGTGACTACTTATAAACTACCAAATTTTTTTCAAGAACACTTATTTACTCGCATTTAACTAGGAATGTTTCATTTTTCAATCTTTCTATGTCCCTATGCTGCGCACAGAGGCCTTTTAGTGTAAGTCTGCACACGCGAAAACGTTACTAACGCGTTTGCGTTAAGAATTTAACTATCGACCTTATTCCTTTCAGGTTAAGATCTATCTGTCCAATTTTAACTCAGACGCAGTAGTAACGTTTGCGCGTTTACAAACTTACAATAAGGGCTCAGGATGGCTCAGGTCTCTTTGCCAAGTGAGAGAGATTTAAGCTTTAGTCCACCACGCTAGCCAAGTGGGGATTGGTGGACATCATACTGTGGTGGGAAACATGGTAACTAATTTAATATCACAAAATTTTCCATCACTGTGGAGCAGCGATAAGTACGCACATCACAGATATATTTTGTCAGAGGTGCGCGCTGAGGATTTGAACCCGGTACCATGAGTCGCAGAGCACGGTATTTCCGCTCGGCCATCGCTGCTCAATGTTTGCTATTACGTTCATCATTTTCACTTCTAGAGGCAACTCGTGCCCAGCAGTGGGTCACTATGTCAATTTTTCTGTCGATTTGTGACATGAAAAAAATCAATTCGACACTATGTCCATGTCTATCAAAAAGGTCTCAGATTTTTTTTATTTTATTGTTAGAAATTACGTGTTCACGAAAACTTCGAGAAGATTTCGAGATAATAGAATGTGGCGCTTCCCCAGCACCAATTTATAAATCTTATTTACTACTCGATATTAATAAAATTTTACGATAAACCCGACGTATAACATAAAGTCTCTGGGAGGTGGTAAATACAGTTTCCCGAAGAAAATTTCGTCTTCGAGTAATAACGCGCTTATGTATGTAGATTTCGCTAACTTACGTATACCCTAATGAAACAGTAAGTGGTTACCCTGCATAAATTATTACCCCATATTATGATCTCCCCTTTCTTGTACTACGGCCCTTTTAGTCCTAATTCGAAACAAGGAAGCGAATTGTTTCAAAGAGGAAATTGGTAATGTTTTCAACATGTACCCGTACATCTCATGAGCGTTGATGTATGATGGCCTCTTTAGTTTATGAGAGCAATAAAAACTTGAGTTGGATTGCAATTTTCTAAAGTAATTTGAAGCGGTTTGTTGCTTCCACTTAGGAGTTGCGCTGTTTCAAATACGTTTATAATTAATGTACACTGACGTTTTTAAAAGTGCTGACTTCACCGTATCAGCACGGTACAAAAAGGTTCCAAATTATTGCTTGCGATATCGAACAATCTTTCTATTGTTTAATGCATGTAGGTAGTTATTTTTTTAGACATAATGCTTCTAACGTATCATCCCTATCAATTACTATGTTCTCACTTTCAAGTGTTCTTGTCTCATTTAACAGTATCACTTATCTACAGATATTTTAAGGATCCCATGAAACAAAAAAAATATGAATGCTTTAAACTCACTTTTATAAATTGGACTTTTATAATTACTTAAGTAGTGGACTTCGCCAATAAAATAAGTAATCTTCTGAATTCAGAGCAGTAATGAAAATGGTGAAATTTAGAGAGAATTTTGGATAATAAATTCGTCCAGTGGGTCTGTCATAGAGATTAACTGGATTTTCCTTCGACTTAAATCAGGCTTTGTGGACGGAATAGGTATTATGATGTTATGAAACCAATTGAACCTCTTAAACTGTATTTTCGTATAAGAAAAAATTACTTATAATATCCGAATAACTTAACTTTCAGTTAATGAATTTGATGTTATTTTTTCACAACCTTCATCAACAATCTCTCCAGAAATTTTAATGTCAAATTGTTAAACATAAATCTTCTCTTAAATTTGGGACAGAAAAAGAACCTGGTCATTCGCTTTTACCGAGTGCTTGTTGGCGATTTAATCAAGGGCTTCAGAAATTTTGAGTAATTTTTAGTCTCACTAACTAACGAACATATACATCAAAACTCCGTTCCATTTTTAAAATCTAAGGCTATGAATTATTATTTGGATGATATAAACCTAAAATTTAAAAGAAAATATTATTTGTTTATGCTTTTTCCTCTTCACCAGGCCCAAACAGCCCTCATGTATGACGGCGTACACGTCCTCATGGATGCCCTCAGTCGGCTCTGGAGGAAAAAGCCGGAGGCCTTCAGAAACGCTCTGCGCCGTGCTGCAGCGCAAGCCAACCAGACCAAAGTCATCGACTGCAACCCCGGTAAAAGCTGGGTTGTTCCCTTCGAACATGGCGACAAAATCTCCAGGCTGATTAAAAAGGTAAATCTCAAACTTTCAATATCAAGGAAGTCTATTATATCAACAGTTACTAGAAGCTGTTATTTACTTGGTTTGATTTTTTACTGTTTAAAACTGCATCCCATAGTCATTTCCAAATGTTGACACCGGGACCCTATTACTAAGCCTCCGCTGTCCGTCCGTCTGTCTGTCTATCTGTCTATCATTAGGCTGTATCTCATGAAACGTGATGGCTAGACATTAAATTAAAAAATCACAGATGATGTATTTATGTTTCCGCTATAACACCAAATACTAAAAATAGAGAAAAAAAATATTTAAGGGAATCTCCCATGTAACAAGATTGATTTTTTGCCGTTTTTATGGGTAATGCGTCTTCGTGCGTGCGTGCTTCGTGCGTGAGTTGACTCGTACTTGTCCGTTTTTTTATAGTTTTTGCAATTTTGGCCGGTCGATTTGATTCGGTCTTCTGTCATGTGAATTTCTGAATCTAGACCACGACTTTATATTCTGCAAATAAGTGAAATACCATTTGTTGGTAAGTTTAAGAGTACGAGTAGAATAAATTGTCAATAATATTATCCTTAAAACACATAGTTCACATAATTGCAACAATTTTTTCAATGATTTGTTGGAACATCAAGCTGTAATAGGCAAAAAGGTAGAGATTCCGAGCACTTACAAACTTAAAACATTAGTCACGACCTCACGACATCTGTTCGGAATTTTCCACGATCACGGCTTGTTATGTCATGTTATTATGCTCTTGGTAAGTATCAAGTTAGTGACTTTTTACTCAAACAGAGAGCTAGAACTTTTTAATAGTCATTTTAACTGTTTAATTTAAAACCCTCAAACTTTTTTGAATCTGACTGCTGGATACGTATCTCATGTATGTAACCATTATTGAATACGCTAGGAATTTACTCCACTCCGGACTGGTGAACATTTAATTGATATGAGAGATGTAAACATACAATTTCGACTACTGATATTATCAAAGAGTATAGTCGAAAATTATAATAACATCTATCAGTCACTAGCTATGTTTACTGTGAACTGAGAAATCACGAACCTCAAATCTTTTTTGAATATTGATGTTGAACGAAAGAAACACAATAATGAAAATTTTATTGATTTCACGAATTTTAGAGGCCCGAATTCTGACTGTGTTTATTTAGTATTCAGAAACCATTGATTCAATTTATAACACATCAGATACCATGGCTAGAAGTTTTAGTACTTCCTATATCAATAGTAAACAACTACGTTGTTTAATAGTATTTTTTACAAAACAACTGTAAATAGACAACATTTTTTTTTGAAGTGAAATCTTCTTTAGTGGCATTGTACACTTTTTTTAGAAAGGGTATAAAATGTTAAACTCGCGTCGCGTAGCCAGATCGTCGAAATTCGTAAGATAGTAGAGGAGACGTGGAAGATCGACCTTCACCGATCTGATAGCTCGATGAGACATATTTTTTATCAAATATAATTTATAACTATATAAATATTATTATATATATATATATATATATATATAATATTATTATATTTATTTATATACAAGAGTGAGGTGATGAAAGAAAATTGATAAAAATTAAATATATTGAAAGAACTCTTTTCGATAGGCAAGTTATCATAGGCATGTATGTTTATAAATTATATTTGATAAAAAATATGTCTCATCGAATTATCGGATCGGTGAAGGTCGATCTTCACCGGCTCCTAGACCAAGACGGAGGGGTGACAGCTGATGACGGCTCGACTGTCTATACTTGTAAAAATCGTTTATATCAAGTATTTAAAATATGGACCTTGAAGAAAGTGCATCTATTATTGAAAAAAGTGGCGAAGAAATAGTGAAAGAAAATTAGTGAGTACTTTATAAAAATACTAGATCTAACCTACTGAAAATACTAGATGAAAAATAATACTGATATTAAAAGCAATTCGTGCCAAATTATTCCCTAACCATTCCAAAATATCAAAAATACACAACGTTAATTTTCAAGTTTTCACTTCTGCCGGCATTACCGGAGTGCAACCCGTTGTTTTTTTTTTGTAATCGAAGCGGTTGGTAGGGATTGGCTATAACAGTACTTAAATGTTTGCGCTGTAACAACCTTTCGAATAATCTGTTACGTGGAATAAGGTCCGATAGCACTTACGAACTTAGAACATTTATCACCACCACTTGTAAGGACCACTCCGTAGTTACTAATCCCTACTAATATTGTAAATTCAAAAGTAACTCTGTCTGTCTGTCTGCTACGCTTTTCCGCTTAAAATACTGTATCAGTTTTAATGAAATTTAGAACACAGATAGAGTGGACCTTGGGAAAGGACATAACCTATAAAACGGGTCCACGCGGGCTAAGCCGCTGGCGGAAGACTAGTATAATTATAATGTTATGACACTTATGACACTGTTATGTCATAGGGAAACTTACAAACCTTCTAAATTTCTTTTAACATGAATATCATATAAGGTTCATTTCTGAAAGCCGAATCGTGCTACACATTCTTATATTGTTTATGTTAGTGTGTGTTGTCTGTGAAGCAAAAAGTAATCAATAAAAAGTAATAAAAAATCATGAATATTCATTTGTGTTAGTATTGTAAAAAATAATCTTTCCCCATCACTATATACCTACATAAAAATTAATTTCTGTTCGTTAGACTCGCTAAAACTCACGAATCGCTGAACCGATGTGGCTAATTTTGGTCTTGGAATATTAGTAGAACTCCAGGGAAGTAGGATATACTTAGTCTGAATAGTAATTCATCTGACACTGTTCGTTTAATATTATTTTATTTCACAGTAACATAAAATTTCTTTGAAATTATAAAGAAATTAATCCGCTTTCAATACTTTTAAGACAGGAAGACGTCTGCGAGGTCAGTCCACTAGTGAACACCACAAGTCTATTTCGTTTACTAGATTTTCGTTTACTTGGTTTTCGTTTCCTGGAGGTAGGTATCCAAAAAACAGTTTACAATAAATACTACTGACAGCAATTGACCGTAATAGTACTAAAACACAAAGGTCCTTTTGCTACAACCCTTGAAATGATTTGTTGTAGCAGCAAACTGTTACACGGTAAAAAGGTAGGGACCGATAGCACTTACGAACTTAGAACATTTGTCACGACATCTGTTTGGACCACTCTGCGCTTACTGCCTGTAATGTTATATGCTCCTGGTACTTGTTACGGGTTTATGGCAGGTTTAGTATTAACTACTTTTGATTCACGGTTTCGCCTGCTTGTGATTGAACGATCCGATTTGTAATAATTTTTTTGGAGAACAAGGTTAAATAGTGTTATCGTAACGTAAACTAATGTAAAAACTGAAATTTGAAAAATGAAAAATAACGATCTGCGTGGCGCAATGGTTACTATGCCGGACTGCCAATCGAAAGGTCCCGGGTTCGATTCCCGACGAAACAGAAATTTGAATGATGAGTTTAAATTTCTGTTCTCGGTCTGGGTGTTTGTGTTTCTGTCTTTGTGTGTGTCCATGGTACCCACGACATGTATATCTACCCTACTGTGGGGCTATGAGTTTGAAGCGTTATTTTTAATTTTTAAATATATTTTTTGCAATTTATTGATTATATTTTAAAGTTTACGTTTAAATGGCTTCATTTACATTTAATATATGTGTCAATCAATATCTTCATTTACACTCAGTATGCTTGTAGGGCAAAATATAACTCTATTAACCAGTACAAAAAACTTTTACAGTTTTTTTTTTAATTATATAGAACCACCTTAATCTAGGTGTTACAAGGTAGACTTAATGCCTAATCGCATTCTCTGCCAGTCAACTCTGGGTGCCATTAAACACAATAATTTGATTAATATAATTTCTTTGTCCTCAGACCGACATCGAAGGAATCACCGGAAATATATCGTTCAACGACGAAGGACATCGCTACAACTTCACGTTGCATGTCGTTGAGATGACTGTTCAAAGTGCTATGGTCAAGGTATGTATTGCAATTAGTATACGTCTGATTAAAGCATGCTTTGCCATCTTAGAGCATCAAGGTATGACAGGTATGACACTCGTCAGACTCTCGTCCCAACGTTCATGCACAATGTACCTTCTAGTTATACAGTTATACAACTAGTGTGTGTGTTGTCGGTGCATAGAAAATGACGGTTAGTTGAAATTGACATATTTAGAAATGTATGCGTCTGTAGCAATGAAAGAATATTTGTGAATGTGTGACAAAATTAAAATGTGAGCGTTCTTCCCCCGCACCAGATTTGGCACAAAAATTATGTATCGATGCGAGGTGCCGTCTCTACTGAAGGGTGAGTCAGTAACTTTGATGCTGTAAGTTTACCATAGAATGTATCCCAAATAAAAGGCAAAGATGAATCAAGATAAGAAAATAACTATGAGGAATTTATTTGAATGTGTATCAGTTGTGTATTCTTAAAGAGGACATAAAGTAAATACCTAAAAAAATGTGATTTCATAATTTATGGCGCATATGTAAGGCCCCACGACTTTACTTGTGTACGACTTGGATGCAATCCTTTTTGCGTCCCACTGCTGGGCACGGGTCTCTCCCCATTATTGGGGAGGCCTGGAGCTTACTCCACCACGCTGCTCCAATGCGGGTTGGTGGAGGTGCGGGTTAGTGGCCAACCCGCTGTCGGATGTTTTTCAAACCGCCCATAAGGCCTCCGACTAGGTTTAACGACTGTTATCTATCGACAACAACCGGGACCGACGGCTTAACGTGCCCTCCGAAGCACGGAAACGCGCATGAAATTTTTTTGCCACTAGCGGTCACCCATCCCACACCCGACCGCTCCCGTTTGGCTTAGCTGCATAGACCGCTTGCGTTCTACGCTAGCCGCCGAGCCACGCGCGCTTCAGCCACGCGCGCACGTGTACGACTTAGCATATGTAAATACATAATATATATTCCTGAGTCTATGGTCATTACCTATTCACGTTTCTCGGAAGGAATAACATTATATTTTGTTCAAATTTAAAAAAATTGGGACTTCTTATGTGTTCCTATCCATAAATTGTGAAAGAATGTTATAAGTCGAATCATTTTCTGGACTTTGTTGTAATAATATGGAGTTTGTTAAAAACTTCGGAAACTTTTCACATCCGTTAACGGCAGCTTCTTGGACGGGGTTAATTTTAACTTTATTTATACCCAGCCTTCGTGCAGAATACCGCTATAAATTTATGAAAACTTGTAAATCCTAAATTATATAAAGCCGGTTTCCTTTAATATCTATAAATTTTTATTAATCATTTTGAAATTAAAACATGCTTTAAGCTTAAATTAACTTAATAAGAAAACCAAGACCTTTTTATTTGTAATTTGGTTATTTTGTAACTATTTGTAGATAAATATTCATAGAATAAGAATTAAAAAAATATAATGTGCATTTAGTAACGTAACCTAAAACAATACGGTACAAGTTCGTGAAAAACAAGAGGCCCTGTTAGTTGACATGTTACGCTTTATATGCTTATATTTTACCCGAAAATCGTGAATATCAGAGAAAATAACTAACAATTTGGCACAAATTCGCAACAGCAAAAAATATAACGAAAGGAAAATCATTTCCGGTCGTATTTGGAGAAAATCGCAGGCTTATTCCGTCGTTCATCTTACGTGACGTACAATACGTTTATGACGTGTAACCACCACGGTAAATATCTTCAATAGCAACTTATTACTCACAATTCAACAGACATGTATATATTGATCAGATTTTTTACAGACCGGTTTCTCGTAAAATCTTTTTTCTTAGAAGCGCGAATCAGCGAGCTTTTACACATGTAACTCGTACGAGCGTCGACGTGCCTATAAGCTCGTAAGTCTGCTACTACGGATACCTACTCTTGATTGAAGCTTTAGATTGGCTTGAGTATGAAATCGATGTAATAAACTCGTGCACGTGCGTGTCGTTTGAAGTTCAAAAAAAGCTAACAAATATACGATTAATAACATGAACAATAATTAAAAATTAACCTTATATACTAGTAGGGAATATTGTGTATATTGTGAACATACGATACATATACCCTAACCAGAACAGTCATTTAAAATTATTATTAACTTTTTTGCCTTAGTAGAAATCGAACGATGGTAGCCATTGCGTCATCCAAGTCGTCATTACAATTTACAGTATTATAAAAAATCTAAAAGGTGCATCATATCCACTCCGCACTTGACCGGCGTAATGAACTATGACCTGAATTATTTTCTATTAGATATCAGAAGTTTTTCTCAGGCATTCACGGCGATGGAAATCATCGTAATTAATTAAATATTTTTCATCACCGTGGAGCAGCGATAAAATGCACACATTAGAAATTTCTTTTGTTAGAGGTGCGTGCCGAGGATTTGAACCCGGCGTCTTCCAAGTCGAAGACCGCGGTTCTTACCATTCGGCCATCGCTGTTCTATGAAAATTTACAGTATTATGAAAAAATTTAGAAGATGCATCATATCCAATCCACACTAGACCAGTGTGATGAAGTACGATCTAAATCCTTTTCTGTTATACGTGGATATATGTAAAGTTCCTAGAAGTTTTGTCCTGAGAGTGTCCTGTGTTTTGTTATTTCTTTGTCACCTTTGTCTTATCTTGGCCTGTAAAATAACTCCGCGCTAAAAGAGAATAGGTTACTTTTGACAGCTCCCATACAGTGGACCCGCGATAATTGGACAAACGTTTTGCAGGGCACTGTAAGACCCTCTATAGTCTGTAAAGTTTTAAATACCTATCAATAATTCGACAAATTAGCTACTAGGAATCAGAACTATAATGATGAATATTAATATTTATTATGCAATTAAACAAAGTATTGACTCTGTAAATTACGTCACAACAGTTCGTGAAGTAGGCCAACCGGGGAAACCATAAATTAAGTTTTTAACAAAAAAATAGAACCGACTTCAAACGGTAAAAAATAAAATTGTTCAGTACCTACTTCTTCCGGCTTATGGTAATGACTCTTAAAACTATTTCTGGAGTCGGGCCCTTAGTAAATGTCGTACCATTCGTTCTAAATTGGCACCGACAGTACAGACAGTGGGACAGTACCTACTTCTTCTTGCTTATGGTAATGAATGTTAAAACTATATTGGTGTCGGTGCCCATTCAGAACGAAAGGTACACTATATTTACTAAGACAGGACATTTCACTAAGGGCCCGACTTCAAAAATAGTTTTAAGAGTCATTACCATAAGCCGGAAGAAGTAGGTACTGAACAATTTTATTTTTTACCGTTTGAAGTCGGTTCTATTTTTTTGTTAAAAACTTAATTTATTTCACTCTTTTTAGTAATTTTAATAATTCTGTATGTATTAGCATTCTAAACTTTAAACAGATTTACCTTTTATAATCATGTTTATCTAATAGCCATCTAAAAGTCTGAAAGACATACTATCAGTCCACCTGAACGTATAAATTAAAGAAAGAATTTGCTCTCAGCTCCTAACCGTTGAGGAGTTGTACCTTCAATCATCAGTTAAGCAACTGATGATTGAAGGTACAACTCCTCAGATGCAGGTGATAATTACCAGACATAAATATTTGTATTATGTTAAAAATATGACTAAAAGCATGTGTGTGCCTATTAAGTTTCAGTGTTTCCCTCGATATCCCTAATATCACATCATCAGATTTTGACATGGTGACAGTTGGACCACCTCAGGAATGTAAGATTTCGAACAAAAAACCATTTATTGTAAGAATTTGCTCTTAACTCCTAACCGTCGTAATACCTTCCATCATCAGTTCAGCAACATGATATGACGATAACTATAAACAAATGTTCGTTTTGCTTTGTATAAATATGAAAATCATTTGTTGTGCTATAAAATTTGAATGTTCCCTTCGATTTCTCTTGGATCCCCTCATCAGACTTTGACTTGGTGACAGTTGGACCACCTCGGGAATGTAAGATTTCGATAAAAAAACTATTTATTGAAAGAATTTGCTCTCAACTCCTCACTGTCGCAGTACCTTCCATCATCAGCTCAACAACATGAGATGATGATTTCTATGCGTAAATATCTCTTATGCTTCAGAAACTATAAGAAAATTAATGTGTGTGCCTATAAAATTTGAGAGTTCCCCTCAATTTCCCTGGGATCCCATCATCAGATCCTGATTTGGTGACAATGGGACCACCTCGGGAGTATAAGCATACGAACAAAAAAAGAATTTTTTAAATCGGTCCACAAACGGCGGAGTAATCGGTGAACATATATAAAAAAAAAAAAAAATACATACAGCCGAATACAGTACCTCCTTCTTTTGGAAGTCGGTAAAAATAAAACGCGCCGAGTTTGTAAACTACAATATCTACAACTTCAGTGTGAAGTTTTTTTTTGACAATACTTACTTTTTTCTGAAATAATCCGAACAACCTGAAATTTTGACATCTTTTTGGACTTTTAATACTTTATTTCGAGAATATATAGAGAACCAAAGGTCTCCATTAAATTTAGTTCTTCAGCGTTTTTGTTATTTAAACACTATATCTATATCAAGCTTGAACGGACTAATAGTTTTTATGATAACTGCACTAAGATCGGCTTCAAACTAATGTATTTTTCTGCACGTAAGTAAGGTAATCGTCCGTAATGAAGTCAGTGTCACAGTCGTTCATAGAAAACGTATAACATTTTCTATGAAATGACGAGTACTTGTACACTGACGACATTATGGACCTTTACCTTATGCGGTCCTTATTAGCATAAGCGCACTACTTTTTGCTTTTCCAACTATCAAACGCGCGTACATGATTGACTGTCGCGACTGAATTATACGAGGTTATAAGCCCGTCAAATCACCTACGAGTTGTATGTGTGGCAAATGCTGACTGATACACTTTCCAAATACAAGCTTCTTCACGCGTCAATATACTGGAGAGTACATTACATTCCAAGTCCCAGTAATAAAAGTATTTGTATGTTCAAGCTCTGTGTATCTAGGAAAGGTACGTGCGATGTGTATTTCCGTACATTTAATACGAGTGTAGTATTTCTGTACCAATTAATACGAGTATCTACTAGTAGTAAGCAGTATCAAACTACTACGTGCTGAACTGCTGATACAAAACAAAGCTTACTGCATGCTGTTAGTTTCTTCGGACGGGTTCGCTTACAAATTGGTTTCGTAGAGAATATTCTGAGTCATTGTAGAGCGAAATATTGATATTCACAATACAATATGAAACTGATTGGATTGATTTGACTTAGATTGATTTTTAGTAACTACAATTTGGTTGTTTTCCTAAATATATAGACATCCTGGAATGCCATAGGAATAGTTATACTTAATTAAGTTTTTAACAAAAAAATAGAACCGACTTCAAACGGTAAAAAATAAAATTGTTCAGTACCTACTTCTTCCGGCTTATGGTAATGACTCTTAAAACTATTTCTGGAGTCGGGCCCTTAGTAAATGTCGTACCATTCGTTCTAAATTGGCACCGACAGTACAGACAGTGGGACAGTACCTACTTCTTCTTGCTTATGGTAATGACTGTTAAAACTATAATGGAGTCGGTGCCCATTCAGAACGAAAGGTACACTATATTTACTAAGACAGGACATTTCACTAAGGGCCCGACTTCAAAAATAGTTTTAAGAGTCATTACCATAAGCCGGAAGAAGTAGGTACTGAACAATTTTATTTTTTACCGTTTGAAGTCGGTTCTATTTTTTTGTTAAAAACTTAATTTATTTCACTCTTTTTAGTAATTTTAATAATTCTGTATGTATTAGCATAATTGGAAAAATTTTCACAACTTCTAAACTTTAAACAGATTTACCTTTTATAATCATGTTTATCTAATAGCCATCTAAAAGTCTGAAAGACATACTATCAGTCCACCTGAACGTATAAATTAAAGAAAGAATTTGCTCTCAGCTCATAACCGTTGAGGAGTTGTAGCTTCAATCATCAGTTAAGCAACAGCAGGTGATAATTACCAGACATAAATATTTGTATTATGTTAAAAATATGACTAAAAGCATGTGTGTGCCTATTAAGTTTCAGTGTTTCCCTCGATATCCCTAATATCACATCATCAGATTTTGACATGGTGACAGTTGGACTATCTCAGGAATGTAAGATTTCGAACAAAAAACCATTTATTGAAAGAATTTGCTCTTAACTCCTAACCGTCATAATACCTTCAATCATCAGTTCAGCAACATGATATGACGATAATTATAAACAAATGTTCGGTTTGCTTTGTATAAATATGAAAATCATTTGTTGTGCTATAAAATTTGAATGTTCCCTTCGATTTCTCTGGGATCCCCTCATCAGACTTTGACTTGGTGACAGTTGGACCACCTCGGGAATGTAAGATTTCGATAAAAAAACTATTTATTGAAAGAATTTGCTCTCAACTCCTCACTGTCGCTGTACCTTCCATCATCAGCTCAACAACATTAGATGATGATTTCTATGCGTAAATATCTCTTATGCTTCAGAAACTATAAAAAAAATAATGTGTGTGCCTATAAAATTTGAGAGTTTCCCTCGATTTCTCTGGGATCCCATCATCAGATCCAGATTTGGTGACAATGGGACCACCTCGGGAGTATAAGCATACGAACAAAAAAAGAATTTTTAAAATCGGTCCACAAACGGCGGAGTAATCGGTGAACATATATAAAAAAAAAAAAACATACAGCCGAATACAGTACCTCCTTCTTTTGGAAGTCGGTAAAAAGTAAAAGTTGTTGTGTACTGAAATTTGTGTACAATTTTTAAGTCGAGTGTTTAATTTATCGACCTGTTGGAGGCAACCGTGACTTCAGATCTGAAACTATAGCTTCGTTCTAGACAGTTCTGCTTACAGAGGCGGTTTCATTTGTATCAGAGAATATTCTATGGCCTTGCTGAAGGAAATATAAGTTGTTGAAAGAGTACATTGGTATTACATATAACTACGTATGAGGCGACTATCCTTTATTTTCGAAATCTTTATCTTCTTTAAATAAACGACCCATGTGGATTGCGCCAAACGGGTCGTTTATTTAAAGTAATAATAATAAGTTCAAGTTACACAAGAACAGAAATATACTCACCATTCAAATTTCTGCTTCGCCGGGAATCAAACCCCGGACCCTTCGATTGGCAGTCCGGCATGGTAACCATTAAGCCACGCGGGTCGTCAAATAAATAAATAAATAGTAGCTACTGTGATGTATGCCAAATTTCATCCGATCCGTTTAGTCATTCTTGCGGGTTAAGCAACAAACATCCATCCAAACTTTCGCATTTATAAGTCCTTGGAAACATTCCTGTTTCATTAATTCGTCTTGGTTTCTACTACAATATTGCTACCTAATTCTTACTTAATATTAGATCCAGTAAGTTTATTAACTAATTAGCGAAACCATTAGTGTCGGTCTAGATCTAACAGACTACTTATTAGATCTACGGAGGACATAATTGCTCTTAGAAGAAATAAACGTCTTTCTGGCTTATATGATCAGCTTGTGTAAGTAGATTTGGACGTGTAGTTTATTAAATTAACTACTGGACAAGCGATATAATAGTCTAATGGTTAGTCTCGGTGCATACTTCTGGCTAAGTAAATTTATTTCGAGGTAAACCTATAAAGTTATCCATGTAAAGTATCTGGTTCGTTAGTAAAGCATCAAAGGTCCAGTGAACTGACCAGTCAGTGGAGATGGTATTGCGCCTCGCTTTGATACATAATTTTTGTGCCAAATCTGATGCGGGGGGATTAACGCACATATTTTAATTTTGTCACTCATTCACAAATATTCTTTCATCGCTACAGACGCATACATTTCAACATATGTCAATTTCAATTAACAACCCAATGACGTTTATACACCGACAACACTGACACCGACACACACACACTAGTATATAACTAGAAGGCACATTGTGCATGCACGTTGTGACGAGGGGTTCGCCTGTAAAGGCCACGCCATACCTGTCAGTTCCTGTGATGCTCTAAAGTTAGTAGGTATTAAATAACAATTCAAATAATTCATTAAAAAAATACAATGAACGACTTTCATAATAAGGCGCGCTTTAAGGCGTCTGGCATAGAAAGCAGACGATCTACGCACCTAAGCCAAAACAGGCACGATCGGGTGTGAGATGGGTAACCGCTAGTGAAAAAAATTCATTTCACGTTGAACTTTCGGTCTTGGTTGTTATTAATCGATGGCAGTCGTCAAACTTTGTCGGAGGCCTTATGGATGATTTTAAAACATCCGACAGCGTGTTGGCTTTTAACCCGAAGTTCCATCATCCCGTATTGTAGCAGCGTGATAGAGTAAGGCTCCAGGCATCTCCAATAACAAGGAGAAGAGAGGAAAGGAGACGACCCGTGTGAAGAGCCAAGTAGTCAATACAACATACTCTTACTTCCGGTGACGGGCACATTTAAAAAAAACTATACATATGTATGTCTATATTGAGTCCCTCAACATTAGAATAAGGCTTTGAATTTTATGACGCTTGTTAGGAATAATATGTGGCTTTGAATGAGGTATATTTTACAACTCTATTTTCCTCCGCCGATATGCCAGAATATTATACTACAATTCCCAAAGTCTCATCATATCAGTATGCTCAATATTAGAGTTCAATTTTATTATGAGAAAAGGGTCGTTTCTAACAATAGCGGATAAAGACAGGGTTATTAAATCTAAAAATCGATCGCAGGACCAAAACAATTGCAAACTAGGCGTTTTGTTACGTTATGTCTGACATAACACTAATCTAGCCGCCAGTTTGCGCTAATATTTTTTCATCCAGTGCCCTTAGATTAAAGAAAAATGGGAAGTGGTGGAGGAAAATTGCTTCCTTTGGCGCGCTAGGCAAATCTGAATATTTGGGGCGTTTACCAGGCTTAGAATTTTATGACGCCTGTTATTATTATGGCTAAGCTAATCGTTACAATCATAACATTTAACGAACAGTGTGGCGCAAGCTACTATGCCGGACTGCAAATTGGAGGTTCCCGGGTTCGATCCGTGGCGAGGCAGAAATTTGAATAATGAGTTTAAATTTCTGTTCTTAGTCTGGGTGTTTGTGCTTCTATCTTTGTGTGTATCCATGGTACCCACAACACAGGTTATATCTACCATACGGTGCGGCTATGAGTGTGCAACATTATTTGAAATGATATTCATTATACTAGTTATTTTTCTATGCCGTGCGTGTTGGAGACATACATATATAAAAATTCTCAAAAACATGTCATATCAACCAAAGTATCGAACAATGTTTGGCTAGCACAATGCAATAAGACTTTATTTGCACCAAGTGCAGTCTGGTAGTCATCAGTGGGACTTTATGCATTGAGTTTTAGTTGTTAAAGCAAATCCAAACGAGGTTAATTCTTCATTACTGTCGACCTTACACCAATCTTTCACAAGTGTAATCTTTAGCCGACAGTTTGCGCTAATGTTGTTTCACCCAGCGTCCTCAGATTGAGGAAAAATGGGAAGCGATGAACGAAAATGGCTTCCTTTGGCGCTCTAGGTTAATCTTAATATTAGGAGCGTTTACTACTACTACCACTACTATTAAAACAAATTAATATTTGCACTAACATTGGTAAGGAAGTATGCATTTCACGAACCAAGTACACAAGTTTAAATGTATGGAAAACTTTATATCTATTTTAATGCAAAAGCTTATAAGTTTTTTAGTTACATTATCAACCGTCTGTAGAAGCTTCTTTATGTAGGTAAATCAAATTAGATTCGTATCAGCAATACATACTCACGCTCGGCGTCAGGGATGCCCCAATTTGAATTAATCGACCCTAACGTTATGCGTACTGTCTATCGCAAGTGTCTTTAGGTCTCTTTTGTCGAAAATGCTTGTAGTTGGAAATTCGTAAGGAATTTATTTATCTACCTACGTGTGTGTGTGAAGCTATCTTTACGAACTGATGATTAAATAACATTTATTTGCTGTTTCCATCGCTCACAAGGAAAAATAATTCTTATGGGATTGCCGCCATGTCTATCTGATCCTTTAACTAAAGATCGGGTAGGTAGTATCGAGATGAAATGAACCAAAAATAATATTCTTTTGCCCTGTTAATAATAAAAGTCAACGCAATCAAAAAAATTACAGACGCAATAGCTATAATACAGGAAAAATTATTACCAACTCTAGTTCATATATTTATAATATATGGATTTTGTAAAACCCTTGTTTACGTTGATGGTACTAGCACCTAGTGCGCTTGTAGGTAGATTCCACCATGAAGCATGAATGTATGTTGAAGTAAATCAATTAGATTCATATTAGGAATACGCGGTCACGTCTGATGCTCTGCGTTCGGGAAATTCCAATTTGAATTATTCGTATCTTTTGGCATGTAATCTCTTGGATGGATTATGCTCGTATGTGAGAACTTTGGGGGGATATATTATTATCATTGCGTGTGTATCTGAAATAATCTATACGAACTGATGATTGTGTGATGTTATATCTGGCGGTTCCATCGCTCAAAAAAAAAATTTAAGCCTTATCGGATCGCCGTCTTATCAATTTGTCTGTAAAGATTCTTTATCTCAAGATTTGCCAGGTCAAAAACAAAGTCAACGTAATTAAACAAAATTACAGTCGCACGAATATACCAGAAAAGATGAATCGTACCAAGTCTTGCAGCAAAAGGGTTGCAGCTATTGGGTCCCACTGCTGGGTACGGGTTGGGTATTATTGGAGAGGCCTGGAGCTTACTCCACCACGCTGCCCCAATGCGGGTTGGTAGAGATGGTGTACCAAGTCTAGTTTTTATTGATTGGCATAAATAATAAATGCATCTGAGAGAGCAAGTACAAAAGTTTATATTTAATTTAATGGAAATATTTTTTTGTAGTTACTTTGTAGGAGTTAGTAGTGGACTTGTAGGTAGATTCCTCGATGAAGCATAAATGTATACGTCAATTAGATTCGAAAGTCGCTAGTAGACGCTTGTCGCTCGGCTTCAGCCCCAATTTGAATAAATCGACCCTTACGTTATAATTATTATCTGTCTATTATACAATCATTAGTTTGTACAGCAAGTCACATAAACGCGCTACGATAATAATAAACCCGCTGGAAAGCTCAACACATGAGCATAATCCGTCCAAGAGATACGAGTGATAGATAGTACCGTCGACGGGGTCGATTAATTCAGATTGGGGCTGGGATTGGGAGAGTTTGATTGATAAGGAAACGATCTAATAAGGGTTTATTTTTTCTGTTAGAACATGAAGTCCTAATCAATCATTAGGTTTTATAATCATTCGTAAAATGACTCGTGTGGTGCAATGGTTACCATGCCAGACTGCCATATGCCAAATGAGGGTCCTAGGTTCGATTACCGCGCGAGGCATCGATTGAAATGATGAGTTTCAGTTGTTGTTCTTGGTCTGTGCCTTAATGTTTATGTCTATGTAGGCGTCCATGGTACCCACGACACAGGGTATACTTACCCTAGTATGGGGCTATAATGTTAACGTTATATATATAATAACATGTTTTCTTTTTTATAGATTATATGAAGTAATAATATTAACTTGTTGACAATAATATATGTAATTTTCTTATCTTTAAAGACCTTTTGACGACCTGCGTAGCGCAATTGTTACCATGCCGGGCTGCCAATCAAATGGTCCAGGGTTCGATTCCCGGCGAAACAGAAATTTGAATGATGAGTTTAAATTTCTGTTCTCGGTCTGGGTGTTTGTGTTTCTGTCTTTGTGTGTGTCCATGGTACCCATGACACAGGGTATATCTACCCTACTGTGGGGTTAAGACTGTGAAGCGTTATTATTATTATCTGAACATAATAAATAATCATTAACGTCCAGTCAGCAGCTCCAAGAGGGACGGCGGTGTGTGAGTGGCCGCATTCCGCCGTGAACACCTGAAGGTGCAGGAAAACACATCGGCTCTCCCGAAGATGGGCCCGTTCTGGGGCGCCGCGCGTGGAGGACACCGGTACATTCCAATGGAGATCCCGGAGTCCTCTCCAAGCGCAGACACAGACCACCGAGGGGGTTTTAGTGCGGTAAAAATCCCACATAACCCGTTTCCTCTCCCAAGGTGCTGGGTAACTTTTGAAGGTTTCTCCCCCGATACCAAAAAAAAAGGAAAAGACACGTGAGCCATTGTTCATCTGGACACAGCAAACTTATGAGTATTCACATATATTATACGAACTTACCAAAGTGTCTTCTTGTCCAGAATACCTCAGTGCCTGAAGTCGAAAGTTTTCGAGCAGTGTGTGTTGCCAATGATGACCTACGGCGCTGAGACGTGGCTTTTTAGAGTTGGCCTTTTCCATAGGCTCAAGGTCGCTCAACGCGCGATGGAGAGGGCTATGCTTGGTATTTTTCTACGCGATAGAATTCGTAACGATGGAATCCGTAGACGAACGAAAGTTACCGACATAGCTCTCAAAATTTGGAAGCTGAAGTGGCAATGGGCAGGCCATATAGTTAGAAGAACCGACAACCGATGGGGAAGAAAGGTTCTCGAATGGCAACCACGTCTCGGCAAAAGGAGTACAGGCCGCCCTCCAACCAGGTGGACTGATGACCTGTAGAAGACAGCGGGTAGTCGCTGGATACAGAA
This sequence comes from Pyrgus malvae, assembly GCA_911387765.1. Lineage (NCBI taxonomy): Eukaryota > Metazoa > Arthropoda > Insecta > Lepidoptera > Hesperiidae > Pyrgus > Pyrgus malvae. The sequence goes on from OU426947.1 coordinate 9,257,551, forward strand.
GGCCCAGGACCGGGAGGAGTGGCGAACGTTAGGGGAGGCCTATGTCCAGCAGTGGACCATAAAATGCTGATGGATGGATGGATACGAACTTATGGCTCTGTGGTATGTATAATTATACATTTAGTTCTTAGTTACAAATGTTAGAACTATAATAAATTATCTCTCCCAAATTTCCACATACGAGCATAATCAATCTAGGAGATTACAGACCGAAAGATACGAGCGATAGATAGAACCCTTAGGATAAGGGCCCATTAATTCCAATTGGGGCTTCTCTGACGCCGAGCGTCAAGCGTGAGTGTGTATTGCTGATACGAATCTAATTGATTTAGGTACATACATACTATGTAAGTAAGTACTTATATATTATAATGGTACTTATATATTATATTTATACTTATATATTATATTATAATATATAAGTACTTACATATAATTTATAATTAACTTGTTAATAATGATTTTTGAGGTTTTGATATCTTACAAGAGTTACAAGGGAAAAAATAATCCTTACATGACTACTTGCGTTGAATTATGGTATAAAATAGTTTCTTTACACGAGAGAATCAAAAATGATAAAATTCGTTGACGAACGATGGGTACTGAAATAGCTCTCAAAATCATTAAGCTGAAGTGGCAATGGGTAGGCTAAATAGTAGGGAAGGGCGACAACCGATGGGAAGAAAGGTCTTCCAATGGCGACTAGGTCTCGGCATAACGAGCCGCCTTTTGACAAGTTGGGCTGATGATCTAAGGAGAACGGCCTGAAGCTGCACGGCGGACGTTCGGAGAGACCCATGTCCAGCAGAGGCTGATGAATATACGAATGGACAAAAAAGGGATAAACTGTATTTAAAACAATATATTCAATTCAAATTATTGAAATTAGATAGCGTTAAAGTGAATTAAAAAAGCTGAAATGGATATTTTACCCTGTTCCAAAACGTATATTCTGAAACCTTTTTAGATCTATAGTAGTGGTCCAGCCCAGCTCTACCCGGGTGCAGACGTTGTCCTGCCTTAAAATTATTGAAAGAGGATTTGTCCTTTTATTATCTTAAACAGATTGCATGTTACTGACAAACAAAAATACAAAACAAATAATGGCATACGAACTGTCCTGTTATTCTGACTGTGTCAAAGCTTAGAACGACACGGCGCTAAATACAAACGTTTGACAGGTAGAAACAATTTATATGGGAAAACTACTTCCAAATAAAAAAAAAATGTTCATTGGACCATATTGTAAATCTAAACTATTCACACACCTTGAACACACACACAAAATTTCATCATAATCCTTGTAGTCGTTTAGGAGGAGTTCAGTTAAATACACACGCACTCAAGAAATATTATACATACTCGTTTGTTCAAAAATGTTAATAGATTTTCGTGTTCAACTCGCAGAATTCTCAAATACTTCGCCAAATAAGTCTAATAGGTACAAAAACTTTGTGTAAACAGATGTAATTCAGTTTTCCTACGTTCAAACGCTTTGAACGAGGTAAACTGATCCTAGAAAAAAGAAAAACAAACGAGTTACAACACGATTATCTCGTAAAGTAGTGGGTTAATTAATAATAAAGTGCAGGACAAAGGGCTGCTTTGAGTGCATTCCGTGGCCATTGTCTTAACTTACAAGACAATAAAGACCCGGAAGTTGTTGTCCTGCTTTAAAGTGTCAGAAATAATCAAGTTTGAAGTAACTAGGTCCTTAAAGAAATAAATAAAAGCAAAAAAGCTTTATTAAATTTTACAACAAAATCAAGAATCACGCTAGCACCAGTTAATTTAAAGCCTTTATTTAGTAAGAAGTAAGTTATTAATATTTCTTTATCATCCTTATGAGTTTCTTTATTACTACCAAATAAAATATTAATGTTTTACTTTTAAATGAATAAAAGCACTAAAAGCAAATGATTGACGGACGCTTATATGGATAAACAAAATTGTTAAAATATGAATAAAATTAAGGTTTTTATGATATCTTAATTCTAATTATCTTATTCCCGTCGAAGCTAAATCCTGAAACTTGAAAATCATAAAAATGTATCCAGCTGTTAGAGTTATAAATGGTGTAACTAACAGGAATATTTGGGACTTTTATTTAATATATAAAGTGTTTCCATTAGAGGCAAAAACTATATTTTAGATAAAAAATACATAGGTGCAATTCCGTTTCCCGACTCTTTAAAGTATTTCGAAAGTAACAGTCTAACATAAAAGAGAAAAAATTAGGACCCAACCCGATAAACACGTTAAGCAGTTCTTTTTTTTTTAATTTTGCTTACAGGTAAATGTAGATTTCAATCTTTTTTAAGTATACTTTCGGGCGCAACTGAATGGTTCGTATTAAATAAATTTCTACTAAAACTTAAGTCCGAATATATGTTACACAGTTCGCTAACCTTTCAATGTACTCTAACCCTTAAAAAAGTAAGTAAATAGAAAAAGAAGTAGCCAACACGATTATCTCGTTAAGTAGTTCTTTAGACCGTTAATTAATAACAATGTGAAGGACAAAGGACCGCGTTGAGTGTAGTTAGTTGCCTTGTCTGTAGTCTGTTTCTCTAGTTTGTCTTAGTTAAAGAAAAGTAAATTTTTCTAAGGAATTGTAGGTAATTTGTTGATAATTGAAGGCAACATTTTTTGATACATGTCTGATATGATTTTATACTTGTGTCTCTTCAATTGTTTTCCGAAAATATTTTTCTCATAACACTACTCGTAGAGTCCTCCACCAAGCATTTTTTGGTTCCATGTATTCTAAGGAATACTTGTGAGTGTCAGGGTGCAGACGGGCGTCGGACTTAGATTTTCGGTTTCCGAGGTACGTATTACTCCGGGACCTACGAGTAAATCCCCCACCGGCCTAGTTACGTTAGTAATATTTAATCTTAACTCTTTTATGCGTATTTCATTTTTTGTCGAGTTTTTGCTGCATAGAATAATAGCAGTTTTAGACGATATCAAAAACAGAGGCGTAGTTCTGCTCATGATTTTTTTAAGCCCCTTTATGTCTCATTGCTGGTCGCAGATATTTTCTAAAGGTATTTATTTCATAGCTGTTCATCAAGCTGGTTATGAGGAAACGCTACTGGCGTTTTACCATAGAAATTTATTCTCCTATTTTCTCCCTGGATAATGCTATTAGAGAAATGATTATTGTGACAATATCTAGGTCTGCTAAAGCTATACCCCTATGTTTTGTTTTTTTTTTCAATCAACTAATTAGATCTAGAACAGACATCACGAATCCATAAGGGTTCCCTTTTTTGCCATTTGGCTACGGAACCCTAAAAACATAGGGACATAGACTTATTCTTTTTCTTGATATTTTTTTAATAAACTCAATTTTGAAGGAGGAAACAGGAGAATACGAAACCTTGATTTAGTCAGAAAGTTTGTAGGTATAATCGGTCTGAGCTGCATCTGTCCCTATCGCACGCGGCGGATAGCGCAGGGCACAGCGCGATAGCAATAATCCAAAATATCTATTTTTCTAATTTGGCTGAAGACGCGTTTCTTCTTAAGTGCGTACATGACGCACCTTTTCGAACTTTTTTGTAACTCTCGGGAACGCATGGTTGTAAAATAAATAGTAACGTAATATTAAAATGTTTTGCCTTATCACTGAGCAGTGATAAAAGAGTAATCACAAGTTCTTTACCAGAGGTGCACCCCGAGATTTGTACTTGGGATTTCAACGTCGGAGATCGGTCTCTGATAGTACTACACTTAAATACATACATATTTGAAAATACACGAAATCTTTTGAGAGTTTTCCCTGATGCTAGTACTACATGGATAATTTCTGACGCGTGTAAGGTTATGGAGAATAGCTGTTAAGCAATAAATTCCTTTTTGTTGTGTATTATTAATCTGTACAACGTTCGCGCTACTTTGAGATGAAGGAAATTAAATTTAATATAAATACTTGTTTTCCCTTTCGATTCACAATAATTCCGCGGAGCAAAGTAAGAAAATGTGCACTTTGAAATAATTAAAGTATCGTAGTAAGTAGTAAGGTATCTTTAAGTTCCCTTGAGCTTGTTGCTTGAAAACACTATTAATTTTTTTAACAGACTCAAAAATTAGTTCATTAACTTAAATAATATGCCATTTTATCTAATACCTTTAAACGAGCAATTCTTGTATATATCTAAATATATTTTTTGAATCTCGGAAACGGCTCCAAATATTTTGATGAAAAATAGTACCCTGGTTTCGGGGGTGATAAATTGATTCACATAATTTTTATTGTTAGAAATTTTTAACTATATAAAAATATTTTCAATGATAAACAATTTAAATATAAACTGTAAAATACGACACTTCCTGACATCTATTGGTGAGTATTAATAATATTGTGGCGTAATCGCTGTCAAACGGGGGAGCCCACGAGGCTCATTGTGGATTTCCTCAAGCTCCATCAGGACCTTGTGCTTTTTATAGGTTGGGTGGTAGGAAGTTTAAAATATATTATTATTTTAATGTTATTACATTTTATGACGTCGTGCGTCAAACCAGTGGAGAGAGATTTTTATTATTTAAAATTCATGGTTTAAGAGGAAACGCGGGTTCAACCGAATTTAAAAAATAGGTATTTTGGAATAACTATTGCTATCGCGCTGCGCCCTGCGCTATCCACCGCGTGCGATAGGGACGGATGCAGCTCAGAACGATTATACCTACAAACTTTCTTACTAAATCGAGGTATCGTATTCTCCTCTTCCCTCCTTCAAAATTGAGTTTATTATATATATTTTTTCACAAATATTAAGAAATAGAATAAGTCTATGCCCCTATGTTTTTATTTAGTCGTAAAAACCTTTCAAATTTGTTTTGCAGTTGTTGGATTGTATGGGAATACGGCGCTAGCGTTTCCTCTTAATGGTAACGGGGTATGCTAATCTGGCTATTTTGACATCCGGAATTAAGATAAAAAAAATATTGTACCTATATATAGAAGGTCTTTTTTAATCGTGGCAGTACTCAACAGGAAATGAAATTAAATGAAATGAAGTGAAATATTTATTTGCATAAAACACGGTACATTTTACGATAAAAATCTTACAATATTGTTCATGCGTGTTTTACCGACCTAGTCGGTGGGCAAATATTTATTAATTAATAAGGTAAAGTCATCGTTGTCTTTAGTGATAACATTATATCCTTAGTCTATAGGTTAAATCATTAATTTACATTTTTCTATTTATGGATATTTAATGCAATTTCATACCCGAAGGTACATGTAATTTTTTTAATTAATTACAATAATAATTTAATAACAATAATATTAGATACTAAAAATAATGATAATATTTGCATAATTGAATAAAAATTTATAATTTATTAGCCAAGCGTTTGAGGTCTCCAGCATGACAATATTCTATAAATTCCTTTGTGGAATAAAAACAGTTTTTAATCAATAATTTAAAAATAAAACCCTTGAACCGATTTAATGTTAAATTTTTTAACCGAGATAGCAGCAAATTATAAAAATTGATGCACATCACAAAGCTGTTTCTAGAATAGCATGTCGTATAAGATAATGGTCTATGCAATTGACCCCGATGCCATGTGGAGAATGTATCATCTTTGGTATCAAATTGATTTTGATAATTTTTGACTTTCGTAGATGTATTGATGGAAATTGCAGGAGATTTAGTTTTTTAAATATTGGCTTACAGGATTCCATAGGTCCCGCACCGTAAATGGCTCTAACACATTTCTTTTGTATAATAAATGCTCTATTTAAGTCAGTTGATAATCCCCATAAGAGTAATCCGTATCTTAGGACCGAACATACGTATCCGCAATAAGCAATCAATGCTGTTTTTTGATTTGCTACTTTTGAAAGATGGTGTAGTGCGTATATGTTTTATTTAGTCTTTGGCATACTATTTCTACATGATTTTTCCAATTTAAATTGGAGTCGATTTCAATGCCAAGAAATTTAGCTTTCTTATTTTAGGATGCAAGGTGTACCCCATATCTTAATCTGACGCGCTCGAGTAAATTCGAAAATTCCCTCTTGGGCTCCGCCAATCCGACGTTGAAAGAAATGACAATGTCGATTTGAAAGAGCTCTATGAAAATTTCGTTCATTGAATTAAAGCTTCCGTGGTCGAATGGTTGCGTGAGCTGACTGCGGAACTAGAGACCCGGGTTCAAACCTCAATCAAAACCATATTGTGTATTTTTTATTTTTATGAAAATAACTATTTTTTATTAGGAACTATTTCAGATGGCGTTGTTTAGTAATACTGAGCAAATGATTGTTTCGTTTGAAATTAACCAAGAAAATAAATTGTTTTTATCCGAGCAATGCTCGGTCATCCAGGTACTATCTGTAATGTTATTAAAACTACTTAAAAATGTGAACAAGGGTTCTAAGTATATATATATATTAAGTTGGTTTTGAAGGTGTATGCACGTATGTATTTTTGGTTCTTAGTTTACAAAATTAATGGCCAGGTTGGACCCATTTTTTTTAAATTAAAAACTGTAAGTTTCAGCTGAGGTCGTTAGCCTTCGATAGCTTGTTTACATTGTGCATTTCACTTACTGAATTTCACTTGGCCGCAACCCTTTTTTGCGTCCCACTGCTGAGCACGGGTCTCTCCCCATTATTGGGAAGGCCTGGAGCTTACTCCACCACGCTGCTCCAATGCGGGTTGGTGGAGATGCGGGTTAGTGGCCAACCCGCTGTCGGATGTTCTCAAACCGCCCATAAGGCCTCCGACAAGGCTAAACGACTGTTATCTATCGACAACAACCGCGACCGACGGCTTAACGTGCCCTCCGAAGCACGGAAACGCGCATGATTATTTTTTTTGCCACTAGCGGTCACCCATCTCACACCCGACCGCGCCCGTTTGGCTTAGATGCATAGATCGTTTGCGTTCTACGCTAACCGCCGGGCCATGCGCGCTTCATTTCACTTACCTACTGAAAATTTTCTATATAAAAATTCTGTTAGAACTTTTATGGTTGGCATATTGTCATTGTGACATAATGTGATCAAAGTACGGTCTTCAGAAAAAAATCTTCATTATAGCGAATAACAATAATAATTAATTCTTCCATTTCCTATTTTCCGTAGGTGGCGACCTGGACAGACAAGCAAGGGCTGATTCTAGTGAGACCGAGATACACGCAGCTTCGCTCACCCGTCTCCATCGACACGAATAAGACTTACATTATAGGAAGCGTCTTAGAAGATCCCTATTTGATGATAAAGCCGAGCTCGGAACTAGACTATGGGCTGCGGGAAACATCGCCGTATCAAGGGTTCTGCAAGGATCTAGCTGATTTGATAGCTAAGAGGCTTGGGGTTAAATGTGAGTATCATATAAATAATATTTTGCTGTAGAACGCAGCTAATGAAACAATCGCGTTCGATTTTGGTATAGGTAACCGCAAGTGGCAAATTTTCATGCATATCTCTATGAGGCGGGCACTCTCCTAGATAATATCGAAAAATAGCGGTCGTTAAACCTTGTTGGGGGACTCACTTTTGTTTAATTAACGTTTCAGAAAACAAATTGTTTTTAGTTTGAAGAATTTATAAATAGTAACGAGATTTCTGTTGATAATACTTAAATACAAGATGAAAATTGGTTTCCTTGAGTTCTGTTGAAAACTACAAAGAATAGCTAAGAAGGTGGCAGAGCATTTCAATAATCTGAACATGTACAAATAATTTTACCCCGAGGACCCCTAAAAGGCAGTAAAGCAATTAAAAATCTTATCAAGCCCTCTAATTAAAGAGCTCTTATTACACTGACTGCAAGTTAATTACGATTGCTTCCTTTGTGCTTCGAATAAATTAAGAATAATTTCCATCAAAACTAATTCTAGAAAACTTTCCAGATGAACTTCGTCTTGCAAAAGATGGGAAAATTGGTGGTGAAAGCGTAACAGATATATGGACCGGCGTTATTGGAGAAGTGGCGAGAAAGGTAAATTTTTCAATTGTGTTTTTTTAAATTTCATTAGGTACGCTTCTAGTAGGTCGAGCTGTTACGTAGCAAACTGTGTACAGATATTCTATGTCACAAAGTCCAATATAAGTTAAGATTAAAGTAGCGTAAGCTTTTGAAGCGATACCAAATAGATCTGAACATCTCTGTCATTAACAATTATTTTTTATCTAATACCTTTGAACGAGCAATTCTTGTATATGTCGCAGGGATATGATAAAAACAGGGATTTGGTCAATTCCCTAAGGGATTTGATCAAATCACGGAGGATGTTAATATAACAATACGATTTTATGTTTTACCTAAACAAATCTAGTGAATTGAACAAATCCCTAAATTGGTTCAGTGAAATGACAAAAGACATGTCAGATGTATGGCTCCGTGATATCTCTGGCGCTGCGGGAAGACCACTCCCCGCCCGCCGTAGGAAAGCGCAGGCATCAAGAGAGCCGTAGCGGCTGAGGCTGGTCGGCGAAGGCGACCAAAAAGCTGAAGCTGCGAAGGCGAGCGCAGTTCGTTCAATTCCCTCCGCGCCTCCGGCTTTTTATATACACTCTAGGGGTAGTACAGACAAAACGACGTGGAAAGTGGGGTACTCTGATTCGGTTTTGGGTATTTTTCGGGTAGTACGTATGCGTACTGGCGCTATATATTATGGAACGACATAGTTTACCTACGTCACTACGAAGTATACGCGAGTATTTGCGTACTGCTCATGTAAGTAGTTTTATCTTACCAAATAAATCCTTAAAATACCCTAGAAAAGTTATTTTTGTCATTTCACTGAACCAATTTAGGGATTTGTTCAATTCACTAGATTTGTTTAGGGAAAAGATAAAATCGTATTGTTATTTTAACATCCTCCGTGATTTGATCAAATCCCTTAGGGAATTGTCCAAATCCCTGTTTTTATCATATCCCTGCGATATATATAAACCTAAATATATTTTTTGAATTTCGGAAACGGCTCCCATGATTTTGATGAAATTTAGTACCCTAGTTTCAGGGGTGATAAATCGATTCAGAAAGATTTTATTTTTGGAAAATTTAAATAATAAAAAAATATTTTCAGCGATAATTAAAATAAATTAAATAAAACAAAAATATAAACTGAAAAATACGATCTTTTGGAGGGTATTAATAATATTGGGGCGTACAACGTCGTCAAACGCCATCCGCCAATCCGACTTTCAAAGAAATGACAATGTCGATTTGAAATAGTTCTATAAAAAATTCGATTTTTGAAGCTTCCTTAGCCGAATGGTTCCGTGGGCTGACTGCGGATCTAGAGACCCGATTCAAACCTTAATCAAAACCATATTGAGTTTATTTTTTATTTTTTTGTTAAAACATTTATATTGGGGGCTATTTCAGATAGCGTTGTTAAGTAACACTAAGCAAATGAGTTTGAAATTAAACCAAGAAAATACTCGAATGAAAACTTATTTTGGTCCAGGTCCAGGTACTTATTACGCATTACATATCTTACTGGAAACGCGTATGGCCCGGCGGTTAGCGTAGAACGCAAACGATCTATGCAACTAAGCCCAAAAACGGGCGCGGTCAGGTGTGAGATGAGTGACCGCTAGTGGCAAATTGTTTCATGCGCTTTTCCGTGCTTCGGAGGGCACGTTAAGCCGTCCCGGTTGTTGTTGATAGATAACAGTCGTTAAACCTTGTCGGAGGCCTTATGGGTGGTTTGAAAACATCCGACATCGGGTTGGCAACTAACCCGCATCTCCACCAACCCGCATTGGTACAGCGTGGTGGAGGAAGCTCCAGGCCTCCTCAATAATGGGGAGAGACCCGTGCCCAGCAGTGGGACGCAAAAAGGGTTGCGGCCAACATACCTTACTTGCACAACTCTTTTACGATTAGCTGTTGTCATACTGAAGTCGCACTCAAGGTAACACACACTAAAACAATCAACGAACTTCATGACATGAACATCTATTACAAGTAAATAAAATTGGAGTGCCTGTTTGTAATATTAAAATAAACCGTTTTTACTACATGCATTTGAATATAATAATATATACGGTACATATACCAAAATAACAGTTTTTACAATTTTTGTCTACCTGTCTGTATGTCCTGTCTGTTTGTTCCGACTAATCCCTGGAACGATTATGACAGAACTTTTACTGGCAGATAGTTGAGGTAATTAGTAGTAACTTAGGCTACTTTTATATTAGAAAAAGTCTACGCCAAGGAAGTCGCGGGCGGCCGCTAGTCTATAATAAAATCTAATAATCTAAATTACATGCACTTCTAACTCTTGTAGTTATTGTCATGAAACTTTTAGATGTTTATTAGATGGCAATAAAGTTAGGTAAAAACTACTTTGCAACAATCCGCAACCAGAACGTATGATGGTGTATGTATACCTTTTTCATGAAATAGCACCACCCTCCCTCCCACCCTCCCAGTGGGAGGGAGCATATTGCATGTAAAAGGTATACACCATCATACGTTATGATGGTGTATGTATACCTTTTTCATGCAATAGCACCTCCCTCCCTCCCACCCTCCCAGTGGGAGGGAGCATATTGCATGAAAAAGGTATACACCATCATACGTTCTGGTTGCGGATTGTAGCAAAGTAGTTTTTACCTAACTTTATAACAATGGAGTTCCGCAAAGTAACGCCTGATTCTATTAATTTTAATTTAATTTAATTTTATAGATGGCAGTACAATATTACCTATGTTACCGTCGCCGCGTCGTGTTGGTCTTATGATGACACAATACACAAACACTTCTAGTTTGGGTTCATTTGATTTGTCTTAAAATACTTTATCTGTTTCTTTTGTAGCTGTATTAGTAACCTATTTTTAGCTTTTTAACTAATCAATTATTACAGTACGACTGATGGTCGAAATTAATACTGAAATGTTATTTTTAAGCATTACTACAAGTAATGCATTTTTTCTTCATATTGATTTTTGAGTGTGCCGAATTTCACACTACATATTTTTTAGATATTACCGTTCTTTACATTTTAAAATATCTTGTTTTACTTATAGATGTGAAAGAATTGCTTTGTTAATTTGGGCCGTTCCAGCGATCATATATATAACCTGTCTACATACTTTTTTTTCTAACGCATCAAATATTGATAGTCGAAAACAAGATAATTATACAAAATAATCCATCCATCCATCCATCAGCCTTTTACTGTCCACTGTTGGACATAGGCCTTCCCTAACATTCGCCACTCATCCCGGGCCGGGGCCTTCTGAATGCAGTGAATAACCGCTGCCTTCTTCAGGTCATCAGTCCACCTGTTTGGATGGTGTCCTGTACTCCGTTTGCCGAGACGTGGTCGCCATTCAAGGACCTTTCTTCCCCATCGGTTGTCAGTCCTCCTAATTATAGACTCAACAAAATATTATAAATATACTTAATATCTTGATTTTACAGTAAATTACAGATCCAAATATTGACTGACTTTCCATACCTTTAAATCGAAACGTGTGCTCTCTATAAATACCAAATGACTTAAAATTGTCATGGCCTTTATATTGGAGAAAATAAATTATAAAATTTTATTGTACCTGATTATCTGTCTCAGGTTTTCCGAGGAGTATTTTCCTATTAAACAAATGGATCTTGCTTGCTAACTCTCCCTTCATGTAATATGAAACCACGCTTAATTGTTAGATGGCTTTGCCGAATCTATAAATAGACTTTTGTTTCGTAATAAAATGGAAGTATCGGGCAAGAATATTTTTGTACCGAATAAAAGGAAAAGTTATTTTTAGAGTTACGATCTATACAAATAAATTTGAATTGGAGTGTCTGTTTGTAATATTAAAATAACTGCTTTTAACTTTGTAACAACATACAATTTTTGTCTGTCTGTATGTTGGTCTGTCTGTCTGTTTGTACCGGCTTATCTCTGATACGGCTGGGCCGATTTTGGTGGGACTCTCACTGGCAGGTAGCTGATGTAATAAGAAGTAACTTAGGCTACTTTTATTTAATAAATAATCTTAAACTAAAGCCCACGCGGATTAAGTCGCGGGTGGCCGCTATCGGAATATAAATATGTTATTATTAGGCTTATCGTAATAGAGAAACTTACGATTTTGTTCCCTCGAAATTATATAACTATTCAAACTCTATTTATAGTAATACTACTTTACGCCTGCTGCACATTCCACATGGAATTCCGTTATCATTCACTCAATCACAGATATTTATGTATTTCTTCTTCAGAGCCTAAAACAAAATTTGATGTTCTTCGACAATGACATCACTTTTGACCCAATAAACATTTTGGACATACCATGTGTGCAATACCTATGACAACTAATATAGTAAGTAGTAATAGTAATACACGAAGTTACTTTTGCATTAATTATATAATTAGTATAGATTGCTGAGATTAAACCCATGGCTTGCAAACAGAAATAAATAATAATGCACAGATGATAATGTCATTTTATATCATGAAATTGATAAGAGAGAATCAATTGATAGTCATTTACATGAAAACACTAATTAAATATAACTTTATTAAATTAACGGGGTGTCATGTTGATCAACTATTTGCTGAGTTTTAATTAATTTGTATTAATCATATTTAACTTTGTCAATAAATCAAATATTGAAATTTTATCGGAGCATCATAAAATGAAATGATGGCGGTTTCAGCGATCCGCAATCAAATGGTAAAAGACCCTGTCAGCTAAAAGCGTAATACCATAATGCCCATCTCAGTAATAAATCCTTTTTGTTCGATTTATTTAACTACACAACAATGTCGTTGTTAATTTCGATACAATTATCAGAAAGGCAACAGAGTTAGTGATAAGGTAATATTTTTGTATTGATCAATGCAACTAAGCCAAACGGGAGCGGTCGGGTGTGAGATGGGTGACCGCTAGTGGCAAAAAAAATTCATGCGCGTTTCCGTGCTTCGGAGGGCGCGTCAAGCCGTCAGTCCCGGTTGTTGTCGATAGATAACAGTCGTTAAACCTTGTCGGAGGCCTTATGGGCGGTTGGAAAACATCCGACAGCGGGTTGGCCACTAACCCGCATCTCCACCAACCCGCATTGGAGCAGCGTGGTGGAGTAAGCTCCAGGCCTTCCCAATAATGGGCAGAGACCCGTGCCCAGCAGTGGGACGCAAAAAGGGTTGCGGCCAATATTTTTGTTAATGATAGAGATATTCGGATTATTTTGCTAATTCTTTCGCTTGTCAGTAAACATCACAACTACAATCAGACCCGATCTTCGTGAACTGGATATTCTATACGACCGAGTATAATATAACATGCGTCAGACAGATTAAAAAAACCGGCCAAGTGCGAGTCGGACTTACGCACGAAGGGTACCATTATCTATAAAAATCACGTTTATTTTAGGGGAACCCCCTTAAATATTTATTTTATTCTATTTTTAGTATTTATTATTATAGTAGCAACAGAAATACATCATTGCCTTTGATCATCCATAGCCATCATTGCATTAAGATTGAATGAAAGGCAAATTGCTGTTTACGATTTATGACATTTAAAAAAAACTACTAATTCTAGTTAGTAGTTTTTAGTTCTATTATTTCTATTATTCTCTCTATTACCTCAGTATCATTTTTGAAGACCTATCCATAGATAGATACAGTACGGGTTTGATAAAAAAAAAACAACAGGTTGCACTCCAGTACCTAGTGCCGGCAGAAGTAAAAACTTGAACATTAACGTTGTGCATGTTTGATATTTTGGAATGGTTAGGGAATAATTTCGCACGAATTGCTTTTAATATCAGTATTATTTTTCATCTAGTATTTTCAGTGGGTTTTCATCTAGTATTTTTATAAAGTACTCACTCATTTTCTTTCACTATTTCTTTGTCACTTTTTTCATTAATAGATGCACTTTGTTCAATGTCCATTATTTTAAATACTTGATATAAATGAATTTTACAAGTATAGACAGTCGAGTCGTCATCAGCTGTCACCCACTTGGTCTTGGTCTAAGAGCCGGTGAATATCGACCTTCACCGATCTGATAATTCGATGAGATATATTTTTTATCAAATATAATTTATAATTTATGATAACTTGCCTATTCTTCCACGTCTCCTCTACTATCTTACGAATTTTGACGACCAGGCCACGTGTGTTGACGCGAGTTTAACATTTTTTCCCTTTCCAAAGAAAAGTGTACAACGCCGCCAAAGAAGTTACCACTTCAAATAATATACTATACTACAGTTCTAAGTACCTGGGTAACCCCACATTTTTTTTCCTATTGACGTGCGAAAATCTTTAATGCGATTCACAGATTACATCTACTTACCAAGTTTCAACAGTATAGTTCTTATAGTTTCGGAAAAAAGTGGCTGTGACATACGGACAGACAGACAGACATGACGAGTATAAGTATAAGGGTTCCGTTTTCGCCATTTGGCTACGAAATCCTAAAAAATTAGACGTTAAAAAATAGTTTAACCGAAAATTTGAGAATTTATTAATGCTGTTACTATATTTCGCTAAATTTATGTGCGTTTCCGTACTTCAGACGGCCCCTTAAAATCCGTCGGTCCCGGTTATTATTGACAGATAACAGGCGTTAAACCTTGTCGGAGGCCTTATGGGCGGTTTGAAAGCAACTGACAGCGGGTTGTTCAATATTCCGCATCTCCACCAATCCGCATTGGAGCAGCGTGATGGAGTAAGCTCTAAGCATCTCTTGGCTGCAACCCTTTTAGCGTCCCACTGCTGGGCACATGTCTCTCCCAATTATTGGGGTGGCCTGGAGTATACACCACCACGCTGCTCCAATGCAGGTCCCATCAAGCATCCCTAATAACTGTGAAAGACTCGTTTCCAGCAGTGGGACACAAAAAATATCACAGCCATTATATTTGGCTGTCGAAACCACCATAGCTATTTCGACTCGCGCTTATACTGAATGAGTGCTTCAGTGAATACCTAAATAAGCCTATTTACCTCATTTCAATTTAATGAACCAACTCTTAATTTATAATTAGCCAATTTACCGTTGTAATGATGTTTATCCGGAAGCTGCAATTATTTATATTTATATGTTTGTGCGACTACTAACACATTAATATTTACCTATATATTTATATATAGGTAAATATATAGGTAAATATTAATGTGTTAGTAGTCGTTTGGAAATGGTAGTATGCGTAAACATTCAATGGTCTTTATTTATATTTATTCAATTTAGTGCTGTAATAGCGTTAGTGCTGAATTTTCATATTAAATACTTGGCATAGAAAGCAGTTACTGTTTCTTTTAAAATTATCATCGGTATGTATATTTAGTGATTGACTAAAAATACATTTCTTATTGCTATTGAAATAATAAAATTATAATGGTCCAATTAAAATCGTCCAAGTGAATCGTTGGAACACGAAAATTTTATATTATTTTTACATTCCCTTATTTAACCCTTTTAGTGGAGTAATACTGAAGAATCCTCACCCTCAGCGGGTGCTTACGACATAAAATAAAATCACCGGTCTTATTTCTTTGTGTTTCTTTTAAAATAAAACCCATTATACCGGGACCCTTCGATTGGCCGGACTGCCAATCGAAGGGTCCCGGGTTCGATTCCCGGCGAAATAGAAATTTGAATGATGAGTTTAAATTTCTGTTCTCGGTCTGGGTGTTTGTGTTTCTGTCTTTGTGTGTGTCCATGGTACCCACGACACAGGGTATATCTACCCTACTGTGGGGCTATGAGTGTGAAGCGTTTATTTATTTATATTTATTTATACTCCGTATGACATAGCTATAGGATTTCGGCAGATGTCGTCTTGCGGATGACGTAACTTTGACCCGACGCGACGGCTTAATAATGTCAACATTTAATTTTCTAACATTGAAAACACTTAAAATATAAAAGATTACAATTCTTTTGACTGTATTTAATTCATTATAACTTCAATTATTCTCAACTACATGAAATTTAGACACCTAAATCTTCTTTAGCCTAGAATTTGAAAACCATAAAACCACACGTGTGACAGTAAACGCCGTTGGCGTATGGTTATAAGTGATGGCATAATCGCTAAGTCTGGGACAAAAGTAACAGGATGGTAAAAATTACCTGTATTAGTGACTTAATAGCATTTCCGAAATCAATGGTTCATTTGACTCAATTCTTTGCTAAACTAAACAAAAATGATTTCTCCTACTAGCACGGAAATAACACGTTACGCTTACAATTTAACAAGCATTTCGATTCATTTTAAGAAAATGGATTCAATTTAAATCTAACGTAAATATAAAATTATATAGAAAATTGATAATTGACAAGACAAAATTATTTTAATAAGGTACAAAAAATATAAAATTATAAGTTTAAGAAAGAAAAACTTATTTATTCTGTGACATAGATCCATTAGTCGAATGCATCTATCACCTGGCGGTTTCGATGGCACTTTTGATCTTTATTATTTCTATTTTATGCTTTCTTGTTGTTGTTCAATTTCTGCTCGCATGTCTAAGAGGGCAAAGAAAACTGTGTTCACCGTGTGTGCTAAGAATTCGTTGTGTGTTTTGTAATAAATTACTTCACGATAGTTAGTTGTCCTCGGTATTCTCCCTATCGGTATAGTAGTGATACTAGTAAGAGTTAACGTGTCACATCTTTTAGAAGCTACTCGTATGTTGGACGGAGTATAATATTGTACCATTCGTATTCACTTCATTGTGTTTAAAAAATTAATTTACATAGGTAGATGAAACCGGTACAGCGATTATAATTTTTTCCATCAGTCAGTATACTTATTGTCAAAAAGCTCAGTGACATCAAAATACAATTTCAAATATGTATTATTAAGTCTATGAAAGGCCGAAATATATCTCATAACGAGTTAACGAGATGATTTATACGGAAACCCGTTGCTCGGCCACCCGCAAGAGAGGCTTTCGCCCAACGTTGCTTCGGCTAACTTACTAACTTTAAACATTAACGATTGATACCAACATACAATCTACAGTGAGATTAATAAATTATTGGACAAAACCCAACGTTACTTTGGTTAATATCGTAAGGGATACGATACTAACTAAAACATTAACGATAGAAACCAAAATGCAATCACTTTACATTTTTTGTAGGTGGTAGAACTATTATGGTTCGCTCGGGGAAGTACCATCGCTGCACCCACTTCTGCCGTGAACCAATTCTACTGTGTTTCGGTGTAAAGGTGCAGTTGCCGGCCACACTTACATGAGGCGACCAGTAGCCTCCGGAGTAGCAGCGCAACTGCATACGACCTCAGACAAGACTTACCTATGCTCGATTGAGGTTGTATGTAGATGTCCATGGGCTGCAGGCCTGCAGCGACTACTTAACACCAGGTGGCCTGCATGCTCGTCTGCTACTCCATTAAAAAAAAACTTTAGATTGCATGAGAGAGACAAATAAATTGTAAGTACAATATGTCTTACGTCTTACTGAAGAAAAGTGGATGGATAGACGGAAGAAAAGGTTTCCATCTGGTTCTATCAAAGACAAAAATTATAAAGAATAATAATAGTTAAAAAAAAACTTGGATCTAAGTTAACTAAAAAGAAACAAATAGGTTTTTTCTTTTCGAAAAAGGCTTATACAACTGAATATTACAGAAAAAAAAAGTCGTGTGACATCGGATAGGATTAAAGTTCCTTATTATAAAAATATTAATTTTAAGTTCTATTCGAGGTATAAAGAAAATAGTTATTCGGGTACACATTTTTAATTATGATTTTTTATCGATAATACGCAAAGACACTACTTTACAAAATTGTCTTAACACCTTTGTTTTATTTACACTGATTTATAAAAGTATATAATAATAATAATAATAACAGTCATCACGTAAACTATACATTAGGTACTGTGTAGCCCTCATACAATATATTAGTTACTTAGAGTTAGTTATTAGACTATACCTACACAAAAATCTTAGGTTACGTTACGGACTTTTTTCCCGGCTAGGGTACCTCTCCGCAACGCCTCATAATAAACTTCGTTCCAAAAATACAAAAAGTGCAATATTTTTGCCTCCTCGTGCGCTGCAATGACGTTATTCAATTAATAATAAAAATTCGCGAAATAAAACCTACCTTAAAAGTTGCTTAAAAATAATTAAATGTTTCTCTATGGGGGTTTAGACGCACAAAAAACGTTTTAGGATATTGCTGATGCACGGTTTCTTTGATTTTTCATTTTCTAGTAATAATAAGATATTTCTTTTTACCAAAAATGAATATTCTCTCTTTATGTCCGAAAATTTTAAGTGTATGAATTTTTTAAGGGTTTACTTGGTTGAATTGTTATTTTATTCCTAGCAAAAAAAACGGCCAAGTGCGAGTCGAACTCACGAACGAAGTGTTCCGTACCATTATCTATAAAAATTCACATTTATTGTATGGGAGCCCCCTTCAATATTTATTTTATTCTATTTTTAGTATTTGTATAACAATAGCAGCAACAGAAATACATCATTGCCTTTGATTATCCATGATGTTATCCATAGAAAACATTGCATTAAGATTGAATGAAAGGTAAATTATATAATTAATTATAGGTTTACGAAGAAAAAAAAATTTGAGTTTCAGTTCCAAGTATGGGGAAGCCTTAAAATTTATTGCTTTTTTCTATTTTTGTGTCATAATCTTAATGCGATTCACAGAATACATCTACGTCCGGGTTTCAACAGTATAGTTCTTATAGTTTCGGAAAAAAGTGGTTGTGACATACGGACGGACAGACAGGCAGACATCACGAATCCATAAGGGTTCCGTTTTTTTTCATTTAGCTACGGAACCCTAAAAAGGTAAACGGATCTTGTTATAAAACCAAACTTACTCGTATAGACGAGTATTAAAGGGTTTCTTTTCCCTTATAAAACAGGAACCCTCTTAAATACGAAATAAAGTAATAATACGTTCCCGCTTGTAAACTACTCAACTACTGATACTCTTGGTATCAAAGGCCTGCAGGCTGCAATCTAAGTAAGTAATGTTTATAATGTTTGTGTAATAAGATCTCTTAGCTTTTCCAATGTTATCTTAAACTTACAAATAGAAGCACTAGCGAATGTTACTGGTAAAACATTTTTGTACTATTATTGGATGAAAAGGATTTTTAACTGCAGCATGAATTAACATGCTGTATATATTTATATGCTGCATATATTCACGTAACAGAGGAATTTAATACTTACGGCATTGAAAATAATTATGTAAAAACTGATTTCTCCTTAGGACTCGGTGCAGAGAACTAATAAACGGCACCCTTACTTTTTGACAAATCAAGCAAAAGGGATTTAATAGTAATTTAATTAATATTATTTGATATATTCAAGATAATTGCAAAATATTAAACATCTTATTATGCTTTTCTACTGAATAATATTTGAAAATTATGATAAAATGTGGTCACATTCACTGGCGTTTTCCCTGGGTTGCCAAATCGACAGTTCCTCATCTACCGCCACTGAAGCCAATTCCCTTTTAGCCGACATTTTCTGTAACGAAAAAAGCAGCTCATATTGTTTAACGAAAAAAGCAGCACGTATTTTACTGCCGGTAAACGGATGACAGGCGGTCTCATAATCTTAATTTTCATTTAAGAAAAAATGTGAACACTGTTGTCATTAATATTAACCTAGTCTCTGAACTTAGTTCCTATATTAAGCCCACAGCAACTCAATGTAAGCCGCGCATGCATAAAACATGTGCACGTTTTTTCTCCAAGTCTAATGGATTCTTGCCCTCCATTATAAAATATTCAATATAATGTAGGTCACAACAGATTCCTAATTCATAATTCCTAAAAAGTAGCAACAATTTTACGAGGCGTGATTTCGAACGTTTAGTTAGGGTAATAATGGTTTTAGAACGTTTGCTGTTAGTTTTTTGATATCTTTTTGCTCGGTATACCGAAAAATTATTTAGGACATTGTGAGTTGATGTGATATACATGTGTACCTTTAAGAAATTTGTCAGCCATGTCAGTCATAGCGTAAAAAATATTAATAAGGCACCATGCTTTTCTGCGCAACAGCGATAAATACACATATAAATATAGTTTAAAAATACTAAAGAACACACTTTTGAAGCACATCAAACTAAAAAAGTGAAAAATAATCCTTAATATAAGCTGAATGATAATGAACACAAAATACTAGTATTATTGTAAAATACCATGTATTTTTGATCAAACGCGCACAGAGCTTCAAATACATACTTATATATGCTATAAAATCATAACGTTATTATCTACTTGTGCCCATATCGTTATAAAAAACATAACGTTTTACAACTAAACGTTATTTACACGTTTAAAAAACGCTATATCAGTAAACGCTATTTAGAAAATAACGATTTAAATAACGTTATATTTACGGGGAATAATAATTATCATATGCAGCGAGCTAGCAACGCGGCAATATCGCTTAGCAATAACGATATTATAACGCTATTTATTTCGATTTTGATATTTCATAACGTTATTCTTTTAATACCGCTATTCGTCTTTTCGTTAGTAATGTCAAAATAATAACGAAACTAAATACGTATAACGTAATATAACATTATATTTTGATATTTTTTATAACGTTATGAAGCTCTGAACGCGCATGACCCAGCGGTTAGCGTAGAACGCAAGCATACTAAGCGAAGCTGATTCACTCTGTGAGATGGGTAACCATTATAGTTGCATTTTATGCGCATGTTTGCGTGCTTTGGAGGGCAAGCTAAAAAGGGCCGTTGTTATCGTTAGATAGTAGTCGTTAAGCCTTGTTCTTAAACTTGGGTAAAATTTTGGAGGCCTTTTGGGCGGTTTCATTCAAACATTCGACATCGAGAATTTGGCCACTAAGCCGTTTCTCCATCAATCCGCAATTGAGCAGCCTGATGTAGTAATCTCACGGCCTCCTCAATATTGGGGGGAAACCCGTGCCTAAGAGTGGGACGGAAAAAGGGTTGTAGCTAATATAAGAATATATCCATATAATGGGAGTCTTCCCGAAACATTAAAGTTAAGAATTGTACTCAAGATGAAGCGCGCAAGAAGCGCTAGTGTCTCATACGATCAGCCGACACGTGTGCCCATTATCAACCCATAGCCATTCTGTTATCTCGAAAATATAATATTTTTTCGTTCTTTCTTTCTTTCATGGCCCGGCGGTTAGCGTAGAACGTAAACGATCTATGCAACTAAGCCAAAAGTGCGCGGTCGGGTGTGAGATGGGTGACCGCTAGTGGCACAAAAAATTTCATGCGCATTTCCGTGCTTCGGAGGGCACGTTAAGCCGTCAGTTCCGGTTGTTCTCGATAGATAATAGTCGTTAAACCTTGTCGGAGGCCTTATGGGCGGTTTGAAAACATCTGACAGCGGGCTGGCTACTTACCCCCATCTCCACTAACCCGCATTGGAGCAGTGTGGTCGAGTAAGTTTCAGACCTCCCCAATAATGGGGAGAGACCCGTGTCCAGCAGTGGGATGCAAAAAGGGTTGCAGCCACTCAAGTTTATCTTTATCGCTCTATATAATGTTTAATCTCTTAGTGCCTTTCAGTTTAAGGCGATATTCATGCACGAAATCGTTCCGGTACCAGGCAAGTTTTAATATTGCACAAATATTTTCTAAATTCTCGCTGTATAGTTTAGCTATCGAATACCGTTTTTGATTATCGGTTTATAATTTTCGTTGCTAATAATGCAGCATACTTAGCCCCGTGATCCTTGCACTCAGCAGGATGTAAATGATCTACGAGTAAAGGGATCCTCTATCTTACCATAGGATATGAATTTATATGTCAGGTGTTATATTTCACGAGATTTCTATGCTGAGAGTGTCCAAAATAGTTAATCAATGTAGTTCACATTGATATTTTTTTCAACTTTTTAGTGTCGAAGTGCTAGATACGGGTCGCTCAGAATTAAGAGGACATTACGGCATTGTCTACGACACTGGCGCAAAGTGGATTGGTGGATGTCTTATGCATTAAGCTTTTTTAACTCTCATTAAAGCACGTGATAGATAAAAATAATGAAAATGTTTCTTAGCGATAAATGCGCACAAAATGAATTGCTTAGTCAGCGGTGCACGACGAGATTTGAACCTGGGAACCCTGCATTGGTGTCTTAAACTATCGACTACACTCTCTGCGTAGAAGTTATAACCAACGGCTATCGCTGTTCTATTCAGCAGACAAAAACTGCAACAAACTGAATGTCTTTATCAAAAATGTCCTTCAACAGTACAAAACCCTGTCCATTATGAGTTATTCGTGCACTCTCTGGGACGTGCTTTTGCGTGGATATTTCCCTATTCGCCTTTTAGAGTGCAGTTTTCAAACACCGTTATGTTCTAGAGATATGATAACGTTACATTGCGACCTTTTACGGCTCTTTGCTGCCCATTTCGGAGAGAGGGATCGGAAAAGTGTCACTGGAGACTTTATTTGGACCCATGTTAGTTTACAATGGCTGTGAAAATATTTTTCAATACAAATATAACGCCTCCTTTACTAGGATTCCCTGTATAGTGGATATGTTAACACTGAGAACCAAAATTTAAAGTCTCCATTGAAGTTGTCTGCAGATTGTTACCGCATTTAGTCACCCAAGCAGCCCGTTAGGTTACTATATTTGTTAGCAGGTAACTAATTATAATAAAATTCTGCTGGTAACTATAGTAACTGATCACTTATTAAAAGCTTATTCAGTAATACAAACCGAGGAACAATGCACTTGTGTGACCACACCATGTCAGTCCCGTATTAGTACTTCGGATCTTACTGCACCAAGCTGCTCCAATGCTGGTTGTTGGAGATGCACGTTAGTAGCAACCTACTGTCGAATTTTTTTAAACCACCCACAAGGCCTCGGACAAGATTTATCGACTGCTATCTATCGATAACAGCCAGGACCAACGGATTAACGTGCCCTCCAAAGCAATGAAATGCACATGAATTTGCACAAGCACACAAATCTCATTAATCTTAAACCCGTGCCGGTTTCGATTTATTGCATATATCGCTTGCGTTGTACGCCAGCTGCTGGGCCACCGCGTTCAAGGTTTTTAAGGCTTGGCTGCAACCCTTTCTGCGTCCCATTGCTGGGCACGGGTGTCTCCCCATTATTGGGAGGCTTGTAGCTTACTCCACCACGCTGCTCTACTGCAGGTTGGTAAGTGGCCAACCCGCTGTCGGAAGTTTTCAAACCGTCCATTAGGCCCCCTACAAGGTTTAACGACTGTTATCTATCGTCAACAACCGGTACCGACGGCTTAACGTGCTCTCCGAAGCACGGAAACGCGCATTTTTTTTGCCACTTGCACTCACCCATGTCACACCCGACCGCGCACGTTTGGTTTAGTTTCATAGATCGCTTGCGTTCTACGCTAACCGGGCCATGCGCGCACAATCTTTAAGGATTTGAAGACGTAAAATATCACGGACTAAAAATGTCCAGGAAAACAAAGACTAATCCCAAATGGATTCTCCCTATGAGTTATGCAAGCCTTACATCACTCCGGTATCAGTTGTGTACTTTCGCATGGATTTTTCCGAATTCGCGCATGAAAGTGCAATTTTAGCGCTACGAACTCGAGATAACGGGTTCCAACTCGATCATTTATGGATTTTGTTGCTTCTGCAATATTTTGAGAGGGATGCACACAATGTGACAAAGTTATCATATCTAGTCGAAAATGCTAATAATCCAACATAATCAATAAAAATTTGTATTGATGTCATGAGCTATGCGTTATCTACGTAAATGGGTCTTGCTTGTATCTACTCATAGGTACTCACGTATTTCGCACTGAGGATTTGGAGCAAATGTCAATGAAAACGGCATTTTATCAGAACCAGAGATACAGAGTCGTCTCTGTATCTCGTGGTTTTCTTATTTTACCCGCATGCGCCAGAAAGAGGGTTATGTTTTTCGACAGTTTGTATGTATGTATGCATGTAAAATTGTTTGGCACGCTCTGCAGCCTGAACGGCTCGGTGTATTTTAGCTTGAGAGGTGACGTTAGATTCGTATTTACTTTGACACTGGGTATATCAAAGTAAAAATATTATTAGTACTGGCCTTTTCGACATTAACGTGAATATCCATGGGTGGTGGAATTCTCATGGTTCGACCGGGAAGGTACCACCGCTGCACACATGCTAGGCAATTCTATTATCGTCTAATTAACAGTTGACGTTGTCAGTTAGGTTAGGTTGGGTGAGGCTACCATGAGCCCTCTAGAGTAGCAGCGCAAGCGTTACTCTCAAGCTTGATTCAGGGGAACTTGATGTTCTCAGTGGTGATCTCATGAAAATTATAAGCTTTAAAACTCATATCGTCTGTTTTAACTATTCCTGTTAGTGCAATGTTCAATTGAGCACATAAAGTACAAACCAAAGAAAAAATTAGATATAGAAGGAAGGGATATCGTAAGATTTACTACCTACTAATCTTTTAAATGCTATACAATATGTTTACATATTTTTATAAATGTACTTAAATACAAGACATTGAACTAAATATTTCAACTTGGCTGAAACAGTTTCTAAAATAATTCAGATCTGAAAGGAGCAGTTGCAGAAAGGGCAGCAGATTATCTTCTTCTTATCTGAAGGCATTAAACTATACCGTCTTTATTGCAGTAACTAAAGATAAAAGCTACTTATTTCAGTCTTGCTTACCTATAGAGTGAACGGTAGATTTCCAGAATTCTTAAGCTGTATTAGTACAGGTCGTTGCTTACATTGTAGCTAAGAAATTCTAACTTTAACGTCTGTAAGCTTTACAGCTTTTTGTTTTGGCTTTGTTCTTTTATTTTAAATCCTTTTAAATGGTCCACTGCTGGTAATTGGTCTGCGGTCGGACATTGCGAGCGTTTATAGCCACACTTCACTGTCCATCATGAGGGCCAAGTGCAAGTTGGTAGACATCAGGTCTTAATTTTTTTTTGTTCAACTGATTAAACGATTGTTTCAAATCAAGGTTGTACGCTAAGGTTTTAACTCAGGGGTACTATTGCTGCAACTTTTAATATCGAGTTCCTACTTTCATTGACAACCGCTTGCATTTCCTTTTTTTACAAGTTTTATTTTGCTCGTGCTACAATTTAACATTAATATTGTCCAACAGGAGGTCGACATTGCAGTGGCTCCGATCGTCATCACGCCGGAACGTCTAACTCTCGTAGAGCTCAGTGAACCATACATGTCAGTGAAGTCACCGATCTTCGCGATCAAGAAGAAACCGAAGCAAATCTCCGACACGTTCAGTTTCTTGAAACCGCTGTCTAAGGAAATATGGGTAAGATATTCAGCTGTTTAATTATAATTCTATTTAAATTATGACCGAAGTATATTAGAGAAATCGTTAAAAAGAACCTCCTTTATTCGAATGTCTTTTATAAAATAAGTACGTATCTAAATTGAAGGTACCTAACTCCAACATATAATAATGCTAAAAAATTTCAGTATTTGGTATAAAATGTTAATAAGTAACACAAATAACCAACCAGGTAACCAAATAACCAACAGGGACACACTAGTTGGTAAAAGTTAGCGTCATCTGCATAATAAGGCCCCAGCCGCACTAATATTTTCGATAATCGTGTTGATACACTGAATGTTTACAGCAGTTATTGAACTTTTTTTTTCATATCAAAGGTCGATTATGATTTAAAAAAAAAACATTTCCTTGAAAATATATTTCAAACAAAGACATTCCTAAAGGTACCTAGTATGTAATATTGAAATAAAAACAAATATACCTAATATAATCTGGAGAACAAACAAGGACAAACTATTTAGTTAAAGTTAGTATCATCTGCATAATAAGGCCCCAGTTGCATCAACATTGCCGATAAACGTCTTCATATGCTGAATGTTTATGAAAGTTCTCCTGTGTTGTCTCTTTTGAGGCTGATTTATGAATACTGATATACGGCCATCGGATTTTGCGCTTGGAAAATAACAATGGATTTGGCCCATACAACTACCATTCAAAAAGTTACAGTAAATAACTTGTTTTATAGCGATCCTAAAGAAGTAACACTGATAGCCTGAACACATCTATACTCGTACTAATATGTATATAAAGCTGAAGACTTTGTTGGTTTGAATGCGCTAATCTTAGGAACTACGGGTTCCAATTGGAAATTTATTTTTGTGTTGAATAGTTCATTTATTGGGGACGGCTATAGGCTATATTATAACATCATGCTATGACTAGAGGCCGCCCGCGACTTCGTCCGCGTGGACTTTGGTATTAGTTTTAACATGATGTTATATAGCTTTTAACCTTCCTCAATAAATGGACTATTCAACACAAACATATTTTTTTTTTCAATTTGAACCTGTATTTCCTGAGATTAGCGCGTTCAAACAAACAAACAAACGTCCACAACGACGAAGTATGGGCGGCCGCTAGTGTAAAATAAAAGTAAATATTAATAGAAATATTACCTACCGTTTCTAACTCTTCCCTTTCTTAAAAGACCACTTACTTGCAGACGTCTATAATTAGTTTACAAAATTTCTAAGTTTTGCTTTTTCTAAAACCATACGAAACAAGTAAAATGTAACAGAAAAGTACATACTAGTTACTCGTAGGAAAAGTTACCGTCATCTGCATCTGCATAACAAGGGCCCCAGCGAAACCGACAGTGCGTTGCACGTAGGTATCCATACAATGAATGTTTATAAGAGTTCTTGCCGCGCAGATATCTGTGTTGTCTGCTTCGTTGCTGATGTGTTCCTTTTTGATTTGCGGGCAACGGCTTTTGTGCATTTGTGACATTTCATTACTTCTTAAATTTAAAATCCTGTGTCATGGTTTTACTTCTTCACAGAAATTGTCTCATATTCAGATCCCAAAAAACGAATACTAAACTGAACTAAATAATTTATGGTTAACTATCTCATAATATCATAATCTGTAACCAATACATTGTTTAAAGTAATATTTAATTTTCCTTTGTTTCTTTATGACGTTACTATTAACTAAGTTCTTTTCATAAAATCTCTCAGAAAACACTTCTGTCCTAAAAATGTTTATAATAATATTTACAAAACGTAGATATATCCCTCAGTAGTTGAAAAACAAACAAGGACAAACTAGTTGGTAAAAATTTATGCCATCTACATAACAAGGGCCCCAGCCGCACCAACATTGCCGATAAACGTGTTCATACACTGAATGTTTATGACAGTTCTTGAAGCTTAGTTATCTGTGCTGTCTGCCTCGGGGCTGATTTATGGCCTTTTGATATACGGGCCCCGATTTTACGTATAGAAAATTTAAAGGGATGCTTATGATATCTAATTCCAAAATCTAGTTTAATCGATCTTGTCCTATTATTTTACTGACCTTTTAAAAAATAAATTACTATTTAACTTACAATAGTACATGATTTTGCACTTGTGACAACCCAAGTTTATTCCATTATCGATTTTTAGTCTGTGTCATACTGGAGAAATTAATTTGTTTTTTGGAATTCGTGAAGATTAAAATACACTTGAGAGAAAAATGACTGTCGAGGAAGGGAATTAGTGTAGCTATTATGCATTTTTACCGACTTCCAAAAGAAGGAGGTACTGTATTCGGCTGTATGTATTTTTTTTTTTATATATGTTCACCGATTACTCCGCCGTTTGTGGACCGATTTTCAAAATAATTTTTTGTTCGTATGGTTATACTCCCGAGGTGGTCCCATTGTCACCAAATCAGGATCTGATGATGGGATCCCAGGGGAAATCGAGGGGAACTCTCAAATTTTATAGGCATACACATTGATTTTCTTATACTTTCTGAAGCATTAAAGATATTTGTGCATAGTAATCATCATTTCATGTTGCTGAGCTGATGATGGAAGGTACCGCAACAGTGAGGAGTTGAAAGCAAATTCTTTCAATAAATAGTTTTTTATTCCAAATCTTACATTCCTGAGGTGGTCCAACTGTCACCAAGTCAAAGTCTGATGAGGGGATCCCAGAGAAATCGAAGGGAACATTCAAATTTTATAGCACAACAAATGATTTTCATATTTTTACTAAAGCAATACAGGCATTTTTGTATAATTATCATCATATCATGTTGCTGAGCTGATGATGGAAGGTACTACGAAGGTTAGGAGTTGAGAGCAAATTCGTTCAATAAATGGTTTTTTGTTCGATATCTTACATTTCTGAGGTGGTCCAACTGTCACCAAGTCAAGGTCTGATGATGGTATCTCAGAGAAATCGAAGGGAACATTCAAATTTTATAGCACAACAAATGATTTTAATATTTTAACTAAAGCAAAACAGTTATTTGTGTATAATTATCATCATATCATGTTGCTCAGCTGATGATGGAAGGTACTATGATGGTTAGGAGTTGAGAGCAAATTCTTTCAAAAAATGGTTTTTTGTTGGAAATCTTACATTCCTGAGGTGGTCCAACTGTCACCATGGCAAAATCTGATGATGTGATACTAGGGAAATCGAGGGAAACACTGAAACTTAAAAGGCACACACATTCTTTTAGTCATATTTTTTAACATAATACAAATATTTATGTCCGGTAATTATCACCTCATGTTGCTAAGCTGATGATTGAAGGTACAACTCCTCAACGGTTAGGAGCTGAGAGCAAATTCTTTCATTAATTTATACGTTCAGGTGGACTGATAGTAGTATTCTTTCAGGCTATTAGATAAACATGATTATAAAAGATATCTCTTTAACGTTTAGAAGTTAAGTGAAAAGAAATCCCATTATGCTTAGGTATATACATATGTGCAGAATTATTAAAATTACTAAAAAGAGTGAAATAAATTAAGTTTTTAACAAAAAAATATAACCGACTTCAAACGGTAAAAAATAAAATTGTTCAGTACCTACTTCTTCTTGCTTATGGTAATGACTCTTAAAACTATTTTTGAAGTCGGGCCCTTAGTAAAATGTCCTGTCTTAGTAAATATAGTGTACCTTTCGTTCTGAATGGGCACCGACTCCAATATAGTTTTAACAGTCAATACCATAAGCAAGAAGAAATAGGTACTGTCTCACTGTCTGTACTGTCGGTGCCCATTTAGAACGAATGGTACGACATTTTAGTAAGGGCCCGACTCCAAAAATAGTTTTAAGAGTCATTACCATAAGCAAGAAGAAGTAGGTACTGAACAATTTTATTTTTTACCGTTTGAAGTCGGTTATATTTTTTTGTTAAAAACTTAATTTTTTATTTAATGGAGTAGCATTAAATAAAATTTATTTATTGAAGGGCAGGTAGAAAAAAGTGGTTACTACAGCCTCGTGTAGTGTTTCTTGCCTTTGCCTATAAATAAATAAATAATAATAAATAAATAGTAAAAAATAATTGAAACGCGCATGGCCCGGCGGTTAGCGTAGAATGCAAACGATCTATGCAACTAACCCAAACGGGCGCGGTCGGGTTTGTCTGACCGCTAGTGGCAAAAAAAATTCATACGCGTTACTGTGCTTCAGAGGGCACGTTAAGCCGTCGGTCCCAGTTGTTGTCGATAAAATAGTCGTTAAACCTTGTGAGGCCCCCATGGGCGGTTTGAAAACATCCGACAGCGGGTTGACCACTAACCTGAATCTCCACCAACCCGCATTGGAGCAGCGTGGTGGAATAAGCTCCAGGCCTCCCCAATAATTTGAAGAGACCCCTGCTCATCAGTGGGACGCAAAAAGGGTTGCAGCCAAATAATAAACCATATCATAGCCCCATGGGTACCATGAACACATACAAAGACAGGAACACAAACACCCAGACCGAGAATAGAAAACAGAAAGTATAGTCATCATTAAAATTTCTGTTTCGCCGGGACCCCTTGATTGGCAGTCCGGCATGGTAACCATTGCGCCACGCGGGCCGTCCGTAAACAATAGAGTTCCTTCATGACAGAGATGGTACTTTCTGATTGGTGTTAGTCGAACCATAATAAATCTACCGACTACCAGGTACCACGTACTAAGATGAAAAGCCCGTACAAAGCAACTTACTATGTACGTCAAACGATGCCTGCAGTTTCTCTGTGATTTCTTTTCTGAATAAGCTCAACTCAAGTATAATGCAGAATTTAAGAACCATTTTACATTATTTTCTTAGTTAAAATAGTACGTCGTTATTACATCAAATCAAGAACAAAAGAAATCTGTCCTATATCTACAAAGGAAGATATAAAATCCTGTAACTAAGTCAATTCAGCAAGTTCCATCAATCATACAGTGTTATCGTCTAATCCGTTCATAAAATACACACAAATATATCGTCTATTTGCACGATACAAAGTAATTTGTCATTGTACATTCAAAACGAACCCAACCGCAGCTCCCTCGATATTTTATTTATTGATGCACTTGATTGTTTTGCGATATCCCTATGATGAATCACATCTAATGCATGGTCTAAATTTTTATATCGTAAAAGTCGGGAAGAGATTCAATCGGATATCGCTTAACGCTCCATTACGTACGAAACAGCGAAGATTCACACTAGCGAAAATGTTGAAATCAGTAAATTTTTTTTAAGTCAAAACTTCTTTAGCGGCGTT
The DNA here is from genome assembly GCA_911387765.1 of Pyrgus malvae. NCBI lineage: Eukaryota > Metazoa > Arthropoda > Insecta > Lepidoptera > Hesperiidae > Pyrgus > Pyrgus malvae. The sequence continues at coordinate 9,288,091 of OU426947.1, forward strand.
GAGCACTTTTGTGCGGATGGGTAAAAAATGTTAAACTCGCGTCAGGGCACGTGGCCTGATCGAATATTCGTAAGACGGAGGAGCTAATAACGGCTCGACATTCTATACTAAAGTATTTAAAATATGGACATTAAATAAAGTGACGAAGAAATAGTGAAAGAAAATGAGTGAGTACTTTATAAAAATACTAGATGATGAAAAATAATACTGATAATAAAAGCAATTCGTGCGAAATTATTCCCTAACCATTCCAAAATATCAAAAATGCACAACGTTAATGTTTAAGTAACTTCTGCCGGCACTACCGGAGTGCAAGCCGTTTTTTTAACTTTTTTATGTCCCACTGCTAGGTGCAGGAGAGCACACCTGCTCTCCCGAAGATGGTCCCGTTCTGGGGCGCCGCGCGTGGAGGACACCGGTGCGTTCCTATGGAGATCCCGGAGTCCTCACAAACGCAGAGGCAGGCCACCGAGGGGGTTTTAGTGCGGTCAAATCCCACATAACCCGGTATCCTCTCCCAAGGTCTCGACCTTTCGAAGATTCCCCCCCCCCCCCCAATACCAAAAAAAAAAGGCGTAGGTTTCACAATTGACAGAGTTTAGGCCATAGTTCACCATGACCATGTGCAAATTAATGGACAGCATGCCTTCGAGAAATAGTTTCTTTCGGGCAAGTATGGTAGTGGAAAGCATTATAATTAATTAAATCGAGCTAAAAAAGGGGGTCACCAATTTGGCCTGTATGTATGTAATATTGTTGGAATTAGATAATATTTGAGTATGATGATATATTGAAGCTTTCGAGCACGCGCGCTATTTTTGTAAGTTTGTGTTTGTTTATATGTTTGATTGTTAATCCACAAATTTCTCGGAATCTCTAAGCACCTCTTTCACCACCTTCAAGTAAGTGACAAGTACGCTATTTGTCGGCTAAAGTCACCCGTGACTTCAATTTCAATTTCACGATGTTCGGGTAGAACTAATCATATGATAAACTGGCCCGTACTATGACTTTTCTGACAGGTCTCGCTGTCTATGCATAGAATGCGTTGCATTGGGGATCCTCAAAACGGAGACAAAACTGTAAAGTGTAATAGAGCAATAGATTAATTTATAAACAAACATAATATACACGTGCCGCACACTGAATCGCAATTAAAAATAAGTTCTACGTTTCTATCTTTTAGCACTGTTAAATCTAAAATGGTTCTAAATGAGACAAAATTGATGCTTACAGTTTTCAAAAACAATCTTTTGGAACCGAGACACGCGTTAAAGTGGCATATTTGAGTATATTAGACCTCACAAAGACAATTACAGTAGGTTCTAAATGAGCTGCAATAATAACTCTTAAGCCACTACAGGTGATAAATAACTCGTATATACTACTTATTTAGTACTAAAGATGCCAAATAAGAAAACAATACCACCTAATAGGGCACAGTTCCTTAGGGGGGATTATTGAGCTGCAACAATAACTCCAGGTGATAAATAACTCGTATACACTACTTATTTAGTACGAAAGATGCCAAATAAGGAAAAATTACCACCTAATAGGGCACAGTTCCTTAGGGGGGATTGTAAAATGTCATATGCCTCCTTGAGTTCTAAAAGAGAGAAAATTAAAACCTTTATGCGTCTGAAAGTAATAAATTCGGCTTAATGCTACCACAAGTAATAAAGCAGGAACCAAAATCACTCAGAAGCAAATGTTAGTAATAAGAGTTACTCATTTACAAATTCGAGTGCTGTTTGTATCTATAAGTAATGCCATACACTCTTGCATCACTTATATGCTACCACAGGTTGCATAATAAGTTCCAAATTTCACTAACGTGTTACTTGGGATCTACATACAACCTCAAGCAAGCATAGGTAAGTCTTGTCTGAGGTCGTATGCAGTTGCGCTGCTACTCCGGAGGCTGGTGATCGCCTCATGTAAGTGTGGCCGTTTATTCGTTTGAGTGCTACTTTAAAGTGGTAGAGTAAATCAATGCATGGAGTTTCAATTTGATATATTTGGACCATTTAATGCGTTCCGATACCCAGAAAGTGAGAAAATAACTTTGGGTAATCTCTCTACGGTATAACTGATAGCATAAAGTTGATACCAAACGCTGATTACCTTATATCGTTGTAAGTAATCTTTATCAACGACCGCATAATTTGGTAAACTAAACTTATTATTAGACAGAAAGAGCAATACAGTAACTATTATCATGTCACTGAACTCTATCCTCCGTACAAAATATTGCCTTTTTGCTCAGGAACAGATATATCCATAATTCCATGCTAATATTATCATAAAATTTAAAATGTGTTTTGTTTATCCTTCTTTCCGTCGCAACGGTGCAACACGTAGATCTGATTTTAAATATGGAGATAGTTAGCTGGAAAGTGACAAAGGCTACTTTTTACTAAAGCTACGGGGAAAGTAACTCATTCCTATCGGTAAAAATCTGTAGCAGACACGAGGGAAGCCGCGGGCGGAATGTTAGTTATCTATAAATCCTTTTTTATTTTATTTATTTAGTACACAAAAAAATATTATAAAAGACGTCAAAAGATGAGAATATGTACAGGGTACTGCTTATTTCTAAAAGAAATTTCTTCCAGCAGCACCAGGTATGAATACAAGATGTGTAAAAAAGACAAATTTAGCGTGTATAAAAGTGTCTACAGAAGAATAATAATTAAATAAGAAAAAAACAATAAATACATTCATACATAAATACATATATAGATGCATACTCGTATATACATATAGCGTGTATAAAAATGTCTACAGAAGAATAATAATTAAATAAGAAAAAACAATATGTATATATTTTCTGTATTTTGCACGCGTGCACGGCGTGCGTGCACCACTGGCTCCGCGAACAGTCAGCTGGGCCTTCTGCCTCCATACCCACCACGCATGTGTGTCGATGGAATCTCCAGTCCACAGAGAGCGAGGACTGAAGGATTATCGACTTTATTGTGTAGCAGTTGGTAATAATGAACTAACAGAAATAATTTTCTACGCAGCTCTAGAGTATCAAGCCCAACCATACCACTCACGAACAGTGAGGGATATAAGTAGGGATAATACCCAATTACCCATATTTACATTTTGTAAACAAAACGAGCAAACTTCCTTTGAACCCGTTCCATCATGAGACAATATTTTTTCTCATGTGGATCGAAAATGACTGCGTTATACTCTAGTTTACTACGAACAAAGGATTTATACAAAATTAGGGCTATATTACAATTATTAAAATCTGCAGCTGTTCTGATTACAAATCCTAAAATTTTGTGGGCCTTTGAACACAGTTCGGTGATGTATTTCCTAAAATTGAGCTGTGTATCTAGAATCAACCCCAAATCATTAATTGTTTCCACACGTTGTAGACTATTTTCATATACGTGATACGTATAAATAAGTTGCGACCGTTTTCTGGTAAAAGTGATTATTTCACATTTGTTAATATTTAGTGAAAGGCGATTATCACTACTCCATTGAAGCACACTTTCTATATCCGATTGCAGTGCCTTACAATCTGCAATATCACTTATTGGGCAATATATTTTTAAATCATCTGCAAACATAAGGCATTTAGTAGCATTATATAGATGCATACTCGTACACATATACATATCCTTTTAATAAAATTCTTTTGATTACTATACTTATGTTACCTATTTGTAGCTACAAAAATAGATTTTTTGTAGCTACAAAAAGAAAAAAGTAAAAGTGTAAAAGAAAATCTGCCAGTGTGCGACGGCTAACATTTCAGACGTAGGAATTGATTGGCTCAATTTTGTTACAGCTCTGTGTCCTCTTCAGTTTCTTCGCTGTGAGCATTGTACTTTTCCTGGTATCACGATTCTCGCCCAAGGAATGGAGCTCCGAGTCAGTGGAATCTCACATGGACCATCCAATTAGTAGCACCAATGAGGTATTTATTACGTAGAACATTCCTTAATTACTTTAAACTGTAATCCCTATACTAAAAATTCGAAAGTAACTGTGTTTGTCTGTCTGTCCCGCTTAAACTGCTGAATAAATGTAAATGAAATTTAGAACACAGACAGAGTGGACCTTGGGAAAGGACATAGGATGGTTTTTATCCTAGTAACCTATAAAACGGGTCCACACGGGCGAAGCCGCTGGCGGAAGGCTAATAATGTTGTAAATGCGAAAGTTCAAATTCATGTTTGGGATTTTGAATAGCAGATTGTTGCACAATCAAGCAAGATTGGCTGAACGGCTTGGGATGATGTTTGGCACAAAGATAGCTTATAGTCTGAAACAGATTATAGGTTACCGCTTATCCATCAAAAATGTCCTGTTTCCGTGGGATAGTTTTATATAATCCGATCCCTTTTTTTAAATTAATTACCCCTTAATAATATTACTATCGTTAAACCGACAAACGTGTTTTTAATAACATATAGCTTCAAAAGGTTATAAAATCCGTAGAAGAATTAAGGTTACCGACATAGCTCTCAAAATCTGCAAGCTGAAGTGGCAATGGGCAGGCCATATGTTTAGGAAGACCGACAACCGATGGGGAAGAAAGGTCCTTGAATGGAGACCACGTCTCGGCAAAAGGAGTACAGGCCGCTCGTCAACCAGGTGGACTGACGACTTGAAGAAGACAGCGGGTAGTCGCTTGATTCAGAAGGCCCAGGACCGGGAGGAGTGGCGAACGTTAGGGGAGGCCTATATCCAGTAGTGGACAATAAAAGGCTGATGGATGGATGGATGGATGGATGGACAAAAGGTTATAACAATACCAGTTAAGTGTTTACAACAAGTGTTTACAACAAGTTTATAAGACAATACCAGTTAAGTGTTTACAACGCTTCACACTCATAGTCATTAACTCTATAGTGAATAATGTTCTTTTAATTGTAGGTATTGTGGTACTCATAAATTATTTATTTTGAATTTTGGTATTACATCATTGTGCGACAAATCAAGACAATATCCCAACAAATAAAAAAGAGCGTAGATAAAAAGACAAGAGTTCTGAGGTAATACCCATAAAAATACATTATACTTTTTTGAAGTCGGTGAATAAGGTCCTTAAACTCCAAGTTAATGTCATGTAACTTTATTCATCTCTCTAAGATTGTTAAAATTTCGCTTTGTCTCAACCGGTCCCAATTGAATAATTAAATACTTACTCGTCTCTGGGGTCTCTTTTATTACGAAAAGTTAAACACTGTTGTTAATTTTCCAGATAATCTTACACAACGACTTCAGTCTTTGGAATTCGTTCTGGTTTTCCCTGGGATCTTTCATGCAGCAGGGCAGCGACGTTGTCCCGAGGTATGTTATGATTAAGCGGTAATAATTTTGATTGCCAAGCGCACATGGCACGGCAGCTAGCGTAGAACGCAAGCGGTCTATGCAGCTAAGCCAAATGGGCGCGGTCGGGTGTGAGACGGGTGAGCGCTAGTGGCAAAAAAAATTATGCGCGTTACCTTGTTCGGAGGGCACGTTAAGCAGTCGGTCCCGGTTGTTGTCGATAGATAACAGTCGTTAAACCTTTTCGGAGGCCGTTGGGCGGTTTGAGAACATCCGACAGCGGGTTGGCCACTAACCCGCATCTCCACCAACCCGCATTGGAGCAGCGTGGTGAAATAAGGCTCCAGACCTCCCCACTAAGGGGGGGTGACCCGTGCCCTTCATTGGGACGCAAAAAAGGTTGCAGCCAATAATGTTGGTAGTACCAAATTTGTTTGCAGATGAATTTTTGTTCTCAGGTCAGTGTCATATTTAATTAGAAAAACTTGGATAGACAGGTTTTATTTATTTGTTTATTATTTGTATCACCTTAAAGGAAGGGTTACAAGGTTAGACTTAATGCCTAATGGCATTCTCTGAAAGTAAAGCCTGGGTGATGGTGAGAACTTACGGTAGGCAAGTTCGAAATATTTCGACATCTATTCCCCGTTCGGACGGAAAAAAATATCTGCTATTTTTGTCCAAATATTTTCATAGTTTGAATTTGTTACTTATATGCCGGAGCTTAAAATGTCTTGCTAGTATTATTTGTATACTATATTTTTATATACGGTAGCATTTTTAATGGTTTGCATACACAAGCACGCGAACGTAGGGAATTATCAAATCAAATTAAGAGTTCGGTTGACAAAATTACTTATACTGATAAACATCTTTTAACACAAATAATGATGACTAAGATAACTTGTTATTATTATCTCTTCTCTATGCTTCTCCTTATTACATCAGCTACCTGCCTGTGAAAGTCTCGTCAAAATTGGACCAGCCGTTTCAGAGATTAGCTGGAACAGACAGACAGACATACATCAACTTAGAAACCTTTGTGGGCTTATGCCCAACACTTTTCATGACATGATTAAATGCATAGTTTACGATTCTATAAAGGACATACAGACAAACATTCATTTGTATATAAATATATAGATTATTCTGCTTTGAAATATTACTACTAAAATTAACACAATTTATATATGTATGTATAGCCATAGTTTAAGAGGGAATTTCCGTACAAATATTCGCAATATCGGCTGCCACTGTGAATTTTAAGTAATGCGGTCAATATAACAGTGGTAGGCGGTATCCGATATTAAATTCCGTGTCTCGCGTTAAATCGCGCGTGTTTCAGATGTAAGGTATTTCGTCGCTAAGGTTTGATAATAATCTTCTTATGTTTAATGGTGCTAAATCTAGCTGAAATAATGATAATATAATCAGAAGCTTAATGGTCCGGCGGTAAGCGTAAAACGCAAACGATCTATGCGACTAAGCCAGCGGGCGCGGTCGGATGTAAGATGGGATGGGATGCCGCTAGTGGCAAAAAAAATCATGCGCATTTCCGTGCTGGGGGGGGGGGGGGCAAGTTAAGCCGGCGGCGGCCTTATGGGAAGCTTGTAAACATCCGACAGCGAGTTGGCCACTAAACTACATCTCCATCAACCCGCATTTTAGATATATAAATAAAATAAATAAAATAAGCCTTTATTGCTGGTACAAAATTAATTACAGCTATGCTTAGTTAAAGATTATTGTTGTTCTCCCCAGCTTGTCCTTCGATAAAGGCCTCCTCTAAGAGTCTCCACTTATCTCTATCATTTGCTACTCTCATCCACTGCGGACCGGCCACACGTTTTAGGTATACCTAATGCCCGCAATAATGGGGAGATACGGTACCCGTGCCCAGCAGTGGGCCGCAATAAAGGGTTGCAGAAATCAGAAAGAAAATAGATATACAATCTGGAATTGTACAGTTTGGTTTTTATTTTAAATGGGCTTTTTTCGTTTATGAAAACACTAGCTTTTCACCCGCGGCTTTACTCGCGTAAGATGCACGATTTTTCATATAGAAGTGAGATACTGTTCCCGTGTAAAAAAATAAAAAAAAACAATAAAAAAGTGCAATATTGGTATAAATTATGATAATAATAATATAAGTATTATATAATAAAGAAATTGGTTCAATGTAGGTACATTTTCATTTGTAATTAGTTAAGTTTTAATTATTGTAATATTTGCATACCTCATGAATGTAAATAATATGGCGAACCAAGTGTATAAAACACCTTTTGTAAACACCCATATTTGTGCAAATAAAAGTCTTTGTCTTTGTGTAAAAAGTTGTCTATACCTATTGCAATGATGTAGCTATTCAAGGAACGTTTCTACAAATTGAACACATTATTAATATTATTTGAAACTTTAAAATAAGAATAAATGTAATTCTTGTTACATATAAGCTTTTTGACAGCCTCCGTGGCATAGTGTGTGATGAGCCGATGCGAAACGTGAGGTCGTGGGTTCGATTCCCACCCAGGACAAATATTTTTGTGATGAACATGACTATTTGTTTTGTGTCTGGGTGTTAATTATCTATTCAAGTATGTATTCAGAATTATATAAGTACATATGTTTATCAGCTTTCTGATTACCATAGTACAAGCTCTGCTTAGTTTGAAATCAGATGGTGTTGTGTGAATTGTCTAAAAATATTTATATTTATATTATATTTTTACTAACTTGCTATGCATGTTTATTCATTTGGAATCTTGCAACTCATTTTTGAAGCAGAATATCTTCAACAGATTCAGATATAATTTTATACACATTTAGTTTGGTTGAGAATAGAATTATTATGTACACAATATTTCTGTAAATCCAAAATGGTGTATTACATATTTTTGTAAAACCCTCGAATGGATATTAAATTAATGCGCTTAGCTTGTAAAATACGTTGCACCCTGAAATAATTTTAGCCCAGTTAAATAAAAGCTTCTTTTTAAACCCATTATAATGTATATCGCTTCCCACTGCTGGGCACGGGATTCTCCCCATTGTTGGGGAGGCCTGGAGCTTAATCCAACACGCGCTCCAATGCGGGTTGTTGGAGATGCGGGTTAGTGGCCTAACCGCTGTCGGATGTTTTCCAACCGCCCATAAGGTCTCCGACAAGGTTTAACGACTTGTATATTGTTTACGAGTCAAGGGATCGCGCTACAAATTTCTCAAACAATTAAGAGCAACAATTTATAATTCAATGTTATGCTACTGCATATTGCCTCATAATATAAATGTTAGAAAGCCAATATTTTATGATTTTAAAGTTTCCCGTACATATAGGTCGCTTATAAAAATGTCGACGCATTTGTTGTATCCGCGCATTTTTACAAAAAGCATCTATGACACCTACGCGGCCTGATCGAAAGTCAATAGAGATGGCTTTTCGAAAGCCCAGATTTAAATATTTGAATACAGCAATTCGGATTCTAAAGCTTTTTGGATTGATACGGCTCAGTATCGTATTTTTAATGCCGATAACGATACTACTCGTAAATGTGTTAGGATATAGATATGGATGTCGAGTAGGAATTGTTTAAATGTTTTTTCCAGGAATATAAATTCAGATACTAGTATAAATGGAATGTTGATTGTGTAAACTAGATAAACAACGGAATATTAAATAAATAAACATTTAAAGACTTAAAGAGGCCATTTTAGAGTAGCCGTAACATATTTACGTTACACAAGTAAGAAAAAAGCTGTAAATAAATAAGTAAAAATAAATACCCGCTTAAAGATTATCGAGTCACTTTATCATTTGTGTTTGTTAAAAATTCAGTTACATATTGATATTTTTTACGAATCAAAATAAAATATTATAATTAAAATATTGATTTTTACAATATAGGACACAATATTAGGGTAATATTAGGAGACATAGACGTTCGACAGCAATACCACAATAGACATAGGTAAAGGAGCCCTTTGTATTCGTATTGCGGCGGAGGAGCCCCTTGTATTCGTATTGCGGCAATACGGTGCTTTTTAGCTATTTGGCTGCAACCCTTTTGCGTCCCACTGCTGGGCACGGGTCTCTCCCCATTATTGGGAAGGCCTGGAGCTTACTCCACCACGCTGCTCCAATGCTGGTTGGTGGAAATGCGGGTTAGTGGCCAACCCGCTGTCGGATGTTTTCAAACCGCCCATAAGGCCTCCGACAAGGCTTAACGACTGTTATCTATCGACAACAACCGGGACCGACGGCTTAACGTGCCCTCCGAAGCACGGAAACGCGCATGAATCTTTTTTTTTTTTTGCCACTAGCGGTCACCCATCTCACACCCGACCGCGCCCTTTTGGCTTAGTTGCATAGATCGTTTGCGTTCTACGCTAACCGCCGGGCCATGCGCGCTTCGGCCATGCGTTATTTCTTTATCGTCATTCAATCACATTTAATCTTTATAGTAATAGTAGCTTCTGCAGAAAATGCGCATCAATTGTGGTAATTGTGGCACTTAAATTTCAAATTTATAACATGTCTACGTATTTTTTATTTACCTATATAACTAGTTTTTATTTGTAACCACCCGTGACGCCCGCATGAGCTACACGCTTTCCCCCATAGCAACGAGATATTAGGTTCTTAAATATGAAATTGACGATACTCGATACTCAATACTGGCAACTTTAAAATCAAATATCTTGCGTTTGATTAGGAATTCCACATTCAAATTAATTTCGAAATAAAGCCAGTAAAATATTGTTTTTAACCTTTTGCAAGGAAAAATATTCAAATCTAATGAGGTAATCAAAAACACCTTCAAACAGTTCATAGACTCGCTCCCAGGATTTTTTCCCAAATGGTTTCGATAACAACGGCGCGTACGTTCGATTGCTTAAGTAATAATTTCATTAAAAAAACTTGTTTCACTTTTTTGATACTGAAACGTTCATTTAATGGGTACTATTGATGTTATTATTTCTGACGTCATTGCAACGTTAAATAACATATTGTTACGACTTTGAGTACCTATATCTCGAAAACAAAGCGTCGTACAGCAGAACCCCAAAAACGCATAAACAGGTATTAGGTCTACTATCGAACAGTGAAGAAAGTTCTCGAAAAATCAGTCATAAGAAAAACATCGATTTCTACGAGTAAACAAATTCAGGTTCCGCGACGAGTACGTACCTATATATAGCGTACATGTATTGGTTGTTTACATCGCGGGCCGCGGCTATTGTTTGACTGTACATAGTGTGTAATAATAACTAATAACATAAAGGAAGGTTCGGGACGAGTCTATTGTATTTGGTGGTTCGGGAAATTTCTAGAGAACCATGGGTGGCCGTATATAAGGCACGCGCCGAGCCGCGACTGGGCAGTTTATTTCCGGAAGTGAAATCGAAGCGATCTCTACCCAGCGATAAGGAAGAATTATTTCGACGACTACAGCGAAGATATTGGACTATAGTGATTGTGCATTGTGATTTGGACTCTGTCAAGTGGATTTTTGTGGAATCCGACAATAAACGCCTTCTACGTTACCAACGGCATTTTCATTACCCATAGCGCGTAACAATTGGTGTCAGAAGCGGAATGCCGTTAGTACAACGAGACGAAGAGGGGCGCACTCCGAGGACCAGGAGACAGGTCGGTATGGATGCTGCGCGACAACTTGCGGCTGAAGGGGAGGACGAGACCGCTGCGCCGGGGTCGTCGTCAGGGGCAACCGCAGCACCGGCTCCGACAATGGATATGGCAGCGCTACTGTCCGCCATACAGGGGATGCAAGAAAAGATGCAGGCCAATCTAGAAGCTAGACTAGAAGCTAGCCAACGGGAACAGGAAGCCATCCGCCGCGAACAAGAAGCCAGCCGTCGCAAAATCCAGGAACAGATCCAGGCCAGTCAAGAGGCCAGCCGTCGCGAAATCCAGGAACAGATCCAGGCCAGTCAAGAAGCCAGCCGCCGCGAACAGGAAGCCAGCCGTCGGGAAATCCAGGAGCAGATCCAGGCCAGCCGCGAAATTGTCATCGACAAAATTAATAGTGGGCTGACTGGACTTGGGGAAAAGCTCAAAGAGGTGCAGCAGGAAGTAAAGGAAATTACGCTGAGGACGGATCATTTGGAGGAGCGAGTCGAAGGCCATGACAACCGCCTACAACAGCTTACCAACGAGGTCGTTAAATTAAAGACTCGCGAGCCCGTAGTTGTTCCGTCATCATCATCGGCGAGGCTCGACCTTCCACATTTTGATGGAAGCTCTTCCTGGTCGGCGTTCCGATACCAGTTCGAGACGCTCGCAAAAGCAAATTCCTGGGGGGATGATTACTCTTTTACTGCTCTAACTCTGGCCTTAAGAGGAGACGCCTTGATGACTATAGATAACCTACCGAAGGAAGGCCGGACACTGGAAGCTCTAATGGAAGCGCTAGAAACTCGCTATGGCGAGAAACATTTAGAATATGTGTACCGAGCCCAGCTTCGAGAGAGGACCCAGAAACCCAACGAGAACCTCCAGCAGTGGGCAACGGAGGTTGAAAGGCTTGTAAGGCGTGCTTACTCTTCGACACCAGGGAATATCGAAGTGTACCTACTGCAGGCATTTGTCGACGGGATACGAGATTTGGAGGTCAGGGCTGCTGTGCGCCTGGGCCATCACCAGACTCTGAAGAGTGCTTTGGCCCATGCCCTGGAAGTCGAAGCCGTGAGACAAGATACAAGGTACCATAAAGTAAGGGAAGTGGTAATGGAACCGAAGAGGCCACGTTTTGTCCCCACTTGCTACGAATGCGGGGAAAAGGGGCATATTCGTTTGGAGTGTCCTAAGAAAGTTGCGAAGGGAAGATGGGTTCCTTACTATGGGACCCATGCTGAAAAGAAGGTACGCAAACCTGTCTTAGCAGATAAGGTGTTCGGTGCCGCCAAACCTGTGGCTACGGCGTCAAAGGACCGCGAGATAGAAGAGCGTTACCGAAAGCAGGCAGTTGGAGCCTGGCGCGAGACTGAGGGGAAAGAATGTTGGAGGTGCAGAAATGGCGACACCGGGGAACGATGTGGAGGCAAGGATTGCGGGAAGGACACTCGCAGTTACAGTAGGGATTGGCCTACGAGGAACCAGTATCTACGTCCAGTGACGCGAGAAGCTGCAGTTCAAACGGAAACTGCACATGAAGTATCCTTAAGTGGAAAATGGCAAAACAGCGCCGACTGTCAGAAACAAGAAACAACCAATACATGTACGCTATATATAGGTACGTACTCGTCGCGGAACCTGAATTTGTTTACTCGTAGAAATCGATGTTTTTCTTATGACTGATTTTTCGAGAACTTTCTTCACTGTTCGATAGTAGACCTAATACCTGTTTATGCGTTTTTGGGGTTCTGCTGTACGACGCTTTGTTTTCGAGATATAGGTACTCAAAGTCGTAACAATATTATATTTACCTTTTTCACTCTACTATTTTCCCAGGTCCCTCTCCGGGCGCATAGTCGGCACGGTGTGGTGGTTCTTCGCACTCATCCTGGTCTGTTCGTACACAGCCAATCTCGCCGCCTACCTCATAGTGGAGCGGATTGCCGAACCGAACATCGCCGTTCAGTTCCCGATACCACAAACAGATGTAAGAGACACTTGTACTGATACAGGTAAAACTGTGAGCTGATAACAGCACGCGCCCATGCAAGAGCGAATACGTGAAATTGTGTGGTTAGGATGACCAATTAATTATGTTGCCTTTAGGTACTGTCCATCTAAAGATATTTTCTGTAAATTTTATTGTTAAATCTGTGTCTTCAAATTCTGTTCATTCTCTTTTCATTTGACATACCTTTTAGATTAATAGGTCCATGTTGTAGCAATCCAATAAAAAAAAAGTTTACTGTAAGTACTAGGGCATTTTTATTTATTTAAAGGGCTTTGTCGCAGTCGCGAATATTTCGCCCTGGTAAAAATACAAAATATAACATTTACAGTCTTATCTTAGGGTTAGCGCATACATACAACTTTTGCATCGACTAAACTGTTTAGTCGAGTTGTGTACTTCCCGCGATTTCTACACAATCAAAATGTTTAGTTGATTGAGGTGCGCATACAATCGATAAAAACAATGGTCAATTTTCTTATAGTCTTCTTTCAGCAGCGCTCGAGTCAAGTCAAGGTGCTACAAACAATGTCACTTCCCAAAAAAATTCTTGTAGGTACGTGGCGCCGCTTCAAATGATAATGCGAGACTGACAGTCGCCGATCGACTGTTTAGTCGATGGTATGCGCACATCAATACAATGCAATACAAATTGAACGCTTGATCGATAGTTGTCCAACTTTTTAATCAAATGCAGATCGATAGAGCTTTTTGATTTTTTTGTCGAACAACTATCGAGTTGATAGTATGTGAGCTTCAATATGGTCCTATATACATATGAAACACAACAAAACAGTTGTTCGATTTAAAATTGTATGTATGCGCTAGCTCTTATGCTACGACTTTTTACTAATACCTATATACATCTTTTTTTCTTCGGATAGTGGATTTGCCAGAATAAGACTATTTACTAATATTTATAACTTTTTTCCTTCGGATAGTGGATTTGCCAGAATAATATAACAGTAGCCAATTAAGCTTTTATTTAGTTCTATGCAGCTTCGTTCCCCACGATTCTGAACTAGAGCAATATAACTTATAGAAAAGTTCTAGAGGCCTGTGTGTATGCGCAAATATCCACTCATATCTTCAAAAATAACCTACTGAGTTCCTTTCAGTCTGGGTTTCGTCCGTGTCACAGCACCAACACCGCCCTTATTAAAATAACTGACGATATCCGCCGTGGTATGGATAACAAAATGCTAACAGTGTTGGTGCTGATTGATTTTTCTAATGCGTTTAACACAGTGGACCACGAAATCCTTCTTGCCATCCTCTCCTTGCTCCATTTCAGTCCCACAGTATTAAAGTGGTTTGCATCCTATCTTCGTGGCCGCCAGCAATCAGTTTGTTTAGGTCAAGCATCATCTGGTTGGGCTGATGTAGTTACTGGTGTGCCACAAGGCGGAATTTTATCTCCTTTGATGTTTTCTGTATTTGTTAATACCCTAGTCTCTAGCTTCAACTGTTCGTATCATTTGTATGCCGATGATTTACAGTTATATACCCAAAGCACCAAAGATGACTTACATAATGCAATTGCAGTTATAAACCAGAATTTAGACAAACTGAAACTCTGGTCATCTCGCTTTGGACTAACTGTAAATCCTACAAAATGTCAGGCCATCCTAATTGGAAGCTCTAAGCTTCTTGCAAAAACTGAGGTTGATAAATTACCACCTATTATTTTTAATGGAGCCCCAATTCGCTTGTCAGGATCAGTTAAGAATTTAGGTCTGTTTCTGGATAATTCCTTGAGCTGGCACGCGCAAATTAAAGAAATCAGTCGGAAAGTTAATGCCACATTGCAGTCTCTGTATCGAACGAAACATTTTTTGCCAACTAAAACAAAATTACTTTTAGTTAACGCCCTCGTCTTGCCCATTATTGATTATGCAGATGTTTGTTACTCAGATCTGAATGAAGAGCATCTCAACAAATTAGAGCGCCTCCTTAACAACTGTATCCGTTACATTTTTGGTCTACGCAAGTACGACCATGTCTCACAATTTCGCAGTCAACTTAAGTGGCTCACTATTCGTCAAAGGCGGTGCTCTAGAATTCTCAGTCTTCTTTATTCGATCTTAAACGATCCTGCTTCTCCACCTTATCTTAAGGAAAGTTTCCAGTATCTCCATGCTACGCACAAGGATGATAGAACTCTTCGCTCTTCTTCTAACTTAAAACTTGCAATTCCACCGCATAGTAGCGGTTTCTTCCACTCCTCATATACCATACAAGCTTCACTCCTCTGGAACGCCTTACCCGAAAATATTCGCAAAGCGCCCAGTAAAGGTTCATTCAAAAAGCTTGTACGAGAGTACTATCTGAAGTCGTGTTAATAGCCTTTCTTTAGCTGAAATTGTGTAAGATATTATATATGTATATATTTATTATATATATTATTTATATGTATATATCGCCGCCCCCATCGAATAATACCGTAATCGGAAAATCAAAACTTTACAGGAAAAAAGAAAAACGATTTTTTGCTAATAACTTATTACTGTATCTACAGAGAGAAATCATTTGTATACCAAAAGAGAGCTGATTTTATCCCCGATAAAGTGGTGTTATTAAAAAAAAAAATTATTGTACTAAATTGAAGTTAGAAGCAAAAATTTATATTACCGAAATTGAAATTAAATGTTCATCCGTAAATCAATAATACGATTTTATTCGGGTAAATTATCGACAGTGATCTACTCAGTAATAGCTGAATGCAATCTTATTCCCTGTTCTAAAGAAATGTTAGTTGACTCGGTAATTGACTGTTACCATAATATTCGGTGATTAAACAAAGTGAAATGATACTTGTAAAATTTATTTACGTTTTTATTCTAGGGCAAACAAAACAAGTTTCACAACTGTAAAATTATAATACCGGATAGTGCGTATTGCAAAATAGAGGGTAAAAATTAAACTTATTCCCAAAATAAAATATAATTTAATTTTTTTATAAAGAATTTTAATCAAAGTATGAAAAAAACCACATAAAAAAATTCTTAGTAATATAACATTCATAAATATATTTAAATTCATATTTTTGTGCCAGGATTTTTCAGTCGCCGCCCACTTTTGATTTTGCAATATCTGAGTCAGTATCTAAGTCGAAATATTTCCCCCAAAATTGTATTTTAATTGTATGATACGAGGTCTTTCATGAGATACATTTCACCCTTACTTTCATAACCTTAGACTACAAAAATGTTCTACCTTGTGTATCCTTAAGCCAGTTCTTCTTCAGAAATAAGAAGACATTTTAAATCATAAAAATCACTGCATTTTCTTACATTATATATAATACTCACCTTTTACATTTGCATTCATTATAACGCTGTAAACTTTGTAAGATGTAAATAATAATTTACTCTTCATTGCAAGTTCTTCTAGTTTCTCTTCATGAATGCATGCTGTTACCCTCACTCTGACTATGACCAGTCTAAAAAAACGATGGGTTATACTTTCCAGCCGGTACATAGCATACAGAAATAAATCTAAATTATTTTAGTTCTACCCAGCACAGCCATCAGAATAAAATGATACATGCTTTATGGCTTTTTGTGCTTCCTTTAGTAAAACATTGCAATAAACAACTCCCAATTTCGATTTATACTCTTTTGCAATAGAGAGGTGCCATACATAACAATATCCTGACATACTGTATTAAAAATTGCGAAATTATATTGCGCTTATAATGGATAATACCCAACTCAGACTAAAGCACATTGAGGAATTTTTCTTAGTCAAAAACAAGTACGATATTTCTTGAATCTACTGTAAATTTTTCGTCTCTTTTTCATTTCACGTACTTTTTTTTTTTTTCCTTCTAAAGATACCTTTTTGGTATATTCAGCTTGTTCATACAGTACACATTCAGTGTTAAAAAAATAAAAAATAAAATTTGTATACCGTATTAAAATTATATAAGTTTTTAACCAAAAAAACCGACTTCAAACGGTAAAAATAAAATTGTTCAGTACTTGGTATATGTATAATTTTGATTTGTGAACCAAGATTGGTACAATTAATACATTTTTTATATATTTAGCTGCTCTGATAAATATAGCAGTGTTGACTCCTTCCTAACATAGTGAGATTCTACATCAGGATAAATTATAATAAAATTATATGTTTCATAATAATTTCCTTTGTCATAACATTCGTTTTATGAGGCCTATTTAAATGTGTTCTCTGTCATCTGTTAAGCTTTGATCTTTATTTATTTATTTAGTACACAAAGAAATTGTTAGACATGATGGGTGCTTATTTCTAAAAGAAATTTCTTCCAGCAGCACCAGGAATGGATAGAATTATTAAATAAATAATAAATTAATTATTTCTAAGGCTGTGTAGACTATCTGTTCTGATAACTTTAAGGTATTAAGGAAATATGTTTTACATAAAGGTATATCGCATCCATCTAAAGGAAAACTGTACATAAGTGTTTGGGTTCTATTATTTTTGCGCTCCAATTTAATAGGTTTGGAAGTTATACGTTTAGTAATGTATTAAGGTCTTGGACACCATTCACAAAAAATATTTAAATGCATCCACTACGCTTGGAAAGCAGGATAATTGTTAATTCAGTTGCATACATGATTTTTACTGACTTGACTTAAATCAATTAAAATTTTGTCAATTGACTTAAATGGTTGATCACTTTCTCGATCAACCATTTTCTCGTACAAAATGTATGAAAATGTCCCGTAGTAACAGCTCATTAAAAGTATCTCAATCGTTTTGATGAAGACCGGATTCGTGGCTTTAAAGTCTGTAAAAAGTGTTAAAGAAATGTTGTCTTTGCTCAGTTATAAACTATTTGTAGCATTTTTTTTAGGAACACATTGGACCTATCGTCTTTGCTGGATAGCTTTTCTTGGAGCGACATCCTATATAAGCATTTGCTTTTATTATATTTCCGTTTTCTGCAATGTTTTTTTCCTGAAGTTGAGGGATCATTTTACTCGTTAGATAGATTACTTTATTTTTGTTGCCACGCGATAAACAGTATACAATATAACGATTGCAACTCTTGTAAAATTAATATCGCAATATTATATTAATTTATGAAGAAATGAAACTAAAAATGGTAATATACATTACCGAAAATTGACTAATTTTTTGTACCCGAATAAGATTGTAATAACAGTTTGTTGTAAAAGGCGAGACACAAAGTAGTTAGTAATAATCTATTATGATGATGTTCGACATTAAAACCTGTTTTTATTTTAAGGCGAACAGAAAAGGTAAAGTCATTACAAAATGACTATCTTGAGAAACACTCGTACGAATATTCTGAAAAAAATTCACAAGGTGTAATCGACCCTCCAGAACAATAATTCCCAATAAAAGCACTTCTATGGTAATAGTTGATTACGATACTATTCGGTGGGGACGGCGATATAGTATATTGTATACGTTATTTATATATTATATTATATATGTATATATATTTAACAATTTTTTTTACTTTATATTTAATTTTTTTTTTAATTTCATCTTTGTTTTGATTTATTTATGATGCCTACCACAACTTCTCACCATCGCCAAAGGTTGACTGGTAGAGAATGCCATCAGGCATTAAGTCCGCCTATTGTAAAAATACAATAAAGGGTAAATAAATAAATAAAAATAAGATAAAGAATCTTCTCAACTTAAGTATCTACTTAAGTTGAGAAATACAACCCATAAAACAAAAATAATCAACGGTTGAGGCCGTTTTGTTATCTGTCGTCAACAGCATAGAAACAAATTGTTTTCGTAAGTTTTAAAAATTGTCCATAACTAGCAATACTTATTAACAAATATGTAAGTCCGTATTAAAATATCAGCAAAATATAGATTCTTTTAAACATTTCCTCAATACTTATGATAATGTTGATAGTAAAACTTGAAAATTCGTTGAAAACAAATATGAATATTGGTGGATAAATCGAAGGACCGCAGATTAAAATAGGCGCTGGTTTTGAATGGTGTGTCCAGTATACCCCAAAGCCCCACAACGCCTGCAACCAATAGAAATTCCCCTGCTCACCGTTCGTCTGAGCGTCCGGCTTTCCACGACTGCTGTAGTGGCTGAGGACGTCTCGTTTTCTTTCCAGTCGCGTTGCACACGGTACAAATCGGGTTTTTGCAGATGTAGGTTCCTCACGGAGGATAATTTTTCGGAGTGACCAAACACGAACAGATCATCATGGCAACCGCCGAACAACTCATTGACAGTGGAGCAGAAGAAAATCACTGACCACAGACAATGTGTAGCTAAAAAGGTTTTAATACCGAACAAATATGTTTAAGTTTAGAAAATATTGTTCTAGTTCGGCTTTGAGTCACAATTGTTATTTGTAGCTTACTTAATTAGTTTATAATAGGTTTAATGTTACTGTTACTTATTAATTACTTATGTAATGTTTAATTTGTTCACAGCTTTCCGTACAAAAGGTGTGTATTAATATTTTTGACATATTTATATTCTTAGATTAGGTATTTTGTTTATCTTTTCAGTAAAACTGATTTGATTAATTGCTGTGTTCTTATGTGCTAATGCTTTGCGTGCAACTTTTGACGCGATTTCAAATTTTCTCATTACTATTGTCTTAAAAAGCTGCGTGATTTATTCACCCTGGTTTGAGTTTAAGTGAAAGTCTTATAAAAGCTTCGTGATTTATTCACCCTGGTTTGAGTTTAAGTGAAAGTCTTATAAAAGCTTCATGATTTATTCACCCTGGTTTGAGTTTA
The DNA here is from genome assembly GCA_911387765.1 of Pyrgus malvae. Taxonomy (NCBI): domain Eukaryota; kingdom Metazoa; phylum Arthropoda; class Insecta; order Lepidoptera; family Hesperiidae; genus Pyrgus; species Pyrgus malvae. The sequence goes on from OU426947.1 coordinate 9,307,770, forward strand.
AGTGAAAGTCTTTAAAAAGCTGCGTGATTTATTCACGCTGGTTTGAGTTTAAGTGAAAGTCTTAAAAAGCTGCGTGATTTATTCACCCTGGTTTGAGTTTAAGTAAAAGTCTTAAAAAGCTGCGTGATTTATTCACGCTGGTTTGAGTTTAAGTGAAAGTCTTCAAAAGCTGCGTGATTTATTTACGTTGATTTGAGTTTAGTGAATAAATCAATTTACTTTCCTTCCTTTTATATTAGAGTACAGGTCCGACAGCAGTTACAAGTTAGAGGTCTGGTATTAGAAGAGATTAACAAATGATGTAATTAATGTATTACTTTCTCTAAGTACAAGAAAGGATAGTAAACTAAACTGTGTGGCAATTGCAATTTAAAATAAGCTGTAAGCGAAATTATATAATCAACCATAATAAATCAATTAGAAACAATTATCATAACGCTATTATCGCCTTATCATCATAATATAATTCGAATCAATTATTTACTCGGCTATTACTAAAAATGAAACTGTAATATAAATTAAAAAAATTTTTTTTTTCCAACCTTTTTTTTTTATGTCCCACTGCTGGGCACAGGTCTCCTTCTCACAATTGAGAGGGATTTAGGCCATAGTCCACCACGCTGGCCTAGTGCGGATTGGTGGATTAAAACATAATTAATGAAATTCCCATTACACTTTAATACTCTATCGGATATTGATATGAATTCGCAGGAGACTTTAATTACTGAATTTCGAGTATCAAAATTACTATGGTTGCTCAAAATATTAATTTCACATTTAACTGAATGATTGGAATATTCAAATATTCAATTAAATTAATTGTCTTAAAAGCAACATACGCGAATAAATGTACTTACTTACTATAATTTAATATTTTTTGTTCATAAAATTAAAATAAATCATTACAATTGGAAAAAATAAGCGGAAACGTTAAAAAAAGTATCTGAAAAAAGTATAAAATTTAGTTATCAGTAACTTCACCATCACTTCTCCCATCAATAATCGGATAAAACTGCAACAAAAATTAAGCTAATACAATAAAAATGCGCATTTTTATATGCTCCTAATAACTTTAAAGGCCAGCAAATAAATGAAGTACCTACATCATTTTTTAAAATGTTTATAACAAATAAACATTAAATTAATAACGTTGTACATTTATGCTCGTACAAGAACTTTATGTGTCGGTACTCACGACACAGAAAATATACACACCCAATGTAACTTCAATCAATCCAGGTTTTGCCACGCCAGGAATCGAACCTGGGACTCTAGATTGGCAGTCCAGCATGATACCTAATGCCACATGAGCTGTTATTAATCGTAGCATCTTTAGACTTAAGAGCTTGGCTCAACAGAACTCAAACGTGGCGACGCCCCCGGATCACATCGACGTTCAGGCAGTGGTCCCATTCACCCCGGAGAAGCTGGACTCACCCTGCGCGCCCAAGGTTTGCGGCTACCATCATGTGAACTATGCCATTGCCGTCGGTAAAGGCTCACCACTCAGGTAAGTTTAATTTCAATGTTTTATTTTTATTCCAAAAAATATTCAAATGCTTTCTTATACACGGCTGGCTGCAACCCTGGAACCATTACCGAGGAGGTCTGGAGCTTACTCCACCACGCTGCTCCAATGCGGGTCGGTGCAGATGCAGGTTAGTGGTCAACCCGCTGTCGGATATTTTTAAACCGCTTACCGACTTTATCTCGGTAACCACCGAGACCGACGTTTTAACGTATCCTCTGAAAGACGGAAATTGGTATGATTCATATGAGCCACTAGCGGTCCCCCATCTCACACCCGACCGTATACGTTTGGCTTAGCTACGTAGATCTCTAGTGTTCTACGCTAGTTGTCGGACCATGCGTGCTTTGCACATACTATAATATATGTTTTTAGGTTATTGGGAAGAACAAAAATTACATCTATTTGAATTTTATACAGGAGTTCAACAATACCTAAGGGCCTCATTCACCATCTCCAAGTAAAGTGTTGATTAGTTACATCCCAAGTAAGGTAAATTGGAAAGAAAAAGCTATAAGTATAAAACTACCCGTTTATCATATAAAATTAGTGCTACTCGAACATCGTAAAAATGAAATCGAAGTTACAGGTAACTTTAACCGACTTGTCACTTTATTTGAAAGAGGTCCTAAGTGAATATGCTACTATTACATCATTGAATACTTACGCGATACTTCGCTATTTAAATCAGTATACTTGTATAGTTATTTTTTAATTGACAGTACCGGACGATCGGGCGTTGCTCGGATAAAAACAACTGATGTTCTTAGTTAATTTTTAAGCTAAACACTTATTGACTTTGTGTTGGTTAACAACGCCATCTGAAATAGCTCCCAATTAAAAAATATCACAAATAATAAAAAAACGCAATATTTAAAATGCCATCATAATATAAACAAAATGCCATCAACTTAATCCGATATAACTCAAAAATACACCGAGAAAATGAAAATAAAACAAGAGCACAATATGTCTTTTTCGACTTCCCGCCAAAACTCCTTGATATAGGTTAATTACAGTGCATGTGTATTTGTGAAATAGAATCACAGTGCTAAAATAAGTTTTTTCTGCTTGCCTCCAAAATTCCATCGGACACGTTCTAGTAAAGTAGCCATCGATTTACTTGAACGTTGGACTGACTAGACTGACTGATTACTAACGACTTACTGACTTTGTTATTACTTCGTCCAGTTTCATTGAAACTGGCAAAAAATTGATGCAAAAAATATTATACTTGTCGCTGGCAGTATGCAATGCACAGATTTTGCGATGCCATATTTAAAAAGAAAAAAAAGTAAGTAAAATATTCGGCTATCGGCAAAGAGAGTCCGTCGCCAAATAAATATTTAATTTTATGAGATCAATTTGGTCTGTGATAAAAGTATTAATCACGCAACAAAGTACCTAGTTTTTTTTTAATTTTTTTTCCCACCAAATGCTATGTATGATGTAACAAACAACAATAACCTTATAAAATTCAGTCAAAAAGCAACGGAATAGCATTTGTTGCCAAACATAACAGTGGTACAACGGTCCCTTTTGTCCATCCTACTATTGTGCTCGGATCTATTTTCATAATTGGCCTGGCCCTTTACTACACCACGCTGCTCCAAAGCGGGTTAGTAGTATAATGTTAGCAGAAAATTTAATCTTAATACAACATCTTATGATTGCGTTGATTTTTAACCGACTTTAACAAAAATGAGGAAGTTATTAATTCATCGAGACCTACGCTCAAATTTATGTTTATTTTTTTTATAACAAAAGGAGCCAATTATTGAATCATTTCCACTGCTCACTTACAAGCACCATTTTTCTTTGTAATATTCCAGTTCTGACATAGTATCGGAACAGGTATGTCCATTCGGATATCATCCTTTGACCATTCGGCCGCATACTGCGCACGTCACATCGCTCTCATGTGGAAAGTGGCCGAAAAAATAGCTTGTCACGATGGGCACAACAAAGAAACTTCCTTTATTTTGTCAATACTGAATGAATTTTACGATTATATTACCTTGGATACAAAATAAACTCTTTTTTTGTTTTGTTAATATTATAAGTATTATATAATAATATAATATTAACAAAACAAAAAAAGAAGATTCTGGTTAATGTATTATAAAATACATTAACCAGAATTTGAAAAAGTAATAATAATTGGAAGCAGCGATGGCCGAGTGGTAAAAAACCGCGGTCTTCGACGCGACCGATACCGAGTTCAAATCCTCGGCGCGCACCTCTGACAAATAAAGTAATGTCCGCATATAAATGCTGCTCCACGGTGACGGAAAATACCGTGACATTTAATTGATAACGATGTTCTCCATGCCTGAGAAATTCATAATCCGCACTTAGCCAGCGTGGTAGACTATGGCCTTAATCCCTCTCACGTGTGAGAGGAGACCTGTGCCCAGCAGTGGGACATAAAAAAGGGTTGAAAAAGAATGGAGTTAAACTGCAGCTTACACCTAATTTTTAAAATAAAAAACGAGTTGCACTCCGGGAGTGCCAGCAGAAGTGAAAACTTGAACATTAACGTTGTGTGTTTTTGATATTTTGGAATGGTTAGGGAATAATTTCGCACGAATTGCTTTTATTATCAGTATTATTTTTCATCTAGTATTTTCAGTAGGTTTTCATCTTGTATTTTTATAAAGTACTCACTCATTTTCTTTCATTATTTGTGCGTCACTTTTTTCATTAATAGATGCACTTTGTTCAATGTCCATATTTTAAATAGGTACTTGATTTAAACGAATTTTACAAGTATAGACAGTCGAGCCATCAGCTGTCACCCCTCCGTCTTACGAATATTCGATCAGGCCACGTGTCCTGACGCGAGTTTAACATTTTTTACCCATCCCAAAAAAATGTGCACAACGCCGCTAAAGAAGTTTTCACTTCAAAAATATACATAACTTTCTTTTATATCTCCGTGATTTACTCGAAACTCGATACGTTTGATGTTATTAAGTGGGTCAATCTCAAAGTGTTGTACCCTGGTAAGTGGCAGTTCGAGGTTCGCCGCACAACTTTTAATGGACGCTTTTCAGTGTCAATGCAATTCTGTAAGATTCGAAAATATCATTGCCCCTTTTGAGCTGTTTGCTTCTATTTATCAAACGGAACAATGTTGTTTATGAAGTCCCAGTGATTTTTGTATGTACGTCAAAGAAAATGAATGTCAGTCTTACAAAGACAAAGACAAAGACTTTTATTTGCACAAATATGGGTGTTTAGAAAAAGTGTTTTTATACATTTGGTTCGCCATATTTACCTTCATGAGGTATGCAAATATTACAATAATTAAAACTTAACTAATTACAAATTAAAATGTACATTGAAACATATTTCTTTATTATATAATATATTATCATTATTTATACCCATATTGCACTTTTTTATTAATTATTTTTTTATATTTCGGATCGGATTCGTTCGTCGGATTTGGGCACCCATACGTAATTACGCATAGGTACGTACCATTACGTAATTGTTTTTTAGAAAACGTATGAAAATGTGTGTGCCTATATCTTGGAATCAGAAACTATCTACTTTTCTCTGCGATTAAATTGAGAATTTCGGGATTGGAGTGGCAATAAGAACTTCAAACCGTCTAGTCGGCTACTTGGGATGGAAACTACAGAATGTTTATGTGGTGACACTCCTATAGAATAGAACTACTCTCCCAAGATGTCTATGCACTGCGTTCCAATAGATATCCCCGGAAGCCTTTAGCAAGCACCAAGGAGACCACCGTAGGCTTTTAGGGGCGAAAGGTAAAAGTCCCACATAATATTTTCAATCTTTGTATGAAGGATTAATAATAATAAATAAATAAATAACGCTTCACACTCATAGCCCCACAGTAAGGTAGATATACCCTGTGTCGTCGGTACCATGGACACTCACAAAGACAGAAACACAAACACCCAGACCGAGAATAGAAATTTAAACTCATGGAATGAAACGCCGGGAATCGAACCCGGGACCCTTCGATTGGCAGTCCGGTATAGTAACCATTGCGCCACGCAGGTCGTCAGAATTGAAGTGATTCCTTTGAGCAGAAAAAAATCTCAATGAAATCATAACAAAAAGCTTAGCCCGCGAATATTCTCTTACATTTCATTAGGTCAAATTATGCATACATTGTGATTCTTTTTTATCATAACTAAAGTAATCTAAGAAACATCAATATCTAGTTAAAAAATAAAATCGTTCCTCTGCAAATCATGTACAAAAGCAATATTTTCTTAAGTCATCTCATCTGATGCGAACCTGCCAACAACTTTTATTTATATACGAGCTTTAATTTCAGCAAAGTTTCAGCAAATTTTCCTTGAAAAATATACATGGTGGGATTTTAAATTTTATCCTATAAAGTTGGCGTTAAATGTGGTTAGCTCACATATACAACTTATTGTAGCCACACTCCAACAATGTTACTTTAGCTATTTTGGTTTGAATTGAATTGAAAAAAAAAAAAATGACTAGCGCTGTGACTAGATAGGAGGTGGTTTCCCATAGTATCCTAGGTTTTCCACTGCGTTACGTTGTACGAGCTGCAGCAATAGGATTTGCCTATCTCGTTAACCTAACTACACTTGACATTAGCTTATAGTTTTATAAATATCCGATGGTTTACGCTGCAAAACCATCCACCCTTTGATAATTTTATCTGCCATAGCTGCAGCTATTAATTACTGACATATTATTACTGTAATACTGCGATATCTTATTTGAACGTGAATGATACATAAAATTAATTTTTAAAAGAAATATAACACACTATAATTCAATATGCAGTCACGCAAATCCTAACTTTTTAGGCATTTTACTGATATCTTATCTAATGGAACGAGTGCGTAGACTTTGATGCTACACGTTAATCTATAAATGTGGACTTACTATTAAGCCCAAGGCTCAAAAAAATAAATCTTTCACATATATTGGAATGTGTTGAAATGGTAGGACGGGTGAACGAGCATTAAGATGGTGTAGGTATCGTCAGATTTACAGTGTGACGCGGTTCTCTCTGAAAGAAGATAACCATTATCGTTCTTAACTCTACAAGGAAAACGTGCTGAACAAACCCATATTGGAATTTAGAAAGATACCTATTTCTTTATATGTCGTTTGAGGATTACCGATTTATGTTCAGATGAATCTTTATTGTTAAGGTGAAACAAACTTGTGTTATTACGTTGTTTGAGAAAAAACAGGGTGTTCATTCAATATTGATCATCAATTTTCTTTAGTACGAAAGAAAAGGTAATATGATTTTGAATGGTCCAAAGGATTATTTTTCTTTTATCTTTATGTTTGAAGAACGTATTATGATTACTTAAAAATTTCAAATGGATAAAATCAAATATAAAAAACAACATAAGTTAAATTCTATCTTAAGTTCTATTTCATTACTAAATTATAGACTGCATTTATTTAGCTTTATAGATAATACATAAAAATAATATAGGCATTCTTAATATATAAAGATAAAATACAGATAAAGATAACAAGAATGCTTAAATATTTCTAAAATCAAAACAAATGATGTTTGCTTAACCTTTTTTTTTAAAGTAGGGAATGCAATTACGCACCGTCTCGACCTCTGTCGAGGGGACAGAGGGAGGTGTGTGGGACTCCCCCCTGCCGTTACGAGGCAGGGGTATACCCACTAAACCCTACTGCGCTCCTCCATCGCCATCGTGACGATGTCGTGGGAAATCGGCAGAGCCTTTGCTTCCACAACATCGTCGGCGACTGCCTGCCTATCTTGGCAGGCCCTACACGCTCCCCTTATGGAGAGCCTACAGGAATGACCAGGAGCGCCGGGTCATTCCTGTCCATCAGTGATGGCCTGTGCAATGCAGGTGGAGGCACCCCCGTACCTCCAGCCTGCTGGCCACCACCGGTGGGAGGGAGAGAACGGTCGTATTGCCGTCTTCTCCTTCCCCTTCTTTTTTATTTTTTTTATTTTTTAAGTAGGGAATGCTATTACGCACCTTCTCGACCTCTGTCGAGGGGACAGAGGGAGGTGTGTGGGACTCCCCCCTGCCGTTACGAGGCAGGGGTATACCCACTAAACCCTACTGCGCTCCTCCATCGCCATCGTGACGATGTCGTGGGAAATCGGCAGAGCCTTTGCTTCCACAACATCGTCGGCGACTGCCTGCCTATCTTGGCAGGCCCTACACGCTCCCCTTATGGGGAGACTACAGGAATGACCGGGAGCGCCGGGTCATTCCTGTCCATCAGTGATGGCCTGTGCAACGCAGGTGTAGGCACCCCCGTACCTCCAACCTGCAGGCCACCACCGGGGGGAGGGAGAGAACGGTCGTATTGCCGTCTTCTCCTTCCCCTTCTACGTTTGCGGAGCTGGGGTTGGGACGGATCGTCCTCTCGCTGCCGCTCCGCCGCCTCCTTATGCGAGATGACTTCCTCGCAGAAGGAGGCAACGGCTTTCCAGCCTCTTTCGCTTCCGAGCATGGCCCTAACGATGCTCGGCAGCGAAAGGTCCCGGCCGACAACGGTGCAAAAGACTTGGCGCTGCTCCTCCCAGCCCCGGCAACTTTCAAGGCTGTGCTGCGCCGAGTCTTCCGCCGCGCCGCAATGGTGGCACGACGGGGACTCCTCCCTTCCGATTCGGTGCAGGTAATTGCCGAAACATCCGTGTCCGGAAAGTACCTGCACCAGGCGGAAGGTGAGGAACCCATGCGGCCGCTCCTCCCACGCCTCGATCACAGGACCGAGGGCGTCGAGAGTGCGGCGTCCAAACTGCGCGGAGGCTAGGTCCTCCTTCCACAGTTGGACCATAGCCTCGCGCGCATCCCGCCTCACCGCGTTGCGCTCTTCAGGGGCTGGCCACTCACCCAGCGCCTTTTGCGCTGCCGTCCAACCATAGACGGTGGCCAGCACCCTGGCCTCCAGCTCCCATGGAGGAGTTGCCGCGAGCGCACATGCGGACGCGAACCCGACAGTGCGGTAAGCCCTCGCCACCCGCTGTGCAATGGCCCGTTGGGGCCTGCGGAGGAGGGCCACGTTCTCCCGCCGATGCAGGGAGTCCACCCATACAGGGGCGCCATACAGCGCCATGCTCTTTAGGATGCCGGCATATAATCGCCGGCATCGTGAGCTTGGACCCCCAAGGTTCGGCAGGAGCCAGCTGAACGCGTCCGCTGCGCGGATGAGGCGAGATGACAGCCCGGCGAAGTGCGCGCCGAACTGCCACCGGCTGTCCAGGGTAAGGCCCAGGTATTTTAGCCGGGCCTTGACCTCAACCCTCACGCCGCCCACAATAATGTGGGCGTCGGGAGGGAGGCGCTGCCGGGGCCCAGGGAAGAACAGGGCCTCGGTCTTCTCCAGCGCCACCTTGAGGCCGAGGCGGCGAATCCTCTGAGCGACAAGAGTGCCGCCTGCAGAGGCCAGCCTCGCCGCCTCTCCGTACGTTCTCCCGCGGGCAGTGACAAGTGTGTCATCCGCATAGCAGATGACACTCATGCCCGCCAGGAGAACACCCCGGAGCAGCCAGTCATATCCGAGGTTCCACAGCAGGGGACCCAGGACCGAGCCTTGTGGAACCCCGGATTCGACGGCACGCCTTTGCAGACGGCCGTCTTTTCCAACAAAGAGGACCTCCCGTTGGCCCAGATAGTCTGCCAGCAACGCCCTCCAGTACAGAGGCACCCCGTGAAACCGAAGTGCCTCTATAATCTTGGAGTGGGGGATGGAGTTAAAAGCGTTGGCGATGTCAAAGGACACCGCCAGGACTCCCTGCCCCCGCTCCGCGGCCTCCATCTCCTTCCCCTTCTACGTTAACCTTAGTCAACCTTAGCCAACTAATTGTAGTGTTTTTTCCCAAAGGAATGAGATATTTTACTGGGTAAAAAGTAGCCCACGTCCGTCTCCAATACCTCAACTAATTCCATAAATCCGTCAATTATCCATCAATCCGTAACAACGGTATAATGTGACAGAAGGACAACCAAACAAACACATATTCACATTTATAATGTTAGTATGGGTTTACTAATGGAGCAGCGATGGCCGAGTGGTAAAAAACCGCGGCCATCGACGCGACCGATCCCGGGTTCAAATCCACGGCGTGCACCTCTGACAAAGAAATTTGTAATGTGCACATTTATCGCTGCTCCACTGTGATGGAAAATATCGTGATGTTTAATTGATTACGATGTTTCCCATCGCCGTGCATGCCTGAGAGAAATTCATAATTTCTCGAAAGCATGACGTCCACCAATCCGCACTTGGCCAGGGTGGTGGACTAAGGCCTAAATCCCTCTCACTTGTGAGTAAGGCCTAAATCCCTCTCACGTGTGACCAGCAGTGGGACATAAAAAAAAAGGTTGAAAAAAAATGAATTTACAGAATACCTTTGTGCACATTGCAAGTTAGATAGTGAAAATAAATCTGGAAATTTTAAGCCCGATTAGTACGACTATTCCGACATAGATTAGGCGTAAGTCATGGCATTTATTACCTACTGTCTCTTCGATCCAGTGGGCTGGAACCGCGCCAGGTCTGCTTTAGAGTAAAGATCTTTTCAGATGGCTGTTTTCGCCATGCAACTACGGTATTCTATAACAATTTTATTTCTGATCTTATGTTATTTAAAATTAATCTGAATTATCTTGAAAATACTTGATCACAGCGCAGCAGCATAATAATAAATTTGAAGGTTTCAATCTCTCATTTGACTTAGGATATTCTACCGTATGCTAAGTTTATGCATTTGAGTATGAATTAATTTGACGTAACTTCGTTTTTTTAAGCTGCTATAGTTTATCATCGAGTTTTTTGCAGAGAATCTTTGCCGAACACTTTTTTGTTAGTTTAAACAATTAGAGTAATCTTAATTCGACATTAAATATTAGCTGGCCTAAGAGCTGGGTCGAACAGAACTTGAAATAAACAAAAAAATATATTTACCAAAATTTAGGTAACTTTTTGATTATCATACTCCGATTTCTACTGAAATGTAGTGGGTTTGGGAATTATCTCACCACTTTTAATAAATCGCGACAATCTGAAACCGATTAATGCGATTGCTTCGACGTAGATTAGACGTAAATCATGGCATTTATTTTATTACCCACTGTCTTCCCGATCCAGCGGGCTGGAAAGGCGCCAGGCCCTGTTTTAGAATGATAGCTTTTCAGGTGGCTGTTTTTCGCCAACAACTGAAGAATATATAGGGAGTTTTGGCGGGAAGTCGAAAATGACATATTGTGCTCATGTTTTATTTTCATTTTCTTGGTGTATTTTTGAGTTATATCGGCTAAAGTTGATGGCATTTTGTTTGATATAGGTTATAGGTTAATTAAAGTGCACGAGTGTTTCTGAAATAGAATAACAGTGCTAAAATATGTTTTTTTCTACTTGCCTCCAAAATTCCATCGGACACGTTCTAGTAAAGTAGCCATCGCTTTACTTGAATGTTGGACTGACTAGACTGACTGATTACTGACGACTTACTTACTGACTTTGTTATTACTTCGTCCAGTTTCATTGAACTGTCAAAAAATTGATGCAAAAATTATACGTGACGCTGGTAGTATGCACAGAGTTTGCGATGCCATAACTGAAAAAAAAAAGAATCTATAACGCAAAACTATTTTTGGCTGCACGGTTCTGTCGCATGTGTCATACGATATTTAATTGAACTATGAATGGTTTTATGTGTGAAAAAAGCTTTGCTATCCCGTTATAAAGAACTCTTTGGGATCAGAATAAAGTGCAATGTCAAATAAGCCTCCTCGGTGGTCTTATTCTAGAGCTATCTTATTATTCTTTAGTATTCAAATGACAATGCTGAAAATAATTTAAGTACGAGTGCATCTCTGTTTCTATAATTTTACCTAAAAGAGTAGAAGGAAAACCAAACTCTCATTATATTTCACTATTTTGTTACAATAAAACAACAATGTAATTTAAATTGTATCTTATTTATTCTACGTGACTTTATTTAGCTCAGCCAATGATTTTCTTCGTTCTTTTGCTGTACACATTTTGCAACCCATATCTATGGTTGAACAATAAATTATCAGACTTTGACTTGGTGACAGCTGGACCACCTCAGGAATGTAAGATTTCGAACAAAAACCCATTTATTAAAAGAATTTGCTCTCAACTCCTAACCGTCGCAGTACCTTCCATCATCAGCTCAGCAATATGAGATGATGATTACTATGCACACATATCTCTTATGCTTCAGAAAGTATAAGAAAATCAATGTGTGTGCCTATAAAATTTGAGAGTTCCCCTCGATTTCCCTGGGATCCCATCACCAGATCATGATTTGGTGACAATGGGACCACCTCGGGAGTATAAGCATACGAACAAAAAAATAATTTTGAAAATCGGTCCACAAACGGCGGAGTAATCGGTGAACATTATATAAAAAAAATACATACAGCCGAATACAGTACCTCCTCCTTTTGGAAGTCGGTAAAAATACAATTATATATATATATATATATATATATATATAATATATAAATACTTTTAATATATAAATACATATATACGTATGTACATATATACATACGTATATATGTTAGATTTTTAATATCATATTTAATTTTAGGAGTTTTTTTGGCTAGAGAAGATGTTAAACATGCCGCGAAAAAAAACTCATTTAATTTACGACAAGTTATGGGATTATGTGAGGATTACGTGGGATAATTTCTACCTATCGTTAAAAAATGTTATATAAAACTAGCGAAAGATGAATAAAATTGCTGGCCACTTTTGCAGTTTTCAATATATTAGTTCAATTGCTACTACGACCATTGTTGCTTGAATCTTTTCAAAATTAGCAATAAGATAAATATTACTTCTGCAACTTTTCGACTCATTAAATATGCACTGTCTATATAAAATGCCTACCGTAATTGCCTACTGAATACTTAATAGTTGTTCTCCCGAAGGCGTTTTCTTAAATAAAACCCCCCATTTTATGGTACCAGTACATGATATGCGAACGTGATCTTTATCAACAAGTACAAAATTTACATTTTATTCCGCTCCGCTTCGCTTTATGATGGTTGGAATCCCTGGAGACTTTAATGGAACCAATGATACTCTTTTCGTTGTGATCGTGTTTACATTCAGTTTATATCAAAAGTAAATAACTACTATAATTTACGTAGTTAAAATTAATGATATAATTATTTATGTTAAGTGATTTTTAGATTACGAAGTTATTACATACATATAATTTGTATGAATTTCACTTCAACATTTTAAAAGTTTACTTGCATAAGTTGCTTGCTATAGTAGGGAGCGCCCAGGCTAAATAGTAGCAGGAAAAAATTGCGGCAGATACATCTGAGTCATTTGCTTAAAAAAAGAACCCATTGAAGGCAAAGTAACGATAAGAAACGTACAACAGCGAAAAGCGATGCTGAGACTATATTTTCTTATTCACTCCTTCTGTGTAGACACTAAAAAAGTAATTTTAAAATTTGGACACTTTAAGCACGAAAATTCTGATAATTTCCGGTTGGATACTCAGTTGTAAAACATGGATTCCATTGCACATGGATCCCTTCGCCTCAAATTAAACCTTCCAATTTTTTTAGTACGCGATATTTGAACGTGATTTTTAACAACAAGCTCAAAATTTACATTTTATTTTGCCCCGTTCCGGTTTTATGAGGGCTGAAATCTCCGGGGAGTTTATTGGAACCAATGATTCTCTCTTCGTATCGTACGAATTTACAGGCAGTTAAAAATAAAGATCTTCATAAAATTGTTTAATATATTTGGCTATACACCACATGAAATTCCCATGTCGTGAATGCAGTAACATGCATTAAAATAAAACATTGATGAAATCTTTCTGAACAAGAGTTACCCAAATTTTCTCAATGTTTTATATTATAACGTATACAATGTAGACTTTATAGTTATAAAACGCAATGAACTTGGTCAGCATGGTGGATTATTGGCTCTTTTAATTCCCCATTGCTGGACATATTGTCATCTCTCGGATTGAGTGGGATTTAGGCCATATTTTTTATTTGAATAGAGTAACAGACGAACATACAGGCTGCCATCTACACACAACCAGCAAATCTAAGCCTTGCCTTGGGTCGCCTCATGTATGCCTATATGGTAACTACATCTTATCACTGAAAAACAATAGAATCGCATTCACATTCACAGCAGGTGCAGGCTGCGGTGGTACTTCGCCTAACAAACCACTAAACTTCATCACCAACAAAATCGCCAAGTCCTTGTTGGGGGATATTATTATTTCGATGAATTTTCTATAATACTCAGACATGCTCGCAAGGTAATGGAAAACATCGCACCTAATGAAATACATATAATAATTATCAATCCAGGAGCAGCCACTAACACGCAAATGTATTTTTTAGTTAGAAAATTTAATTAATGAATATTGTATGTTATAATAAATGTTACATATATGTTTTATATATATTATAAAAAATATATATTATAACGTCCACCAATCCGCACTTGGCCAGCGTGGTGGACTATGGTCTAAATCCCTCGCACTTGTAAGAAGGAGACCTGTGCCCAGCAGTGGGACATAAAAAGGTTGAAAAAAAAATAATAACAAATGTTAAGAAGCGCGCATGGTCCGGCAGTTAGCGTAGAACGCAAACGATCTATGCAACTAAGCCAAACGGGCGCGGTCGGGTGTGAGATGGGTGACCACAAAAAAATTCATGCGCGTTTCCGTGCTTCGGAGGGCACGTTAAGCCGTCGGTGTTGTCGATAGATAACAGTCATTAAACCTTGTCCACCACTTGTCCCGCACTTGGCCAGCGTGGTGGACTATGGCCTAAATCCCTCTCAATTGTGTGAGAAGGAGACCTGTTTCCAGCAGTGGGACATGAAAAAGGTTGAAAAAAAAACCTTGCCGGAGGCCTTATTGGTGGTTTAAAACATCCGACAGCGGGTTGACCACTAACCCGCACCCGCATTAGAGCATCGTGTAGGAGTAAGCTTCAAGCCTCCCCAATAGTGGGGAGAGACACGTGCTCAGGCATCGTGCTCTTTTGCATCCCACTGATGCAAAAAGGGTTGCAGCCATAATAAATGTTGTTGATGATACTGTCTTTTTGTTATATTTCAGAGAACCAATCAACTTAGCTGTTGTATCTTTGAAGAACGAAGGCATCATAGACAAACTGTGGCAAAAGTGGCAAGCAAGTCTGCCGCAACCTACGTGCGAAAGTAATAAAAATGAGGTAAATAATATTTTTTGTGGTAAGAGGTTCTTTATAACGTGAATTCCTTTATGTTTAGATGAAAATATATGTTTTTAGACCAAACATGAGACGATGATGGGCAGCACAATTACTTTTATGGACTAAAAGTATATTTAAGATTGCTTGAAGTTGTATGCAAAATCCTTATATTCAAAGATTTAATTATTTTTCATTTCGCGTGATTGCTTATTTGCTACTTTACTCATTTTGAAAATGGTCGGTACAATCTTAAAATTATACCTACAAAGTAACAAATAATAACCCTATGGACGGATTTGTCATCTATTAATCATTTGTCATCTAGTTAACGCCTGTTTTATATTGACTGGTCATATAAAACAGGCGGGTTTCGGTGCTCCAGTCAGATTCAGTTGGTGTTAGATATACCGATAATTTCTTTCGATTAACGTTTTCTGGTTTATTATTAAACTTGCTTTCCGCCAGCGGCTTTGCCCACGTGGACCCGTTTTGTAGGTTTTCGTACGATAAAAACCATTCTATGTCCTTTACCAAAGTCCACTCTATCTGTGTTTCAAATTTCATTAAAATTGCTTCAGTAGTTTAATCGGGAAAGCGTAGCAGACAGACAGACAGAGTAACTTTCGAATTTGTAATATTTAGTAGGGATTAGGATCAATAATAGTGAGAATCAAAAACCTAAGGAAATTTATGTTAATAAAGCATAATAAAACTCCAAATTGCAGGAGCCGTCAATAACAGAGATGACTTTGGGCCAAGTTGCGGGGGTGTTCTACGTGCTAGTCGGAGGGTTAGCGTTAGCTTTAGCGGTAGCTCTCTTGGAGTTCTGTCATCATGGCCGTCTAGAGGCTGCCAGAGCCAACGTGCCTCTTCGTGCCGCTCTAAGGGCAAAGGCCAGGCTTGCGTCAAGGTCGGAACGGAAGACTCCTCCGCAACGCACCCCACAGCGAGAGCATGATCGTCTTGGATGGAATGGAGCTGCTTTTGCTGGGGTTGGTATACATTTTGATGTAAGATTTTTATTTGATTCATTGTTTTTAAGGGATGATCTAAGGAAAATAAACCCAATAGTCCATCCTCATAATGAAAACACACCGATTATTCGGCAAATACTTGACTGAGGCATCACTAGAATCTAGAAGTATATCTTATATATTGATCATAAGCCTTTGATTAAACCTTTGATCATAAATTTTTAATCTCATTATTTATAGCAATTTGCCAGCTAGAGAGAGTGGAAGCTAGTGTTGGAGACCAATAGCAAATGTGCGGTCACTCTTATTCACTTAGACGATAAGAAGATGACGAGGCCGAGTAGATCTGACTTATTACGATTGACGTAGTGTTTCTAGTAAAAAAAACATGAGATTTTTTTTGTTTATTTTTACGGCACATCAATAGATATTGTGTAGGTACTAATTTTGCATTTCGATGCTGAGATGTTTTACACATAAAAATGTAACTTACCAGATTTTGTTTTATATTTTCTTTATTGTAAAAAATATGTCGAAATACTTTCTTTCTCTCAATGAGTGAACGTGATAGCTATTTTTTTAATTTCAATTTAATCCCTCCATAATTAATTAAAATTTTGTACACAGTACAATGACTTCCTCCTAGGAAGAGATATCTTGGCAAGCATTCATCAGAAGATGTACTAAAAAGTAATTGGCAATGTAAGTTTTATCTATTTGTTTGTGAATTTTTTTGTGACGTTAAAACCCCGTATGTGTGAACTTTTTCATAATTTCTTTCTTATTATAAACGAAGGCCTGTGATTGTCTTTCCTAATTCGGCTGCCCTAATTAAATAAATGGTTGCATACCTTCTATGGTTGCTAGAAGATTGTAGCTAGAAGACACTGATGAGTACTGAAAATCATTCGTAATCTTAAATGATCCTAACCTTATACTGTCGAATGTCTTATTTATTTAATGTCATCAATGTTTTTCTTGTTTTGTTACTTATTTTTGCCATTGATGTTATTTAATAAATTCGTTTATATTTTATGCTGTCACTGAATTAATCACTACGAGGCTGATGCCTTCTTACACAAATACATAGATTATGTCGAAGTTTGTTACACTGCTGAAATTCGTGTTCTATTAAGTCACAAGAAATTATGTTAAAAAAACACTTCGTATAAGTTTACTGGTACAATTTTTCTTCACTGTTGGGGAATTGCATACAGTCCACTACGCCAGCCAAGTGCAGGTTGGTGGATGAGCATATTATTTACATACTTTTGCATTTAATTAAATAATATAGGTTTATTCAGCTATATTTATATATTATTATATACTTCACTTCTACACAAGTATGTACATGACATATACATAAGCACGTGTGTCGGAGATGCTAAAGATCCGCTAAAGAAGATTATTATTTACTTAAAATTTAAATTTAAGATTCATTCTAACATCAAGTATCGTAACATTTCCAGTACTTCGCAGCTGGCACCCAGATCGCCCAGGAGGAGGCGGTCCAAGCCAGCTTCACTCACGTCTGATCCGAGGAGCAGGGCGGGGCAACCCTGCGCCGCTCTTCCATCCTCAAGCGATCCTCCAACTCGGTGGACCTTTATCAACTATAGAATATTCCAGTTCTCAAACCGTCACTGCCAAAGATTTTTATGTATTGCAAAATATCTAAAATATTGTTTTATTTTAAAACTAAATATATTACGATACAGATAAGCGCTACTACCAAAACCAATGTTCAATCTTGATAGATATGCGAGGTTACGAAGTCCGTTCTGCTATGAATGTCGTAAGGTGTGCACATGCACAATGTTTTAGGTAGTGTACGTAAGGCTGGGTTTCCAATGACGTGGAGCTGGGCGGAGCAGTGCTTCGCTAAATTTGCACCGCTGCATGAATTGACCAATCACTATGCTCTAAATCTCCGCTTCGCTTCAATGGAAACAGCACGAGCGGAGTGGAGCAGAGCTAAACGGATATTGAGGCGCGAGGCGATGCGGAGCGGAGGTCAGCGGGTATTGAGGTGCGGATATCTCCGCTTCACTACTGCGGCACAATATAAAGACCGCCTTTTGTTACTCCGGTCTGCTTCACTTCAGAGGAAACACTCACCACTTTTTATCGCTCTTCTCCGCTCCTCTCCGTCCAACTCCTCGTCAGTGGAAACCCAGCCTAACCTTGAGAGCGCTCAGCGTCGCGTAACGTCAGTCTTGGTACATAATACGTATGTAATATGTGCGCGCTTTTGTACATTCTTATTTAACCATAACTGTTGCTTTTTTTTACCAAGTTTATTTGTATGTTTTAATAAAATTACACCAAAGCATAAGAACACAAATTAATTTAATTGTATATTATTATGATTAATCATTACTATTATCATAGATTGTTTAATTACTACTTACATAGACTAATAGGTCTATGTACATTATTACAACATTTTCTTAGTTAAAGGATCAGCATTTTATCGCTGTTTGGTCCTTATTTGAAACAATTTCACTGCCATACTGAATTAAGTTATAGTAAATACGTAGATATGCACGAAACCAATGTTGTGTTTATTTGTTTTGAGTAAGGGAAATATTATAATGCACATTATTTTTTATTTTCAAATTATACTTGATCTTCCTTATTTATATATTAATTTTTATTATAAATTGACGACGAATTTATTATCAAGTTGAAATACTCGTAATTATGTAGATGTACTCCTTATCGCATTATAATTCTGTTATTATTAATATTATTTAAGGCTTAGTAATAATTAGAATGGAAATATAAACTTTTACTATAGCTGCGATAAACTACCTACCATTTTAAATATGAAAGTTTTATTTTATTTTAATAAATAATATGGATATTTCGAGATCTAAGCCATACCTGCCATTATTATTATGGGTTTAAATAAGTACTAGTAAAATCTATTGTACTACCTTATTTGTTTACCTGCTTTTTAGAATTTATGGTATACATCCTATACAGTTTTAGTCTTTGTAAACTCTACATTGTTAAACGTTTTGTGTATATTTAATACTCTGAAATTTACTTGTTAATAATGTTAATCCCGTAGTTACTTTATTTATTACTTAGACTCAATAAAATACGTATTAATATTATAATCAATAGGTATTATAATAGCATAAATCATATAATTATTAAATTAAGGATTAACGTCTTTCGAAATTTTTAACCCTCGGTCACTCGCGCGGTTTATTATCTCACGAACATTCGCGGGGTGCTGTGACCTCCCCATGAACAAAAACCAGACTTTACGTATGAATGTTTGCTGTTAGAGAAATTTATTATTTTAATAATTGCGTTACATTATCTTATGAAATAAAATCATACTTTTGATTATAATCTTTTGTTTTCATACTATTAAGCATTATAAAGGTTAACCTCTTTGGAAGAAAAAATGAGGTCCATGTTAAAAAAAAACTTTAATTTTTTAATAAATCCATAGATTTCATGAATTAAATCTGGGGAAATAATAATAGTTAAAAACTTTTTTAACGACCATAATTAATAAAAACATAGTTTTCATAGTAATA
Source organism: Pyrgus malvae (assembly GCA_911387765.1). Lineage (NCBI taxonomy): Eukaryota > Metazoa > Arthropoda > Insecta > Lepidoptera > Hesperiidae > Pyrgus > Pyrgus malvae. Next base: position 9,327,073 of record OU426947.1, read on the forward strand.
ACTGCAAATAACTTTCATGTTTTTCTTTCACATAATTTACAAAAAATGCAGTGACTCGTTTTTTTATATCTTTAGATCGAAGACATGCAATACATCTTTGCTTTTTCGTCGACGATTAACCTTCAGAACTAGGCCTTGGAATGTTTAGTATCCTTTAGAGTGCTTTGAATAAATTTAGACGAGTAGATCTTTTATTCATTTGCTCTAGAACTATGCACACGGTTACATAATTTCAAGTGCTCTTATATTCTCATATTTGGTTGAGAGTTGAGATAAAGTTTAATTGCAGTTGTAAATGACGTAGCTATTGATGTCTAGAATATAAATACTCAAAAACCAATGTGAAAAGTTAATGGAAATACTACAGTGTTAACACATTTAATCAGCTCTATCTACAGCGCCATCGGTTTCATAGTAAAGGTACATTATTACCGGTTTCTATTTATTTCTCTAAGTTCTGATATTTTTTGTGGTGATACGTTTGTACATTGCACGATGACATCACATTATTGAGATGTAAACACTGTTTTGAGTCTCAACTTATCTAACGTATAAATGTACGAAAACACTTCTTTTTGAAGTATAATTTCAAATTGTCACAATATACATATAACATTTTTAATTATTTACATAAATATCAGGTATACTTTTTATCAAAAATAATTGAATAAAACGTAAATTGAAGTAATTGTTGTATAATTATGAGTACCCGCGGGGTGTTAACAGCTCCCCTAGACATGTCTTTACTTTAGAAGCGCAAGCGTAATGTCATTCCTACTACCCTTTACCGTTGCACTCAGAAGTCATTTGAAGCTACTAAAAAACGTTCTTAAACTTGAACTTTGCCGTCCAATTTTACAGTTAAAAATCACTTGGGTACTCACAGCACCCCGCGCGGGCGACCGGTGGTTAAAACATTTAATATAATGACTGTTTTTTTATGTTTAGTGTAATAATTTAGAATATTTTATTAAAATATTGAATAACACAAGTGATTTTATACCTTGATAGTTACTCAAGTTTATTAGTAAAGTAATATTTGCTTAAAAGATTAATATCTATCTCAATTTGAAAGTAAACATAGTCAAACAAATCAAGTCTAACTTCACTTTAAAAATATTTTTCATAATTACCGTGAGATTTCCGGCACACACCGGCCAACTCTTATAAATTCATTCAAATTGTATAAAAATATTCTTTAGCACAATATAATAATATTCCAGATGATTCTTACTCTTTATTTATAATTTACATTTTAATTTATTTTATTTTTGTGTGCAACACATTTGTTTCTTTTTTATGCATGTGAAAAGTGCATCAATGTATGTATATATTAGTGCAAAATAATAAATCATAATGACACCATTTATATTAATTATAAATCAAAGTATTAATGAAATAGAACAATCAATTCAAGTGACATTGATATGTAAAAAAATCTTAATTAATTTCTGCAATTCACCAATATTAAAATGAAGTAGATCATATTATATCCTCAGTATAAATGAATATAGTGTTACGTAGATTCATTAGAATAAGGAAGAAGCGAATAAATAGCGAATTATCCAAAAATGTCTTGAAGTGTGTCACTCTCACGTATAGGTGATTGCTGAAATATTCTTTTAGAATGGGTATCACTACTGTAATACTATATAGGTAGAAAGACCGATAGGTCCAACCGACCGATAGGACTGTTATTGTGATAACAATAACTACCCATTGTAAAAGTCACATACGTAAGCAATATTTCTTCTTTTAAGTATTGCGCTCTCGACCCGCGAGGTCTTAGTTTAAGTGAGCACACGCGAAAACGTTACTATCGCTTTTGCGTTAAGAATTTAACTATCAACCTTATTCCTTTCATATTAAGATCTATCTGTCCAATTTTAACTCTGACGCAGTAGTAACGTCGCGCGTTTACAAACTCACACTAAGGGCTCTGAATTCAGTATCACAGACAAAATGTTTACTCAAAGAGATAGTTTGACTAGAATAACTACTTTAATTATCAAAATTTTGTTAAGATCGATTTACCGCGGACAAACATGTAGACATCGTATTTTATTATTAGATTTTTATATGCATTTTACTCTGTAATTCATAATGAGTTTCACTAAGCACATGCATACAAACAAATAGCTCAATAAATAAAAAATAATATTAGTATTCCAACTATAGCTCATGTCTAAAAATATAATAAAAATTATTTAAGTAATTAGCTATACTTATTCAGTTAATGAAACAATTGATTTAATTATATCAAATTTTTGGAATGTGATGCAATAATAGTAAATAAGAACAAATCGATATGATTTTCCCCAAAAGCTTCTTAGACACAATGCTAGCAATAAAAGTCTGGCTACAGTTTTGTATTATCAATGTGGCTTCCACATACTAAATCCTCCACCCACTAATAGAAAAACTAATAATCAATTTATTATAACTAGAAAAGACAAATTAACAAAATTAAGGAATTGAGGGAGGCAGGAATTGAAGATTGATAATGACAGTAATAGTTTTATGTGCGGTTCAAATATTCAAATAGATTAGTTACAAAAAAATATATTTTATTTTCTTTAAATGCAAATGATATAATTTATCAATAGTAATATAGCGACATAGTCACAGATATAATCTCAATGCTTAACTTCTCTACTCTTACATTCACATATAATATAAGTACTTATTTTTTATCACAATAACTCATTATATACGCGAAGCTAGTTGACAATATAATGCTTCAAATTGTAGTAAAGATAACCTACTAACATATCGATACGAGACGAAAACTACTGCCGTTCGTATTCATTGGGTCTGATTCTAATTTTTTTTATATAAAATATTATTATGTCTGTAGCAAATTAAATGTATATTAAATTCTGAACGTTATATATTAACATTACTTCACACATCATGTATAACTGCTTTGAAAGAAATACAGCAGAAAATACCTGTTTGTAGACATTTTATGATATAAAAGATTCTTATAAAGTTTTTTACCGTTAAAATAAAAATATTTGGTGCTTTGTACATTAGATATCTTAAATTGTGGTTTTTTTCTCCTACTAACTACCCGAATGCTAAAGTAAAAACTAATCGCCAATAACAACGCAATTAATCCCATAAAATGTCTATAAGCTCCCGAAATGATGAATCCATAGTAATATGAATTTTATGCTTACTATCTGTAATATCATAAGCATTATGGAAATTAATGTAGTGAGTGAATATTCAATAAAAAAATCATCTTAATGTTGTGATAAGATTTTTCTTATACCCTCTATCGAAGTGTTGTGTTTACATCCCATTAAAATACTTCAATACTTATACATAATATAATATACCAGTATTCGTTTTTTTCAAGCTTGGAACGTATTATATCAAATTAATTAAATATAGCATTATAGCGCCATCTTTACAGGGATAAGATAACTTCAGTTTGAAAAATTTACTTACTGTAGATGTCACACCCATGTTATAAGCAAGTAATATCTTCGGTGTAATTAATAACAGGTGTCACTACTAAACACATGTGAAATACAAAGTACACTATAATGTTCAAGAGATGTCACTAATAAAACACTCGAATAAATAAACACTAATATCAAATTAAATAAATAAGGAATAATATCAAATTGGTATAATATCCAATTAATGAAATTAAAGTACCATCTTTACAGCGATAAAAAAACTCCAGTTAGAAAATTTTACTTACTGTAGATGTCACATTTATATTATTAGCAAGTAATAACTTCGGCGTTATTAATAGCAGGTGTCACTACTATAACACATCTGAAATACAAAGTACACTATAATGTTCAAGAGATATCACTAATAAAACACTCGAATAAATTAACACTAGATGTCTCTATGATAGCTACATCTATACAAGGTACATTATAGTGTTCCTTCAAAAGATGTTCAGTTAAACTCTTGAATGAAGTAACAGAAGATGTCGCTAACATTGCATACTTTGCAAGTAAAGAAAGCTTAATGTAACTAATAATAGATGTCACTACTATCTACAATGTCGAATACTATGTACACTATATTCTTCAGAAGATGTCACCAGTAAAACACCCGAAAGAATAAACAATAGATGTCGCTACCATAGTGCATACACAAAAACATTCGGCGTTATTTTCGATAGATGTCACTACTTTGTCTATCACCATGTATTTGTGTGTTACCTGGTTAGGTGACGATACTCTAAAATGTTTAAAAGATGTCACTAGATGTAACAATTACTTAAATTAATAAAAATGTATGCAATACTACTGAGATAACACATTCATTTCACTAGCAAGTATCTAAGTAAAATATATATTTTCCTTTCTAAAACATAGGAGTTCCTTAAAAACATTATATTGATCTCTTAAATGATTTATTAGTTGGTTTCTATTATTTCAATTTTGTATGACATACACACACATAATATCACATTGTGATATTCCAGCTGAGCTTACCAGTTAGGGTTAATGGTAACGTTATACGTCAACATTCAAAATGATGTTACTTGGTCTTGACCAGAAAAACTGGTGTAAAACAATGATTTTATTTGACATTAGTATACAAACACTTTGAATTTTCTTAATAGTGTCCATTATCTTTTTCTCCTTGTCATATTATCTATTACTGTATTTTCTTTTTTTTGCAGAAGGTTAAAAATGTTAACTTTACTTAGTTTAGAATATTAATAGTTTCGACAAAAATACATACAACAAACATGCAACAAATACTATACTTAGATACAATGAATTTAAATTATATAAAACTGAAAAATCTGCCGTTTTTCGTATATTACATTGATTTGCAGCTGTAATTTATTTCCTAAAGAGATGATACTGCGTGCGTTGACGCGAGCACGTTGTGTCAACAGAGCCTTTCGTGACTCCATTGTTGCTGTTGAGATTGAGTTGTGCGTGGAAACGGATTACTTTTTGATCCTTTGTGAGGCTTTGTGAGACAGTAAAGATGAAGTCTGTTTTTTCCCAAAACACACAAATAAAAGCTATTTCAAAGATGTACAGGCTGGCAAGAGTCAGAATGCTTAGTTTTTTAAATAGCGGTTTGCTAATGATAGGGAGCCACACAGCATATTACACGTATACACCTTTTTTGTGCTTGAAACGCTCTCACCATGTTTGGAGAGTTTCCCACAATATTAGACCGTATCTTAATATTCTACGTACCCGTTGTATGCAGTTAGGGTCGTCCCTGTATAACTGATGTGTCTAAGTCTGCAGAGGGCATACGTAAAGTATAGTAGATAAATGGTAACTAAACGGTGAAAGATGAAAAATAAGCATCCTTCACTTATGTCCGAATCTGTTGGAATAAAAAAATACAATTATGTTTTTTTAGAAGGGACCTAACCAACCTTAATAATTATTTATAAGGAGAATGCTCTAATTAGTCAAAGATGGGTTGCGTTCATTGCATTTCATCTAGTATTTTCAGTAGGTTCTCATCTAGTATTTTTATAAAGTATGTACACACTCATTTTCTTTCACTATTTCTTCGTCACCTTTTTCATTAATAGATGCACTTTGTTCAATGTCCATATTTTAAATACTTGATATAAACCAATTTTACAAGTATAGACAGTCCAGCCGTCATCAGCTGTCACCCCTCCGTCTTACGTATATTCGATCAGGCCACGTGTCCTGACGCGAGTTTAACATTTTTTACCCATCTCAAATAAAGTGCACAACGCCGCTAAAGAAGTTTTCACTTCAAAAAACTGTAAATGTAAATTGCAAAGTTTTCAATTAATTAACATATTTTCCCACAAATTATTGATAGCTATTTTTTCATAGAGATAGAGTAAAAATTTCATAGAGATAGTCTAAAAGTAGAGCTCTTATCAAATATTCTCATCCTTCACATTTTTCAGTGCGATCCGTATTGCGCTATGGTTACTAAGCCGGACGGCAAATGGGAGGGTCCTGGGTTCGATTCCCGGCGAAATATAAATTTTAATGATGAGTATGTGTGTTTGTGTTTCTATCTTTGTGTGTGTCCATGGTATGTGTGTAATGTTTTTGTTGTATGTTTTTTTAAGTTATATATGTTCACTGATTACTCCACCGTTGGTGGACCGATTTTAAAAATTATTTTATATTCGATAGCTTATACTTCCAAGGTGGTTATATTGTCGCCAACATAAGATCATATGATGGGATCCCAGGGAAATCGAGGGGAGCTCTCAAATTTTATAGGCAGGCACATACATTTTCTTATACTTTCTAAAGGAAAATAGGCCCTAAGTAAAATTTCGTATCTACCTTTCGTTTTAAATGGACACCGACTCCAAGATAACTTTAAGAGTCGTTACCATTACCAATAAAAAGTATAATAATAATATTATTATGCCAAGTGCTGAACTATTTTATTTTTACCGTTTGCCTTCAAACAACATGCAACAACAACTGCCTTGGTTTTATTACTGACGTGATGAACGCCGGCTGCTTGCAAGAACAGCCTCCGTGGCGTAGTGGGTGATGAGCCAACTGCGAAACGTGAGGTCGTGGGTTCGATTCCCACCCAGGACAAATATCTGTGTGATAAACATGACTAATTGTGTCTGGGTGTTAATTTATCTATTTAAGTATGTATTTAGAACTATACAAGTATGTTTATCAGCTTTCTGATTACCATAGTACAAGCTCTGCTTAGTTTGAAATCAGATGCTGTTGTGTGAATTGTCCAAAATATTTATAAAAAAGGGATGCATTATTGTAACGTTACGCTCATTGTAACGTACGTTGAGGCTTGAGCGTTCGGCTTGTGCCGTTCACCGTTGTTTAAAAGTGAAGTGAAAAGTTAATATGGTTTACATTGTTTTGTTATGACGTCACGTTAAACTGTCGTCCGTAAACTCGCTTTACGGACAACCAATTTTTTGTTAATTAGACAGTCTGTACTCTTGAGCGTAGAAAATTAAATTAAAAGCATATCTATCATATACATTTTTATTCTCTGAGCCATTTGCGTAACGAGTTTTTAATCCAACGTTGCTGTTTGTCTACACATTGCTCTAGCAAATAAAGCCCTCTCGTAACTATGATGATGTTTTATTATATTTTTAAAAGCACTATGTTGTTGGGAACTTCACTTTGTCATGTACGAACAATGCAAATGGCTAAAAAAATAATCTACAGAATAACAAACATTACATAAAACTTACATAAAATGCTACGAAAATAATTACTAAGTAGTACCAAGTAGAAACAATCAAAATGTGGTAGGTAATAAGACAGATTTTTTTTTAAGTCAATGCCTAGAAAGGCAATAAAAATGTCAGCTGTATAAAAACGTAGACAGCAAATGATACATCTCACGCAAAAATATCAAATAAACTTACTTGAAATTGTAATTTGTAACTATGTGGGTTAAATTTTTAAACTTAATTTCTCTTCATATATCTATAATAATGGACCATGACGAGTATGTTGACCGCATGGTGTTAAGTGGGCGCTGCCGCCTATATATCTATGGCTGCAACCCTTTTTGCGTCCCACTACTGGGCACGGGTCTCTCCACATTATTGGGGAGGTCTGGAGCTTACTCCACCACGCTGCTCCAATGCGGGTTGGTGGAGATGCGGGTTAGTGGCCAACCCGCTGTCGGATGTTTTGAAACCGCCCATAAGACCTCCGACAAGGTTTATGGACTGTTATCTATCGACAACATTTGGGACCGACGGCTTAACGTGCCCTCCAAAGCACGGAAACGCGCATGAATTTTTTTGCCACTAGCGGTCACCCATCTCACATCCGACCGCGCCCTTTTGGCTTAGTTGCATAGATCGTTTGTGTTCTATGCTAACCGCCGGGCCAACGCGCTTCATATATCTATACACAATCTTAAGCAAGCCTTGCCTGTATGCAGTATGCACTAGCGCTGCTACTCCGAAGGTTGCTAGTCTCCTCAATATATGACTGTATAAGATTTAACTGAGATTGACACAGCGGCAGCAGGAGTCAAACTCCTGAGGTAAATTATCTATATTTTAACTCAAAGTAATGCAGTTCGAAGCTGAATATTTATTAATATCAAAGCGACGGATTTAGTACGAGTAACAAACTTTGACGTACATACATACGTACTCGTATATGCATCGGCAAGCGATATTTCCGTAAAATCTATTTCCGTGAATTCAATAATTGACTTCAAAGGATTTCGTGACTGCACTAGATTAACTCCGGCCTTGTCAAAGTAAAAATAGCGTTTAAACTTGAATACCGAGAGATGAGCGTTAGATCGTTTACTCTGCAACCATTTTCTATGAAGAAAAGATCCACAAATATTTTGTGCTAACTGCAAACTATTGCGGTGGAGACTTTCCATTTGGTAAAAAATAATACACCGCAAATACTTTTTAAAACTTGAAAATTACTTAACTAGCAAGCAGTATATCAATTTAAGATATGATTTTCTATGGTCATCAGTCATGTAAAAAAGTAATGCGTTGAGTACTCAGTTAGTTACTATCGTATTTAACTTATGTTACTCTCGTTGTTCATTTTTATAATTGTGTTATAATAAAGTTTTTTCTTTTATGTTTGTAATATTTTAATACCTCATGAAGGTAAATACGGCGAACTAAATATGTATTAACAGCGTTTGTAAACACTCGACATTATTTAATTTTCAGGTAGGAGAAATATTTACAAAAAAATGAACAAAATTGAAGTCATGTCCGCGCTGGATACTTATAATACCAGATGATTAACGTAACATTATTTTAACACGTTATTGATGTGACATAAAATCAGCCAATAGAAAATGGGTGCAATATTTGGTCAATCAGCTCTCGGAATATGAGGTTTAAACATTGAATCGACATGCAAATAACACCCCTGAATAATTCAAAGCGAATTATTAGTGAAGCAGAAAGTGAAAGAACTCAAAATTTATTGTTTTTAGGTAAAAAAATCCATACTCATTTAATATTATAAATTTGAAAGTAACTCTGTGTGTCTGTCTGCCTGCTACTCTTTCAAGCTTAAACCACTGAACCGATTTTGATGAAATTTGGCATAAACATAGAAAGGACGTTGAGAAAGTACATAGCCTACTTTTTACCGCGGGAAAACATCTCATTCCCACGGGAAGCAAAAAAAATCTATGAAATGCGCCGTGTAGTGTTATAAATACACTACATGTTATTACTTATTTCATTCACGTCCATTATAAATAAAATAAAAATATTTTATAACATAATATCCTTTTATTTTATTCTTATACTTTTTTTTTCCTTCATTATTTCTTTACAAAATTATTTACTTTCTGTTTATTAACATTTTGACGCAGCTATCAAAATTATCATTCTGTCTTTTATGTTTCTTAATATTTTTGAAGTGAAAACCTTTTTAGCGGCTTTGTGCACTTTTTTTGGGATGGGTACCTATAAAATGTTAAACTCGCGTCAGGATACGTGGCCTGATCGAATATTCGTAAGACGGAGGGGTGACAGCTGATGACGGCTCGACTGTTTATACTTGTAAAATTCGTTTATATCATTATATTTAAAATATGGACATAGAACAAAGTGCATCTATTAATAAAATAGTGACGAAGAAATAGTGAAAAATAATAAATGGGCACCGACAGTACAGACAGTGGGACAGTACTTAGTTCTTCTTGCTTATGGTAATGACTGTTAAAACTATATTGGAGTCGGTGCCCATTCAGAACGAATGGTACACTATATTTACTAAGACAGGACATTTTACTAAGGGCCCGACTCCAAAAATAGTTTTAAGAGTCAACTAAACAAATTTATTTTTTACCGTTTGAAGTCGGTTCTATTTTTTGTTAAAAACTTAATTTATTTCACTCTTTTTAGTAATTTTAATAATTCTGCACATATGCATAAGGAAAATTGGATTTTTTTTTTCACTTAACTTCTAAACGTTAAAGAGATGCCTTTTATAATCATGTTTATCTAATAGCCATGTTATACTCTGAAAGAATATTACTATCAGTCCACCTGAATGTATAAATTAATGAAAGAATTTGCTCTCAGCTCCTAACCGTTGAAGAGTTGTACCTTCAATCATCAGCTTAGTAACATGAGGTGATAATTACCGGACATAAATATTTGTATTATGTTAAAAAAATATGACTACAAGAATGTGCGTGCCTATTAAGTTTCAGTGTTTCCCTCGATTTCCCTAATATCACATTATCAGATTTTGCCATGGTGACAATTGGACCACCTCAGGAATATAAGATTTCCAACAAAAAACCATTTATTGAAAGAATTTGCTCTCAACTCCTAACCGTCATAGTACCTTCCATCATCAGCTCAGCAACATGATATGATGATAATTATACACAAATACATATTTTGCTTTAGTAAAAATATGAAAATCATTTGTTTTGCCATAAAAATTTAATGTTCCCCTCGATTTCTCTAGGATCCCATCATCAGACTCTGACTTGGTGACAGTTGGATCACCTCAGGAATGTAAGATTTGGAATAAAAAACTATTAATTGAAAGAATTTGCTTTCAACTCCTCACTGTTGCAGTACCTTCCATCATCAGCTTAGCAACATGAGATGATGATAACTATGCACAAATATCTCTTATGCTTCATAAAATATAAGAAAATCAATGTATTTGCCTATAAAACTTGAGAGTTCCCCTCGATTTCCCTGGGATCCCATCATCAGATCCTGATTTGGTGACAATGGGACCACCTCGGGAGTATAAGCATTCGAACAAAAAAAAAATTTTGAAAATCGGTTCACTAACGGCGGAGTAATCGGTGAACATATATATAAAAAAAATACATACAGCCGAATACAGTACCTCCTCCTTTTGGAAGTCGGTAAAAAATGAGAGAGTACTTTATAAAAATACGAGATGAAAACCTACTGAAAATACTAGATGAAAAATAATACTAATAATATAAAAGCATTTCGTGCGAAATTATTCCCTAACCATTCCAAAATATCATATATGCACAACATTAATGTTCATGTTTTTACTTCTGCCTGCACTACAGGAGTGCAACCAGTTTTTTTCTATTCTAAAAACGATACTTATCTTACGATAGTCAAATGCCACTTGTCTATATAAACTGATCTTACGATAGTTAAATGCCACTTGTCTATCCCGATTTTATCAATAAACGGTTCTGAGTGATGGTAATTAGTTATGGTCTCGTACATATGTAACATTTGGTGGAACGATGTAAGGAAGTAAGTATTCTCTTACAATAAAACCGTAACTTATACGGACAACACTTAAATTGCGACCACTGTGCGGCCACTACAATGCGCCTATAAGCGCATAATTGTCTCGTTGTAAATTCTGGCACTGTCCCAAAACCAATGCTCGCAAGTAGGTAAAGATACTACACAAACAACAATGCCTCCAATATTGGTACGTAGGGCTATACATCATTTAAAATAATTAGATGTCTAGGAGTCTTTCTCGGAGCTAAGAAGAATAGAGGTTAATGCTCATCACGCTGGCCAAGTGGTGGTCTTCAAAGTTCAGACTTGGATATTACACTAGATTCTATTTCGCTATTTATAAATTATGCACCCACACACACACAGTAAAGATTTCTCCTATACGGGAAGTAACTTTTCTCACCAGTCTGTATACGCGCTTCATCAGCATCACTTAGTTTTTAGCAGTATCTGAAAAAAATCCAACCTGTTAGAAACACATAAATCAATTTCTTCTTAGAGATGATGTGACCGGTACTCACGTCATTCTCTTGGACCTTTAATAAATATCCTTAAAGAGATTCACACTGAGAAGACTAATCTGGAAGTATTTTTTTATTTGAATGGAGTAGCAGACGAGCATGCAGACCACTTGGTGTTGTATGCAGTTGCGCTGCTACTCCAGAGGCTGATGGTCGCCTCATGTAAGTATGGCCGGCAACTACACCTTTCCACCGAAACACAACAGAATTTGTTCACGGCAGAAGTGCGTGCAGCGGTGGTACTTCCCCGGGTGAATCATAATAGTTCTACCACCTACAAAAAGTAGTTACGTTAACTTTAATTTATGACCTGCTTTATATTCGTGCAGAAAGTTACAATATGCAAAGTACGGAAGAACGGAGGCTTACAAAGTTTTAGTTGACGTCGTGCAATTTTAGTTATGGCAACAAAGATGTCTTTAAGAATCTCAAATGACATGCATTTTATTAATGACTAGAGGTTTCACCAGCGTTAGAAATTGTCAGTAAATTATCAATTTTTATTGTAGTTATATTATGGTATATTTTGGCTTCAATGGCTTACACATGAGATATAGATATATACTGTTAGGGGTTTTTTTGTAGGACTATTTAAGATAAATATTACCATCATACATTACATATTATTATATGTATGTCTAAGTCTAGCGGTTTTGACAGCGCATGCCAGAATAGCTAGCAGATGGTAGATTTTTTCTTACTTACTTGACACTTATCGTCATATTTTGGACAATTCACACAATATCTTTATAAATTGTAGCCCATGTGTTATTCTGATGTACAAGCTGTATTAAAAGTTTCATTAAAATCCATTCAATAGCTTTTACGTGAAAGAGTAACAAACATCCATACTTACAAACTTTCGCATTTATAATATCAGTATGACTAGTATGAAGTATGAATAGTGTGATGCTGATATTATTATAAACCACAAAAGACATCGTACAACCACGAATGAATTAATGTGCTTGGTGATGATTTTATTACAAAAAAAAACAATATTTTGGGATTCGGCCAACTATAAACTCAAAGATAATGATTTGAACTATGGGATCTTTAAGAAGATCCAATGCAAATATATTTAAATATCCTTTAAAAATGAAAAAAATAATATATTACTCTTTTTTCTTATAGAACGAATCGTGAGTGTAAACTAACATTGTTATCATAAATATCACGACTGTACTCACGTGGTTTTATTCGGGGATAGACAGTCTCCGCCATAATGTCGCCGCGACCAGCGGTGGGTGCTCATGACTAAGGTCCTCGGTTAGGATTGAAACTATTCGGGCATCCCCGAATAAAATTACATGAGTACAGTCGTGATATTTACATTAACAAAAATTTTATTTTTATTTCAATGGAGTAGCAGACGAGCATGCAGGCCACGTGGTTTTAAGTGATCGCTCCAGCCCATGCACATCTACATACAACCTCAAGCAAGCATAGATAAGTATTGTTTGAAATCGTATGCAGTTGCGCTGCTACTCCGGAGGCTGGTAGTCGCCTCACGTAAGTGTGGCCGGCAACTGCTTCTTTCCACCGAATATTACTGAGTGTTGTTTATTACCAACATCTATGGATGGACTCCAACTTTAACAAGGTGGAGTCTTGTATAAGATGGTTCGCTGCTACTCCGATACCTAAAAATAATTACACTTTTCCACCAAAACATAATAATCAGATCTCTGTGTGATAGTGATCAAATCATACAAGTTATAACTTTAATTAACATTTCACGGCAACAGCAACAAGAGCATTAAGAGCATTGAAACTTTGTGCAAAGTTTCAAGTTGTTCAATAAAAATCTATGCAATATGCTCTCCGGCAAATTCAAATAGAAATATACGTTATGTATACGGCATACATTGGTGTTATTCTTACACTATTATTATATTTATTCACTCGTGTTTTTAAGGAAGTAGTATTGAGTAGACTAGTTATTTCGATGGATATTTCTGTTACTTATTTGACAAAAAGATTTAAATGTAGTACTTATTAAAGTTTAAACGAATATTGTATTGAAGTAATAAAACAAAACACTCGTATTAGGTATAACATAAAGATACATCCTATCATTTGAGATACAATCTTTATAACTTGCTTCAGCACATTGAATTTCAACGTTATGCTTCTACTACCTTTTTTACACGTCCGTGGCTTCTACATAAAATACAACGTACTATATAACACTTTAGAAGCGCGCATGGCCCGGCGGTTGGCGTAGAACACAAACAATCTATGCAACTAATCCAAACGGGCGCGGTCGGGTGTGAGATGGGTGACCGCTAGTGGCAAAAAATTTCATGCGCGTTTCTGTGTTTCGGAGGGCACGTTAAGAGACCGTATACGAAATTTTGCCGATTTTGCTGATTTAGCTGATTTTACACAGGAGATTTTGCAGTTAAAATACAGTATTTCCATAAGTTTCATTGCACAATATGACTCATCATTTCAATAATAAACTATTAAATGAGCCACTTTTTAATTTTTATTTCGTTATTTTGCTTAATAGACCTGAAGCCGGTGATAGTTTTGTAAATATTACTGTAATAGGTATAGATTATCACATATTTCTGGATCGTTTTAAAGTCTAAATAAATAGAAAAAAATGCCATGTATTGTTGTAAAAACCACATACATAGTTTATGAGCCACTTTTTGCCACTCTCATACAAAAAATATTAGTAAAAAAACATTGAACTTAGTCAATTTTGAGACAAAATGGGCCAGAAATTGCATTTGATTTCGGCAAATTGGAATAATCTTTCGTAAAATTTATTTGACATAAATACTCTTCAGTTTATAATCAATCCGTTTCCTGAAAAAAAAATCTTATTAATACCTAATGATGATTCGGCAATAAACATATTTTAAAGTAACCTAAATCTCGCATTATAATTCTTGACGCAAGCTATAAAAGTGTCTAATGTATTAGATTATTAATGAAATGAAAAGTTATATTGTGCTATGATACTTGTAGAAGTACTGTAATTTATCTGCAAAATCTCATGTGTTAAATCGGGTAAATAAGCAAAATCGGCAAAAATTCGTATACGGCCCATTAAGCCGTCGGTTCTGGTTGTTGTCGATAGATAACAGTCGTTAAACCTTGCCGATGGCCTTATGGGCGGTTTGAAAACATCCGACAGCGGGTTGGCCCCTAACCCGCATCTCCACCAACCCGCATTGGAGCAGCGTGGGGGACTAACCTCCAGGCCTCCCCAATAATGGGGAGAGATCCGCGCCCAGCAGTGGAACGCAAAAAGGATTGCAGCTAGCCATATAACACGTTTATATACTATATAAAACTTTTAGGCAAAGAATTATTCGAAAGTTGACTGAATGTTTTGTTCTTACAAGACTCAAGTCTTAGTCAAGCTTTAGGTAGATAGCTCTAAAGACTATAACTGCAATAAATCTCTATGCAAAATGTATCGGGCGAACGACCGCCGGGCGGCGTAGTATTCGATAGACAATATTTACGACTCGCTCCAGCATTTTCAAATAGCAATGTGCACCGCAATGCGACTTTCTAACACGAAAATAAGTAACATTTACGGCATACCTGTATTGCCTGTTACATATTATTATACCTTCACTATTATTATACTAATGCACTCGTATTATAAAGCCTAGTATATACTAGACTAGTAAATGCAATAGAAATTTCTGTTATTTATGTGTCGAAAATATTTAAATACAGATCTCAATTACAACACAAAATTAATCGAAGCTTGATTACCTACGGATATTGTACTGAAGTACAGAAAAAAACATAATTAAATGTAGATTGTGAGTCTATAGCACCGCTTCCATAACATAATTAGGTATAATACATACGTCGTAACATTTGAGGAACAATATTTTTTACTTGCTACGGCGCGCGTTAAGTCACGATACAACGTCATGTCATACATACTTTTAAGCAGGAAATTACTCTAAATTTGACTAAATTACCAATCAAGTATTGAGTCTTGTTCGCACAAGACCCAAGTGTTACTCAAATAGGTAGGCAAGGACTACAACAGCAATAAATCTCTGTGCAAAATGTATCAGTCATGCTACCGCCGGCGTCGTATTCGAGAGACAATATTTACGACTCGCTCCGGCATATTCAAATAGCAATGCACCGCAATGCGACTATCTTACTCGAATATACGTAATGAATACGTGTGCATTGTTACACTATTATTATACTACGGTATGCATAATGCGTATACACTGAAATTTGAAAAGTCTATTATAGTAGACAAGGCTAGACACTTGTAGACTAGTCAGTATGGAAAGGTTTTAAAAACCAATTTGGCTGCCAACCTTTTTGCGTCGCACTGCTGGGCACGGCTGTCTCTTCTCAACATTCTTGGTGCTTACTAGAACGCAATGCTCAAATAAGTACTGGTTTGTTTTTGGCGTGTTCTTGGCTAAAAAACCCAACTTTAGAATTCAAACACAATTAGTGACTTCAGCTGATTTTTATCTTAGATATTTTATATAATAGTTTCATGCTTAAATAAAGACTAAAATCAAAAATAAGGTGGGATCATCTATTGATGTTTGTTGCAGTATTTTGTCGGAGGATATAAAAAAACATATTTTTCAGCACTAAATCAACGTGAGTTTGCTTATTTTTATATTTAGTTTATTCTACAGCCTACATCACTCTATAATAGTTTACTTTCTGAGCCCCAAACAAGTCAAGGTCTGAAACATCCAAACTAGGAAATGATCTCCAAACTCATAATTTAGTTATCGCCCCCACTGGAAATCGAACCCATGACCTCTTGCATGGTACACAGGCATGGTGACCTCTGCACCATACGGGTTATCACTCCGTAAATACTTTAATAGCATTGTAACTTTCCATACATCCCAAGGTGCTCTATAAACAATTGGTTTATAGAGCACAAAATATAAAAGATATGTTAAAACTACGATTACTTTGCAACAATCCGCAATCAGAACGTATGATGGTGTATACTTTTTTCATGCAATAGCACCATCAGTAGTTTTAAACTATCATTATAACAATGGAGTTCCGGAGCCAGATTCTATTAATTATGCAAAATATATAATTATAGCATTCTATCGCCACTACAGCCTTCGGACTTACTTTGATTCTAATTATTTATTTATTTATTTATTTATTTATTTATTTATTTATTTATTTATTTATTTATTTATTTATTTATTTATTTATTTGTCTACATATGTTTACAGTATATACCAAACACATATGTGAATTTTTAATATAAAAGGACAATAGAAATAATTATATACTGAATTAATTGCGAAGTTAATAACAAATAATAATGATTAATAATAAATAACATTCGACAAAAAAAAAGTTCAAGGTGCAATGTTGGAGTATTTGCTAATGAAATTGAAATTCAAGCATATATGATATAATGCCCGGTTTACATTATTCCAGTCCAGATTTCAGCGCTGGATGACTTACTGGAATAATTTAAGTTTTTAACAAAAAAATAGAACCGACTTCAAACGGTAAAAAATAAAATTTATCAGTACCTACTTCTTCTTGCTTATGGTAATGACTCTTAAAACTATTTTTGGAGTCGGGCCCCTACTAAAATGTCGTACCATTCCTTCTAAATGGGTACCGACAGTACAGACAGTGGGACGGTACCTACTTCTTTTTGTGGAGTTGGTGTCCATTCAGAACGAAAGGTACACTATATTTACAAAGACAGGACATTTTAGTAAGGGCCCGACTCCAAAAATAGTTTTAAGAGTCATTACCATAAGCAAGAAGAAGTAGGTACTGATAAATTTTATTTTTTACCGTTTGAAGTCGGTTCTATTTTTTTGTTAAAAACTTAAATTATTTCACTCTTTTTAGTAATTTTAATAATTCTTCACATATGTATAAGCATAATTGGAATTTTTTTCACTTAACTTCTAAACGTTAAAGAGATACCTTCTATAATCATGTTTATCTAATAGCCATCTTATAGCCTGAAAGAATACTACTATCAGTCACCTGAACGTATAAATTAATGAAAGAATTTGCTCTCAGCTCCTAACCGTTGAGGAGTTCTACCTTCAATCATCAGCTTAGCAACATGAGGTGATAATTACCGGACATAAATATTTGTATTATGTTAAAAAATATGACTAAAAGAATGTGTGTGCCTATTAAGTTTCAGTGTTTCCCTCGATTTCCCTAGTATCACATCATCAAATTTTGCCATGGTGACAGTTGGATCACATCAGGAATGAAAGGTTTCCAAGAAAAAACCATTTATTGAAAGAATTTGCTCTCAACTCCTAACCGTCATAGTACCTTTCATCATCAGCTCAGCAACATGATATGATGATAATTATACACAAATACCTATTTTGCTTTAATAAAAATATGAAAATCATTTGTTGTGCTATAAAATTTGAATGTTACCTTCGATTTCTCTGAGATACCATCATCAGACATTGACTTGGTGACAGTTGGACCACCTCAGGAATGTAAGATTTCCAATAAAAAAACATTTATTGAAAGAATTTGCTCTCAACTCCTAACCTTCGTAGTACCTTCCATCATCAGCTCAGCAACATGATATGATGATAATGATACAAAAATGCCTGTTTTGCTTTAGTAAAAATATGAAAATCATTTGTGCTGTAAAATTTGAATGTTCCCTTCGATTTCTCCAGGATCCCCTCATCAGACTTTGACTTGGTGACAGTTGGACCACCTCAGGAATGTAAGATTTGGAATAACATACTATTTATTGAAAGAATTTGCTTTCAACTCCCCACTGTTGCAGTACCTTCCATCATCAGCTCAGCAACATGAGATGATGATTACTATGCACAAATATCTCTTATGCTTCAGAAAGTATAAGAAAATCAATGTGTGTGCCTATAAAATTTGAGAGTTCCCCTCGATTTCCCTGGGATCCCATCATCAGATCCTGATTTGGTGACAATGGGACCACCTCGGGAGTATAAGCATACGAACGAAAAAAGAATTTTGAAAATCGATCCACAAACGGCGGAGTAATCGGTGAACATATATAAAAAAAAAAAAACATACAGCCGAATACAGTACCTCCTCCTTTTGGAAGTCGGTAAAAAATGTAAACCAGCACCGGAATGCACTGAATCTAGTAAGCGTTCCAGTCCACTAACTGGATTGTCGATCTACTTTTGAATCCAGTACGAGCAATTCAGTGCAACTAGAATAATGTAGACGATCAATCCAGTGCCATTTTAGTGCTGACACAGTATTTTTATGTGTATAGACATTGTCACTGTAGTGTTCGTACTTCAACGGCTTCTAAATAACTGGAATAATGTAGACGATCAATCCAGTGTCATTTTAGTGCTGACACAGTATTTTTATGTGTTTAGACATTGTCACTGTAGTGTTCGTACTTCAACGGCTTCTAAATAACTGGAATAATGTAGACGATCAATCCAGTGCCATTTTAGTGCTGACACAGTATTTTTATGTGTATAGACATTGTCACTATAGTGTTCGCACTTCAATTGCTTCTAAATAACTGGAATAATGTAGACGTTACAGATCCAGTCCAGCACTGGAATAATGTAAGCCGGGCATTCAGCGAGTATAATGTTGTATGTCTTAAGAGATCTAGGTTAGGATCTGGCACCTTTTGATACATTTCATTCTTTCTTTAGAGTAGTAGTCTCGTTTTGCCTATTAACGCGGTTCAGTGATATTCATATTTCATACATACATATATTACATACATTACAACAGTCATTGTATGGGAAGTATTTATTTCAACTCTATAAATCAATTGAAAAATATACCTACCCTCTGATAAATCCTTAGATATACAATGTTTACGATTTTCTTAGACGTAATCGAAGTTTAGCGAAATGCAACGTAATAATTTCCACCGTACACATATTATTTACATAACGACCCCGGTATATTTACATACATGACACTTGCCGACGTATGTTGGAGTATTTGCTAATAGAATTGAAATTCAAAGATTTATTCGGTGAGGCAACTGTATGCCACGAAGCAAGTGTTGTGTTTGTATGTCAAAGAGATATGGGTTATGTATGTGCGACTATTAATACGTCACGTTGTAACTTTATAGTAGTCTCTTTCTGTGATTTGTGTGATTGTACTGTATGTATGAACTCAGTGATAAGCACAAGAAAAGAAGCTATAAATCCGTTACACACTCATAGCCCCAAAGTAAGGTAAGTAATTAATACCCTGTGTCGTGGGTACCATGGGTACCATACCATACAAAGACTGGAACACAAACACCCAGACTGAGAACAAAAATTTAAACTCATCATTCAAATTTCTATTTCGCCGGGAATCGAACCCGGGACGCCTCGATTGGCAGTCCGGCATGCTAACCATTGAGCCACGCGGGTCGTCAATCCGATACATTTCGTTTCCTCTTCATGTCTCTTAATATACAAAATTCCACGACAAATATTCCAACTGACATCGACGTGTGACGAAGTATCGCTTTCCTTAAGATTTCACATTGCTGAACGGAGAGAATGTTCTGGAGCGAGGCGCCAATGATGCTACTTGTATGATATGCTGGTAGTATGCCGACACAGTTTTTTATGTTATTTACAGCATAAATAACATAGATTTGGTTATTGTAAGGATCCCGCAGATTTAGATTCAAAGTCGTGATTAAATTCACCATCAGATTAATATTTAATAGAAAATTTTACTATACAAATTTTCGAAGAGTATCATAGATTAGTGATTTTAAGTAAGTTAAATTAATTACAAAAATACTGGAGTTACTCTATTACAACTATACTAGGCTCAATACTTTTGTCTGTTTTATGTGCATTTGTTACTAGAGGCCGCCTGCTACTTCGTCTTTAAAATTTAGAATTTCTCTAAAATAAAAGAAGCCTACGTTACTCATTATTATATCAGCTACCAGTGAAAGTCCGTCAAAATCGGTCAGCCGTTTGTTCTGGCTAATCTCTAAAAAAACAGATCTGAAAAAAGATAGACAGCCAGACAAAAATTGTTAAAAAAATTTTTTGGTATAATCATATGGTGTATTATTTCATAGGCATGCGCATGTAGAAAAAAAAACGGTTTTTTTAATATTACAAACAGACACTCCAGTTTTATTTATTTGTATAGATGATATTATTAAAACAAAGAAGATATTATGCGACAACACATTTGAATAATGCAAGTGCATATACCTGAACCGCGGACGGGTATATTGCACCGCAAATACCAGCTTAAGCATGCCTGGTACAGTTATTCTTTTTTTCATGTCAAGAAGATCCCTTTAAAAGTAAACTTCAAAACAAATTCTGTACCATAATATCGACAGAGTTGTATACAGAATCATGTTTGCATTGAGAAGTCGCATTACGGTGCATACTCTAGCGGATCCAGGTAGAGCTAGGCGCTCCCCCCCCCCTCCCTAAGACAGGCGTGGTCCTAGACATGTCATGCATTAGCCACCCCCCTCCCCGTTGACAAATTTTACGACCTCTTCACATATTTCCAGTATTTCAGCCCCCCACCCCTCCCCAAACTGAAATCCTAGATCCGGCACTGGCTGCATATCAATGAACTGCGCGAATGTAGCTCCTTGAATGCTATGTCAGCAGTATCAAGCTCGATACGATTCTTCATCTTTTTCTATAAACGAAATCCCTTTAAAAGTGAATTCCAAAGCAATACTTCACCATACTGTAATGTAGGTAGATAAATAATAAAGATTGTTGTACGCGCGCTGCTAGCTGCTAGTCTTCCAATAAACGTGTCATGGTGAAGTCGTGGTTTCATTACAAAGAATTCCTCAGTGGCGACGAGTTGGACATACTTATACGCGTGTGTAGTCTGTGTAGTGCAAAATAGCAAAATGTCGATAGGGAAACTTGGAGAATTCGACATAAGGACTGATAACTGGCGATTATATATCGAGCGCTTGGAACAATATTTTGTGGTTAATAAAATTGATAAAGATATGTATGTACCGACATTAATAACGGTCGTTGGGGCAGAATGTTACGAATTATTAGTGAACCTGTGTACACCAAAAAAACCTCGATCTATGGGGTTTTCTGAGTTAACGTCGATTGTAGAAAAACATTTGCAACCAAAACCGAGTACGCTCGCAGAGCGTTATAAATTTCGATGTCGGATGCAAGACGTCAACGAGACGGTCGCGGATTACGTGGCGGTGCTAAAAAAAATGTCAACCACGTGTGACTTTGGCGGGACCTTGGAAGAAAATTTGAGAGATCAGTTTGTGTGTGGCTTACACACCGAATCAATTCGACAAAGATTACTAGCCGAGGACGACATCGATTATAAAAAGGCGTATAGACTAGCGACTAGTTTGGAGGCAGCCGAGAAAAATGCGGCGAGTATCACGGGGCGAGGGGGCACGACGATGGCGGGCACTGGCAGCGTCGCGTGTCATGCCGTAGAAAGAAGAGGATCCAGCTCTCGTAGTACGGAACACAAAGGGAAGAATATCACCGAAAGTAGCAGCCGAGATGGGGCGCGAATATTGCGTCCACAGCTGGGACAAGCACAGCGTGCGCGGCGATGGGAGCGCGGCCCGGTGCGGGAGGGGACCGGACCGGCGGCGGAGCGCCGGCAGCAACCATGTTTTGCGTGCGGAGGACCGCACAGCGCCGCTACGTGTTCATTCTCGAAATATGTGTGTCGAGTATGCAACCAGAAGGGTCACTTGCGGCGGGTGTGCCCTAACTTGAGGGAGCACCACAGCATAAATTCGTCGACGGCGCCTACTGATGATAACAAAGTTTGGGAGACTCGCGAAGACAGTGACGAGGTAATAATAAACATTAATAGTGTGTCGAACAATCAGTATAAACCTATTATGATAGCAATATTGGTACATAACCGGTTACTACGTATGGAATGCGACACGGGTAGTGCAGTGTCTTGTATTAGTTATAAGATTTATAACCAACATTTTAGAGATCTGAAATTAAAACCATGTAAAATTGTACTTAGATATTACACCGGGGAACTTGTGCGGCCCTTAGGAATGATAACACCTTTAGTTAAATATAAAAATAGACAAGAAAAATTAGATTTATATGTCATAGAGAATGGGAAGTCAATGTTATTGGGCCGGCAGTGGTTAGCACAGTTAGGTATAAATGTATCTTTCGAGGACATTAGTGCGGTACATCGTGTGGAATCGGATGTTGAATTTAATTTAAATGAATTTAGTTCCAGATTCTGTAACGTGTTCTCGGACGGCTTGGGGCGGTTTACCGGCGGCACTGTCAGCATACGCGTGCGCGAGGGCGCGCGCCCCGTGTTCCTGCGCGCGCGGCCCCTGGCCTACGCGCTGCGCGAGCCCGTGGAGCGCGCGCTGGATAAAATGGTAAGCGACGGCATTCTCACTCCTGTTGAACGCTCTGACTGGGCTACGCCTATCGTTCCCGTTCTTAAAAAAGATGGTGATATTAGGATATGTGCAGACTACAAGTTAACCTTAAACAAAGTATTGGAAGTGGACCGTTATCCATTACCGAAAGTTGACGATTTATTAGCACGTTTAGATGGCGGTCAACGTTTTAGCAAAATTGATTTGTCACAGGCGTACGCACAATTTGAACTGGATGAATCGCGGAAATACACTGTTATTAACACTCATAAAGGTCTGTTTATGTACAATCGATTAGTTTACGGGTTGGCGTCTAGTCCGGGAATTTTCCAAAGACGTCTCGAACAATTATTTTCAGATTTGCCTTATGTGGGAGTTTTCTTAGATGATGTTGTCATAACAGGCCGGGACAATAAAGAACATTTAAATAACTTAAATAAGGTATTCGAAAGGTTGCAATCCAATGGACTTAAAGTGAAAAAGGAAAAATGTTCATTTTTTGTAGAATCTATTAATTACCTCGGTCACGTGATTGATAAGCAAGGTGTACATGCTTGTCCAGAAAAAGTTAAAGCGATAGTGGGCACGCCACCGCCTACAAATGTATCGGAAGTAAGGGCCTTTCTAGGTTTAGTAAATTATTATGGTAAGTTTATAAAAAATGCTAGTACAATTTTGTCGCCGCTATATGAATTGTTACGAAAGGATGTAAAATTTCAGTGGAGTAGGGCTTGTGATTTTGCTTTTAATAAAACAAAAGAATTATTAGTGTCAAGTGACGTGTTGGTGCATTACTCCTTAAGACTGCCGCTAGTACTGACGGTGGATGCGAGCGCCGTCGGAGTAGGCGCGGTGATATCGCATGTGACGGCGACAGGGGAACGACCGATCGCTTTCGCATCGCGTTCGCTATGTACTGCGGAGCGGTCGTACTCTCAGATCGAGCGAGAAGCGTTGGCGATAATATTTGGAATTAGAAAATATCACCAATACTTGTACGGCCGTGAATTCATTCTTAGAACGGATCATAAACCGTTAACGTTTATTTTTGGGGAAAAAGTTGGTATACCAATAATGGCAGCATCACGACTGCAACGTTGGGCTATTTTACTATCGGGCTATAATTACAAAATTCAATATGTACCATCAGCATCGAATTGTGCTGATTCTTTATCTAGGTTGCCGCTGCCTATAAAGGAAGCTGAAGCGTTGGAAGAAATGACGTATTTAAATTTCGTTGAAACTTTTTTACCCGTTACAAAAAGTCAAGTAAAACATGAGACTTTAAAAGACCCGATCTTATGTAAGTTATTATCTTTTATACAATCAGGGTGGCCCCTAGAATGTAAGGATGACAGTCTTAAGCCATATTTTTGTAGGCGTAACGAAATTTATTTAGATGGTGGGTGTATTATGTGGGGATATCGGGTAATTATTCCAATGGCTTTGCGCTCGAGTATACTCCAACAGCTTCACATTAGCCACATGGGCATTGTGAAAACCAAGTCGCTCGCCCGTAGTTACGTGTGGTGGCCTAACATAGACCAGGACGTCATACACCTATGTCGTCAGTGTGTGACATGCGCCACGGAGGCCTCGGCGCCGCCGCGGGCGGCGCCTCAGCCCTGGCCTTATAATACCACTCCGTGGAGTCGATTACACTTAGATTTCTTGGGGCCGATACGAGGAAAGACTTTTCTGGTTCTAGTAGATTCTAGTTCTAAATGGATTGAAATTTTCGATGTGGCGAAAACTAACGCGAGTTCTGTTATTAGAGTATTAAGGAGTACTTTTGCTCGTTTTGGGTTACCAATGGAAATCGTCTCCGATCAAGGACCACCCTTTACGAGCGCGGAATTTCGAGAATTCTTGGAGCGTAATGGTATACGTCAATCGTTATCACCGGCTTATCACCCGGCTTCGAATGGCGCAGCGGAAAACGCGGTGAAACTCTGTAAGCAGGTCATTAAAAAGGCTTACAGGGATTCAATCGATATAGATGCGGCCCTACAAACATTTCTATTGGCGTATAGGAATAGTGTACTACCGGGGAAAGTCCAGCAATGTTACTACAGCGGCGAGTTCTTAGATCGCGTCTCGATTTATTACGCAATGACGGGTCACGAGAGGAACGCGTGCGCCACTGTCAACAACGCCAAGCGCCGCGGCCGCGGAGAAAAATGGGTGTCCGCCATCGTTCGTGCGGTGGACGGTACGAGACGATACTTGTTGGAAACGGGGGATGGACGTCAAATGCAAAGACATATAGATCAGATTAGGCCGCGGTCACGCATATCGGATGTGCATATGCCTATATCACCATCTTCTAATAAGCGCAACGGAGTCGAGGAGGCCGTCGAGCCATCGACTTTGGTGGCGGACGAGATTAGGCCGATAGATTTAGAGCGGAAGAGTATAGCAGCGGATCATAGTTGTGAGGCTGTGGGTGGGGAAAGCCATTTAGAATCCGACACATCATTGCAAACAGCTTGTCCGCCACCAATTCCGCCACGTCTGTCTCAACAGTCTACGCTGACGCTGTCGCCGGTAAAACGTGATAGGAGACCTCCTATACGATATGGTATAGATGAGTAGGGCTAACGACAATTTATAAAATGTATATAGGATGATTCAACTGTGTATGTATTTAGATTGTAATTTAATTAAATGTTAGTGTTAAGTTAGTGTAAGTAGATATTAAGGGTGGAGGTGTAATGTAGGTAGATAAATAATAAAGATTGTTGTACGCGCGCTGCTAGCTGCTAGTCTTCCAATAAACGTGTCATGGTGAAGTCGTGGTTTCATTACAAAGAATTCCTCACATACCTATTATTATATAGCCAGGTGTGATGTACGGCAAGTCGCATTACGGTGCACGTCGCTTCTGTGGGAATGTTCCGGAGCGAGGCGAAAGAAAAATGAAGTCTTTACATTTCGTAAAGAGCATGGTTCTGAGGATACTTGTAATGCCCATTCATATTAGCCACCACCAGTACGTGCTTTTTTATTTGAAAGGTGTAGCTAAAAAACATGCTGGACATAAAATATGGTTGTAAGCTCATCAACATCCAAACACAATCTCAAGCAAGCGACGCCGAAGAACGATTATCCACCAAATCGCAGCTGAATTGCTTGAAGAAAGAAGTGGGTGAAGTGGTAGTACTTCCCGCTTCGAACCCTTAAAGATCTTCCAAAAACTTTACTTGAATTGCTTTACAAAATATATTTAGTATATTATAATTAACAGTATACTGTTAACTTAGTATAATAGAACATGCTTTCCTCTTTTTACCTTATACCATTTTCAGAACTATATATAATAGAATAATAATCAGAACCGATATTAATCATTCGAACTTGGCGGGTTTTGAAATTTAAATGAAGGAAAAAAGTGCAACTCTAAAACTTACCTCCGCAAGATTTGCTCTTTTCAGAAGTATTCGTGTGATGAAAACCCACCAAGTTGGAATGGTTAATATCGGTTCTGATTATTATTAACTTGGCTGTAGTTTAGATTTCAACTCTTTTTTTATGTACAAGAACTTGTCCTACATTTTTACATTTATGTTTTTGGTGGGATCCACCTTACATACTTGGCTCAAATAAGGCAAAATATGCATTAAGTGGTAAACTTAATTTAGAACTGTAATCTAAAACGTCCTGAAAATATATTTAGAGTAAACTTGACGTAAGTTCACATACAATTCGATAAATACATATATCAAGCGTCGTGTTCCCGTCATGCCTTACTCCTGTCGATTTATTTTGGTTTATTTGCTAAGGAATTCGCTTTTAAAAGGATTTCTTCATTGCAAGGATCTGTACGTAGCAGGGAATTTTACCTAAGTAGTTTCATTTTTGTAATGTGAGTTATAGGTTGTGAAAATGTTTTCAATGTTTCGTGTTGTAAACGTTCATAATGTCGACAGCGTGCTCATCATTCTGTAGAAAAACGTCCAATAGTTACACTTTTTACACGCTTTTTATTAGCTTCACCTGTATGTTTGTATGTTTGTTTGTAACCGACTTCTTTGGGCGCGATTTTGACCCACTTTAAACGGCCAGATTTCGTTCAAACTTTGTAGATTTATTGAGGACCGATGACAATACACTAATTTGATAAAATTATTCCATTTTTCAATTTGCAAAATATGATTTTTGTTAATTTATATAATTTTCTGGTTAACTTGAAAATTTGCATAGGGGTCAAGGGCCGATGAAAATGCAATAATATGAGAATAAAAATCCAACTAAAAAATTAAAAATAAATAATGTAGTTTAAAAAACTAAAAACTGGTCTTTAAGATACTATTGACACCATGCACCCCACGCTTTATTTACAGTAATATACATTTTCTTCTTATTTTTTTAGTTTTTAGTTCGTATTTTCTCAAAAGCGTGTTTTTTTAGTTTTTTAAACTACATTATTTATTCTATGAAGAACGAGTAGTATCCCGGAACACTTACTTAAACTTAATGCGGACGTTTACTCGTACTTGGTTTATTCGCATTAGGACAGGTTCACATTACACCAGATTCGCGTTAAGTCAGTTTCGCTTTAAGACAAAAGTATAGACAACAGATTGACTCAAGATCGAATGTTTTGACGTTTTTGACAAATCGAAACTCAACGTTATACTACATGTATTTGCTTACCCCACCGCGCTGCTCTAACGTGAGTCGAAACCCGGATTAAAGGCCAATCCGCTGTCGGATGTTTAAACACCATCCTATTTTTCCCGGTTCAATCAAGTTTTAAATGCAAATGTGTCTTCTACGCATGGTTCAATTTGTTTTAGGAATCTAAAAAAATATTTTTCAGAATCCTATTTTTTGAAATTATAAAGAACTAACGGCCGCCCGCGACTTCGTCCGCGTGGACTTTTGTATTAGTCACAACATGATGTTATATTTATGGCCTAAAGCCTTCCCCGATAAATGGACTATCCAACACAAATTTTTTTTTCAATTCGAACCAGTAGTTCCTGAGATTAGCGCGTTCAAACAAACAAACAAACAAACTCTTCAGCTTTATATATTAGTATAGATTATGCATCTTCTTTTGCTCGTCTTAATATTCCTACTTCACTTGCTTTCATATCATTATTCTTTTACTGTTGGTAATGGCGAGCAGGTTCTAACATCATACATCACTCATGTCTTATTAGAGTTAAAGTACCTGGACGACCGAGCGTTGCTCGGATAAAAACAATTTATTTTCTTGGTTTAGTTTCAAACGAAACACTGATTTGCTTAGTGTTACTTAACAACGCCATCTGAAATAGCTCCTAATAAAAATAGTTATTTTCATAAAAATAAAAAATACACAATATGGTTTTGATTGAGGTTTGATCCCGGGTCTCTAGTTCCGCAGTCAACTCACGCAACCATTCGACCACGAAAGCTTTAATTCAATGGACGAAATTTTCATAGAGCTCTTTCAAACTGACATTGTCATTTCTTTGAACGTCGGATTGGCGTATATTACCATACGGAGGGAGCCCAAGAAGGGATTTACGGATTTACTCGAGCGCGTCAGATTAAGATATGGGGTACACCTTGCATCCTGTTCACTGCTGCCACGATTAAAAAAGACCTTCTATGTAGGTACAGTTTTTTTTCTTACTTCTGGATGTCAAAATGGTCAGATTAGAAAACCCCGTTACCGTTGAGCCATGAATTTTAAATAATAAAAATTCGAATTCTTCAAGAGTTTGCCAAAATGCCGTTTTTTTATTTCTCTGTTTTGTATACATTCATACTAAAATCTTCAGATTACTGAAATATGACTTACCATGCATTTAAGTTACTGAAATAAGACTTAGCATGCATTTAATTTATTCTACTATTTTACCTGAACCTTTCGTATAAAATTTTTGAAAACCTATAGGCGCTCTCTCCACCGGTTAAACGCAAAACGTCATGAAGCATAATAATATTAAATAATATAATATTTTAATCTTACTACCACCCAACCTATAAAATGCACAAGGCCCTGATGACGCTTGAGGAAATCCACAATGAGCCTTGTGGGCTCCCCAGTTTGACAGCGTTTACGCCACAATATTATTAATACTCTCCAATAGATGTCAGGAAGAGTTGTATTTTTCAGTTTATATTTAAATTGATTTTCATTGAAAATATTTTTATACAGCTAAAAATTTCCATCAATAAAAATTATGTGGATCGATTTATCATCCCCGAAACCAGGGTACTAAATTTCATCAAAAGCTTTGGAGCCGTTTCCGAGATTCAAAAAATATATTTAGATACATACAAGAATTGCTCGTTTAAAGGTATTAGATATTTACTTCGGAAATTGAGTTTTAAAAGGATCTCTTTCCGTACAGGCACTGTATTTATTTATATTACCCCTTTTATGACCTGGGCAAACCAACGAAGAGCGAAGTGCGCTTCACGGACAGTTTTTTTTTTCAACCTTTTAAGTCCCACTGCTGGCACCTTCCTACTTCGAGAAATTACTCGTATGCGTTTTTCTCAGGCATGCACGATGGTAGAAAAGATCGTAATTGACCAAATATCACAATATTTAGATCACTGTTGAGCAACACTACACAAAATACAAATTTCATTGCCACGTGCGCGCTGAGGATTCGCACCCGGCAACTCAGTTCCACGGACAATACTCTCTCGCAAATATCTATGTGTTGAACATGTAAGTTTTTTGATAATAGGTAGGTTTTTCAACAGAATATGTTACATTACAACATATTATTATGATGTTGGCTACAATTCTTTTTGCGTCCCACTTCTGGGCACGATTCTCTCCGTTTTATTGGGAAGACTAAGAAGTTTATTGGGAGCTTACTCTATCACGCTACTCCATTGCGGTTTGGTAGAGATGCGGGTTAAAGGCCACATTTAAAACAGGGCTGAAGTTTTTCTCCGTCTGCTCTTTTCTTCAGCTCAGCATTGCTTTAGCGCACCCAGAGCAGACAGAACAAAAAAATAACAAATTTGTAAATGAACCGTACAGTGAATAAATAATATTTCATTTCATTTCATTTCATTACCGTTGGATGTTTTCAACAATAGTAAACACTCCGACAAAGTTTAATGACTATTTTCTATCAATGATGATTGGAACCAAGAGCTTAACGAACCCTCCGAATCGCGGATGGACGCGCATGAAGTCACCCATCTAGCTCATATCCGCCCGCGCCCGATTCGTTGAGCTGCTAGCCGATGGGCCATCCGCGCTTTTATGTAATGTTACAATGTATACATGATATTTATCTATATCTATTAATTATCCCTGTACTTAGAATAAATTTCCAAAACTGAACCACTGTATTTTAATCCGCCTTTTTATGCTAAGATGGATAACGATGTTCTCATTATGTAAGTAAAATTTCAAGACGCTAAGGTTTCCAAGTCGTACATTACAGTTACACCGGTCTTCTATAAAATGAAATATACCCTTCTTTTAAAATTTAATTTCGTGAATAGAATTTACACTGCAGCGGAAATGTACGGTGGATGCACTCAAATCTGTTAAAGATCGCGGTGTAGATTTTGTAATGCGCTATTATATTCTCTCTAAACATTATACGTGAGCTCCCGGTGAAGTTTGCGGTTGTCTATGTTAAAATTATTTTAATATGTTGCTAAACGTATTTTAAATATCAAACTTAATGCTACTTATACCTTGCCGTTAAAAGAACGTTTTCAAATATTTGGCTACGCTTTGAGAATTTATATTGCAATAGATTTTAAAGCTTTAATGCTAAAGAACCTTAGTTTCAATATTATTAAAACTTGATAGTGTATGATAAGTACTATATTGACAACAATTTGAAACTATCTAACACCTTTCTTCTTAGCAATTCTTGTATATAACTAAATATTTACCTAATTTCAATTTCGGACACGGCTACTACGATTGTCATTAAAATTTAGTGTGCAGGGGTTTTGGGGGTAATAAATCGATCTATCGCGCGATCGATAAGCGCGCTTGGCTAGGCGGCTAGCGTAGAACGTAAGCGACGACGCAGTTAGGCCAAACAGGCGCGGTCAGGTGTGAGATGGGTGAATGCTGGTGGTAAAAAAAAATCCGTGCTTTAGAAAGCACGGCAAGCTGTCGGTCCCGGTTGTTATGAATATCGTTGTTTGGTGCTTTTGACGACTTGCGAAGCACATTAGTTACCATGTCGGACTGCCAATCAAAGAGTCCCGGATTTGATTCTCAGCGAAACAGAAATTTGAAACTTGTGTGTTTCCATGGTACCCACTTCATATACCCTGTGACTTTACCATCCCTACCCTACTGTGGGGCTATGAGTGTGAAGCTTTATTTAATTATATCTATCGATGACAACCAATAAAATGCAGCATTAAATGATCAGTAAATGATGTAAGTATTCTAGCTGTAGTCCCTGTAGCTTCGGGATTAAGAATAGAGCTACGGTATCCCCTGCCTAATCGTAAGAGGTGAATAAAAGGGGGCAGGGTTGCGGACAGTGAGAGTGGGAGCTTGACCCATCCAGCCAGTAGCACCAGGCCGTTGGTTATAAGAAACTGAACGATGCACTTGGCGTAAATATTATGTTTGATTTCGGTCTCTACGTCGTCGTTTCGAAAATCATTTCGGTCTTTAAAAAGTAACAGATATTTTTTAACAAATTAATTTTTTACAACTCCTCTTAATTTCATTGGGAGAATGAGTAGGTTTCTTAAGTAGATATACATTTCAGAACAGTTTTGACTAACAAGAAATGTAAATGAATACTATATCGTGCAAGTGAAGCTTCTTGCCAAAACGCAATCACGGTTCAGTATCCTCATATACAGTTATCACGAAGTTCGGTGAATGTGCCAACTGAACGGAAAATGGGAAATGGTATGCGCAACGTGATGCTACAAGCATAATCTATACTAATATTATGGTGTATTACGGTGTATAAGGCGTCTATCCTTCTTGAATTTTTCTGGGTGAGGCATCTATCCATATAGGTAGGCATCTATCCTAAAAAAAGGGTTCAGCAAAAAGGTTAATATTGCAAAATCTGTCATTATTATGTGAAAGAAAATAAGTAAAAATAAAGCATTAAAGACCAAACTATTGAAGCTAACAGAAAGTATTAACGACAAATTAATATTTTTTAAATTATGGAGCGATTTCATAAAGTGGGGCATCTATCCCGGTTTTACCCTATATCAATCTGCATCGGAGCAGAAAGGTGGAATAAGCCTACATTGTAATAGGAAGAGACCAGTGCTGAGCATTGGGACAAAAAAAGAGTTACAAAATTCGTTTTACGTCCCAATGCTGGGAATAAAACTTTATACACACTAATATCCACTACACTAATATCCAGCTTCTTTATACAGTAATATCCGCCTGATGATGATAATTTTGACTACAAAAATAATTTTTCATAAGTAGGAATAAATTTTGCAACAGCTAATTAGGCCAAAAATGGACATTAATCCTATATCTTCCCGTGTAGGCTCCTTGCCAACTCGAGATACAGAGCACTCTCCTCGAATACAGATATCTAAAAGTGGGCTGCTCCCCAGGGATTGCCAACTCAGCAGAAACGGGACTTGAGAATTGTTTAGCACAGCATGTTGTTCGTACTCGTAAATAATGACATATTTAGCCAAATGTACACTGTAATTATCCGCTAATAAGGTATACCAAAAATTAAGTTTTTAACAAAAAATAGAACCGACTTCAAACGGTAAAAAATAAAATTGTTCAGTACCTACTTCTTCTTGCTTATGGTAATTACTCTTAAAACTATTTTTGGAGTCGGGCCATTACTGCCCGGGCCGGGGCCGGTACTGAACAATTTTATTTTTTACCGTTTGAAGTGGGTTCTATTTTTTTGTTAAAAACTTAATTTATTTCACTCTTTTTAGTAACTTTAATAATTCTGTACATAATATGTAGGTATAAGCATAATTGAAAAAAAAATCACTTAACTTCTAAATGTTAAAATGTTATCTAATAGCCATCTTATAGCCTGAATCTACTATCAGTCCACCTGAACGTATATAAATTAATGAAATAATTTGCTCTCAGCTCCTAACCTTTTAGGAGTTGTACCTTCAATCATCAGCTTAGCAACATCAGGTGATAATTACCGGACATAAATATTTGTAAAAAGTTAAAAAATATGACTAAAAGAATGTGTGTGCCTATTAAGTTTCAGTGTTTCCCTCGATTTCCCTAGTATCACATCATTAGATTTGGACATGGTGACAGTTGGACCACCTAAGTATAAGATTTTGAACAAAAAAATACATACTGAAAGAATTTGCTCTTAACTCCTAACCGTCGTAATACTTTCCATCATCAGCTTAGCAACAAGATATGATGATAATTATACACAAATGCCTGTTTTGCTTTCGTAAAAATATGAAAATCATTTGTTGTGCTATAAAATTTGAATGTTCCCATCGATTTCTCTGGGATCCCATCATCAGACTTAGTGACAGTTGGACCACCTCAGGAATGTAAGATTTCGAACAAAAAACCATTTATTGAAAGAATTTGCTCTCAACTCCTAACCGTCGTAGTACCTTCCATCATCAGCTCAGCGACATGATATGATGATAATTATACACAAATGCCTGTTTTGCAGTAAAAATATGAAAATCATTTTGTTGTGCTATAAAATTTGAATGTTCCCTTCGATTTCTCTGGGATCCCCTCATCAGACTTTGTCTTGGTGACAGTTGGACCACCTCAGGAATGTGAGATTTCGATTAAAAAACTATTTATTGAAAGAATCTGCTCTCAACTCCTCACTGTCACAGTACCTCCCATCATCAGCTCAGCTACATGAGATGACGGTTACTATGCACAAATATCTCTAATGCTTCAGAAAGTACAAGAAAATCAATGTGTGTGCCTATAAAATTCGAGAGTTCCCCTCGATTTCCCTGGGATCCCATTATCAGATCCTGATTTGGTGACAAAGGGACCACCTCGGGAGTATAAGCATACGCAAAAAGAATTTTGAAAATCGGTCCACAAACGGCGGAGTAATCGGTGAACATATATATAAAAAAAATACATACAACCGAATACAGTACCTCCTTCTTTTGGAAGTCGGTAAAAAAGAAGCCCGTTGGTTACTTATAGAGTGAAAATAATTCAACATAATAAACTAATATTAGATTAAGTATTAGACGACGAAGTTTCATGATTTCATTTGAAACTTTTTCGTGAATTAGTTTAAAACATTGCAAAGAAATACTAATACGAATAACATATGTATTATTATGTACTTGCTACTAATTTGCAAATGCTTGCTAGTAATTTATATCTCAACAGTTTTACTTTATATAAAGAAAAGCCAAAATTAGCTATGTTATTTATAAGTTAATTTAAAAATATGTTTTAATAAATTGTCTTTTACTGAAAACTTACTGAAATTTAAAAATGGTAAGTTCAAATAAGACTAAGTACAAACTTTGCAATTGACTTAAGCTTATTACCAAGAATGTACACAACTACTATTATGATCCCGAGTAGGCTCCATGCCAACTCGATATACAAGCAACCTCCTCGTATATAGATATTATCACAAAGTGGGCTAATCGGGGAAAGTGCCAACCGAGCGGAACGCTGAAATTGCTTGGCACAGCGTGATGTTTGTACATATTATGCCAAATAAACCCTGAAATTAACCGTTTTTTGTACGGTGAAAAGTTTTCTACCCACTGAATATCTTTCCTTTTTCCATTCAAGGAAAACGTTTACATTTTTGGAGGGAAAATTAAGTTATCACTCTTGATTATTATCAATAAATAGCAGTCATTACATCTTATCATAGGCTTTATAGATGAAATCTTTGTAGCTTCGGGATTATGAATAGAGCGGGCGGTGAGAGTGGGAGCTCGATCCGCCTAACCAGCAGCCCCAGGAAGGACGGTGGTGTGTGCGTGACCGCATGCCGCTGTAAGTACCGAAAGGTGCAGCAGAGCACATCTGCTCACCCAAAGACGGGTCCATTCCAGGGCGCCGCGCGTGATGGATACCGGTGCGTTCCACTGGAGATTCCAGAATCCTTCCCAAGCGTCGAAACAGGCCACCGAGGGGGTTTTAATGCGGTCAAATCCCACATAACTTTCTTATTATTTTAAGAGAAACCTGCAAAAGATTATAGCTAGATACGATATATATGAATTAGTGTAAATAATAATTTATAATTGAGGATGCAAATAAATTATACATATCGAATCTTTGCTTCACATATTAAAATTGGATGGATTGGCTACTCAGCAACTTAAGGGGTCGAAAGGTATTGATCGAAAAGTGAAAAGAAGGTCTGTGTTTTATTGGCGACCCAGAACCAAGTCGTTGCGATCCTTATAACTCAATTGCAGATAGTATGATATACGGTTATTGGTAGTTGGGAACACTGGTTTCGTTACTTTAAGAGGTTGCGTGCGCAATAGGTCCCAAAAATAGCTCAAGTATTCAACGGTTAAATGTTAAAAAAATGATCTTTGTATTGTGAGACCAATGTAAAACAAAGAAAAAACTCATTATGGCCAAAAACTATTACTTTTTGCTGCAACAGGTTCTAAAGTCGTGAACTTTATCAATCCGTATATTTGTTATTTTATGAACTCAAGCGATCTATGCAGCTAAGCTAAAGGGTCGGGTGTGAGATGGGTGACCGCTAGTGGCAAAAATATGCGCGGTTCCATGCTTAGGAGGGCACTTTAAGCTGTCGGTCCCGGTTGTTGTCGATAGATTACAGTCGTTAAATCTTGTCGGAAGCCTTATGGGTGGTTTGAAAACATCCGACAGATTGGCCACTAGCCCGCATCTCCACCAACTTGCATTGGAGCAGCGTGGCGGAGTAAGCTCCAGGCCTTCCCAATAATGGGGAAAGACCCGTGACCAGCAGCGGGACGCAATAAGAGTCCAGCCAATATATGTTTTTGCTCATATTGAGTATTGGTATTTTTTTCTAACGCAAAGCTCAATATTGTTTTCTTTTTTTAAATATTGAATTAATTTGAGTACAATTTATCACCGAATTGACTCTATTTTTTCGGGGGCTATGAACTTATATTTGATTAATAGGTAAATTAACGCACAAACTTCTATTAAACCAATGTATCTATTTAGACTCCAAGTTATAAAGATGTTAACCTACTAAAAAAACTTAATTTCGATAAATATTCATTGAATAAAAAATATACTGTTCAATATTTACAAGAACCACGTGCTTTAAATTTAACTCGTAATAAGTTGACGTCTCATTTCTTGCTCAAATCGTATTCTAAATATAAAATTATAGTAAACATCTTGTTTATCTAATTACAACGCAACGAAAATAGTACAAACTTGATCGTCTAGTAAAATGAACGAGTATGATTACGTAGTTAGTAAAATAATGTCATAGTTATAGTTATTTATATCATACGGCTGTACTTACGTTGTTTTGTGTTACGTTGTTAAGTGTTTATCGGGGATGGGGTGCACTTCCGAAAACTCCCCACCTCCGATCGCTTTGAAACTTTGCACAGACCTTCCTTTTGATGTTCTAAGACAACCCCTAAAGGGATTTTTGGCGCATATCAATATATTCCGAGAAATCTAATTTTAAAAAATTGGATCGGCAGGCGTGTTATATCTATATAGTGGGAGTTTTCTGGGAGTGGAGTCATAAGAGTAACACCCTTACTTCTTATGACTGCACAACATGTTGATTAATGACCACCCATCCCTTTTGACCGCAGGTGTCATTGAGCTAAGCAATGTCCCTGAAACACATTTTCACTATAATTATTTATATTCGAAAAATACCCAAACCGAATCAGAGCACCCCACTATCCACGTGGTCTTGTCTGTACTACCCCTGACTGCAACCCATTTTGCGTCCCACTGCTGGGCACGGGTCTCTCCCCACAATTGGGGAGGCCTGGAGCTTACTCCACCACGCTGCTCCAATGCGGGTTGGTGGAGATGCGGGTTAGTGGCCAACCCGCTGTCGGATGTTTTCAAACCGCCCATAAGGCCTCCGACAAGGTTTAACGACTGTTATCTATCGACAACTACCGGGACCGACGGCTTAACGTGCCCTCCGAAGCACGGAAACGCGTATGAAATTTTTTGCCACTAGCGGTCACCCATCTCACACCCGACCGCGCCCGTTTGGCTTAGTTGCATAGATCGTTTGCGTTCTACGCTAACCGCCGGGCCATGCGCGCTTCTACTCCTAGACTGTATATAAAAAGCCGGAGGCGCGGAGGGGTGACCACGGGACACACAAAAAGCCCAAGCTGCGAAGGCGAGCGCTGGTGCCGCGCTTTCTTACGCTGGGGCGGAGGGAGAGGTCTTCCCGCAGCGCCGGAGATGTCACAGAGCCACTTGTTTTATTTCTGGTTTGTTTGGGTTAAACGTATTGCATAATATTATAGAAAGACCGGAAATATCAGAGATATAGGAGTATATGCGCATGTCAAAATCTACATTTATAAAATTTTATATCTCGAAAACTGCCTCGAATCGCCAAAAATCCTTCGGGGAATCGTCTCAAAATACGAAAAACATGGCCTTTGCAAAATTACAGCTCAATCGGAGGTGGGGGTTTTCGGAAGTTTATCCCGGGGATGCCCCGAATTAGTAAAATTATATTGAATTTTTATTTTTATTTTCAGAGTAGCTTTAATATGTTATTGTTAAGGTTTTTTTATGTAAAGCTGGAAATAATAAATAAATAATAAAAGTTACACACTTATAGCCCCACAGTAAGGTAATTAATACCCTGTGTTGTGGGTACCATGAACACATACAAAGACAGGAACACAAACACTCAGACCGAGAACAGAAATTTAAACTCATCATTCAAATTTCTGTTTCGCCGGGAATTGAACCCGGGACCCCTCGATTGGCAGTTGGCAGTCCAGTATGGTAACCATTGTGCCACGCGGGTCGTCTGCTGTGTGCGTGTTGTAGAATTTTATTAAATAAAAATTTTAATGTGAACACCAGCTGTGCCTTTATATTTGTTATTAAAGAAAAATAATAATACCTCGCAAAACCAAAACCAGACAAACGGCAAACCTAGCGGATTTAATATTGCAACCGATTGGGAAGATAGTCAGATGTAAGAGTTGCCAGTGCCAATAAATTAAAAGCCACTTTTCGCTTAGAATGCAAATTGTTCACAATGGAAAGATCACTTTGGCAGCTGAAAAGTCCCAGCGATTATATCATTTTTGAAAATGTATTTTCAAATTCAGTGAAATGGTACCTATTGTGGCGGAGAATTCAATTTTATCGACAAATAAAAGCATCGAAGCTGTAGTTTTAAAAGTTAATCAATAAATAAATAACAAAGTTTCATCGTCGCCAATAAAATTCTACCATAAATATAAGAAGATGATAGTATTACGAAAGTTTTTTTGTGGTGGTTAAGTTTTAAAATAATTAGTTACCATTGATTACTTTTTATTTAAAGATAGAGACAGAATGTCCTATTAGCTAAGACATACGTATAGTTTTAAAAAGAGAACATTTCAATTCCCATTTCCGATATTAATAAAGATCTTCCCTCCATTAATTGGATTATTTAATAAAAATACTTCAACTATAAAAATCATTTATGTAATAGCGTTAAAATTTTATCAAATGAAAAAAAAAATTACATGCTTTATAGCGTGATATTTTATAGCCTTAAACCTCCCTCAATAAATGTAAAATCCGATATATTTAAAGAAATATATTTTTTAATTCGAATCAGTGGTTACCGAGATTAGCGCTTTTAAAAAAACCACTCTTTGGTATTATAATATTAGTATATGTATAGATATTTACTGCTTTAGTTAAGATTCATTGCTTTCTTGCATTTAATTGCTATTATATTTTACTCATTTCTTTATTTTTTTACCGACTTCTAAAAGGAGGAGGTACTGTATTCGGCTGTATGTATTTTTTTTTATATATGTTCACCGATTACTCCGCCGTTTGTGGACCGATTTTCAAAATTCTTTTTTTGTTTGTATACTTATACTCCCGAGGTGGTCCCATTGTCACCAAATCAGGATCTGATGATGAGATCCTAGGGAAATCGAGGGGAACTCTCAAATTTTATAGGCACACACATTGATTTTCTTATACTTTCTGAAGTATAAGAGATATTTGTGCATAGTAATCATCATTTCATGTTGCTGAGCTGATGATAGAAGGTACTGCAACAGTAAGGAGTTGAAAGCGAATTCTTTCAATAAATAGTTTTTTATTCCAAATCTTACATTCCTGAGGTGTTCCAACTGTCACCAAGTCAAAGTCTGATGAGGGGATCCCAGAGAAATCGAAGGGAACATTCAAATTTTATAGCACAACAAATGATTTTCATATTTTTACTAAAGCAAAACAGGCATTTTTGTATAATTATCATCATAGCATGTTGCTGAGCTGATGATGGAAGGTACTACGAAGGTTAGGAGTTGAGAGCAAATTCTTTCAATAAATGGTATTTTGTTCGAAATCTTACATTTCTGAGGTAGTCCAACTATCACCAAGTCAAAGTCTGATGATGGTATCCCAGAGAAATCGAAGAGAACATTCAAATTTTATAGCACAACAAATGATTTTCATATTTTTACTGAAGCAAAACAGGTATTTGTGTATAATTGTCATCATATCATGTTGCTGAGCTGATGATGGAAGGTACTATGACGGTTAGGAGTTGAGAGAAAATTCTTTCAATAAATGGTTTTTTGTTGGAAATCTTACATTTCTGAGGTGGTCCAACTGTCACCATGGCAAAATCTGATGATGTGATACTAGGGAAATCGAAGGAAACACTGAAACTTAATAGGTACACACATACTTTTAGTCATATTTTTTAACATAATACAAATATTTGTGTTCGGTAATTATCACCTCATGTTGCTAAGCTGATGATTGAAGGTACAACTCCTCAACGGTTAGGAGCTGAGAGCAAATTCTTTCATTAATTTATACGTTCAGGTGGACTTATATTAGTACTCTTTCAGGGTATAAGATGGCTATTAGATAAACATGATTATAAAAGGTATCTCTATAACGTTTAGAAATTAACTGAAAAAAATTCCAATTATGCTTATACATATGTGCAGAATTATTAAAATTACTAAAAAGTGTGAAATAAATTAAGTTTTTAACAAAAAAATAGAACCGACTTCAAACGGTAAAAAATAAAATTGTTCAGTACCTACTTCTTCTTGCTTATGGTAATGACTCTTAAAACTATTTTTGAAGTCGGGCCCTTAGTAAAATGTCCTGTCTTAGTAAATATAGTGTACCTTTCGTTCTGAATGGGCACCGACTCCAATATAGTTTTAACAGTCATTACCATAAGCAAGAAGAAGTAGGTACTGTCCCACTGTCTGTACTGTCGGTGCCCATTTAGAACGAATGGTACGACATTTTAGTAAGGGCCCGACTCCAAAAATAGTTTTAAGAGTCATTACCATAAGCAAGAAGAAGTAGGTACTGAACAATTTTATTTTTTACCGTTTGAAGTCGGTTCTATTTTTTTGTTAAAAACTTAATTTATTATTTAAGTCATTCCGTCATTATTTATAAACATGTATCAGATTACAAATTACTTTGTAACATAATCTTCATACGCGTATGGACAAAGTAAATTGGTCCTGGCATTGTATTCGTGAATGACCGCCGGATATTACCTCTGGCCTAAATATTAACCACCCCATATGTTCCGAGAGGCAAGACACAATAAATAGGAATCATTTTATAATGGCAGATTTTTTGTTATTTACGAGTGAGTTTTGAAGTTTGGTTAGCCACATATATTTTTAAAAGTTTTTGTATGCCTCGCCATTACTTTACAAAATACCGACATCACAAATAAAGGTACTGATCGCAAATTAAATTTTAAATAAGTAGCAAAATAGCATTTCATCAGCCACCTTGATTCCGATTGATTCCATTTAAAAATGAATTATTTATCTGGCTATTTCTTTCTAACTTACTCAGACCTGAAATTTGAGGTAAACTCTCATCAGAGGCCTTAGTGTAAGTCTGCACACGCGAAAACGTTACTAACGCGTTTGCGTTAAGAATTTAACTACCGACTTTATTCCTTTCAGGTTAAGATCTATATGTCCAATTTTAACTCGGACGTAGTAGTAACATTTGCTCGTTTACAAACTTACACTAAGGGCTCAGTTGAGTAATACTAGAAATCCAGCGCGTCGGTCATGTGACGACTGACGATCGCAGAAATAATTTTTAATAGAATATTTTGTTAGCCAACTAATTTTTAAATTGAATGATGTAATGTAATGTAATGATGTAAAATAATTACATTACTAATACAACTTATTTGAAAGAAAAAAGTAGGCTTTAGAAAATGGTTGTACTTTTTTATTTCTACCTCCCCAAATATCGCCGCCCCTCCTGCGCATAACGGCCCACCCTCGACCGTCACCGTTCAAAACGATATCTAATATCCACTTAAATCAACAAGTTGTACGACTGATAGGTCAAGTGTATTGGGTACTCCATGAGCATCAGATACAATTCAATGTGGTATTTAGGTCACAGTTTAGTGACGGGATAAATGAGTAACGTTATTGAAACCGAAATTGAAACCTAAATTTGGAAATTTTAATAACGTCGTGTATTGTTCGATTTTAAAGTTATCATCATATCTATAAAAGAGAAAGTGTGTATGTATGTTCCTTATAGACTGCGAAACGGCTGGACCGATTTCAATGAAATTCTCGGAGAATCTTCAGATTGGTCCAACGAGTAATCCTGTAAAGTTTGGTTCTCTTTCTAACGCGGGTGAAACCGCGGGGCATAGCTAGTAAA
This sequence comes from Pyrgus malvae, assembly GCA_911387765.1. Lineage (NCBI taxonomy): Eukaryota > Metazoa > Arthropoda > Insecta > Lepidoptera > Hesperiidae > Pyrgus > Pyrgus malvae. The sequence goes on from OU426947.1 coordinate 9,368,994, forward strand.
TAATAAAGGACAGCACTAGCGGTCACCCATAACACCCCCAGCGGCGCCCGTTTTGCTTGGATCTATTGCCAAGCCGTGGTCGTGCGCGCTTCAATCTACTTCATATAAAGAATAAAGTGAAGACTGAATCCACGGAAGCACCGCATTGTGATCACACTCACAAAAGAACAAGCTTAAAGCCTGAAGTATTATAAATACGATAGTCTCTATTTTTGATTATCCTTAACGGAAAAGTATAAAATATTTAATGAAGGTGAAAGTCAGCTCTGCACTTTTGACAAAGGGCCAAGAGGGTTATATTAAGCGTTAGGATTCGGCAACACGCTTTTGGCCAGCGTGGTGGACCATTGCCTAAATCATATAAAATTAAAATCCTAAGAGCGGTTTTTAACTGGCGTATTTTTCGGCGTTATATTTTTGTACCGGAAACGTCAAATATTGCTGTTTCACGCGTATAAGCGCTTCATAAAACAAATTTAACGTGCATACAATACGTTGGTCTGAAACCGCTCTAAAGAGAAAACGCTAAGAAAAAATAAACCGCAGTTGCATAAAAAAGTTATCGATTTCCGACATCAAAGAAAAAAAATTACTTAAACAATACCCTTAGTGCACGATTTTTATTTACGCTTCCATATATTTCAAAATACGATTTATAACCACATCCCGCCACAACATTCTAATAAAAAAGAAACACTAATCACCGTACCAATTAACATGCAATATTTTACAGCGAATAAAACGAATACGAATAACTTTTAATTGGTAGTTAGTGTCCTAGTGAAAGTTTTCATTATAAAAAGATAAAAAATATTTTCGATTCATGAATGTTTTTATCTATGTACCTTTATTATATTCGCGTATTCCTTTTTAATTAACGAGAAACAAGGTATATGGTAGTTTTTATGCAATATCGCTTGATCTATGTTTGTGTTTGTAATTTAAATTTATGGACTTTAATTTAGAAATTCCATTTTTGAATTTTATTACCAAAAATATTAAATGCAAAATTGTTTTAAAATGCAGTATACTATTCTATAGAATGTGAGCTTACATTCTACTGTTCGTATTAAAGATAATTGGAGGACTGACTCATTAACCTTACTTTTTTAGGAACCTGGTGGTTTTCGAATGCGTCTACTTTATAATTAGGAACATGGCTGCAAGGCTGCAACCTTTTTGCGTCCCACTGCTGGGCACGGGTCTCTTTATTATTGGGGATGCCTGGATCTTACTTCACCATGTTACTCCAAAGTGGTAGAAACGCGCTTGACGCGCGATTTTTTTGTCACATGCAGTCACCCATCTAACGCCCGACCGCGCCCATTTGGCTTAGCGCGTCGATGACGTATACATATAATACGTTATTAAGTAAGATCATTGTTTCATCAGATACAGACAGTCTATTGATTATCAACTGATTGACTAAATATTACTTTGGTAAAGTAAAAACTTTAAAAGCAACTGTGGTGGTCTGTTAAATGACATTTATCCCTCTCAATTCTGGGGAAGCAGAGAATGCAAGCGATCGATGTAGCTCAGATAAACGGGCGCAGTCGGATGTGAGATGGGTGACCACTAGTAGCAAATATATCATGCGCGTTTCCGTGCTTCGGAAGGCGCGTTAAGTCGTCAGTACTTTTATTGACGATAAATAACAGTCGATAAAATGTCGGCGGCATTTTGGAAGGTTTGAAAAAAACATCCGACAGCAGGTTGGCCACTAACCGGCATGTCCATCAACCCGCATTGGGATAGCGTGGTGATGTAAGATCCAGGCCTCCCTTATAATAAGGAGAGACAGCCCAGCGGTGGGACGCTACAAGTTTGGAGTCGATAAATATGTGGATAGTTAAAATGGTTTTCTTAAAAGGACGATAGTGGTAGTCTACTGCCAACAGGCAAGAATGCAGAGACGTTGACACCATCTACAGAAAAAATCGAAATGTGTTCCTCAAAAAGATTGCACGAAATTACTCTTGGAACTGTTAATTCATTTATGTAAATGATTTTTATTTCATTTAGGGCCTCGTTCACCATCTCCAAATAACGTGTTGATTGGTTACGTCCCAAGTAAAGTTAATTGGCAAGTAAATCTATGAGTACGGGTTAGTTGATCATATGATTAGTGCTACTCGAACATCGTGAAATTGAAATTGAAGTTACGGATGACTTTAACCGACAATTAGCGTACTTGTCAGTTTACTTGAAGGTGGTGAAAGAGGACCTAAAAATTATGTAAAATTAATTTTATCACCGTTCTGACAGCTCATTAAAAGTATCTCAATTAATCTGGCAGTCAACTACAAGTATTCGTTATCGATCGTAAAAAGGACGTCAATAATTTTGAGCCACCATATAAACAGTGAATATAGCCTTTATCCATTTGGTGCAGTATGTTCAAGTATTCTTGAAGCAGTATTTATCTGAGACTTCAAAAAGTTTTACTTGATGCACTGCAATGCGATTTCAGCCGCAATAGTAGGGGAGCCCACGATGTTAAATATGGATTAACTCGAGCACCATGAGGATCTAGCGCATTTAACGTATTGAGTGGTAGGAATATAAATAGGATGTACCTAATGATTTTTTTCCGTTTCATCGATAGGGTAGTTTGGAGAGCGCCTAAAGGTTTTCAATTTTTTTATCAAAATGGATCCGACATAATAATAACTAGTCGAAATAAATTGTAATTATTATTTTTCTTAAGAAAGGCGTTCTTTAACGGGAGATTTAAACTGTTTGGGGACTTAACCATGCGCAACATAAGCCGTATGAAAAACAGACGCGCTCGAGGATATCCAAAATCCCATCTTGAGCTTTCTTTACAAACGAAAGCCTTCGTATATCACGATACCTCATTCTACCACTTGATGTATGGGCTTTGGAACGTCTCACGTTATTTTTATAAACTTTGCAGGAAAAGCATTTGTATTCACTGGAAGAAAGTACTTTTAGTTTAAAAATCAAAATGCTTTAAAAAGCCGTATACGAAATTTTCTGATTTCGCTGATTTAGCTATTTTACAGATAAATCTCATACCGACCGACTCAGACCAAAATGTAAAATTTTTTCATCGATAGAAAGCTACTAAATGGTTTTTTGACGAGAAGTCGAAAAGGACATGTGGTCTTGTTTTATTTTTATTTTCTTGATGTATTTTTGAGTTATTTCGGACAAAGTAATAGCATTTGGTTCAATATACGAGTTAGTGCACGAGGGTTTGTAATAAAATAACAGTGCAAAAACATGTTTTTTCAGCTTGCCTCTAAAACTGCATCGAACATGTTCCAGTAAAGTAGCCATCGTTTTACTTGAACATATTATTATGACTAGACCAACTGATTACTGACGACTTACTGATTTTTTTTTATGAATAGTGATGCAAACATATACTTGACACTGGCAATACGCACAAAGATTGTGATGACATTATTGAAAACAAAAAAGGTACTATAATTTTTTGAGGATAATGTATATTTATTTTATTCACACACACAACTGTACGGGCACACAGGTTACTAAATCCAAGTGTTTTTAATGTTGTTGTCTAAACACTGCGTGGTGTAGTACTAAATACTATATAATAAAACACTATATTTTAAAACAGTGAATTTGTAATAAAATGAAACAACCGAAAATGCATAGTTGTAAAATGTAGAAATTATATTAAAATGCTTATGTAATCAAATTATTACGGTTATAACAATACCATTTAAAGAACGCCTCCGTTCCCTAATCACTATGCCATAACTGTATGCTGACCTAAATTCGTCATATAATATGAAAGAAGATCTGTGCCTTTCAGTTAAACATAAAGGAAAGAAGAAGTACCTTGTCGTGAATGAACGCAAACAACATTTCACAATTTACTTCGCTGGCGAGAAGTTGGTTCGGATTTAATTCAAACTTAAGCAGTTTGATATGTGGTACTTGAAACTTCACAGTATCTACTTCATTTGAACAAATTTCTTCTCAAGGTATCTTACTTCTCACAGGAAACAAATTGGAACTTTGATATTTCAGAGAAATACCTCAAAAACCGCAATTTTCACATTTAACGTTTAGCGGAACTATGGATACGGGTATTGATACAATGTAACTATGGATACAATTAATAGAATCAGGCGCCAATAACCCTGATGATGCTCTGTTTTGGGGTTTTGTTGTGTTGGTGGTGGTGTATATTTTTGTTCATATATTTGTTTTATTCATATATTTCAGCTTGTTTAATAAAAGCTTGTGTTTATTGTTGCATGTACATGTATACTATGTGGGAGAGAGGAAGGTGCTATTGCATGAAAAAAGTATACACACCATCATACGTTCTGATTGCGGATCGTCGCAAAGTGGTTTTTATGTGTCTTTATAACAATGGATAGGTATTTTTTTGCAAATTCGTAATTATTAATATATGTATAGAAACAAGTTCGTATTATAGCCCGATGGCTGTCGTTTAACGGAAAAAAATTACGCAGCTAGGTGAATAGGTGAGCATTATTAGGAATGAATAGAAGGTATCAGGAAAAGTGTCCAGTGTGTGTGGGACACAAGAAGGGTTACAGCTGATAAGTTCATATATTAATTAAAAAGAGCATATTTTGAAACCCAAGAAAAACAAAGGATAAAAAAAACAAAAATGGAGCCATATTGATGAGGGCAAAGAGTTAATGTTTTTCACCGTATTTTTTTATTTTATAAATTTATATTTTATTTTGTCACAGGACAGAATTTGACTCTGGTTCTACTTAACAGTTTGGTATCATCAATTGAAATTAACTTTAAGCGAAACTATAAATTTCAAAAAATTTTTTTGATCTTCTTCCATCTCTCTAGGTAGGTATCTTGTATGTATGGTATCCATCTTTCTAGGTATTTGGTAAAATGTAAAGCTTTAATAAAACAAGTGTCGTATCTATCGGATCTGTAAACAATTCTTCGGAATAAAAAAAAGTAAGCTTCTATCGATTTGTGGCTATTTTTACTACCCATCTTATAAAGCGGTTACATTGTGTCTACCACAGAGCAACGGAAGCTAATTCAACTCTAGCATTATAGGTGGCACACTTGACGAAGATTTTGTAAAAAAAAAACTCGTCAGATTTGTTAATTTTTTTGCGTTCATTAGTAAAGTAGCAGTTCGTGATAGGAGAAATTGTGTCAAGTATAGAGCTAGATTAAAAGATAAAATCAATGTTTTGCATCGGTTTTTGAGCAGCGTTGGCCGAGCGATAAGATGGTGGTTTCTGGTGAGGGAAACTATTGTGAAATATTACAATTATTACGATATTTTCTCAATCACCGAGCATGCCTGATATAACCTATAATTTTTCTTAGGCATGATGTCCACCAATCCACAATAGGGCACTATGGTGGACTATAGCCTAAATCTTCTCACTTTCGATAGGAAACTGCGCCCAACGGTAGGACATAAAAAGAGGTTAAAACAAATTGATTTTTCAAAATTTTGGAAAATGATAAATATTTTTCTAAGCACACTCTAGTTAAGTGTTGCTACTATTTTTTTTAGTCTTGTCTAGAAGCGGCCAATGCAGCCTCTGCTAGTAGGGCGTGATGGTTGCCTGCTCTGTGTTATCAACAATGTATATTTTACGACCCTTCTATTTCTATGATGGACGTGGGTTCTATATATCATAGATAAGTAACACCTCATACGAATATAATATTGACCAGAAACGTGCATTGTCCATGTGTTTGGTAATATATGGCACATTTACAACATACAAAAATTCTCTTTGTGTGGCAGCACAAAGACTTGAAAGTAACATAGATGTTTTTCGCATTTTTGAGAAAATTATAGGGAAATTAAAATTTTCAAATCAGTCAGTACTGGGCGGGATGCCTTAGAGCATCACAGGTACTGACAGGTATTACACCCGTCAGAGGAGTGGCCTTTACAGGCGATCCTTCGTCCCAACGTGCATGCACAATGTGTCTTCTAGTATATACAACTAGTGTGTGTCGGAGCATAGAAAATGCCGTTGTTAATTGAAATTAACATATTTAGAAATGTATACGTCTGTAGCGATGAAAGAATATTTGAGAATGTGTGACGAAATTAAAATGTGTGCGTTCTTCCCCCGTACGTCACAGTATGTGTATGGCACAAAAATTATGTATCGAAGCGGGGCGCAATGCCCTCTTCACTGACAGGTGAGTCAGTACCTTTGATGCCTTAAGTGTAGTGTCGAGGTTGCTACAAAACATAAAAAACATAAAGAACCGGCCAAGTGCGAGTATAACGTACGAGTACGCCTATAAAAAAGAGTGTGTGTACTTATGTCCACGCGTTAGAATTTATACTTCTTCGGCGTATGAAAAAAGTTTAAAATAACTCAAACGCAGTGGTAATCGACGATAAATATCAAAAACAATCAAAAAAGTTATGATTGTTTAGTTAAAAAACGCTTTATCAACGTAATAATTATTTCTAAATTAATATTCAAAATAAATTATTCATATGAATACTTTGTTTCACAAAACTGGCTTGAATGGCTTATGAAATGAATATCTATCTACTATATAGTACGGGCACAAGTACTGTAACTATATTCAGTGTTGGTATTATTTCTATTCTGTGGCTAACTTTATCATGTCGTTCCTGCGCGCGCAGCTCACAAATTCACTCTCATCCAAACGCGCCAAAACAAGTATAACCTTAAAACTCCAAAATAATAACATTTGTTGTATGGGAGCCCCTTTTAAATATTTTCTTTAGTCTGCTTTTAGTATTTGCCGTTATATTGGCAACAGATATACGCCATTTGTGAAAATTACAACTGTCTAGCTGTCACGGTACATGATGTACAGTCTGGTGACAGACGGCCAGACAGACAGACAGGCAAACGGACGGCCGTACACAGGAGTCTTAGTAATTAGGTCCCGTGTTTTCTTCGGTTACGGAACTCTAAAAATACAAAGCAAGTTTTTTCTCCTTTTTACGATCATTTAAAAAGTCAAATAAACGAATTTGGAAGGCGTGACTGGGAGCTTCATGGAATCGCTTTAATTGAATTTGCCTCTTGCCGTTCCAATGAAAAACCTCATTTGATTGGCTTCATCCTTCTGCTTCAAATTCACTCCTTTCAAACGTCAAGTAGATTAAATATTCGCCTATTGTGGTAATTTAATGAATTGAATACCTTTAAATGAGCAATTCTTGTATATACCTAAATATATTTTTTGAATTTTGGAAACGGCTCCAACGAGTTTGATGAAATTTAGTACCCTGGTTTTGGGGGTGATAAATCCATCCAGCTAGATTTTATTTTTTGGAATTATAAATTAATAAAAAATATTTTTAAGTGATTATCAGCTTAAATATAAGCTGAAAAATACGACTCTTTCTGACATTTATTGGATAGTATTAATAATATTGTGGCGTAGAACGCCATCAAACGCCATCCGCCAATGATAGTGTCGATTTGTAAGAGCTCTAAAAATTTAGATCTTTACGAGAGTTTATTAGAGTTACGTGGGTTGACTGCGGACTAGAGGCCCAGATTCAAACCTCAATCAGAACCTTATGCCTTTATTTAATATTTTTGTTAAAATATTTTTATTGGGAGTTTTTCAGACGGCGTTTTTAAGTAACACTAAGCAAATGAGTGTTTCGTTTGAAATTAAACCAAGGAAATAAATCATTTTTATCCGAGCAACGCTCGGTCGTCCAGGTTCTACTAACATAATTGCGACACAGTTTTCACTTTTGCAGTGGATTACGATTAATAAGTTTTGTATATTTTTAACCTTTGTTCAATAAAAATCTTTAAATCTTTTATATATATTTTTTTTTAAACTGCCGAATTATAAACAACGCTATTAAGTCGTAATCTCCTAATATGACTACTGTGTCGTTGGTACCAAGGACAAACACAAGCGCCCACACCAAGAACAGAAGTATAAACTCATTATTTCAATGTCTGCTACGCCACGCCAAGCATTGCAACACGCGCGTTGTCGTTAACAAATCGAACTGTTTTATCCTTAAGTTTCTACTTATAGTTTACTAGAGATAGTCTATCGTCTGCTTAGAGCATCAAAGTTAGTAACACACCCTTCCGTAGAGACGGCATAGCGCCTCGTTACGACACATCATTTTTGTGTCAAATTTGGTGCGGGGGGGAAGAACTCACACATTTTAATTTTGTCACACATTCACAAATATTCTTCAATCGTTACAGACGTATACATTCTAAATAATATCAACTTCAATTAACAAAGTCATTTTCTCTGACACCGACACACACAGACACACTAGTTGTGTAACTAAGAGGCACATTGTGCATGGACGTTGAGACGAGGGCTTCGCTCGTAAAGGCCACTCCTCTAACGGGTGTCATACCTGTCATACCTTGATGCTCTAAGATCGTCTGCCGCCAATTTTTCAAAACATTAAATGAAAAATATACACTACCAAAGAAATAAACTAACTACACTAAACTATATTGTAGCAAACAAAAATTATGATTAAATTCCGTCCATTAACGACGGGGCATCGAAGTAACAAACAAAAAAAACCAAGCGAAATAAAGTGAGAAGCTTCTCATTTTTTCATTTACATAAAGTCAAATAAACAAGTTTGCAAGGCGTGACTGGGAGCGTACTCGGAAATGCTTTAATTGAAGAGCCATTTCAATAAAAACCCTCGTTAGATTGGCTATATCCTTCTACTTCACGACTCCTTTCAAGTAAATTAAATATTCACCTATTACGGCAATGCAAGCAATATTAAAAACGGTAGTAATTGCTACTGCGGCATCCTTATTAATTTTGTTTGGAAAAAACAACTAATTCCGTTACAAGCTGGTACAGTCAATTCACTGAATTATTAACTGAATATCAACAAAAAATAATTAACAAGTATCCTGGTTTCCAAAAGTAATTTTGTGAAACCTTTTCAACAAGCAAATTTGGGACACCTCTTCCCCACGAAATTTCTTAGCGACCCCTCCCCCCCCCTCCTTCCCCAAAATTAAAAGCTGCGACCGTACCTGAACGTAGCAAATAGGAATCCCTATGTCGTAGCTACCGTGGACTTACACAAAGACAAAAATACAAATACCCAGATCGAGAATAGATATTTAGAGTCATCATCCAAATGACTGCCTCACCGGGAATCGACTGCGAGACTTTCAGTCGGAAGTCAAGCATATTAACGATGGCAACCCACGCGTCGTCGTTTATTCATAAAAAAATAAAATCTAATTGTTTTTCCCTAACATCCTACTTATAATGAAGAGTCTGTCTTAAAAAATTTATGAGATCGACTCTAAACAACACAATACACTTCCAATAAATTACTTTCGATAATAATTTATTATTATTAGGTATGTATATCGTTATCAAACTTTTCGAAAACCACATAAAAGTTTGAAAAACGATAACAAGAACACTAATAATAAACTACGGAGTTTTTTTTTTCAATTATGGCATCGAAAACTCTGTGCATACTGCCAGCGTCAAGTATAATTTTTGCATCAATTTTTTTTCCAGTTTCAATGAAACTGGACGAAGTAATGTAAGTCGTCAGTAATCAGTCAGTCTAGTCAGTCAGACATTCAAGTAAAGCGATGGCTACTACTTTACTAGAACGTGTCCGATGGAATTTTGGAGGCAAGCAGAAAAAACATATTTTAGCACTGTTATTCCATTTCACAAACACTCGTGTACTGTAACTCGTGTACACTGTAATTAACCTATATCAAACAAAATGCTATCAACTTTATCCGATATAACTCAAAAATACAACAAGAAAATGAAAATAAAACAAGAGCACAAAATGTATTTTTCGACTTCTCGCCAAAAACCAACTATGGAGTTCGAGGTAACAAGTATAAAAAATACAAGCGTAGCAAATTGAGAATCCATTCATTTTGAAAATCATTTAATAAGTCCGATAAACGAGTGTACAAGGAACGACGGCGAACGTACTGCAAAACGCTTTAATTTGAAGAGTCGTTCCAATAAAAAACTTCGTTTGACTTGATTTGGATCTTTCTGTTTCTTTTCTATTTTCAGGCTGCAAGTGAGTAAAATATTCGGCTATCGGCAAAGAAAGTTTGTTACCGAATATTTATGAGATCTATTAGACACTAAACACTACCAAAATAATATTTTCGACTAGCTGTGCCCCGCGGATTCATCCGCTTTAGAGGATCATTAGCATACTGAAGTTCCTTCTGGAGTGCTGCTAGACCGGCTTTTTTGTAGGACTATTTAAGATAAATATTCCCATCATACATTACATAATATTATGTGTAATTCTAGCGGTTTTGGCAGCGCACGCCAGAATAGCTCGCAGATGATAGATTTTTTCCTACTTGCTTGACACTTATCGTCATATTTTGGACAATTCACACAGTATCTTTATAAATTGTAGCCTATGTGTTATTCTGTTGTATAAGCTATATTATTACAAAGTTCCATTAAAATCCATTTAGTAGTTTTTACGTGAAAGAGTAACAAACATCCTTAAAAACTTTCGCGTTTATAATATTAGTAGGTTATTATTTCATATTACCTATGATAATTTTGTTTTTATTTAACTTTTAAAGATATGAAAAGTGTACCATAATGATTAAAAAATAATAAAATTTAGTCATATTAGAGTACCAAATGTAAATTATATTGAGAAACTCTTCCGTTTGGAAATCATTTATTAAGTCTGTTGGAGCTTGGCACGGATGGGTTCGTCGCTGAGGTCGCAGGTGAAAGAAACACTGGCTTGTGGTTGCAGCGTATAATGTAATCACTTCACTACTTGTGAATATACATGTACGGTAATTACAGTAGTGTAATATTTCTTTATATGAAGGCAAGGTATCTAAATATCACTCAACAGTTACAGAGAGACCGTGTTCGTCGACAAGTGAAAAGTCGTTATTATAAACGGCGCGTAAAGTTCGAGTCACTTGACAAACATGCATGATAGATGTCATGTCAAATGGCTGCGTTCGGAAACATTGAACGTCGCCACAAGTCCAATAAACGAGTTCGCAACGCGTGTCGGCGAGTGTAATATGAACCGATTTACATGTCGTTACAATAAAAAAACTTGGATTGATTAGATTTGGCTCCTTCTGTTTTGGTATTATTTCCAAGCTGCAAGTAAGTAAAATATTCGGCTATTAGCAAAGAGAGTCCGTCGCCAAATATTTATGAGATCAATTGGTCTGTGATAAAAGTGAATATTAATCACGCAACAAAATACATATTTTTTTTATATTTTTTCCCACCAAAGGCAGACTATGATGTAACAAACAAACATTACCTAATAAAATTCAGTCAATGAGCAACGGAATGTCATTTGTTACCAAACATAAAAGATACAAACGAAGCAAATTGAGATTTTTTTGGAATCATATAAAAAGCCCAATAAAGCATTCTGGGTTCTGAACCACTTTGATTGAAGAGCCATTTAAGAGCCTTTTCACAAGCCGTTTTTAATAAACGCTCGTTTGATTAGCTTCGTATCGCTGCTGCAGAACTGTTTATAAAGAATTTAATTCAATATTCAGCTATGCAGACACTGCGAACTATTAACTTATATCAAAATGGTTATTACGAAAGTGCTTGTTCGAATGTTCCTAAAAGATGTTTCGAGTTTAGCAACGTTTCGTTTTTTTCGCCAATTTTTATGATTGGAGTAGGTGGTAACTGCGTCACATAAAATCAAAATCATAAAACGAGTATTTTTTACTATATCCTATAACTTAACGTAGGAATTTTACAGATTCCTTAAGGAAAGAAGAACTAGAAAAAATTGATCCCATATTTAACGTAGATAGTTATCAGTCATTAATTCTTTAAGCCTTTATAACACCAAAAAAAAGTATACTGTAACAAACAAAAAATACTCGCGTAACTAACGTAAAAGAATACAATGGTAACAAATTAAAGACCTCCTTGTTTCGAAAATCCTTTAAAAAGTCCAATAAACGAGTTTGCAAGACGTGACGGAGAGCGTACTTGGAAGAACATTAATTGAAGAGTTGTTCCAGTGAAAAATTCATTTGATTGGCTTTATAAACCCCTTGGTTTATACAGATGTAGGACTATTTTATTAAATATTCAGCATTGGGAACTTTTAATCCATGTTTGAAACAAAATTTGTGTTCCGAATCTGTGAAAAGATCTTAAGGGGCGCGATACCTACAGTAACGTGACCGCGCGCCTCACATGAAATGCTGACCTTGCAAGACGACTCAAGCAGCGAACATTGCATTTATATATTTTATTATAACAATATATTAATTTTTTTTTTAGTTTTAGCCATTGTTTTGTTCTTTTTTTTCTTATTTTTTATTAATCATAACCAAAGCCTACCGCACATTCTCACCTTTACCTAGGGGCGGCTGGAAGACAATGACAAAAGGCCCTAGGCTAAGCCCCTTTGTAACTCCTAGTGTAAGGTATTTGCAAAAAAAAATATCAAACAATAGAATACTACACTAAGTCATACTAAACTGGCCAACCAGAAGACGAATACTAAATCACGCTATCGAAATTTCTTAGATTCTCAGTATATTTACAAATGGTCTCAAGTTAGCATTCGGACTACCGTCCCCATTGCAGGTAGTGTAATCGCCTTTTCCTCCACACTTCAATGTTTTGAATTTGACATTAAATTTGAAAATCGATATTAAAAATAAATCGATTTTATACTACATAATATATAATGAGCTATCGTTATCAAATAATATAATACCATACAGTGTCGTAAAAACTGGTTTAAGAATAAAATTGGTAGTAGATATTTCGATTCAAATTAAATTAAATTTGGGAATTCCCAAGCATATTTCAAGAGGGTGGCACAATGGTTACCACGCTGGACTGCCGATTGAGGGTTTTGCCGGGGTTCGATTCTCGGTGAAACAGAAATTTGAATGATGAGTTTAAATTTCTGATCTCGGTCTGGGTGTTTGTGTTCCTGCCTTTGTATTTATCAATGGCAACCACCACACAGGGTATTAATTACCTTACTGTGGAGCTATTAGTGTGTAACGTTTATTTATTTATTTATTTATGTTTTAATCAGTATCAGTTAACTACCAAATTCTCATATTTGATTTTTGGGTTTTGTATGGAGATTTAATTACTTAACAAAATGCTTAAATATTTAATTTTTGAACAAAATTTATCAAAATAATAATAACTGAGCTTAAATATTTCTGTTTTCGTAATATTTAAAGAGATGTTCAATCGAATCTTAACTGGTGTCCGTGAAATAGGGCAGAAAAACCGCCACAACAAGTTATTTCATCACCGTTTCAGCTCATTGGCTCTTCTATTAATAGGAAGAAAACTTTTTATCAGTGAACAGGTCATTCGCTTGGAAAAAATATCTTCAGATGTTATTAAGTGTTTATGACATCGACTTAATAAAAAGCGGTTACTAAGTCAGCGTGCTTTTTGTTTGAGTTTTTATACATTATTTTATCTCACGGGAACATTACATTTTTACTGGATATAAAGTAGGATATGTGCTAGTCTAGACTACAATCTATCTGTGTGCTAAATTTTATCCCGATCTGCCTTGCCTCATTGAGCAACAACCACACATTCTGACACACATTCAACCTTTCGCATTTATAATATTAGTATACACTATTATGTATGTAGATAGGTCAATGATAAATCAAGAGCTCGATGCAGTCTTTGCAAGATAAGAAGGTAGCGCTAATACGAGAAAATCTAAGAAATGACCAACTTGAGAGTTTATGTACCCAATTATTGCCTAATTGCCAATATCACACATGATTAATTTCGCTTATCGCTAATTTTATCGATGTGTGCAAATCTCGTAGTAAGAAATAGCTGCAACCCTTTTTGCGTCCCACTGTTGGACACGGGTCTCTCCCCATTATTGGGGAGGCCTGGAGATTACCACCCACCACGCTGCTGCAATGCGGGTTGGCGGATATACGAGTTAGTGGACAACCCGCTGTCGGATATTTTCAAACCGTCCATAAGGCGTCCGATAAGGTTAAATGACTGTTTTCTATCCACAACAACCGGGACGGCTTAACGTGCCCTTCAAAGCACGGAAACGCGCATGAATTTTTTTGCCACTAGCGGTCACCATTCTCGCACCCGACCGTGCCCGTTTGATTTAGTTGCATAGATCGTTTGCGTTCCACGCTAACCACCGGGCCATGCGCGCATATTTTTAAGTTTTACTGATGGGTATTCTATTACCTATAATAAGAAAATACCTATAATAAGGTACCTGTAATAAGAAAATGACATCACATTATTTACTTATATTTATTCTCCATATACCGAAATACAGGGACAGTGCATATAGACATATGAATAAAATCGTCGTTATAATGTACATTTGTACGATTCTTAGCACTTGGTTACCCATCTAACCGCAACCAATATTGCTTTACTTTGTGGACTGCTTACATATCAGCAGCTTTGCGCTTTAGTAACCGGTGACACAATATTTGCAAGAATGCTCTAAATCTAAAAAAGTAAATAAATTCAACTTTTATGCGGGCTTATAATAACGGAACACAATAGTTCTCATTACAATTTTTATTCAGGTCACAAATGCATGGCTAATCCATCTTATAATGAGCGCTACACGCCACGCTCGAGAACGACATACAAACAAATACAGTCGCTTTTGAGTTATGATGCAAAATTAATACAAAGGTAAATAATAAATTACTCACATCAGCATTTGACAAACGAATTTCACAATATTGTGGCAGAACCTAAAGCGTAGCGAATTATGCATGGTCCGTAGTAAGAACCGTGTAGAACGTAAAACATAGCCACGCGGTGGTAAAAAGTTTCATGTTAGGTTTATGACCGAAATGATGGAACTTTCCACTTAATATAGTAAGACAGTGTTAGGAATAAATAAATGAAATTATTATATGACAAGCTGGAACAGACAGATAGACAGACAGACAGACAAACAAACACGATGATTCTATAAAGGACATATATTTGCAAGAATGCTTTAAATCTAAAAAAGTAAATAAATTCAACTTTTATGCGGGCTTATAATAACGGAACACAATAGTTATCATTACAATTTTTATTCAGGTCACAAATGCATGGCTAATCCATCTTATAATGAGCGCTACACGCCACGCTCGAGAACGACCTACAAACAAAGGTAAATAATAAATTACTCCCATCAGCATTTGACAAGCGAATTTCACATTGTGATTATGATGGCAGAACCTAAAGCGTAGCGAATTATGCATGGTCCGTAGTAAGAACCGTGTAGAACGTAAAACATAGCCACGCGATGGTAAAAAGTTTTATGTTAGGTTTATCACCGAAATGATGGCACTTTCCACTTAATATAGTAAGAGAGTGTTAGGAATAAATAAATGAAATTATTATATGACTAGCCGGAACAGACAGATAGACAGACAGACAGACAGACAAACACGACGATTCTATAAAGGACATTATACAAACATTCATTTTTATATACATGTATAGATGTAAGCAAACGAATTCATTGTATACGCAAGTGTTGAAATCATTGAAATTTTCTCAAAAACTTAAAGATCGCAATTTTATTACCGACTTCTAAAAGGGGAAGGTTCTCGTAATAACTGTATTCCACTGTATTTTTTTGTATATGTTCACCGATTACTACGCCGTTTGTGGACTGACTTTTTTATCCGAAAGATTGTACTTCCAAGGTCGTCTCATTGTCACCAAGTTAAGATCTGATGATGGGATCCCAGGGAAAACAAGGGGAACTCTCAAATTTCATAGGCAAACACATTGATTTTCTTATACTGTGAGGAAGCAATATTGATATTTGTGCACAGTAACCATCATCTCATGTTGCTGAGCTGGTGATGGAAGGTACTACGGTGGTTAGGATTTGAGAGCAAATTCTTTCAATAAATGTTTTTATGTTCGAAAACGTATACTCCCGTGGTGGTCCAACTGTCACCAAATCAAAATCTGATGATGGGATCCCATAGAAATCAGGTGTGGAAAAATTGCACTGAGGCAAATACAAAAACACATACACAGCAGGCACAGAGAATTTAAAAAAAAACGGGTTGCACTCAGGTAATATCGGCAGAACTGAAAACTTGAATATTAACGTTGTGCATTTTTGATATTTTGGAATGGTTAGGGAATAATTTCGCACGAATAGCTTTTAATATCAGTATTATTTTTCATCTATTATTTTCAGTAGGTTTTAATCTAGTATGTTTATAAAGTACCTACTCATTCATTTTCTTTCACTATTTCTTCGTCACTTTTTTCATGAATAGATGCACTTTGTTCAATGTCCATATTTTAAATACTTGATATAAACGAATTTTACAACTATAGACAGTCGAGCCGTCATCAGCTGCCACCCTTCCGTATTGGTCTAAGAGCCGGTGAAGATCGACCTTCACCGATCTGATAATTCGATGAGACATAATTTTTTACCAAATATAATTTATAAACATACATGCCTATAATAACTTGCCTATCGAAAAGTGTTCTTTTAATATAATTAATTTTAATCAATTTTCTTTCATCACCTCACTCTTGTAATAAATAAACATAATAATTATATAATATTATGTATATAATAATGTTTATAAATTATTATTGATAAAAAATATGTCTCATCGAGTTATCAGATCGGTGAACTTATGGTGAATCGGTATCTTACGAATTTCGACGATCAGGCCACGTGTGTTGAAGCGAGTTTAACATTTTTACCCATTCAAAAAAAAGTGTACAGCGCCGCTAAAGAAGTTTTCACTTCAATAAATAATATACCTAATATACAATTATTTTCCTTGCGAATGGTAGTGATTCTTAAAACTATTTTAGAATCAGCCCTTGGCGAATCTTTCCCTTTGTTGTTGCACTCACAACGCCAAAATAGATTTAAGAGTAACTACCATTAGCAAGAAAAAGTATCATATTATGCCAAGTTCTAAACAATACAACAATAACAACAATACTAAAGATAATATTATATATAATATACCAGATTCCCAATATTGAAGGTAATATTTAATAACAAAATAATGGCGTCATTAAAATGCCTCTACAAAATTAAACACAAAATCGAAGCACGTGCTTGGAACCTATTACTTAAAACCAATGAATATTAATGTGTCGTATAGGTAATTTCCTTAATAACCAACTAAGGTATTTTCACGCGAAGGCGCGAATGTAATATAGGCATCGCAGAACTGATTTATTTATGAATTGGGCTAGTATGTAATGACACTTTTAAATTAAGCAATACTAAAATAAATAATAAATCTCTAGGTTGCAAAATATTTTTTCTACGATGTAAAATGACATAGGTACATAATATTTCCTGCTCAGATCTGAATAGTGCCTAATGTTGTCAGTAAAAGAAAAAGCTAAGCCAAACAATATAGTTTCCCTATATGTTTTAGCTCTAAAACATGATCAAAAAACTCAACTTCCTGAGCAACACAATTTTTTCCCATCAAAATCTATGTTTCTTAGAAGCTTTAAATACAATAGGCATGGTGACACTATTAAAGAATCAGAGAATAAATGGTTTTACAGAAAAATATACGATAAAAAAGTTCTAAAATATGATCCCGTTTTAATATAAACATTAATATTAATAAGATTTTCAATAAAATAAAAGTATTAAATACAGCAATCGGCCATGTTATCTGAAACGCCAATAAAAAGGAATCACGTCACGTCTCAGTAAAAGTCATCGTGTTGATTGAAGTTTGACGAGCAAACCGACGCCATGACACCTTCGAGCGTTTTCGCGCTTAATTCAAATTACATAGAAGAAAATACATTAATTTACGTTAAAACTTAAGTTTATTGCAGAAATAACTTTTTTTCGAAACTAGTAGACGTGTACCTACAATAAGGAAAGGTATTTAAAAATCTGTCTTCATGCCTATTCTACATTAATAAAAAAACCGACATAAATAAGATAAGTATAGATACCATAATTCACATAGAAATAATTATGGATCTATACAGATGGATCCGAATTTATACGCATTTGCCTTCATCGGTTATTTATTCATGTATTTGTAGTAATTAAATTTGATTTGAAATTTCATCCGTTTAATAACTCATTCTAACTTTATAGGTATCTAGTTTTGCGGATTTCGGTTATACCGATTAGTTTTGCAATCGTACTGAGGAAAATTAAAGTTAGATCTGGCGCTCATAGTTTTGGGCGATTGCAGAATTAATAATATTACATAACATAGAGCAGCCATTACGGCTGCAACCCTTTTGCGTCCCACTGCTGGGCACGGGTCTCTCCCCCTTATTGGGGAGGCATGGAGCTTACTCCACCACACTGCTCCAATGCGGGTTGGTGGAGATGCGGGTTAGTGGCCAACCCGCTGTCGGATGTTTTCAAACCGCCCATAAGGCCTCCGACAAGGTTTAACGACTGTTATCTATCGACAACAACCGGGACCGACGGCTTAACGTGCACTCCGAAGCACGGAAACGCGCATGAAATTTTTTGCCACTAGCGGTCACCCATCTCACAACCGACCGCGCCCGTTTGGCTTAGCTGCGTAGACCGTTTGCGTTCTACGCTAGCCGCCGAGCCATGCGCGCTTCTATAGATGTAATATCTTTGTGTAAATAATATAACATCTATATTATCGATTTAATTTTATGACAGACTAGCGGCCACTCGCAACTTTAGTTTTAGAATTTATTTAAAATAAAAGTTTTCTAAGTTTCTCCTTATTACATCAGCTACATGCCAAGAAAGTCCCGTCAAAATCGGTCTAGCCGTTTCATAGAGTAGCCGGAACAAACAGACAGACGGACAAATATTGTAAAAAATGTAATTTTGATATATGTGCTGTATACATACATACATATGCATGTAGTAAAAAGCGGTTATTATAATATTACAAACATACACTTCGATTTTATTTATTTGTATAGATAATATGGTAGCGTACATTGGTAAAAGACTTTGTCTGTTACTGAGAAAGCAGAACTGTTTTGTGAGAAAAGCTTTAAGCTTTTCTCAATAAATGGACTATCCAACACAAAAATATTTTTATTCTTATATTATTATAATAGTATTTTTTTCAATTCGAATCAGTAGTTATTGAGATTAACGCGTTAAAAATTTTCAGCTTTATATATTATTTTATTAGTATTGGTTTTCCCCGTTTTTGCGACATTTTTCATTGATGCTTCGCTCCTATTGGTCGCAGCATAATGATATATAGCCTAAAGCCTTCCTTGTTACATGGTATATCAAAAACAAAAATAATATTTTTTATTCAAACCAGTAGTTCCTGGGATTAGCGCGTTCAAACCCTTCAGCTTTATATACATAATAGTATGGATTTTCGCCGTTATTGCAACATTTCTAAGCCTAAATCCTTGCTCGATAAATAGACTTTGTGAATGTTTTCTGCCGCAATAAATTAAAAATACACAAAGCGTTTGTCGTACCTTTTCCTTTACGTTTGATGTCAGCTGAAAGTTCTGAGAGCTTCCATTAAAGATACAAACTAGAACACATGTTTCTTCTAATTGGCACCAATTAGTTCGATTCCTCAGTCGCTTGATTCACGCTGTGTTTTACAGCCTTATTTATCAGGTTTATTTGTCAAAGTGAAATACTAATAGACTACAAATCATTTTACTTTTGGAGATCGGCAGACCATATAGTTAGGAGGACCGACAACTGATGGGGAAGAAAGATTTCGGCAAAAAGAGTACAGGCCCTCCACCCAGGTGGACTAAAAACTTGAAGACAGGGAATCATCTGAATAAAAAGGGCGTCCGACCAGATTAAGTGGCGAACGTTAACGAACGAACGATGTGACAGCTGATGGAATCTATTTAGTGCTTCAATTTTGACAGCGCGCTTATATGAAGCCACTCATTCTATACGTATTTATTCTAAGGTGTTAGGATATAGGTATAGAAATCCCCGATATGCAGTGAAATATGGAAATAAAGGTCATTGCAACCCGCCGAGAATTTCCTCGCGCTGCTCAAATATTTACATGTAACCTTGACAATTCTAAAAACGAGCTCGAAAGATAACCAAAAAAATAATAATGTAGAACGATGAAATTTATTAAGAGTCGTAACATGCTATATTACAAGATTTTTATTGATAACTTGCAATATATTTTTGTTCGATTGGAAACTGGGAACTCAATTTTGAAGCAGATATATTAATCCCAATCCCCAATCGATTATTATGAAATATGTTTACACGTTAAGAATAGATAACAATGCAATTATTAATACTCTGTATTATTGCAAATCCAAAATGGCCGCCGATTCAAAATGGTAGGTTACACACTTATTTCTGTGCAGTGCACTCAATACCCGTACAAAATGACAGGTTACTTTTTGAATATAGATTATACACCTTGAAACAACTTCAAACCAAGATTGGCTGCTAATTAGTATATTAGTTGACAGATTTTTATAGAACACGATATGTGTATAAGTTTTTAATTAGTTAATCACATTTAAATAAAAGCTTGCTTAAAAACAAAAACATTCTTTAATTAATAGTATAATATTATTATGCTATTTCTTCCCCAATCTGTGGATGAGCAATTACTAACTATGAATTGCCTTGATTCATTAACTTAACCTATAACCGACATATCGACCGAACATTAAATCCGTTAGGTGCCAATACCAATCACTTAACATTACACGAATTAATGCTAATAATGTTATTTTGATATTAATCCTATGAAACAGCAGTCTAGGCGATAGTACAGTATTAGTTATGAAATGGAAGCGTGCATGGCCTGGCGGCTAGCGTAGAACGCAAGCGATCTATGCAGCTGAGCCAAACGGGCGCGGTCGGTTGTGAGATGGGTGACCGCTAGTGGCAAAAAATTTCATGCGCGTTTCCGTGCTTCGGAGGGCACGTTAAGCCGTCGGTCCCGGTTGTTGTCGATAGATAACAGTCGTCAAACCTTGTCGGAGGCCTTATGGGCGGTTTGAAAACATCCGACAGCGGGTTGGCCACTAACCCGCATCTCCACCAACCCGCATTGGAGCAGCGTGGTGGAGTAAGCTCCAGGCTTCCCCTATAAGTGGGAGAGACCCGTGCCCAGCAGTGGGACGCAAAAAGGGTTGCAGCCAGTTATGAAATGATGTCTAATTTCTATAGTAATACCTTTTTTTTTGGTGTCGGGGGGGAAACCTTCAAAAAGCACCTAGGGAGAGGATACCGGGTTATGTGGGATTTGACCGCAATAAAATCCCCTCGGTGGCCTGCCTCTGCGCTTGGGGAGGACTTCGGGATCTCCTAAGGAACGCACCGGTGTTCTCCACGCGCGGAGCCCAGAATGAGCCCATCTTCGGAGGTTAGATGTGCTCTCCTGCACCTTCCGATGTTTACGGCGGTATGCGGCCACACGCACACACCGCCGTCTTTCCCGGGGCTGTTGGCTGGACGGATCGAGCTCCGACTCTCCCCGTCCGCAACCCCGGAAGTCCCCTTTTAGTCGCCTCTTACGATCAGGCAGGGGATACCGTAGCTCTATTCTTAATCCCGAAGCTACAGGGACTCTATAGTAATACCTAATAAGAGAATGTAAGCTTAAAGCTGTAAACTGCTTCATTGCGCAAAGATCACCACCGCTCATGAGGAACGCAACCGATCAACACAGCTAAGCAAAAGGTGCGGGGTCGGATTTAAGATGCGTAACTACTGATGATGACTATGAGCAGCAATGGCCGAGTGTAAAAAAACCTGACAAAAAATCTGACAAAGAAATTTGTAATGTGTGCATTTATCGCTGCTTCACTTTTTAGAAGGACACCTGTGCCCAGCAGTGGGACATAAAAAGGTTGAAAAAAAAACTACTAGAGGAATTAAATGCACGTTTTTTCACACGTCTTCCGAGGAGACTTTAACTCGCCAGTCCGGCAACTAACTCTTTATTCCGAAGTGGAAAAAAAAAACAGCTGACTAACGGCTGCTAAACTTATGATAACGTAGGTAATTTTAAGAAAAAAGCATTCCAAATTTCTTTTAACTTTTGGACTCTTACCTCTCGTAGTATTATTACAGAGGCTTGCTTTAAAGAGGTTCGATAATGCACCTCCATGGTTATAATAATACAAATACTGAATCGCAGAAATGTAAATAAACTGACGGCAATATTACATAGCGCTTGTACACTGCCGCTAACCTGAGGCTTTATCACGTCACTCCGCGTTGCACGTTATTCGCAGCGAATGTTGCTTATTGTAAAGGGAATACTCCAGTATTGTAATACTGCCATGGACCAGTCCTATGCTTGCATAACCTGGTATACCAACGTATTAGCATAACAGTGCCTTATTTTGAATTCATTATCCATTGAAACGAGCTTGACCTAGCGGATAGCTTAGAACACAAGAAATTTATGAAGCTTTATGAAGCTTAATTAAACGGGCGCGATCATGTGTGAGGTGGGTGACCGCTAGTGGCAAAAACTTTTAAAGGTAAGCTTAGCTAAATGGCGCGTTAGTATGTGAGATGGGTTACCCATCTTGTTGCTGCTGATGAAAAAAAATGTATGCGCGTCTCCGTGCTTCGGAGGGCAAGTTATGCCATCGATCCCAGTATAATAGATAACATTCGTTAAAGCTTATCGGCTTTATGGGCTGTTTGAAAACATTCGACAACTGGTTAACTAAAGTTAAAGTTAAGCTAGTTAAATTCACTCCACCATGCTGCTTTAATGCCTCCTCTCCTCCGCATAGCAATATGCTTCCCCAATAATGAGAGAAACCTGTGCCCCGCAGTGAGACGCAAAAAAGGGTTGCGGCTATGCACGTGTTTGGAATTTAGATTCAATTTAAAAAAAAACGTTCATTAACGAGGTATTAGGGCTGCTCAAAATCGATATATTAATAGGTATAATATTGGTGGCAGAAGTTTTCTGTACTGGAGAAGTCTTACCAATTAAAAAAAATCTAATACAAATCATTTAAAAAATAAAAAGGTGGGCATCTTATAAAAAAAAAAAACAATTCACGTTGCAGAACAATTGTAGGTAGCCACGTATTAAACACGTATCCTTGGCATTCATATCTGAATTATTGGCTGCATCCAACCCTTTTTGGGACCCACTCCTCTGCGTATAATTTCTATGCCTGCAACCCTTTTTTTGCGTCTCACTGCTGGGCACGGGTCTCTCCCCATTATTGGGAAGGCCTGGAGCTTACTTCACCACACTGCTCCAAATACAGGTTGGTGGAGATGCGGGTTAGTGGCCAACCCGCTGTCGGATGTTTTCAAACCTCCCATAAGGCCTCCGACAAGGTTGAACGACTATTATCTTTCGACAACAATCGGGACCACGGCATAACGTGCCCTCCAAAGCACGGAAACGCCACTAGCGGTTACCCAGCTCACACCCGACCGCGCCCGTTTGCCTAAGTTGCATACATCGTTTGCGTTCTACGCTAACCGCCGGGCCTTAAGCGCTTCATACCGTGTGATTTCTATACCGATGTTGTTTCATGGTACACACACGTATAATCTGATTAGATTGATGTTGCGCCTAGATTATACATACTATGTTTTTAACACGCTTTAATTAGCTTGACCTGTATGTATGTACATATGTATGTATATAACGGAATCTTTTAACTTCATTTTCACCTACTTCTTATTGTCTGATTAACTTGAAAATTTGCATCTTCTTATTTTTTACTTTTTAATTCTTGTTTTCACAAAAGCTTTTTAGTTTTTTAAACTACATTATTTATTCAATTTAATGTAAATAATGTATGTATTTCAGGTACTTTAAAAGAGAAGCCCAAATTTACTCTTATTTTTTAAGGGAAATAGTTTTAGGGAATTTGGTACTGAGTGTGGAAGCGGCAAGCTGATTCTTTAAGTAACGCCTAGTAGCTCCAGTTAAAAGAGTAATGTTCTTTTTGATGGCAAATGGTAGTAACGATAATCCGTTGCCTGCAGTGCTAGATGCTATTTGTTTAACATTTTTCCACTAACATACCCACTGATGTAGGGCAAAGAAAACAAGGGCAAAGAGACGACCCGCGTGGCGCAATGGTTACCCTGCCGGACTGCCAATCGAGGGGGGGGCCAAACAGAAATTTGAATGATGAGTTTAAATTTCTGTTCTCGGTCTTGGTGTTTGTGTTTCTGTCTTTGTATGTGTCCATGGTACCCACGACACAGGATATATATACCCTACTGTTTGGCTGTGAGTGTGAAGCGTTGAAGCGTTATTTTACTTTAAATTTATTGTTATTCTGCTGTGACTCCCAAACCCATTTCATTAGAAAGTGGTTGTTAATTCTGCGACTTTAGTGTGAAGAGACCTTTTGCAGCTTAGCCATGACGTGTAGTTATAACATTAGCAACGCCATCTGCCGATTGCATGCGATTTATGGCGAGTTCAATACAACGTTATTTATTAGGCAAGCAAACCGTTATCCAATTTCTATACCGATGTTGTTTCATGGTACAAACACGTAAATTCTGATCAGGTTGATGTTACGCCTAGTTTATATTTTATACAATGTAATGAATGTATTGAGCTTTATGATACAATGTAATGAGCAGCGATAGCCGAATGGTAAAAAACCGCGGTCTTCAATGCGACCGATCCCGGATTCAAATCTTCGGCGTGCACCTTTGACAAATAAATCTGTAATATGCGCATTTATCGCTGCTCCACGGTGATGGAAAATATCATGATTATTAATTGATTATGATGTTCTCCAGCGTCGTGCATGCCTGAGAGAAATTCATAATTACTCGAAAGCATGACGTCCACCAATCCGCACTTGGCCAGCGTGGTGGACTATGACCTAAATGTCTCTCACTTGTGAGAAGGAGACCTGTGCCCAGCAGTGGGACATAAAAAAGGTTGAAAAAAAAGACTTCTCCAGTCCAGGAAACTTCTGCCACCAATATTATACCTATAGAACTTCATCTCCAGCGTCGTGCATGCCTGAGAGAAATTCATAATTACGCGAAAGCATGACGTCCACCAATCCGCACTTGGCCAGCGTGGTGGACTATGACCTAAATGTCTCTCACTTGTGAGAAGGAGACCTGTTCCCAGCAGTGGGACATAAAAAAGGTTGAAAAAAAAAGACTTCTCCAGTCCAGGAAACTTCTGCCACCAATATTATACCTATAGAACTTCATCTCCAGCGTCGTGCATGCCTGAGAGAAATTCATAATTTCTCAAAAGCATGACGTCCACAAATCCGCACTTGGCCAGCGTGGTGAACTATGGCCTAAATCCCTCTCACTTGTGAGAGAGTGCCCTGTGAGGAGACCTATGCCCAGCAATGAGACATAAACAGTTTGAAAAAAAAAGAATGTATTTGAGGTATTATAAAAGAAAAGCCGTACGTACAGACACGTTTAATCTGATCGGCTTGATGTTATGTCTAGTTCGTCTATTTCACAATTTAACATACTGTTGTGTATTGACAACCTCTGTGGCGTAGTGGGTGATGAGCCGACTGCGAAGCGTGAGGGTGGGTTCGATCCCCACCCAGGACAAATATTTGTGTGATGAACATGACTATTTGTTCTGTGTCTGGGTGTTAATTTATCTATTTAAGTAGGTATGTATTTAGAATTATAATAATATAAGTATGTTTATCAGCTTTCTGATTACCATAGTACAAGCTCTGCTTAGTTTGGAATCAGATGGTGTTGTGTGAATTGTCCAAAGATATTTATTTATTTTATTTTATTTATATATCTGAATGCAGTACAAAATATTAGCTACATTCTGATGTTTTATCTAAAATTTATTTTATCTCGTATAAAGTCACAGGTACTTTTTGGAACCCTAACCATAAATGTTATAAATTTAAATATCATTTTTACTTAAAGAAAGAAGAAAGTAGCAGAAATTCTGCATTAAAGATATTGTTAACTCTCTAAGATTAACCCACTATTTCTCTCTAAGTATACATTTGTTGGTGCTATTTTCAAGATGATGAATTGTGCATAGCCCGGCGGCTAGCGTAGAATGCAATCGATGTACGGCAAAAATATTTGTTCGTCATAATTTGGCGTATGGGCAGTTTAACGACATCTGAAAGGAGGATTGGTCACTCACACGCATTTCCACCAACGAAATTGGAGCAGCGCGGTGGAGTAAGCTCCAAGCCTTCCCAATATTGGTGAGAGACCCGTGCCCAGCAGTGAACGCAAAAAGGGTTGTGGATTTCAAGATACAATTAACTAAGTTGGCTAGATTTGACAATATCATGGATAGGCAGGCAGATAGATATCTAATATACCTAGTCCATATTGCTTAATCTTCTCAAGTGATCCGCTTCGTTTGCCAATCATTGTACCCCATGTTCGGTAATACTAATTAGACATAATTGATTCATTAGCGTAAATTGTCCTCAGTGTTCAGTTACAATTGAATTATCATTGGGAATTCAAACCATATATTATATGCATTCTGTGTCATTTGGTAATGATTTGGTCATCATTAAATTTAATTTATTCTGGTTTAGATATTTTGCCACAAAATTTGCTATATTTAAATGGGCTATATGTATATATTATAGGTATATTAATCATAGTCCCTGTAGCTTTGGGATTAAGAATAGAGTTGCGGTATCTCCTGCCTGATCGCAAGAGGCGACTAAAAGGGGCTTCCGGGGTTGCGGATGGTGAGAGTGAGAGCTTGACCCGTCCAGCCGGCAGCCCTGGGAAGGAAGGTGGTGTGTGCGTGGCCGCATGCCGCCTTAAACATATCTGCTCTCCCGAAGATGGGCCTGCTCTGGGGCGCCGCGCGTGGAGGACACCGGTGCGTTCCTATTGAGATCCCGGAGTCTTCCTAGGCGCAGAGGCAGGCCACCGACGGGGTATTAGTGCGGTCAAATGTAACATAACCCGGTAACCTCTCCCGAGGTACTCAAGGCCTCCGGCAATGTTTGACAAATGTTATCAGAGCTATTAATGACCGGGATCAATGGCTTAATGTGCCTTTCGAGCCACGGAAAACCGCATAATATATTTTGCTACTAGTGGTGACCCTTTTCACACCCGACCACGCCCGTTTGGCTTAGCTACGCCACGTGCCAAGCAAGGCACGCTTCACTTTTAGTGAAGTAGTATCGCTCTTTGTTAATCAGTATTCAAAAATTCCACTATGACTGTTTTCTAGCCCTTGAAACAGAGACCTTGTACACACGGCATGCCTATTGGAACAAACCTTGAGAACTGAGGCATTGAATTCCATTTAGCATATTCAGATTCTAGGTATGTTCGTTCGAGGTTTGTATTGTGATTGGATTGTGTGAAGCGTGATTGGTGCTGAGCATGGCAATAACTTGGAGAATATTATTTTAAGTATTGAGCAGCATGGTTGAGAATACTATAGGCTTTCTAAACTATTGGAATGAGTCCAATAGTGATCTTTATGAAACAGCTGTACAAGCAAGGTTAAGAAATATAACTTTATGTTATTCGTTTCACCATTATAATAATTTCATTTCGTTATCTACTTACAACGTACCGGTATTTTAAGCCTTTGATAAATATAAACCAGTTTCGGCCAGTTTCGTCGCAGCCAACATTAATATTTTTGAATGAAATTGTATTTTGGTGAGAGCAAGTTTAATTGTTCCTTTATGTGGTCCATCAACTGAGAGAAGCTAATAACCGATGAAGAAGAAAGGTCCTCGATTTGCGACCATGGCTCGGCAAAATAAACAGAGGCAGATCCAACCAGGTTGACTAACGACCTGAATAAGACAGCGGTAGGCCGCTGTATTCAAAAAGTGCAGGACTGGATAGATAGTGAACGTTAGGGTAGGCCAATAAGCTCGCATGGCCCGGCGGTTAGCGTAGAACGCAAGCGATCTATGTAACTATATCTGTCGGCGTGGTCGGGTGTGAGGTGGGTGACCGCTAGTGGCAAAAAAATATTCATGCACGTTTCCATGCTTCGAAGGGCACGTTAAGCCATCGGTCCCGGTTATTGTCGATAGATAACAGTCGTTAAACCTTGTTGGAGGCCTTATGGGCGGTTTCAAAAGTCCGACAACGGGTTGGCCACTAACCCGCATTGGAGCAGCGTGGTGGAGTAAGCTCCAGGACTCCCCTATGACTGAGAGAGATCCGTGCCCAGCAGTGGGACGCAAAAAAGGGCTTCAACCAAGGGAGGCCTATGTCCAATAGTGGACTGTGATGCAAGGCTGATGAATAGATGAATGGAATAGAGACCATCCAGCCTCGCTCGAACACGTAAAATCACAACTGCAAACTATCCGAACATTTATAATTTCGTTTCATCGTATAAAGGTATTTTAATCCTTTGTTATTCACAAGCGAGTTTCGTCGCGGTCCAGCATTAATATTTTTGATTGAAAAATATATTTTGCCTTCAATGGAATGCAGGCCGGCTCTTTGTAATCCAATTACACTTTTATATTGCGCTTTTAACGGATACTTCAACACTGAGTTTAACTTAGATGGAGTAGCAGAATAAAAGACAAAACGACTGAAATTTACTAATTTGGGAAGGATCTGCCAAATTAGTAAATTTGGTACTTTTTAGTAAGTACAATTAAATTCTCAGTCTCCTATTGGTGTAGCGGGGTGTAGTCAGCACGGTGCTTTCCTAAACATTGAAATGAGTCAAAAAGTGGTCTAGTGGACCATCCGCATAATAAGCCTTAAATACCTAATATGTAAAATAATATATCTCTTTTTTGCTTTGACAACGAGATATCTCATAAAACGCAACGTTACAGAATCAGTATTTTTTCCGTCGTGGTACAAAAAATAAGATGAGGTAAAGAATACGTTGTGAAAATATTCGAAAAAAAGATGAAAATTTGTCACAGTTTACATGAAAATATATGAAAACATCCTAACAACATATTGAGATATCACATAGGCTACACCCATATCCTTTTTGAGTCGCACTGATGGGCACGGGTCTCCTTCTCACAAGTGAGAGTGGTAAAAACCGCGGTCTTGGTTTTTTACCACTCGGCCATCGCTGCTTATGTATTATTATATTTAGTTGTGTTTATCTATACATATAATAAAACTGTAAGCAGGGTCAATTCTGTACATTGCATATAAATTAAAAAAAATACTTCTAGGGGTCTTTTTATAATAGAAGCTAATATAAAATAAATTATGCCGCTACTTTGGCATAGTTTTGATACTGACAGTATATTTATTTTTCCTTACCCGGAGGTCTACTAAACTACATACGAGTATAATTAAAAATATAACTCCCAGGCCACCGTCTAGTTTCAAGATCCTACTCTATACGCATCCATCTGTAACTTTATGTATTTTCGAGCCTCATTTCTGAACAATTTCTATTATACTAGTCTATAAATTTGTGATATAAATAGGAGTTAGTATTGATGGCTAACTGTTTGTTAAAGTAAGCAGATCTGATTATTTGAATATTATTAAAACTTTCTATCTTCTTAACCATGCATCGAAAAAAACATACAATAAAATGAACAAGTTTATTTTGAAAAAGTTATCTAACTGATAAAATAACTTTTAACAGTAAGCTTCCTGGACTAATTAACGCATAAAAAAGGAATTTATCATGATTAAAGAAAAATATTTAAAAATACCTCTTATGGCTTAATTTATCTAACCAAGGCAATGCAGATGGAATTTCATAATTAAATAATCTATCTGTGTGTGCCTATAGTACTCGTACCTTAAAGCATCAAAGGTTCTGATTTACCCGTCAGTGGAGAGGGCATTGCGCCTCGCTTCGATACATAATTTTTGTGCCAAATCTGGTGCGGAGGGAAGAACGCACCTATTTAATTTTGTCACACATTCATAAATATTCTTTCATCGCTATAAACGCATACATTTCTAAATATGTCAATTTCAATTAACAACGTCATTTTCTATGCACCGACAACACTGACACCGACACACACACACACACTAGTTGTATATAACTAGAAGGCACATTGTGCCTGCATGTTGGGACCCCTCGTCCCAACGTTCGCCCGTAAAGGCCACTCCTCTGACGGGTTTAGTACCTGTCAGTACCTGTGATGCTCTAAGACTCCTACACTGAAATGAAAAAGTTTTTTGGTGGGAATAAAATCCTCTATTGGCTCGGCCTACCGATTGCGATTGCTCTTGTGCGCCTTTGCAGTGCAACGTAGTGCGTTTAATTTTAAGCAACGGTTATCGATTTATTCGAGGAATGGGAATTTAAAATGTGTTCGTACTGTTTTATACCCAGTAATGTTTGAGTATTTTCGCAGACTTAAGATGCTTCTGCCTACAGTCAGTTCAGTCTACACTGCTACAATTTGTAACATCTATATTGTATAAAAATATAGTACTGAAATCGTGTTTTATAATGAACTAGCCTTCCGCCAGCGACTTCGCCCGCGTGAACTCGTTTTATAGGTCCCCGTAGGATAAAAAACATCCTATGTCCTGTCCCAAGGTTCAGTTTATCTGTGTTCTTTTCATTAAGATTGGTTCAGTATTTTCAACAGTTAAAGCGTAGCAGACAGGCAGACAGACAGAGTTAGTTTCAAATTTATAATATTAGTAAGGATGAATATAGAAACATGCTTAAAACACCACGTAGGACCCTAGTTCACTTATGCGCACTTTTGATTCAAATTTTTGTTTTTGGCGCAATTGTTTTCTGAATAAGATAAAGCATGGCAATGAAAAACATGGTAATACAATACGATTGTATTTTAAATACCGTATTTTTTATCACCCTGTCTTTCTGTAAGCTACAAAAAATAATGTGTATACTTATGTACACGCGTTAGAAGTTATACTTCTTTGGCGTATGAAAAAAACTTTAAAATAACTCAAACGCAGCACAAATGACGATAAAAATCAAAATCAATGAAAAAAATTTGTTTAAATAAAACGCGTTTTACTAACGTAACATTATTTTAAATTAATAATCAAAATTAATTATTCATATTATTATGAATACCAAATTTCTCAAAGACAAAGACAAAGACATTTATTTGCACAAATATGGGTGTTTACAAAGTTGTTTATATATATTTAGTTCGCCATATTTACCTTCATGAGGTATGCAAATATACAATGATAAAAATATAAAAGGAAAAAAACTAAACTATAATACAATTGCGAAATGTACATTTACATCTATTTTACTATTATTTTTATTTGTCCCATATTGCGCCTTTGTAAATAAAAATAAAAATATGTATTTATTTATATTTCGGATCGGTTCCGATCGTCAGCTTTGGGTACCCATATCACAGGGTGTTTGTACACTGAGAGGAAAAAAAGCCGGCGGAAAAAAAACTCCCAGGTTTTTATGGAATTCCTTTATGCCGTTTTATCGTTCATGAAATCAGTGACTGAGTAATACGCCTTTTTTAGTAAATACGTTTTAAGTCCTTTTATAAATTCGTTGCCCGTTTTAATTTTGAGGAATTCCGGTATACCGTTATATATTTTTGGTCCCATGCAAAAGACACTGTTATGATATTGTTTTGTTTTGGAAGCGATCGAACATAATTTACTGTTATGTCTTTTCGATTTAAGGGTTTCATATTTTGTGATTTCTGTTTTGACCATTAAAGAGATCTCGTAAATGTATAAGGAAGGGAGCGTCATTATTTTTAAATTTTGAAAATGTGGCCTACAAGTATCCGTTTGTTGTAATTGACATATTGCTCGAATGCATTTTTTTTGAGCCTTAAACACGGTTTGAATTCCAGTCGCGTTTCCCCAGAATATTATACCGTATCTTAATGTTGCACCTACGTACGTATGGTAGGCATTTAGAACCGCCGTTTTGCTTACAACTTTGGCCAATTTATATAAAGCAAAAGAAAATTTATTTAATTGTTTACAAACGTGTTCTTTGTGTGACTGCCACGTTAATCTGCTATCTATGTATATATATCAACACTGGCTTTACTGGCTTATGAATATCTATCTACTAGGTATATAGTATGGACACTAAGTACTGTAACTATATTCAGTGTTGATATTATTTCTATTCTTTGGCTAACTTCAGCATGTCGTTCCTGGGCGCGCAGCTCACAATTAGATTCTCATCCAAACGCGTCAAAAGAAGTACATATTATAACTTCAAAAATCAATTAAATGACGCTTTTAAAATGTAAATGGAGTAGCAATGGCCTGGAGCCAGCCCCGTTAAGTGGTTATTGCAGCCTACATTAACAAATTACAAGCAAGGTTGAGTCTTTCCTGAGATAGAATATAAGGAGACTCCGAAAACTGATGCTGGCTATATGAAGTTAAGTCGGCAACCATACATTTCCACTGAAAATTAAAACTCCCTACAAAAACATAGGCTGTCCCTTAACTTTCCTCTCGATCTCAGTAAATACAGCAGAAAATGTGCCCACTAGGACATTAGTAGGGATTGAAGAAATAAATTTCTAAATATGTACAAACTGTAACATACATTTATATTAATGAGAATTAAATTACATCTAAAAAGTCCAATAAAGGAATCTCACAAAAAGAGATAAATTGAAGCAATCCAAATGAATCCGCCTGTATTTTAAGTTTCCATATAAACAGATTAAGTATGCCAACATTCATTAAAAATATGAAAAGCATGAAATAAATGTTAGCTTTATATTATAAGTTACATTTTATAAATTATCCAAAGATGCCGTTGCATAAAATATGTCCAAGTACAAGCGATCCTAATGCATCGAGGGCTCCCTATAATTTTAAAACATATTTACGCAATAATTGTTTCAAGAAGGTTTTGTTTTTACTTTTCATTTTATATTAATGCGATGGCTGAGTGGTAAAAACCGTGGTCTTCGACGCGAACGATCCCGGGTTCAAATCCTCGGCTCGCAACTCTGACAAAGAAATTTGTAATGTGCGCATTTATCGCTGCTCTTCGTTAACGGAAAATATCGTGATGATGACCTGTAATGTTACCCATCGCCGTGCATGTTTCGGAGAAATTCATAATTTCTCGAAAGCATGACGTCCAGCAATCCGCACTTGGCTAGCGTGTTGGACTTTGGCCTAAATCCATCTTATTTGTGTGTGGAGACTTGTGCCCTGCAGTGGGACATAAAAAAGGTTGAAAAAAAAAATCGAGGTAAAAGCCCTTCCACCAATCCGCACTTGGCCAGCGTGGTGGACTATGGCCTAAATCCCTTTAACTTGTGAGGGGAGACCTGTGCCCAGCAGTGGGACATAAAAAAGGTTGAAAAAAAATCCCTTAGCTTTGACTGTATTCAGAAACAAAATACGTCTGAAACTCGTATGTCGAGAACTTTAATCATTCGACCGGCGCATTATCAACTCTGCACCCACTTCTGCCGGACAGTACCATTGTTTTTCGGTGGAAAGGCGCACTTGCCGGCCAATATGAAGCTATGATCAGCCGTCGGAGTAGAAGTGCAACTATATGCGACCGCAGGAAAGGCTCAGGTTTGCTTAAGGTTGTGTGTAGATGTCCATGGGCTGCAGCGATCTGCACACTTTACTAAGTAAAGTTTACTTTTCGGCTTGATTAAAAATCTCCATCAGGTACAGGAACCATTCCTTTTTCGGATCTGGTTTTTGATATTTTAATTGCACCCATTTTCATAAAAATGGGTGAAAATTGGATTCAACTATTTTTATTTAAAATTGGCAATTAACAGATCGTACCGTGCACCGTACTGCATTCTGCAATTTCTTCTTCTCATCCGATTTGCTTTTGACCAGTCGTGGTCGTCATGTACGATGTCCCACAATTAGTACTGGAGTTTTTTTTCAACCCTTTTAACTTTTACCATCTCTCGGCTGATCACTCTTCTACCTATTATTGTTTATTAAAAGTTTCAAAGTTACAGCTCGAGTGCATATAGATAGAAGGCTTTGCAAGGCACGGTACCCTAAAAAAGAACAGTACGATAGCCATGCATCGCGGCTGTGTGGAATGCAAACAAGAGATTTGCCTCGAATGTTTACATAAATTTTGTTGCGGTGGCAGGAAAAAACGTAAAACTACAGGCTTGCAGTGTTCTATGTAAACTCCCATCGGAATTTTAAATCGCATTTTCGAAGCAGTATATAATCTTAATATATGTACCTATAAAGATTACGTGTCACGTAATACTTAACCAATTAACCATAATCGATTTTAATAAAATTTGCACACCGTGTGCAGTTGGATCCAACTTTAAAGATATAGCTTACATCTTAATTTGCAATTATTTTTTTTGATACTTTAATGCAGGTAAACGTCTGCCGGGTTCGCTATTAATAATATAATTTCGAATAATCGAATAATCGAAATTATATTATTATAATCGAATATATATATTTTTTCCTTTATAATATTTATGTATCTCTTATCGTTATGGATCAAAGATGATATTTTGACCAGGTCATTTGGTATGCTTACGTACAGGTCAAACACGTAGAGGCCCATTTGAGACACTTTATTACCTATGTAGTTACACACACTTTAATGTTGTTAAGTGATTACATTATTATTATTAAGTATATTATATATAGTATAGTATATTAATTATTATTCATTTTTATGATTTCATTTTGATAACTTATCAGACTATTCATAAAATAGGTACCCAAAGTAAACTACGATATTGATTATACCATACATTAAATCACTTAGCTTTTATCGGTGTTATCTATACCATAACCTACAGTTATTAAGCGGATCTTTCTCCGTCTAATGATCGCTGAAAAACAATACTGCGCATTTTCTATTGTGCGGAGAAGTGTTTTGATTGGTTTACAACAAATTTTATGGTATTTCCACGAAGTTTTGAGAAACAAAAATCAATTTTGACAACTGTGTTCCTATGTCCTGGTCGGTGCCGAGTTTCCATAGTTCCGTAGTCCGCCGCCAGGTCTGTTTGGACAGCCACGTTTTCGCTTTCTTCAGGCTTCCAGCCTTGGACTATGGATTCCTTCGAAGAGTGTAGCCTATCCAACTGCATTTGCGCCGTTTGATCAGCTAATCGATAGGCTCTTCGTTGCAGCGTTCCCAGAGTTGATTGTTGGATTTTCTCGGGCCAGTAAATACCTAGGATTATGCGAATAACTGATACCATAAGCCTCCGGATACCTTTCACTAGTATTGAGTAGTTTTCTTAAAACCGAAATTAATGTAAAATCTACATTTATGAACAACAATATGTCAGTAAAACGTACGTATCAATACGGATGGATATATGTTTATATCAAGGATGGATATATCAAGATGGATTGTATTAATGTTGTTATTAATAAAGACTATTTGAATAGATGTGAAACAAGTGGTTTGAATATTGGCCCAACCGGACAATACAAATACTCACAGGGATTTAATTGCAATGCCTGTATGAATTTGTCCAGAATTTAAGATCAATTTTTAATTTAGCTTTTGACACATCTAATATTATACATGTGGAATTGCGTTTGTTCGTTAGTTCTTGTTTCACGTCGCAAAGGGTAGATAGACCTGATTTTTTGTATTTTTAAATTGAAGAAAGACATGAGCTTCTTTTACCTGGAAAAAAATAATATGTCATTTCTTTAGGAATGTATGTTTAGTCCACGGAAGGAAAAAATGGCTTACTGGGTGCAGTTGTGGTGCTGGCTGCTGGCTGCTACCCTTTTTACCTCCCACTGCTGGGCATGGGTCTCTCCCCATTATTGAGGAGGCCTGGAACTTACTCCGCCACGCTGCTCCAATGCGGATTGGTGGAGATGCGGGCTAGTGTCCAACCCGCCATCGAATGTTTTCAAACCACCCATAAGGCATCCAACAAGGTTTAACAACTATTATCTATCAACAACAACCGGGACCGACGGCTTAACGTGCCCTCCGAAGCACGGAAACGCGCAAGAAATGTTTTGCCAATAGCGGTCACCCATCTCACACCCGATCGCGCCCGTTTGGCTTAGTCACATAGATTTCTTGCGTTCTACGCCAACCGCCGGGCCAAGCGCGCCACGCAATGATGGTAATATACAAAAATTTAAGATTAAGATTTTAGAAATGAAGTGTCTTCTCGTTCACTATACGGATGAATAAAATAGTCGCCCAACATGGTTGTATTACTTTAAAAGTGATATTATTCATCCGTTTATCAGAAAACTAGAACCTTCCTCAAAAATGATATTTCAAAGCACTGTCTAAGATTTAACATAAGCTTATTAAGTTAGGCACAGACATCTTGTAAGGCTTTGATGCACAGTCACAAAGGCAAGGGTATAAAAGAAGAAAATAAAAGGCAGATGACACGGTTTCTAAAAGGAGCTTGAAAATACTAGCTGCTCGTGTGCTTTATAAAATAGATTTTTATTGAAATCCGGTGTTCTTGGAGCTTAAGTAGTAAATCTTCTAGCATGTGATACATTGAATTACTCACGTATGAAATGGGTTTTATTAAATTAAGCAGCGAGAGTGTCAGCGAGAGGTCTTGATCTCTCTGAATCTGAATGAGCTATTCACATCTAGGGTAACGTTCAACTTTTGGATATTGGGATGATCCACCAGAGGACGGTCGTTTTGACAGAAACACAAAATAATTATTTCATGTCTTGTCTGGGGTAATCCAGTTGCGTTGCTTCTCCGAAGGTAGTGGGTTATTTCTTGTAAATCTGGCTGGAAATTTATGGAATTGCCTTTCTTTA
The DNA here is from genome assembly GCA_911387765.1 of Pyrgus malvae. Lineage (NCBI taxonomy): Eukaryota > Metazoa > Arthropoda > Insecta > Lepidoptera > Hesperiidae > Pyrgus > Pyrgus malvae. The sequence continues at coordinate 9,405,631 of OU426947.1, forward strand.
TTTTAGTCGTCCAAAATAGATTTATTCATCAGTTTAGTCATAACTATCACCGTCCTTAAAAATGATATTTCAAAGTAATGTTTAAGTTTCGATTTACCTTAAAGCTATTAAGTAAGGTAAAGTCATCCTGCAAGACTTTAATGCACAGTCACGTAGGCGAGGCTATAAAAGAAAAAATAAAAAGCAGATAACACGGCACTAAAAGAAACTCGAAAATACTAGCTGTTCGTGTGCTGTATAATATATAATTTTATCTACTGATACCCAATGTTCTTCTAACTTAAAGAGTAAATCTTCCAGTATGTGATACATTGAGTAATTGCAAAAGTAGATATAAAATAATTGCAAAACGAGATTAAATGGTTATTGTATCGTATGCCTTAAACAAGGCTCAACTTTTGTATTTTGTGATGTTTCTCTAGAGTCCTCTGGAGATAGTAGGTTGCCTTAAGGTGTAGTCGGCAAGCGTACTTTATTCGATCACAGAAGAATTCACACCAGAATTGGGTGCAGCGGCGCTTGTTTCGACGTGAAACCATTGCTGCATTGAGATTTTGATCAAAACTATGTTGACCTTGTTATTTTATAGAGGAATCGGAGATATTGTATAATATTAAACATAACACATGTTAGTCATAAAATTTTCAACCGTTGAGAAATATGTTGGCGCATGGCGCAATGGTTACCATGCCTGACTGTCAATCTCAAGATGCCAGATTCGATTCCAGGCGATACAGAAATTTGAATGATAAGTTTATATTTTGTGTTTGTGTTTCTGTCTTTTTGTGTGTCAATGGTACCTGCAACACAGGGTATATATACCGTACCGTTGGGCTATGAGTATGATACGTTATTTATTATTTATTATATATTTATTGAAATGACTATAAAAAAAAAACGATAGAAATCTTAATAATTATTTGTGGAGTCTGTTGATACAAAGAAAATTAGACGCTTTCAATTTATTCTTAATTTATCCAAGAATTGATCTAAAAGTATATAGGTAACAAAAAATCGTACATGAACTAAAAATTGAAAATTATTGTTTTTTTTATATATTTCTAACTTGTACCTAAAATGGATAAATTTTAAATATTGAATATTGATATAGCTTTTATATCTACAATTTTGAAATTAACTTTTCACAGTCGTAGCGTGCGATCGTACCCGCCGCATCGGCCGACACTAGCGTCATCTGGAGTGCAGATGCACCGAGCGAACGGCGAGTCGCGCGGCCGCTTAAATTTTGACGCTCAGGGTCCGAGTTTGGGAACCTCGTCTTGGAACTTTTATTAGACGGGGGTCTACTCTAATTAGAAGTTGAGTACGCATCGCATCGGCTGCGGTGGTGACTTCGGAACGAAGCGGGCGTCAGGCGTTGGCCGGGTCATGTAGGAACGACCGATCGATAACCCTCCCTAACTCGGCGCGTTCTGCTAGGAAATAAGGCCGAAGTATAGCCAGTCTGTCGCGGTGTTCTGTGGACATCGGCGGCAAAGTGTACGGCAATCCTTCGTACTCAATGTGATCATATTTTATGCAATGATTTCACGATTGCGAAGTTCTCAACTGCTCCTCGCGTTTGCTGTAGCACTTCTGCCGCAAGCTAACCATGTCGCGTAAGTACTTTTTAATTAGTTTTAACCGGTTTTTCGGCAGATTTTAAGTTTTTTAAGAAATTTTAGTAAATTAAAAAAATATTTTTGTTCTTACTTTTGAATTTATTTCATAAAATAAACACATGTTATCTAAATATTTTCAAAAAAGTTTCACTTCGACGAAACTTTTCCCATTTTCTTGTAATCTCTAAATTTTCTCACTAGAGTGTTACTAATTTTACTTAACGGTATAATTTATGATGTTTGGTTATTTATAAGTTAATAATATTTATCAGAAATGAATATTTTTATTGTTATCGAAAAACAAATTTCATATTTAAATTTCAGCTCAATTAAATGCGATAGCTCTAATTACTCGTACACTCTAAGACTTTCTAAGTTAATGCAAAGTTGATAAATGCGCCAAAATGTTATTTAAATTATTATTTAGGTTGCGAAATATTTAAAAAATCCGACTTCATATTGAAGGACGTGAGTGCCCTAAAATTATCGATCTGTCGGATTTGGACAGGAGCTTACAACGTAACCTTACAGACGACGCAAGGTTTCTTCAGACAATCCTAAACGTCAAATTTCTTACAAAATATACTTGTTAAAATTAAACGATTTTCTTAAAAATGCATCGTCAACTATGATGACTATGATATTTGAAATGTAAACGTTGATTGTATTTGTAAGATACTATTCCTTTTTTGAACAAAATAACTGTAAAGAAAAAGGTTCGGCCATAAACCTCGACATATATTTACGTAAACCTTGCGGTTGTAGTGGTAAGCCGTAGTTATTTTTTCGCTGTTGGCTTTAAGGTCCTTATCATTAAACGAACAATATATCTTAAAAATCGGCGAGGCAGAAATCGCAGTGCTAAGTTTAAATCTATTTTCTCGTTCTGTATTATATTTGAAATGTAAACGTTGATTATTTGTAAGATGCTATCCCTTTTTTGAACAATATGACTGTGATGAAAAAGGCTTATCGACAGATAACAAAAACAGGAAGAAAGACAGCATAACCTGCCTTCCGAGGCACAGAAATGCCCATGAAATTTTTGGTTTAGCTACGTAGATTTCTAGTGCTAGCCGACAGGCCATGCGCACTTCATTTAGTAGTTAACCTGACGAAATGTCAATAGATCGAATTCCGGCGAGGCAGAAATGTAAACGTTATTTATATGTATTTGTAAGATGCTTTTCCTTTTATGAATAATGTAACTGTAATGAAAAAGGCTCGGCCATAAGCCTCGAAAAATATTTACGCAAGCCTTGCCATAGAGAAATTAAACACTACGTTAAGCCTTGCGGTTTTAGTGGTAGGCCGTAGTTACTTTTAGGCTGTTGGTTTAAGGTCCTAATCATTACTTGAACAATACATCTGTGGTGAAAAGTGACTCCTAAAGACACCTCAACAGATTGTCGAGGTTACTTTAGGTTACAATGTAGCGATTGTGAATTAAAGTAAAAGTACCTGGACGCCCGAGCGTTGCTCGGATAAAAACAATTTATTTACTTGGTTTATTTTTAAGCAAAGTATTCATTGACTTAGTGTTACTTTACAAATCCTTTTGAAATACCTAGCTCTCAATAAAAAAAATTGTCACAAGAAAATAAAAAACGCAACATACCTACTTGAGATTTGAACCCGGGTCTCTGGCTCCGTAGTCAGCTTTCGTAACCATTCGACCAAGAAAGCTTTAATTCCCTTGACGAAATTTTTATAGAGGTCTTTCATAATTATCGACATTGTCATTTGTTTGAAGGGTGGATTGTCAAATGTTGACCATTTGACGACTTTCTACGCTACAATATTATTAATATTTTCCAATAGATGTCGGTACGTGTAATTTTATATTTAACTGCATAAACATTTAAAAAAATGACAAATTCTATCAATAAAAATTTTTGGATCGATTTATCATCCCTGCAACCAGTGTACTAAATTTCATCAAAATCTTTGGAGCTGTTTCCAAAATTCAAAAAATATATTTAGATACATACAAGAATTGCTCGTTTAAAGGTATTAGATACTGCTATTTATATAACTACGGAACTTAAATCGTAAACGGTGATCTTTGTATTACGGTAAGCCATAGTAATTATTTAGCTCTTGACTTTAACGTTACGTTCACGAAATTTTTTTCTATCTACTATTTCGCTGATGTGGCTGATTTAACACATGAGATTTTGCAGTTAAATTACAATATTTTTAATGCCTTTTCATTATTAATTTGATTTTATTTCAGGAAACAGATTGTCTATGAACTGAGGTGTATTTATGTCAAATAAATTTTATGAATGATTATTCCAAGTTGGCGAAATGAAATGCAATTACTGGCCCATTTTCTCTCAAAATTGACTAAGTTCAATGATTTTTATTAATATTTTTGTATGAGAGTGGCAAAAAGTGGCTCCTTTACTATGCATGTGATTCTTACAGCAATACATGGCATTTTTTTGTCTGTTTAAACTTTAAGAAAATATGTAATATTCTATAGCTATAACAGTAAAATTCACAAAACTATCGCCGTCTTCAGGACTATTAAGCAAATCAACGTAATAAAAATGAAAAAGTGACTCATTTAAAAGTTTATTATTGAAATGATCAGTGATATTGTGCAATAAAACGTATGGTAATACTGTATTTTTACTGCAAAATCTCCTATGTAAAATGTGTTAATTATTTAACCACACAATAAAAAAGTGTTAATTATTTAACCACACATTAGTGTTACATATAATATAAATTACAACTGCGGTAGCTGTAATAATGCTCGGTAAACCATAGACCGTTATTATTTAACTAACACGAAGTTTTTAGTAGTTTCAAAGCTCGTTCCGATTATAATTTCTATGTTCGCTAAAGTTATTTGGAATCCGGTCTTGGAATACCAAGTCAAATGAGATACTTTTAATGAGCTGTCAAAACGTGACATCCCCATACATTTTATATGAGAAAATGGTAAGTGACGTCACTTATCATTTATAGTCATTGACTTCATTCTTATTGATTTAAGCGGTAATAAAAATCGTGTATAAAAAAGAATTAACAATTATATTGCTTTCCAAGCGTGATTTAATGCAACCTTTTTAAGGGAAGGATTATGATTTTTTTTGTGCATAGTGTCCAAGACCCTATTATTGAAAAGGAACTTACTCCATATTTGGTTTCCACTTAGGTATGTTTTTGAATGTTGTCTTCTTCACGGCAGTACCCTTTTTGCGTCCTATGCTGGGTACGGGTGTCTCTCCAGAGGCCTGGCTTTTACTCTACTTATATGGCTATACCAATGCGTGTTGGAGCAGAGGCGGGTTAGTTACCAACCTCGAAGGTTTTCAAACCGCCTTTGAAACCTCCGACAAAGGTTAAACGACTACTATTTACCCAAAACATCTGGGACCGACGGTAAGTCGTTGGTGCCCTTCAAATTAGGCACGGTAGCATGTATGAAATTTTCTACTAGTGGTCACCAATATCACACCAGACCGCTTCTATTTTGCTTAACTGCATAGATCGATTTCGTTCTACGCTGTTCACGGGGCCATTCACGCTCCTTCGTTATTCTTCATGTTATTGTTCTTCATTGCGCGTTCATATCTTTTAGTGCACGTATTTCGTTTCAATGTTGTCCCATATGTGGTCCGAAATGACAAAAGACCACTGACAAAGATTGTTGTTATTGAATTGGCTTCAATATTTTTTGCATCTCACTGCTGGGCACCGCTCTCTTCTCACAATTGCGAAGGCTTTATCTTTAATATTACTGCAAAAGTATAATAAAGGGGTAAATAAATTTATATTAGCACGACAAGTGTAAATTCTACAGCATAATTTATTAAGGCAACAAACATATTTACACAAACAGCTATAAACATACACAAATAAATATGTAAGCTTCGTTATTTTATACTCTAGCATTAAAATGAAAAACTTTCTGGAGTCGCTTAAACATAAATTGCTTCTTGAGGTAGACTACAATGCCTGGGGTTTATGATAAGAGTATCACGAAATGAATATAGAATCAGGATAAAAGGTAGAACGCAAGCAATCTACGAAGCCAAGTGAAACAGACGCGGTTGGCAGAACGACGGGTGACCCGCAGTTAATGTTACAGCAATGTCTTCCTGCTTCGGAGAATAAGTTAAGCCATCGGTCCAGATAGTTATCGATTGATAGAAGTCGACAAGCTGTGTTGGAGGCCTAATGGCCCGTTTGAAAACATTCGACTGCGGGTTGTCCACTCATCCGCATTGGACCAGCATGCTGGAATAGGCTCCAGTAATTCCCAATCACGGAGAAAGTCCCGTTCCTAGGATTGACACGAAAAATTCTGGAACGAAATATAAAAGAAAATTATAAAATATAAGGAATGACAAAATAGGAAAACAAAGTTCAGCGTGAGATAAAGACAGTGTCATTTTATACCATCGTATTAATATAAAAAAAACTTTTCTAAATCGCTTACACATAAATTGCTTCTAGACGCTAAGATTTGCCTGGGATGCATGACGGGAGGATCATGAGATGAATATATAAGCAGGATGAAGTATGAAGTATCGTTCAGTTTTCTAACTTAAGGAGCTATACATGTTGAGAGAGTTTTGAATAATAGGTACTTGAAAATATAGCTGTGGTGTTATTCCGTAGGACATAAAAATAACTGAAAAATTAATTTTTGAGCGAACTTAAAACGAAATAAAAAAGCAGTTTAAAAAGATTTTTCGTACGTCTGAATGAGTAAAAAAACCGTCCAAAAGCAACACAGGGTGAAATTAGAAATCTTAGTCGCTAATGACGCTACGTACGGTATGAATAAAGTGTCTAAGAGTTCCGTACTAATATTTAAATAAATTAAACAATACAAAAATTCGAAGAAATTGAAATAATTTTTAGAGACAAGTAATAAAATTAAGCAGCTTTTAAATTATTTCTCTTATTCTATACTATATAACTAGTGTTTACTATTAGCCCTAGTGCACAGCTTCATTTTGTTTTAATAATAATCCAAAAGGGGCCTTAATAGCTAAAACTACTAGTACTAGCTACTCAATTTTATTTTACAAAGTTTTCTGCTTAAAAATGCTTCTTTGCAACTGTTTCTTTGTAAGAGCTTGGTGCCTGAAGTTATAACCTGAGTTACAGGACAGTGTCGCTTTTTTCTAGTTTAGTGCAAAAATAACCCACGCATATGGCGTAATAGTTAAGATATCAGACTACTGATCGGGAGACCTGGATCCCATTCCCGGCAAGCAGAAAATTTGAATGGACTCCCCATTTTTAAATTTTGATTGTTGGTTTAGAATTGCTAAAAAGCTCCTGCAGTTAAATATCTGTGTAGTTTCTTATACATACAAAGTATGTTTATTTAGTACCAGCTTTCTGCCAGAGGCTTCGCGACACGTGGACCCGTTTTATAGGTTCCCGTAGGATAAAAACCATCCTATGTCATTTCCCAAGGTCCACTCTAACTGTGTTCCAAATTTCATTGAAATTGCTTCAGTAGTTTAAGCGAGAAAGCGTAGCAGTCAGACAGACAGACAGACACACAGAGATACTTTCGAATTTGTAATATTAGTAGGGATTTCCGGTATTTCAATTTGATTCATCTATTAGTTTCTTACAAAAGTTATCTTCACAGAATCTGTCAAATTATTGGGCAGTTAGCGAGACGAACATACCAAGTAAGATCACTTGGGGTTGGTTCCTTTTGTCCTAATGTACGCAACCCCAAAATAGTCTCATTGTGCTAGGTTCCTACCGAGGTCAGAAGCGAAACTCTCTTTATTTACCATTACCATGACAAAAAACTGTTTAACAATTCAAAACGCTTGGAAAAGGAACACGGAAAAAGTAACTTAAGCGTCGCTTAATGATCTGCTTAATACTCTAAATATTGACTTAGCAAAAGACTATGGTTATCAATTTATACAATTCAAGATTTATGATGTAGGTAGTTTTGTTTGTATTAGATGCAACCCCTTTTTGCGTCCTACTGCTGGGTATGTGCCTCTCCCCACTATCAGGGAGATCTGGAGCTTACTGCACCGTGCTACTCCGATGCGAATTGGTGGAGATGCGGTTAGTGGACAAACCAGTGTGAAATGTTTTAACATTCTCATAAGGCCTCCGATAAGCTGTTTTTGATTGTTATCGACAGATAACAAGAACAGGAAGAACGACGGCATAACCTACCCTCCGGAGCAATGAAATGCAGATACATTTTTTGCCACTAGCGGTCACCCATCACGCAATCGACCGCGCCCGTTTAGCTAAGCTGCTTAGATCGCTTATGTTCTTGTGTTAACCGCCTGGCTATGCGCGCTTCATTCAGTATAGGGTATTTCAATATAGGGTCCCAGGTTCGATTTCCGACGAGGCAGGAATCTCATCTTAGTTTAAATCTACGTATATTCTTGTTTAGGGTGCTTGTATACACCCATATAATCATTGAATGCATGTAGCTTTAGTGTGAATTAATGTTTCATTCGTTCACACAATGGGGTTGTCATTTAAAATTGCAACACACATACGACTTGCATATGGGTATAAGTTTTTATGTGTATTTCACCTGCACTGCGGCACCAAATTCTACGTGAATCAAATTATATTGCGTTTTGGTGGGAAGATGCATTACCGATCACGTTTTAAAGATACCACTTAGCTTCATACAAGCGCGATGTCAAAATTGAAGCACTATAGTATATTTCATTACAAGTGCGGAAAGGCTGTCATTGCAAGGAGTTCCGACAAATTGACAGTCGCGGGCGGTTGATGGGCGGTTTGAAAACATCCGACAGCGGGTTGGCCAGTAACTCGCATCTCCACCGACCCGTATTTGGACCACGTTGTAGAGTAAGCTCCAGGCGTCCCCAATAATGGGGAGAGACTCGTGCCCAGCAGTGGGACGCAAAAAGGGTTGCAGCCTATTATACTCGTAAATCTAAGGAATTATATTGGGAGCAGTCATATTCCTTCTTTTACCGTTTCATGTCAGTAATTCCTGCTACACACGTTGCGATTAGCAAACCGATGTAGTTGCAGTTTTATCGCAGGTGTGTTACCATTCGATAAAACTGTACAAATGCTCAAATACAACTGTTCAGCTTGCGCAGATAAATCGCTGCGATATATACGTGATATATACGTATTTACGTATGTAGCAGGTATAACTTAAGCATTTTTGTGTTAACGTCTAATTTCTATCACGAAAACTAGTTTGCATAATTCGGTACATTTACTAGATTACTTTCTAGATTTCGATAAATCAGCATTAACCTATATTGGCAGTGTTAGAAATGATATTAATGTCTTACATTGCAAAATTTCTCTGCGATCCAGTAATTGTTGCTGGCTGTATAAATCCAATTGTATTTGTAATTTGTATCTAGACCGTTCTGTAGATTGTCATTTCTTCTTTCATTTGTATAATCGTTGCAGCGTTTAATACATACACAGAAGGTTTTTCGCAACGCTCATTCACAGAACCATGAGCTGGTGGAAGCGGGTTGATAGTTTCTCACATGATCAGCTGTCACATATGCACATTATCGAACGATTATTTCAAATATATCTTTTTAAAAGAGCGTTATGGGATTTTTTTCCGCCTCCTTTATTCTCTCAACTTAACATCTAGCCCAAACGGGTACTTGAAGGAAATGACCGGGAAAAATGATATTCATTAAGCGAATATTTTGTATTTCTAATATGAATTTAAAAAATCTTCATTTCATTATTTAGTTTTTTAAAGTTTGAATTTCGAGCATTAGGCGAAAACTGGTCTCAATAATTCGTTATTCTATTTTAAAATTTACCTGACGTTCTTTCCTAGACTTCGATAAAACAGGATTGACCTATATTGGCAGTGTTAGAAATCCCCGATGATATTAATTAATGTCTTACATTGCACCATTTCTCTGCGATCCGGTAATTGCTGTTGGCTGTATAAAACCAATTGTATTTCTGCTGTATCTAGACTATTCTGTAAATTGCCATTTGCTTTATAAATCGTTGCAGCGTTTATGAAGCCGTATAAGAAGTTTTGCTGATTTCGCTGATTTAGCTGATTTAGCTGATTTTACATAGGAGATTTTGCAGTCAAAATACAGTATTTCCATAACTTTTATTGCACAGTTTCACTGATCCTTTCAATAATATTTTAAATTTTTATGGCTACAACTATTATACTGTCCACTGGTGCCTGGAGGTTACTACCCCACGCTGCTCCATTGCGGGTTGAAGCAGAACTCTCGTCTATACAAACCGCCAAATTGTTAGAGTTTTTTTTTAATGCAATTTTTAACACTTAAGAACTTATCGTCTACTACATTACGTTAACTTATCGTTACTATGGTACGTTATATATTAGGTAGAATGGCATAACTTTATAATTTTGCTCATTCCATGCCCATTTTCCCATTCCCCAAACTTCTCGAAAAATATTTACAAGTTCCTTATTTGAAAATAATTTTTTTTTCACAATTTTGTTTACTTTTTTTAGGAAAGGAATTATCAGTTATTTTATTAGTTAGATTTATTAAATTAAACATTTAAATTATTTTTATTTTGATTTAGTTTAGTTATTAAAATATTTGTTTCTGAAGCACGCATGACCCGACGGTTAGCGTATAACAGAAGCGATCTATGCGACTAAGCCCAACGGGTGCGGTCGGGTGTAAGATGGGTGACCGCTAGTGGCAAAATTTTTCATGCGCGTTTTCCGTGCTTCGGAGGGCACGTTAAGCCGTCGGTCTCAGTTGTTGTCGTTAGATAAAAGTCGTCAAACCTTGAGGCCTTATGGGCGGTTTGAAAGCATCCGACAGAGGGTTGACCACTAACCCGCATCTCCACCAACCTGCATTGGAGCAGCGTGGTGGAGTAAGCTCCAGGCCTTTCCAACAATGGGAAGAGACCCGTGCCCAGCAGTCGGATGTATGTTACGTAATTAATTATTGGTTAAAGTAATAAAGCGTCACTGCAAGAATAGCTAAAACATGAAAGAAAAATGAGGATTGGAATGTTTCAAAGTAATTATAATAAAAATATAATCAATACAATCGGAAATACTTAGAAATTACAGGCTAAGTTGCCATTGAAGTCAATAACAATTAGTATACTTGACCTGAATTTTCATTCTAAGCAAATCTGAGTAAACCATCATTACGGTATCTCAATAAAACAATTGACGTTCAGTAAATGATTACTCTATTCTTGTTTTATTCCGTAATCATCGAAACTTTTTAAATGTCCCGACAAAGTCTTATGACAACACAGATACAAACTATAATTATAACGTTACAAAAGCTTTCAAATTGTTCAAGAAAAACTTAGAAAAAAAATACCGCGGAAGAAAAACTCCTAAATGAGCATCAATAAAGTCTTTCTGTATTATGCGGTTTCAGTGTTGCCTGGCTGTAATCCTTTTTGAGTATCACTGCTGGGCATGTATAACGGATTAGCCGTACAATAATGACAAACATCAAGTGTATATTATTACACAGGATGTTAATAAACTATTGTAGTTGAGTAGCAGACGAGCATGCAAGCCACGTGGTGTTAAGTGGTCGTTGCAGCCCATGGACATCTACATACAACCCCAAGCAAGCATAGGTAAGTCTTGTCTGAGGTCGTATGCAGTTGTGCTGCTAATCCGGAGGCAGATGGTCGCCTCATGTAAGTGTGGCCGGCAACTGCACCTTTCCACCGAAACACAATAGAATTGGTTCACGGCAGAAGTGGGTGCAGCGATGGTACTTCCCCTAGAGAACGATAATAGTTCTACCACCTACAAAAGCCTCAGCCAAGACTTATTATTGCTTGAGGTTGTGTGTAGATGTCCATGGGCTGCAGTTACCACTTTATACCACGTGACCTGCATGCTCGCTTGCTACTCCATTTAAATAAATAAATAAACTTAACTAATTCGATAGTAAAAAACGTTACAATCTAATAAACTTCGCGGTTACACTCGCGGTCATGAAAAGCGCTACCGATGGTTTAATTTGAAATTTGAAAATTGATTTCACATAAAACATTTCACATGCCAAACTTTTACGTGCGTAAAGGCCAAAAAATTTACACGAGCCATTCGTTAGTCCTCAAAGTTAAACCGCTGGTTCTGCGGTGTTTTTTTCCCCTGACTGTACTCGTTAAAAATTTCCCGGATTCCATATAGCTGGCTCTGAATATAAATCACAGTTTTGAAGCTATAAATTGTATTGCAAAGTGAACATAAATTTCGAGCTTTGATTAAATGCACACGATATTAATTATAACGATAAGAGTAAATTAAATGAATTATTGAGAATTTAAACCAGTCCACCAATCATCTCATGGCCAGAGTTGTGGACTTCGTGAACGAAACATTAAAATAATAGTTGTAATTTGATAACAACTTAAGTATTCAATTGAAGTATAATGAAATAAATATGTTCACAAACCTATTCTTGGACAGCCACTTAAATTTTTAAATACATATAGGTATTATGCCATTATCGATTTCGTATACTGTTAATAATTGATTCGCGTTATTGTTTGTTTACCCAATTCCGAATTATGCAATACACCGATAATTTTATCTATGAAGCCTGCAAAATTCGCCAGAATGGAGGTCGTTTATGGTGATAAAAAAGTAAGCAAAATAATTTTCCTCTCTCTCCTTTATTACTGTACTTTCATAAATTTTTTTGATGAGATCCAATACAGTATAGCGAAAATTTCGTATCTTTTTAGGGTTCATAACTTAAAAGGAAAAAATGGAACCCTTCTATGATCACTTTGTTGTCTGTCCTGTCTATCAAGACCTCTTTTCTTAGGAACGCTTGGAGGTATCAAGCTGGAATTTATATCAAATACTTAGGTCTACTGTCCCTTGGAGCTGTGATAAAATAAAACTTCTAAGCCAGCGCAATCAAAAGGTACAGCTGTTTATGCCACAAGGGAATCAAAACCTACGGGGTATTTCCCGTGAACTCAGAATCTTGAAATTTGGTACGAAACAACGTCTTATAGCGCAGATAAAGGAAGAATTGCGAAAACCGTAAATTTTTAATTACATCATATATTAAAAATATTTTTCATATCACATGCATTGAAACAGCGAGTTTTGATCTCTAATTTGCTAGTCGAAATAAGACAATTTCAAACCAATGCGAATGTGTCAGTCCGAAACACTGCCCTAGGGGAGAAACAACGTTGCTTCTACCCGGCACCTTCATTTATTTATTATTTACATCTTTATTTTAAGTCTGTCAGAATCGCATTGACAACTGTCGTCAAATCGTTGTCAAAAGATATTACTGCGCTATTTGTCTGAAATAGTCTTACTTCGACTGGCTACAGAAATCAAAACTCGTTGTTTCATTACAAGTGATATGAAAAATACAGTGTGTGGCACGGGATGAAACAAAGACGATTTCAGACCAGGGCGACGACAGCCCTCGCTTCGCTCGGGCAGTCACGTCTCGCCCTCGTCAGAGATAGTCTTGTTTCACCCCTTGCCACACAATATACTATTACTTATACCTCGGTGCGCGGTCGCACTTGACCAGTTTTTTACTATGCCTGTGATAAATTCTTTCAACGTTTTTACGTCCAAAGTACCATCACGCTTTATATGCTACGGCCCACTACGGCCTGCTACGCCCTGCTACGGTGTGCTACGTGCTACGAACTGTAGCTACGTTTAAGGCTACATTATGGTTCTTCCTTACTAACTTAAAGATAGGACTATTCTTAATATTGTATGACTAAAAGGATTTATAAGTTTGAATTTAAAATGATTTATTACTTACTAGTAATCCGGCCCAGCTTCGCGCCGTGATTTGAGTTTCATACTAATCTATTCCATAATTTTGATTTTGATGAATATACTATTAATCTATTACAAGAGAACGGACCATTTTTTTGGATGAAATCTATGTTGTATCCTTTCCCATGGTCTATTCTATATGTGTTAATTTCATTAAACAGGAATTTCATTTAGTAGTTTAGGAGTGAAAATGTAACAAACTTAACACTCACACGCAGACACAGACGGAGAGAGTTACTGTCTTTGTATTCCAACTTTAATATTCAATAATGTGATAATTATATAAATTTTCCATGAATTCGCCCACGTCAAGGGTAAAAGTGGGCGTTCGTTACATCAGTCATTTTATAAAATTATTCAACATATATTTTTGTTATTCTGATAAAAACTGGCCAAGTCAAATCTAACCTACTTTAATGTCTTACATTTTTAAATAACAGCAATTGTTATTGGTATCTAATAAAGCAAATAAATAGAGTTTAATACTTGTTCATATTGTTATTTTGTTCCTATAAATACATATTTGGATTTTGCATAGAACTTGGCACTCATTTAGATCTCCATTCTTTTTGCGGCGTGGTTGTGGTTTCGTTCCCGTGGTTTTCTTTTTTTTATGATAATGTCTACATTCTCTTGAATGTTAGAGATAATAGTACTCCCTATTTTTTAACTTTTCTTAGATTTTTTCTTACGCTTACACAAAATTACCGAGCTGGATTCTAAATTTCAACCTAGGTCTAGGTCATCTGGAAGTAGGTTAGGTTTAGGTACTATTATGTCAGTCAGTGCTAAAATTCACGACTTTTTGACCTTCATAATATCTTTATAACCGTTTGAGCTAGCTTCATGAAATTTGAGCTTCTATATGTCCTTGTGGATATAATTAAGCACCCGTAGTTTTATGTGTCTACGTTAAATAGGTTTTGAGTTAAGGAAGGGTCAAAAGTGGCACCAAGTGGTTCGTGTAATATTACATTCAGCGCTGGCTAGCCAGTTCCTTTGCTTGAACTTGGCTTGACACGCTGCCGCGTGTCTAGATACTTTAAAAAATTAACGCGGGTGAAACCGCGGAGCACAGCTATATTATATTATAATATATTCGAAAGTAACTCTGTCTGTCTTTCTGTCTGCTACGCTTTCTCGCTTAAACAACTGAACCATTTTTAATGAAATTCGGAACACAGAATGAGTGGACATTGGGATAGGACATAGGACGGTTTTTACCATACGGGAATCTAAAAAACGAGTCCATGCGGGCGAAGCCGCTGGAGGAAGGCTAGTGTCTAATAAAACTGAAATTTCCGAAACAACATAAACTTTGATATGCTTGTCATTCTGTATTGAAATTTACAACAACATAAATATATTGGATACTACCCAATCAGCATAGCAAATTCGACTTATGATTGAAATTGATACGAGCGACCCGATGGTAACGAAATTGGACTGACACATAAGCATATATGCCGAACTCTTCCCGTTTGGAAATTCACGCCTGATGATTGCTTTCCATTCGAGAGACATTGTTTATTAACAGATAGAAAATAATAAAATAATAATAACTTACTGAATTGACCAAAAACTTTAAACTTCGTTCTGTTTCACTTATGAACATGATAGATGATGGATATTAAAATATATACCACATAGCTAGAAGGACTGACAACCGGTGGGGAAGAAAGGTCCTCGAATGGCAAACACGTCTCGGCAAAAAGAGCACAGGCCGCCCTCCTACCAGGTGGACTGACTACCTGAAGAAGATAGCGGGAAACCGCTGGATATAGAGGGCATAGGACCGGGCGGAGTGACGAACATTAGGTGAGGCCTATGTTCAGCAGAGGACTTTGAAAGGCTGATGGATGGGATAAATAGATTTGACAGTCTCCGTGGCGTAGTGGGTGATGAGCCGTCGGGTGTTAATATGTATTTAGAATCATGTAAGTCTTAGTATGTTTATCAGCTTTCTGATTACCATAGTACAAGCTCTGCTCAGTTTGGAATCAGATGGTGTTGTGTGAATTGAATGAAATTAATTGTCCAAAGATATTTAAATTTATTTTTAATTTAGATATTAAATTGTAGGGAGAATTTCTTTTATCCATAAATGTATTGTGAAATTCAGCCGGCTTGGAAAACTTGCTAAAGATTTGGAATATTAATAGTATTTTTCGGTGATTTTGAGAATCTTTTGTTAGAATCAATCTATGTATTTCGCTTGAACTAGACTCTGTAGTTGGAAATCGAATAAATGGAAGAGGAAAGGAGAAATCAGACTAATCTATTAAGCCCTTGCGCTTTGACTCCCTGAAAGTACTCGTAACATCCGGTGATTTAGAAGACTTCGAGTACTATCATCTTAGTTATTTACGACTATTAGGATAGTATAATTATAGATAGAACTTTTACGGATCCACCTGGGACGTACCATCGCTTCAGTGGCGGATCCAGGATTTAAGTGGCGGGAGGCTTGATTTGAATTTGGAGGGGTAAGCGGGGGTGGGAGGGGCTGACACGTCATATTCTCATGTATACTCGAACCGTGTCCGTTGCTACCAGACCGTGCGCTCATTCTCTCTCATGCTTACTTTACACTAGCTTTCCGCCAGTGGTTTTGTCCGCGTGGATTCGTTTTATGAGTCGCGGTAGGATAAAAAATAGCCTATATTATGGGAAAGTTAGAGATATACTCGTAGCCTGGAATAGAAATTCCAGGCTATATCTCTATCTTTCTTCCATCTATTTGAAATACGACGTTACACGATATTGCCATATTAAAATAATAGGCGTTTAGTCTGCGGCTCCGACCGTGTGGTCCCGTTTTATAGGTTCCCGTAGAAATAAAAACCATCCTATATCCCTTCCTAAGGTCCACTCTATCTAGGTTTCCAGTAGTATTAAAATTGGTTCAGTAGATTAAGCGGGAAAGTGTAACAGACAGACAAACAGTCAGACCGAGTAACTTTCGAATATATAATATTAATAAGAAATAATTAATATAAATATAAAGAATAAGTATATTAAAATCATAGGTGTTGAGGCAGCGGCTTCAACCGCGTGGTACCATTTTAATAGGTTCCCGTAGGATAAAAACCATCCTATTACCTTTCTTAAGGTCCACTCAATCTGTCTTCAAAATTTCATTAATAGTGCGGGAAAGCGTTACAGATAGAGTTACTTTCGAATTAATATAGTATATTTTATAACAAGTGCGGAAAGGCTGTCATTGCAAGGAGTTCCGACAAATGTCTACCCGATCCAAGGCGCAGCCGAAGGTGAGGGTTGACAGTCGGAACTCCTTCCAATGACGGTTCCGCACGTGTACTGAACATCTATTTTTAATACAGTAGCGAAAAAATGAAGCAATTTAATAAAATAATAAAAACTCGCAAAGAACATATTTGAAAAATGGCGCCAACCGTAAAAGAATACCTACATGCAGAGATTTTTTTTTGTTTCCTTCACCCATTCTTGGTTTTTTAATGATATGAAATGAAAATGTTAATGAGATGAAATGAAATGAAACCTAACTCATTGAATCAAATCATTAAATCTGATATTGAAACAAATTAGTAGCTTCTTTTTAGAAATATTTGCATGAATCATAAAAACTTCTAAAACTTCGTGGTTGGTTTTTTTTTCTTTTTAATAGACATTATTTTGACAGTTGGGAAAGAGAACACACGAGTGAGGAAAAGGTAAAGAAAAAGCACGAGTGTGTAATAGCCCACTTCCCGCACGCTATACGTCCCTGCAATACGTCACTTTTTGAGCAACTGTATAATACAGAAGGAAGTGGAGTGAAGAAAGGGACAGAAATGGTACAGTTGCACACATTTCAATGGTCAAAAAGACGTATAGACAAGAAAGAGCACTCATAATCCAGAAACCATAATGATATTTTAATACAGACTGTATGTACCATGGTACCATTTCTGCCCCTTTGAGAAACTGCTTATTTGTGATTCTGTCCTTCTATAGAACAAAGTTGACTTTAAATAAAATAAACTTTTACAAAACTGCTACATTTCAGAGTATATTAATTTTGTTGTCCTATGTGAGTTTCATCTTTGACTAATATCTTTCTTTGTAGTTCAGTTTATACCTATGTTTCCATACGGAGAAGTTAAGCTAGCGTTAAATTTGGTTTGCTTAAATAGCTTCAGAATCTTGTCTACCTGCAAAATGCGATTGTGCCAGGATATTGCCGGGTAATGGGGAAACTTCGATAGCGAAGTCCGTGTAAAGTCGTTAGGTCAAAGCGCTGGGACGTCAACTAATGGAGCGAGAGCATAACTAAAGTTACATTGCTCTTACGAGACTAACAAATTTGTTTGCACAACCTATACTATTACGTTTAAGGTAAGGTTATTTTTTTTTTGTGTAGCTTAGAAAATAGACGCTGTATTTTAATAACTAAATTTCCGCCTGCGCTTAAAAATTTAATTATTTGCTAGAGTACAATATAAAACACCGAAAATCATTTCAATTCGTAGCATAGTTGCGAACAAAATTATAACATTTATAATAGGATAGAAAAAATAAAATACAGCGGCAATTTATCGGATTTTGTTATTCCGACATGCCCTCTCTGCTTAGCTCCAGTGGAAATTGTTTGAGGGGAGAGAAAGGAAATAATTATAATAATTATAACACTTCACACTCATATCCCCACAGTAAGGTAGATATACCCTGTGTCGTGGGTGCCATGAACACACACATAGACAGGAACACAAACACCCAGATCGAGAACAGTTTTAAACTCATCACTCAAATTTCTGCTTCGCCGGGAACCGAACACGGGACCTTTCGATCGGCAGTCCGGCATGGTAACCATTATGCCACGCGGGTCGTCAATGCACGAGCGGCGGCGGTGTGGCGCCCCCACTAGCGCACTCCGTTCCCCGCTGTCTTCTGCCCACCTTCCGCACACCGGAAAGCGTCATTCGATTGACCGCTAACATCTCCGCTTCGCACGGCTCACAACTCCTCTTCGCTACTCGTCTCCTCTCCGCTTTGGTGGAAATAACTAGCCAGCTTCGCAACTATTCTCTCGTCTCCTTTCCTCTCCGCTTTGGTGTAAACCGAGCCTAATGGGGCAACTTCATTAGTTGTCAAGTCCGAGGTACTCGTAAAGTTAAATCAAAGAGCTTGCTTCAGCCAATATACTAGCAGGAATGTAACTCAAAGGTGCATTTCCCTCACGACCCTAACAGATTTAATTTAATAAAAAAACTTTGGTTAGATTCAGCTATGTTATCAGTTAGATTCCAGTTCTCAAAAAATGAAGTATAGAATGTGACAAAGTTAAAGGAATTTCTGATTTTTAATTTGAAAGAACTGTAGAAAATTTATCTAATTTTAATACTAACGCTTCAGCTTTAGAACGGTTTGTAAAATAAAAATTTGATGTATCTATAATTTTTTAACGTTGAATAAAAACATGGTAACATAGCCTGGGTTCATTTCTCATGTATTTGAAGTTCAATAACCTGTACTTGGCCGGGGTCGAGCATAGTGGCCTGTATCTTCAACAGTTTTTAAAAAGTTTGTTCTTGATAAAGAAAATTAAAAAAAATAACATTAAAATGGGGAAGGGTTGTTATAAATAATATTATTATTATTACTTGACAATCAGCTATGAGCTTTCAATTGTAAATATGTTGCAAACTGTAAAATAATCTATATCTATTATAATTATCATTTCATTTGGACGTCACGAACAGCTATGTCGTCGTATAACAGTGATGTCGTCGACTCCTGTCTATTTCCAAGTAAAGGTAGAACAAAATTCAACGCTATTCTAAAGCTTATTTAGCAGAAGTGAAATAAAGCATACATATTTTTATTGAGAGGTCTCTAATGTCTAATATTTTTTGTTGATCTAAATGATTACTCAAATAATTTTGAATCAGTCATTGGTATTAATACTGTGGCACATCATTTTATTAGAACGTGTTACTACTAGTTAATACTAAATAACCATAGTCTATGAGTGTATTTCTAATACAATTACACAAAAGCACACGATTCTTGCTGATAAATTTTCACAGCTACATCATGAAAGAAAGAAAAAATATTTATTTCATATTAAGAATACAAAATATTCGCTTAATGAATGTCATTTTTTCCCGGTCATCGTCTTTAAGTGCTCGTTTGGGCTAGATGTTGAGATGAGAAAAAAGGCGGCGGAAAAAAACTCCCAGCACTTTTTTAATAAAAAAGTACATAATAATATATTTGACATAACATAATGGCTATGGGTCGATAATGATCCCACGTGACAGCCGATCGTGTGAGATACCATTTCATAAATCAAAATAACGATGAAATTGTGAGATAGGTAGGGGGAGTCGCATCGGTTATCCGAGTTATGAAGTCCCAACTTGTTTGATGCACTGTAAGCGCGGGAAGCGCACCGACCAATGGGAAGCGGCTTTCCAGGCTTGCGATAACCACGTGGCAACCAGCCGATGTTTACAAATAGGCTAGCTGGTTAATTCTTCATTGATCGCTTTATTTAGGCCACGTCTCAATGAGTCAAGTTTACAACACGATAGCTGCGCGCCCGGCGATACTTGGACAATGTAGATAAGCTAAAGTACTTGTTTTGTTTTATGGGTTATACAAATTTTCTGTACGTTTTAAGGAGAGAGAGAGAGAGAGATTATTATTATTGTTATTATTAGATTTATTAGAGCATTTTTATCCAGTTTTTAGGGTTGATGTACGAAATGTATAGACAGTACGTACATCAACCCTTCCACCAGAATTTAAAAGGACATAATATACCATGCAGGGCAATCAATTGCATTACTAAACTGTATCTATTTCACTTAGGTGCGTTAATCGCTTGCATTTTAAGTCAGCTGCAGTTCTAAGGCGCATATTCCTAGCAATTATTATTTTCAGGGCGTAATAGTGTCTAAGCATATTTTTTGTATCACATAGCCCAACACTAGATCTGCTGTGTCGGGGGTACCATGGACATACACTGGACATACACAAAGAGGGTCACAAACATCCAAACCAAAACCAGAAATTAAAAGACATCATTCCAATTTCCGCCTCGCCGGGTATTGAACCCGGGATACTTGATTGACAGTCCGGCATGTTCACCATAAGGTAATAAAAATTTAGAACTAACCTATAGTTTTTTTATATCTTTTCTATGCTCCACTGCTGTACACAGGCCTTCTCTCACAAGTATAGAAAACGGAACATATTCTTTTGAATTGGAGGAATCGTTGTAAAACACATTTTACTATTTAAAAAAAAATTATAACTACTTCCAAGAAAGGTTTTTATTACAGACAGAATGTAATCAGTGATTGTTAATTACTTATTACTAATCAGTCAGTTTTAAATAGAAAAAACACATTTTACTATTTTAAAAAAATATAACTACTTCCAAGAAAGGTTTCTATTACAGACAGAAGGCAATCACTGATTAATACTTACTTATTACTAATCAGTCTTTCACATACAATACCTAAACAGAAAGGGCGTACAAATCACATAAAAATGAAAAACATAACACGAACAGGCCTTAATATCGGGCATATGTGATACGCAGAGTAAACATTCACGAATAAAGGACAGAATATAATTTAGGGATGTACAAGGGGGTGGTGTGCGGAGAGGTGTTTCGAGCCTGCATAGCGCTCTTTCGTTTTCCTTCATTACTATACCCTGTACTTTCAGCAATTTGAATCGAATTAGCGAGCTAGTAGAGCCTATTATGAGATGTTGTGGGGAGGGGAGAGAGACACCTCGCCATCTCCTTTTTAATTGCGGTGCGCTAAACTACAAGCATAGCATTCTCTAGGAAGGCACGTGCTGCTGCCAAATGAAGTCAAACATATCACCGTCTATAAATCCTAGCCTTTTTCAAGGCTATCGGGTTGGACGGTGATCTGTAACGGCTACGGGTACAAACAATCTTTATAGGTTGAAGTACCTTTGGCTGATACAGCCCTTTCCTCATTATTCAAAGTACTTGGACGCCCGAGCGTTGCTTGGATAAAAACAATTGATTTTATTGGTTTATTTTTAAGCAAAACATTCATTGGCTTAGTGTTACTTAACAAAGCCTTTTGGAATACCTAAAATGTCACAAAAAATAAAAAGCTACTTGCCTACTTGAGATTTTAACCTGGGTCACTAGTTCCGTATACAGTTTTCGTAACCATTCGACCAAAAAAGCTTTAATTCCATTGACGAAATTTTTATAGAGGTCTTTCATATCGACATTGTGATTTGTTTGAAGGGCGGATTGACGGTCGACATTTGACGGCTTTCTACGCCACAATATTATTAATATTCTCCAGTATATGTCAGTAAGAGTAATTTTATATTTGACGGCATAAACATTAAATAAAACGAAAATTTCTATGAATAAAAATTCGCTGGATCGATTTATCATCCCCGAAAACAGGGTACTAAATTTCATCAAAATCTTTGGAGCCGTTTCCGAGATTCAAAAAATATACAAGAATTGCTCGTTTAAAGTTATTAGATAAGAAAAAATAGTAAAGCCTAATAGTGATACAAAAAGATGCAGTAAATTAGGGTATTTTAGTAATGAGTTGATATCGTTACCATTTACAAAGTAACACTCGTAAAATCAAAGTTGGTGTTATTTATTTAGGATTAAATCAAAGCAAATATTACAATCAACTCATCCTTTTACGTTTACCAAACGTTTTAGACAATTCGACCTTATTCTCATTGAAAATAGGTTCGATTATTGCATTCTAAACTTCAATAAAAATAACAGAATTCATCAGTAATAAAAAGTAAACATAAGCTCACCTACACAATTAACTAATTGCTTATAATAACAAACACGATTCCTTAGCATGATTTTATTTTATGTAATATCTGTTACGTTCATTTTCTTCCTTTTTGTGAGTACAATTAATTCAAACATACTCATGATTACGTAGGAGGTACGAAGAACTTAGTCGCGATTTCTAATGTTTCTTTTTTATCGATTTACTTCTAGATTTACCAGTAAAATCCTACTGTCACTATCAATATTACAAGTGATTTTATTGAAAGCTTCAAATATTATGTTAAAACTTGTAGTCACTTGGTATGGTGACTATATATAATATATATATATATATATATATTATTTGAATGGAGTAGCAGACGAGCATGCAGGCCACGTGGTGTTAAGTGGTCGCTGCAGCCCATGGACATCTACACACAACCTCAAGTAAGCATAGGTAAGTCTTGTCTGAGGTCGTATGCAGTTGCGCTGCTACTCTGGAGGCTGGTGGTCCACTCATGTAAGCGTGGCCGGCATCTACACCTTTCCACCGAAAAACAATAGAATTGGTTCACGGCAGAAGTGGATGCAGCGGTGATACTTCCCCGAGCGAACCATAATAATGCTACCACCTACAAAATGTTATTGTTTATTGTTATAGGAACAATTTGTTATGTTATTTATTTCCCACTGCTGGGCACAGATCTCCTCTAACAAGTGAGAAGGATTTAAGCCATATTCTACAATATTGGACATGTGCTGATT
Organism: Pyrgus malvae; assembly: GCA_911387765.1. Classification (NCBI taxonomy): domain Eukaryota; kingdom Metazoa; phylum Arthropoda; class Insecta; order Lepidoptera; family Hesperiidae; genus Pyrgus; species Pyrgus malvae. Next base: position 9,428,588 of record OU426947.1, read on the forward strand.
GGTGGACATCACGTTTTTGAGAAATTATGGGTTTCTCAAAGGCATGCACGGTTATTGAAAACATATCAAAACATTTTCCAGCGCCGTGAAGCGGCCAATACACACATTATTAATTTCTTTGTCAGAGTTGCGCGTTGACGATTTGAACTCGTTCGGTTCGTTAAATATACTGATCAGCTACGTCGTACTAAAGAGTCTTTAACTTTCAGAGAGTATCGAGTTACGTCTAAAGTAATTTTATGGGTACTAAAGTATAATGGGTATCAAGGTGTGTTCGCGGGATTGGCCAATATTAGCTCTGCATTTGGCAGTAAATTTACTTCTGAAGAAGACATAGTGTAGTGGATCTTCCAAGGTATAATAGTGGAAGTAACATCGCTGCACGCATATATATCTCTTTTTTGTCAGGTTTTCTAATATGAAATTGTTGAGGATAGGCCTTCTGCCTGAATTGCCATAGTCTTTCACTAGCTAAGATTGACTTCAACAACTTTTTAAACTTAGGCTTGTTATGTGATGAAAAACATGGAAATAACATAAAGTTTTATTTCATTGTTTTACACTTATGAATATTGATATTTTGTGAGCCCCGAAACGGGAGATAAGCTGTAAATAAAAGCTCTCCTTCAAAGCTAGCAATGCTCAGGTGACTCACCTATAGTTGTCCTTGTCCATAAGCGACAGTGATTACTAAACATCATCTGCATTTTAAAAGCAGACCGGCCGTTCACATATGTAAAAAAATAAGGAACTCATCATTTCTATCAATAAGAAACCTATCCTCTTACGTACAAACTTTAACCCCTAACTTTATTCCCTAAGCCATCGATTTTTATAGTGCCCACCGCCATTGATGCAACTCCTTTATATCTTTCTGCTCTTCCTGAAGTTTGACTATAATCCTTTTTGCGTTTTAATACTGAATACGAATCTCTCTCCATTATCTAGGAGGTCTGGAGCTTACTCCTGTACGCTGTAATGCGGGTTGGTCGAGAAGATGCTAAGTGGCCAATCCGCTGTCGGATGTTTTCAAATCATCGATAAGGCCTTCTTTAAGGTTTGACAACTGTTTATCTTTAAGTAATAACCAGTACCAACGGATTGACGTGCCCTCCGAAGCATGGAAATGCGCATGAATTTTTTTCCACCGCTTGACTGAGATGTTCAGAACGCTTGCGTTCAATGCCAACCGCCGGGCCACGCACGCTTTCTTATAAGATTAGCTACTAGATAATGCTTAAAGCCAATTAGCTCTTTTCTTAGTTAAAATAGTCAAATAAATAAATTTGAGGTGCATACGGTTGTAAAGTTTGATTTCTGCTATAAACAAATTTAATTTTCAAAACGCATTCCGCTCGGTAGTCATAGAGCCAGTATAAATTTGCGTTGCACATGCCGACTGCTAATTTTCTGTGTATTTTGCTATGCAGAAAATTATTACTAGTTTGCTTCACACACCTTTATAATAATATGGGTGAAAATGTCGTAGAAAGTTTCGAAACTATGTCCAGTATTTCAGTAGTTATTTTAATGTTTGTTGGATTTTGAATTGGATTGCGAGGTTTTTATAGACGGAAACTTTTTTGTGTTCCTTCAGTTCTAGTGGAAATTAGTAGGAGCTGAGGGTTGTAAAAATGATGAAGGTCCTTTTTTATTTTTTTATGCGAATGGAACATCAGACGGGAATGCAAGCCACTCGGGGTTGAGTTTCGCTGCAGCCCATGGACATCCAAGTAAGCCCAAGTATTGCCCGTGTTTGTATGTAGTTGTACTCCAAAGGCGACTTATGTAAATCTGGCCGGCAAGTTCACCTTTCCAACGAAACACAATAGAATCACTTCACGGCAGAAATTGATTTCGGCCATTTTTCAGCACGCTCACCTAATGCAGAGTGGATTGGGTATGACTTTGAGAAATTGTTGTGATGTTCTCAGATAATAATAATTGGTGATGAGACACAACTATGAAGCAACTGTAACACGTCACAAATATATTTGTGACAGGATGTAAACTGGGTACCAATATCAATCCAAAATATTCACAGTCACAGTAATTTGGCCCCGGAAACTGCTTTTAAACGACAATGCCAGCATACCTTATTGTCCCGTAAATTCAGTGCTTTGTTCACGGCTCACAACTCTGTAGCCTGTTTAATACTAGTTCACTGAATGTGCTTTTTGGTTCTACATTTGACTTGGGAATTGGGCTGTACTCACAAGTCACAAATATACATATTTGTGACAGGATTTAAACTGGGTACTAATATCAATCCAAAATATTCACAGTCACAGTAATTTGGCACCGGAAACTGCTTTTAAACGACATTGCCAGTATACCTCATTGTCCCGTAAATTCAGCGCTTTGACATATTTGTGACAGAATTTAAACTGGGTACTAATATCAATCCAAAATATTCATAGTCACAGTAATTTGGCTCTGGAAAGTGCTTTTAAACGACAATGCCAGCATACCTCATTGTCCCGTAAATTCAGCGCTTTGTTTACGGCTCGCAACTCGCTAGCCTGTTTAATGCTAGTTCATTGAATGTGCTTCTCGGTTTTACATTTGACTTGGGAATTGGGCTGTACTCACAAGTCACAAATATACATATTTGTGAAAGGAGTTAAACTGGGTACTAATATCAATCCAAAATATTCATAGTCACAGTAATTTGGCTCTGGAAAATGCTTTTAAACGACAACGCTAGCATACCTCATTGTCCCGTAAATTCAGTGCTTTGTTCACGGCTCACAACTCTCTAGCACGTTTAATGCTAGTTCATTGAATGTGCTTTTTGGTTTTACATTTGACTTGGGAATTGGGCTGTACACACAAGTCACAAATATACATATTTGTGACAGGATTTAAACTGGGTACTAATATCAATCCAAAATATTCACAGTCACAGTAATTTGGCCCGGGATACTGTTTTTAAACGACAATGCCAGTGTACCTCATTGTCCTGTAAATTCAGTGCTTTGTTTACGGCTCACAGCTCTCTAGCCTGTTTAATGCTAGTTCATTGAATGTGCTTTTCGGTTTTACATTTGACCTGAAAATTGGGCTGTACTCAAAAGTCACAAAAATACATATTTGTGATAGGGTTTAAACTGGGTACTAATATCAATCCAAAATATTCACAGTCACACTAATTTGGCCCCGGAAACTGCTTTTAAACGACAATGCCAGTATACCTCATTTTCCCGTAAATTCAGCGCTTTGACATATTTGTGACAGGATTTAAACTGGTACTAATATCAATCCAAAATATTCATAGTCACAGTAATTTGGCTCTGGAAAATGCTTTTAAACGACAATGCCAGCATACCTCATTGTCCCGTAAATTCAGCGCTTTGTTTACGGCTCGCAACTCGCTAGCCTGTTTAATGCTAGTTCATTGAATGTGCTTCTCGGTTTTACATTTGACTTGGGAATTGGGCTGTACTCACAAGTCACAAATATACATACTGTGACAGGATTTAAACTGGGTACTAATATCAATCCAAAATATTCACAGTCACAGTAATTTGGAACCGGAAACTGCTTTTAAACGACAATGCCAGCATTCCTCATTGTCCCGTAAATTCAGTGCTTTGTTTACGCGGCTCACAACTCTCTAGCCTGTTTAATGCTAGTTCATTGAATGTGCTTTTCGGTTTGACTGTTCAGAAATGGAGTTTGAGCTTACGTTTACCTGGGAACGGGGGCTTTATTTGAATGAAATTAATATCAGTTAATGAAATAGCAACGCATCACGACCGGTGTGGTGTGTTAAGGGTTAAGGAATGATGACTTTTAATTCCTGTTCTAGTTGTTTGCGTTTAGTCCCTGTAGCTTCGTGATTAAGAATAGAGCTACTATCTATCCCCTGCCTGATCGTAAAACATGACTAAAAGAGGGCTTCCGGGGTTACGGGCTGTGAGAGTGGGAACTCGATCAGTCCAGCCAGCAGCCTTGGGAAGGACGGCGGTGTGTGTATGGCCGCATAACGATTCCAGTGCGTTCCAATGGAGATCCTGGAGTCATCCCCATAAGCAAAGGTAGGCCACCGAGGGGGTTTTAGTGCGGTCAAATCCCACATACCCCCCGATACAAAAAAGGTGTTTGCGATTAAATCTTAGTGTATTTATGGTTCCGATGATATAAGCAATCCCAGGATGGATCCCCCCCCCCCCCCCCGATACAAAAAAGGTGTTTGCGATTATTTCTTAGTGTGTTGCTGATATAAACAATCCCAGGAAGGATCCATGAGTGCGAAGTTTTATTTATTTGTAACGTACTGCAGCTGAATCTGAACGGAAACGTGCATGAAATTTGCTATTAGCGGTCATCCATCTTACACCCCAACCGCATCCTGTTCGCTAAGCTGCGTAGATCAGTTGCATACTACCCTAGCCTAGGTCCATCCGCGCTTCATAAATAATTTAATACTGCATTAAATTCTATCGCATTGTAATATTAATGGGCACAGAATTCCGTCACGTGAAAGGTCGAAACACAATTGAAAATTTTGAATGCATGGAGAAAACTGAAAAAGTACGCAAATTCATGCATAGGACATGAATAAGGTAAAATGGTATTCACTGACAGAGAGCCTTATTGATTAGACGTCACTGTACCCTGTTAATGGATTTATTTTTCACTAGCGGCCGCCCGCGACTTCGTTCGCGTGGACTTTAGTTTTGATTTTTCTAAAATAAAAGTAGCCTAAGTTACTCCTTATTACATCAGCTACCTGCCAGTAAAAGTCCCATCAAAATTGGTCCAGCCGGTTCAGAGATTACCCGGAACAAACAGACGGACAAATAGACAAACAGACAGAAAAAAAAAGTTACTGTTTTGATCTATTACTATGTACAAAGCGGTTAATTTAATATTACAAACATACACTCCAGTTTTATTTATTTGAATAGATTACTACTGAACGCTTCTGTTCTATGCTTGATTGATGTTCGGTGCAGCTATTTTTCAATAGTTGCACCAGAAGTTTAAGGTTTTAAGGTATTTTTTTTTCCTACAAATGAGGAGTACATTGCTCAGAGGCTGGAGTAAATCGCAAGCAATCTACGCTTGTAGATTTTATAACTATTTATAACAAAATATTGCCCTTCCTAACAAGTTCTCATTTAATAAGTAACTTGTTTTTCAAAAGCAAAATTGCTACCTATCGGATTACTTTCCATACCCAAGAAATAAATTAACATAAACGTATATTATGCGGATATCGCGTGTATATTATTACCGCTGAGTACGAAGGCAGAAAATAAATACGCGAACGATTTTTCTTTACATACAATTTAAAAAAACGTATCAAAATGGAAAAGAATACGAATCCAAAGTGTTTTTTTTTTTGCTTTTGTTGAAGGTGTGCCGTAATCATAGGTCAGATTTGCATACGACACGTGATACATCATAGGTTCTCAAACTTGTTTGTTAAGCCTGAAAAAGGGTAATTTATGGGGGGAGGAATGATTTTCTAGTAAGTTCATAGGTTCTATTTAAGCTTACATCTATTAAACTAACAGAAACAAAAAGTTTAGAAATAAATATTACCTCGTCTAAACAAATCAGTTATGACACCATTAGCATTTTAATGCTCCCTAAATTCTTTCTCTCCTTTCTTAGTGTTAATCACCCTATATAAACTTACAATGCCCTCAAGAGATTTGTGATTTTTTTCCACTTTGAGAAACAGCATGGTATGTCTTCAGCGAGGCACGCAAGCGTAACGGGAGATACACGCGAAACCGTACTTAGGACGACGTATAGATCAGAGGTGAAGAGGCTCATTGGCTAGTATTCTAAGCTATTTACAAAAGTATAGTATGAATCTCATAGCATAATTTATCAAAGGTAGTATACGCAGGTAGGTAGTATACGCAAGTAAATCAAACAGGCACGTTCTAGTGCGAGATGGGTGACCGCTAGTGGCAAATATCTTCATATTATGCGTTTCCGTGGCTCCAAGGGCACGTTCAGCCGTCGGTCCCGGTTGTTGTCGATAGATATTAGTCGGTAAACCTTCGGAGGCATATATACAATACAAAGTTGTGTTAGTTACACTATTTACAACTCAAGCACGGCTGGAGCAATTTTTATGATTATTGTATTTTTTGATTTGTCTTCGGTGGGGAGAGGATTGATTAAATTACGAAAAATCTCAATTTTGTTAAAATTTATCTATTTCATTTAAGTTAATTTATCTATTTATCCCTATTTTCATCATTATATTATACTGCGACTTAAATCTCTGTCAATACTGAGTTTCTATTAAAATGAACAAAAACCACTACGGTTGGCAAAAATCGATCGACAAATTTTGTGAAACGGCATTTGATTTTCCTCGTACAAAATCCTCTCTCGCGTACATTTACAAGATTCAAGGTACAAGTTTTTATTCCGTGACTGAATATCTTTCAAATAACAATTACACACTATAGAAATACAATTAATTGAATATTTACATTATTATTTTTTCCTAGATTATTTCAATTGTAATTGACATAATTATCTGTTTATATTATATTGTATTATTTAAATGACATGTATTAATTTTGAATTTTATATACTGTAATAATTTTGACAATTATTATTGTATTAATATTGACATTTGTAATATTTGCATGCTTTATTTTAGCAAAATGTGAGAAGGTGAGAACCCTGTAATTTATTCTCCTACATCTGTTGAATTACCACATTTAAAGCAAATAATTGAATCTGAATCTGAATCTAAAAGAACTGTAGCCATATTTTTAGGCCATTCGATACGGTTACATAGACAGATACCGACACAAACGAACTATAAATAACTGTCAGAGCAAACTCAATTCGAATTCACCTTCAAATTCCCACACATTCAATCCAAAAGTTTCGGTGCAGGATTACGAGACCTTGCACGGTACACTGGACATGAATCGTTGCGACGTGGACCTTCCGACTAAAATGCTTTCAGTTTCACTCTCACTGTGTTAGCAGTGCTTAAAACTGTCCATATAAATTCACTTTCCTACCTTTCGTCCTAGTTTTAGAGTATTATTAAAATTGAAGAGAAAGTTATAGCAAGCATGTAACTGTAACTAGTTTTGCAACTGCTGCGTGTCAGAAATAAAAGAAAAGCTCGTCACATCAAAATAAACATGATAAGATGAGCATTTTGTTTTCCTTCCATCCATCAATCATCATCCTTTCAAAGTCCACTGCTGGACATAGGCCTTCCCTAATATTCGACACTCCATCCGTTACTGCGTCCTCTGAATTGAGCGGTTTCCCGCTGTCTTCTTCAGGACGCCAATCTACCTGGTTGGAAGGTGGCCTATGCTCCTTTTGTAGAAATGTGGTTGTCATTCTAGGGCCTTTCTTTCCCATCGGTTTTCAGTCCAAATAACTACATGACCTGTCAATTGTCACTTCAGATCTCGTTTCTCTTATTTGATACTTAGTGTTACGTTAAAGTTGATGTTAATGATGTTGTGAATGAAACTCTGTATAAAACATATTTTTTAACATTTTTGTCTGTTGCGGCTGAAGTCCGAGTACAACAAAGATTTTTAATTGTAAATAGTTGAAACCTAAGGTGGTTGGACACATTTACCTAAGGCCACCTACAGTATTGAAGAAGCAGCACCACAACATACACAGTTCAATTAGACAATAACTTTGTGTAGAAACTTTGGCCAAATTGGCCATAACAAGGGGTATGAATGGCAGCTGCCAAGATGGGATCATTATGTCTACCTAGCTTACGGTCAGCTGGGACACCTCACCCATAGGAGAACCCACCGTAGGAGAACCTTCTTAAAAGTCACCAATTCCGTATTTAGTTGTTGATTAACAATCATTAATTTATAAGCTGATTAAGGGGAGAGAGTGAGCGGGCATAAAATTTGAACTGACTACCCTATTCATTTTACTGAGAAAACGGATACAGAAGGCCCATATTTGAAGTATGTGTCAAGATAACATGTTCAGCACCTTTACTTGACTACGCTTGTTTTGCAACTTAGACCGACTTAGTGCTGCCCTCCTGCCGAAAGTACGGCGAGAAAGGTTCGGCTAAATGTTTTTGTCCAGTGTTTTTGCAGTACCCTACATGACACATCAGCCGAAGTCAAATCGCGTTCGGCATAGCGCCGAGCATTCCTTCAGTTGATTATTTTTATTATTTAGTTCATTAAATGTATTTGGCATAGCAAGCGACTATCATGCGATGCGTTACGCAACACAAAGTTCGGAGGGCGTAGCTGAACGATCAGCCAGTCTGCCACAAATTGTCACTTGTGGCAGATTTTGCTCCATGTTTCCAGTTTTGGCGACAGTGTGTGGCTAAATTTGGCAGGTTTATTGCTCTGTCGATGGCAGATTGACCATTTTGGTCACAATCACCATTTCAGTCGGGTAGCACATTGAACAAGACGCCGCTTTCTGAGCGTTTGGTTTGTCAGAGCATCGGAATATTAAGACTGACACGTCAGGCGCTGAACTTTCGGCGCCGTACGTTCAGCAGATGTGTCCTTACTTACTCGTATCCTTAGAAAGCCTTAATGGAGGAGATCTGTGCCACATAATAACATGCTTTATAAACATATAAGTACGATAGTTGTATTTCCACTTGTACTAGGTATAGGTTACTGAATGTATCAAACTTAAGTCCCCACTAAAACTTATCCTGTAAACTTGTAGCATAGAACAACCATTCATTACCATATAACTTACTAATGTGTAGCTCATAACTATGCGCAGCTATTCACCCGTGCTATTAGTAAAATACTTAGGGTACTTATGTTCTCAGGGATAAATATATTAACATAACTTATTTTTCATATTAATATATTCTCAGTACTAATCTTTGCGTATAAGTTACAAAGTATTATTCAAAATCCATTAATTATTATTATCTATTTATTTAAACTTCATATACCATAATACACATGTACAAGGCGGACTTAATGCTATAAGCATTCTCTACCAGTCAACCTGGGATAGTTAGAAAAACAACGAATGGTGGTACCTAAGGAATAAAAGTTAAACTTTCATACAAGAATATAAAATAATATTAGGCTCATTTCGGCGGTGGTAGGTTTTAATAGACGCTTTACAGCTTCCGATTTTAGATTTTATCTACCTACTACATATTTCTACGTGCTAAATGTGCAACTGGTACTTATTGGCCGTCGGTCCAAGCTAGCATTTTTGCAAACACTCTTAGTATGTAGATACTAATACTACGCTATTCTATACATTTTAGGTTCGAGAAAATAATAAACGCTTGTGGAGCCTGGTATTTTGTTCTATATAGCAAATGATACATAGTAATAATGACCCTTTCTCCACAATTACAGATTCACTATATCGTGATACACACCCATCCAGAAACACAATTATTTCGAACGGATCCCTCATGCCGCTTATAAAGCTTTCTTTGGTATTTTGGAAGCGCCCTAATCCCTTATTTGTGGCTTTTGTACCTCAGTCTTGCAGCCTTACTCACGTAATTAAAAAAAAATCAACCTACTTCTTGTCACATTGCTGGGCACAGGCTCTGGGAAGTGATGATATATAAATACAGAAATATGCAGGCTAAGTGCGGATTGGTGGACATCATCTCGTTTTATAATCAAACCAAATCAAAAATATTTATTTTATATTAGGAATACAATATACTCGCTTAATGAATGTCATTTTTCCTGGTCATCACCTTTAGGTGCCCGTTTGGGCTAGATGTTGAGCTGAGAGAAAAAAGGCGGCGGAAAAAACTCCCAGCAGCACTCTTTATTTATTTATTTATTCATTTATGTACACACAAGTTAAGAGAAAAATACAGAATAAAATAATACGCAAGAAAGTTTGTACAAAGGTACTACTTATTTCCATTGGAAATATCTTCCAGTAGACCTGAGACTGGAAATAGGTTAAGCAGAAGGTAGAGCGTGTACAAAATAAACTACAACAACAACAAATTAAATGTAAATACATATAGATAATATACATACATACATACACACCTACACACATACATACTACATACATACATACATACATACATACATACATACATACATACATATTATTATACTTACACAATATATACTTATATACATACTATATACCCAATGAGATTATGGATAATCTCTTTTTAATAAAAGTACATATATATTTGAGATAACAGTATGGCTTGGGTCCATAATGGGCACACGTGACAGCTGATAGTATGAGACACTATAAACCCACTTCCACCTGCTCAGAGATGCGAGAAATTACTAAACATTTAATTTAGAAATAGCGTTTCTATATAGTATATATTCATTTTGTTCGCATATTTTCTAATCATATTGAATAAGTGGTGGATTTTTGTTCGATATAAAGTGTGAAATTTATTAACAGTGCGAATTCATGGCTTATCGAGTTGCCTTCAAAACCCTATCAGACACGTTCAGGTAAAGTGTTTTCGTTTGGTCTATATTATATCGTTATATATCTGATCGGCATGAATAATAAATAATAATAATAATAAACGTTTCACATTCATAGCCCCACAGTAGGGTATATATACCCTGTGTCGTGGGTACCATGGACACATACAAAGACAAAAACACAAACACCCAGACTGAGAAAATAAATATAAACTCATCATTCAAATTTCTGTTTCGTCGGGAATCGAACCCGGGACCCTTCGATTGGCAGTCCGGCATGGTAACCAATGCGCCACACGGGTCGTCATGTCGAATGTCTATAATTTTGACGGATTTTATCGATTACTATACCGCTGCGGACGATGCCATTACTGAAAGAAAAAACAGACAGATGTGAAAGAAACACACATTCACTCACATATTGGCAGCTCATTATCGCCGTGAATGAGCATGATAACAGATTTTTAAATACCTTTCCTTATTGTAGGTACACGTCTCCTAGTTTCGAAAAAAAGTTTATTTCAGCAATAAACTCAACTTTTAACGTAAATTAATGTATTTTCTGCTATGTAATTTGAATTAAGCGCGAAAACGCTCGTAGGTGTCATGGCGTCGGCTTGCTCGTCAAACTTCAAGCAACACGATGACATTAACTGAGACGTGACGTCATTCCTTTTGATTGGCGTTTCAGATAACATGGCCGATTGCTGTATCCCACTTCTGCACCAACTCTATTGTGTTTCGGTGGAAAGGTGGAGTTGCCGGCCACATACATGAGGCGGCCACCAGCCTCCGGAGTAGTAGCACAACTGCATACGACCTCAGACAAGACTTACCTATGCTTGCTTGAGGTTGTATGTAGATGTCCATGGGCTGCAGCGACCACTTAACACCACGTGGCCTGCAAGCTCGTCTGCTACTCCATTCATATAAAAAAAATATTAACTTAAACAAAAGTTTACGTATAGAATTGCATGTAATCAGCAAATAACCTTTTTGTTACAAACTAGAGCAGATAGCGTCTATAAGCCAGACGAATTAACTTTAGTTCTTTAAGTTTAGGTTCCGTTGCCCTAGATCTAGATTCGTATCGTCAGGTTAAATCTAGAATTTCTGAAGACATCATGTGAGGAATGTTTTGAATTAATTAAATGTGCTTAAAATATTGAACACAGCTGAATAGTTGGTATAGACATCTGCCTACTTTATGGTAGTACCACAGAATGAAGAAGTTCTTCTTGTGGTAGTATTTATTTATTTAACAATTTATTACACCGCGGAAAGGCGGACCTAATGCTAAAAGCTAATGCTTAAATCGAAAGCCATTGAAGTTGTGAACGATAGGAGGAAATGTGGTAGAATTGGCGACGACAGTAAATGAAACGAATGGAGTAATTTATTAGACGTTCCAGCTTATTGAGCAGTTCCTCGCTAATGTCTGATGTACACACATCAGCATAGTCTATAATGGGTAATATCAGACACTGCACCAAGGTGACTGGTTTTAACAGGAAGGAAGTTCCGAGTACCGAGTTACCTGCACGTACCTCTACTAACGTTACTTGTTTTATGCGTATTTATCAACAACAATGGTGAGCACCTAGGTTTGTACACGTTTGATTTCTCAATGATAAATCCAGGCGGAATAACAACACTAGATGTGCCTAGAGGCTACCCGCGTTAGAAAGGGTTAAATACAGACCAACATCTGATATTAATGATGGACATTTCAATAGCAATGAGCTGCTTTACCGTGGTTAAAAGTATCCTACATCACTTTCAAACCTTCTAACTATGTCTCCAGTTTAAAATCATTCCATAAGATGAATGTGAAACTTGCACGCAAAAGAAAGAAAAACTAATAAACAAACAGACTTTCGCATTTATAACAGTAGGAGATATTCGTATATTTCTGTTCAAAAACTGACCACAACACAGCCTATAAATAAAAAGAACAACGTAAACAAGCTTACCAATAGTGATGACGTAGAGCGGAAATTCCGAGAACATGCATGAAAGTATTGCAACGTAACAAAAACATTATAAAATCAAAGGGCTTTCTCCCTTTCGCGTTCACTTTCCCCGTCCCGTCAAAACAACAAACAGTGAAAGTGGATAACATTTACAGTGATAGAGTTACGATTTTTGCGAAGGTCGCGCGGATGTACTTGGTATATTACTATATGTTGTATACCTATTCAGGCTTGACTGTAATTTGGTAATGTAATTCCCTTGATTAGTTTAACAATGTCATCAATTTCACACGCATTGTCGTGATGGTACGTGGTGGTTTGGAAACTATGAATATTATAAAGTGAAAAGGTGTAAAAAGTAACAAATATGCTTGGCTCTGCGGCGGGCATAGAATGCAATCAATTGTATCGGAGAGTTATAATTAGAATTTGTACCGCACTAAAACCCCCTCGGTTGCCTGCCTCTCCAGTGGAACGCATCGGTGCCCTCCACGCGCGACGCCCCAGAACAGGTCCATCTTCGGGAGAGCGGATGTGCTCTCCTGCGCCTGTAAACACTGTGCTATGGTACCATCCTTCCCGGGGCTGGTGACTGGACGGGTCGAGCTCCCACGCTCATCGGCAACCTCTTCAATAATATGCAGATATATCTCCCAACAGTGAGACTAGTAATGGTTGCAACCAGCCAGCCAAGTTAATTTCATATTGTTTGACAACATGTAATTTTGCCACTAACTAATAAGGCCACTCTTTGTACTATTTTTTACGGGTACTTACAATGAAGAATAAATAAGTGAAAATAGAAATTCTAATTACTTTACACCAAAGGTCGCGTAAATGATCTCGCTAGCCTGTCATAGAACAGGCTATCGTGAATAGTAATACTACTGTACACGTTGAACTAATTCAGTCTGTATTACGCTAACGTAAATAATTCATTGATTGGTTTCAGGACGTTTTCAATTTTTACGGTTCTTATCGTACGATACTTGTACTAGACAGCTAATAATCTGTTTGTTTATTGAGATGCTTGTGACTTCCCCTACGTGACTGTATGAATGTTATGCATCCAGGTTCAATGTGTGTTTGAAGCCTATAAGTTCAGCAAGCTTTTGACGGAATTTAAATAAAGACCTGTTATACTCTTGTTTATTTTCATTTTATTAGTATATTTTGGAGTTATATCGAATAAATATTAATAATAATTGGCATTTTGTTTGGTGCACTATGTTAAATAAAGTGAGAGTGCGAAAATATGTTTTTTCAATTGGACACGTTCTGGTTATTGAAGACTGATTTGACTTTCAGTACTATTATATCACCCGATTTCTTCGAAATTGGTAAACACATAAGCAATATGCACAGATACGATGCAGTTAAGAAAACTTCAGCTATCGTACGTTCACGGATGGATAAGTCGTAAGCGTCCATAATTGATATGAATATCGATGACTACCTTTGAACGGCTAAAGCTTGTCGTCCATTCAATTACGGGATTGTTTACATAGAATTAATAATGAGGTTAATGTGCCAGTAAGTACATTTCTTTTATGTCGACAACTTGGTAATATTTTTATGAAAAGGCTTCCTATATGTAGAAGATATGACAATTCATATTATTTATTTTTTTGTGTAAAACATTTACATTTTATAGTAAAAAAGGAGAAACCCAGTTATGAGCCGGTAAATTGCAGGAATGCAATATGTATTAAATTTTTGTGTATTGGTGGAAAGGCTCAGTTGCCAGGCAGCCTTACAAAGAAAACTGTTGAAAAATTCAAAATATTTAATTCATTTTTGGAATACAAAATATCTTAGTAACCTATTCACGGTCGTTGGCTCTATATATTATGTACAGTACAAATATTTTTTATATGTGACCTTACAGTCAATTAGGTGACCTAAGAGAAAAGAGCTAGAGGAGAACTCTCAGTAGCACTACTTTTAATGCTGCTAAATAAATAAATAAATAACGCTTCACACTAATAACACCACAGTAAGGTATATACATACCCTGTGTCGAGGGTGCCATGGACACACACAAAGACAGAAATACAAACACCCAGACTGAGAACAGAAATTTTAGTCATTCAAATTTCTGCTTCGCCGGTAATAGAACCCGGGACCCTTCGATCGACAGTCCGGCATTGTAACCATTACGCCACGTGGGTCGTCAAATATCACATTACTACATGTGACAGCCTCCAAAGTATTAGTATTGCAAAGCAAGAGCACGTGGCCTGTTTGCCTGTCTCACGATAGTAAAATAATCACGTAATCGTCTCAAATTTATTTATTTACTAGCTGACCCCGCGAACTCTGTACCGCGTTAAAATGTTTAGGGTGGGCCACCCTTATCACTTAGGGAGATGAAAAATAGACGTTGACCGATTTTCAGACCTACCCGATATGCACACAAAATTTCATGAGATTCGGTCGAGCCCTTTCGGAGGAGTACGGGAAAGAACATTGTGACACGAGAATTTTATATATAAGATTGCTGCATGGCATGGCACACTGCTGGGCATACGTCTCATTCCATTTTTCATGACGTCTGGAGCTTACATACTCCACCACGCTGGCCTCGATGGCCTAACGAACGATGAAGTACGGGAATGCGAATGAACTGAATGCGAATGAAATCGCACACACGATTACGCTCGTTTCGTTTAAACGCGTAGATCGCACGCGTTCTCCGCCAGACACAGGGCCACTCGCCCGTTTTTTGTTTAATGCCGTAAGTTGACCATGGTCATTTAATTCACGCGGAATCTCCATTATAGCCTTGGAGGTGTCAAGTGCTGAGATGAGAGTTCAGATAAGTTAAGTCTTGATACTTGACAACGTCGGGTTTATTGACCCGATTATTCTTTGAATCTGTTTCCATTCATAACTTTTATATTGACACGTATTTTATAACATTGTTCTTATAGAAATATTCTGTTTATTTTTGTTATTGATTTGTTACTTTCTAGTTTATAACACAGAACGTTATATCATTTGTAAGAATTTGAGTGTGACACTACAAAAATGGGTAATTATTATGTAAAAGAGACTAGAGAATTATACGAAACAAACTTTCCACCTAAAGAGGCCTTAGTGTAAGACTGCACACGCGAACACGTTACTAACGCGTTTGCGTTAAGAATTTAATCACCGACCTTATTCCTTTCAGGTTAAGATCGATCTGTCCAATTTTAACTCGGACGCAGTAGTAACGTTTTCACGTTTACAAACTTACACTAAGGGCTTAGTTTTGCACACTTGGGCTATACGTTTTTTTCCCACCGGAATGAGATATTTACTCAGGTTTTAAAGTAAACCTATGTAACTATACAGCTCCCCAACTATATTCATGTCATGAATAAAGTCAATATGTAGCACGGTTGTGACGCGAAAGAAGGACAAACAGACAACATATTTTCACATTTGTAATATTAGTATTACGATGGACCTCGAATGGCGACAACTTCTCGGCAAAAGGAGTACAGGCCGCCCTCCAACCAGGTGGACTGATGACCTAAAGAAGACAGCGGGAAGCCACTGGATTCAGGAGGCGCGCTGACCGGGAGGAGTGACGATCGTTAGGGGAGGCTTATATCCAGCAGTAGAATATGAAAGGCTGAAATGATGATGATGACGATGATGAATATTAGATATGAATTTTCACGCACTTGGACAGTTATGATTAAATCTTTCCTATAATATTGAATAATATTTAGTATTTACTTTTAATGAGCTGTCAAAACGGTGATAAAATTCATTTTACATAATTTTAAGGGCCTCTTTCACCACTTTCAAGTAAAGTGACAATTACGCTAATTGTCGGTTAAAGTCACCCGAAACTTCAATTTCAATTTCACGATGTTCGAGTAGCAATAATCATATGATAAACTGACCCGTATTCATAGCTTTTACTTGCCAGTTAACTTTACTTGGGAGGTAAGTAATCAACACTTTACTTGGAGGCGGTGAACGAGGCCCTAAATAGTCTTTAAGGCCAAACATAATTTGTTGCTAAACTGAGTCTACTCAGCCTTTTCGCTCCTTTTTCGCGTTGCCTCACAACTTCTTTGTTCTTTTATTGGATTATTATTTAATGATTTGGATAATATTATTACTTTTGAAATTTTCTCTTATCGTGAAATTGACACGTCCTGTAAATAAATATTCACTCTTATATCTTCAAAGTGATTAGAGGTGTGGTTCTATACTCAGGGAAATAAAATAATCCTAAGTAACACGTTAGTGAAATTTGGAACTTATTTTGCAACCTTCTGTAACATATAAGTGATGCAAGAGTGTATGGCATTACTTATAGATGCAAACAGCACTCGAATTTGCAAATGAGTAACTCTTATCACTAACATTTGCTTCTGAGTGATTTTTGTTCCTGCTTTATTACTTGTGGTAGCATTAAGCCGAATTTATTACTTACAGACGCATAAAGGTTTTAATTTTCTCTCTTTTAGAACTCAAAGAGGCATATGACATTTTATAATCCCCCCTAAGGAACTGTGCCCTATTGGGTGGTAATTTTTCCTTATTTGGCATTTTAAGTACTAAATAAGTAGTATATACGAGTTATTTATCACCTGGAGTTATTATTGCAGCTCAATAATCCCCCTAAGCAACTGTGCCCTATTAGGTGGTAATTTTTCCTTATTTGGTATGTTTAGTACTAAACTATATATACTAGTTATTTATCACCTGTAGTGGCTTAAGAGTTATTATTGCAGCTCATTTGGAACCTACTGTAATTGCCTTTGTGAGGTCTAATATACTCTAATATGCCACTCTAACGCGTGTCTCGGTTCCAAGAGATTGTTCATGTAAACTGTAAGCATCATTTTTTTCTCACTTAGAACCATTTAAGATTTAACAGTTCTAAAAGATAGAAAAGTATATAGTACTTATTTTTAATTGCGATTCAGTGTGCGGCACGTGTATAATATTGTTTGTTTATAAATTAATCTATTGCTCTATTACACTTTACAGTTTTGTCCCCGTTTTGAGGATCCCTAATGCAACGAATTCTATGCATAGACAGCGAGACCTCTAAAGTGAAAATAATCACTATTTAGTGAAAATAATCACACCCACTAATGAGTGATTTTTGGCCCTAAGAGCTCCAATAAGGCATCAAATCAGTGAAAATAGGAACTGCAAGGTTTATTTTAAATCGCCATGAAATCGCCATGTTTAAAAATGGAGTTCTTTAAAAGTATCTTGTTGAAAAGTATTTTATTGCAATAACACAAAATAAAATTAGTTTTGATAGCTGTTTCTGATGTTGTTTGAGATTATAGTGTTTGTAAAACCATAATTTTAGGTTTTTAACTAACAAATTTTAATAATGTATTTTCTTTTATTTCATTAGCGCATATTTTTTGATAATTTTTGATTATATCGAAGGCGCATCAAAATTTACTAAGCAAATGGTTTCACGATAAAAAACCATTTGCAAGTGCTCCACGATCATTATTCGTGTTATACACATATATTTTTAATACTCATAATAAATAGACGCCATTAATCAAATGCTGTCAGAACACATAGCACAAGGTTTATCTTTGCCAAAATTAATTCTTGTAAAGATCTAATTTATTACTCAACGAATGAACGGTATCACTTTATCGTTCATACATTCATGCACAGCGCGCAATTTACACCGTCAGTTCCAAGTACCACCCAGGATAACAATTCGAACTCTTATGCATCGCTTTTGCATCTTAAATAGGTTACAATTTTTCTCCCTTTGGTAACGTAAAGGTTGCTTATAGGTTCTAACCACCTTTATGGAACTTAATCATGGTGGATTTTATTACTATAGTTTCCTAAAAAATACTTTATGCAAGCTATTTGTCACTAAAGTGTTACTTGGGTTTTTACTCGTGTACTGACACGAGTCTTGTGAGGTAAAATAATAGTGCGAAGACATGTTTTTTTTTGTCTTGCCTGCAAAACTCCATAGGACACGTTCTTGTAAAGTGGCCATCGCTTTACTTGAACATTTTACTGACGAGTCTGACTGATTACTGACGGCTTACTGATTTTTTCTATGCACTCATAGAATATTGCAAAATTAAACTTGACGCTGGCTTGTCACTAGATAAGCAATGATTAATCTCTTACTAAATACGTACCTTGTTGATAATTACTACTACTTAGTACTTTGATGATAATACCCCTTATTTTAAAACAGGGCTGAAGTTTTTCTCCATCTGCTCTTTTCTTCAGCTCAGCAGTGCCTAAGCGCACCCAGAGCTGACAGAACAAAAAATAACGTTCACTAAGAGTTTCATTTCATTTCATTTTATTTCAATCTACCATCGCTCTGTTAAGCGAGACACGTCAACTTTGAATAATAATACCGATCTACAAATTCTTGGGCAAACATCACGCCCTTCGTCTATAGTATAACAGGTCTAACGGCAAAGTCACACTATAGTTTGAATCATAATTAGGTGTTCAAAATGTAATCCATAATCCAAAATACACAAAGTGTAAAAGAAATATTATTGTCAAAGTATGATTTACAGGTATGCGAAACCTATTTAATTTCAATTTATTTTATAAAAAAATAACAATAGGTACGTAATAAAAAAACATATTTGAATGTTATATGTTTTCAATAATATATAAACTTGGTAGTTTTATCGAAAATAGGTATTAAATATAAATGGATTTAATTAAAAAACAGGCATAAAAACGTAAAAATTTATTCGCTGTCTGAATGGCTGCAACACTTTTTGCATATCACTACTGGGCACGGGTCTCTCTACATTATTGGGGAGGCCTGGAGCTTACTCCACCACGTTGCTTCAATGCGGGTTGGTGGAGAACCACACTGTCTGAATACAAGTAATTAACTTATAAATAACAAATTAATAATAAACAATTATTTTAACAACTACTACAATAACAATATCATTTATTAATGATAACAGTGAATTTCAAGGAAATAAGACAGCATCCGAGTTCGCATTTTACGATACGTCACATCGTCACACCAGTCGTCAAAATTTATGACTGCATGAAAAAATGTTTTGCATTCCGATTGTGTTGTTCCGTTCCGTTGTCATTATCAAATTTTAATTTAATACCGTAAATCTTTTCTTTTAATATTATTATTATTAATGTAGGTACAGAACAAAATTAAGCTAAAACATAAAGAATAATGTGAATTAATTTGTATTTTATTACAGTTTTAATAGTTTTTTTATAGTAAAAAATAAGAATCTCCAATTTAAGAAACATTTTTGGACAGGTATCCCTGTGTTTAAATTTTGGATACCTAATTATAAATCTGACTGTAGCAACTTCTAGCATCGGTGTTTGGTAATTTTACGTGTGCATACTGCATGGAGTTTTGTCAACTTGGTCTCGTCATCGGAATCGCGCGTTTTAGCGACTGTAAGTAGCTATATCTCTATTTCGTGATCACCTAAGCTCGAATGGCGTAGCGAAATAGCGTTTCTTAGCGTTTTCAAGTGTGCACGGTGCTGCATTTGGTCATTGCGACTAAATCGCCGATCGCCGATGCTAAAAAAGTCGCTGGTGTGGTAAGGCTTTTATAAATCGTGGAAGCCTAAACAATAACTTAACATACACGTCTACTAAAACTACGGAAAAGCCGATTTAATATGGCATTAATATTTCTTTGTAATTGATAAACGGGGCAAACAAACATAGTAGCGGGCCGCTTGCCAAAAGCATACAAAAGTTTAACAATTTCGAACTACTAGTATCTTTTTAAAACAATTGCCTCATTAGATGTCTGTTACGTATTCTATATACCTGATATTTGGTAAAACTTTCAAGATTTGATCAGGGAAGTAACACTGTCCGAAGAAATTAACGTTTCACACTCATAGTCCCACTGTAGAGCTACACTAACTCCTGCCAGATCGTAAAGTGCTACTAATAGGGGCTTCCGGGGTCGCAGGCCTCAGGAATGACGGAGGCGTGTGCGTGGCTGCATGCCTAAGCACCTGAAGGTGCAAGAGAGCACGCGCATACGCGCATAGGTAGGTGACCGAGGGGGTTTTAGTGCGGTACAAATCCCGCATCCTCTCCCAAGGTGCCGGATCGGATACCTTATGAGGGTTTCCTCCCGATATAAAAAAAAGGCTAGATATACCTTGCGTCGTGAGTGCCATGGAAATACATAAAGACAAAAACACAAACACCCAGACCGAGACCAGTAATTGAAACTCATCATTCAAATTTCTGCCTTGCCGATCGAAAAGCCGGGATCCTCCGATCAGCAGTTCCGGCATAGTAACCATAACGCTACGAAGGTCATCAGATCCATTTCAATTAGTTGTATGTCGGTGGAATTTTATTTTGATTTAAGAAAGAAAAAAAAAATTAATTAATTTTAGGGTCTTCGTCTGTATGTGCCCGTTTGGGCCATACGTGGAGCTTAGAGAAAAATGGTACTGGAATAAAACTCCCAGGAACACTATTCTAAATTAAATGGTATAATTTTAATGGATAAGCCGACGAGCAATCATGCCACGTGGTATTAAGTGATCGCTGCAGCCTGAGTCTACATACTTATCTGGTACTGTAATGAAATAAAAAAATGAGTCTCCAAAAAAGATCGTTATTTGGAGACCCAATGCTACGTATAGATTCATATTGGAAGGTCTTAAGAAAACTCTACCGTGGTGCTCTATTGCAGATGTTTACTAATCATACAGCTACATGAGACTTTGACAGGGTTTATTAATTTACTATCGGAACCAAAGGCTTCAGGCGTTTGTTGGAGCCCATATACAATTTTTCACTAGAAGTCACCCATCCAACTATCTTGCATCGCTAGATATTTTTAATTGTTATACGAGTACATAATAATATCATCGCAAATAACGCGAGAAATTCAAAATACCGTTTCAATATGCCCAGATATTCAGTCTTCATATACTCGTAGTTTTAATATTAAGTATTTAGGGATTTTGTACATGGTTAAAATTTCATAATGAGTACTTAATACTTACTTCAAGAAGAAAACTAGCACAAATTGAGATGTTATGTTCTCATATATACCATAATTTTCCATAGTGTTTCATAAAGTAAGAAGCTTATAAACTGCATTATATAAAGCTTCTTATTTAAGCGCAGTATGTCTCACTTATGAAACTGAATTTTAAAGTACTCTAAACGTTAGGAGCAGCGATGGCCGAGTGGTAAAATACCGCGGTCTTCGACGCGACCGATCCCAGGTTCAAATCTTCGGCTCGCACCTCTGACAAAGTAATTTGTAATGTGCGAATTTATCGCTGCTCCACGGTGATGGAAAATATCGTGATATTTCATTGATTACGATGTTCTCCATCGTCGTGCATGCCTGAGAGAAATTCATAATTTCTCGAAAGCATGACGTCCACCAATCCGCACTTGATCAGCGTTGTGGACTATGACCTAAATCCCTCTCAATTGTGTGAGAAGGAGACCTGTGCCCAGCAGTGGGATATAAAAAAAGGTTGAAAAAAAAAGATGTTAGTAGAAGATTGATTTTACAAAACCGGAAATGAAAAGTCACATTACATTACTTCAACATGGCTTCGATTCTTACACTTTTTGACGACCCGCGTGGCGCAAGGGTTACCATGCCGAACTGCCAATCGAAGGGTTCGAATCCCGGCGAAGCATAAATTTGAATGATGAGTTTAAATTTCTGTCCTCGATCTGGGTGTTTGTGTTTCTGTGGGTCTCTATTATGGGGCTATGAGTGTATTTATAAAAAAAAACTGTTATTCATACAAAGCAGCCTAAAAACTCACCACGATTCTCCAAAAGTGTTAAGATCAGGACTTTGAAATCGGGAACGTACTTATTTCTAAAGTAACCAGTGTATCTACTTATATTTTATTGTAACATTTTGATAGTAAAATGAATACAAATATAAGATTATTCATTTGATTTACACAGTAAAAGTAGTAAATAAATATATTTTATCACTATATTTCTTATTTCAACTTTTATCGAACAAAAGAAATAAAATGTTATTCAATGTTATTTGAAAAATGACGATAGCTCCCTGTTTTAACACATTTTTTTTTTCAAGGATTTTACAAAAGCTGTTCAGCAGACAATATCGCTGGCCGGTAAGAGCGCACCTTGATCTGTTCAATAAGATCTATTTTTTTTGTCTTGTCGTCATCATCCAGGCAGTCTGATTTTTCAGTAGTATTTGAAGCAATGCAATGCAATCGAACTAAATTTTAAAGTCATCAATATTTCTGCCTATAGTTAGCAAAGAAAAACAAATTTTGTTGCTTAAGTTAATTTGCATGTTAAGCAAGCAGATATTATGCTATTTTAATATTTTCCTAATCGGTGACTAATATGACTGAATATATAATTTATTAACTAATTATGTACATATATACTTATGTATGTATTGTAGGAAAAAGGTGGTTGCTAAGTACCTATGTAAAGTGTAGAAATAATCACAAATCAAAATATTAATCACAAGAAGTTTTTTATTTATAATTTTATTGTTTTATTTTTGTAATTATAATATTTTTATACAGTTTATTTTAAATTCTTATTGTCTATAGTTAAGTCTTTTTAATATTAGTTGTAAATATAAAGTAGTCTTAATAGTTTGCAAATAAACACTACTAAGTATTACAAAATATTATCTGAATTTATTTAATTAAAATAGGATTAATTTAAGTTATTGTTATAATGGAAATTTATAGAATTTATAGAGAAAATTACATCCCACGTCAAGAATACCGCTTTATAGTCTAGCTTTGGATAACGATGATGTCAGAAAACATTAAACAAATACAAAAATATATGTAGGTGGTAGAACTATTATCGTTCGCCCGGGGAAGTACCACCGCTGCACCCACTTCTACCGTGAACCAAATCTATTGTGTTTCGGTGGAAAGGTGCAGTTGCCGGCTACGCTTACATGAGGTGACCACCAGCCTCCGGTGTAGCAGCGCAACTGCATACGACCTCAGACAAGACTTACCTATGCTTGCTTGAGGTTGTATGTAGATTTCCATGGGTTGCAGCGATCACTTAACACCACTTGGCCTGCATGCTCGTCTGCTACTCCATTCAAATAAAAAAATGTATATTCAACAAAACTCAAGTCGCAGATAGTATTTTAATTGTGAATACACAAAACTGAAAACAAAAGTATCTTAAAAGCTATGAAAAGCGCAGCTAAAACCACTGCACAGCTCAAATGCCCTGAATTCTTTGACTTATAGAACGACAAAGCAACCTACGTATTCACAACGATTCACTAAAAGCCGTTTGACAATGACTTTGAAATGGTAGGGAAACCGCGCGCTCATAATGAGTTCTAAAGTAACCAGCGCTGTGTAATATTTGTTGCTATATAAGTGACTTTGGGGATGAAATGAGCGAAATTTTTAGGTATACGAGATTGGTTCATATAAATGATAGTATTTGGATAGGGAATACACATAACCGCCAAGAAAAGTATGTTAAAAGCTATGAAAAGCGCAGCTTAAACCACTGCACAGCTCAAGTGTCCTGAATTCTTCGACTTATAGAACGACAAAGCAACCTACGTATTCACAACGATTCACTAAAAGCCGTTTGACAATGACTTTGAAATGGTAGGGAAACCGCGCGCTCATAATGAGTTCTAAAGTAACCAACGCTGTGTAATATTTGTTGCAGAAGTCACATTGGGGGTGAAATGAGCGAAAGTTTTAGGTATAAGAAATTGGTTCATATTAATATTAGTACACGGAAGAACGAGCATTGGTTGAATAAAAACAATTGATATTCTTGGCTTAATTTCAAACACTCATTTTTGGTCACAATAAATTAAAAAAATGCATGATTGATTGAGGTTTGAACCCGAGTCTCTAGTTCTACAGTCAGCCTACGTAACCATAGAAGAAGCTTTACAAAGCTCTTTTAAACCAAAATTGTCATTTGTTTGAACGGCGGGCGGATGAAGTTTGACGGCGTTCTATGCCACAATATGATACTATATGGAATGCTACGATATAACAACTTAGAGTATAGACGTCATATATAATTGCTTGATTATTTTGTTCATTTAATTTGAGGGACTGCATGCAACCCATCAATATTAGAATTGACTGAACTGAATTTATCAGAAAACTACGTTCGATTTTCGCTGTCACTAATTGTTTGCTGTGCCAGGGTGCAAGCTTATTCTCGTGAAGGAGTCGCCCTTGGTGCGTGCTTTGACACTTTAACGGCTTAGTGGCCTGGAATACAAAGTTAGATATTTTCCATTTTCCGATGTCTGAAGTTTGCAGGGCGTCAGGAGAATACCTCAAACAACTATAGAATGTATTAGTTTGAAAGTATACATATAATGATATAAATAAATAAATATTATTAATACTTTCCTATAGATATAAGGAATAGTCATATTTTTCTTGGAATATTTAAGTTGATTATTGCTGAAAATACGGATAAAGCGACAATTTTTAAAGTAATTCCTAGCTGGATCGATCTATTTGTTTTGGGGGTAACCCTTTGGGTTCTAAATTCCATGAAAATATTTGGAGCCATTTCTGAGATTCTAGTTATTTAATTTAGTTGTATACAATGATTGTTTGTTTAAATGTATTAGATTATTACTAAGAACACACATATTCCTATGTACCTTCTATATCTTAGTTGTTTGACGTAGAATATTTTTTGTATCGTGGAAATATAACCGCTTCGATGGGCTGTCTCAGAAACTCCAATATCTTCAGTGTAACGCGCCAGTATCCTCCGGGCCGAAACGGGCCCACTATCAGGAAAGAGATGGTGCCCTCCACATCTTATTGCTTATGACGGAATGTGGCCGCCACCACTCCAAATATCTTATAATTGTGAGAGTTTAAATATATCAATATTATTAACAAAGGAGGTCTGTTGGTTGCGCTCATTGGTACGAGTATTAAGTGATTTTAGTTACTTTAAGTCTGTTTCATTAAAAAATGTGTAATTAACACGCTTTTATTAGCTTGACCTGTATGTACGTATGTAACTTAATCTTTTAACTTCATTTTCACTTACTTCTAGGAGCTGGGCTGGTTTTTAAGATACTATTGACACCATGAACCCCACGCTTTTATACAGTAAAATACATTTTCTTCTTATTTTTTTACTTTTTAGTTCGTATTTTTACAAAAGCGTGTTTTTTTAGTTTTTTAAACTACCTTATTTATTTTCTTTATAACTACGAATAATGTTAATTGGTCGTTTTGATACGTATACGCTAAAACATTAATTTTCCACTCGCATAATTTCATGGACCTACTGAGTGTTTCAAAGGGCTAAAATGAAAAGGTAGCCTTTTCACTTCACTCATTTGTTAACCACTAATGTTACGAAGGATTGGTTAATCTTGATAAAATATTAAAATAATACAACATTAAACATGACTAAAATATAATTTACATAGTGCGCATAGCCCTTTGTTTAGCGATCAACGCAACTAGGCGAAAACAAGCCCGATCGAGTGTAAGATGGGTGACCGTTAATGTATCGGTTGTGATCGAGTTATAAATATTGTAAGAGACCTGCATAGTGGCTTATAGTCGAGGTGGTTTTGAAAGCATCCGATATCACATTCGCATCTAACTAGTATCTTGACCAACACGCATTTGATAAGTGTGGTGTACTCTATTTCATTCTAATTATAGAGCTTATGGTGCTCGTGCGCAACAGTTGTACGAAAAAAGGGTTACAGAAAATATATACATCTAGGCTCTAAATATGCGATCTTTAGAAAATGGAACTGTAGATATAGGACATTTACATAGAAAAAGTTGTTGTAAGATCTTTGAATATTTTAAAACTTCCTAAACAGAGACTTTGCTCAGAAGACCTGTTCATGAAGACAGATTGCAGCGCGACATAGATGCATTACGTCCACAAGGACTTGAACTTCATCGAAAATTCCAGTACCGACTAAGTACTCCACTAAAAAATTTAGATCAACGAGAGGACTTGCTCATGAAGATAGATTGAAGCGAGCAATAAGGTATATGCATCACGCTAACAAGCTCGTGAAGTATCTGAAACATTCGAGTACCGTCAGCAACTGAAATATAGAATAAAGTTTTTTTTCATAAGATTTTTATGAGCTTGCATTGTGTTTTCGCAGATAGAGCTTTTATGATTTGCGAAGCGCGCATGACCCAGCGGTAAGCGTAGAATGCAAGCAATCTATGCAACTAAGTCAAACGGGCGCGGTCGGTTTTGAGATGGGTGACCGCTAGGGGTAAAAAAAAATCATGCGCGTTTCCGTGCCTCGGGCCTGTTAAGCCGTCGGTCGCGGTTGTCGAAAGATAACATTGGTTAAACATTGTCGGAGGCATAATGGGCGGTTTGAAAACATCTGACAGCGGGTTTGCCGCTAACCCGCATATCCATCAACCCGCATTGGAGCAGCGTGGTGGAGTAAGCTCCAGGCCTACCCAATAATTGGGAGTGACCCGTGCGCTGTACCACTGATTGCAGCGACTGCTTACCACAACGTGGTAATGCTCATCTACCACTCTATCTAATATATAAAATTCTCGTGTCACAGTTTTCGTTGCCATACTCCTCCGAAACGGCTTGACCGATTCTCATGAAATTTTGTGAGCATATTGAGTAGGTCTGAGAATCGGCCAACATCTATTTTTCATCCCCCCCCCCAAACTGATAAAGGTGGCCCACCCCGAACATTTAAGGGCGGTACGGAGTTCGCGGGCACAGCTAGTTCAAATAGAAAAATGTATTGTTTGCGTGGAATCTATATAAGCTAAATTTGAATCACTTTGGAGTGTTCGATTGAGCTTATAATGAATTTGGTATAAGAGAATGTTCACGCCTACTAATATTCAATACCAACACAACATTTCGCCGTGAAATGTTTTCTCAATGCGTTTAGCCTACCTACATTTTTTTTATTTTCTCTCTAACATTGTACCCAGTCGAGTTCAGATCTGTCTTCAATTTATTTCTAAAAATTAAGTATTAAAGTACTTAAAGACCAAAAGGAATTCATTGCGTCCGTTAAAACGCAAACAGTATATACATACCTTGACAATGCAATTTCGTATAATCAGTATTGATATATCTTAATCCAAATTGATAAACACTTTCAACAAATCATCAAATTTGAGGGGTTTCTTGTGTGGCAATTGATAATTCTTTTATATTTATTTTACTAAGGTAGAATGAGTAACGTAGTTGGGCATTCGCTTTCCTAGAAGACCTTTTTATGACGAAAAATTGCAGCGTGCAATAGACGCATTACACTTTTGAGCTTTCTTGAAAATTCGACTACCATTGACATAGATCAACGAGAGATAGATACAAGTTAGGACTTAGATCAATGAGAAAAGACATTATAAAGACAGGTAGGTGGCAGCAGGAAATGCATCTTACTTAAAATGTCTTAAACTTTCTTGAATTTTCGAGTGCTTTTGTATTATTGAATATTAAAAAAAGATCAGTTAAAGTTTCCTTCCTGTTAGAAATGATGTCAACATCTGATGCTCGTTACTTTACAGAATCTTATAAAGTACAAGCAGTTGAAGCAAAGTATCTGAACTATTCGCGAGCTCTTCGACGAAGTTTGTAAGGTGAGTGGCTGTGTCCGTAATTGAAAGATATCGGCTCGATATGTTGAAGTAGTGTTGCGGAAGCTTCAGTAAACTTCAGTTTTTAGTAAATAACTGTATTGTTTTCAGTAAATAAAGGAAACTTTAACTATGGTGATGATATGGATTTATAAAAATATAGATATAAAAACTATTTTCTTGGTTTAATTTCAAACGAAACACTCATTTGCTTGTTAATTAATAACGCCACTTGAAATATTTTTTATTGCTCTCAAAAAAAATCTGAAAAAATATATGCAATATGCTTTTGGTTGAGGTTTGAAGGACTTTTTTCCGCAGTCAGCCCAAGGAAGCTTTAATGCAATGAACATTGAAATCAAAAATGAATACTTAGAGCTGTTTCTAATGGACATTGTCATCTATTAAACGTCGGATTGACGGATGGCATTTGAAGGCGTTCTACGCCACAATATTATAATAGATGTCAGTCAGATACAGTCGTATTTTTCAGTTTAAATTTACGTTGATTATCGCTGAAAATATTTTTTTATAATTTAAAATTTCTGAAAATAAAATCTAGCTGGATCGATTTATCACACCCGAAACCAGGGTACTAAATTGTATCCAACTCAAAATTCAATAATTATATTAAGATATATACAAAAATTGAACGTTTAAATGTATTAGATTATACAGTTGCTTGTTATTATATTGAAAAGTATCTTATAAGGACTTAAACCAAATATTATTATCTGAACTATTCCTGAGTTCTTCGTTGTTTGAAAAGGTTTGTAAGGTGAGTACTGCTCTGCGTAATTGAAGAACATTGTATCGCTACTTTTAAAGTCGGTTTGAATAGTACTAAATCCCTATTCCTAAAAATACATACTTAAATGCAATAAAGAAGTCGTAGCAACACTTCAGACTCAAGGAATTTAATATCAGATATGTACGGTAAAAAAATACTCAAAAAATTTTCTGTGAACCACAAAATAGCCGCAATATTTGAAATGAAATGAAAACGAAATAGTGTTTTTTACCTTAACCCACTCTTGCACTATTTTTCTAGATAGCTATTTATTTGGATTGAAAAATACTTGATATTAGGCATGATGACAGATTTTTAAATACCTTTCCTTATTGTAGCTACGCGTCTCCTAGTTTCGAAAAAAAGTTTATTTCAGCAATAAACTTAAGTTTAAACGTAAATTAATGTATTTTCTGCTATGTAATTTGAATTAAGCGCGAAAACGCTCGTAGGTGGCATGGAGTCGGCTTGCTCGTAAACTTCAAGCAACACGATGACTTTTACTGAGACGTGACGTCATTCCTTTTGATTGGCGTTTCAGATAACATGGCCGATTGCTGTATTTAATACTTTTATTTTATTGAAAATCTTATTAATCTTAATATTTATATTAAAACGAAAAAATATTTTAGAACTTTTTTAGCATATATTTTTTGTAAAACCATTTATTCTCTGATTCTTTAACAGTGTCATCATGCCCATTGCGTCTTAATGTCCCGCTCGACTCATAATCGTATTGACGATAAATTAAAAGAACTTTCACAATACTTGTATTCACGGAATAATACTCAGACTACATTCTACTGAAAACATACGATACACAATAGCTACAAACATTTGGATACAAAGATTTTGATATCAACGTATGTGGCTTACTGAAGGCTTTACACTGAAAACGTATTCATACACATTCTGGAACACTATGGAATAACCTCAATACTAAGCCTGAACCAGCTTGTTGAATATATTAAACAAAAACATTATGCCTTGAAACTTAACCCAATTTTATCTTTAACCTCAAATCACTCCCTAAACATAGAGCGCCCGCTGAATAAAGTTAACTAAGCGAATACAAGATTTCTGTGGATTATCTATACTAATATTATAAAGAGGAAAGATTTGTATTTTTGTATGTTTGTAATGAATAAACTCAAAAACTACTATTCCTTTTTCAAAAAATACTTTCACCATTAGAAAGCTACATTTACCCTGAGTAGCATAGGCTACTTTTTATCGCGGGAAAATGCTTCATTCCTACGTGAAAACGGGTAATAGGGTCGACGCGGTTGAAGCAACTGGCTAAACGCCTATGATTTTAATATAGCAATGATGCGTGGAATAGCACATAGGCTATTTTTTATCCTACGGGGACCCATTAAACGGGCCAACGCGGGCGAAGCCGCTGGCGGAAGGCTAGTCTTTCATAAACGTGGAAGTAAAGAAAGATAGTTTGACAGTGAAGGCTAAACTAGATTATTTGATTCGGTATTTGCGAGTATATTATTTGTGTAATGCTATTTGTCCACTTTTTTCCTGTAAATAAAGACATCACACTCTCAGCACAGAATTATTATTATTATTATTTTCAACCTTTTTATGTCCCACTGCTGGCCACAGGTCTCCTCTCACAAGTGAGAGGGATTTAGGCCATAGTCCACCACGCTGGCCAAGTGCGGATTGGTGAACCAGAATTATTTAATTGAAAATATTTTTTAAAAGCCGATAACGAATATGGATTATTACTGTATGGAATCTGTACCCGGGTCAAAGACCAGGTCTAAATTTTTAGGCTATAATTTTGACCCTGGCACATCAGTTGCGTATTTGGTATATTTGGCAAACAATTACCATGTGTGGACTGTATATTTCATTCTTTTTTCATCAGGTCTTTATAGGCGTACTGAGCCAAATAGGTACGCGTTATTGTACGCTTGCTAGTTTTTCGAGATAAATAAAGGGATCAAATAGGTAAATACGCGAAAAAAGCGATATTTGACGTCCATTTTGTGGATGGTCGTTTTTACATGTTTGTTTTGCATGACGTACAGCGTCAAATAAAAACATTTCAACATTTCGTAGTTTTAACAAAAAATACATTAGTACAGTCGGACAAACAAGTGTTATATAGCGTACGAGAGAGGAATCCATAACGCAGATTGGACAGTTCTGGTCATTAAACGAAAAAAGACGACTCTGCTTCATTAAGGAATCGTTTTGGCCCGAGAATGGATCCTCACGCCTCCACTCGCACTCAATTTGCCGGAAAGACTGGGTAAGCCATAAAAGGGTAATAAAAATATAGATTTTGTATAAGAATCGCCGTAAAAGATATTTGTATCGAAACACTTTCCATATGAAAATTAGAAACGAAAATCAATATTAGACCAAATGGGGCAAGTTTTGGATTCTCGAATCAAAAGTGAACAACATCCAACTAGTATTATAAACGCGAAAGTTTGTAAGTATGGATGTTTGTTACTCTTTCACGTAAAAACTACTGAATGGATTTTAATGAAACATTACAATAATATAGCTTATATACCAGAATAACACATACCTAGGCTATATTTTATAAATACATTGTGTGAATTGTCCAAAATATGACGATAAGTGTCAAGAAAGTAGGAAAAAATCTACCATCTGCGAACTATTCTGGCGTGCGCTACCAAAAGCGCTAGAGATACACATATGTAATGTATGATGAAAATGTTTATCTTAAATAGTCCTACAAAAAAGCTGGTCCAGCGGCTCTTCAGAAGGGACTTCACTTTATGCTAATGATCCTCTCTAACGCGGGTGAAACCGCAGGGCACAGCTAGTAAGGATATAAATTCTTGTAATTATTCACTCTCCGCCGCCGACGGCCGAATGCCGACACTCTACCTATAATATTTCCCACCTGCCTTTTACTCCTCTTATTCATTTAACATAGGAAGGCGACCGATTGAGATTTGAAATTTTAATAAGATATTTTTATTAAATATGAGTACCTAACTGCAATAAACGCATTTCATAGACTTAAATAAAAATTCATCTAAGATGTCTCGAAACTCCAACGATTCCACTTCAAAGGAAGAGGCAACGCCAAGTCAATTTATAATAAACAAACATCCAAGAGAAACATTGCATTTTCTTGCGATTCATAAAAGTATTACCCCGTCAGGTTCCAAGGGAAATAAGTCGGTACACAAGTAATAAAATTGCAAGCTACGACCGAGGCAGTTGAGACCACCTAGGTTGCTTGCCTTTGAAAAACATCGTCTTCGGCGTTCCGTAGGCCGATTTAGCTGAAAAATGACTTTACATAATTAAATCGATATTTGTATAATTGATGTATCTTAATACCAAAACGATAGAATAGAAAGAAGATAAACATATGTATTAGGAAGTGAACGAAACACGTATAGTGTTGTTGTTTTAAGGCTGAATTATTGAAGATACCAGTTGGTAATCAACCAACCGCTGTTTTCTAACGATCCAAAATATTTCTAATTATATTGTATCATTTAATGGGATGAGAGAAGAAAAAATATAAGTCACACACCAAGTTATTCATACATACTTATTTGAAGGACACAAGAATGATGAATACGCCCACCAGAACCACTTATTCTTATTAACCTTTAAGTATGGACGTCATTTTTTCTTAACACTACTGTGGACGTGGAGTCTCACAGGCTCCTATATACACACACATTTTTTTGGGAATTTGATATAAGATCGCTTTAAAACTGATTGAATATTAAAGTTATGTGATATAGCCATAAAATAACGTTCTTATATAATCAACTTTTATTTCAAAAATTATAGAAATTTAAAAAATCAAAAATGTTGGCAATTTTCAGCTTAAATCTACTTATAATTACATTTTTAGGTATTAAAAACCGCTAAACTTATTACTTTAACAAAATGAGTATTTTATTCTCAAAATATAATATAAAGGAAACCAAAAACACAATACATCTACTTCAGGTAACAAAAATACAAAAAAATTACAATAGTCTAATAACGTAAATTTATTGGCAGTCAGTGCACAAAGGTCTCGAACATTGGAGGCACACAGGTTTGTTTCAGTCATCCTATGTTTTTTCGCGGGACAGATTCTACATGCTCTTCTGCTTCCTTGGCTGGTTTCCTGATCCTGGATATCTTCTGTAACCATATCATTACCTAAAACTCGAGTCATGGTCAACCTCAGCTCTCTTAGCAATCGTGTATTTGTAACACGTCTTTGCACATGAGGTACCTACCAACAAACTAACAACTAACAAGCACACTGCAAATTTTTTTAGGGAATCTCCTCTCTCCGCAGTTTTTGATTGGTGCATGTTATATAAAATGTACGCATTCATGGCACTCAAGTCTAGGACACGATATAGCAACTACTAGAACTAAATTTTTTTTCTTGTACAGTCAATCCGGTACCATCAGAGTCTTTTCCAGAGTAAATATACCCATTATAAAAATAATAGTTATTGGCATCACATAGGGCTCGTATTATCAATCCATATTTACCAGGCTTTTTTTGTATGTATGATATCATGTGACTCCTCGAAATTTGACGAGCATTTCATCCATTGTGACACATTCGCTCAATTCATACAGCTGTTGAGAATTACTCACAAACTTATTGAAAATAGAGGATATGGCAGCTTACTTATCAGTCTTCATCCTCTCTTCACGATCATCTGGGTTGTCAAATCGAAGACACAAAAACAAAACCAGAATAAAATATGTCATAGGGCAACAATGGACGTGTAGCCTGACAGGCTCCGGTCAATATTTTGATGCTCATTACTTACGTGATATTCATCGGAAGACGCAACCTCCTCCCTCGTTGGTAGTTTTGCAACTAAAACAAAAGCTACTGAGCCGCTCAATCGCTGGAAGTGGGGGGAATCAGGTGAAACTAAGAAAACGGAAACATCGAGTAGCCTGTGAGACTCCACGTCCATACTTAAAGGTTAAAGTATAGACATAATAGGTATTAGCTACACGCTTAGAATAAATACGTATAGAATGAGTGTCTTCATACAAGTGCGCTGTCAAAATTGAAGCACTAAATAGATTCCTACAGCTGTCACATCTGACAAACAAAATATTTTTATTTTGACCAAATTAACTTTATAATACTATAAAATATTGAAAACACTGTGAAAAGTTATTTTATTATACTTCTTTTGTTTTTAAAAAGTGTTCTATAAAATTTAACCTAAGTCTTACGGAGCGGCCCGGCGTTTGGTGCCATTAATGGCACCAATCAACATGCTTCAATTTGGTTGCACAAACTTGATTTCTATAATGTCATTGTAATTATTCTAAGGCTACACGACTTATTAACTTAGTTCGAGCGTTAAAAAAAGAAAAAAGCTCACAGATAAAGAACGCATTGTAGAAATTAACCTCGCGGTCTTGTTTAAAGCTAACATTGTCTGAGTGTGGCGGAATTAAGAGTGGCTAAAAAAAGTTAATCAAAGTAATGAAAGACTTTAGAATAAAAGCCCCTAAAAGATTTTTGTACGATTGTGTGAATAAGTGTGACTGTAAACAGAGGAAAAACGAGGCCGGAGAAATTAAAACTAATGAAAACTTCGGAGTAAAAAGTCGAAAGCAATTCAACGCTCGCTCTATGGTTTCCAATTACAATTTAAATAGGCATAGAAAGTTTTAAACTGGCAAGTCGTTTTAGTCTAGCTTTTATAAATTACTATTAAGTACTATGCAGTCGCATGGGCTCGGCATTTTAAGTTCAATAGTGAAAGTAAAGTCAAAAGACGATAAAATTTGACTAACCAAATGGCAAATATGCATACTCGTATGCAGTGGCGGCTCATCCTAAAGAGCGCTGGTGCAGTGCACTCCCACTTTAAAATTTAAATATTACATAGGAAAATTACATAGGTAATCTATATTCCTTCATAATACATACTATCCTTACATTACATCTATCATCTATCCTTACTTACATTATATCTACGCGTACATTTATCGTCATATTGTACGAGTGGAGCGCCAGCGATTGCGCTCCTAATGAAACGAAGTTTAGTACGATTCCTAGCGCTGTATTCAATGAGTGCGAAAGAGAAACATCGCAGCACATAGCCGACGCGTGGAACAAAAGATTTAGTATGAGAAATTAACTTAATCTGGAGCGCCGCTCACGCGCGACGTTGCCAAACCGTGGGTTCGGCCGTGACGCGTGCCGTGGGGCGTAGCCTCAACCTGCTTATGCGATGTTGCCGTTCTTATGTATACAAACAAACGTGTCGTCGGCTTTGACAGATCGCAGTTTTTCTTTAAATTAAAATTAATAAATTGTTTATGCGCGACATTTTGTTTTAAAAATGGAACAATACAGTGTATCTTTTATTAAAAAGTGTCAAAAACTATAGAAATACGCCTTGAACTAAAAGCTAAAGGGTCCTCAAATTGCACTTACACAAAAATGTAATACAAAAACTAAATCTTTTACGCGTGTTTTTAAGTTTGAACAATATTTTAAAACTCCTTGGTTGTGTGGTTTTAAAGAGACCAATAAATTATTTTGTTTTCCGTGTCTGGTGTTTGGAAACTGACACCGGCAGTGGAGGTGAATCTGCATGGATCACAACGGGTGTTGACGATTTAGCGCATCTTTCAATAAAACTGAAAAAACATTCGCAATCTCGATTTCATATGTTATGTGAAGTGCAATTATTGGCATCGATTGGCCGACAAGATATTCATAAAGCGCTCGATTCTGCGTATCGAAAATCTATTCGAGAGTTCAATGAACGCGTTGATGAAAATCGATATATTTTACGGCGTTTGATAGATTGTATGGTATTTTGTGGTGCATTTCAAGTTGCTTTACGAGGGCATGATGAATCTACGGAATCCCTGAATCCCGGAATCTATAGAGGTTTGGTTAATTGTGTATTATTTTATTTTTAATTTTATCTATTGTGAAATGTGTATATATTGAATTTATCTGATTATGACATGAAACAACATGATATTCTGACATGACATAAATTTAATTAGCTATTTAATAATTTTGACATTTTGACACGAAAAACTATGGCGCAAGAACGTCTCAATGCATTATGTATGATAAGCATTGAAAAACGATTAATTAATTAATTCTATATCTGATTTTCACAAGAAAGTCATAGATGTCTTCGCTCGTCAAAAAGACCGGCGAATGAATTTTCTGTATAAATAAAATAAATGGTAAGCTCTAAGTTTTTTTTTGTGAAAAAGTAAAGTTTGTCAAAAAATGTCACGAGCCGCCTCTGCTCGTATGTATATATATTTTATATCTTGTCAGGATCTAATTCTGAGTTGCCGTATGTCTATCTGTGCCGGCTACATAATTTATAAAGTACACGCGGATAAAAATAGTACAAACGAACTCTTATCATTAGTGGAAAATTCTGTCTCTGAATGGGCACAGACTCCAAAATACATAATTTTAAAAGTCACTACCATTTGCAAGGAAAAGTATAATATGCCAAGTTAGTACGAAACAATTATATTATTTACAGTTTGAAGACGATTTTTTATATCATTTGTGACAAGTTAGAACGCGATAGCGGACACGCGCGTTTTACCATTACCAAATTAGCAGCGTTTAGAGACTAAATCGCCGACTGACGATGCTAAATGTAGGTACCTAGTGTGGCTGTGCCGTTAGTCATGAAGTGCAAAGTATAAAACGGCGTTTTCCCCGCACCCTTCCCACCTAATGACTATAAATTGGGACGTCGCAATTTTATACAGACTAAGTGGCGGACGTATTTATACTTGCAGTCCGCGAACATATAGTATATATATAGTCTTCTATCTTTAGTCTATAGAAATAAATAAAATTGGAGTGTTTGTATGTAATATTAAAAAAAAAACGCTTTTTACTATATCCATATGAATGTATATACGGTACATATACCGAAATAATATTTTTTACAATTCTTATCTCTCTATCTATCTATATGTCTGTCTATCTATCTGTCTGTCTACCGTGAACCAATTCTATTGTGTTTCAGTGGAAAGGTACAGTTGCCGGTCACACTTACATGGGGCGACTACCAGCCTCCGGAGTAGCAGTGCAACTGCATACGACCTCAAACAAGACTTACCTATGCTTGCTTGAGGTTGTATGTAGATGTCCATGGGCTGCAGCAATCACTTAACACCACGTGGCCTGCATGCTCGTCTGGTACTCCAATCAATAAAAAATGTATCATCAGCTGCACTTAGCAACTAAATCGCCGATAGCCAATGCTAAAAGTAGCTAGTGTTGTTTGGATGTAATTTGTTGGGCCAGTCCTGATCTCGTGATGTAGTGGCTCCAGTGCATGTCGCGAGTTACACGTCTGCACTTCGGCTGAAGGATAAATCTTGTAGATTTATCTGCGCGGACACAATTGAAGCGCAATACGGCGACCGACATCGGATTCAAGCTTCGATATGGTGCCAATTTTATCGTTATACGGTAAAAATTTATATATCTTAGAATAAATGTCATCAGAATGAGTGTCTTCATACAAGCACGCTGTCAAAATTGAAGCACTAAATATATTCCTACAGCTGTCACATCTGACAATCAAAATATTTTTATTTCGTCCAAAATCACTATAAAATACTACAAAATATTGAAAACACTGTGAAAAGTTATTTTGTTAGACTTTTTTTGTTTTTAAAAGTGTTGTGATAAAATTTAACCCTAAGTCTTACGGTGCCATTAATGGCACCAATCAACATGCTTCAATTTGGGCGCGCGAACTTGGTTTCTATAATGTAATTGTAATTATTCTAAGGTATATATGTATTGTGCGCATAATAAGATAATAATGGAAGTTGTTCAGTTACTTAATTCAGATATTTATAATGATACATAAATCAGATCAGCAAAAGTCCGTAAGTCAATTTGTAGACTCGTGTTCTGTAAAAAATATTGATACCTACTTTCTTGAAATTTTTAAATGCTTTTTTCTGTTGACAATAATATTTCGAAGAATCAAAATTGCAAGGTAAAATCTCATAGAGACCTGTGTAATCCGAGACTGAATACCATTTATACTATGCCAATGATTTGTCGATTCGGTTAATTATGTCAACAAATTTAATGATTCTTTTCTTCAACTATATAAATAAATAAATAAATAAATAAATGCTTCACACACATAGCCCCACAGTAGGGTAGATATACCATGTGTCGTGGGTACCATGGACACACACAAAGACAGAAACACATACACCCAGACCGAGAACAGAAATTTAAACTCATCATTCAAATTTCTGTTTCGCTGGGAATCGAACCCGGGAAACTTTGATTGGCAGTCCGGCATGGTAACCATTGCGCCACGCAGGTCGTCAAAACAAACTTTATAACAAACAAACTTTATAACAAAGTCAGCTTTCATTGTAAGGCCAGTATTAATGTGTAGGCAAGTGCCCGTGCCCAGGAGTGGGACGCAAAATGGTTTCCAGAACAAGTGCTTGCCAAAGTTGTTTCAAACTTTTACGATTGGATTCCTTCACCGAGATATAAATGAAATAATTGAAATTTAATTATTATTACTGACCTCGACATTTTAACATGGGGATCACAATTTATTCCAAAATTCAACCTAGATGTATGAAAAATATTATTTTCTCTCTGTAACGTTCTATCTTCAGACCACTTAAAGTACCCACAAAATTTCACAAGAATTGGCCTAACCGTTTCGGCCGAATTTTAATACAACCTGACAGGGTCGCCATGTACTGCTCTGATTGGCAGCTTTAGTAAAACAAGCAGATTCTTTGAATAGTCGTTTATACATATATATATAGACTTAACAAAAAAAGTATACATTTTATTACTTATGCTTATTACACACTATAAACTGTGACACGAGTTTTTTTTTAAATATTAGTTCGATTTCATCTTTAATAAGTAAGCCACTAACGTTTCAGTTCAGTGTTGCATAAACAAAAATTTAAAGAGAAAATTCTAAAGTACAATGGTAGAAGACGTGACTGCTTTTTCAAAAACCCTTAACAGTGTAGTACGTCGACCATTAGTGGCGATCGACCCCGTTGCAGTGAAACTAATGGACTGGGATCATGTTTAGTAACAAGAAATACTCCATCGTGTTCGGAATATTTCTTTTCTAACTTCCAGTTGTAAGTAATACTAAGAAGCTAAGAATTTAAACGAGCTTGAAATAGACTGAAATATATCTTGGTGGTCGGAAATTAATATATTTACTGGGATATACAATACGTTTAATGGGTCCGGTATTAGCTGTAATTCAATATAATTTATTAACGTTTGCACGATTTAATTAAAAAAAGGAACAAAAAATGTAAAAAGAATATGAACTTGATAGTAATTTAAACCTGATAATTTTATAAATAAAACCGTGTTACATTGTGATTGCAAAAGAAAAATTATGAAGATGCTAATGTTCTTTAATGTGCCGTGAAAATGTAACACGCTTTTATTTATAAAATTATCAGGTTTAAATTATTTTTTCTTTTTAGTACTTTTTATTTATGTTTTTTTTTAAAGATTTTTGTTTTAAAGTAAAATAAAATTCTAATGTGCAATGGTGGAAGAAATGAATGCTTTTTCAGAAACCCGTACTCGTTGTAGTACATAACGTGTAGTGGCGATCGACCAAGTTGCAGTGAAACTAATGGACTGGGAACAAGTCTTTTTTAAATTCTTTTCTAACTGCCAGTTGGAAGTAATACTAAGAAGTTACTTTAACTTGCTTAAAAGAACTTGCTGTAATACTTAACACACTTTAAAATAAATATGTGATAAGTACCAATATCAACAACAGATAATAAAATACTGATCAATTTGTAACCAATATTATATACTAAAATAATTCTTTTGTAAATAAGATACTTCTGGTACCCACGACACAGGGTATATCTACCCTACTCTGGGGCTCTGAGTGTGAAATGTTATTTTTTATTTAATATTTATTAAACTTCATGTTTTTATTTATTTTTGACCATACAAGAACGAAGGATGGAACGAAAGATATACGACGACGACCTTTGATACCAAACACCAAAAAACGGACTCCTCGCAGAACCGACACGCATGAAATTTTTGCAACTATCGGTCACCCAAGTCACATCCGACCGCGCATGTTTCACTTAGCTACGCAGATCGCTTTGAGTTTTACGCCAGCCGCCGAGCCCTGTACGCTAATACGGTTAACTTTATAGTATTACTATTGAACTCTGCGACTTTTCATTACCTACACAATTTTTTAATTTAAAACATTTTTCATATCCCTATAAAACACAGGTTTCACCGTCCATTTTCCATCTAAGTAATAACCAAACAGTTTCCTCCTTTGTTGTCTTTAAAAATTACGCCATCAACCGGGAAGTCTAAAAAATTACTCAACAATATCGGCCAAACAGCCGGAAGTAAGGAGAGCCCACATAAAATGCGAAAAAACTCGTAAGTAAAATGCGGGTTCGAAGGTAGGGAGCCCTCGAAGCTAAATGCGGATTTTCTCGAACGTTAAGACCTAGCGCATATTTTAGATTGAGTGGTATGAAAGATAAAAAGGATATAATAATATGATGATTTCAAGTGTACCGCTGAGAAGCTTTAATCCATACTTATTATTATAATTTCTAAAGTAACTCCGTCTGTTTACCTGTAACACTTTCTTGCTTAAACTACTGAACCAAATTTAATGAAATTTGGATCACAGATAGAGTAACCTTGAGAAATTATAACGGATGTTTTTTATCCTACGGGACACTACACGTTTTAAAGTCACGCTGGTGAAACCGTTACTGGGATCGACACAATACTGTCATTTCAGCGCTCTCGAGTCGAGTTTCTTATTTTTTCCTGTCCTTATTTTTTATTTAATTAAAATGAAATTAAACAGTAACGGGATATTCTAATCTGCCTATGTTGAGAACCCGATGTAAGACAATATAATTTAGAAACCTTAGCGTTCCTAAAAAGAGGGTTTTTTAAAGTGTTGTGACTCTGGTGCAAGATATACGCCATACCGTAAACTGACGCGCTCGAGAAAACCTAGAAATCCCGTCTTGGGCTCCCTTTCTACAAAAGCTCCTTAAGTTGCAGAAATATTGGCCAGAACTGGGGACCGCGCGGTGTCTCCCAGGTGTACAGTAGGTTTTAGTGAGCCTTAAATATTGAAACAAAATGTAACTGAACAAGTTTATTTTACTCTGTGATATCTAGTTTGTGATATTGTGTAGGTAGATTGTAAATTTATGAGTAACTAGCCTTCCGCCAGCGGCTTCGCCCGCTTGGACCCATTTTATAGGTTCCCGTAGGATAAAAACCATCCTATGTCCTTTCCCAAGGTCCACTCTGTCTGTGTTCCAAATTTCATTAAAATTGGTTCATTAGTTTAAGCGAGAAAGCGTAACAGACATACAGTTACTTTCGAATTTATAATATTAGTAGGGATAGAGGCCGCCCGCGACTTCGTCCGCGTGGATGTTTGATTGTTTGAACACGCTAATATCAGGAACTACTGAAAAAATATTTTTGTGTTGAATAGTCCAGTTATTAGGGAAGGCTATAACCTATATAACATCATGCTATGCGACATTAAACTCCTCCAACGATGTATTCTGTGCTCCAACGCACACACGCACACTGTTTTGATAGATATTATCTTTGACGTTAGGAACAAACCTACATTGCTTAGACAACAGTGAGTGCTTGTAATTTAATATGAACTTTATACAATAGCAATAAAGCTCAAATTGACTACGTTTTAGTTAGAAAACATTTGTATGGGAAAAAGAAAAGGGCTGTTTTTATGGTTTTTCCGGCAATTATTCGAATTTTTCTCGCCGTACAAACCATCCTTGAACTTCAACGAACATTTAAAAAAAAACAATTGGCCAAATTGGTCTTGGCGTTGTAGAGTTATGCGCTTACCAACACATTTTGCGATTCATTTTTATATTATAGATTTAAACGATATCTAGACAAGTTTGCTCTTACTAAATATAAAAAAATAAAATTTGTTTTTCGCGTTATGTTTTTATTTTCATGTATTGAAACGAAGCGAAAATAAGTAAACATTTATTAGACGCGCAGCACAGTTACACCAAAAAAAATCTTGCAAAAAATTCAATATACTGGTACGTTTGATTGCCCAAATTACTATATCCAGTAAAAGTTTTAAGCTTCAAAAAATCCTATTTTTACTATTCTAAATAAAAAATGTCAAGTTGACGAATGATATCGGATATTTTCATTTCCAAAGGCAGTAGTACTGTACCTACGGTGCAAGGTAAATAATACCCTATAGAATTAATCTGTTGCTCTTGAGAAATTCTATAAATCCCCTCTCGGATTGCTGTACTGCAAAGGCTCCTTGAGTTGCAGAAATATTACCCAGAACTAGGGACCATACGGTATCACCCAGGTTTACAGTAGGTTTTGGCTGCAACCCTTTTTGCGTCCCACTGCTGGGCTCGGGTCTCTCCCCATTATTGGGAAGGCCTGGAGCTTACTCCACCACGCTGCTCCAATGCGGGTTGGTGGAGATGCGGGCCAACCTGCTGTCAGATGTTTTCAAACCGCCCATAAGGCCTCCGACAAGGTTTAACGACTGTTATTTATCGACAACAACCGGGACCAACGGCTTAACGTGCCCTCGGATGCACGGAAACGCGCATGTAATTTTTTAGCTTAGTTGCATAGATCGTTTACATTCTACGCTAACCGCCGGGCCATGCGCGCTTCTCACAAACTTTTTGAGCATTTATTTTTATTTTTTTGAGCTTACAGTTTTTAATGAGCCTTAAAATATTGAAACGAAATAAAACTGAACTGAATTAGTTTATTTTGCTCCGTTATATTATATAGTTTGTGATATTTAGTGCAAACAGATGTCCTCAGTATCGATAAGGATCAACATTTAGGAACTAAAGTTTTAAGTAATTTGAAGCAAAACTCTGGAAATTCGACTCCTATTTACGCATCAGGTGTCGTATATTTGAAAATTTGAACGAAAACGAAGACTAAGGATTTTTTGTTAAATTGAGGCGTTGTGCAAATTTTTTTGGGATCAGTAAAAAATGTTAAACTCGCGTCAGGACACGCGTGTAACAGGTGACAGCCGATGACGGCTCGACTGTCTATACTTATAAAATTCGTTTATATCAAGTATTTAAAATATGGACATTGAACAAAGTGCATCTATTAATGAAAAAAATGACGAAGTAATGGTGAAAAAAAATGAGTGAGTACTTTATAAAAATACTAGATGAAAACCTACTTAAAATACTAGATGAAAATTAATACTGATAATAAAAGCAATTTGTGCAAAATTATTCCCTAACCATTCCAAATTATCAAAACTGCACAACGTTAATGTTCAAGTTTTCCCTTCTGCCGGCACTACCGGAGTGCAACCCGTTGTTTTTTTTTATAAATTTTAATAAAATGTACCAC
Source organism: Pyrgus malvae (assembly GCA_911387765.1). Lineage (NCBI taxonomy): Eukaryota > Metazoa > Arthropoda > Insecta > Lepidoptera > Hesperiidae > Pyrgus > Pyrgus malvae. The sequence continues at coordinate 9,471,817 of OU426947.1, forward strand.
GAGTGCTTCACTTTAGATTATTTATTAGTCTGAACGGCAGGTTCTTCAGGTTCAGGTCCCATAGTTCTCCATAGCCCATCTACCAGTCCCTCGTTCTTTCATCCCCATAGACCCAATATTAGTCTCCCCTTTTGTAGCAACATGCTACACCAAGTTTAAAATCTAGCAACAAATAGAGCTTTAATTTTCCTATGAAATGTTACAGCTCAGAAGAAATTTTTTGATGTTGAAATCTCAAAGTTGTTAAAAAAGTCGTTTTGTAACGTTTTCTATCCCAAATCACCCAAATATTATGCAGTCGAAGAAAATGTACATAAATCAGTTTTAAATATTAATGTTCTAAACTGTTCGTTTAATCCTTAAACTTCTCGTAGATATTCTTTTACCCCTTCATTAATCCTTGAATAATTTGTGCATTAACACTTTTGAAATCTTTAAATAATAGATGAGTTGAGATTCGAAGAACTTTGGACCGATCGATTACCATTTTTGTCTCGATGCCTTGAAATGATTGTAGTATAGACAAATCTTAACCAAAACTTTTTCATCAAACCTTGTCGGAGGCGCGAGTTTTTCGAGATTATCGGGGAGGTTTGGAGCTTATTCCACCACGCTGTCTTTAAATGCGTCGGTTGAGTATTACAATTCGGTTAGTAGAACCGATCACCTCAATTCAATTCGATGATTCAATTTTATTAGGTATAAAAAGAATATGTCTCAAAATACTGTAAAATAGTGCTATAAACTACAATCACATAACAGAGCTTAACCCACATAGCTACATAAGCCACAAAAACAACAACACATTACCAGCTTATTTAAATGGCGAAAACTTCCAAATTCGAATTTAAGCAAACATGAATACCGCAAAATGTCTCTTCCGTTGTTACTGCCTATGTTTATTTTCAACCTACAACTTTTGGGATAATAAGTCTTCTTAGTATTTTTCGTTCGGTGCGGTCAGGCTCGGGAAATTTGACCCAACCGTGTTAAATTTCGTGCAAGTTTTTTTTTGGTACTTTGAATATTTATGGGTCAATGAATCATTACTAACAAAATATTATAATCCAGACCTAATTAAAAGTTTCAAGAAAAGCACCGGTGCGATCCTTTAGAGAACCCGGGGTGTTTCTGTTTTGCAGCAGGCAGCCACCGAGGAGTTTTAGGTAAAAATTAACCCTTTGAGATCGGATATCCTTCGAAGATTTTCTTCCCTTCAGCAAAAAATGCCCTATGACTTCTTTAAAGTTCAAGAGAATATTTCAAGATATTTGTATTTTTTATTGGATATATAATAATATATTTGTCAAAGACGGTCATTGGTATAGTCGCTAAACGAAATGTAGCACAATAACCAAGCGCTGGCAGCACCATCGCAATGAAGTCAATGCGCGGTTAGCTATGTGCTACAACAACAGATCCTAGCTGTTAGAGGGGCGTTGGATGGGGGGGGGGGGGACTCACTTACTGTTCTGCCGACGTAGAGACTAGAGTTCGGCACCTCCACTTTAGGAACTGTAATTCGTTTCGATTGATTAGTGCGGTTATAATTGTTTAGTTGTTTGTCAGTTAACTGAAAACGGTAGTTAAAAGTGTTAAATAGTGTGTAATCGCTGTTTCTGTTTGATTGATCACCCTAGTGCGCCCACAGCCTTGTGTATATTATTAACACCGTTGTTATGCCTTCCTACGTACCCACGTATCCAGCAGTGGGATGCAAAAAATGTTGCAGCCATCAATTTAACTTCATTGTACAAAAACGCTAGTCTTCATTTAATCATGAAGTGCAAAGTGCAAAACGGCGTTTCCTCTCACCCTGCCCACCTAATGATTATAAATTGGGACGTCGCGTTTTTATACAGATGTGGCGGACGTATAGTGCACTTGATTTATACTTGCAGACCGCGAACATAGAGTATATTACTCGTAATTTTCAGTTTTTTTGAAGTGAAAACTTTTTTAGCGGCGTTGAAGACTTTTGTGGGATGGGTTAAAACTGTGAAACTCGCGTCAGGTCACGTGTGATGATCGAAAAACCGTAAGACGGTTGGAGAGTAGTGTTGTAACATCGAAATCGATTAATCGAACAATCGATTGTTTATTTTTTAATCGATTGTAAGGGTTTCGATTAATTAAAAAAATAAATTTTTTTAAAATCTATTTTCATAAAAAATGGGTAAAAAAATTTTTTTTCAAAGTATGATAAAAAACATTGAAAAGAATTAGAAAATGAAATATAAATTGTAATGTATGTGTACGATAGCGCAATAAATAAATATTGTATTCTACGACATAAATAATAGTACTTTTATCTATCTAATACCTTTAAACGAGCAATTCTTGTATGTATCTAAATATATTTTTTGAATCTCGGAAACGGCTCCAAAGACTTTGATGAAAAATAGTACCCTGGCTTCGGGGGTGATAAATCGATCCATATATATTTTTTTGATAGAAATTTTGAACTGTATAAAAATATTTTCAGTGTTAATAAATTTTAATATAAACTGAAAAATACGACTCTTCCTGACATCTATTGGAGAGTATTAATAATATTGTGACGTACAAACGCTGTCAAACGGGGGAGACCACGAGGCTCATTGTGGATTTCCTCAACCTTGTGAATTTCATAGGTTGGGTGGTAGGAAGATTAAAAGATTATATTTTATGACGCTTTGCGTTTACTATATAGGGTTTTAAAATTTTTATACGAAAGCTAAAGGTTTTTACCTTAGAATAAATTAAATGCATACTAAGTCATATTTCAGTAATTTAAATGCATGGTAAGTCAAATGATTTTAGTATGAATGTATACAAAACAGCGAAATAACAAAACGGCATTTTGGCAAACTCGATAGAGTTCAAATTTTTATATTTAAAATTCATGGTTCAATGGTAACGGGGTATTCTAATCTGATCATTTTGACATTCGGAAGTAAGATAAAAAAAGTGTTCATCAGCTCCGACGCACGACTGGAGTTTACTCATTACAAACGATAAATTATGATATATATTGAATAGAAAAAGAGGGTAATGAACGCATTTTTTAAAATAATAAGAGAAACTGTTTGGAACTTTGTTATAAAGGAAACACTGGAGACGTTTGGATTTAGTATATTTTCTCTCACCCACCTTCGTGACAATTTTGTAATGGCCGCTTTATCGACTGTGGTTGCTAAAAGCAAGCAGGACAGATGTAGCGCCATTTATGCTTCTCTGTGTGAACTGTTTGTTCCAGTTAGGTAAGTAGTTTATGAAAGGAAAGAGAACCATATCACAGATAGCGCCACTGAGAACTATAAAACGATAAAATTTAATGTCATGAATTAGAAAGATAATGTAGGCACATAGTTGACTTTCAAATTTAGTAGTATTCTACATAACGCCTCAACTTTTCGAGTGTCACACTTGATTTTACTCCTCATAAAATTTCCGTACCGGGCCATAAAACTCAAATCGTTTCTTAAGGAGTAAACTCCAAAAAATACTGTACCTATATACAAGGTCCTTTTTAATCGTGATAGTACTCAACAGGATGCAAAGTTTACCCCATATCTTAATCTGATGCGCTCGAGTAAATCCAAAAATCCCCTCTTGGGCTCCCTTACTACCATCCGCCAAACCGACGTCCAAAGAAATGACAACGTCGATTTGAAAGAGCTCTATGAAAATTTCGTTCATTGAATTAAAGCTTCCGTGGTCGAATGGTTGCGTGAGCTGACTGCGGAAATAGAGACCCGGGTTCAAACCTCGATCAAAACCATATAGTGTCTATTTTTTATTTTTATGTAAATAACTTTTTTTTATTAGGAGCTATTTCAGATGGCTTTGTTAAGTAACACGAAGCAAATAATTGTTTCGTTTTAAACTAAACCAAGAAAATATTTTTTTAGAAAATAAACGATTTAATGTTATCTCATTGTATAAAATCTGGTGCAATAAAGTATTTTTGTATTGTATTGTATTGTATATATCCGAGCAACGCTCGGGCGTCCAGGTACTATTGATAATAATAGCAATTCGTTCAAATTATTCCCTAACTATTCCAATAGATTTATTGGAAATTATTATTTATTGGATTTTATTGATTTATTATTTTTTTATTATTTATTTATTTAAAAATGCACAACGTTAATAATCAAGTTTTCACTTCTGCCGGCACTCCCGGAGTGCAACCCGTATTTTTAATTTGGGTGCCTTAGACTAAGATAGAAGAGAAAAATGATTTTGATGTTCACGAGTGCAGCAGTCGTTGATGATTCTTTATTTAATCTGCAGTGAGCTTACTGGCTCAAAAAAAATTATAAAGATGTAATTTCTCGCACTAATGTTGCCTGATTTATTTATACCCTTGACTGGAGTCCCCTAGTATTAAGTTAATTTATTTAAAGTACTTATTTTTTATTTTAGCCTTAAAAGTACATAAATCATAAGTCTAAATTTATAATTTCAACACGCAGAGTGCAAAGCAGCATTTTATCGCACCCACGTCGTTCCATGATTATAAAGTAGGATTGCGTGTCTTACAGAGACGGAGTGACCGACGTATGTACAGTGTTTATTTATACGAGTACATAAATAACTAGTGGCCGCCCGCAAATGCGTCCGCGTGGAATTTGGTATTAGTCATAGCATGATGTTATAAAGCCTATACTATAGGCTATAGGGCCTATAGCCGTCCCCAATAAATGGACTATTAAACACAAAAAGAATTTCTCAATTCGAACCAGTAATTCCTGAGATTAGCGCGTTCAAATAAACAACTCTATAGATTTTCCCCGTTTTTTAAATAAAAGATAAATAAACGTTTCACACTCATAGCCCCACAGTACCCTGTGTCGTGGGTACCATGGACCAGACAAAGACAGAAACTCAAACACCCAGACCGAGAACAGAAATTTAAACTCATCATTTAAATTTTTGTTTCTCCGGGAATCGAACCCGGGACCCTTCGATAGGCATTATTTTTGTTTTTGTAACATTTTTCACTAATGCTTCGCTTCTATTGGTCGCAGCGTAATGTTATATGACCTAAAGACTTCCTCGATAAATGAACTATCGAATACAAAAATATTTAAGTTAATATTTAAGAAACGTAAACTATCATGCAGAGTATGTGGCACTACCCCTGTGGTGGATATTTTTATTGGAATTGTATTGACATTCTGAAAATTCCACTGCGCTTTAATTTCTCATTATAAACATACATATTTTGTCATCTTTACGGTGTGAGTCTTGATTGTGTGTATTTGGTTGTACAATGTCAATGAAAACATATCTACTTTTTTATCATTAAAAGTGATGTCAGGGCGGTTGTAATGAGCGGTTAATGACTGTTAAAACCACAGAGTGGTTTTAACACCGTCAAGTATTCTAGTAGTCAATGTATTGTGTGGTCTTTGTTATCAATCACAGCCATATGTTTATACTTGTAATATGGAGCATACTCTGTAATGAGGTTATGTTTAAGTGCTAAGTAGTGGTGAATGATCGAGGCTGCTGGTCATGACTGTGGTTGCAGCCCGTTTGTGTTATTATTATTGTTATAAATAATTATTAACAAAAACCTGAGAGTTGTCAAGGGACACCCGGATGAAACGAAGTTCCTTTCGATTAATTAGTGAATATTTTTTATTTGTTCCAAAAAAAAAATTAAAGTATCAAAAACAATCTCCTGTGAGGTTGTGGGATACTGGTACATGAAACGAGGCTGTGAACTGTTTTGAAATTTGATATGGTGGCGATTTTGCAGTTCCAGGAGAACAAAACTCGCAAAGAGCACAAAAGCGAATGTAACAAAAAAAAAACAACAAAGAAACTACTTTACAAAATTATGTCATAACACCTTTATTTTATTTGCAATGATTTATAAAACATATAATAATAATAACAGTCATCATGTCGACTATACATTAGGCACTGTATAGCCATCATACTGTACTATACATTTGTAAGATAATGTCGTTACAACTTTTCGTCTTAATTTTTTCCGTCTAGCCCCCATTCGCAACGCGCGATAAGGAACATAGTTCCAAAACGTACGCTTCAATGCAATACGCTGAACAAACGTGTGTCAAATCTTGCGAGAAGGTAAACAAGGCAAATACTAAAAAAATATACTTATTTTCAATAACCCCTATTTTTACAATTTAACTTATCCTAAATCTCAAAAATAAAGCAAATAAAATATATTAAGAACATCAATTGAAAGCGCATGTGATGCAAAACGTTACTAACTAGAAAAGTTTGTTTAGTTCGAAAGCGAAGTTAGTGTGAATTACAGTTCGCTATATAGTGTTAAGCGCGACTGCGGACGGTAATCAATTTAGCTGTTAGCCGTTTGTTCGCGAACTGTACCGATCTTCCTGACACGTGTTCGTAGACAAAGGATTATTCCAATAAAACACTTAATAGCAATTGTTTTGTCTTAGAATTGGATACTAAAAAGAGGTTCCCATTTTAAGGGTTCACTCAGTCTTTTGTCCGTCTATGGTTCTATTTTAAGTGCCGATGAACATTAAACGGCCAAATTAAAGGACAAAATGCTGTAAATACTTATTTTCCATGCGTTTCCTTAATTTACAATATATTAAAATAACACAAAGATATAACCAGTTATAATGGATTTTTAAGAATTCATCGTTTTAACCGCAAAGGGATGTACAAAAAACTTAAATATCTAGTTTGGCCCAAGAAGGCAATACTTTTGAATGATTTTTAGAGTGTAACATTTTTGTATTGAATTTATTCAAAATATTTATTCAAGTGTAAGTGTTAAGTTCAATTGTAGTGTTTTGAAAATAAGAGCAGTCACTGGCCACGCATACGTGAACCTTCCATTAGCATTTCTTACAAGATTAAACCTTGCATACAGGTACTTTTACTGCTTCAATAAAAATGACCTTACTTTAGTTATATTTTAAAATACCTAAATTAATCACAGAATTCTTTTAAGATCTCTCAAAAAACCAATCTCTAAATGCCACAAATAAATCCTAATTCACATAAACACCGACAAAACAAACAAAGAGCTGTAACGTGAGTATACTTTACCGTTTTTCCTTTCAAATAATCCTCCTAAAGCTTTTATCGGTCGCTTCACTTCAATTTCCTGATCACCATGAATAATAGGACTAACGTCGATTGTAGAAAGACTTAAATGAACTTGTTAATGGACGACTATCAGTTATTCGTAGCTCTCGCCATTTATTGGCGCTTACGAGAATGTTTTACTTAGTTTTTAGGGTACCGTACACGAATGGTGCCAACGTGATTGTAAGGCTAGCTAGTAATAGCTTAGGGTTACTAATAGCCTCCGCTGTTCGTCCGTCTGTCCGTTTGTCTGTCATCAGGCTGTGTTTCAGGAACCGTGAGGGCATACTATAGAAAATTTCACAGATCATGTATTTTTGTTGCTGCTGTACCAGCAAATACTAAAAAGGAAATATAATTAAAAATAATGATACGGAACCCCACGTACGCGAGTCTGACTTGCACACGTTTTTTTCATTTTTTTTTTATTTGAATGGAGTACCAGCAGATGAGTATGCAAGCCACGTGGTATAAAGTGGTCACTACAGCCCACGGACATCTACACACAACGCCAAGCATGCGTAGGTAATTATTGTCTGTCTGTCTCCGGAGTCTGATAGTCGCCTCATGTAAATCTGGACGTCAACTGCACCTTTCCACTAGAACATGATTAAATTGATCCACGGCAGAAAAAGGTGCATCGGTACTACATCACCGAGCAAATCATAAAAGTTCTAGCACCTACCAAACCAGCTTTGCTTAACTTTAAGATGTCTTAAAAATAATTTTAAGTACTTAAGTAAAGATATAATAGGACCAGCGTCGATTGTAGAAAGACTTTATTATATTCGTAGCTTTCGCCATTTAATGGCGCTTACGATTTTGCTTAGTTTTAAGATGTCTTAGAAATATTTTTAAGCACTTTTTCTTTATTTTAAGATGCCGGGTTTTTTATTCGCCTTTGTTCAAAATAAGTAAAGATATAATAGAACCAGCGTCGATTGTAGAAAGACCTTAGTGACCTTGTTAATGGATGACTACCCATTATTCGTAGATTCGCCATTCACTGGCGCATACGAGTATGCTTAGTTTTAAGATGTCTTAGAAATAATTTTAAGTACTTTGACTTTATTTTAATGTACCGCGTTTTTCATTCACCTTTGTTCAAAATAAGAAAAGACATTATAGAACCGGCGTCGATTGTAGAAAAACTTAAATTAAATTTTTAATGAACGATTATCCGTTATACGTATCTTTCCCCAGTAATTGGCACTTACGAGAATGTTTTACTTAATTTTAAGATGAATTTTAAGAAAGTAAGAATTTAAAGTACTTTGACTATATTTTAAGGCTCCGGCGCATTGTACCGTTGTTTGTAATAAGTAAAGATATAATATATCTAACGTCGATTATAGAAAGACATAAGTGAACTTGTTAATGGATGACTATTCGTTAATTAGCTCTCACCATTTATTGGCGCTTACGAGAATGTTTTGTTAAATTTTAGAAAGTTTTGAAAATAAATAGAGTACTTCATTTCTTCTACTATTTAATTTAGAATTCAGAGGTTTTTGCCTCCTTTATACAAGATATAACATCATTATTGTCAAAAAAAAATATTAATAAAATCTAACATAGTGGATAAAATTAAAAGCGTTACAAAATTTAAAAAAAAGTTTACTAAAAACATAGAAAAAAAGGAAGCATTTCAGTAAAAACCTCAAAACCTGATCGGAAATGAGAGCTGAGCTCTCTGAAAATACTCGCGGTCGAGGTAGTAATGCATTGGCTTTTCAATTAAGGTCGAAAACTCCGTTTTAGCTCTATTTCGGATTCTGTCGAGATATTAGATCGTCGCTGCATTTTTAAAATTCAAACGTATTAGCAGTGCAGCATGTACACTACGTAGTATTAAGTAGTTACTTTACCATCAGAATGAAAATGAGAGCCAAGTTCGGCAAATAAGATCGCAAACGTGTTTTAACTCATGACTTCTATGGAGATATTTGATCATTGTTGCGTTGTTTTGATGATCCGTGTGGCGTAATGGTTACCATGCCGAACTACCGATCGGAGGATCCCGGGTTCGATCCCCGGCGAAACAGAAATTTGAAAGATTTGTTTAAAACTCTGTTCTCGTGTCTCTTTCAATGCCTGTGCGTTTGTGTTTCTGTCTTTGTGTGTGTCCATGGCAACCACGACACAGAGTATATCTACTTTACTGAGGGACTATGAGTGTAAAACGTTATGGAAGTCCCTTTAAAGCTGACTAAATATTGATATCGTCTATTTAAAGATTAATTCTGTCTACTGTACAATAGCCTGGAATTGCTACAATTAACAGTACGATTAAATTTAATTAACTTCTTACGCAACTTATCCAGATTTCCAGGGTTGGGTATTAACTGATTTTTTTACTATTCATGGTGATACTTAATGCTATGGCCCCCCTTTTTTCAAAATACATATATTAGTTATGAAGATGTAATTGATCAAATGGCTGAATGGTTACCATGACCATAACGCTGCTGAGGGGTCCTATCTCATAGCTCAGGGGTAGAATCAGTACTAGAACCACTAAGAATAAATCGAATGAGTTGTTATATATCCAGTTAAACTTTAACTGTTACTCTCCCGGTTGACTGGATACAAGAATACGGGTATAATAATTATATTTCTTTACATTGGCTTCAAAATGAACTGGAGTCTAATTAGTAGTCGATAGTACAGTGAAATTTTGTGCATGTGTATAGAATTTTCTATCATTAAATGTGTTCTGTTATACATTAATGTACATATCTTGTGACACCTATATTATTTAAGACAAAGTTACTACGAAATAATATTACTAAAAATGTAAGGCGGCGGAAAAATACGTATTAAGAAGCCTATAGCCTATTAAGTCTTCCCCCACCTATTTCGTTCCGCTCAAGTTATGAAAGTTCAAAATGAAAAATAAACAATGTTACCTGTCCCGGGAGCGTTATAACTATTGTTGAGCAAAAGTTGCCGCCTCCGGACTGAGCCGGGCCATTTAAGCAATAATTATGCATTACATTCTCCGTCCTCTAGAGTTGTCTTCATTGGTGAATATATAGGTTGGCGAGATTGTACCGAATGCTGCCTAAAGTTGACTTGCACATTCTCGTAACAAATGCTCGTATTATGGTTTTCAAATTTGTGTTCATATATGACTTAAGTAAGTACTAGTTTTTTGTCATTGCAATGTTCATCACCGGTGCGATGGCGCATTTTTATATATTCATTTGTCTTTCTACATGACTGCAAATCGTCATTTCTCTGAGCGTCGGGGCCCGGCAGTCAGCGTAGAATGCAAACGATCTATATTACTAAGCCAAACGGACGCGGTCGGGTGTGAGATAGGTGACCGCTAATGACAATTATTTTCATGCGCGTTTCCGTGCTTCGGAGGGCACGCTATTATAAGCTATCGGCCCCGGTTGTTGTCGATAGATAACAGTCGTTAAACCTTATCGGAGGCCTTATGAGCGGTTTGAAAACATCTGACAGCGGTGTGGCCACTAACCCGCATCCTCCACCAGCCCGCATTGGAGCAGCGTGGTGGAGTAAGCTCCAGGCATCCCTAATAATGGAAAGAGACATGTGCCCCGCAGTGGGATGCAAAAAGGGTTGCAGCCAATTTAAAATTTCTAAAACTAAAACCTAGCTGGATGGATTTATCGTCCCCGAAATCGGGGTACTAAATTTCATCAAAATCGTTGGAGCCGTTTTCGAGATTTTAAATATTTTTAGGTATATACATGAATTGCTCGTTTTAAGGTATTAGATGATTCCCCGGCCGATCCGCTCCGATTCTTGTTTGTATGAATTGAATATACTAACTTATCTCGTAAGTCCTATGTGCTTTTCTCTGTAGGTACTATAAGCTATTTCTGTGCCAAATTCCATCCCGATCAGTTAAGCTGTTCCAGCGTTATTAAACAACAAACGCCTATCCAAAGTTTTGCATTTATTTTAGTATAGTATATTATTATATTACGAAAACTTAGCAAGACTTCTCCGGCCATGTTGTGCTCGTTATTGAAGAAACTTGAAATGGAACACAATAGCGGAAACATGTCTGTACTCATATTCTTACAGATATAACAAAGCATCGGGTTCTTTTTTACATGCATTTGACTCTGTTTCTGTTTCTGTTTCTCAAAGAATACGTTTTTACGACTTTGTGTCATGTTAGCATTTTGAACCAAAATATGAGGATAGCCGACAAGTGAGGTTTTTGCAGTTCAGAGAAAAATCGGTCGTAGCTGTATTGTCCGTACGTTTCTACTTTTGTGTGTGTCTGTCAATTTGTCCGTCTATAAATCTGTCTGTCCATATGTCCTTCAATTTATGTGTCAGTCCGTCTAACTGTCAAGTTTTATGTCTGTTATCTTTGTGTTTGAAAATCAATGTGTAATTCTATACATTTATAGTTCTTTTAAATTAAAACTAAGAACCAAACACTACAATAAACTTAGAATAATTACAATTACATAATAGAAACCAAGTTCGCGCGCCCAATTTGAAGCAATTGTTTGATGCCATTAATGGCACCAAACGCCGGACCGCTCCGTTTTATCACAACACTTTTTAAAAACAAAATAAGTCTAATAAAATAACTTTTCACAGTGTTTTCAATATTTTGTAGTATTTTATAATTATTTTTTTGCAACCTTTTTTATGTCCCTCTACTGGGCGCAGGTCTCCTTCTCACAAGTGAGAGGGATTTAGGCCATAGTCCACCACGCTGGCCAAGTGCGGATTGGTGGACGTCATGCTTTCGAGAAATTATGAATTTCTCTCAGGCATGCACGGCGATGAAAAACATCGTAATCAATTTAATATCACGATATTTTCCATCACCGTGGAGCAGCGATAAATGCGCACATTACAAATTTCTTTGTCAGAGGTGCGCGCCGAGGATTTGAACCCGGGATCGGTCGCGTAGAAGACCGCGGCTTTTACCACTCGGCCATCGCTGCCTGCATTTTATAATTAATTTGGTCTAAATAAAAATATTTTGTTTGTCAGATGTGACAGCTGTAGGAATCTATTTTAGTGCTTCAATATTGACAGCGCGCTTGTATGAAGACACTCATTCTATACGTATTTATTGTAAGACAACAAAATATGTTATTTATGTAATTATTGCAAGAAAAAGACTCCGACCATGCCGTGCTGTTTCGTGTTGTGCTCGTTATTGAAGGAACACTTGAAACGGAGTGCAATGGCGGTAACAAGTCGGTGATTATATTCTATAGATGAAGAGGTTTCGGGTTCTCGTTTACATGCATTTAATTTTGTTTCTGTTTTTGTTGCTAGAAGAATACGTTTTACGACTTTATGACATGTTAACATTATGAAAGGAAATGTGAGGATAACCCACCTAAAGTAAGGTCACTTAATTTTTAGGTTAGGTTTAGGTTGTGTACAATTTTAAGGTAGGGACCTTAGGGCACATCATAGGGATGTTGTCCGTGCATTTCATCTTTTTGTGTGAGTGCCTGTGAATCCGTCCATATATCCTTACGTCATCTGTTTGTTCATGTGTTTTTCTGCCCACCTAATATCCGTCCGTTCGTCTGTTCATCTGTTTGAAAATCAATGTGTAATTTTATATATCTACTATAATATCTTTGGACAATTCACACAACGCCATCTGATTAGACGCCATCTGACTTAGTTTGTAAGCAGAGCTTGTACTATGGTAATCAGAAATCTGATAAGCATACCTACTTATATAATTCTAAATACATATTTAAATAATAATAATAATAATAACGTTTCACACTCATAGCCCCACAGTAGGGTAGTTATACCCTGTGTCATGGGTGCCATGGACACACACAAAGACAGAAGCACAAACACCCAGACCGAGAACAGAAATTTAAACTCATCATTCAAATTTCTGCTTCGCCGGGAATCGAACCCGGGACCCTCCGATCGGCAGTCCGGCATGGTAACCACTACGCCACGCGGGTCGTCAAATAGATAATTTAACGCCCAGACTCAGAACAAATAGTCATATTCAACACACAAATATTTGTCCTGGGTGGGAATCGAACCCACGACCTCACGCTTCGCAGTGGGCTCATCACCCACTGTGCCACGAAGGCTGTCAATTTCTATAAGGTCATATGTGTCCTTCAGAATTGAGCGCGTAAACTGTACACTACGATAAAATAAGTTATTTATGTTATTTGCAAGAAAATGATGTGCTCGTTATTGAAGGAACACTTGAAGTGGAGCGCAATGGAGAAAATCTGTGCTATAGATAGCTGTTCTATAGATAAAGCGAGGCTTTGGGTTCTCCTTTACATGCATTGGCTTCTGTTTCTCGAAGAATACATTTTACGCCTTTGTGGTAACATTGCGTATAAATAAAGAGGTTATTTTATTAAAAAATATAGTCGATCGCCCACAAAACATTTTCGTTTATTTGACAGACTTTTGTAAAGTTTACAAATTTATGACAAGATTTGTTCTGATTTCGAAATACATATACATCCAGTAGATTTGGCATCGAGTTTGTGATTATTTTGATTGAGTAGAGGCGATAATAAATCCACTAGATATTGAACTCGGATTATGGGCATCAGAGATCCAAATGAACCTCACTGAGATTCAATCTGCCAATGTGCATTCCATTTGATTAAAGCGCTTTGTTCCATCGAGTGCTGGCATCAAACAAACGTGGTCTCCATTCTAACTTTTAAACCTAGGGCTATCTTGTTGGATAGATTTAGATGGATTGAAACCCAATTTTCAGTAATGATTCAAATCTTGGAAGCTGACTACAAACTGCCTCAATGCCTCATTTTTTGCATCGGATAGATTCATATTATCAGGAGATAGCTGAGACTCTTATGTCTATCCCATTTCGACCGTTAAGCAATTCATTTGTGTAAGAATAGAAAGGATTATTTCAGGTTGGATGTATTTGTCAGAAACTAATGCAACCGATCTTTTAACACGCTCTCCAAAGCATGAAAACGCGTATGAAATTGACTACAAACTTCTATCATTCACCTTCCGAGCGCGTTTTAAATTGATATATTAAGCTTCCATTATATATGTTACAGTCAAAACTTATAGCCGGTCCAAACCACTTTTGACTGCAAAAATCAGTCAGAACTATTTTTAACTGAGGGCGTTGGTCAAAACCACTTTTGCCTGATTTTTGCAGTCAACAGTGGTTTTGACCGGCTATAAGTTTTACTCCGTGATATCTCCGGCGCTGCGGGGAGTGGTCTCCCTCCGCGCCTCCGGCTTTTTATATACACTCTAGGGTTAGTACAGACAAGACCACGTGGAAAGTGTGGTACTCTGATTCGGTTTTGGGTATTTTTCGGGTAGTACGTATGCGTACTGGCGCTATATATTATGGTGGTTTTGACCAACGCTCTCAGTTAAAAATAGTTCTGACTGATTTTTGCAGTCAAAATTGGTTTTGACCGGCTATAAGTTTTGACAAAAGTGGTTTTGACCAACGCCCTCAGTTAAAAATAGTTCTGACTGATTTTTGCAGTCCAAAGTGGTTTTGACCGGCTATAAGTTTTGACTGTGACATATACAAGCTACAGTCCTTGTCGCCAGAGGCTGCTACATATTTACTTCCATTTCTTTTTTAATGTATCGCTTATTTTTGAGTTACAAATTTTTCTACTTAAACATAAAATGGAAACAAATTGTTACGTCATTAAGTTTATAAACTATCTGCTAACAATCACAGCTCGAAGTGCACTACATATTTCATACTCGTTCGCTCTTTGCGGCAATCAAGTCTGCTCGGCTCGTCGATGAAATTTTCATTATTAAAGTGCGTGCCATGAATGCTGCTCATAAGCTAAAGTAGCCGTTCATGAAATTAACTGGGTTACAGCGTTCCCCGTTGAACCAGCAAAAATCCATTGCATTATTAAATATAATGAAAGACGATGGTAGGGAGCGATGCACGTATTGTGCTGGTTACTGCAGCCCATGTATGTCAATTTGCAAGACGCAGTTAAACAAATCAGAGCGACTTTCTAAGTCTTCTGTCATACAAATCTGAGTGAATGGCTATTAAAGACATCATTATCAAAATAAATATGGTGACAAAGTATCTTAGTCCATATTTTAAAAGCCGACAGATTCATAGTAAGATAACTTAGGTGGAAATAAACAACTAATACTAACAAGATTTTCAAAATAATAAGATAGCGGAAAAACACCATTTAGAACTTCTCGCCTTTATATTTATCTTAGCCTTCCGCCAGCGGTATCGCCCGCGTGGACTGGTTTTATAGGTTCCCGTAGGATAAAAACCATCATATGTCTTTTCCCAAGGTCCACTCTATCTGTGTTCACAATTGTATTAACATTGGTTCAGTAGTTTAAGCGGGAAAGCGTAGCAGACAGACAGAGTTACTTTCGAATTTATAATATTAGTAGATTTGAAATCACTTCTTAAAAAAATCATGAAAACTTAATCATAGTCTCAAAGTATCGACTACACATATGAAAATTCTTTTTCATCGGTACTGATAGTATTAAAGAAATAAAGCTCCAAAAACTAATCTGAACGTGATGGATTCATGATTCACATTTGTACACAACTTCAAATATGATTTCAAATAATATACGATTCGGTTTATAAATAACTTTGATAAATTGCTATAACAAAGAAATGAAAACAGTAAGCCTGATGAAAAATACCGTTTAGACTAAAGAATGGCCCCAAACGCTCGATACGCCTGTAAAACAAAAACACGAAAAATGAATTGTAGTCTCAAAATCTCGATTCTATTTTGCGACTGCAGATATGAAAGTTGACTCGTTTATTGGGGACGATATCGCCACGAACAAAGGGTTTAGCTTCGTATATATCCTGTTATGTGACTGTCAAAATCTTTTAACGACGTGTCATGCGGGGCGAATGGGAGTAAGCTCTCAAAGTGTGCTTAGGCGACCGGATAAAGGAAATAAAGAATAAAGTTTGAGATGTTACTTCAAAGCTGTACAGTTAAGCAATAATACGAGTGTTTCTATAACATTCAGCATCAGATTACATTAAGTAATTGCTCTTAAGCGTTGATAATATTATCTTAAGTACTTAAGTTAAGAGGTCGTATACGAAATTCTGTCGATTTCGCTGATTTACCTGATTTACATGAGATTTTGCAGTTGAATTATTGTATTTCCATAAGTTTCATTGCACAATATAACTGATCATTTCATTAATAATCTAATACATTAGCCAATTTTTTACCCTGCGTCAAGAATTATAATGCGAGATTTAGATTACATAAAAACAATTATTGCCAAATTCTCAATAATACTTGGATTTTTTTCAGGAAACGGATTGATTATGAACTAAAGCGTATTTAAAACAAATAAATTTTATGAAATATTATTCCAATTTCCCGAAATCAAATGCAATTTCTGGCCCTTTTTCTCTCATGTTGTCTCAATGTTTTTTTACTAATATTTTTTTAAATTCACAAAAATATCACCGTCTTCAGGTCTATTAAGCAAAACAACGTAATAAGAATGAAAAATTAATCATTTTATAGTTTATTATTGAAATGATCAGTCATATTGTGCCACAAACTTTTGGAAATGCTGTATCTCCAATGTAAAATCATCTTAATCACCGAAATCGGAATTTATTTGTATACGGCCTCTTAAGTGACCAATTACAATAATATCATGCCAGAAATGACATTTAAATATTAAATCTACCAAAGATATAGGGAACTTTTCACAGGCATGTTATTTCCACTCATAAAATACTATTTCTTTTTACACTCAAAAATTAATTTGAAATATTTTATTTGTAACGTACGATGTTTAATAAACGGTCAGATATAACTTGTTTGAGTAACTTATGACTGATAAGTAATTTCAATTTTTTTATTATTATTCGATGTCATAAGTGTAATTTAAACATATTCTGATAACACTTAACATCATCTTTAATTTTCAAGTAGAAGTACGGTATATGACTAATTTTAGATGGGACAATTAATTTTTATTTAAAGTATGCCCGAAAGCTCACACTCGTATCTACGTTGCTAACTAGTGCTTGCTAAGTAGTTCTAATCTAATCTATTTCGCCATACCAACTAACTATATAATTTCGATAGCTACAATAATCCAACCGCGTAGGCAATATTGAAGAGTTTTGCTATGCTGTACAATAAACTAGTACCAAACTGTGATCAAGCAGACATCACTAAAACTAACTTTGTCGCAGTCCTTACTTTAATGAATTTGAACGTTGGGCTTATATATATAGTTTATACTGCAACGTATCGGAACATAATTCTGTTACATTGTT
Source organism: Pyrgus malvae (assembly GCA_911387765.1). Taxonomy (NCBI): domain Eukaryota; kingdom Metazoa; phylum Arthropoda; class Insecta; order Lepidoptera; family Hesperiidae; genus Pyrgus; species Pyrgus malvae. The sequence continues at coordinate 9,489,194 of OU426947.1, forward strand.
TTTTTCTCACACACACAACACATTTTATCCGGCTAAGCGTACGCTTCAGATATAAAAGTTAATACATTTATGTCAAGTTAAGTCAAATGGTGAATATAACAGCTGTGCAACGCTTTCTCCAAATAAAATATATAAGTACGCTAGCGGTCAACAAAAAATTATTTAACTCCGAGTAAATATGAACTTGTGCAGAACAATTTGCCTTGTGATTCATTACATAATAAAACAGTACCCGGACGACCGAGGGTTGCTCGGATAAAAGCAATTGGTTTTCTTAGTTTAATTTCAAACCAACATTCATTGGCTTAGTTTATTTAACAACGCCATTTGAAATAGCTCCCAATAAAAAATCATAAATAAAAAAAACAAATATGCTTAATTCAAATAAATTTAAAAATACAATATTAATATCCTTAATTGAGGTTTGAACCCGGGTCTCTAGTTCCGCAGTTAGCCTACGTAACTTAGCTTTAACTAGGCCAATATTACTTTAGTTCAATCAACGAAATTATTATTGAGGTTCTTCAAATCGACACTGTCAATTATTTGAACGGCGGGCAGATGGCGTTCTACGTCGTATTAAATTAAGTTTATATTTATAAGCACCGCTGTAAATTGCAGCATTAGAGCAGCGTGGTGGAGTAAGCTCCAGGCTTCCCCAATAATGGGGAGATACCCGTGCCCAGCAGTGGGACGCAAAAAGGGTTGCAGCCACCGCTGAAAATACGGATAGAACGACAACTTCTAAAAATGAAACTTAGCTGGATCGATTTATCGCGTGCAGAATATCGTGTGCAGGGGACAATTAAATTTCATGAAAATCGTAGTGTCCATTTCCGGGATTCAAATTATATATTTAGGTACAAGAATTGCTCGTTTAAAATTAAAAATAGCTATTAATGACACTTTTCAAAAATATAATCCATTAAAAGATTACATATTTTGTTCTATACTTTTCTATATGCGCGATATAGATATAGGCGATAACCTAAATTACTATTATACGCATCACTCCAATCCTACAAGTATTTCGTACGTAGTTTAAAGTACGTTTATACTAAAAATGTTTCTTAACGCCTGGATGATTTTGCTTTAACATTATTATTATTATTAGTAATGGGCTTGTGAGTAACAAGAATTTATTGAGATACAAGATAATACGAGCGGGTGCGAGACGACTCGTTTTATAAAACTGTTCTTTCATTTTTATGACACGTATCCAAAATAAATACAAAATATCGCTGTGAATAATAGTGATGTACCGTTTTATACAATCGTTAAATATGTATTAGATTATTAATGAAATGATCATTTATATTGTGCAGTGAAACTTATGGAAATACTGTAATTTAACTGCAAAATCTCATGTGGTAAATCAGGTAAATCAGCGAAATCGGCTAAATTTCGTGTACGGCGTCTTAATATAGCTTTCATCGATGTTATCTTCAAATACGACTTAATTACTTATCCAGTTGTAAAGAATGATTGTTATTACGTTTTTTGTCTATAAATCTAAAAAAGCTGCTTACAATAAAAATAACATGAGGTTTAATAACAAATCGTTTGTTACTTCACTGTCTGTACTAAATTATAGTTAAAACAATTTCAAGTATGAATCTTTACTTTTTTAATTAATCTATGTTGATTTTTGTAGCATAATATGTGACTACTGCTGTACAATAAATATTTATGCTTTTCGTTTATGAGATTCATTATAATATCTTTTTAGTCGGTATTTGCTTCATGGTCGTTTTAGTTTTTCACTTTCTTTAAATTTTAATTGTTTTGGATTTAGATATAATTTAAAATTATCGAGTGAATACAAGAAAAGCCGTAGTTAATAATATGATATATTATTAACATAATGCTAATCGATCCCTTTCGTTTGATACCACACGATAGGTCATAATATTAAAAAAATAGTACACGGCCTTATGTTCTGTAGAGGGCTCCACAGTAGAGGCTAATGATACCTCCTTGATCTAAAAACTCGTGAACATACTTACTTTCAAATCTAAATACGCCGATAGCGCCTAGATATTTAGGAGTTTTCTAGAGGAAAAATACGTTTCACTAACCCTTAAGTCACGATTAACGATGTTAGGCATAATCTAAAGTTACGATACCGATTTGCGATTGCGTAGTGCTTAGTTGCCCCTAAGCTGGCACATGTGACAATCGTTCAAATTTTATTGATAAGAGATTGACGAAATCCATGAACAACTGTCATTATGTCGATTGGTGTAACGGAATTTTACGCTAAGCATTGCCTTAAATTAGGAGTTACTTACGATAGTAAGGGCCTCTTTCACCATCTCCAAGTAAAGTGTTCATTAGTTACGTCCCAAGTAAAGTTAATTAGCAAGTAAAAACTATGAGTACGGGTCAGTTTCTCATTATGATTAGTGATATTCGAACATCGTGAAAATGAAATTGAAGTAACGGGTGACTTTAACCGACAATTAGCGTACTTGTCACTTACTTGGAGGTGGTGCAAGAGAGGTACTAATGCGTTCCCTTGTTCGTCGTTAGTAAAAACGGGCAATAGACTTCTAAAACTATGACCCCTTTTGGCTTTATCATAGATAATAATGATTTACAAGCTTAGACTAAGAATAATGTACTTACGCTTTTACAAGTCAACATTGACAAGCAGTAATAGGTATCTGTTTACGCAACCAAGCATGCCTAATACAAATACATACTATTAAGGACCTGGCAAGTAAGTAAGTAATTATTCATGGCGACCCGGTATCGACAAGGTACCGGAGATACACCTCACATTCCCAGGGGGCCCGACGAATGACGTCAACATTAACTCCTTGAGAACAATTTTCAATTAGATAATTGTTATACTTTGACGTAGACACCTTCTAATAAAGTAATTTATTCCTTACTGCCGTATCTTTGCCAGTGGATTTAGGTTTTCGTAATTCTGTTGGTTTTTACGTGTTAGTACAAAAACGAGGAAATGAATTGATTTAGAAGGGAAATGCTTGTATTATTAAGTTTTTACCTACTACGCCGATTATTTCATCTCAATGAGTTAGATTTTTAAGTAACATTTCATATTCCTAAGAATATTAATAATTTAGAATATAAATTAATAATATTATTATGCGTACTTATTTAAAATAAATCAAAATTACGAAAATATAAATAGTATTGCGTTTCTATGTATCAGATCGTAACCATACAGGAAACTTAGAAGAAATTTGATAATTTTTACCATAATTGTCCCTTGACAATTCCAAACTGACATAGTATAATATTATTTTCTAAAATAGATTAACGCTCCTACTTCAGAGGTTTTCCTAAACAATATTAAAATGATATCGCGTCACCTACAGGTAGGTACATAATTAGCTAGAAATTAAATTTCTACACCAACCCATACTGGAGCAGCGTGGTGGCTGGCTGGCTGCAACCCTTTTTGCATCCCACTACTGAACACGGGTCTCTTTCCATTGTTGGGGAGGCCTGGAACTGCTCCAATGCGTGTTGGTGGAGCGTGGTGGAGTAACCCATTATTGGTAAGGCCTTCCAGAGAGCCGCACAAATATTTTTTTACTGCCTGTCCATTGCCTAAATACAAATTATTAAGTTTTTATCTTTGACGATGACAATATTTCATACACATTCTTATCTCTTATTTCAAGTCCTTTAAAAACTATTTTTCGTGATAAAACCTATACTGTGTCCTTTCTCAAGGTCCACTCTATCCATGTACCAAATTTCATTAAAATTGGTTTTGTAATTTAGGCGTGAAAACATAACAGACACATACATACACACTGAGCAATTTAAGCGTTGTAAATGTAACACTCTCCACCAACCCGCATTGGAGCAGCATGGTGGAGTAAGCTCCAGGCCTTCCCAATAATGGGGAGAGACCCGTGCCCAGCAGTGGGACGCAAAAAGGGTTGCGGCCAAAATGTAACTTACGGTTACACACTACATTTCTTATCAAAAATTCAAACCACCTAATTCACTTAAGAAATACATGAACTCCTCGGATTTTGGTCAAGACGACGCGTAAGACACTATCTTGATTTAGAATGTGTCTGTAAGCAGAATGCGATCCCATACATTATTTCTGAGTCTATTTGACACACTCACAAGGATACCTTAGAGTGTGTCTTAAATAGATGATTTGAGACTGTTGTACTTTGGTTAGAGTCAATTGTACTAACGTAAATTATTTCGCAATTTTTAATGCCATTACTGATCACGCTAAATTTTATCATTATCTTTAAATTGATAAGCTAAAAAGTTTTAAATCATTCTGATTTTTTTACATTCATATATCATGATTCTTGCTATTATTGAGTATCGTAACTTAGTTAAATAAAGTGCATTGATAGGTTCATGCCTCTACAATATCATTAACTATGCTTATAATTACTTATGCTTATAATTTAAACATTATGTTAAGTTCTTAAGAATTATTTTCGCTATTTTCAGCAACGTTGCGGCGTAAAGATTAGTACAGCAAGATGCCGATCGAGGCCCTACGAGTATGTTCAAATCCCAATAAGTTTAAATCTTCTATTCTTGATTTAGATAATCCTAAAACTGAAAAGTGTCCGTGGTACTGGCGATACAGGAATTCCTAGTCTTTGGCTGTAAGCTTTACTTATTTATTTGATTCACTTAAGCCCAACAAAGCTCACCGGGGCCGACCGAGCCTCGTATGCCATTATTGTGATTTAGAACGCGTCTGTAGGGCGAATGCGAGACTATAAATTAGATCTCAATCAGGCAAACCATTAGTTACAAGCATTCGTACGGACACACAAGCGCACAAGGAATAGCTTGTATTTCCGTTAGTGGCTATCTCAAATGTGTTTCAGTTAGGAATGGGATGGAATGAATTCTGATTAAACAAAAATATCATCATTAATTGACGAAAAAGCAGAAAAGATCATACTGTTAAAGAGATTTGTAATGATCCTTTAGAGCATATTGAAAGTAAGTTATAATATATTTTTATGTGATGGAAAATATCGTGATATTTAATTAATTACGATGTTCTCCATCGCCGTGCATGCCTGAGAGAAATTCATAATTTCTCGAAAGCATGACGTCCACCAATCCGCACTTGGCCAGCGTGGTGGACTATAGCCTAATCCCTCTCACTTATGAGAGGAGATCTGTGCCCAGTAGTGGGCCATAAAAAAGGTTGAAAAAAAAGGTACCTTGAAGGTGGTCTTAATTCAATTATGACGAAAAAATCTCATATATGGTTCAGTTTTAGTAGTATTACACTTTTGAGACCGTTAGTAATTTTTTGAACAAATTATGTTTGATGTGTGATGTTATTATTATTATTTGAGTTGATGGGGAAGGGTACAACCCTAAGGCCACTGCGACCAGTAAATGATCTATTGTAGCCTAGCCCCGCGTTTATATCTGATTCCCAAGGCCGACGGTTGTTAGGAACCGTACGATGCGCTTGGGATCTAGAAGTTTGACATCTTCCGATGTGACTAGGCTGCCGCCCAGTATCCGACTTCTGCTATGTGCGAGTGCGACACAGTCGCAGAGGATGTGGATGCCCGATTCCTCTTCACCATTGCAGAATCTGCAAATAGCAGTTGAACTTAAGTTAAGTTTGAACATATGCCTGTTTAGTTTACAGTGACCAGTAAGAATTCTTACAAGTGGACGTATTTCATTGCGTTCTAGATTGATCACTTGCTTTGAGTATTTGCTTGAGTAGCCAGCCACCAGCGCCCTTGCATGCGTCATGCCTGGTGCGGACACCCAAAGGTCCTTGCCCTGGTTCGTAGACCAGATTTGAAGCATGGTTCGGGAAGCGGTTTTTGAGATGCCCAGCGTTGGCTCAGGGCCAATGAAGGGCATCGCAGCACCTCTTTTGGCCAGCTTGTCGGCGACTTCATTACCGCAAATACCCACATGTCCCGGCACCCACCCGAGGGCTACACTGTTGTGTGCGCCCAGTGTGTTGAGTGCATGGATACATTCTAAGGTCAATTTTGACTGAGTTTCATGGGACTGCAGTGCCCGAATAGCAGCCTGACTGTCCGATAGAATCGTTATACGTTTTTTAGTATAATTCCTGTCCAGGCTTTCATAAACGCATTGGATTATCGCATACATCTCTGCCTGGAAGACAGTAGTATAGGTGCCTAGATTGGTGCAGAACTTAGAACTAGGTTTTCGACCGTATACTCCTGCCCCTGTGCGTCCCTCCTTCTTCGATCCATCTATAAACCAGATGATATCTCCATTTATGAGGGATTTTGATGCCTTATCCGCCCACATTTCTCTAGACGGTATAAGTACTTTGTATAGTTTGTTGAAACTATATTGTTTGTTAATGACGTCACTCGGCATCGCCATAATTTTGCATTCAGTGAGGTTACTGTGGAGTTCCCTCATGATAGGTGACTTCCAGTTGGCCTTGCCTTTTTCAGCAGCACGGAGAATAGCACATTTGGCCTCTTTCTGCACATGAATGTGTAGAGGGTAAATGTTTAGTATTGCTTCCATTGCTGCAATTGGCGTTGATGGAAAGGCCCCGGTTATAATACGACAGGCCAATCCTTGGACGCTGTTTAGTATCTTGATACATGTTGTTTGCATTGTATTTCTGTACCAGCATACGCAGCCGTATGTGATTATGGGTCTAACAATGGCTTCGTATTTTGGTTTTAGCCCCCATTTCCGGCTTGTTAGCCTACAACATGTTCCCAGAGCAATCTTTGCTTTCTTGACAACCTTATCAAGGTGTGCGTTCCAGTTAAGTCTTTGGTCCAATGTGATTCCTAAATACTTAACTTCTTTCGAGAGTGGTATGGCTGTGCCAAAAAGCTTAATTGTTTCAAGCTTGTCCAACTTATATTTTCTTGTGAAGGGCACAATGACGGTTTTGCTGGAATTCACCGATAGACCGTTATTGATGCACCATTTTTCGACTATTTTAAGTGCTGACTGCATGAGGCTAGATAAGATGCTTTGGCAGCTTCCAACTATGTTGATTACCAAGTCATCTGCATAGCCTTGTGTGTCCAGTCGATTGTCGTTGAGCTCCTGGATAAGATTGTCGACCACGATTGACCACAGTAGGGGCGAAAGGACTCCACCTTGCGGGCAACCTCTGTTAATCTTAATTTCGGTTGTGATGTCAAATAGCGTGGTACGAACTATTCTGTTATTAAGCATGTAACCCACCCAGTCGGTGATGGTATTATCTATGCCTCTCTCTTTCATACATTTTAGTATGACTTCAGTAGGGGTATTGTCAAAGGCTCCCTCAATGTCCAGAAATGCACATAAGGCAATTTCTTTGTCTTCAAGGGCTTTTTCTATACGGTCCGTTAGCTCCATAAGTGCGGATTCCGTTGATTTCCCTTTTTGGTAGGCATGTTGCTGCGGCTGTAGGGGTATGACCTTTAGATAGGTTTCCCTGATGTGTAAGTCTATCACCTTTTCCATTGTCTTCAGTAAAAATGAGGTGAGACTTATTGGTCTGAAAGATTTGGGTTGCGAGCTATCCCTGTCACCCGTTTTGGGTATAAAGGTAACCCTCACTTTTGTCCATGAGGTTGGCAGGTATCCCCAGGCAAAACTTGCTCGGAAGATTTTCAATAGTACTGCCAGCACTTCGTTTAACCCTTCTTGTATTAGAGCAGGGAAAATGCCGTCTTCTCCTGCAGATTTGTAGCCCTTAAAACTATTAATGGCCCAGGTTACTTTGTCGGGTTTGAAGATTGAGGTCGCCACCCTCCAGTTCTCAATGGTTGGTCTTAATTTGTGTGTGTAGGAGGGTGGCATGATGGTATCCTTGTCCATGACGGTAGACCCGGGGAAGTGTGTGTTTATTAATACCTTCAAGGTCTCATCTACCGTCTTGGTGTAACTTCCATCAGGTTTCCTCAATAATCCAAGATGAGCTGGGGGCGTTTTTGCAAGAATTCTGTGGATCTTGGCGACGTGTGCCATCCCATTTATTTCCTCACAGAAACTTTGCCAGGATCTGCGCTTTGCCCTTCTCAGTTCATTGTTGAAGTCCGTGAGTGATTGGGTGTAGGTCTGCCATGGGCGTATGTGTGATGTTATGATGATGTGTGAATTATTTCATAATTTCATAATTTCTTTTTAACTTTTGGCGATCTTTTTTTGTAGTGATTCCTATACCAGTCTGTCAATCATAGGCCTTGCATTCAATTTCCATGACGGCAGAAATAGCCACTGATGAGTTTAAATTTATTTAATCTATTAAAATATTTTCGTTCATATCATATAAAATATGTACGTCCACGGTGGCCACGGCAGAAAAATTCTAGTTGAAGTCTATTATTGAGCTTTTTATATATTTTATTTATTTGACTCACTAAGACCCAACAAAGCTCACCGGGGCCAGCCGAACCCCATGAATCATTATTGTGATTTAGAACGCGGCTGTAGGGCGAATGCGAGACTATAAATTAGATCTCAATCAGGCAAACCACTATTAGTTACACGTATTCGTACGGACACACAAGCGCACAAGGAATACCTAGTTCAATATAAATTTATTCAATGAATTATCGATTTAGCATGCAACATGCTATTTTATTGATTCCTTTTTAACTTTTTTCACAATCCTTTTTTCCTAATGATTCTTGTGCCAAACTGTCAAACAAGAATCTTAAATAACATTCAATTCTCAGTTATCAATGTAGTAATTGATATTGTTTGCAGTGAGCATTATTTATTTGATTCACTTAAGCCCCAAAAGGCTCACAGGGGCTGGTCGAGCCCTGTATGCCATTATTGTGATTTAGACGCAACCATACGGCAAATGCGAGACTATAAATTACGAGTAGATCTCAATCAGGCAAGCCTCCATTAGTTACAGCACTCGTACGGACACACAAGCGGACAGGAATAGCTTGTGTTGCTGTAATGTCAAATGTGTTATAGCCAGTGATAAACTCATTTTTTAATAAACTCGTTGTTTGTCAACCTTTTTATTTGAACTGAGTTTCAGATGAGTATGCAAGCCACGGTTTTAAGTGGTCACTGCAACCTATGGACATCTACAAACAATTTTGTAAGTCTTATCTGAGGTCGTTTGCAGGTGCGCTGCTACTCCAGAGGCATATAAGACTAGACTAAAACACGATACTTCAATCACGGCAAAAGTATTGGCAGCGGTGGTTCTTCTCTCCTTCACTTCTTCGGGGAAACCATACCATGGTACAATGTAACAACATTTAAAATTAGTTTCATTTACAAATCTCTATCTACGTGAATGACATTGAGAGTACAGCTAGTCGCTTTTAAAATGGTTCGATTGAACTCAAAAAAATAATTTACTAAGAATCTCGTAATACGACTTAGTTACGGCCCCAATTATATGAGTTTTTCAAATTAGAAATCAAGTGCTTATTTTCTGTCTGTCTGTAATGCTTTTCCGCTTAAACTACTGACCCAATTTGAATGAAATTTGGAACACAGATAGAGTGGACCTTGGGAAAGGACATATGATAGTTTTTATACTACGGGACCCAAAAACCGAGACCACGCAGGCGAACCGCTGGAGGAAGGCTATTTAAGTAATAAATGGCATTATTCCGCGCAATAGTTCATGTTATTTTTTTTTAATAATCATCGTTTTTAAAAACGAAATAATTAACCGTATAAATTACTAATGATTAACTACGACTTCATAGTTTTTAACCTCATTTAAATTATTACCTTGAAATAGATATTTTTATGAAAGCGTAATTTTATTACGGTTAACTTGCTTTTTTACTTATATCTGAGACTCAAGGCTTCTACTGAAATAATTCAATCATTTCCACGTAGTAATTGAATGTTATTAAAATAAAAAACTCATTATAACAATATCAATATTTATGCCGGAAATAGCTTAAGAAATTAATGAAATTACAAATTTCAAGAATTTCATAAACAGGTAGGTACCCTAATTCTACTATATATAACTTAATCATAATCTTTTAATAGTTTTTATTTTATCCACTCTTTAGTCTGTTCCCTTTAAATAAAAATAAAAGAGATAAGGATTGGCCCAGAAGCAAATTACCATTTTCTTAGGTTAACTTATCATGCATTCTTTTTTATTCTAGTTTTATCTGTGCATATTACACACTTATATACCTACATCTCGCCACATCATATTTCTTTCTTTGAAAGTTAAGTAATCAATGTATCATACCGTACGCTTACAAATTATACCTACGGAACGGTACATCGTCTCGTAATAAATAAGGCACCGTCCAACTTTTGAGAAGCCTCAAAAAGTTCCCCGTACTTACCTCCCACTTTCATATGTTCCGGAAAAAGTTATTTCGGAAAGATTTTTTACTTCCCCAAGTGACATTTTCATGAAACTAGCATTAGTCTTCTGTGGACATTCTTATCCTAGTGTAATACCTATTATAATATCTAACTAGCTCCCGACCGGGATTTTGTGAGTAAAAGAGTTTTATGTTGCGGTTTTTTTAAGTGAAACCGTCTTTAGTAAAACATAATAACGGTAAACTGAGTTGTAAAACGCTCATAGCTTTGAGAGAGCGTATAGGCATGCTTTTTGAACGCAAGCGAACTATACACATACACATAATATACACATTTAAACTACCTGCAAAACGAGAGCGGTGGTGAGTGAGATGGCTGGCTGTTAGTGGCAGAAAATTCTTGCTCGTCTTTGTGCTTCGAAAGGAACGTTAAGCTGTTGGTCACGGTTGTTGTCGATAGGAAACAGTCGCTAAATCTTCTCGGAAGCATTTTGGGCGGTTTGTTCACTTACCCGCATTGAGGCAGCGTAGTGGAGTAAGCCCCAGATCTCCAGTAAGTCTAAATAATGGAGGGTCACGTGCCCAGCAGTGGGACGCAAAAATCATTTTCAATTAATGAATCATTTATTTATTGAACAATAAACTGATTTACAATACATACATATTTGTTCGTAAACAACTGCGCTAGTTATAACTGTGTTGCAGCCATTTACGCCCATTCCTGTACAAGTGGAATTTATGTTCTTTCTACAAATGAGTTTATACAGTTTTTACAGTTTTATCAATATTTCGAAAATATTTTGAAACTATAATATTATAATTATTTGGATGGAAATGGAAAGAGGGTTACAATTATAATTATATCTTCAACAACTGCGTAAACATGCAAGAAAAATAAACATGGTAAGGAAATTTCCCCGAAGTGATACGATTCAGCCGGATATTCTAGAGTTAAACACCTACAAGTAGGCATCGATAAAGAGAAGGGCTTAGTCAATAACCCTGAGTATTGTACTAGTAACACAGAAGCGCGCATGGCCCGGCGGTTAGCGTAGAACGCAAACGATCTATGCAACTAAGCCAAACGGGAGCGGTCGGGTGTGAGATGGGTGACCGCTAGTGGCAAAAAATTTCATGCACGTTTCCGTGCTTCGGAAGGCACGTTAAGCCGTCGGTCCCAGTTGTTGTCGATAGATAACAGTCGTTAAACCTTGTCGGAGGCCTTATGGGCGGTTAGAAAACATCCGACAGCGGGTTGGCCACTAACCCGCATCTCCACCAACCCGCATTGGAGCAGCGTGGTGGAGTAAGCTCCAGGCCTCCCCAATAATGGGGAGAGACCCGTGCCCAGCAGTGGGACGCAAAAAGGGTTGCGGCCATTGTACTAGTACCCTCTTTAGCGTTCATAACTGGATGATCAAGACGTGAGCATCCATAAGTATAGAACACACGACTGAGACTTCAGTTACTGCTTTGTAAATGCTTAGTTATGAGAGCCTAGCCCGCAGAAACATAATAGATCTTTTTAAGGACTTAATTTTTCCCTACTTACATCTGATACAAAAAAAAAACTAAAATGGTTGCCGAATCAAGGTAGTAATTAAATTACGAGTATGTTGTGTTTTGGTGAAAAGTGTACTGTGTTTCGGTATATTAATATTTATTTTATTTTATATAGTACTCTAAGATATAAAACACGACAAAAGAAGAGAATATGTACAGGGTACTGCTTATTTCTAAAATAAATTTTATCCAGCAGCACCAGGAATGAATAGAATATGTGTAAAAAGACAAATTTTGCGTCTACAAAAATAGAAAGAATAATAATTAATTTACCCATACAAAAGTAAAAAACAATAATAATACATACATACACATACATACGAACAATGTAGATATTTATATATTACACTATTATTAATTCATTTTTTTAAATAGTACGTTATTCATAAAAAGTGTGTTATTCGGTCACGGATTTTTTAAACGATAAAGCAACATAAGGGAATTCCATAAAAACCGGGGCGGTTTTTTTCGCTTGGATTTTTCCTCTCTGTGTACAAAAAACCTGCAACATGGGTACCCAAAGACGACGATCGGATCCGATCCCAAAAATAAATAAATTTCTCTGCTTTGGGAGAGCAGATGTGATCTCCTGCACCTTCCGATGCTTACGGCGGCATGCGGCCACGCACACACCGCCGTCCTTCCCGGGGCTGCTAGCTGGACGGGTCGAGCTCCCACTCTCACCGCCCGCAGCCCCGGAAGCCCCCTTTTAGTCGCCTCTTACGATCAGGCAGGGGATACCGTAGCTCTATTCTTAATCCCGAAGCTACAGGGACGATAGTTCTACCACCTACAGAACGTGTATGTATAAAACATAATATTTTGTAAACACCAATATTTGTGCAAATAAAAGTCTTCGTTGTCAAAATACGCTTGGTCGATATGATAAGTCTGTTAATTTTTACTAAAATTGTTTCTGCTGTTTTGCTCCAACTACATAACCGAGGTAATTACGATACATGATGGAAAGGAAAGCCATCATTTACCATCGTCGGACCCGAGACGGCGCTCTCTCGTAAATAATAACTTCATGCATATACAATGGAAGTCATCCTAACACGACTCCTGCTCCTTCCCAGTTTCCGGCTAGCGACTCAGTAATATTTTTCGAAGTATTTTTACACTTTATCATCAATTCTCTTCGACAAGAATGTTATAATAAACTAGCTGTGTCTCGCGGTTTCACTCGCGTTACAAAGGATCATTAGCGTCAAGTGAATATACTCCGTAGATTTCATGTGTCCTAACCCATATTTTTATTTTTTATTATATTTGCCTACGCAGATCTTTTTTTTTTTGTAATAGTCGTCCGCGTGAATATAGACTAATTGTAGAAAAGGGATAGATTTTTGTTACCTTTTATTTGTTATAGGGGGGGGGAGGAACCTTCAAAAGGTACCCGGCACCTTGGGAGAGAGTACCGGGTTATGTGGCATTTGACCGCACTAAAACCCCCTCGGTGGCTGCCACTGCACTTGGGGAGGACTCCGGGATCTCCGGCGGAACGCACCGGTGTCCTCCACGTGCGACGCCCCAGAAAGGGCCTATCTTCGGGTGAGCAGCTGTGCTCTCCTGCACCTTCCGATGCTTCCGGCGACATGCGGCCACGCACACATCGCCGCCCTTCCCGGGGCTGTTGGTTGGATGGATCGAGCTCCCACTCACACCGTCCACAACCCCGGGAGCCCCCTTTTAGTCGCCTTTTACGATCAGGCAGGGGATACCGTAGCTCTATTCTTAATCCTGAAGCTACAGGGACTAGATTTTTGTTACCTATTGTAAAAAAGCTTCTAATACAATGTTCATTTTATGTTTAGAACAGACTTATTTTATATTCTCTCTAAATCTTTTAAGTACTAACTACTCCAGCTTATTATCCACTTCTTTCTTGTTGTCATCAGTTTCTCTTTACAAATTGAAACTGATAAACATGTTGTTTTTTAAAGTGTATAGCTGATACTCTGTGTAAAATTTATATGGCCTGTTTGATCCAATTGTTGACTGTTGCTAACCTGATAGTCATATCTACCTAATAGGGGTCTTATGAGCGGTTTAAAACGTGCGACAGCGGTTTCTTCACCAACTCATAATATCTCTATCAACCTGTATTTCATCTCCTTACGCAATAAAGAGGCGCAAAAAATTTAGTTAAGTTAATATTTTGTCCTGTTTTCTGCAGCATCATTACGATATCTATTACTAAGTTCCGCATCTTTCATAGCTCTCGTTAAATTCGGTACAGAAACTGTCTGTTAACTTCATGTTTTTTTTTCAACCGTTTCAATTTTTATTAGATCCTAGGTAATTGTTCCTTATTTTCCGTTCCTTAAGTCCCATCAAAATCGGTCCAGCCGTTTCGGATATAAGCCGGAACAAACAGACAGACAGATAGACAGACAGACAGACAGACAAAAATTGTAAAAAAATATTATTTTGGTATATGTACCGTATATACATTCATATGCATGTAGTAAAAAGCGGTTATTTTAATATTACAAACAGACACTCCAATTTTATTTATTTGGATAGATACATTAACTTAAAATATAACGCACGCTTGTAATTGTATGTGTGAACTAGCGACCGCCCGCGACTTCGTTACTTAAAATATAACGCACGCTTGTAATTGTATGTGTGAACTAGGGGCCGCCCGCGACTTCGTTACATAAATATAACGCACGCTTGTAATTGCAATATATGGACTATTCAACTCAAAAATATTTTTTCATTTCGAACCAGTAGTTCCTGAGATTAGCGCGTTCAAACAAACAAACCAATAAATAAACTTTAAGCCTTCTAGTATTATTAGTATAGCTTTAATCATAAAATAACTAAAACATTTTATAAAAACGTAAGTATTAAGTATTACATAGGTAACTAATAACGCTAACAGCTCCTTTCGACTTCGTAATAAAACAGTAAACTTGTTGGTACAATTCAGCAATAAGAAAATCCTTAAACAGTGTCAGTAGAAACAAAATGCAAGGAATTTCATTTAGTAGAGCGCAAAGGCTTATTATAGTAGAAAAGCCCAAGAGCGTATCTTTAGATTTACTCGAGCGCGTGAGAGATATGTGGTATACAAATACAATATATACCTTGCAGCTTGTTTGAGTGCGGTACTTACTTGCCCCCGATTTTTTATCTTATTTCCGGAAGTCAAAATGGTTAAATTAGAATACCCCTGTACCGTTTAAGTATTTATTTTTAATAAAAAACAATAAAATTTGGACACGTTCGGGAGTGCCCAAATATCTTATTTTTTATTTCGCTGTTTGTTTTATTGGACAATGTATTGAATTTATTCTAGCTACTATCCGTAAAATATCGTACCTGTCCTTTTCCTTGAAATCTTTGAAAACTAGTAGGCTATCTCCCCACCGGAGAATCGGAAAACATCACAATTATTAAATAACATTTTAGTCTTTCTACCACGCTGTGACGCGCACAAGGTCCTGATGACGCTCGAGTAAATCCACAATTAACATCATGGGCAGCCCTACTGTTAAGAGAGGAATTCGTTGACATTTTCAATGTTACAAACAATTGTCTTCGAGCATGACATTTCACAGCGACTGTGACACTGTTAAGAATCCATCGATCTTTTACAGTTCACTACATCGCTTTATTTCACTCTATTATACATTGTGGTATACGATCTTTTAGTGGCTGCAACATTTTACGTCTCACTACTGGGCACGGGTCTCATTATAAGGGAGGTCTGGAACTTACTGCACCACGCTGCTCCAATGTGAGAGGCCAAGCCGCTATCGGATATTTTCAAACCGCCCATAAGGTATCCGTCAAGGTTTAACGACTGTTATCTATCGATAACAACCGGGACCGACGGTTTAACTTGCCCTCTGAAGCACGGAAAAGCACGTCATGATTTTTTTGTCATTAGGGGTCACCCATCTTATACCCGATCGCGCCCGTTTGGCTTAACTCCATAGATAGCTTGCGTCCTACGCTTCATGCGCATTTCCTTAGTGACCCGCTTTTATTAGCTGGTTATCTACACTTTTTGCCGATATCAAAGTCCAATTGTCGACTTAACGAATAATTCCAATTGCAGACTTAACCAAAGTAGTGCAACCCCTAAATCGCCGATCGGTGATCCTAAAAGCTGCAAGTGTGGCTTTATCGTTATTAAAAATTTTAAGCACTATTTAAAAAAATGTTTAAAAAATCCTTCATAAATAATTCAGTAAACCAAATGTTTATTCGGTGTCTTAAATAGCTGTCAAATACCCTCATGCCCTTGTTTAAAAGCCTAATTGAGTTTTAGCGGGAAGTCGGCAACATAATGTGCTCTTGTTTTATTTTCATCTTCTTGGTTTATGTCAGATAAAATTGATGGCATTTTGTTCAATATACATAGGATGATACCATTGCACGAGTGTTGTGAAATAAAGTAACAGTGCGAAAATATGTTTTTTCAGCTTGCCTCCACATTGTACACGTTCTGAACAAGTAGCCATTGCTTTACTGGAATGTTTGACTGACTAGTGACTGATTACTGACGACTTTAAGAGCTTGCGATGCCATTTATTTTTATCATATTATTATTGAAGTAATATCATCTCCACTAACCCGCATTGGAGCAACGTGGTGGAGTAAGCTCCAGGCCTCCCAATAATGGGGAGAGAGTCATAATTAAAATTTTTGCCCTGCCGGAAATAGAATCCGAGGCCTAATATCTGCAGTCTGGTAACTGTAGCGTCTTAATAAAGTAACAGTGCGAAAATATGTTTTTTCAGCTTGCCTCCACATTGGACACGTTGTGAACAAGTAGCCATTGCTTTACTGGAATATTTGACTGACTAGTGACTGATTACTGACGACTTCAAGAGCTTGCGATGCCATTATTTCTATCATATTATTATTCATGTAATATCATCTCCACTAACCCGCATTGGAGCAACGTGGTGGAGTAAGCTCCAGGCCTCCCAATAATGGGGAGAGACTTATAATAAAAAATTTTGCCCTGCCGGAAATCGAATCCGAGGCCTAATATCAGCAGTCTGGCAACTGTACCGTCATATAATATCATTCAAATTTTTGTCCTGCCGTGAATCCAACCCAAGGCCCCGAGGTAGTCCGGCATGGTAACCATAGCGTCATACGGATCGATTTGGTTTTCGCCTGTCGCTGTTTCATGAATACGAACAAACGTAGGTAATTACATCCCTTTGTTCTTTTGTTGCTCGGACGCAACTAATAGAATCCTACCAGTGGTCTTATTTTCGCTGTACGGTTGACCAAATTCCATCTGTGCTGCCGAATGGACATCGTTAGTAAAAAACAGCATCCTATTTTCATGTTAAAGTTTCGGTGGTCCAATTGCGAACAGTGAACGTTAAAAAATCCTTCCGAATTCAATTGCGAGTTGAAAAATATATGAGCGCTGTCGGTGAACGCAAAAAGGGAGGGGAGATCTCACGTTAAATGTGGATTTACACGAGCGTAGTGTTGTTTTAGTGGGTTTTGTAAAGTAAATGAAAGAAAGAAATAAAGGTTAAACTTTGATTTTTATTTGTTCAGCTGTTGGGGCAACTAGAAGCATTAGAAAGTAAAAAAGCTCAATGGATTACATGTAAAACTTTATGTTTTTCACTGCTAGTTAAATATATTACAAAATATTTAAGTTGAACCATTAAAATTATAAAGACAGACACACAAACACACAGACTTCCAATTCCCGACTAAGACCTCTGGTTCCAGGGAGCGTCTGAAAAACAGCGCTGCGCGAAGATAACACCTCGCGTGAGCAAAGGCTGAGCCGCCTCCTTTTGCCCCTTTTTACTATGAAGATTTTTCATGTTTTTTTGTACTATGCAATTAATATCTTTTTAAGGCAATAAATTAATTATTATTAATATTATTATTATTAACGTAAAAAGGATGAATTGTCCCAATTATACTATAGTATTATTAAGTTGAGCCTCCGTTTGCTTTCCCGCTGCTGGTTACCGTCTCGGTAAGGTCCATACCTTGCTTCACCATACTGCTCCAATGCGAGTTGGTGTTAAACAATAATAAGTGATATTTAGGTCAAACGTTTTATATTCTTTTTGAATGGAAATTCTCAATGTATGCCGTCAAACGCCATATGTCAACACGAAGTGCAAAGAGATGACAACGTCGATTAGAAAGAGCTCTATAAAAATTTCGTTAATTGAATTGAAACTTCTTTGGTCGAATGGTTACGTAGGCTGACTGCAGAACTAGACGCCTGGGTTCCAACCTCAATCAAAACCAAATTGTTGCGTTCATTATTTTTTGTGATTTTTTTTATTGGGAGCTATTTCAGATGGCTTTTTTTAAGTACCTAATACTAAGCAAATGAGTTTTTCATTTGAAATTAAACCAAGAAAATAAATTGTTTTTATCCGAGCAGCGCTCGGTCGTCCAGGTACTAAATTATTTAACTACAAAACTTTCCTTGCTCAAAATCCCTGTTGCAATTTCGAAGCTAACTGTAACCGTCAGTTGTCATCACAATGTGTTCGCCAATTTACTGCAAGCGCCGACTATATTTTCTCGGTGGCTAAATTACACTACTAGCAATCATAACTGTATCGATCATTTATACTGGGTATGTGATGGAAAAAGATTTGGTAACGCCAGTTACGTGGATTTTTTTTTCTTATGTATCAATTAATTCGCGTGCTCGTCTTTTTGTCAATATGGGATGGGTACGAGTTTGCGGCAATTGTTGATTGCAATCTACGCTCGCGCCCTCTATCGGGTCGAGTTGACACTACTCGACTTCTTACCGCTGTTGACGGCGTTTGTTGTACTACTGATGTCATACGAGCCAGCACACGAAGTCATTGTCCGCTGAAGTTATCCTGATTTTCTTCATCAAAAGCGTGGTGCAACGTGGTACGAGGTGTCGTGAGCCACTAGAGAGTAGTCGGCATTGTTTGCGGGTGAGTGCCTTTTTCTATATTTGGCTAAAAGACGACGATTCAAACGGACAGAACCAGTGAGCTTTACTCGTGGTGGTGTCGAACCCTACAACAAAATATACAGTCCTCTTTTTCTCCTGGACACCATCATACCGGTTTGGCCTTTGGCTGAACCAAGATTTATCTTATCTAAATTTATTAAAATGCTATTTTACATAAACGTTAGGTTTATGTTAAATCTATACTACAATATTAATTCAGTTTTAATAAATCTGTCCCAATATAAATGATAGTTATCTTACTGTAATTACATACGCTGCTCCAATGCGGGTTGGTGGAGATGTGGGTTAGTGGCCAACCCGCTGTTGGATGTTTTCAAAGCGCCCATAAGGCCTCCGACAAGTTTTAACCAAGTGTTATCTATCGGCAACAACGATGGCTTAACGTGCCCTCTGAAGCACGGAAACGCGCATGAATTTTTTGCCACTAGCGGTCACCCATCTCACACCCAACCGCGCCCGTTTGGCTTAGTCGCATAGGTCGCTTGCCTTCTACGCTAACTGCCAAGCCATGCGCGCTTCAATGCGCTTAAATGCGCGCTTCTGATTTACTTATTAGTAAAGATCTTGTGTAATGTATATGACAATTTGATAATTCTAATTGCACATGACTCAGCTTAATGTTGAGCTCTATATAAAATAAATCAATATATTTTTCGCCATATGACGTCATACATATCCGGCTCAAATCGCGAAACCAAATACACATTTATGGCCCCGTTAACGATTGTTTCAAAACACTCGTATTGTTTTAAAGCGCTTTGAACGACTTTGTTTTTCAAGGTACTAGGATTACAGAAAGAAATATAACCGAAGGCAAGTATAACTGAACCGTAGCTAAATTTTAAGCAGTTCAACTCTAGCTGGCTTGTTAAACACAAATAAGTTTTATATAAAAAGAAGACTTTTACGTCGGACTATACAAACTGGGTCCAAATGAAAGTTTAGGTTGTTTTGTAGTTGAGTAGTATTCGAGTCAAGATGAACATAGTTTTGAGGTTCAGATAATTAAAATATACATAAAAGGGACGTGGGCAAGGAAAATAACTAAGTTGTTATTTAAATTATTATTTTTTGAATGGAGTAGCAGACGAGCATGCAGGCCACGTGGTGTTAAGTGGTCGCTGCGGCCCATGGACATTTACATACAACCTCAAGCAAGCATAGGCAAGTCTTGTCTGAGATTGTATACAGTTGCGCTGCTACTCCGGAGGCTGGTGGTTGCCTCATGTAAGTGTGGCCGTCAACTACACCTTTCCACCGAAACACAACAGAATTGGTTCACGGCAGAAGTGGGTGCCGCGGTGGTACTTCGGGCGAACCATAATAGTTCTACCACCTACAATGACATAATTGACAGTTTTGCCTTTTGTTTCAAATATAATTATTATAATTTTTTAAATTATTTCGCAAAGCATCTACACCTATTTGTTTCCTACGTCAGACTTAAACATACAATAAGAAAATCAAAATTATATGTTTCGTATAGTTTTGCTTCCGTTCTCAGCAAAATTCATCTATAATGTATTTGCGAGTCCAGATTAATGTGTAGAACAAATGGCAGTCAGGAAGGCAAGGCGTAAGTCATTTGTACTAGTCGTGTGGTCGGCTGTAGTGGAGACATCTTGATGTGTTTGGATTGCTCTTACGGAATTTTAAAAACCACTATGACCTTTTATATTTAGTAAGAGATCTCATATTTGTCGTTTCGTGTAGTCTGCTGTAACAAATGTAGGTCTTTAACAAAATCGTTTCCATAAATAATTACATTTACATTATAGTAAAAACGACTAGTAGCCATCAAACTAGTAGCCATCCTCTGCTAGTCAACTTAGAATTTTTTGAGGAATATTCAGATTCAGATTCCTTAAAAAGAACTCATTTTTTTTATATATGTAAACCGAACAAAAAGGCAGACGGGCCGCGTGGTGTTAAGCGATCACCGTCGCCTATGGACACGGGCAACCCCAGGGGAGCCACCCGAGCATTGCCGGCTTTGGAGGAGAGCTTTTTTTACAGCTTTCTTGAAGAACCCCATGTTATAGTCCACTGGGAATGCCTCAGCTGGAAGGTTGTCCCATAACCTACACGTCCGTGGTAAAAAGGAGCGTGCAAAGCGGACTGTGGAGGACCGCCACGAGTCCAGATGGTGCCTGTGGAACTTTAACCTTCGTCTGGTGGTATAATCATGGAATGGTGATGTAGGCATTAGTTTGAAAAGTTCCTCGGAGCACTCACCATAGTAAAGTCGGTAGAACACGCAGAGCGAGCCTATGTCTCTTCGCAAGCTGAGCGGTTCTAGCCTGTCAGTCAATCTTGGGTCGTTGACGATTCGGACTGCGCGCTTTTCAACAGAGTCAAATGGGTGTAGCTGGTATTTTGGTGCTCCTGCCCAGAGATGAGAGCAGTACTCCATATGGGGTCTGACCTGGGCTTTGTACAGCGTCAGGAGTTTCCCCGCAGTGAAGTACTGCCTCGCCCTATTGAGGACACCAAGCTTTTTGGACGCCATAATATGTACAAAAGCATCATGTTATAATATATACAAAAGCGCGCATGGCCCAACGGTTAGCGTAAAAGGCAAGCGATCTATGCGACTAAGCCAAACGGGTGCGGTCGGGTGTAAGATGGGTGACTGTTAATAGCAAAAAAATTGTCGGAGGCCTTATGGGTGGTTTGAAAACATCCGACAGCGGGTTGGCCACTAACCCACATCTCCACCAACCCGCCTTGGAGCTGCATGGTGGAGTAAGCTCCAAGCGTCCCCAATAATGGGGAGAGACCTGTGCCTAGCAGTGGGGCGTAAAAATGGGTTGCGGCCAATATATATATAGATAGATTCAATGTGTAAATAAAACATGAATTCTTTTACTTTGTGAATGTAGCGTATAAACATAAATTTCAGTTTAAACGTGAAATAAATGGCAGTCAGTTCAGCAAGGCGCAAGTCATTTGTAAAGGTCTGCGTGTGGTCGCTTGTAGTAGCCATTTGAGTCGATCCACTGCGGGCTGAGATATCTTGATGTGTTTGGATTGTTGTTCCGTAACCATATTTTTTTCTTTCCTTGTTGTTTTCTTTACTCGTATGATATAGGAATTCAATTTACTTGTTTTTTTAGGTTATAGTATAAGTATACAAGAGTAATATTGTAAGTCTTTGTTTTAAATAGAAGCAATAAAAGACCGTACTCTTTTTCAAATCATAGGAAATCCCTCTATTGATTGGTTGATGAGTTGGTGATGGAAGTATACAAGAGTAATATTGTAAGTCTTTGTTTTAAATAGAAGCAATAAAAGACCGTACTCTTTTTCAAATCATAGGAAAACCCTCTATTGATTGGTTGATGAGTTGGTGATGGTGATGAAGATTTATCGTTCTATAATTCTGAAGAAAATAAAAATAAGGTAAGTGTATTTTGAACTACAAAAACAACATATTTCACACATTTTTCATCTTGGATATTATCTTCATTTACTAAATGAGTAATTTTATATTTTTTCATTGCAGAAAATGCAGCTATAAAAATATTTTTCTTTATTTTTTCGCATCACTATTGAAAGTATGTCGTTCATTTTAAATTAAAAGTAGTTTTTTTTCTTCTAAACATTTTTGTAGTGATTTACATGTTGACCGTTGCTAGCTGGTATTTTAACTATAAGAAACAGTTGTAATAGTTAAAATACTCAAAAAAATAATTCAAAAAGGTTTGATATACTCAGCTTAAATGCAACACTCATTTTACTTTAAATATTTGCGTAACAGTGGGGTTTGTCCAATTCAAAGAGATTTGGATCTCTTATAACTAGACTGCACTTTGCGATTTAATCACATCATAAATACCTTTAGTGAAATAACTAACCAAAACCGTAACTTTATGACAGTGACACATACTGATTATTTTGCGCCAATTTTTAAAAATCTTGGGTAAATATATGGCTGCAACACTTTTTGCGTCCCACTGCTGGGCACAGGTCTCTCCCCATTATTGGGGAGGCCTGGAGCTTACTCCACCACGCTGCTCTAATGCGGGTTGGTGGAGGGGTAAATATATACTTCGTATAAATTTTAGCGCTTTTATTGTTCATATAAAAAGAAAGCGACAATATTAATTGACTTATTATAGTATTATAGCGGGATTGAAAATGACTGTATTTATGAAATACATAAAATATATGGTAAGCACTACAATCACAGCATTAAAATTACCGTATAAATTTTCGTTAATTCGAAAACTTAACACTCTTTTTGTGGTCATCACGTTATTGCGATCAATGTATAAAAATAGTACCTATACATATTATAATATTTTTTTCACATGAATACCCAAAATTTAACTCAACTTTACCTCATAAATGAATACCATGTAACTTTTTTAGGTACGCAAGCTATCCTTGTTACGGTAATTAAATTGTGTCATGAATTTTGAAAGATGTTTCGACATGGGATACCTCGTATACCGTTAAACAATGATGATGTCTTATTATATAACGAATCGTGAGTGTAACTTAATATGAATAATAGCCAGTAATACTCACGGTACATAGTTGATGGTGCTCAACTTGCTTCGGACCTGAAGGTCCTTATTCATGACCCGCTAGGAGGTCATCGCGCGCGCACCCTCAACTACTCGTATGTATCGTGCCTATTGTCGGCAATAATCAAATTCTGATGTCTTTCGGTGCCGGACAGACTAACAAGAGGTTACCAACAACCTGCTTGCAGCTGTGGCACTTCCCCGGTCGAACGATAAAAATTCTACAATCTTTCAAAAGTCAATAACATGAAATTATTTTATTACAGCAAAAGAATCGCTTGCATTTTGCATTTTGCATTTGCATAAAAGCGGTACGTAAATCGATTCTCAGCTACGGTGTGTATTGAGTGCATTGTATATCGTGTTCAATTGTCTCCAGGATTCGCTTTGCAACGGCTCGTTTCAGAGCAGATAGTGAATGAATAGGCCTCTTAGATACCTGACCTAGATCTGAGAAAGTTGCATGGTATTCAGGCATACGGTTAAATTGAGTTAAATCTTTGGTGTTCAGATGTTTAAATAAAGGTGTTAAATATTTCTGGAACGAAGTTCCTTATCAAGCGTTGCGAAAGGGGGCTAGATGGAAAAAAATAAGACCAAAAGTTGTAACGACACTTTTTCCGCACCCGACATTGCTTAACTTTGTTGACTCCCATCCTTCTTATAACCGCTAAAATAATAAAAATATAAATACTAGACATAAAAATATGTTGCAAAAACTGCAAAGTATGTACATCCCTGTATAAATTTTGGTTGATTCCAAAAATTATACAGGGATGTATATCATATTTATCATTACTTATCAGGGATGTTTATCATATTATTATATTTATGTCGTATTTTATTACATGTTATGTTATAGATAATCTATTTTTTAATATTAAAAATATAAATAAAACACATAAAAATATGTTGCAAAAACTGCAAAGTATCTACATCCCTGTAACAATTTAGGTTGATACCACAAAATATACACTCTTTTTGTGGCCATCGCGATATTACGGTCAATGTAGAAGCAACATCATACTTACTTTTGTGTTACTTTTGAAAAACCAAGATTAATCACAATTTTTTAAAATTCGATTTACGTAACTTTGAAATGAATGCTGTCCTTGCAACATTATACATGTTCTTTTTCACGAAATCCATACGGCGATGAGTACTGACAAGTGCGCTTTTGAAGAGTCAGCAAAAAAATCTAAACATCTTTAAAAAGAAAGAATAAAATCCTTAGTAACTTAAAACAATATGCATGTGCACTATTGTGCACGCCTCACAACATTCATAGCAGAGCGGACTTCATGACATAGAATATGCCAAACAATTTTATTCCATTCTCTACTCATTAAATATTTGCCAGCAATACTTATGAAGTGTCCCCAAGCCTTATGCAAACGTGGGACATCAAACGGAAGATTCCAAGAGCAGAGCTATTTAGGTCATGCGTGAGAGCACTTCATTTGTTCTATATTATTTGTAATAAAATTTTATATTGAATATGGACGTGAAAACAATCGTCAATTATCATGCTGAACTTGTGCGAGTGAACTTAATATTTACCTAAATATTGTTTTAAAGTTATTTTCTTACAGAGATGCTCAGATTTATTTGTTAGCTTCAAAAGCTTTAATTGGCTTTAGTTTAGCTAAGCTAAGCTTTAGTTATAATTGGCTTCCTTTACATTATTAACTGCTAAACGAGTATGAAAAAAGAAGAAAGAAAGAGAGAAAAGTGAAGAGCAGCGATGGCCGAGTGATAAGACCGCGGTCTCCGGCACTGAGATACCGGGTTCAAATCCTAGGTGCGCACCTCACACCAAAAGAAATTTGTAATATGCGTTTTTAAATAGTATTATGCGTTATATTTAATTAATTACGATATTTTCTCTCACTGTGCATGCGTGAGAAAAAATCATAATTTTTTTCAAAGGCATAAAATCCAAGGCTTACGTAGTCCACCAATCCGCACTTAGCCAGCTTGGTGGACTATGGCCAGGACCCTGTTACTTGGTGACCTGTGCCTGCAGTGGACATAAAAAGGGTTGGAAAAAAAAACGGCAAATTGTTTGTAAAGTAGGTTTACGATCGAGATGTTTACGTGATAACGTCCGCACGAGAAAATCTCCATTGGTTTGTATGCCGCTAGAGTGAGAGAGACGGAAGATCGGTCCACTTACTCGAACGCTATGCCAGCCTCCGCTCGTGAGGATTCCGCGTGACAAGTTTCACGGAATGACTGGCAGCGCTCGAGATGAGACGGGAGATCGGTCCGTCTCTCTCTCGTTATACCTGCAATCGCGCTCGTAAGGTTTTGGTGTGACACAAGTTTCTGAACATGTCACCCGACTAAAACGATTTTAAAGACGTTATCACGTCAATAAAACGAGAAATTATCACTAGCCATTAAGTTAAACCACCAACAACCACCTACACATTCAAAACCGAGCAAATGTTTGTCTAATAACTTTTGAGGCTCTCAGCTGAAAATATAGAATTAATTACTCCGTTGATCAATCATTAGTTTGAATTTAATCTCTTGGGATTAACCGGGATTTAAAGGAGACTGGCGGTTTTCGGCCTGAAGCCCTACAAGAGTGAGTCATATGCGTAAAAATACGTATTTTTTTTCTAGTTTAGATTGTCTTATCAGCGTTTTTGTAGAACTTGTCCAACTAGAGAAAACATCTATTTTATATTTAACAAATCGATATTTTTTGTGAATCGATTTGTCCCGGTTATATTTCACAATAAAATCACGGTATCTTTAACATACGTACAGATCGATTCACACTTTAAATACTCGATAAAATTACATATTTCCCCACTACTCACCAAACAAAATTCTGATGATTCAATTCACCAAAAAAAAGACGATGAGTGAATGAACAAATGATCGATCAATGAATCGATGCGTCATCGATGGTTTGACATCTGTCGTGACAAGACTGACAAGCGAATCGAATCTGTCATTGTCATTTTTCATTTCATTCCGTTGTTGTTGCATTTTTGCTTCTGCTGCTTAGTGAATATTTTATCGTGTTTTCCCGTGAATTCTTACTTTGACTTACGAATTTCGGACTGTGACGTTAACCTGGCGAGTTTGATTGGACCTTGATATTCTTGACGATTTGGATTTTTCCATAATGGAACGGATGCGTTGTTGCCAAAAGTTAACTTCAACTACTTATTTCAGTTATAAAGACAAGTTCTTTGAAGAAATTAAAAGCATGTTTTAGTTCCTATTAAAATATCCTACGAGTAAACATGAAAAGTATCCATGTAGGTGACCAGGCCGAACTCTCATAGTAAAACCGCCAGTCTCCTTTATAATTTGTTACTAACATTAAGCAGCGTATGTGGCTTAGGTTCTACAATGATTTCAGAGTGTCTTTTGAAAATTTTGTTGTAGTTTTGTTTATACATGTTAAAGTTTATTATACATTTTTAGGGTTCCGTAGCCAAATGGTAAAAAACGGAACCCTTATGGATTCGTGATGTCTGTCTGTCTGTCTGTCCGTCCGTATGTCACAGCCACTTTTTTCCGAAACTATAAGAACTATACTGTAGAAACTCGGCACGTAGATGTATTTTGTGAACCACTTTAACATTTTCACACAAAAATAGAAAAAAGCAATAAATTTTGAGGGTTCCCCATACTTAGAACTGAAACTCAATTTTTTTTTCATCAAATCCATACGTGTGGGGTATCTATAGATAGGTCTTAAAAATGATATTGACGTTTCTAACATATTTTTTTTTCTAAACTGAATAGTTTGCGCGAGACACTTCCAAAGTGGTAAAATGTGTCCCCCCCCCTGTAACTTCTAAAATAAGAGAATGATAAAACTAAAAAAAAATATATGATGTACATTAAGATGCCAACTTCCACCGAAAATTGGTTTGAACGAGATCTAATCAGTAGTTTTTTTTAATACGTCATAAATCGTAAACCACAATTTACCTTTCATTCAATCTTAATGCAATGATTTATATAGATAATTAAAGGCAATGATGTATTTCTGTTGCCGCTATTGTTATACAAATACTAAAAATAGAATAAAATAAATATTTAAGGGGGCTCCCATACAATAAACGCGATTTTTTATTTTTATGATAATGGTACGGAACCCTTCGTGCGTAAGTCCGACTCGTAGTTGGCCGGTTTTTTACTTTTTGTGCGATGATGATTTATTTTATAACAAAGAAAAACTTCCGAGAGCAAGGTAGCCATTAATCCGCATTTCTAGCAACCCGCATTAGAGCAGTTTGATGGAGTAAGCCATCCATGTCTTACCAATAATGAGGAGAGACTCCGTACCCAGCGGAGGCCCACAAAGAAGGTTGCAGCCAAAATCCATTATATTACATAATACTGTTTAAATATCCCACAATTTTTTTCTAACTTCAATTTTTTTCCATTACTAAAACAGTGACTCTCGGAAGGCTAACAATTTGCTTCGCCACTGCATGAGTGACAAAATTAT
Organism: Pyrgus malvae; assembly: GCA_911387765.1. NCBI lineage: Eukaryota > Metazoa > Arthropoda > Insecta > Lepidoptera > Hesperiidae > Pyrgus > Pyrgus malvae. The sequence goes on from OU426947.1 coordinate 9,517,019, forward strand.
TTTGATTTTTAAATTGATATACATACATTTAGTAAAAATACTATAAACGAAGATGGTCTTAAAATATTTATGTTTGGAAAATATATATCAATAATAGTAATAATCTAATACCTTTAAACGAGTAATTTTTGTATATACCTAAATATTTATTTTGAATCTCGGAAACGGCGCCAACGATTTTAATGAAATTCTACTGGTTTCGGGGGTGATAAATCGATCCAGGTTGGTTTTATTTTTAGAAATTTTAAATTATAAGAAAATAATTTCGCTTAAAAATAAACTGAAAAATACGACTCTTCCTCACATCTATTGGAGGGTATTATTAATATTGTGGACTGAACCGCCGTCAAACGCCACCCAACGTTCAAAGAATGTCGATTTGTAAGAGCTCTATAAAAAATTCGTTCATTGAATTAAAGCTTCCTTGGCTTACGGGTACATGGCTTAACTGCGGAACTAGAGACCCGGGTTCAACTTGGTTGGCTTTGTCAGCTAGTTTTTTTTAAGAAAAATGTATTTAAAGTCCTATTAATTACTTTCTCAATAACTTATAAAATATAAAAGACTTGGAACAAAGGAAAATTATTTGAGTGCTTATCAACGTTTTTAAGAATTAGGTGTACTTCAGTTTAACGATCCTGCCCGCTAATTAGCAAGTACTTACAATTAGTTGCCCAGATGAGACTGTAAATGGACTTTCCTTGAAAAGTTTCAAGAAATACAGTTTTGGAAAAAAGACGACTAAGTCTTCCTCTTCTTACCGGGCTGCCGTAAAAACAAGAAGGCAATAAGTCTTGCCGCAGCTATATTGAAATTGCCTTAGTTTGATGTAATATATTTAAATATAAACCCGTAATTTAAAAATAATTTTTGTTTAGTTGCTACATTTTAACTATATTCAAAATTTATGATGGCGAATTATATTATACTAGCTGTGCCCGCGACGTCGTCCGCGTGTATAAAGACTTTTATAAAATGGATTGATTAAAAATTAAAGATTATTTATTTGCATTGAATAAGTAGTAGGTAGATTATTATTACATTATAATGAAATCACTTATAATACAATGTTCATATGTTCAGAAGAAACCTAATGTATTTTTTCTAAATCCTTCAAACCTAAAACAGTAAGGAATGCTTACTGCACTGATCTTACACTTTTCTCACGTTTCGCTTTTCTCGCGCAATCAGATTCTCTTTACAAATATGTACCTCGATTATTAAAGTTAAGAGATACTGCTATGCCCGTGGCTTCATCTATGTTAAAAATAGTATCTTTAGTAAATTGGGTGAATTTATACTGCAAAGAATGTATAGACTCATTCTATATACATAGCTTTAACCTACTGCAGAAAAGAGGTGCACTATACAACTACTTGTAGTTGGGAGATAAAATTTCTAAACATACACGTGCTTAGGATTAAACAATCGGAAAAATAATTGTTAGGTCAATTAATAAACTATATGTTTAAAACTTGCGGACAGCAGTTTGGTCATAAGTCATAACTCATATAACATTGTGAAAACTAAAGCAGAAGGCAGGGTCTCTACACAGTGTGCAATCTGTATTTGGAAATAAAGAATATTTTTATAAAGAATCTTTAAAGAATCCTTAATATCTCCATCAATCAACGTGTGTGGATGAGCCCTCAGCCCGTACGCAATAAAGAGACGCAAAAAATGAGTTAAGTTATCATTGGTCCAATTGACAATGTTCAGCATCATACGTATACCTACCCAACGATGGGACAACCCGCGTGGCGCAATGTTTACCATGCCGGACTGCTAATCGAACTGTCCCGGGTTAGAATCCGGGCGAAGCAGAAATTTCAATGATGAGTTTAAACTGTTCTCGGCCTGGGTGGTTGTGTTTCTGTCTCTATGTGTGTTCATGGCACCCACGACACAGGGTATATCTACCCTAATGTGAGGCTATACGTGTGAAATACCTAAATATTTTTTTATTTTTTTTACACTGTACTTACTTTTATTAGACTTAAGGCTTTTATTTGAAATTATCTCCATCGAATCACTTTGGAGAAGAAATGAATATTGCTCAATAATGCCATCTACCGTATGACATGTAAACTTTGTGGTTGATAAATCGAATGTCAAATTACCAAATAGGTAGATATTGAGATTAACAGTTGGTTCACTAAAAGTTTAACTATTCGTCACCTAGATGTCTGCAGTAGTCTCGTTTTGTTAAGGCTTTGTACATTCTGTATGAAGGTTTAGATTCCATATCTTACAACCTTAATGCTGGATGCATTGAGATTGTAAGATTTGGATTTCGGTTCATCGGAGCTAGAGGCCTCCTCAATATTGGGAGAGCTCCATGCTCAGCAGTGGAATGCTAAAAAGGTTGCAGCTTGATATAATGTAGCGATAATAATCGTTTCAGCTGCAGCCTGTTCATAATCTTCCACCCCAAAAGAAGACTAATAAGCTGAGCAACTAACTCAATGGAGCCTGTGATGTAAGGTTCCGCGGCGGTAAGGCTCGCGATGCGCTTATTAGGTACCTAGTCTAGCCATTCTCGGCCAACGAAAGAAAATACAGTAAGCTGATCTAAGTATATTTAATATAGTCGACAATATTAGTGAGAGTTCAAAATAATTTTAGGTACTTAAATTTAAACTTTTATTTATGGTTTTAAATGGGCTGTTACCGAAACTTTCATACTAATTCCCCAAAGTGCCTTTTAAGTTTATGTCGCGTATTGTGTAAATGAACATATTTTTTTTTATCACCCGATTGATATGAAATACACACTAATGTTACGGAAATTCATTCAACAATATATCAGTTAACACAACATTCAAAGAAGGGAAAAGAATTTGAGACTGAAATATTAAGTTAAGTTTAATTATTGTACGCTTGAGATACCAACTTTCGAATCCATTTTATTTGCTATTGAGGGGTAGTTTTGAAAAAAGCTTAAATAGAATTCTTACTATGTTAGTAAATATTACAAATACAAAATTATAAGTATATTACTTTGCACAAAAATATTCTGTACATCAAGTTTCGACACTCAATTTTCAAAGAGTTTCAAAGAAAATTGACATTTAAAGGGTGAATTTCGGGAAATGCTGAAACACGTATTCTTTTATTTTGGTTAGAAAATATTTATACCAAATTTCAAGAAAATCTATTGAAAAAATCCAAGTTTTCCATACAAATTTTCATCGCTCATTTCACACCCTTAAAGGGTGATTTTTAAAATTATCTATAGCCTAAATGTTAGCGAGGACCAATATATATAAAACAAAAAAAGTTTCATCAAAATCCGTCCAGTAGTTTTTGCGTGAAAAGCTAACAACAGACAGACAGACAGACAGACAGACAGACAGACAGACAGACAGACAGACAGACAATAATTTCAAAACTTATATTTTTAGCTTCCGTTACTTATAAAAAGACCCCTAGAAGTATTTTTTTTAAATTTATATGCAATGTACAGAATTGACCCTGCTTACAGTTTTATTATATGTATAGATTATTTTAATTCAACCCTGGGTGGGTGGGTTAAGAGAATCAAATAAAAGGTCTTCACTTGTAAAATCTGATGCACTATGAAAATTTAATATTTATAAAGCTTTTTCTGATAATTCTTATTAGTTTTAGTATGATTGGTTCATAAAAAAACGGTGGCATCATTAATCAGTCACAGCCAAGCAATTCCCCCAATTATTATTAAGTCGAAATAACAACTACTAAAGCTGCGGGGGTTTCTTCCGTGTCATTAAATCGTCCACTCGTTTATTGTGTGTGTCACATTTACCAACCATAACACAATATTAAAGTAACGATTCGACTGTGTCCCTGCAAAGTCATACGGGATGGCCCTCCCATCTCTGCTCTGTTATAGAGAAGGCCTAGAGGCCACCTCACTGATACAATGCAACCCGCATTAGCAACCTCTTTGTAGAATGTTTTCAAACCGCACAACTTCAATGTTTGGTTTGAAAACTTGCGACAGAGGGTTGGTCATTAACCCCCGTCGGCTTTGGTGTAGAGCCTACACCAAAGTACACTGAGATCAATCCGCTTTGCAATAGTCTGGAATGGCACATAGGCTACTTTTGATCCTAGGAATAATACTGTTCTCGTTAGATAGATTAGTACCTAGTACCTGGACGTCCGAGCGTTGCTCGGATAAAAACAATTGATTTTCTTGGTTTATTTTTAAGCAAAACATTCATTGGCCTAGTGTCACCAAAGCCTTTTGAAATACCTAGTTCCCAATTAAAAAAAATTGTCACAAAAATAAAAATGCAACTTGCCTACTTGAGGTTTGAATCCGGTTCTCTAGCTCCGCAGTCAGCTTTCGTAACCATTCGACCAAGAAAGCTTTAATTCCATTGACGAAATTTTTATAGAGGTCTTTCATATCGACATTGTCATTTGTTTGAAGGGCGGATTGACGGTTGACATTTGACGGCTTTCTACGCCACAATATTATTATTATTCTCCAATAGATGTCAGTAAGAGTCATTTTATATTTAACGGCATAAACATTAAATAAAACGAAAATTTCTATCAATAAAAATTTTCTGGATCGATTTATCATCCCCGTAACCAGGGTACTAAATTTCATCAAAATCTTTGGAGCCGTTACCGAGATTCAAAAAAATATATTTAGATATATACAAGAATTGCTCGTTTAAAGGTATTAGATAATCAAATCACTCGAGCAAAGCCGGATCACTAGCTTTTTATAAATCCTTATTTTCTTAAATGTTCCATATTATTTGATACTTTTCTATTTTACCTATATGTAAGATTTTATCCGCTGTCTGTTAGACGAGTAAGCTTTGTGGAAGACAAACGACGCTGACAAATGGGCATAAATAATTTATTTCTGTTTGGATATCTATATTTTGTAGACAGACGGAACGCTCACCAGAATATATTATTATATTAAAAAGATATTAAATATAAAGTGAACCCCGGTGAACTATAAGCGATCGAAGTGCCCATGGCCCGACGGCTGGCGTAGAAAGCAAGCGCTCTACGCAGCTAAGTCAAACGGACGCAGTTGATTGTGAGATGGGAGTGATCACCCATCTCACACTCAACTGCGTCCCCACTGCTCCCCAATAAAGGAGATACAAACAGCTATTTAATTAAGATTAACGAAGTGCGTTTAGAAGTTTCTGGCGAAGCGGCGTATAATTGTTTTCTTCGCATTATTTATGTAATGTCTCGGGGGTCATCTAAATTTCATTAATAAACCCGAAGAATCTGAGTATACATTACTCAGATCGTTACCAATTGTGCTAAATAATATGACAATCATAACAAGTAAAACATGACAATACAAGTTTATAACATAGATTTATTACGACTTTGTGTATATAAATAATCTATGGTTTAAAAAAAACCGACTTCAAATGGTAAAAAATAAAATTGTTCTGTACTTGGCATATATTACTTTTCCTTGTTAATTGTAGTGATTCTTAAAACTATTTTGGAATCGGTCCGATTCAAAGCGAATGGTAAACCATTTTACTAAGGACCTGACTGTACTTACTTGCCGACTGTGTATATAATTTCGCTTTATTTAGTACTTTTAGTTTCATAGTTCTGAATTGCGTATTTGGCAAAGGGAGATCTCCCGCCGGGCGAGGTGGTCATGCCCGGGGAGCGGCCGCGCTCCGACTGATTCAATTCGGAGCTTGTATATATGGTAGGATATTCCGAAAACTTCGATAGCGTGATTCAGGAAGCGGATAGCGGAAGGTCGCTACATCACCCCCTGCTCAGACCGGAGGTCGATGACTTCAGTAATCCAAGTGTAGTCTTCGCTTACAAGCGCCTGGAATGCCCTCTATCTGCGGTGAGTCGAGATGTGAGGGTGCAGACCTTGTGTAGCCCTCCGTCCTCGGTGAGTCGGGATGTGAGGGTGAAGCGAAGAGTGGAGATGCCCTCTATCCACGGTGAGTCGGGATGTGAGGGTAGGATGTGGAGGCGAGTAATGGCTACTCAAGCCGTCCATGAAGTCCTTGGAGGCAGCTGTGTCAGGAACAGGAAGCGTGTACATGGTGCGCTGCGATGAACCTGACGAGCTGGTGATGTGATGCTGCAGTCCATCCAGGGAGTGAAGGTGCGACTGATGAAGGTCAGAAGGGACGTATTCTTGTCCGGGGTCACCAGTTTGGCAAAGGGAGATCTCCCGCCGGGCGAGGTGGTCATGCCCGGGGAGCGGCCGCGCTCCGACTGATTCAATTCGGAGCTTGTATATATGGTAGGATATTCCGAAAACTTCGATAGCGTGATTCAGGAAGCGGATAGCGGAAGGTCGCTACACGTATAATCTCGATGTTTCCACCTAAGCCCTGAACATTAATGAGATTTACATTTTATAATCATGTTAATCTCATAGCCTGATAAAATACTACTATCGATCCATCTGAATGTATCAATTATTGAATGAATTTGCTCTCAACTTCTAACTGTTGAGGAGTAGTAATTTCCATAATTAGCTAAGCAACGTAATATGGTAATACGGGCACGAATATCTTAATTATTGTGTTTTTAAGTATTACAAAAACAATGTGTGCGCCTATAAAGATTGAGAATGTTCCTCAATTTCAATAGCACTCCATGATTGGATTTTGACATGATACTCGTATAAATGAGACCGCCTCGGGAGTGTAAGTTTCTGAACAAAACTTCCTTTTGAGAAAGAATTTCCTCTCGACTCCTAACCATCGTAGTACCTTCCGTTATCAGCTCAGCAACGTGAGATGATGATAACTATACACAAATATGTGATTTGCTGTTGTAAGCATATTATTATGAATATTAATCTGTGTGCCTGCTGTGCGGCCATTTTGAGAGATCCCCTGATTCCCCTCTGGGATCCCATTATCAAATTTTGACTTGGGGAGAGTTGGATCACCTCAAGAGTATTCGAACAAAAAAAGATTTATTGAAAGAATTTGCTCTCAACTCCTAACAATCGTAAAATCTTCCATCATCAGCTCAGCAACATGAGATGATGATTACTATGCATAAATACAAAATATTACCAAAACTTTGTTATGCTACAAAAAGACTGATATGCAATAGTTATTTTATAACTCTTTATATTATAACTAGTTGACCCCGCAGACGTTGTCCTGCCTTAAAAGTAATAAAAGAGGATTTGTTTTCTTATTATCTTAAAGAGACTTCATGTTACTATCAAACAAAAATATAAAACAAATAATGACATACGAAATGTCCAGTTATTCTGACTGTGTCAAAGTTTAGAACGACACGGCACGAAATACAAAACGTTTGACAGGCAGGAACAATTTATATGGGAAAACTAAATAAGTAAAAAAGTAATTAAAAAACATTTCCAGTGGCCCAAATTGTGAATCTAAACCATCCTCGAATCCATTTGAATACACACAAAAAAATTCATTAAAATCTGTCCAGCCGTTAAGGAGGAGTTCAGTGACATACACACTCACAGAAGAATTATATATATATCTTGTTTTAAATGCAAAATTAATTTTGATTTCAAATTTGTTATACAAAGAAAAACCTATTCATATTTTGTTTATATATACCACATGCTCACTATTAGTTAATTTTTGTCACAAATAAACAGTACTAATTGTCATCAAGAGCATGAAGCATATATATATTTATGAAAATATAATGTACGTTCGAAAAAATAAACACGAATTTATAACCTTTTTGGATTTACATAGTTCGAACTGTGTTTCGACAAGGAATGGCCACAAACTTGCATTCCCCAAGTGTAGGCTCCGCAAAAAGAGCCACTCTTTTATCGGGATGTCGATCAGAATATATAATAAAATCCCGGAAAGTGTTCAATCCCTTCCTTTGCTCAGATTTAAAAAGAAAGTCAAACAAGTCCTGTGCCGCAAGGCTTATTACGAACTTAAGGACTATTTAATTGATAAAAAAGCTTGGGATTGAGCTGTAGTCCCACAAGGCTGTTTCTATAACTGATGTAATAGACTTAAATCAATCAAACTGCCAATGTTAACAGATGGCTGTGGGACGACATTGTCACATGCGGTAGCTGTCACGTATGTTCCTTATCTGCCCATAGCTACTCTCTAATAAAGCTAATTATTGTATACCTCATATTTTAAAACAGGGCTGAAGTTTTTTTCCGTCTGCTCTTTTCTTCAGCTCAGCATTGCCTAAGCGCACTCAGAGCAGACAGAACAAAAAAAAATAACGTTCACTAAGAGTTTGTAAATGAACAGTACAGTGAATAAAGAATATTTCATTTCATTTCAGAAGGGTGTAAAAGGCTGTACGAATACATTTGCATACCTCGTGAAGGTAAATATGGCAAACCAAATGTATTAGAACACCTTTTGTTAACTTTTTAGCGTTTTTGTAAACAAAGGCTTTTATTTGCACAAATATGGGATCTGTGCAAATAAAAGTCTTTGTCTTTGAAGTATATTGCCTGGTTTTCATGAGCTTCACACTTTTCAGAAAAAGTTTAGTGCATTTCAGTCAAAACGCGCTGAAAGCGCTCACTGCTTTTTTTACTTTTGCTCGCGTTCACCCCGTCTCTATTAAATCATTTTTTTATTTTTAAAATAAAAAAAAATCTCTAAATACTGCATTAGGTTCATAAGTTTCACATTTTTTTCGCAGCTTGCATTAATTATTTTCACCGACTAGAACTTTTAATTGATCTCTTCTAACCAAAAGAAAATTAACTCCAAAAATTGTCGAAAACAATACTTTTAAAGTTAATGTGTTTAAACCAGCTTTGTATTATAAGTATCGTACAATCAAAGAACAATGAAATTTAATTACCAGTTCGCATACGAAATGCAAAACTTTTTTCTAGGCATATTATTATGTTTAATATTCACCACTTTTTTCCAATAATATGCCTAATAGTGCTATCACAACTTACAATCCACAAAGGCTTTGTATCATCTGTGTATCACAATAATTTTATGATGTTATAATGTGAAACAGATTAAAAAATAATAATGTACAAAAAAAACCCGCACACAATTATAGGCTTCACGCATTTACCACACACATTTAATACAGAGCAAGTTTCATGTATTTATACAGATAATGCACAACGGACGCGATCTCACTGAATATCATATAAAATTTTGGTCACACTAACTACGATAAAATACTGCTGGTATTAAAATATTTTTAAAAAATAAAATATAAAAAACCACTTGATATTTTCTTATGAAAGTCAATAGTTTTGCGGTCATCGGCCCTAGGTACCCTTTTGGACAGCGGGTTCAAATGAGAGAAAACAACCGATGAAAATAAGTCCCGGAATATACATACAAAAAAGTCCCAGAATAAAAAAAACGCAACGCATTTTTAACAAGCATATTATTATTAACATTTTATTATCCGCCGGCTTTTTTTCTCTCATTAACCCAGCGGTGGGTAGGCATCAAAAGCCGATGATCCGTTAAGATTATTCTTATCGGATCTTAAAACAAAATATTTTTAGTTAATTTAATAATATTGTATGCCAGAACTAGGTAGACTATTAAAACTCCAATTATAATTCAGTAGTTGTAGGAGTACGTGGTAGGGCTTAAATGGTAACGGGGAAGAGTCAACGCCGCACCCACTTGTCGTGAAACAATCCTATTGTGTGAAAGATATAGTTGCCGGCCAAGGTGGCTAGACTAGAGGTGACCATCCGCATTTGGAGTAACAACGCAACTGCATACCACCGCATGCCATATTTATCTTGAGGTTGTGTGTTGATGTTCATGGGCTGCAGTGACCACTTAAATCCATGTGGCATCCGTGCTCAATCCAATTACTTTTAAGTAACAAATAAGGAGAGAGGCAAGCGATCGTTACACGCGATAAGAAAACACCATGTTTCTTTCCCCACAGAGATAAGGACTCCGACCTCTTTCATGACTTTCTCAGCAACTTCGACACATCATTTACATCTGTGTTTTCAGACGTGTTTTTGGGGCCAACAATAATGAAGTTTAGTATACTTTTTTACTAAATATATAATAATGAATTTGACGGATAATGTCTTCGTTTTTTGTAATTGATTTTCCTGGAAAAAACTTGATACAGACAAATACGAGATATCACATGAAATATTAAATTCAAATCGCAAAACAAAATTCTTTAATAAAGATTCGCTCTGATTGAAAACACCACCATCGCCAAAAAGCTCGAAACCAAACTATAAAAAGTACTAAACTCACCGAGTGGTATTTTTATTCTTTCAGGTTTCGCTGCTTCGTTTTCGCGCGTGAACTCCATAATAACAAACAAATGGAACACCAGTTGACAGATTCGGTAGAAAGTTTTCGATTTTCTGAAACAGTAATTTCTTTTCGCGCGCATTTTGTGAATCTACACAAAACGTTTGGTTTTCAATTCGTAGCTCGCATCGCTAAGGGAACACTTCAGAACAATGTCCGCGTATAACTCGGCGAAGTTTGCAGTCTAAAGAGGACCGTGGAACCGATACCGCTCAGAGCCGACTACCGACTGCAACGAGATCCCTAGCTAGTCCCTTTCCCACCCGTCTGTACCACCCCGCGTGCCGCGTACTCGCCTTCCTACGCGATACGCACGATGTTCTTCTCTATCTTTTATGGGGAAAAGAAAAGAAAATTTTAAAAACCAATAAACACGCTTTTATAAGAAATCCAACTAAAAAAATGAAAATAAATTTAAATATTGTAAAAATGCATTTTATTGTAAAAAAAAGCGTAGAATGCCAGATCTGACAGATATGATTAGAAGGATAATTATTCTGGTAATATCTTAAAAAACACCCCACGCTTTATTTACATAATTTTCAAAAATTCTATAAATTGACAAAAATCTTATTTTGCAAATTGAATAATGAAATAATCTTATCAAATTAGTATGTTGTCATCGGTCCTCGATAAATGTGTTGCAGATTATTTTATTTTTATCATTAAATTGAATACAATCTTATTTTGCATTAAATTAATAATTTTGTTTATATTATTTATTTTACTATGCTACGAGTATTATGTTTCTTCAATAATCTTGTTTAATGAATTATCTATTGCTTTACGATGAAAGTTCTGAAATTTCCCTTTCCTAGTGTTACATCCGCAACAAGTTTGTAAGTTTTCACATAGCTTTTTGCTGTTTCGCTTCGTGATAAATTGTCTTTAGTCCTTTTGTTCGCATTTCTATCATGTCGCATTTTCATCGGAAAAAGTTTTCGATTGAAACTTTTTCGCGGTGAATAACAGGGTTGGGGAGAAGCATGCGGAATGTTCTTCGCTTTTATTTTGATTACATAAATTAGGTTTTTACTTTGAAGCTCTTCATAACGTTGAAATGAATGAAATCTTTTTATTGTGTAAATTAAATTATTTGTTCGTATTACTCAATGCCAGTATTTAATTTAATAGGCATGATGACTCTATTAAAGAATCAGAGAATAAATGGTTTTACAGAAAAATACATGCTAAAAAAGTTCTAAAATATGATCCCGTTTTAATATAAACATTAAGATTAATAAGATTTTCAATAAAATAAAAGTATTAAATACAGCAATCGGCCATGTTATCTGAAACGCCAATCAAAAGGAATGACGTCACGTCTCAGTTAATGTCATCGTTTTGCTTGAAGTTTGACGAGCATGCCGACGCCATGACACCTACTAGCGTTTTCGCGCTTAATTCAAATTACATAGCAGACAATACATTAATTTACGTTAAAAGTTCAGTTTATTGCTGAAATAAACTTTTTTTCGAAACTAGGAGACGTGTACCTACAATAAGGAAAGGTATTTAAAAATCTGTCATCATGCCCATTGTGGTCATATCTCTTCTCTGTAGGACGCTACATGCATTGTTGGATTTTATTAAATTATTAAATGATGATAAAAACACTTGTTGTTTTTAAACGCTTCACCTTCATATCACACATTAGGATACTCTCGATCGTGGGTACTACTAACACATACAAAGATAAGGACACTAACACCCAGAACAAGAAGGGATATTTCATAGACGTTCCGTACAAATCGTCAAGATTTATAACAAACTAGCCTTCCGCCAGCGGCTTCGCCCGCGTGGACCCGTTTTATAAGTTCCCGTAGGATAAAAATCCATTCATGTCCTTGTCCATGGTCCACTCTATCCAAGTTTCATTAAAATTGGTTTAGTGGTTTAAGCGGGAAAGCGTAGCAGACAGACAGACAGAGTTACTTTCGAATTTATAATATTAGCAGGGATTGATAACATTATTATCTCTCCACAAACCCACAATGGAGCAATGTCCACCACATTGCGTAAGAGTCTCCATAAAAACGGATGATCCGTGCCTAATAGTAGAATGCAAAAAAGTTTGCAGCTAAAATATCACATCTAGATTTCGTAAAAAAAATATACCTCGTATGAGGCATACAGGAATGTGTTAGGTTAAAATATTACGTAAGCCATTTATGCAGGACAGGAAAGGCTTTGATTTCTCTAATGGATCCGCTGTAATCCACTTCCACGTTTTTGGGGTTCCGTAGGCGAAGAAGATAATTGAACCCTTCGTGATGACTGTCTGTACGTCCGTATTTCACAGCCACTTTATTTCGAAAATAATTGGACTACGCATTTGAAACTTGATTCTGTATTCTGTAAACCGCTTCACGATTTTTGTACAAAAATAAAAAAAATAATACTTAAGGAACGCACTATGTAGAAACTAAATAAAAATCATAAACATGCAGGGTGTTATTTATATATCTCACAAAAAATATTTACATTGACTTTTTTCTTAAAATGACTCGTTTTAAAGATAGGCAATTCCTAAATAGTCAAATGTCTCTTTCTTATAAAATAAGAGTAAAAAGATAAGAGATATTACAGTCAGTAGTTTTTGAGATATTACACATTTTCCGAGACTGCAAATTATAAATTTGTTACTGTACATATATTCAAAACACTATGAAAAACAACGGTATTTTTGGTGGTGATATATATGTAACTTGTTAGACGATTGCTCTACGGAACTCTTCAGGGCGAGTTCGACTCGCAATTCCATGTTTTTACAAATTGAAGTGAGGGTTAAACTAGCTCTGATGGTTTTATGCATGCCTATAATATCTCTATGCCTAAAATATTCTCATGTAAGAAAATATCTCTCTGAAATTTTTTCTCCGTTTGTATTTCTACCTATATCGTTCTAAACCTAAACCATGTATCCTAATTGTACTATGTGGGTATTATAGCAATATGTAATACCGAAATGGTTGAGAGTTAGATGGATGGCCACTTGTTGTAAATGTCATACGCGTTTCCGTGGTCTAGAGGACACGTTAGGCCGTCGGTTCCGTATGATATTGACAGCTACCTATCACACGGCCTGGTCGACGTCGGGTAGGTCACGTAGGTAGGTTACTCGTATATCATGTAGGGGCAGAATGCTGGAGAATGTTTCAAATATTATCTATGACATTTGCTTTTGCATTGGCTACCCAAATATTCGTATTCATAATAAACAAAGACGATATTTCGGAATGACAATGAAAACGAATTAAATTTTTAATGTGCGCATTTTCGCTGCTTTAATATAAAAAGATTAGTAAAACTATCTGGAAAAAGCAAAGAAAAAAGACGATTCTCCTTTTTATTTCTATTTTAATGAACGTTAGTTTATGTCGCTGGTACATTTTAGTTACCTAGCTAAGATCATAGAAATAAAAAAACAATTTCTTTGACGTTTTCTTTGTTTTGTGGCTAAAATAGCTTGGCTAGATAATAAGTTAAAAATTGTATTTCCATCCATAAACTGACATATATTTTCTTCATTTTATTTGTCGTATGAACTATTTGACATCTATACATATAATAAAACTGTAAGCAGGGTGAATTCTGTACATTGCATATAAATTTAAAAAAATACTTCTAGGGGTCTTTTTATAAGTAACAGAATCTAAAAATATAAGTTTTGAAATTTTTGTCTGTCTGTCTGTCTGTCTGTCTGTCTGTCTGTTGTTAGCTTTTCACGCAATAACTACTGGACGGATTTTGATGAAACTTTTTTTGTTTTATATATATTGGTCCTCGCTAACATTTAGGCTATAGATAATTTTAAAAATCACCCTTTAAGGGTGTGAAATGAGCGATGAAAATTTGTATGGAAAACTTGAATTTTTTCAATAGATTTTCTTGAAATTTGGTATAAATATTTTCTAACCAAAATAAAAGAATACGTGTTTCAGCATTTCCCGAAATTCACCCTTTAAATGTCAATTTTCTTTGAAACTCTTTGAAAATTGAGTGTCGAAACTTGATGTACAGAATATTTTTGTGCAGAGTAATATACTTATAATTTTGTATTTGTAATCTTTACTAACATAGGAAGAATTCTATTTAAGCTTTTTTCAAAACTACCCCTCAATAGCAAATAAAATGGATTCGAAAGTTGGTATCTCAAGCGTACAATAATTAACCTTAACTTAATATTTCTTTCTCAAATTCTTTTCCCTTCTTTGAATGATGTGTTTACTGATATATTGTTGAATGAATTTCCGTAACATTAGTGTGTATTTCATATCAATCGGGTCATAAACAAAAAAAGTATACGCAACATAAACATAAAAGACACTAAAAGGAATTTAGATGAAAGTTTCGTTAACAGCCCTTTCAAAACCATAAATAAAAGTTTAAATTTAAGAAAAAATATTTTGAACTCTTAGTAATATTAGTGATTAATATGGTATGATGATCGACGATATTAAATATACTTTGATCAGTTTACTGCATTTTCTTTCGTTGGCCGAGTATGGCTAGACTATAGGTAGGTACTAAAAAGCGCATCGCGAGCCTCACCGCCGCAGAACTTTACATCACAGGGCTCCACTGATTTAGTTGCTCAGCTTATTAGTCTTCTTTTGGGGTGAAAGATTATGAACAGGCTGCAGATGAAACGACTGTTATCGCTACATTATATCAGGCTACAACCTTTTCAGCGTTGCACTGCTGGGCATGGAGCTCTCCCAATATTGAGGAGGCCTCAAGCTCCAACAAACCGAAATCCAAATCTTACAACCTCAATACATCCAGCATTAAGGTGGTAAGATACGGAATGTAAACCTTCATACAGAATGTACAAACCCTTAACAAAACGAGACTACTGCAGACATCTAGGTGACGAATAGTTAAACTTTTAGTGAACCAACTGTTAATCTTAATATCTAACTACATTTGGTAATTTGACATTCGATTTATCAACCACAAAGTTTACATGCCATACGGTAGATGGCGTTATTGAGAAATATTCATTTCTTCTACAAAGTGAATCGATGGAGATATAATTTCAAATAAAAGCCTAAGTCTAATAAAAGTAAGTACATAGTGTAAAAAAATAACGTTTCACACTTATAGCCTCACAGTAGGGTAGATATACCCTGTGTCGTGGGTGCCATGAACACACACATAGACAGAAACACAACCACCCAGACCGAGAACAGAAATTTAAACTCATCATTGAAAAAAGTAAGTACAATGTAAAAAAAATAACGTTTCACACATATAGCCTCACAGTAGGGTAGATATACCCTGTGTCGTGGGTGCCATGAACACACGCAGAGATAGAAACACAACCACCCAGACCGAGAACAGAAATTTAAACTCATCATTGAAATTTCTGTTTCGCCGGGGTTCGAACTCGGGACCCTTCGATTAGCAGTTCGGCATGGTAAACATTGCGCCACGCGGGTTGTCCCGTCGTTAGCAGTCCTTACTGTTTTTGGTTTGAAGGATTTAGAAACAATAAATTTGGCGTCTTCTGAACATATGAACAATGTATTATAAGTGATTTCACTATATGTAAGAATAATCTACCTATACTTATTCAATGCAAATAAATAATCTTTTATCTTTAATCAATCCCTTTTATGCAAGTCTTTATTCACGCGGACGACGTCGCGGGCACAGCTAGTATTAAAATAAAGGCTATCTATTAACAACTAATTACTGTAAAGAAACATTAAATTAACAATATTTTTGATACCTTCTTTGAGGTTTAAATATTCATTGGAAATAATTTTACATCATTTTATTTTTTTCGAAAATGTCAATACCAAAATGCAATAAACTTCGCAATATTATGAACGATTTTCGACAAAGCGGTTAAATGTTAAAGGGAATACTTTAATTTTAAATCATTATTTCCGAGGACATATATATTCAAATATTAATATCATACTGCCTCATGTAGGTATGGCTGTCAACAACATATTTCTATTTAAATACAATTAAATTGCTTAACAGCAGAAACGAGTGGAGCATTGGTAGCTCAAACTTAAACAATTCTACATTTTAATCAAAATAATAATATGCGGCTTGGCCGATTCGTTACTTCAGAATCTAGATATTTGCATAACCCAAAAGTCGCGAACACGTTCACGTTCATATCATATCTACGCCCACATAGTTTTCGTACTTAATTGCTGCGTTACATTGAAAAATCTGCCCTGAGTTCGTATACATTAAAAACTAACCTAAAATAGAAAAGTTCGATTTCCTGTTCTGTTTTTCCTATTGGGTTGCAATATTTTTTGCGTTCCACTGCTGAACACGCGTTGAGACCCATCATTAGAAGACCCTATTCTACCATGCTGCTCCAATACATATTGGTAAAGATACGAATCAGTGGCCAACCCGTGGTCAGATGTTTTCAAGCCGCCCGTAAGGCCTCCGACAAGGTTTAAAACTGTTGTCCATCAGTAACAACCGCAGCAAGAAAACGCGCACAAAATTTTTGCCACTAACGGTCACCCACCTCAGATTTCAACCGCGTCCGTTCTACGCCAGCTGCCGGGCGATGGGCGTTCCAATTATCCTAACTGAATCGGTGTACGACAGTAAAGGATCTATTGGTTCTTGTCTGTTAATCGCTATGTAAATCTATGGAAGGATGGAAGTTTACGATGGATTTCGTTAGCGCAGTCCTTTGGGAAATGAACGTTAGGTATTGGAGCTCCAGTTTATATCCTTTATAACTATAATTATGGTTTATAATAAACTACTAGTGATCCGGCACGGGTTTGCTCGGGTGATTTGAGTTTATATGACTAAACAAATGTATTACATCCCAAAGTAACAGCATATTTCCGAGATGAAGTGCAATTTCAGACTATTATTTATTTTTTGCCAAATTTCATCTCAAACCATTTAGCCGTTCTTGCGTGATTGAGCAACAAACATCCCTTAAAATAAACATCCAAATTGGCAAATAATATGAAATTAAGATTTACTTTTGAAACTTTCGTTTCTTTATCCGTTTTGCTTTCATTTGGTTGCAAAAATTCTTTCTACTTAATCGTAGAAATTATCGTACAAATTACGGGCGTAAAAATTATTAGATCCATGTAAGTTGATTGTTTTCCTGTTCCTATTTGATTTAGCTTCCCCCCTTTTTGCATTCCACTATTGGACCTGTTTTTCTACCAGTAATAGGGAATAAGGTTAATCTCCATGAGCTTCTGAACTCGAAATATTGACTTAATCTCCCGAATGTACCTTAAAAAATTTACAGTTCATGACATAGTTTGGAAATTTCAGATATTTTCAAACAGCCCATAAGGCTTCCGAAAAGGTTTGGCTGGCTGCAACTCTTTTTGCGTCCCACCGCTGAGCACGGTTTAACGGATGTTATCTATCGTCAACAACCAGGACTGACTCCATAACATGCCCTTCGTGGCACAGAAACGCGCATGAAATTTTTGCCACTAGCGTTTACCCATCTAACACCCGACCGCGCCCGTTTGACTTAGTTGCATAGATTGCTTGCGTTCTACACTAACCGCCGGGCCATGCGCGCTTATCACTAACTTTTTAACGTTTATTTGAGAAAACAAACAGTTACAAATTATAATAATAATTCTTATGAGCTATACAACACACACACAGAGAGAGAGAGAGAGAGAGAGAGAGAGAGAGCTATACAATTATTGGTGTTTTATTAATATTTAGGTGAAAGAGAGACTTATTTGAGGTTGCATTCAGTAACACTTCTGCGGAGGCTGAAGGTCGGTTGCGCATTTAATTATCATCTACTTCCAAACCTTAATAGATACACAATTGATTTGCATTACTTCCGAAACAGCAGAATGGTGCACTCCGATCAACCCATGCATTTTAACTACGTACCTATAAAACTGTTATAGATGGTCTATTTCATAAAGTCTGTTTGGCTATGAATTTTGTGACGCGTGCACATGCACATTGTGCGTGCATTTCATGTAACAACGAGGCTTCTTTTTTTCGTTGGCATATCGAGGTTACTGAGCCCTCGATATGCCAACGAAAAAAAGAAGAGTTGTGTGAGTAAGGTACTTAAACATTTTTTTTGTTAACGCTTCACAAGCGCACTTTTCAGTACACATAAACAGAGACGATCGGACTTCGTGAAATAGAATATCTATAATATCTTACAGTATCAATAAAACACGCGTTACTTGAACGTTGTACCCACTCTCCAGAATTATCACGCTTTTCCGGCGACCGAAGCTTGCCAAATATCTGATAATAAATTACCGTTGTTTGACGCATTATGGCAAAATCTATTACACCATGGCATACCACGTGAGTATATATCGTCCAGAAGTTGCGTACACTAGTAATTAATTATTTACATACATATATCAATAACATAATAATATAGTAGAAGATAGATTTTTTACGCAAACTCTGCATATTGCCAGCGTCAAGTATAATTTTTGCATCACATAGGTAAAATCAGTAAGTCGTCAGTAATCAGTCAGTCAAGTCAGTCAGACATTCAATTAATGCGATGGCTTCTTTACCAGAACGTGACCAATGGAATTCTGGAGGCAAGCCGAAAAAACATATTCTCGCACTGATATTTTAATTTACACTAACACTCGTGCACTATAATGAACCTATATCGAACAAAATAATATAAATTTGATGGCATTTATCCGATATAACTCAAAAACACACCATGAAAGTCAAAATAAAACAAGAGCACAATATGTCTTTTTCGACTTCCCGCCATAACTCAAGGTAAAATTTTATTTTGGCGACCTGCGTGGCGCAATGGCTGGACCGTGCTGGACTGTCAAACGAACGGACCCGGGTTCGATTCTCGGCGAAACAAAAAATTGAATGATGAGTTTAAATTTCTGTTCTCGGTCTGCGTGTTTGTGTTTCTGTCTTTGTGTGTGTCAATGGTACCCACGACACAGGGTATATCTACCTTACTCTGAGGCTATAATCATGAATAATTATTTATTTAATGGTTTGACAGCTACAATACAGTACAACCGCTACAATGCGACCATCAGCCTCCAGTGGATAAGCGCAAGTGCATATTATGACTACACGCAATATAAAAGCTGTCTTTAGGTTGTGTGTACATATCCTTATCCATGTACTTAACACCACGTAGTCCATATGTTTTCTTATTTTACACGCTTTTTATTAGCTTCACCTGTATGTTTGTATGTTTGTATGTTTGTAACCGACTTCTTTGGGCGCGATTTTGACCCACTTTAAACGGCCAGATTTCGTTCAAACTTTGTAGATTTATTGAGGACCGATGACAATACACTAATTTGATAAAATTATTCCATTTTTCAATTTGCAAAATATGATTTTTGTTCGATTGCGTTTATAGAGCTACAGCTATTATACGACTGTTATAGATCAAACGATCTAATAACGAGTATTTTAGCCACTTTAATTCAGCATCTGCTAAAAGGTGGAGTAAAAGTGCTAAAACATAGTGCTGTAAACGTTTATTCGACGTCCTTAAAGCACACATTAGCAAATATTGCCAAATAGTCGAGATAACCGCTATTACACGATAAATGGGTGTTTTAAGAACGGTTACTCGGCTCTTATACGATTAAAGGCTGAGTAATCTAATTACTATTCGACTATTTTGCTGCTTGGGTTGCTCATATTTATGTAGGGGAGTAGACTATTGGTGCTCAGTAACCGAAAACGTGTATGAGATATATAAAGAATATAAATAATTTGTTAAGTCGTAAGACAGGTGAAATTTTATGAAAACGTAAAAATTAAAAAAATATGTAACCTTGTTATGTAACAAGCCTAATGATAGATAAAGATATTTTTGAAAGAAAGAAGAAGGTTCTCAGTAACCAGTCCATTGCTCGTGGAAACATCATGGAAAGAATAAATAATCCAAACTAAAAAGTAGAAAATAAATAATAGTTTAAAAAAACTAAAAAACACGCTTTTTATAGAAAACCGAACTAAAAAATAGAAAATAAATTTTAATGAATTTAAATTAAGAAAATAGTGTTAAAAATTTCAATGAATATAAGTTAATAATAATGTGAATAAAAAAAAATATTTTATTTAAAAAAAAGCGTGGGGTGCTTTTTAAAATATTATCGAAATGATAATCACTCTACTCATATCTGTCAATAAAATATTTATAACTATTGACACCATGCACCCCACGCTTTTTTTAAAATAAATTTTTTTTTATTCACATTATTATTAACTTATATTCATTGAAATTTTTAACACTATTTTCTTAATTTAAATTCATTAAAATTTATTTTCTATTTTTTAGTTCGGTTTTCTATAAAAAGCGTGTTTTTTACACGCTTTTTATTAGCTTCACCTGTATGTTTGTATGTTTGTATGTTTGTATGTTTGTATGTTTGTAACCGACTTCTTTGGGCGCGATTTTGACCCACTTTAAACGGCCAGATTTCGTTCAAACTTTGTAGATTTATTGAGGACCGATGACAATACACTAATTTGATAAAATTATTCCATTTTTCAATTTGTAAAATATGATTTTTGTTCGATTGCGTTTATAGAACTACAGCTATTATACGACTGTTATAGATCAAACGATCTAATAACGAGTATTTTAGCCACTTTAATTCAGCATCTGCTAAAAGGTGGAGTAAAAGTGCTAAAACATAGTGCTGTAAACGTTTATTCGACGTCCTTAAAGCACACATTAGCAAATATTGCCAAATAGTCGAGATAACCGCTATTACACGATAAATGGGTGTTTTAAGAACGGTTACTCGGCTCTTATACGATTAAAGGCTGAGTAATCTAATTACTATTCGACTATTTTGCTGCTTGGGTTGCTCATATTTATGTAGGGGAGTAGACTATTGGTGCTCAGTAACCGAAAACGTGTATGAGATATATAAAGAATATAAATAATTTGTTAAGTCGTAAGACAGGTGAAATTTTATGAAAACGTAAAAATTAAAAAAATATGTAACCTTGTTATGTAACAAGCCTAATGATAGATAAAGATGTTTTTGAAAAAAAGAAGAAGGTTCTCAGTAACCAGTCCATTGCTCGTGGAAACATCATGGAAAGAATAAATAATCCAAACTAAAAAGTAGAAAATAAATAATAGTTTAAAAAAACTAAAAAACACGCTTTTTATAGAAAACCGAACTAAAAAATAGAAAATAAATTTTAATGAATTTAAATTAAGAAAATAGTGTTAAAAATTTCAATGAATATAAGTTAATAATAATGTGAATAAAAAAAAAATTTTATTTAAAAAAAAGCGTGGGGTGCTTTTTAAAATATTATCGAAATGATAATCACTCTACTCATATCTGTCAATAAAATATTTATAACTATTGACACCATGCACCCCACGCTTTTTTTAAAATATTTTTTTTTTATTCACATTATTATTAACTTATATTCATTGAAATTTTTAACACTATTTTCTTAATTTAATTTTTTACACGCTTTTTATTAGCTTCACCTGTATGTTTGTATGTTTGTATGTTTGTAACCGACTTCTTTGGGCGCGATTTTGACCCACTTTAAACGGCCAGATTTCGTTCAAACTTTGTACATTTATTGAGGACCGATGACAATACAATAATCTCATAACTTTATGTTAAAGTCGTAACTAGGATCATCAGGATAAAATAAAATATACGAAGGGCGGCTGATAAGTTCGTGGCCTAAGGTACTTTAACACGTCTAAGCGTCTGGTTAACTTGAAAATTTGCATAGGGGTCAAGGGCCGATGATAATGCAATAATTTGAGAATAAAAATCCAACTAAAAAATTAAAAATAAATAATGTAGTTTAAAAAACTAAAAACACGCTTTTGTGAAAATACGAACTAAAAAGTAAAAAAATAAGAAGAAAATGTATTTTACTGTAAAAAAAGCGGGGGGTGGTTTTTACCACTGTTACTGTTGACACCATGCACCCCACGCTTTTTTTTACAGTAAAATACATTTTCTTCTTATTTTTTTACTTTTTAGTTCGTATTTTCACAAAAGCGTGTTTTTAGTTTTTTAAACTACATTATTTATTATTTATCCGCTACACCATTTAAAGAAAAAAAAGGCATTCGTTTCTTCCTTATTTATTTTTCGTGATCGAAATCTGAGCACACCTTATCCGAGATCAATTGATCCGAACACACTTGATCCAAGCACACCAAAAGACAATTTGTAACCAGCTTAAGTACTTAAGTGTCACAATAGAAAGGGTATGATGAATGATGATTAACGAAACGTCATCACCTTCAATGCTGTTGACGTTATAAGCTAACCCAGGTATATGACAAAAAGCGTGGGGTGCATGGTGTCAACAGTAACAGTGGTAAAAACCACCCCCCGCTTTTTTTTACAGTAAAATACATTTTCTTCTTATTTTTTTACTTTTTAGTTCGTATTTTCACAAAAGCGTGCTTTTAGTTTTTTAAACTACATTATTTATTATTTATCCGCTACACCATTTAAAGAAAAAAAAGGCATTCGTTTCTTCCTTATTTATTTTTCGTGATCGAAATCTGAGCACACCTTATCCGAGATCAATTGATCCGAACACACTTGATCCAAGCACACCAAAAGACAATTTGTAACCAGCTTAAGTACTTAAGTGTCACAATAGAAAGGGTATGATGAATGATGATTAACGAAACGTCATCACCTTCAATGCTGTTGACGTTATAAGCTAACCCAGGTATATGACTATTGCCTGTTGCTTTGGGCTACTACAGTTTTGAGTTGGATAAACCTATAGTGTGTGTATTCATTAAGAAGCAGAAGCCATATTACGCATGGCACGTCTCATAACCAAAATATGGAAAACCGTCAAACACTCTTAATTATGTTTGTCATTTATTCAGTAGCGCATCATTGCTTATTTACATCATAATGTACGCTAATAAAATTTAATTCTTTTCATAGCTATTCAAATCTAAAGGCTGTAGTCAAAATGAAACTCCTCTACAAATATAACGAAAGCCGTGAAGGTGCCCCAAGATAACCCTCTGATTTTTCCTACTCTCTGCTCCTAATACTTAATAATATATAGTTGATTTTACCCCGCGGCGCGGAACGTTTTCTTTATTGGTAAACCCTTTAAGCGGAACCGAAAATATATTTTGAGGTAAGATTTAGAACTAAATTCATACTACAGCATTTCGGGGATATTTAACATAATGATAGCATGTTATGTTGTGGGTGTGCCTAGCTAGAGGCTTAAATAAATCCTCATTACGATGTTTTGAAACAATGTTTACCATTTCAACTACTAACTAATCGATTTCAAAAAATGACGAGGAAATTTTTGTGATTTGTCTGTAAACTATTTTTAATGATCCCTTGAATTTAAAGTAGATGCTCGTCGAGTAATTTTTCACTTCGATCCAGATCTGACGAGTGCTTTTATCGTCTTTGATAATAAAATTATAGGTAACTTATGTTTTTGAGCCGATTTTGATGATTGTTTCTAATTTAAATTCAGTGTAACGTCTAACGGCTAACGGCTTCACAGGATCCAGTCATGTTCATGTGTAAGTCACGGGTTCATAATATGATGCGTTCTCACCCCACGCGACGCCCCGATTGGCAGCTAATAAATAGATTTCTCCACCAACCCGCATTGGAGCAGCATGGTGGAGTAAGCTCCAGGCCTCCCCAATAACGGAGAGAGACCCGTGCCCAGCAGTGGGACGCAAAAAGGGTTGCAGCCAAGCCAGCCAAATAGATTTGATGCGTATTAATCGCTATCCCCCCTAATTTCTCTAAAGAAGGCCATATCCACCAACCCACAATGCATAAATTTTATTTTGACGTAAAATACATAGTTATTTCAATGTAAAAAATTTAAATGACAATGATAAAATCTTCAGGAAATATCTCTAAAACACTAGGAAATAATATATGAAATATGATTCTTCTACTTATAATTTTTGATTTACCTAAGTATATATTTTTTTATTTCATCCTAATATTTTAATATTTTTTTTCAGAATCCATATACAAGATTAACAAGAATAACATATTTCAACTATATACCTATTTAAACACAGTTTTAAACGGTTAACATTGCAATTCATTTGTTTTTCCCATATTACTTGGTACTGCGTTCACTCGTTTTGACGTTATATGTCATGCCTCGTTAGTTTCCAACGCTACGCCACAATACAAAGAGCGCTCCGCGGTGAGGTTTAACATTGGCTCATATTTCTGTGTTTCGTGGTGCTCTAATGGATGTGGTCCTTTAAGAACATTTGATCCCTATGCCAAATAGGATCGATTTGGTGTGTGGTGGTTTTGTAAGAAACATGCGAACTGTATGCACGTATGATATAAGAGTAGATTAAGCGAATGCCCGTACAGTCACAGTACAGTCGTGTCCCGTAGCACATAGATAACAGTCGCGCCTTTATGCAATAGCTTACGCTGGTGTATTGTATAGACCTACGATACTTCACAATATACCTTTTTATAAATTAATATTGACTTTCACCGAAGCAACCTTAATGAACTACTGATCGTGATAAAGAATAGTATTAAATATTATATACCAAAATTAGTGTCTCTATAACGAATTAATAATATAGGTATATTTAAAGATTAAAGCCTACAATAGTTTTCCACTTATGGCTCCGCCCGCGTGGTCAACACGTTTCTTTCCATTGGAATAAAATATTTTCCTCAGGTAAATAGTAGCCTATGTCAGTCTGCAGTCCCTCAACTATGGAACTATCATACAAAAGATCAAGTCAATCCAAAGCACCGTTGTAAAGTGAAAGAAGGACATACGAACAAACAAACTTTCACGTTTATAATAGCCTAAATTTTTCTCAATTACCAAGAGTACACATAAACTCACTCACATTGAGAAAAGGTTGAAAAATACTTTTAAACAGCGTTGTGAAAATTGCAATCCAACATTAATAAAATTTACTTGCATTAATCCTTACATTAATTTCTCGCAAGCAACTTCCATAGCATTTATTTAATAGAACCTTTTCAAATAAAAATGTAGGTACTGGCACTAGTTACGCCGTATTAAACAAGTGCATTCAACTGCCACGAAGGATCCAGGTCAACGGAGATTTGAGGAAAAATGCTTAGTATACCGAAAGATCTAAGTAGAGGAATAACATCTTTAGCAGATGAAAATAAAATTTAACACAGTTTATTACGAGGGTTTTACTTTAGAGCCCTTGTGGACGACAATTTTTTCATGTATCTATACGGCGTTTTAGCCGCCCGTTAAAAAAACGTGCGAGCTTGTAGACGGCACGACATATGTCCTTTTATATTAAAAATTCACATAATAATATGTGTTTGGTATATACTGTGAACATAATAATATGTTGACAAAATAATAAATAAATAACTATAAACCGATCGAGACTACGATCAAGTGCCACTCTGTTGCGACTTGCGATGGATGGATGGATGTATTTGAAAACTCAAAAAAGAATATGGTACATCCAATTTCAGTAAAAAGTGACGAAGAAGGCGTATTTCACTAATTTGTCTAGAATTAACGAAGAAAAGCTGCATAAAATGAAATTTGATAAAGTGCTTCAAGAATTACTTGAACTAATGATACTCTACACGCTCTTATAGAACGCCATTCAACACTGATGATGAATCTACGGTAAATTCGCCGTGCGTAGACGCGGCGCGCTAAGGGGCAGCCATGGTGCATACGGTAGGCCATGCCGTAACTCCACCGCATTCTTCTGCCAAGCTCCCATTGTGTTCCATACACCACTAACTGCCTACCCACGGCAAATTAACCGTCGTGTCTCAGCAAACATGCGTGACGCACTCAGTGCCTAGGCAGCCTCAAAAGCACCCTAAAAGCGTCATTTTATTGGACTCAAAAGGCGCTGTATGCTTTCTGCGAATATTCGGTCCACAGGCTGCAGGTGTAAAAAGATTTTCAGTAGGCGCGGAAAAGAGTGATTTTTACACTTTATTCACAACATTTTTTGCGTCCCTCTGCTCGACACGGGTCTCTTCTCCGTAATTTGCTTGGAGCTTACTTTGCATTGCAACCCGTTGTTGGAGTTTTTAAACTGCCCATAAGACTTTCGATAAGTTTCAAAGGACAAAAAACCAATTCCATTTAAATTTATTTCATGTTAATTTTCAACCCCCGACGCAAAAACGACCGGGTGTTATTTTTTTGACGTATCCGTATCCGTGTGTGCGTGTGTGTGTGTGTGTGTGTGTGTGTGTGTGTGTGTGTGTGTGGCTGCTATAGCTATGTTTGATGAAAAGCGGTCGAAGATGCCCTTCGTCACAAAATGGAATGTATATATTTTTAACTACTCCTCCATGTCCAAGTCTTTCCTGTTTCAGCGCCCCACGCGTTTACAATCAAATGTTATATTTAAAAGCACATAGTTTACACTTTAGCCCAGAAATAGAGACAACTTGAATGATCCATAATTTATTTTTGGTTTTGACGTGCGTATAAAAGCGTGTTTTTCTAGTTTTCTTAAAGTATTAATTTATAAGAGTTTATTATTTGGGTCGTGCGGTTTTTAATATTTTTAATAATTATAACGAGTTTACTTCTTTCTCTTCTTCTCACTGAATACTCAAAGAACACTGGCGAAGAGTTTTCAGTTCTTTAGATTTGATAGCGACTACTGCTGCTTTCGTTTTTTGCCCAGATTATTCTCGGTATCTTTCAAAGCTTAGACTTGTTTCACGTCAAAAATAGAGAAGACGTAAAAAACGTAAAAGTCGTTTGTTTTTATTACAAGAGCGGTTTGCAGATAAATTTTAAATTAAGTTTTGTTGTAGTTCCTTTAACCCCAAAGAAACGGCAAATCTTTTGTAATTGGATTCTTTTGTAGTACGGACTTAAGAGGTTCCTTCTTTATAAATGCAATACTGGGACAATATTCCTTTAGCTTGAGACCACTATTATACTTGTCATGTTAAAATCTCCAGAATAATATGAATTGTTCGTTATCCGTTGGACGAAATCAGAAGCTGCACTCCGATGTTATTTTTAGAGCTACCGCAGACGGTATATTATTATAACTTGTTCAGAATTATCATATGTAGTAAATAAATAATTATTTACGTCAAAATTAAATATACTCAGTCGGTATAGTTTCGTTATATTTTTGAATATTTCGTTCTGTCGTTTCTCATGGATAATAAATATATAATAAATATATTAAAATACTGTTCGGTGTGAAAATCTTAATATATATTACGTGTCACGTTGTTTGTCCGCGATGGACTCCTAAACTATTTAACCGATTTTAGTAAAATTTGCACACCTTGTGCAATTTGGTCCAACTTGAAAGATAGGATAGCTTATATCTTAAACTTAAGATTAGTTCTGATACTTGAAGGCAGGACAACGTCTGCCTGGTTCGTTAGTAGTGGTACTAACGAACCAGGCAGACGTTGTCCTCGTAGTATAAATACTCGTAGTATAAATACAAAAGTAAGTTTGTTTGTTACTCTTTCACGCGAAAACTACTCAACCGATCATCATGAAAGTTTGTACATATATTCTTGGAGTTATCATAAGTGAAATAGGATACATTAAATTTTTTTTATATAAAAATGAGTTTGTATGTAGGTAATGTAAATAAAATAATTTGGCTAATACCGATTATTGAGTGGTCATATCCATGATGGATCAATACTTAAACTGCTTCAACTGCAGGACATAGGCCTCGCCTAATCTTCGCCAATCCATCCAGTCCGGCGCCTTCTGAATTCAGCGGTTTGTTAACTACCAATGACATTAATAAAAAAAAATCCCATCAAACTTTCATTTATTTGAGACTTTACTTTTACCAAAAAGATGCCCTATATAAAGTGACACGAAGCGACAAAACACTAAGGCCGGGTACCCACTACACCGAACCGGCTGCTGTACAATTAATTTATATAAAGCTATTCACGAAGCCGGCCTAAGATAATTGGAATGAAAAGGTTGCTAAGGTTACGCTGCGAGTATTTTCGGACTGCAATGTTACATAAAAACGTTTGTAGGCCCTTATAACAGTCAGTTTACTATCAATATTTATTAACTTCATTGTTTTTTATAATACAAATACATTATAGTCGCTTCATCTGAAACATTGTAAAATTGCTTCTCTCTTTTTTGTCGCGTCAATATACTAGAAAGTCCCAGATTTTGTTGATTAGATACTCGCATTATTAGTGCACGCTTAAGGAAAATTTAACTGAATAGTCGAGCTGAAATTTCAAAGTTATGAGGTATCTACGTATTTTTTATTTTTACGTTCATACCTCAACACTCATTCAATTTTAATTCATCAAAGTAAAGTTGCTAATAGGCGGCGTGTCTAAACTAAACTGTCGGCCAATAGAAAGACAGTCTGCAGCTACCCTTAATATTGCAGGCCACATAAGTTAACCACGGGCTTCACTTAATTATTATATCAAAGACATTTTGAAAGGAAATGGGAGACGAGAAAATAATGAAAAAGTCTTCTCACAGACGCAGACGATTTAATTAAGTGTTAGATACACACTTAATTAAATCGTTTGTATGGGTGCTGGAGGACTCCAAAAGGTTTTTGTGAATCGCTTTAGTTTATATGTATGTGAATGTAATAAGAATTTATAATTATTTGAATGGATGATAAGTAAATACAGAAGAGCTATAAATAATGGATAATCAGTAAATTAAAAAAAGCTAAAAAAACGGTTTAGCGATAGACTTTTTGTAATAAAAAATTGTAGACAATTGTTACAAAACTTTCATGGGTCCAAAAGAGGCACAAGATAATGTCATTTAGAGAAAAACGTTTTTTCAGAAAAGACAAGAGACAAGATAATTTTGTTCAGCGAAGTACAATACTGTAGGTGGTAGAACTATTATGGTTCGACCGGGGAAGTACCACCGCTGCACCCACTTCTGCCGTGAACCAATTCTATTGTGTTTCGGTGGAAAGGTGCAGTTGCCGGCCACACTTACATAAGGCGACCACCAGCCTCCGGAGTAGCAGCGCAACTGCATACGACCTCAGACAAGACTTATCTATGCTTGCTTGAGGTTGTATGTAGATGTCCATGGGCTGCAGCGACCACTTAACACTACGTGGCCTGCATGCTCGTCTGCTACTCCATTCAAATAAAAAAAAACATTTTATTCAAAAAAGATTAAGACGGTAAATTTCACAACTGCTACATTATGTTCTTATAGAAACGATATTTTTAAGGAATAAATCCTTAAATTGCAGGTTTAAAATCATGAACTATATAAAGAATCATTTACATGCTAATACTAAGATGTTTGAGTCAAACTTTATTTATTTTACACATATCAACTCCAAAAATTACAATAACTTTCCTACGTTATAGGTAAACACAGATCGTACCTAGATATTGATGAGTAGGAAATGTAAGTTGACTTTTAAATTGTAGAAGAATACGCATTTTTTTACTTTTTAGTACATATTAATTTGTTTGGAATAGTTTTCTTTTGAAGTCGGTTTTTTGTTTTGGTAAATTTTTTGTTTATTATTTAAACACAACTCTGTACTAGTACTGTTTCAATATCAACACAGTGTATCATCAGGAACAACTGCTAAAAATCCGTCGATGTATTCAGTTTGAAATAAACATTTCCCGGTCAAATGACAACACGACTCGACAAGCCGATATCGGTGGCCAGTTATCATTTCACAATATTTTCAGTCTACTTCACGATACCGACCGACTTAAAATATACAGCGCATTTTAAACCGAGCAATGAGCTGGCTTTGAGGTGATTTCTTGATATTCAGGTCTCATTTTTCAAGTCTTTCAAGATGTACAGAAGATAAAATGCGGGTAAATTTTACATTTCTTATCTAGATCTATGTATAAGTATTTGTCAGACAGTTTAAAGGTATGAGAATTACTAGTACTTATTAGTCTTGATTATTTTACACTGTGCCCCGCGGATTCACCCGCGCTCATTTTCTTAAAGTATCCTATTTTACTTCTGATCACTCCAAAAATATATGTACATGATGTTTCATGATTGAGTAGTTTTCGCGTGAAATTGTAACAAACAAACTTACTTTCGCATTTATAATAATATTATATTACTGCTAACTACTTTTGTTAGCATTTTCTTGGTTAACAGACGGTTAAGAATATCGATAAACTTTGTGACCAATAAATTGTCTAAGGGCCGATTATTTAATCCCCAGATAGTCAGTTCATAGTATAGCATGTCATAAGAGTAACGATGACAGCTCTTAAAATTTAATTCTGCGAATCGTTTTATCCTGTGGAGGAAAAATAGGCCCTAATCGGTATTATATTGGAGGATTTTTTAACAAGCAACTGCTAAAATTCCGTTGGTTATTCTATTTAAAATAAATGTTTACCGGTCAAATGGCAACACGACTCGAAGACAAGCCGATATTGGCGGCTATTTATCATTTCACGATTAAAAAATGTACAGCGCATTTTAAACAGAGCATTTGAGCTAGCTGTCAGGTGATTTCTTGATATTCAGATCTCATTTTTCAAGTCTTTAAATATGAACAGAAGATAAAGTGCGGGTAAATTTTAGATTTCTTATCTAGATCTATGTACCATTATTTCTCAGACCGTTTAAAGGTTTGAGAATAGTTAGTCTTGATATTTTCATTCCATTAACTTCTCGAGCTTATTGGCAAAATGTCATGCACATTTCCGTGCTTCAGGTAGCATGTTAAGCCGTCGATCAAGTAGAAAGATAACGATATATACTTATATATATCAGGGACTTCCTGGAGTAAATTAACTGGCGCAGCAAAGGGTGAAAGTGTACTCATTCCTCGGATTCCGATTATTCCAACAGACCTCCCATTTCAGTTTAAAAGACTTCAATTTCCTATAAGGGTTTCATTTGCAATGACAATTAATAAAGCTTAAGGCCAAACTTTAAGGGTTGCTGGAGTACACTTGGAAAAACATTGTTTTTCGCATGGTCAGCTCTATGTAGCGTGTTCGCGGGTATCCAGTTAGGGTTGCCAGATACACGCTTATCATTTCCTGGACATTTCTGGGGTTACAAACGGAGTTGGAATTAGAGTCCAAATCCAACTACAAATGTTTGCTTTTGAGCTATCAATAAAAAAAATACAAAATTACTAGTTATGTAGGTGATAAAGCCTCAAAAATAAAGATAAAAAAATTGTTATGTAGGTAGGTATACTTATGGTAAAAGTAAAAACGCAAATGAATTTAAAAACATATTTATTTGTCAAAATACATAGATATAAATAAACACTCCGTTTGCATACCATAAACAAACACATAACATTAGTCTTTTAATTTAAAAAAATATTAAGCACCTCTTTTAAATAAAAACAACTTCAGGTAGGTATTCTCAAACATAAAAAACTGAACTTAAAACAAAATGTAATTATCTCGTGTAATTTTCTCGTGGGAATGAGAAGTTTTCTTATAGTTGTGCTTTATTAATGGTATATGGTGTTTATGGTAATGCGAAAGTAACTCCGTCTGTCTGTTCTCGTGAAAGAACATTCACGAGAACAGAGAACAGCTCTTCTCTTCCCTCTCGCGACAGTTTATATAAAATTAATCTACATACTTTTAACTATGTTATTTTTGACACCAAGTTTATATTTTGCGTAGAGTTTTCTAAAAGTAACAGTCTATATCAAGACTTTGTTTTGTCTTAAGACTTTGTTCGCAAGATTCATTACATATTCGCTGTCACGCTCAGCATCCGACACACTGCTCTATTGTGCCTTCACTGCTTAATTACGGCGAATGTCACTCTAGTTACTTTTTCCGTTTGGTACAGGGTGCTACACATAATCCTGACCTACTGTTAAATCAGTTTCACTGTACCTATTCGGAGCGCCTTAGGCTGAGTCTACACGGACGGTTCTCCCTCCACGGAAAACCGCTCGAGAAAGCTGCCGTAGACCGTCAAGCTGCACGGATTGTAGTTTACTGCTGTGTTTTGCTCATTACTCACCATGGATCTGCTAATAATTACTGCTCTTGCAGATCTTATATTCATAGACTTATTTAAAAAATAAGTTAGGCGCAATGTCATTATTATTATTTTTTGGTTCTTCTGGCTCATTGGCTCAATGTATTTTGCTCAATGGCCGCCATTTATTCCACTTCCCAAAACTACTAATCCTAGTCAACTCAATAATTTCAGACCGATTTCTATTTTACCCTTCTTATCGAAACTGCTTGAGGCGGCAGTTCACAAGCAAGTTTCCTTATTTATTAACAAAAACGACTGCCTTTCACAATTTCAATCTGGTTTTCGTGTCGGACACAGCACAACCACAGCTCTTCTCAAGGTGACGGAGGACGTACGTGTCGGCATGGATAATAGACTGATCACTGTTCTTGTTCTTGTTGATTTCACGAATGCTTTTAATATGGTGGATCATGACATTCTTCTTGCCTTACTCCTTCACCATAATTTCTCTTCTCCCTCTATCAACTGGTTTTCCTCTTACCTTCGTAATCGTCAACAGGCGGTTCGCTTCTGACGGTCTACCTCTGATTGGAACGAGCTCTTGTCTGGCGTACCACAGGGTGGAATCTTGTCTCCTCTTTTATTCTCTATTTTTATTAATTCCCTCTCTTCTTCCCTTGGCTGCTCTTACCACTTTTACGCTGACGATCTTCAGATCTACGTACAAACTGATGCTGAGTCTATAAATAATGCCATTACTAAAATTAACGTAGATCTAAATCTTCTGTCCATTTGGTCCGAGAAGTACGGTATATCAGTTAATCCTAGCAAATGTCAAGCTATTTTAATTGGGAGTGACCGACAGATTACTAGGATTAACCTTAGCACCACCACACCAATTAGATACAATAATACAATAATACCTTTTTCTCCCAAAGTGAAAATCTATTTTGATAGCACCTTAAGTTGGACTGCACATATTAATGAGGTCAGTAGATCCGTCACAACCAAACTCTGCGCACTCAATCGGCTGAGGAACTTTCTACCTTTGAAAACCAAAATTACTTTGGTGCAAGCTCTTATCTTCCCCATTATCGATTATGGAGATGTGTGTATTACCGACCTGAGTGAAAATCTTCTAAATAAACTGGATCGACTTATAAATAATTGTATTCGTTTCGTATTCTGTCTTCGTAAGTTTGACCATGTGTCTTCTTTTCGTTCTCAGCTTAAATGGCTTCCTATTAGAAAGCGAAGGCAATTCAGGATCATTTCTACTCTTTTCACTATTCTCTTTGACGAACATTCTCCTCCTTACCTAAAGCAGATGTTTCAATTTCTGCACGACACTCATGAACGGCAGCTACGTTCTTCGGAGACATTGGCTCTCTCTATCCCTCTTCACCATTCAGGTTTCCTTTCTTACTCGTTTGCCGTTCAAGCCGCACGACTTTGGAACGCACTCCCTGAACACTTACGTAAGCCATCGAGTAAATTCATATTTAAAAAGAATCTACACTCATATCTTCTTGAAGAAATGCCCTAGTTGTTTCTATCAAGTTTCTCCATTATGACACATTCGTAGATCTCACCGCCTATATGTATATGTATACTAGTGGATCCCGCAGACGTTGTCCTGCCTTAAAAGTATTGAAAGAGGATTTGTTTTCTTATTATCTTAAAGAGATTTCATGTTACTGTCAAAAAAAATATAAAACAAATAATGACATACGAACTGTCCAGTTATTCTGACTGTGTCAAAGTTTAGAACGACATGGCACGAAATACAAAACGTTTGACAGACAGGAACAATTTATATGGGAAAACTAAATAAGTAAAAAAGTAATTAAAAAACATTTCCAGTGGCCCAAATTGTGAATCTAAACCATTCTCGAATCTCCACGAACACACACAATAAATTTCATCATAATCCGTCCAGTCGTTTAGGAGGAGTTCAGTCACATACACACGCACAGAAGAAATATATATATTAAGATATATCTATATCTATGTATATATATATATATATATGTATATGTATATATATTATATTTATATATTTAAGTATATATGTAATTGTAAGTTATATATTTATTTTTGGTATTATATAGTCATGTATTTAATTTATGTATGTTTATGCTTATTTTCATATAATTATGTATGTACACAATGTATGTATGTATGATAAGAATATCTATTTCGTTCATTTAAGTGTATATAGTTATATAGCGTAGTATGTAATTTTAGTACCAATGTAAAAATTTTGTTGATTTACTTTAATTAATGTTATTCTTCAATGCCACCATTCGTTGCTTCTCACACTACCCCAGGTCGACTGGTAGAGAATGCTTTTAGCATTAAGTCCGCCTATGTACATTATCTTTGTATTTTGGTACATGAAGAATAAATAAAAAAATAAAAAAAAATACATACATCACTTACTTGAGAACAATACATATAAATAGTTTACAAAAAATCATCCGTTAAATTAAACAAATATAATTGTTAGTATTTTTCTATGACATGCTGTGCAAGTTTTGTTTTAAATACATGTAGTGAAGCATTTTTTTAAGAAGGTAGTTTGTTAAAAAGCTGTGCTCCTTCGTAGTTAATTGTTTTCCTACCGTAATTTGTTCTTATCTTCGGCAATACTAAAAAACTCGCTCGACGCGTGCAACACAGAATTGTTTGTTTGACTTTAATAAAGGATAAGTTAGTATGGAGTTTTTCACATTTGTAGTTGGAGTATTTCACCACCTGTTAACGCTGCAGAAAATATTATTTTTAAAGAAAATTTATTTACATACCTTTTGGTAGATATTATTATATTATACTAGCTGACCCCGCGAACTCCGTACTGCGTTTAAATGTTTGGGATGGGCCACCCTTATCACTTAGGGTATGAAAAATAGATAGTAGCCGATTCTCAGACCTACTGAATATGCATATAAAATTTCATGAGAATCGGTCGAGCCGTTTCGGAGAACTAACATTGTGACACGAGAATTTTATATATAAGATTTATCTAATTTCTTAGACAGCATTAAATCTGAACTAAGTCAACATCGAAACTTTGTTATATTTACAGACTGTTTGTTTGAAAGATTCATTACATATTCGCTGTCACGTTCAGCGTACGACGCATCGCTACGTCGTGCCTTCATCGCTTCATTATCGTCGACTTCGACTTCGTCTGCATAGTATGATATTAAATAGCATAAGCCTTTTTTGCCCGATATTTTTTTCAATTCGAACAAGTAGTTCCTAGATTAGCGGGTTCAAACAAACAAACAAACTATTCAGCTTTATATTATTATAGTATACATACATATATACGTATTTTTCCAAAGAAAATATTCTTAATTATATACTAAATTCAAATTAAAAAAAATATTTCTTTACATTTTAGTTAGTTTTTTTTGTTTGTTTTTTTAGTTTTTCTTGACTATTAACTTTTAAGTATTTAGTTTTAAATGTTTAGTTGTTTTTTTTCCTATCCAACATCTTAAAGTACGTTAAAAAAGGTGGTTCGTTTACAGATTAGTCGTGATTAATAAAACGAAAAACAGACGGACGAGCATGCAGGCCACGTGGTGTTAAGTGGTCACTGCAGCCCATGGATATCTACATACAACCTCAAGCAAGCATAGGTAAGTCTTGTCTGAGGTCGTATGCATTTGAGCTGCTACTCCGGAGGCTGGTGGTCGCCTCATGTAAGTGTGGTCGGCATCTGAACCTTTCCACCGAAACACAATAGAATTGGTTCACGGTAAAAGTGGGCGCAGTGATGTTACTTCCCCGGGCGAACCATAATAGTTCTACCACTTACACAAGTACAAGTAGAACAATTAGCGAAATACAAGGGCGATGAGTTACCAAATCATTCTGAAACAACTTCAGAATACTGAAGACAGCTAATCAACGGGCTCGCTGACTTTGTATTTGTACTAATAATAAAAAGTTAAGTCAAATATGTAAATTAGATGCTAACAAACATATCGGATAAACCAGCAACTTTAGTGGTTAATATAAAGCAGAAAGGAAAAGAAGGAAAGAAAGAAACCAAAAAAAATTACACATAAAGGAATTTAAAATATTCAGTTTCGCCAGGAATCGAACCCTGGACCCTTCTATTGGCAGTCCGGCATGGTAACCATTGCGCCACGCAGGTCGTCAAATACATAAATATAACCTCGCCTGAAGGAATACAAATCTCTCTCATACTACTGTAAGCGAAACGTTAAGCTATCGTTGCTGCTCCGTTACCACATTTAAATACTGGATGTGACGCTTGTGCTTTGTGCATAAGTAAGATGTTATGTTATATACACGCTGAGTTTCCTTTGTCTTTCAGTTACTTGCATGTTTTGGGAAGAATAATAAGAAGAATAGATATGAATATCTCTAGTTTGTTGCAGCATAGCGAATAAATATGCAAATCGGAGTTTCAGAGTCAGGAACTTAATTTTATACTTTTAGGTAGCTATCTCTTTTAATAGCAAGTATAAATGGTGTTTATAATGTTATTATAAAAAGTGTTCCAAACCAAAATCCCAAACACAATTAATGTAAATGGTTATTTCATTTTGTCAACATTTTCAGGTTAAATAGACAACATTGTGAATAAACGTAGCATGTTTCTATAGAGCTCTGCGTTCGAAGCCAATTTGTTTCCGAAAATCCCTTCCGCAGATGGAGGCTAATAAAATATTTCTTGTTACGTATCAGGCGTTGGAAAAAGGGAACTTAGAAGACGGGTCTCGAGAGATGTTCTGAAAGCGTATTGCTGCGTGAATTAGTGTAAAAGCGACCATTGCGATGCTTTTATTGTAAGATTAAACTTTGTATGGCTAGTGATAAAAAATTCAAGCCTTTTCATGCTTCGGAGAACATCGTTAGTGCCTGTTGTTATCGATAGATAACAGTCGGGAGACTTTTAAGGAGTTTTGAAAATATCGACACTGTGTCTCCTCTCTCCACTGCACCAATCCACATTGGAGCAGTGTGACTGACTAAGTTCAAGAGCTCCATAATAACGAGGTGATACCCAAGCTAAGCATTGTCTGTCTGTGAGTAAAATTTTAAAAAGGCCGTAATAGATACAGACTTTATTGAAGTTATACTTCTTTTGGCGCGATTGGGAAAAATGATGAGAGTGATTTTTTTATGATGCGCGCGCACAGCGACAGAAAAAACAAACAATCTGAAGTTAGTTGTTAAACCGGTAACTATGTTCAAGTTGTTGTTTTCAGTACAATTAAACAGTGTGAATAAATAAAAAATATATCAATCGGTGTTTTTATTAAATCAATTATATAAACGACGGTATAGATATTTGCTGATAATTTATAAGTATATATATTTATTTTTAATATTTGTGATAAAAGTGGTTTTAATAAACTGTTTTGAGTGCATTTGTAGATTTGAGGTTAATTGTCGGTATGTATAATTTATTTACATCGTAAATTATAAATTATTACATTATTATCAATTTTTTTTCAGTATAACGTCATAGCGCGTGTACATAAGTACACACACTCTTTATTACCACTGAACATGTACTAGATGTGTAAATTGGCTATGTTTTTATACCTAAAGTAGTAACTGTATAATCAACCTTTATAGTTATTTTACTTCAATAATATTCTATACACAGAATTTCAACCACCCGGCGACTATTGCGGTTGATCAAACAATCGACAGAGGCTAATCCGGCAGTGATTGGGGTTTGATCCATTACGTTATATTAGTGCACAAATTAATAAAAATTTAATGTAAGTCCCGCTCAATTCAGAGTGTTGAGCTGTGCCCAACATAGAAATATGAAAGAATTTTAATAAAAGTATATGAATAGAAAGAAAAAGAACTAATTCTCTTTTTAAAATGTTATTTATGCTTACATTTTTAAACATTTGTGAATATCTGTCTCAAGTTCACACGGAAAGAACTGAGTGAGTAAAATTAAAATAAGCTACGGTCACTCCCTACTAGTTAGGAGGCCTGGAGCTTACTTCGGAACGCTTCCAATGCGAGTTGATGTAGACTAAATTTTATAACAGAATGACGATTGCTACTGGTGATCAAACAATCATCGAAATCTGATCCAGCAGTGCTTGGGATTTGCTCTATTAAGTACCTATATTAGTATACAATTCAATGACAATTTCGGTACATATAGCATTTGAATACGTGCACACAACACATATAATAGGAACACATTGAAATAAATGTGATAATTGATTTTGATGATAGTCATATTATTATGTTAATGGTGATAGCTAAAAAATTAATGATTCTCCAAATGACAAAATTAATGAATCCACTGAAATAGCGATAACTATTATTTGTTATAATTTTAACTAATAATTGATTTATTAAAGCATCGACTCAAATCCAATATGTATGTTGTCAATAATAAAAATATACTAGGTGGCAAAATTATATCACTATTTTAATTTATACTAAGATTATAAATGCTAAATTTTCGAAATTTTGATGAAAGTTTAATAATTAAAGAATGACTGAACGGATCTACATGAAATTTGGAACAGAGTTAGATTATAGTCTGGAATAGCAGGTAGTATAATCATGAACTCAAATTACCAGAGCGAAGCAGGCCCTGCTTCTGCTGCCCTGCACTAGAAATATTAATACTGTATTTTTATACAGCTATATACTGCTCGACTGCGCCCATTTCGCGTAGCTACTTGACCGCTTCTGTTCTACGCCAACCGCTGGGAAAGTTTTAAGGTCTAGTCAATAGGATATTTATTGTAAAATAAAAACAAACAATAATACAAACTAAAACAATTAACTGTAAAAAAACCCCAACTAAAAGTTGCGCTTGTGGAATTGTGCCAGGTCTAGTCAATTGAAATTGTCACCTTGGTTTGACAACAAGAAAAAAAAGTATGTGTTTTCTACTTTTCTTAACACGCTTATATTAGCTTGACTTGTGTGTATGTAACGAAATCTTTGAACGTGATTTTGAAATATCGGACTTTAAATACTTATCAAAGACCGATGATAATGCAAAAATATGAAAAAAAAGGCTACCTAAT
This sequence comes from Pyrgus malvae, assembly GCA_911387765.1. Classification (NCBI taxonomy): domain Eukaryota; kingdom Metazoa; phylum Arthropoda; class Insecta; order Lepidoptera; family Hesperiidae; genus Pyrgus; species Pyrgus malvae. Next base: position 9,556,284 of record OU426947.1, read on the forward strand.
TTTTTTAAAATTTATAATGTACCTAGTTTAAAAACCTAAAAAACACGCTTTTTTGTAAAATGAACTAAAAAGTAAAAAATAAGAAGATAATATACCTATTTTATTGTAAAAAAACGTGGGGTGCTTTTGAGATTTACTAATATATAACTATTGACACTATGCACCAAACGCTTTTTTATTTACTACTAGCTGACCCCGCGAACTCCGTACCGCGTTAAAATGTTTAGGGTAGGCCACCCTAATCACTTAGGGGGATGAAAAATAGATGTTGACCGATTCTCAGACCTACCCGATATGCACACAAAATTTCATGAGATTCGGTCGAGCCGTTTCGGAGGAGTACGGGAACGAACATTGTGATACGAGAATTTTAAAGATAAATTAGGTTCATTTACTTTTTATTTTTATACTTTTAGTTCCTTTTTTTACAAAAGTGTGTTTTTTAGGTTTTTTAAACTACATTATTTCTTTTTTAATTTTTTATTTGGAGCTTTTGTTCATATTATTGCATTATTACCATGTGGCCAGCATACTCTTCTGCTACTCAAATCAAATAAAATAAAGAATTTGAACAATTCTTTTTATAGTAATAAATTTGGAAACAAAAATGTGTAGATGGGGCTAAAATATTCAGAAGGGATATTATTATTGACAAGACAAAGAAAAATCGCTAGTTATTTTCAGATACCCAGAATCCTAAAATACCGACCTTGTACAATCTACGCGCATTCCTGCCGGATCCTTTATATTTACGAATTATTGTGTGGAGGAAAAGGGGAGATCTCCCGCCAGGCGATGTCACTGCCTGGGGACCGCGGTCAAAATGTTAACTTCGGATCATTTGAGAATCTAAGAAACTTCGATAGCGTGATTCAGGATACGTCTTATGATTGGCCAGTTCAGTATGACGCGTGTGACGTAGTACTCTATTGTTTTTACAATGTTCGATGCTTAGGTCGTCTTGCATGGTCATTGCATTACATGTGAGGCGCGCGGTCATGTTGCTGTAGGTATCGCGCCGCTACAGTAGCATTTCCAAATAGTTTTTTTTTTCAATTTACTAAATAGGAAAGATAGGATTCATGTTCGGAATATAAGTAACTTTATTTTAAATAATTTATAAGCTTATTTGTTAGTCATTTAAACGATTTTATGACACTGTAGTTAAGTATGAAATAAGTTTTTTATAAGCTTTAAGAGTTTTTAAAAAATTATTTTTTCACATGACACCACTAAGGTTCTTATTTAAATAAAAAATGTGCAACTTTCGCTTTTCGACTTTCAGATGTATTTTTTATTCAGCTCTGTCAAGAAAGATGGATACTTATATTCCGAGTTATTTTTGAATACGAGTAACACAAATGCAATAAAAAAATTATGGGTGCACCGTGCGATTTTGGTTTAAACTTCGATTTATAGATCGAACCACGTGTAATACTGCCCACGCAGGTGAAAAACACTGAACTGAAGGAGATTGTGGAAGTCGATCCAAGCCAAACTACCCAGGAATATTACATTACCACTAATGTTGACGGAATTGCTTCAAATATATGCAATGGCTGACTCCAGGTCAAACGCTGCAACGGTGTCTGTAAGTGTTTGATTGTGTCATCATGGTGTTTTACACTACAGCCTTCTCAGATCTAGTCAAAATATAACAGTAGATGTTTACTGTGTACGAATAATGATAGAAAAACTATCAGTGAAACAGCGTTAATCAATATTCCCCATTATTGATCCATATGGAGATGATGATGGAGAGCATTGATGGAGAGCAGCGATGGCCAAGTGGTAAATACCGCGGTCTTCGACGCGACCCACCCCAGGTTCAAATTCTCGGCGCGCACCTCTAACAAAGAAATCTGTAATGTGCGCATCTATCGCTGCTCCACGGTGATGGAAAATATCGTGATATTTAATTAATAATTAGATGTTCTCCATCGCCGTGCATGCCCGAGAGAAATTTATAATTTCTGGAAAGCATGACGTCCACCAATCCGCACTTGGCCAGCGTGGTGAACTATGGCCTAAATCCCTCTCACTTATGAGAGAAGACCTGTGCCCAGTAGTGGGACATATAAAAGGTTGAAAAAAAATTGATCCATAATAACGCAAGACCTCACATAGCACGGAAAACTATTTAAGATCTACAGAGACTTCATTTAGAAACTGTAGCGCCGCTCCCTGGGCAAGACCACCTCGCGCGGCGGGAGATCTCCCTTTGCCAAAAAACCATTCGCCGTCCGTACTCGCCCAACCTTGTTCCATTATTGTTTTCATTATTTTTAATAGTAATAGTAATTATTAGTAAAAGTAAACATGTTAAATAAATTAAATAATTTAGTGTAAAAAGTCTGTGCCGTATAAATATTCATATATAAATTTTTGTTTATTGTTACTGATCTTTTAATATCAATAAAAAATAAAAGTCAGTAGTAATAATTACAAATACAAAACCACATTGTTGGAAGAGAAATTGTAAAATTAATCTATTTGAGTACTTTTAGGAATGTACTCTCAAATATAAAACTTGGGACTGCGGGATGTTCCCATTTAATAAAACTTCTGGCTTTGTTTCCTTAATTGAAATCAAATTTCAAGAGTGACACAGCTGCTACGTTTCGGCCACAAGTTAAGTCCATTTCCTTTGTTTTAGAAAATATCGATTTTGAATTTTATTCGGTATTTAATGTATTTAACTAGTGCAGTTATACAAAAATACTATTGGTTCTTGCCCAACAAGAGAAAAAAAAGAACGCTACTGAGAATCTTTTGTCACAAAAGTTTTTGATTTAAACTGCGTACTAATAAAGTCGAAAATAATTATATCAAAAAATATTATTTGTCAGGCACTTACGAGCTATTTATAGACTACTATACGCTCGGAAAATCTAGTTTTTGAAAGAGTGAAGTCACGAATCTGTCACGCCTCTACTTACGTGTATTAAAGCGCTTATAGGTTCGTATATGTCAGTTGCGACAGATGCCTTTTTTTCAATTATGGCATCGCAAACTCTGTGCATACTGCCAGCGTCAAGTATAATTTTTGCATCAATATTTTGCCAGTTTCAATGAAACTGGACGAAGTAATAACAAAGTCAGTAAGTAAGTCGTCAGTAATCAGTCAGTCTAGTCAGTCCAACATTCAAGTAAAGCGATGGCTACTTTACTTTACTAGAACGTGTCCGATGGAATTTTGGAGGCGAGCAGAAAAAACATATTTTAGCACTGTTATTCTATTTCACAAACACTCGAGCACTGTAATTAACCTATATCAAACAAAATGCCATCAACTTTATCCGATATAACTCAAAAATACACCAAGAAAATGAAAATAAAACAAGAGCACAATATGTCTTTTTCGACTTCCCGCCAAAACTCAGATGCCTTCTATACAGCGGTAAAAGTGCGAAAACGCCGGAAAAAGTACGTAAGCTCGATTAACGCGCAGAAAATTACGCTAGTTAGAAGCAGCCCTTAGGCGGCCCCTAGACCTACAATAACATTGTACAATATTTTTATTGTACAATAAGATTGAAAGGCGTTCTGAGTCCAAACGAGCAATTATATTGCACAATAATACGAACTGGACAATGTTTTCGTGATCAGTCGGAGAATAGGATTGAACCCGTGTGCATGCGTCTTTCATTCTCATTCCTCTATGATTAAAGGTTTTTTAATTTAACAAACTAAGTAGAATAACTAGAACAGCACTAGTTAGGAAATGAATGTAATACATGGTGTGGAATAATCAGTAGTGTGACAATAGAGAAAAAAATTCTTGTATGTCATAAGTACTGGTGTGATAACCTGGTGTGACTACGAGTCGGGAAAGAGATTTAAGTAGCTCTGTTGCTCCTCTTATCCGTCGGTATTTGTAATTGAAATGTTACTCTGTTACTCTGAGACGAAAAGCCGTTGACTACTAAGAATTGAACCTAGAATGTGTTTTAAGTGTAGTTACACTAAGAAGGAAAGCCGTTGATGATTAATGTACGATCATATCCTTATTATTTTGTACTAAGTGTAACTTATTATTATAATATTGTGTGGTAAAAAAAAAAAAAAAAAAAAATTGTGTGGTTTGTTAATATAGTTATCTTCATTTTTAACACGCGCGTGCACTCCTCGTGACGACGAGATACAGACTGAAAAATATTGGGCAATACTGACCCTACACGATGCAATGGAAAAATATTGTACAATAAAAATTAAAGTCGCTCAAACTTTTGGTCAATCATTGCGCAATCTTCAATATTAACCCTAAACGGTCAATAATATTGCACAATTCGCAATATTGCACAATATAATTGACCGTTTAGGCAGCCGGTTACAGTTGAACATGGCGCTACGAACTAGCTGTCAATTTGTTACGCTACGCCGTAGACGCACTACGGCCGTAGCGGTATACAAACTTAGTGTATGACAGAGATTTCACGTAATACATAACTAGCTGTACGTGTACATGCATAAAATATATAGTTTTTTCCGCGTTAGAAAGGATTATTAAAAGCAATGGAACATTATACATAGATTTTTTTTGATCCCAAAAAATTCAAATCCAAATCCTTATTATACCCTAAGGTTGATTTTCCATAAACGCTGAATATTAGTTATACAACTGAATATGTCTGTCATTGTATCTTATACATAGTATACGGGTAGGTAGACTTAATCCACTTTTTTATACATTTCACGCGTCTTGTGTAAAATAGGTTTAAATACGATGTTGAATGGGTTGCTATAAAACCTGGGATTTCAAAAAAACATCTTTACGTTTTAATATTACTTCATATTTTTTCTAGCTTCCTGTAATATACGCGCGCTCTTACCTCTGTTTATCTATGAAAGAAACACCGAGCCACTTTAGCCGCTAACTAACGACTTTAGCCTTCTATATTGCACGTCTACTTGAAATGCCTTGGAAATAATTTGCTTTACGGTATGCGGAACAAACGACTGAAATGACATATATTGTCATCATCTATGTATATAAATGAATGTTTGTCTGTATGTCAATTTATACAATCGTAAATTATGCATTTGATCATGTCATGATCTTCAACAAAGTGTTGTGCATGAGTCCACAAAGGTTTCTGAGTTGTCTGTCTGTCTATATGTCTATATGTCTATCTGTTTGTCTATTTCCGCTAATCTCTGAAACGGCTGGACCGATTTTAACGGGACTTTCACTGGCAGTTAGCTGATGTAATAAGGAGTAACTTAGGCCACTTTTATAAAGTCCACGCGGACAAAGTCCGTGCGACTTCTAGTAAGTAATAAAAAGCGATGGTGGCCTAGTGGTTGATAACTTGAATTTCCACACTCGATCGGTGAAGAAAGTCCACACCATTAATACACATTTAATAATTCTGTGCACATGTGTTTATTTATAACATTTATAACGAAATGGCGCATAAATGCGATGAAACATTCAACCGTGACTTGGTTAAAAATCCTAAAATATGTATTAGGTAGTGGCTGCAACCCTTTTTGCGTCTCACTGCTCGGCACGAGTCTCTCCCCATTATTGGGGAGGCCTGGAGCTTACTCCACTACACTGCTCTAATGCGAGTTGGTGTAGTAGGTAGTAGTGTAGGATTTAACATGATTTCGTTTCACTCTAGCTCAGAAATGGGACATTAATTTAAATTAAAATGGATTTTTGAACTGAAAACTTCTTTAGCGGCGTTGTGCACTTTTTTTGGGATCGGTAAAAAATGTTAAACTCGCGTCAGGACACGTAGCCTGATCGCATATTCGTAAGATGGAGGGGTGACAGCTGATGACGGCGCAACTGTCCTATATTTGTAAAATTAGTTTATAATATCAAGTATTTAAAACATGGAGATTGAACAAAGTGCATCTATTAATGCAATTCAATAAATTGAATTGAATTGAATTGAATGAAAAAAGTGACGAAGAAATTAATAGTGAAAGGAAATGAGTGAGTTCTTTATAAAAATATTAGTAGTAGTAGTAGTAAATAGGAATTTAACTTTAAAGTTTAATAGGGACTAGCTGCGAAACCCGGCGTTGCTCGGGTTAAAATACGTCGCATGTTTAATCTAAACTTTGAAGAGATTTACCTTTTATAATAGCCATCTTATAGCCTGAAAGAATACTACTGTCAGTCCACCTGAACGTATAAATTAATGAAAGAATTTGCTCTCAGCTCCTAACCGTTGAGGAGTTGTACCTTCAATAATGAGCTCAGCAACATGATATGATGATATTTATACACAAATGCCTGTTTTGCTTTAGTAAAAATATGAAAATCAATTATTGTGCTATAAAATTTGTATGTTCCCTTCGATTTCTCTGGGATCCCATCATCATACTTTGACTTGGTGACAGCTGGACCATCTCAGGAATGTAAGATTTCGAACAAAACCCCATTTATTGAAAGAATTTGCTCTCAACTCCTAACCGTCGCATTACCTTCCATCATCAGCTCCCCACTCCACCCACCGCGATCAAACTCCCTTACTATCATCTACGTACTAAGGGGTATTTACCACCCCAACGGGAAGTTGATTGGAGTTAGTGATAATAGAGAAAACCGTGTCTTTACGTACAAAGAAAACCCTTTACTTTTTATATATATTAAGATTTAACTTAAAAGTTTAATAGGAATTTAACTTTAAAGTTAAATTAGGAATTTAACTTTTTTACTGGGGACCAAGCTAAAGTTAAATACGAATAGGATTACCGGAAACTCTTTGCTTTTTGTAATTGACCCTATTCATGATAAAGTAGAACTATGTTTGTTGAGTGAAAATTACTTCATGCAAGATCTACTTCATCCTCTGATCTGAAAAATTACGATTCCAACTGCCCGAATATAATAATTTGTAAGGAAAAAGTCGGTTGAATTACGTAAAAAATTTCTAATTTAATAAATCAGATACCGCAAACAGTTACAGATAAAATAACGTATAAAAACTTGAAAAACCAACTGCTCAAGGACGGCAACAACAATAAAGAAAGTAATTGTGAAAGAAGGAAATAGAAATGATCTAAGAGATAGGATAGAAATACACACACACACATATATGTGTGTATATAAATATGTGTATATATATATATATGTATATATATTCGATAGATATTATGAGATAAGAATAATTGAAAACAGAAAACATAATAACAAATTAAATTATAATCATCTTACAAGTAAGTATATAACGTACGTAGATAAACTTTATTTCATAACGAAAGTAAATTCCGCCTTTCCCAAAGATTATATCTTGGAGAAAATTTTTACCCGGTCTTTTTCGAATAAAACCTAAGCCTAAGATCTCAATTGGTTCCGGCGGGAACAGTAAGTTATCCAAAATCCGAGGTGATTTAAAGTAGGTTGGGATGATTTTGGAGCTCTTGGCTAGCGACTCTAAGACAGGGACAAAGGTCATACGAATCACGTAAAGTCAAGGCTTACGGTTCCTTTAGACATTAACGATCGTGGATTTAGATCAAAGATGGATTACTTTTTTCCGTGTTTGGTTTTATCTTTTATTTTTACGGGCTTAAAAGATGAAATCCTTTGTTTGTTGGACCAGAGATTCTGTTATAAGCCAGTTTTAAGTAATAAAACGCGCATTACTCTGCGGTTGACGTAGAACTAAGTCGATTGTCATAGTTAAGCGAAACGAGCGCCGTCAGATCTGATGTAAGCTAGACCGTTAGTGATAAATAATATGAGATTCATTCTTCGGAGTATCTAAAAAGAAGTTAAGATTTAGCTATATCTGATGCAGTGAATGTATGAATTTAGTTTGTTTCATACATTTTTGGTGCATTTCATAATATAATGATATTGATAATGATACATGCAAAGTCGACATATTGAATGCTGCTTGATTAAGTTATGATCTCATTGGCTGGCTGCAAACCTTTTTGCGTCCCACTGCTGGGCACGGGTCTCTCCCCATTATTGGGGAGGCCTGGAACTTACTCCACCACGCTGCTCCAATGCGGGTCGGTGGAGATGCGGGTTAGTGGCAAACCCGCTGTCGGATGTTTTCAAACCGCCCATAAGGCCTTCGACAAGGTTTAACGACTGTTATCTATCGACAACAACCGGGCCCGACGGCTTAACGTGCCCTCCGAAGCACGGAAACGGGCATGAAATTTTTTGCCACGGGCGGTCACCCATCTCACACCCGACCGCGCCCGTTTGGCTTAACTGCATAGACCGCTTGCGTCCTACGCTAGCCGCCGAGCCATGCGCGATCTCATTACAGTTTTGCTTTATAGTAAAATAACTGTGACAGTGTGTGTACTCACAATTTCTTTCGTATTTGTTAACTTTTTCAAGCACTCTGTATGATTAACATGGCTCTAATGAAAATATTTAGATAAATTTGTTCTAATAGCCTGATAACTGCTATTTTAAACTTAGGTATGTAGCAACAATTGTTCTTGATTTAAATTTATTAGAAGCAATTTGTTCTCCACGTTACCTGAATGAAAACTCGTTTCGAGAGTTGCATTCGATATTATACATAAAAAATCATCTAATTACCAATTCCTATTACTATCAATAATAAGAATGTTTCACACCCATAGCCCCACTGTACGGTAGGTGTATAATGTGTCGTGGGTACCATGGTAATGGACATAGACCTAAACACTAACATAAAGACCGAGAAAGGAAATTGAAATTATTGCCAAGTAATGGATTCATTCCAGAGATTCTAAATAAAAATGCCATGTTCTTTGATATCTTTAATGGGATAAAGGGAATCAGTGCGTTTGTACTATAGTTAAATAAAATCAGCATGTATTTTTTTTCAACTATAGGTCAAAAAGGACAGAAAACCTCTTTTCTGCCTCTCATCTAAGCATAAAATAGATCTTTTTGTAACAGTAAAAGCTTGTAGTACCTACTCTCGTTAGATCACATTTACTTTATAAAGGAGTTTTGGAGTGGAGAACTATAAATAGTTCTTCTATAACACTAAATAAATACTATGTACAATGTGATGTGTCATCGACTGTACAGTAAAAAAAAATAACGCTTCGCACTCATAGCCCCACAGCAGGGTAGATATACCCTGTGTCGAGGGTACCATGGACACACACAAAGACAAAAACGCAAACACCCAAATCGAGAACAGAAATTTAAACTCATCATTCAAATTTCTGCTTCGCCGGGAATCGAACCCGGGACCCTCAGATCGCCAGTCCGACATGGTAACCATTACGCCACGCGGGCTGTCTCATAAAATGTTACAATCAGTTGGAGCACGGACACTACGTTTCCGATGCTTCACCCAGGTGAAGAACCTTGGAGCACGAGCCCGGGCCCTAACTCATCATTTGCGCCACACGGATCGCAATAACTTTTTGCTATAAGTAAATTTTTTTTTTCATTTTTAATAATGGCATCTCAAAAACTGTTCATATTTCCAACGTCATGTATAATATTTTTTGCATCACTTAGTAGCCATAGAAAAATCAGTAAGTCGTCAGGTATTAGTAAGTCTAGTCAGTCAGATGTTCAACTAAAGTGATGGCTTAGCTTCTTTACCAGAACGTGTCCGATGGAGTTTTGGAGGAAATCCGAAAGAACGTGTTTTCGCTCTGTTATTTTATTTCACAACACTCGTGCACTGTCACTAACCTATATCGAACAAAATGACATCAACTTTATCCGATATAACTCAAAAATACACTAAGATAAAATAAGTTTTTAACAAAAAAATAGAACCGACTTCAAACGGTAAAAAATAAAATTGTTCAGTACCTACTTCTTCCGGCTTATGGTAATGACTCTTAAAACTATTTCTGGAGTCGGGCCCTTAGTAAATGTCGTACCATTCGTTCTAAATTGGCAACGACAGTACAGACAGTGGGACAGTACCTACTTCTTCTTGCTTATGGTAATGACTGTTAAAACTATATTGGAGTCGGTGCCCATTCAGAACGAAAGGTACACTATATTTACTAAGACAGGACATTTCACTAAGGGCCCGACTTCAAAAATAGTTTTAAGAGTCATTACCATAAGCCGGAAGAAGTAGGTACTGAACTATTTTATTTTTTACCGTTTGAAGTCGGTTCTATTTTTTTGTTAAAAACTTAATTTATTTCACTCTTTTTGGTAATTTTAATAATTGTGTATGTATTAGCATAATTGGAAAAATTTTCACTTAACTTCTAAACTTTAAACAGATTTACCTTTTATAGTCATGTTTATCTAATAGCCATCTAAAAGTCTGAAAGACATACTATCAGTCCACCTGAACGTATAAATTAAAGAAAGAATTTGCTCTCAGCTCCTAACCGTTGAGGAGTTGTACCTTCAATCATCAGTTAAGCAACAGCAGGTGATAATTACCAGACATAAATATTTGTAATATGTTAAAAATATGACTAAAAGCATGTGTGTGCCTATTAAGTTTCAGTGTTTCCCTCGATTTCCCTAATATCATATCATCAGATTTTGACATGGTGACAGTTGGACCACCTCAGGAATGTAAGATTTCGAACGAAAAACCATTTATTGAAAGAATTTGCTCTTAACTCCTAACCGTCGTAATACCTTCCATCATCAGTTCAGCAACATGATATGACGATAATTATAAACAAATGTTCGTTTTGATTTGTATAAATATGAAAACCATTTGTTGTGCTACAAAATTTTAATGTTCCCTTCGATTTCTCTGGGATCCCCTCATCAGACTTTGACTTGGTTACAGTTGGACCACCTCGGGAATGTAAGATTTCGGTTAAAAAACTATTTATTGAAAGAATTTGCTCTCAACTCCTCACTGTCGCAGTACCTTCCATCATCAGCTCAGCAACATGAGATGATGATTTCTATGCGTAAATATCTCTTATGCTTCAGAAATTATAAGAAAATCAATGTGTGTGCCTATAAAATTTGAGAGTTCCCCTCGATTTCCCTGGGATCCCATCATCAGATCCTGATTTGGTGACAATGGGACCACCTCGGGAGTATAAGCATACGAACAAAAAAAGAATTTTGAAAATCGGTCCACAAACGGCGGAGTAATCGGTGAACATATATAAAAAAAAATACATACAGCCGAATACAGTACCTCCTTCTTTTGGAAGTTGGTAAAAATTAAAATAAAACAAGAGCACAACTTGTCCCTTCATACTTTCCGCCAAAAACTCCTATAAGTAACTTGCTTCACTACAAGTTACCAAAGTAATTTAACTTAATTATAATTTTATTATAATTATGTAATATATACAAAAACGTAAAAGTAACAACTACCAAAGTATTTTAGGTAGGAAATATCTACAAAGAATAAGTCGAAGTGCAAAACTTTTTCGTTAGGACTAAGAGCTTTGCATAAGAACTTGGATCGAAGAAGGATAAGGATATTTAGAATTAGGTATCCATTAGTAAAGTTTTTTTTGTATATAAAAAGAAAAGACGAGCATACGTAGTGTTTAGCGGCTTTAAATTATAAGCGGGTTTATTAATAGATAACGGTCACCAAAACCTCGTCGGAGGCCTTATGACCGGTTCTAAAATATCCAAAGGGGTGACCCACGAGTCACTAACCCGAATCTCCACCAAACCGGATTAGAGCAGCGTGGTGGAGCATGCTTCCGTAGTAGTATCATTTAATGTCCATTTCAAATACATAGTTGCAATGTAAGCTGTAAATCACCATATTGTGACTTTCGCTACATTGCATTTATAGTTTACATTACATTACAAGTAAATATTAACACTAATTTCTTAATAACTTTTTGAAGATATTTATTAACAGTTAAACCATTTTTTTATTTTGTACATACGGGTATTTCTCTATGGTAGGAAGTTACGAAAAAATTATAAAATAAACACTTTGTGATGTCGTGTAAATTGCATTTATAAGTTCTGCTACCTTCAATAACCTACATTTAAAATACCTACTTATAAAATGAGCTAAAATCTCCTATATTACTAAGATCCAAATCAATTGGCGGTATAAAAATACACTCAATATTAACGATGTTACATAGGTACTTGCCCGTGTATCGATTCCCTAATTTAATTATTTTCACGAGTCACGCTTTAATAACGGTCGCTTGTGTTGTACATACGTACTTTATGTGTGACGCTACAAAAAATTCGTTACATACTGCCATTCCGTGACACATTTGTGTCACATTCCTTTCCCAATTTGTGACAATTCGGACGAGCTGGCGTGATAAGCAAAGAATCCATCGGTTTTTGTAATGCAGTGGGTTTTTTCATTACTATTTTTTGTGACTTTATACAGTTACAATTTGTTGTATCACAATTGTAGTACCATAAAAGAGTTTAATTTTACGAAAAAAGCCAACTGTTTATTTATTATTTACTTTATTTGATTTCGGTTAAAATGGCCAATTTAATTAATACCGTCATGTCAGTCTGATGGCAGTTACCAGGTTGCAGTCATTTATTGCCGTTGTTTTTGCCTTTGAAGCCGCCTTTAAGAAATTCCCAATGGCATTATAGTGGACGTCCGAATAGTAGACACAGGAGCGTGTGTGTCTGGTGATGGCAACGACTGTATGGGCGACGCTGTCGTGCAGTGCACCTTCCCTTTCTCGGCGTGCTTGGCACTCAAGGTTCGGCTGGAGAGGAAAATCTAACCATCCATCTTATGGGTCCAGTAATAAATGTATATTTATTATTCCAACCTATCCGAGGTACATTTAAATGTGGAAAAATTCAATTACAAAACAAGTTTGTAAAACTGGTGCAGATACAATATTAACAAAATTACAAAACAGGTCACAATTACAAAATATATTTCTGAACAATGTGACAAAACAATTGTACGTACATAAGGTAACACAGAATAGATCGTACCTACATATTGATGAGTAGAAAATATAAGTTGACTATTCAATTGTAGAAGAATACACATTTTTTACTTTTAAATGCATGTTAATTGGTATTGGAATAGTTTTCTTTTGAAGTCGGTTTTTAATTTTGTTAAAATTTTGTGTCTTAAGCTGATGCGTCAACAACCAAAAAAACAACGACGGCACGACCCCAGCGTATTATTTGAAAAAAAAAATAATAAGAATCCCATCACATTTTTAACCGACTTCCAAAAAATGAGAAGGTACTCAATTCAACTGTGTTTTTTATTTTTGTTACCTCAGAACTTTCGATTGGGTGAACAGAATTTGAAGATTCTTTTTTTATTTGAAAGCTGATACTTTCCGTGTAGTACCATTTTAATTTGGTCTAATTCTGACACTGGCATTCTAATTTCTATATGATTTTTTCAGCATTTGTCGGAGTTGTCATTAAAATCTTTACGGTTGGCACGTCTTAACATATTTTTTTCAATCACCGCCTCAGTACAAGCTCAACTAGGTTCCCACACTCATGCGTCTGAAATAACTGCAACAAATATACAGTATTAATAAATAAATGCTATATATATTATACTATAATATATATATATATATATATATATATATTATACTATAATATATATATACTGTAACAGGATTTCTAAATCCTGCAACATTTTTGGAATGTAGAGTTTTTTTTTCTATTTTTAAGGCTGTCCCGTCGTAACATAAATATTGTCCACTCGCCGCGTCAGCACAAGATTAACTAGGATCGCACGCTCAGCAAGAAGAATAACTGATACAGATTTGAAGCATTAGTACCTATACTTACTAATTAAGCACGTGTTGTGACAGAGTTGGAGAAATGTCACAATTTTTACGTCCGCCCCGTCATAATTGTATATAATTATTGCCCAATCTAAGCGTCAGCATAAAAGTAACTAGGATCCCAAGCTTTGCGAGGTGAATAAGTGACATAATAATATGGTAAATAAAAAGCACCGATGGCTAAGCGGGCAGAGAGAGCGGAATATTTTCTATATAATGTGATATTTAATAAATTAAGATGTTTTTTAACATCGTGAATGCCTGAGAGAAAATCATAATTTCAAACTGCACTTGGCCAGTGTGGTGGGCTGAAGCCAAAATCCCTCTCATTTAAAAGAGGAGACCTGTGCCCAGCAATGGGACAGAAAAAGGTTGAAAAATAAGGAAATAAGGTGCGTTTTGTGACAGGTCTGGAAAATTTACACTATTTCTCTAGGGCTGCTCTGTCGTAACATAATTTTTCAATCACTGCATCAGCATAAGATTTAGTAGAACAATGTGACAGGATTTCTAAATTCAGGCACGTTTTGCCCCAGCTGTAAAGTTGTCTCTATCTCTTTATGGCCGTCCCGTCGTAACAAAATGATTGCGTAGCCGCCGCGCTAGTCCAACAATAAAAAGGTAAAGTATTGACGAAAAAAATGCTGATATTACATTTTTATATCTAGATTGCTCTCGCAGTTACCTCATAGATACGGCAAAATAGCAATAATATACTGTTTATTATTAGTATGGCATTGCTAATCTCTTGTCTGAAATTAATTTTGTGTCCAAACGCTTGTGATGTCACAAACTTCACTAGCTCCTAATCCTGACGCTTACTGGCTAAATGACTGGTAAGAAGGATGTTTTAAACCACTCGGTAAGTCTCCACAACAATAGTAAAAATGAAAGTAAAATATCTTACTTGGTAGTAAGATATTTTACTTGATCCTACTGTTGGATAGTGTCTCATATCGCTGTCACGTGTGCCCATTATGGACCCATAGCCATACTGTTATCTCAATTATATATGTACTTTTTTTTTAAAAGAGTGCTGCTGGGAGTTTTTTTTCCGCCGCCTTTTTTCGCTCAGCTCAACATCTAGCCCAAACGGGCACCTAAAGGCGATGACCGGGAAAAAATGACATTCATCAAGCGAATATTTTGTATTCCTAATATGAAATAAATTTTTTTGATTTGCTAGAATATGAATTTCGCTTTAATTTTGTGTGTGTGTTTGTTATTTTCACACATAAAGTATACCTTAGGGTCTGACATAGGATAATTTTTATCCCTGAAAAATTTAATGTTCCCGTGATTTAGATTAGTATAAACATATTAAATCAAATCATCGAAGGAAGCGCATTTCATACAAAAATTTAAAAAGAAATATTGTACTGTAGTATGACCAGAATGAAAGACGCGCACGTTTTGTGAAACTGTAAAGTTGACACTGGTCGCTTTATGGCCGCCCATTCGTAACACAATGATTGCGCGTTCACGACGCTAGCAAAGAATTAACGTTTCCACGTGCTGTGAATAGAATAAAGTGACACGGTATAGATAAAAAATGCAAGCAATGTGACTCTGCTTAGAAACCATGAACGTTTCGCGTCGCAGATAAAGACGGATCAGACGAAGAAAAAAAAAACAGCTCTTTTTAAAAATCTTGGTATTGTATACAATTGCTGACACTGTTCCTAATGCTAACTCATGTTCTTATGATACACTGAAGTTTTTCTGAATTACTGAAACTTATATCATCATTTATCGCTGCTCCACGGTGATGGAAAATATCGTGATATTTAATTAATTACGATTTTCTCCATCGCCGTGCATGCCCGAGAGAAATTTATAATTTCTCGAAAGCATGATGTCCACCAATTCGCACTTGGCCAGCGTGGTGGACTATGGCCTAAATCCTTCTCACTTATGAGAGGAGACCTGTGCCCAGTAGTGGGACATAATAAAGGTTGAAAAAAAAATCATCATTAACATTGTAGTTATATATTAACCGACTGTACTCACGTCAGTTTTTATCGGATCTGCCGACATGTTTCGGTCTTGACCGAGGACCTTCCTGATCCGATAAAAATTGACGTGAATACAGTCGGTTAATATATAACTGCAATGTTAGTGTACACTCACGATTCGTTCAATAAGAAAATCATCATTATTATGAAGCTTTAAATACACCTATGGGTATAATTTAAACAAACTATATTTTTGATTCAGACTGCACAAAACTCGTCACAATATTGCCTGCTCCCAGTTTGCGTCCCACTGCTGGGCGCAAATCTATCTTCTCAATTGGGGATACCTTACAGCACGATATTATACGGCCTCTATTACTTATCTTTAACTAAAACCAGTTTAATTACGACCGAGAAAGTTTACAAAACTATGGGAGTCCCTTACCGCTAATCTTGCATCAAATATTTAATCAACTTCGCTCAATACATTACACAAACTTCGCCAAAACTGTGAAAATCCAGGAGATTGCCACTGAAATTAATCTCAACCTGCAACTTTTCCAACACAAACCTACTCAGTGGCACACAAATAATGGGAATCTGAATGTAGGTACTATGAACTTCTACCCTCTTCCATCGCAAAAGTTTCGTGTCTAATGATTTTCTCGCTCAATTAAGTGTTTTGGCTTTCATTGCAAGAAACTTGAAATTACTTGTAAAATTTCTTTAACTATAGCGTGCGCAGCTTTTTTGTTAGTGTAGAAAGCAGAAAATTACACAGTTAAACAAAACGTACGTGGTAAAGCTTTTCCCATTTTTAGTTCTAGTTCCCAATAATGAAAGAAGACTTGACAATGGGACACAAAAAAAAAGAAAAATAATTTATTGTTCATTTCAGTTTATTATTCTTTGCGCCACCGTAGTATCACACAACACAAAGAAGCAAAATTTAATCGTGCTTTGATCACTATGGGCTGCCAACGAATCTCTGCACGATCACAAAATAAGAGTGCGAATCTATTTTCAGCCAAGTACAAATTGCCTCCAGCTTTTTTCTACAAACTGTCTTTTTTCGACAAAACACGGCAACGAAAACATAATTTGCCTTTTTAAAAATATACCTATCTCACATCCAATAATCGCGGCTGATTCAATTGGCTACGTAAATCGCTTGCATTCTTCGCCCATGACAGGCCACAGACATTAGGCTTGAAATTTCAATTGGTTCATTTCAATAAACTTAATACTCATACTTAAAAACATAAAAATAACGGAGAAAACTGAAATTAATCTGGGATCTTTTTAAAAAAAGTGCAAGAAACTGATGAAGGTTAAGGGAGAAACTTCTTTGGGTTCGTTAGCGAACCAAGTATGTGCGTTACACAATCAATGGAGGTATTGGTGATTTTTTTCTAAATACAGTCCTGTGGAAGGGCGTGTAAAACAGAGAAATGGGTTGCCGAGAATCCTACTGGGGGTACTGAATTTAAACAAATCTAGATTCTAAGGGAAGTAAATGTGAGTCCAGTATGCAAATATTACAGTGACTAAAAACATTAAATTCATATTATTTATTCCCATTTTGCACCTTTTTAGTAAATTCGTTTTTACTTTTTTATTTTCCGCATTGATCCAGGTAATCGACTTTGGGTACCCATTTGAGGGGGGTTTTTTTACACTGAGAAAAAAAAGCCGCCGGAAGAAACCTCGTCAAAATATTTAGGAAATAAGTTTTCTACCATTCTCATATATTATCTTTTTGACGGAGACAACCTCTCGCGCTCAATTAAGTATTTTACTTTCATTGCGAGAAGCATGGATTCACTTTTGAACGCACTTCAAATTTGTGGGTCTCGAAAGCATCCAAAAGTTTCCTTCTATCATAATAAGGTCTGTGACAGTTAGAGTTAGTTGTATTGAATGTTTAAGAAATGAGTATAAATAAAAATATTAAAAGTTATAATGCTAAATTAAATTATTACGATTCAGACAACGCTGGAATGGACGGACATTAAGGGAAGGCGTCCAGCAGTTGATTTTTAAAGGCTGATAAACGGATCGATGGATGAATAAATAAAAACTATTTCGGCATGTAGTAAGTAAACAAAATTAAAGCCCAAGCGGGTTACGTAAATTCTAAAAGTGTATTTTTTTATTTCATTCAGTTTAGCTCTAAAAGGAGTTTATTCTCACTATTTTAGAAGATCCTCAGTTTTTCCTTAAAATCAATCTCATAAGAATCGAAATCTGATCCTTTCTTTAATTTTTGGCACTTCACGTCTGGTCTAAAACCAATTTAGCAATGAAAGTGTACGATTAGTGTCGATCGATTCTGATTTAGTTGACAACGTTTCTAATACCTGTAACGAGCAATTCGAAATTATTAGGAAATAAGTTTTCCACCGGTTAGCGTAGAACGCAAACGATCTATGCAACTAAGCCAAACGGGCGCGGTCGGATGTGAGATGGGTGACCGCTAGTGGCAAAACAATTCATGCGCGTTTCCGTGCTTCGGAGGGCACGTTAAGCCGTCGGTCCCGGTTGTTTTCGATAGATAACAGTCGTTAAACCTTGTCGGAGGCCTTATGGGCGGTTTGAAAACATCCGACAGCGGGTTGGCCACTAACCCGCATCTCCACCAACCCGCATTGGAGCAGCGTGGTGGAGTAAGCTCCAGGCCTCCCCAATAATGGGGAGAGACCCGTGCCCAGCAGTGGGACGCATAAAAGGGTTGCGGCAAGTTTTCCACTGAGCAGCGATGGCCGAGTGGTCAAAACCGCGGTCTTCAACGCGACCGATCCCGGGTTCAAATCCTCGGCGTGCACCTCTGACAAAGAATATTGTAATGTGTGCATTTATCACTGCTCCACGGTGATGGAAAATATCGTGATATTTAAGTAATTACGATGTTCTCCATCGCCGTGCATGCCTGAGAGAAATTCATAATTTCTCGAAAGCATGACGTCCACCAATCCGCACTTGGCCAGCGTGGTGGACTATGGCCTAAATCCCTCTCACTTGTTTTAATGTCCCAGCAGTGGGACATTAAAAAAAAAGTTGAAAAAAAAAGTTTCCACCAACCTTAAATATTCAGTCTTTGACCGAAGTAACCTCTCGCGCTCAATTAAGTGTTTCGCCTTTCATTGCGAGAAACTTGGATCCACTTTTGAACGCGCTTCAAATTCGTGGGTCTCAAAGCATTCAAAAGTTTCTGGAAATTTGTTCGAGTCGTAAATGAATGTTGTAATTGATTGAGGTGAAGTAAAACAATTTCACTGAGTTTTCTCGTCTGAAATTGAAAAGTATTCGATGTTTCAATGTTTGACAATATTTGCTCATTTGAATTTGTTGTGAAAACTATTTTACTCGTTACTTCTTTCACGTTAGTATTCCGTTCTTCTATCGAGAAATGCAATATTGCTTAAATGTGATTTTAATTATTATAATATTAATAGTCTAAGAACTCTCAATCATAATTAATTTTGATTGATTTGATTTTGAAGTTTGATTTTTCACAGATGTAATGTCTTAAGCCAGGCACTGAAGACTCAAGACATAACTTGACAAACGGTGTGGTGCGATGGTTACCGTGGATCAGGGGTCCCGGTTCGATTACCGGCAAGGCAGAAATGAAGATGAGTTTTAATTTTTGTTCTTGGCCTGGATATTGTGTTCATGTGTATGTGTGTATCCACGGTACCGACGACAAGGAATATAATACGACCCGGCTATTTTGCGTTATTTATTTATCATACAAATAAATGCAGAACCATATAAAAAGAAATAAGAGACAGACGGATAGACACGCATACAGATAGAAAATACTTCGTTTTTATTTAATTATTCATACCATACCAAGTATTGATAATTATAGTACTTCCGTACCCCAATAACACAACCCTAAAAACCTCAGATTGTAGCACTTGGAACGGAATAATTTGTCAGTACTTCGCGGAGTCAAATTAATTTCGGCGTTGATTAATCCGATAAAGTGCCGTGAATATCACTTCAGTAGCGAAATGGTACCTGATGACTGATGCTTATTTACCTTTAACCGAAAAATCAAGCAACATCTGATGGAAACTGACAACAGATTATTTTAAAAGCTTAAATTGTACCGATAATTATTTTCGATGTAAATTTACCGTAAGCTTTTATCGGAAAGCAAATAATACATACCAAAATACTTATGATAATAAAACGTGATTATATTTCGCGTTACTGGTATAAATGCGTTAATGAGCCATCAGGTATGAATCTCCTGGAATAGATATAGGTAAAACGAAATGTTTGTTGAACATTTATTTTTTATTTTTCACAGCACAGCAGATATCCTGCCAAAATTGAAAGGGATATATATAGGTCTTAGTCAACCACGTTGGCAAAGTGAAGGTTATATCATTGTCAAATATAGTGTACCTAATATTAATTATACAATTACTTAAGTTTATTACAGTACTTACTAGGTTACATACTCGTAGCTCTCAAAATTTGCAAGGGCAATGGGCTGACTATAAAAGTTAGCACAGACAGTCCTCCAACGAGTTGTATTTACAACCTAAAGAAGACAGTAACAAGCTGCTGAATTCAGAAAGTGCAGGTTCCGATCTAACCGCGTATACTTACTACTGGAGTCATATGTCCAGCAGTGGACTTTTTAAGGAAGATGGATTGATTTCTACAATACTTACTTCCAAGCTCCTGATGGAAAGGTAAGCATTTTTCTTCTTAGTCGATTCCTCATGACTGTGGGTCGTGACCATTAGGAAGAATATTGTTTATTACGGTCTTCTACTTCATATGATTCTGTGCAAGTTCCGAGGAATGGTAAACTGTGGTGTTGATAAGCTCTGTAACAAATGAGAGCATATTATACTCCTCCAAAATGAGTTATGCGGGGTTTCCGGTGCATTAGGTATACTAGAAATTCCATTGTCACTTTTAGGCTCAGAAAAAAGTGCACCACTTTTCTGGCTTGTTTCTTCCTAGAAAATACGAGTATTACTCTCAGAACTCGCATTAACAATTTGCTTTTCAGAACGTACATATGTGTGTGTATACTTTTTTCATCCAATAGCACCTCCCACTATCCCACATTAGATTTACAAACCAACATACGCACCACATTGATCCCTTTGGGATAAATCTGGGAGCGACTGTTTATGAACTGTTTGACTGCAAAATATGACTTTGACTTTTTTCAAATCTAAAAGATTGAAGAACTAAGAATTAGATATTACTTAATTACGTTTTTATGAAATAAGTAAAGTTCTTTGAATGTAATATTTTAATATTAATGTAATTGTTATTCAACGTTCAATAACATAGAAACGTTCAATTACATTAGAAACGTACATATTTTGTAATAACTACAAGACTAGTAGCCCTTTGAAACTGAAAATGACACAAACTCAACGAAAATAACACAAGTTCATGAATAGCAGCGAATTTGTCTATTTACAATTCTGACCAAATATAAAAATTAGCATGGCAAAAAAGAAAAAAAATGAACGAGACTGTCTAGTCTTCTTTAGAATTTCGAAATTTCAAAATTGTATAAAAGCGACTGCTCGAGTAACTGAAGTAAGGAAAACTACATTACTTTCCGAGACGGAGTCGCAACTTTCAAGATTTACCGACGTAGTTAGCGTATTGCAGAGGTCCCAATAGTAGGCGAGTCCACGATGCTAAATGTTACTTTAGTCGAGCATCGTTCAGGTCTGATGGTTTTGCAGATAAGATGATCAAAAAGATTAAGAATTTGACTTTCACGGGTGGGAACAGGATATTAAAACTGAAAGGCAATAGAAATTAAACAAAAGGGTATATAGATATTCTTTAGTGTATCAGCTTAAGTAAAACATGGGAGTGAACAAACATAGAAATAGAAAGATACATTTATGTTTTTTCTTTGATCACAGCCTCTTCGCCGAAGGGCTTCACAATTGAAGCAAGGTCTCCTTTTTTGAAAATTTATTAAAATGAACATTGTTCAAAAAATAACAAAGTATTCTTATTTACCGATTGTACAATAAAATTAACAATCAATCAATTTGCTGCATGGTACGAGTATAACCTTCTTCTTCACCTTAACTGACGCGTTCAAGCAGAACCGAATATCCCCTCATAGCCTTCACGACTAGGAATACTAGAACAACAAAAATGATGTCTCACCGTGAGTCTAACAAGGATAATTGGGTACGAGTCGACGGCACGAACTTGAGAAGTAAATATTTCTGAGCAAAGAAATAACTCCTGGAACACATTTTTTTCAGCTGCCTACCTAAAATCTTACTTTCCTTTTTAGAAAAACTAGCGGTCGTCGTTTTCTTGGTATTTATAAATGTACGCTATATTAAGACATCTTGAATTTACAGGTTTTGGAATAATTTATAGTATAATTTGGCGATTTGGTGAAGATTGACCGATGTATATGATAATTTTGTTATATTTTTATTTTCTTAGAGTACTTTTTAGTTTTATCAAATCGGCATATTTTTATGGTATACTCGTTCAATGGCCGGTGACAATACCATTCCAACATTCGGTTGCCAACAAAACTCGATCAGGCACTTTCTGGTAAAAAGAAATTATTTTACTCGATTACTTGCATCTCACGGAATTTGATTTTTTCGCCAGATTTTAAGGATGAGCTAAAATTAGATTAAGAAATTTTTATTCTATCTTTTGATACCTATTCCCAATAATTACAGCTTATTAATTGTATCGTACTGGAGATGCAGTAAGTTTTAATTTTAATTCCAATGATATTATATTTTACGGAACTATTTATTTAATATTTTTACTGCGACAGAGAAGTTGTTTTATTAAAAGAAGTAACTACGTGGATATTACTTTTGATTAAGTGCTTACTAGTAGGCTATTAAAAAAAATGTTATACAACATCATGCAATTTATCTAACATAATTATTTTCTCAGGTTCAAAATTACAGTTCGTGTAATATGCATTCCATGACTACGTTTTAATCGTTTTGATCTGGTGTTATAATTTGGAATAAAATCGTTAGCCTAAATTAGGTTTGAAATATTTTTATGGTCCTTTATCATTCAGTACGTAATATATTTCTAAGCAAGTTTGTTAAGAAATGTTTTTCGAGGTACTGGCGTGTTTTTCAGGCAAGAAAGGAGCTTATTTCATTTGGTCCTTCATCGCCTTTACCCTTCGTTCGTATGAAGAGAACTAAATGACCTGTGACATTTTGGTATTGTACGCAATAATACACATGACTGTATATCTTAAGAGGCGCAAAACATATCTGTAACTAAATTCGTTGTAAATGAGTTTTAACAAAAAATAAGGCCGAATTTCTTCTAAGCTCACTCAGGTACAAGACATGATATGTTTGTGAAGAAAGATTACGTACCTTATCCATTCTAGTTATAATATACAGATAGATACGAGTATCAATATTGTCAAACCCTGTTGAAGGCGTTGTAGACGGTTTTTAATTTTTCTAAACCTGGTTGGCCCTTTAGGTCTTCCCAATCACAGAGACCAAGCAGTAGAATGCAGATTTTTTTTTCAACCTTTTTTTATGTCCCACTGCTGGGCTCAGGTCTCCAATTCCAAGTAAGAGCTTTGAAGGGATTGTTGGAGGCCTTATAAGAGATTTGACAACAACCGGAAATATTGGGCCACTAAACCGGATTGGCTGAGACCAACCCGCATTAGAGCAGCGTGATGCAGTATGCTCCAGGCCTCCAAACACGGGTCTGTCCCTATTTTTATGCACTACCATGGGCTGCAAATAGGTGTCTCTAAACTTTTATTACAATTTCTTATTTTAAAACTTTGTAAATAATAACGCCTTATATTCATTATGTTTTTCACACAAAGCTTCGTGTATTAAAAAAATAAATGACATCGACATTCTGAACCTTAGAATTATTTCTGTGTCCAACATTATAAAAGCAATTTGCTTAGTCTGTAGCGTCATGTAACTGTAAATCCCATCAAAAATATAAATGTAAAAAAGGAGAGCCAAGTTCAATACAAAAGTTAAGCTTGGATGTGGGCTTCGCCGCAGAAAGAATGGAGATCTAAATGACAAGTTCTATGCAAAATTCAGATATGTATTCATAAGAACAAAATAACATTAAGAGCAAGTAGTAAACTCTGTTTCTTTGCTTTATTGGATACCTATAACATTTCTGTTATTTAAAAATGTGAGATCTTAAAGTAGGTTAGATTTGACTTAGACAGTTTTCATTACATCAACCATTTTATAAAGTTATTTAACATATTTAATTTTAATTCTGATAAAAACTTTTACCGTTTGAGCTAGCTTCATGAAATTTGGGCTTCTGGCATAAGGACATCCCTTATGGATATAATTAAATACTCGAAGTTTTATGTGTTTACGTTAAATAGGTTTTGAGTTATAGAAGGGTCAAAAGTGGCACCAAGTGGTTCGTGTAATATTACATTCGGCGCTGGCTAGCCAGTTCCTTGCTTGAACTTGGCTTGACACGCTGCCGCGTGTCTAGATTACGCTTGTTAACACGACGCCTGTAATGTACTTAACTGTCGCAAAAGCTACACTTATTACCTACGCTTATCCAGACTCACACTCTTTTCAAATTCAAAACTGTTTCACAATATAACCATCTTCATATTCAGGCTTAGAATAATGCCTATGTCTGACATTGCAAAAGCAATTTGCTCAGTCTGTTGCGTTTAGTCACATATCGCCGCTCATTACGCTTTACAAGATACCTGTAATGTATTGAATTTATTCCGCTCACTCTTTTCTCCTAGACCATATAAACCTTAGCCATATAAACCTTAGCCATAAAGCCTTAGCAATAAAGGCCAAACCCAAAGCGGAAGACGGTCAGCCGTAGCCGATGGTCCTACAACAATGACAAACATCAAGTGTTTATTATTAATATTATTATTAATAATATTTATTATTATTATTAAAAATAAAAAATAAAAAATAATTAGTAACAGGATGTTAATAAACTATTTCTTTTCATTTATTTCTTTTCCGCACAAACTTCATTTTATTTCGAGTACATTATCTAATCTCCATGTTGTTTATTTTTCAAAACTTTTCCTAAAAAATCACATTCAATAATTTTCGCTTTTCACTCAAAGTTGCATGGGTTATTCAAACGGTGTAGACATCTATAAGCTTAGATTTATCTCATAATATGAAATATTATATCCAACATAATATGGAAAACAATTTGCTCAGTCTGTAGCGGATCGTCACAAATCCGCAGTAATTACCTACGCTTGTTTGTTTGATCTCCGCAAGGCTACATTTATTACGCTTAACCATAGACCGTTACTCGTGGCGTTTTAAATAGGAATATTGTTTAGCTCACTCGAACTTAAATCTTTCATTATACCTTCTTATTCTTGTTAATTTTTTGCTATCTGCACTAATATTATAAATGCGAAAGTTTGGATGTGATTGTTTGTTGTCCTGTAACCAACCGGGCCGCTTTCGCGCCAATACACTATTCCGACCGGGGGTCTAGAGATTTTTTGCCGCGATACGCACTACGAGTGTTATTTATGTTCCTGCGACCAGATGTTTACACTTACAACGACTCCAGTTACATTTCTCGGAAGGGAATGAAACAAGCTTACACCTTATAGCTATTAAGTATTTCTACGATGTGTTTTGTTTTTATAATCATCGTTCAAAGCCAAACAAAGAGTCCGCATGTTTAGATTGTTGTTCCGCTTGGTATAAAACGAATGTAACATATAATCAAAGAAAAAATGTGGCACATTATTTATATATTCAGAATCTACATGAAAAGACCTTTCTAATAAAGTATAATACAAGTATGTGTTCATACAAAAAATTTAACAAATTTGAGGTTGAAGTTACGTAATGTTTTTTTCGCGCGCCGTTATAAATTGCACATGACGGTGTATTGAAAATTTAATTGCAATGATAGTATTAGTCGTATTCATTTAGTTATTCCTTTATTCTTTAGGTAAAGTATCTCGAAACGTTGTATATTTTTTTCAGGTTCATTGAATGAAAAACATACTTCGTAGAAGATGAAAAACGAAAAGTCGGAAAAAAAAAAGAAAAAAAATCGAGGTCACGTTAAAATTCATTTAACGAATTTCATAATTAATCTAATTAAAATCAAGGGGCACACTCATAAAGAATAAGAAATTGCCTTTCCTGCAATATAATTTTCATTGACACTTTTCATACACAAATAGACGTAAAAATGCCAAGAAAAGTAATTAAATTTTTTTTCATTACTTTTCAAATCACGCAAGCAAACACGCAAGCAACAGATTTTGCCAGTGCGCACTTATCGTAAAATGAACCTTATTGCGAACTCCATAAGGCGTCGACGGATGCACGGTAAAGTCTGTATTCGTTTGATTTTATATTCAAATTATGAAGAAAACTAATTACTAATCGAATAATATAAATAAAATATAGATTCCCTGATAAATTATCTTTATACTATTAGTGATTGTCATGGTTTTGTAACGTAATAATAGCAGAAAAAAATATAACTTCAATGCGCAAAATTCACACACAGAATTGATCTTGATTCATTTGTATAATAATGATAAAATATAGCAAAAGATACAGAAACGGATTCCTTATAAAATAACCTTTCTACATATGTATGGCAGTAATGGTTTTTAACCACTAAATTGTGTAATAATTGAGCTAAAACCAAAACAGCGCCATTGTTGTGGCCCCGCGCAATTCCACTTCATTTTGAAAACCTTTTATACCAAAAAATATGACGCGCATCAAACTTCTGGATATTTGTTATTACTAAAAACACTATAAATGAAATAATTATAACACTTTACTTACGTTTTCAGTAGAAAAATCCACATAAATCAGGAAAAAACCGGCACTAGCACAAACTGTCACTGAGTATTACCAAGCAAATTTGACGACTGAAGGAGTGTCGCTTTTGCAACAGAGATTTCTTTTTATTTCACTACCAACCTACAGATGTTAAATGACCCAATGAACGGAGAATTTATTCCTCTATGAATTTAAAAATACGCCAGACTAAATAGAAACTTATTTTTAAAGCAATACAGCTTTAAACAGCGCGAGGTCGAGAGGACATCAATAGATGTCACCGGTCGTTGGTGTAAATTTTTTGACGACATCTATTGATGTCTCCGGTCCTAAACAGGATCATGCAAAAATAGCTGAACAAATAAATGTGACAGTACAGAAATAAATATTTTTAGTACGAGTGTAATAAAAACACGTAACCTTTTTTGAAGTGAAAACTTCTTTAGCGGCGTTGCACACTTTTTTTGGGATGGGTAAAAAATGTTAAACTCGCGTCACTTCACTGGGACGCGTGGTCTGATCGAATATTCGTAAGACGGAGGGGTGACAACTGATGATGATGAGCATAATTTAGTTCTAAATTAACACTTGTATTATTAACAAGATGTGTGGATCACGTCTACTTTTATACTTTTCTGTTGCTACAATACTCCAGTGGTGTAAAACAACTTTTTATCAGGGGGACAATACTAAAAATATGAAAGACCTCACGAACTGAAAAGGTGGAGCCATTCAGCGCGAGACGACCGGCCGTCGAACAATAATATAGAAAAAGCTAAACGACCACTCGGTCTCAAAGGCCTTCTCACAAACTTTTATGTTAAGAAACTTGACTGTTGGCGCTTGACGTTTACTATTTTTTTATTTTACGATTTCTTGTGGAAGTTTATTTAATGTTTTTATACAAGAGAGCAAAAAATTTATTAACAGGGGTTTCGAAGCTGGCTGCCTATCCAACTGAACAGGGGTTCTGGTAGCTGAACATGCCTTTCTTTTTTACTATTTTATTATGGTTGTATTTTTTTACCTTGTTATATGTAACAAATATGAGATTAAATGACATCGAAAAAAATGCCATCAACTTTATCCGATATAACTCAAATATACACCAAGAAAATGAAAATAAAACAAGAGCATAACTTGTCCCTTCAGACTTTCCGCCAAAAACCATTACTATGTAATGAATACGTTAATTTACTTAACTAATTTTGATTTTAGAATAAATAAATGTCAGTGCTTTAGTAAGTCACGAGAAAAATAAGTATTAACATATAAGTATACTAGTGGATCCCGCAGACGTTGTCCTGCCTTAAAAGTTTTGTAAGAGGATTAGTTTCTTTATCATCTCAAGGGGTTTTTATGTTACTGTCAAATAAAAAATTAAAAACGAACAGTGACAGATGAACTGTTATTCAGACTATGTCAAACTTTTGGACGTTTATTTCAAGACCAAAATTAGCCATATCGGTTCAGACGTTCTTGAGTTTTAGCGAGACTAACGAACAGCAATTCATTTATAGGTATAATATATATATAAAGATTCGAAGAACATTATCTTCATTTATTATTTAAAAATAATAATTTATAATAATTGTACTATAAAAAACATGACTAAGCCAAAGACAATACTATAACTTTATTAATCTATGAAATGAAATAAGAAACATAAAAATTTTCTTTTCATTTAATACTGAATGGCTAAAAGGATTTTTATACAATGCCTTAAAATGAATTAAAAAAATAAGTAACAAAAAAGTCAGACGTGACAATTTTGATAGCTGCGTGAAAATATAAATAAACAAACACCGAAATTAAATAATTTTGTAAAGAAATACCATAGGAAAAGTAAAGTATAAGAATAAAACAATAGAATATAAGTTATAAAATATGATAATGGACGTCAATGAAGTAAGTAATAACATGTAGTGTATTTATAACAGTACACGGCGCATTTCA
The DNA here is from genome assembly GCA_911387765.1 of Pyrgus malvae. Classification (NCBI taxonomy): domain Eukaryota; kingdom Metazoa; phylum Arthropoda; class Insecta; order Lepidoptera; family Hesperiidae; genus Pyrgus; species Pyrgus malvae. The sequence continues at coordinate 9,584,680 of OU426947.1, forward strand.
TTCATTCCATTTATTCCCGTGGGAATGAGATATTTTCACGCGGCAAAAAGTAGCCTATGTTCTTTCTCAACGTCCTTTCTATATTTATGCCAAATTTCATCAAAATCAGTTCAGTGGTTTAAGCGTGAAAGAGTAGCAGACAGACAGACAGTCTTTCGAATTTATAATATTAGTATGGATATAAGTATTGTAATATCACATGATTCAATAGTACAGATTTTTAAATTATTTATGGACATGTATTCTGCCGTAATTTACTCGTATTTTCAGTAGAAAGTAAATATGCAACTTAGCACGATATGTAATTTCCAAATGATTATTCATATTTTTATACTCACTATTTGCGCCAAAACTAGCGGGTACTAAATAATGAAGAACTATATGAACAACAAACGCAACGCGGCTAGCTTGCAAACAATATTATAGAAAACGCTGAACTCGGTCTCAGAAGCCGTCTTAAGTGTAGCTTACAACCTTTTATGTTGTGGAACTTGACTTGCTTGTGCTTGACGTTTATTGCTTTAATAATTTATGATCTCTAGAAAGGCGACGTTCTTGTACTATTTAGAAACAAGAAATCGTCAGTAATAATAATTGAAAATAAAAATAATGTGATATTTTTTTTTTTCATTTAAGTGGGTTTAGCGATTAATTAAGAGACGAAAAAAATTATTTTTACTGATAATATCAGAGATTTTGTATATGTTTGACGTTCATTATATTTGTAACATTGGGTGTACCGCAATATCCAGCTTTCAAAGCTTTGCTAAGCGATTAAGGCGATGGTATCGGTGAGACAAACACTCACCACTGTACTCTATACAAAACGCTACAAGCGCGATTCGAGCGTGAGGGCTTCGTAAAATTCGGATAATCGACTATTATAAATTGTTTGTTGCGTTAAAATAGCTAATTAAAATCGCTTAATGTCTGCCTTTCTCTAAAATACAATGCCAAAGCCATGCCAAGGCGTACTTTTATTCGAATTTATTGTGTAACATTTGCATAGCAATAAATAAGTAAATAAATCTAGCGATATACGGGTGAATTCTCGAAAACACTCAATTATCAATACTCAGTGTACTCTATCTGTATGCGACACTTATCGGGCACTTTTCACACTGGCTTTTTTTTTCAACTTAAGAAGCTGGTTTGATTTGAAATAAAACAAGATTTTTACAGAGTTTCAGACCAAGAGTTGCATTTTTTACTGCAGCCATTGTGGTACAGATATCACTAATCCAAAAAAAAAATTGAGGTTGAAATAAACATATATTATTTTCAGAATTTTAGAAACATTTATGGATACCCACAACACAAACAGATATGCCATTTTTCGGCAACCTCCACCTTAAGGAGAAACAGTGGTATTTTCAATTGTTCGGTGTGTTCATTGACAACGCACCCGGTCATGAAGATCATTTTTGGGAACTGTAAAATAACAGTTTTGTTTGTATTTCGGTGCAATCCGTGCACGCGCTGATTGCACGTCCGTTCGGAAAATCTATGTTTCCGAGAGGCATGTGACTAAAACCTTCAATCATTTTCTATCACATTTTTTGTAGAGAAACTGTCAAGCTACTTTACGCGACTCATCAACAGATGGCACCATGGGTATTCTTAATCACGCTACAGAAGTTTTCTGAACATCCGACCATATAATGTATACAAGCTCCGAATCGAGTCAGTAGGAGCACGGTCATTGCCCAAGCATGAGCACCTCGCCCGATGGGAGATCTCCCTTTTCTAAACAAAAACACTTTCAGCAGTCCTCCTCCGCCTCCACATCCTACCCTCATGTCCCAAATCACCGTGAATAGAGGACATCTCTTCATTTCGCTTCACTCTCACATCTCGACTCATAGCGGACAGAGGGCAACAAAAGGTCTGTACCGTCACAATTTGACTCACTGCAGATAGAGGGCATTCAAGGCGCTTGTAAGCGAAGATTGCACATGTACGAATCATCGAAGTCATCGACCTCCGGTCTGAGTAGGGGTGATATAGCGACTTTGCGCGACTCATCAAGAGACGGCGCCATGGGCATTCTGAGTCGCGCTATAGAAGTTTTCTGAATATCGACCAGTTTCCTTTGCCAAACTACCATCCTTAGATTATTTTGGGTGTGGCTTTCCATTCTGTAAATAAATTGTAAAATTACAACTACTTTGTAATTCAGATGTTTCTTCAGGTGATTATTTGGTGAGCATTGTATTAGTCAGAAATAAGTTTTACAGTTGTTAGTCATCCAAAATCTGTAATCTATAGAGGATTTTGGAAAATTTCTACAAATTTCGTGAAAGTTTCAATAAGTTCAAATTATTATTTTTAATTGGACTTTTGAAAATTCTTGCAATTTATGGTAACTCAACTCTCGGAATAAAGCTTTGTTATATTGCGTTGCAACTCACAAACGAACAATTGAAAAGAATGTTCTTTTCGAAAAACTTGAACTAGTGTATAGATTCCGCGAAGTTCAGACTTAGCTGACTTTAGAAACAAAACTGAAACTTGGAATATAGTATTGGCCTATTATACTCGTACGTACTTAGTATTATAACAGTGATATCAATGCTAAAAAGATGTGTAGATATTTTGAATGGATTTATTCAAATAAACGTAATTGATAGTTTATATTCCATTAAAGATACATCGATGATGATAATGATGATAGATTCGTATTAAGTGATGTTAAAATTAACTTTACAAAAACCTGTTTAAGAACTAAAGAAAACAAACATAAAAAATAACAAAAAACACCGAATTCAAAAGAAAACTATTCCAAAACAAATTAATAGGCACTAAAAAGTTAAAAAAATGCGTGTTCTTCTACAATTAAATAGTCAACATACATATTTTACTCATCAAAATCATAATATTTCAGTCTATTTAGATGAAAGCATAATTAATTTTACACCTAAGCCTTTCTCAAGAATCACTCTATCGATTAAAAAAACCGAGTCAAAAGCAGGGTGGACTACTGGCGTATAGACGAACATAGCGTGCGAGGGAGCAGATAATCTCTTACCGAGTTACAGCAAGACAGAAACAGGCGAAACTGTTATTCCTGTGACTGGTTTTTGGTTGTCATTCTTCATTCTTCGGCACACGAGAAGTTAACGTTAAAGTGTTTTTTTTTTTGTGTGAATCGTGATTCACTTTTAAAATTATGATTTAATCGATCGAAGTATGCGGCGTTTTTATCGCCATTTATAGGCATATCATTGATCCCATTTTTAGTTTCTCCATAGTTGTTGTTCAATATTGGAGATTAAAAAATAGATGTGTAAACAAATGAATTACGAATTTTAAACAATATTTTTCGGGCTTATTTTGAAATAAATTTGAATTAGTATTTGAAAAAGTTGTCAGTATCGGCAAAAAGTATGGATGTTTTAAAGCAATTATAACCAAGCACTATAATTTTATCTATTTAAAAAAAACTTCTTCTTCATAAGATTTGTACTAATGTCTTGCTCTGCGTAGTAAGAAAATTCTAAAGATACGTCCATTATCCTGCACTTGACTAGCATGATGGACTTAATTTCTAACAGTTATGAGATTTGATGATTTGAGATTTGGCAACTCCTTTGGCGCAACTGTTACCATCCCGGACTGCCGTAGGTCCTGGATTTGATGAGAAGGGGGAGTGTACACAGCTGGGACATTAAGAAAATAAAAAAAAACCTTTAAATATTAACAGAAGTTACGTACTCAGCATGCACACCTAATGCATACCTAAAATGCAATTGGAATTTTCACTCTGAAACCAACTTTTAATTAACATTCGCTCAAAGCGGTTTCGAATTTTCGTACTGAGGACTGGTGCGTTAGCGTTTATCTGAATTGTGGTTATTGAACTTTTCAATTGGTTTCATCACTTCCCAATAGTTGGAAGATTGGTTCTCGTGTGATTTACATCGTTACTGTTATATCTGATACACTTAATCATTGAGAAACCGGTTAAGTCGAAATTGTTCATTGTAGCTCGGGAAGATATGAGCTGCGCTATCCCCGGCTTAATCGTAAGAGCGTCAATTTTTTTAAAATAACTAGTATAGATGTTATTTGTCACAAAGTACGTTAGGATATGAATGTCCTGAGGCGTGCACATGCATATTCTTTGAGTGTACTCAACCTCAAGTGCTGAGCGCACTGTGTCGAAAACATAACTATAAAGAGAGACGATCAAACCTTAACATATTGATAAATGCCGGTGACACTAGAAAAACATGACGTTGTTTCCTCAAAGGTGTAAATAAATCAGGCATTTACATTGCGCCTTTTAGCGGCCGCCTTGCAACTTCCACATTCAAAGCGCTTTTGAAATTATTCGAAGCATTTTGTAATTTAATTAGTTGCAAATTCAGGCACAACGGTTTGACTGAACTAGTAACATATACTCACGAGGAGATTTCTCTTTCGTTCTTGAAGTTTGGTTTGTGAAAATTAGATGAATAATAATTCTTGAAGCCCGTGTGGCCCTGCGGGTAACGCAGAATATAAGCCTTCCACGCAACTGAACCAAACAGGCAAATAGCTAAATAGTGGCAAGTTACATGATCGTTTCCGTGCTTCGACAGGCACGCTTTATTGGTGCTTACGATTGTTACCGACAGATAGTAAGCTGTTGGCGACCATGGACGTTTTGAAAGCATCCGACAGTGGAGAGGCCACTAACAACTGAATCTCCACCACAAAACTTCATGATTTTGTGTATCCACCAAAAAATCCCAAAATGCATAAACGTGGTAGAGCTCCGGTCTCCTCCAATGGTAGGGAGAAAAGTATGTATAAGTAGGTCGATTGCATCATATTTCATGTCTTTTTCTATCTTTTTATTGCAACAATATACTCATTTCATATCGCTGTTCCATTAGTTGGAAATAGTTGGAATGCGAATCAAGTAGCTATTTTGTGAAACATGGTTTGGTGGCTGACGTATACCGCAAGTAATCTACGTAGCTAAGCCAAACGGCGACCCCGTTTGTGAGATAAGTGACCCGTATGGCAAAATTAATTGGTAGTTATGGATAGGTAACAGCCAATAAATCTGTCGGAGGCCTCATAGGCGGTTTAAAAATCCGACAGTGGGTTGGACACTAACCTGCGTCTCCACCTAGCATTGGACCAAATTGCGGATAAAACATGAGAGCCCAACATGGTCGCAACGAACCACCTCGTAGTGCATTGCCTAAGGGGCAGGCTGATAAGGATGGCTTCATCAAGGTGGAACGGAAGAAGAGGAAGCTTCCCTGTCGCAACCAATGCGGCACTTCAGTCTATGAACACCATCCAGCTGCTGCGTCCCACCGTACCCGTAACGTACATCTACGTCTCTCGTCTTCACTTCACTACAAAAGCCTCTGATATCGTGGAGTACCCGAAGGTGGAGACTAAATTCGCAGTATTTGCTGAGAAGTTGTAGTCACGCAACGCAGTGAACATTAGTTCATTTGCGGTACGGGCCCCTACCGCATCATTGAGTACTTTCTTGGACGAAAAGTTGTGGCCAAAAGAGGTCGTGTTCCGAAAATATCATGGACGTCGACGACCGCCAGAAGTCACCGGACCCGCACTCACATCGCCAAAACTGTAACGGAGATTTTAAGTTATAATTTAATATGTATGTTAGTCTGTAAGGTATTTAATGTATGGGCATTGATGCCTGATTATTATTAACTTTCTCATAACTTACTTAATAATATGTTATTATCAATCAAATTATTGAAGAAAATTCGTCATAAAGGATATTTATAATAACACTATTGTTACAACGCAATCTACGAGCTTATTGTATTCAAAATGAATAAAACGGGAAGCATCTAAGCGGCGTCAAACGAAAAGCCTGAAGCTACGTCACTGAAAGTGTGATTTTTCAGCCCTCAAATGTCTGAGAGACTATGTTCCGGTGGGATCCTTTGGCAGCTCGATTCACAGAGATTGCGCCTGTGAGAAATATTATCAAGGAGCGCTCTATCTCTTTTGTATTATTGGTACGTATTTTTGTGTCAAAATTTGTTCAGGAAGGGAAAATGAGAGAACTTAGTGTAAAATAAAATGGAACTGTGCGATCCCAATTTCATAACTATCATCTTCTTTACCCGTAGTCCGTTCTTGAGCATCCAGTCATACGAGTAAACTTTAAGAAGACCTGCGCCTAGCAAAATTAATTAGGTAATTGATTTTAATGTTTAAATAAGCTATCAAATTGTAGCCTTCTTAAAGCTACATCCTATAAAAATATAGTTAGTAGGTACGCGAAATTCACAAAATCAAGCTTGAACGATTAGGTCAACACCGTATACATTGTAAAACATACGAGTACATCGTTTGATTAGTGAAGGACGAATCCTCCAGCTATTACGGTTGTGGAGAAATTCTAACAAATTATTAATTTCAACAATAATTAGTAACGGGCCGTTCAGCGATGTCATTTAAAAAAGATAGAAACTCTGGCTTTTATGCCATAAAAGTGCATCTCAAGATTTCGATTGATATTGTTACAACAATATTATTACCTGTATGTTTCAGGCTCTAAAAAGAAGGCCGCGCTGATGTTTCAACTTGCGTTTAAACATAAAATGTCTTATGGAGCCCTGTGTCTTTTTATATCACTTCAGAAAATATCGCATCTGTGTTTATTGGTGTTGAGGTTTCTTCTAATAAAAAAAAACATAGTTACTATGCGTTACAAAGTAAAAGGAATCTTGCTGATGTGTGAACGTGTCTTTGCACTTCAAGTGGCTGATGAGATCAAGCACTCTCGTTTTAGATTGCACTCAGGAACTTTATCTTATAAAAAGTAGTAGGTATCCATTTTATAGAAAGTATTAATATGTTAGTTGACTTTTTGAAGCTTCTTTAAAGAAAATGCTCGATCAAGCCTTAGAAATGCAGGTAACTGCACTTGAGCAGTATGGTCGACTATGCTATAAGCACATGGGTGCACAGGTGACATAGCTTATCCAGGGAAGGAGACTCCTGCACTGGTTTTAACTAACTTATCCTATGCTATTGCATAGCTTTTATCGCGGGCTTTGAGCGCGGCGACTGAATCAAGAAATTCCGTAACGAAAATAACCTGATAATAGTTTAAGTTCGGCAGATACGATATATGACGGCGTCGCCTTGACAACTTTGTAAACAAGAGTTGGTTACTCATTTTCGCTGTAATGATTAATGTCAAATAAATAATAGAATTGTGATTTTAAGGAGGTGAATGAATTTGTGCTCTGACGTAATTTAACGTATAATTGGTGTTTTCTTTAATAAATGGAGGGACGTACGCCGAAATCAGAAGTGGCGGATCCACCCCAGGATCAATCATTAAGCGGTTCAATGGTGGAACAGATGTCATTATTTTCCGCTAGTATGGAAGCAATTTTTACAAAGATAAATAAAAATGATGAAAATATAACCGCCCGTCGACCCGTTCAGAATACAACAACTAAATTTGTGAATTTTGATCCAAATGAGCAAGAATCTGTCATAGAAAACTGGTATACGATAACCGAAATGATCATCGAGAAGAAAAAGATAGAAGGTATTGATCTGATACGTGCACTAACGCACTCACTGAAAGGCCGCGCTGCTACGTGCTTAACTAAGTTACAGCCTCAACAATTATCTTGGACAAATATCAAAGAAATACTAATGTCGACGTTTTCTAAGCCGATGACAATGCAAGACTACTTCGACCAGATAATAAAGTTTCAAATGAACACCAATAAAAAATAAATAAATAATTATAATTGCATAAAAAATGCTATGCAATAGCTTTACCGCGGCAGTCCCCGAGTGCCACTTATATTTTTTTTATGAAGTAATGTATTGATATTAAAATTTACACCAACATATTTATTATTATTATTCTTCAAATCTGCGATTTTTTTTTCATCGGTAAAGAGGATATTTCTGTGCCTTTCACCTGCGTATCGCAACAGAAGGCATTTTGATCGATCCACTCTCTTTGATTGTAAAGATTGATTTAGGGCATGTACAGAACATGCCCTAAATCAATCTTCGAAAATAAGCACCGAGCTTCAGGTCCTGTTTTATAATAAGCGACAGAGTCCTAGCTGGAATCTTCATTTCTAGCGATAAGATTTTTTATTCCTTAATGGGGTTTCGACGAATTCTAGCTTTATCATCATTAACAGCCTAACAATGTCTATAGTAACAGCTGTTACCATGTAGTTGTCTAGCTCATCTGTTACTTAAGTATCTAAAAAATAAGCTTTTAGTCGCTTTACTGTCGGAATAGCTCACGGAATAAAACATTTATTTTAAACTATTTATTTAACATTTTAAACTAAATTGGGTAGCTCTGGATTGGTTTATGTAGGTGGAAGTAATGAATATGAGTTACAGTAAGAACGGATCAGTTGCCTGATCGTAAGAGGCGAGTAAAAGTGATCTTTTGGAGTCGTGGGCGGCAGGTGAGAGCACCACGCATGGAGAACATGAGCACGTTCTACTAGAGATATCGGAGTCCTCTCCAAGCGCTAAGGTGTGGAGGTATTTTTTTTCCAACCTTTTTTATGTCCCACTGCTGGGCACAGGTCTCCTTCTCACATAATTGAGGGGGATTTAGGCCATATTCCACTACGCTGGCCAAGTGCGGATTGGTGGACGTCATGCTTTCGAGAAATTATGAATTTCTCTCAGCCATGCACGTTGATGGGAAACATCGTAATCAATTAAATATCACGATATTTTCCATCACCATGGAGCAGCGATAAATTCGCACATTACAAATTTCTTTGTCAGAGGTGCGAGCCGAGAATTTGAACCTGGGATCGGTTGCGTCGAAGACCGCGGTTTTTTACCACTCGGCCATCGCTGCTCCGTGGAGGTATTAGTACGATACAAAATCTTTTTGTTTCTGTCACACGCGGCAAACCTACGAGAGTAACAGAAACAGAGAAGAAAATCGCAAGTGGTGACAAATCATAATTTTCTAGGGAGTTATGGTTCCATTTAAAAAAAATATATAAATGAGGTTGATGTTTTGTTTGAGCCTCACCATTTGGTCCAGGCATTTACCGAAGAAAAGGCTCTAAGTAAATAAATAAAAATAACCACCGAATTATAATAAAACTAAATTGATACAATTTTTGATAATTTTGAGACAGTAATTAAATTAGTTAAAACTATTTCACGTGATACACGCGGACGAAATCGTGGACAACAGCTAGTAGAAAAAAATAAATTTAAATAGCTTTGATATCACGATTTCCTTTGATGGCTTCGATCGAAATTTTTTCATCCGTGTGTGAAGGATCTAAGTCCTTTTCTTGTAAGAAAGCTTCCGTAAATGAGCAAAATGAAGCAAATGCTGCTGACGTGTGAACGTGCTTTTGCACTTCAAGTGGCTGATGAGCTCAAGCATACTCAGTTTAGATTGCACTTAGGAACTTTGTTTTATAAAGTAAAGCGACTTCTCGAAGCTACGTTCTGTAACAAAATATTCATTAGTATTTCCAAAAGAAAATTCTGAAAAAGTACTCAACAATGGTCTCAACCATGTTGTATGAAACGATGCACATAAAACGTAGAGCGTCAAAATTGACAGGTATGACACCAGTCAGAGGAGTGGCCTTTACGGGCGAACCCCTCGTCCCAACGTCGATGCACAATGTGCCTTCTATTTATACAACTAATGTATCAATGTGTGTCGGTGTCAGTGTTGATGGTGCATAGAAAGACATAAAAAAATCAAAACAATGGTTCAAACACGGAAAAGGCTTCTTAAAGCGGATGGGAATTCTGCCGTAAATCAGTTAATGTTTCGACGGATGCAGTTGCCGTCAATAGTGTACTGTATATAACCTGCGTAAAGACGTAGTCCTTAGGTGACATACATACTTACATCGCTTCCTTAAAACCATGTGGCCGAGCAAATCAATGCTACTTTATTTTATAAAACCAACCCACTAATTTTAGAAGACATCTTCGGCATTTGTGAATTTAAGGCTTAAAGTATTTTTCGAGTCAGAAAACTTTCGTATAATGTCGTGGAATATTGTTTTTGAAAGTTCGATAGGATTCGATGTTACTGCATAATGAGTAAATGTAAGCATTTACTCTCGTGTTATTTCTTCCAGAACTTAATACTTCTATTATTATTGTGCGTTTTAAAGTGAACGAAAGCACGCTGATATGTGTACGTGCCTTTGCACTTCAAGTGGCTGATGAGTTCAAGCGCACTCAGTTTAGATTGCACTCAGGAACTTTGTCTTATAAAGTAGTAGAAGACCGTTGTATATTAACATTTGTCGAATTAATAGTAAGTTTCAAAGATCAAGTCATCACATAGTGACAAATATAGTATTAACGCTCATCGTGCAGAAACGTTAAAAAAAACACACATCAAAGGCTTAGGCCTTAGATCGATACTACATTTTGTTTGTATTTAGATCAAACTCCGGAAATGACAACCCTTCCGGTCAGTACGTTTGTCATGTCAGAATATTATCATACACACCCCTTATCATAGGTTTAAATTTCATGGAATAGATAAAGTTTATAGTAATCGTAACTTTCGATTCGATGCTGAATGCTAAAAGCTTTAATAAACTAAAAAAAACTAAGTAGCAGACGAACATAGCCAGTATTCTCGTATGCGTGGTGTTATGTAATCGCTGTAGTCTCCTTGGGTTCATCCATACATAGACTCACAACCTCAATCAAGGCTAGCCGGTGGTCGTTTGCAGTTACGATGCTACACCGAACGCTATTGGTCACCTCTTGTAAGTCTGGCCAGAGGCCTTTTTTTTTGGTATCGGGGGGAAACCTACAAAAGGTACTCGGCACTTAGGGAGAGGATACCGGGTTATGGGATTTGACCGCACTAAAACCCCCTTGGTGTCCTGCCTCTGCGCTTGGGGAGGATTCCGGGATCTCCTAAGGAACGCACCGGTGTCCTCCACGCGCGGATCCCAGAATAGGCCCATCGCGCACGCGTAGACGTTACTAACACGTTTGTATTAAGAATTTAATTACCGACCTTATTCCTTTCAGGTTAAGATCTATCTGTCCAATTTTAACTCGGACGCAGTAGTAACGTTTGCGCGTTTACAAACTTACACTAAGGGCTCAGCAGCTTCGTCTTTACACCGAAACAATAGAAGTGCTTCACGACTTCACGATGTGACAGTGGTACTTCTTCGCTTGAACCATTCATGTTATAACATCCAAGAAATTTTATTTTCTAACGTGCGTAAACTTGCTGATGTCCCAATGTCAGAGATAAAGGATTATGTGGGGTGACAACTCTACAACCTCCTTGGTGGCCTCCTAGACACAACGCAGCCTTTCCTATGGGACTCATACGCATGAGCTTTCGGTCCTCTATCCTAAATGGAGCGGGGTGTATCGATCCACTAATTTAAACTCGAATTTGAATTCGGCTGCTGGCTTTGCGACGCTATGCTGGATTATGGTTACATATATTTTAAAGATTAATAATGTTGCTATTTTTAGTTTCAGGTACATACGCTAGTGAAGAAAAGAAGGAACGAAAAGGTTGCAGCCAATCAAAAATTTAAAAGATCATTTCGCTTTGAAAATTTTCGAAACACAATTTTCATTTCGAAGGCTTTTCATGCCAATAGTCGATGAGCTTACAGTCGATAAAGTATTTTCAGTGGGAGTACGGGCTGCTAATTGTTCGCTTTGACAGCTCCTGTCAAAGCGTGGCTACAGCTCATTCGGCTTTGGGTTTTCACTGTCAGCTACTTATGGATGCTAGTTAAAATAAATACCCATGTTTTTTATTCTCTTTATAATTGCAAAAGGGTGGTTATCAATTCGACGCGTTAATTTGAGGCGACTCTTAATCTAGCATTATTGAAATTAAAATATTTTCAAATAGGTACACAATCATAATCTATTTAAATAAAAATCTGGTAGAGCTTCTAAATAAATATAAAAATGTTTGGCTGCAACCCTTTTTGCGTCCCACTGTTGGGCACGGGTCTCTCCCCATTATTGGGGAGGCCTGGAGCTTACTCCACCACGCTGCTCCAATGCGGGTTGGTGGAGATGCGGGTTAGTGGCCAACCCGCTGTCGGATGCTTTCAAACCGCCCATAAGGCCTCCGACAAGGTTTAACGACTGTTATCTATCGACAACAACCGGGACCGACGGCTTAACGTGCCCTCCGAAGCACGGAAACGCGCAGGAAATTTTTTGCCACTAGCGATCGGTCACCCATCTCACACCCGACCGCGCCCGTTTGGCTCAGCTGCATAGATCGCTTGCGTTCTACGCTAGCCGCCAGGCCATGCGCGCTTTGAATATTATAATAAACAATTATAATTGTCTATTGATAAACGATATATGTTTAAGAAACACCCTATATTTTTATGTCAAGTAAAGGACACTTAAAGGAGTTATATCTTACTGTCTCATATTTATGCAAAGTTTCAAGTCAATAATATTTGTTTTTCATTTTCCCGCGTGACGTAATGGTTACCATGCCGGACTGCCGTTCTGAAGGTCCCGGGTTCGGTTCCGGGCGAAGCAGAAGATAGAATGATGAGTTTAAAATTTTTGCTCTCAGTCTGGCTGTTTGTATTTCTGTATTTGTGTGTATCCATGGCACCCACGACACAGGGTATAACTACCCTACTGTAGAGCTATGAGTGTGAAACGTATTTATTTAATTATTTACTTATTATTAATTTTGCTTAAAACTGTATTTTATTAAAATGCTAAATATTTCAGATAATTACAACGGAACGTCAATTGATTGTAAGATTGTAAGTAATCCGATGAAGAGGGAAATGAAAATAGCAGAATTTTTCCAACCTTACGTTATCATAAATATCTAGTAATTTCAATTAATTCATTCCATTTACAAATTAATTGTGATTATGGAATCTAGAAATGTCTGCCTTTTTATGGATTTCAGACCAAAACCAGTTGCAAGAAAAGGCTGGAGTCTGAAATTCATCTACATATTTCCTTGTCGCCGAAAAAGCTTTTCCCAAACGCACCGGTTACAAATAAAAATAAATAATAATTCTCACAGTACGGTAGATATACCCTGTGTCGTGAGTACCATGGACATATACAAAGACAGAAACACAAACACCCATAGCGAGAACAGAAGTTTTAAACTCATGATTGAAATTTCTGCCCGCCGGGAATCAAACCCGGGACCCTCCGAAGAGCAGTTCAGCATGGTAATCATTGCGCCACACGGATTTTCAAAGTTTGATATCTCTACAAAGACGATCCGATGTCCCTTTAAAGTGAAAGGAGATATTATAAAAAGATATTTCCATTGTAAATATTGGCAAGGTTAATTTCGCTACTTCGACTAAGAGGCCTAGCTAGAAGTGTGAGAGATGCTAATTTTGGAGGACTTAAGGAAATTACATGCCTCTGAATTCAGCAAACTTTGTCGTCAAATGATAATGACTATTTTAGGTTTTGCAGAAAGTGAATAATTCAATCAAAAATAGATGAAAAAGAACCAATTTATTTGATGGTGTTGGTATAGCAAACAGTAATCGTGAAGTTTTCACTTTATGAAATCATGCCTTGCTTTTAAATTTCTCGAAGTAAAAAGGGACAAATATTTAAATAGCATTAAATAAATGAGGGCTAAAATGAAATAGAAATACAAATAAATTAAATTGGTAATGACAACAGTAACTGTGATGTTTCCATTTGAAGTGGATAGTATTGTAGTAATTGAACATTCATTTAAAAAAAAATTAAATTAAGAAGGATAAAAATGATAATTGACATAGATGGAAACTCTCGCAAAAATGGACATTACAATAATATTCCAAACAGATCCTAGTACGGCTAATTCTCAAAGGAACATTACCTTGTCGCCGAAAAAACGTTTACCAAACGCACCAGGTACAAGTTTTAATATCTCAACGAAGACGATCCGACGTCCCTTTAAAGTGAAAGCTCAAAGGGGATATAAAAAGATATTTACATTGCAAATTTCGGCAAGTTTGATTTTGTTACTTCGACTAAGAGGCCTAGCTAGAAGTGTGAGAGATGCTAATTTTGGAGGACTTAAGGAAATTACATGCCTCTGAATTCAGCAAACTTTGTCGTCAAATGATAATGACTATTTTAGGTTTTGCAGAAAGTGAATAATTCAATCAAAAATAGATGAAAAAGAACCAATTTATTTGATGGTGTAGGTATAGCAAACAGTAATCGTGAAGTTTTCATTTTATGAAATCATGCCTTGCTTTTAAATTTCTCAAAGTAAAAAGGGACAAATATTTAAATAGCATTAAATAAATGAGGGCTAAAATGAAATAGAAAAACAAATAAATTATATTGGTAATGAAAACAGTAACTGTGATGTTTCCATTTGAAGTGGATAGTATTGTAGTCATTAAACATTCATTTCTTATAAATTTTTCAAAGTAAGAAGGATAAAAATGATAATTGACATATATGGTAACGCTCGCATAAATGGACATTACAATAATATTCCAAACAGATCCCTAGTACGGCTAATTCTCAAAGGAACATTTCCTTGTCGCCGAAAAAACGTTTCCCAAACGCACCAGGTACAAGTTTTAACATTTCAACGAAGACGATCCGACGTCCCTTTAAAGTAAAAGATCAAAGGAGATATTATAAAAAGATATATCCATTGTAAATATTGGCAAGGTTAATTTCGCTACTTCGACTAAGAGGCCTAGCTAGAAGTGTGAGAGATGCTAATTTTGGAGGACTTAAGGAAATTACATACCTCTGAATTCAGCAAACTTTGTCGTCAAATGATAATGACTATTATAGGTTTTGCAGAAAGTCAATAATTCAATCAGAAATAGATGAAAAAGAACCAATTTATTTGATGGTGTTGGTATAGCAAACAGTAATCGTGAAGTTTTCGTTTTATGAAATCATGTCTTGCTTTTAAATTTCTCAAAGTAAAAAGGGACAAATATTTAAATAGCATTAAAGAAATGACGGCCAAAATGAAATAGAAAAACAAATAAATTATATTGGTAATGAAAACAGTAACTGTGATGTTTCCATTTGAAGTGGATAATATTGTAGTCATTGAACATTCATTAAAAAAAATCAAATTAAGAAGGATAAAAATGATAATTGACATAGATGGCAACGCTCGCATAAATTGACATTACAATAATATTCCAAACAGATCCCTAGTACGGCTAATTCTCAAAGGAACATTTCCTTGTCGCCGAAAAAACGTTTCCCAAACGCACCAGGTACAAGTTTTAATATCTCAACGAAGACGATCCGAACGTCCCTTTAAAGTGAAAGCTCAAAGGGGATATAAAAAGATATTTACATTGCAAATTTCGGCAAGTTTGATTTTGTTACTTCGGCTTAGAGGTCTAGTTAGTGCGTGAAATTCTAATTTTGGAAGACTTAAAGGAAATTTCATGCCGCTATGTTCGCAAACTTTGTCGTCAAGCGATAATGACACTTTTACGTTACAATAAGATGCGCAAAGTAAGGAATAAAATTACAAATAGATGAGGATGAAACAAATTATATGGGTGATGCAAACAGAATTATTATATTGTATTATATTATTATTTTTACTGACAGCTCTGTTTATACTGCCTATTCAGCTTATGCCTATATACTTGGGGAGGCCTGGAGTCTACGTGTTGGTTTTAGAAAGCAACGGGCTGTCTTATGTTTACAAAGCATCCGATTAATGCGACTGCTTAACTAAAAATAATTTGATATATTTCATAGTTTATTAATGAATAAAAGTTAGGATAACAATGTCAATGTAGCCAACATTACTCTTACCCTACTCCAAAATATATGATAAGAAAACTTCACTGTCACATATATTACAAATAATATTATCCTCAAAGTTACACAAGCAAGTACACAAAAAGGAATGTTCGCAGTGTAATAAGACCCAACACCGTACTCCGCCCGCCGACCCTTGGAATGCAGAACTGGGGCTCCAATATTAAGTGTCACAGCTTCCTTGCCCACGGTACAATAGCAGTACAATTTGGTGAAAGTAGAACGCAAGTGATCTACGCAGCTATACCGAATGAGCGCGGACATGCCTTAGATGGGTGGCCGCTAGTGGCAAATCTTTTACGCGTATTTCTGTGCTCGGAGGGCAAGTTAAGCCGTTATTGCAACTGTGAAAAATCAAATGAAAACACCGCCATAGAATAATCCCATGTTAACAAACGTATATTGCCGTATTACAATAAAATAATTAAAATTGGGGAGCGCGTACATGTGATGACGAGGCGGAAAAAAGAAAAGGAAGGAGGACAGCGCCACGGCGAGAACAAGAAATATTTTTTTTTTAATTTGGCCTTCGGTGATCCTCCCTTAAACATAACCTCTTCGATAAACAATATACCAGCTTGGAGTGCGTAGTGGCTATGGTAAGGACATGACTGACCATCACATCTACATTTTTCACAGCAACAAGGTTAAACGACTGTTACCTATCGAAAACAGTCATCAGAGGCGGTTTGAAAACATTCGACAGCGGCGTTGGCCACTAACCCACCAATCCGCATTGGAGCAGTGAGGTGGAGTTAGGTCAATGCCTCTTCAATAATGGGTAGAGACTCGTACCCAGCAATAGGTTGCAAAAAAGGGTTGCAACCTATAAATAAACCATAAAATGTGCTGACACACTCTTTTCAATACCGTATTAGGAGCCACCTACATTTGTAACGTGGAAATGGGATTCCTATGATAAGTGTCAAAGTTTCCGTACACGCGGCACAACAGCAGTAATCTTAGTTATAAAAAATAAAGAAAGCAACTGTTCGCGCCAATTAAGTCATTTCACCTCCCTCCCCTTCACCCTCCCTCTCTTTCCCGCAAGCGCACTATGGTATTATACGGTATTAGTTACGGCCTCGTTCGCACCTCAACGAACGTAGATGGATCAGGAAGATCTATCAATTCAGTCTGCCTTCGTCCCGCCGCCGACGCGCACGCCGCCTACGCGTATGCAAGTCCTCTCGTGACAAGTGACAACCGCACCGCAAGCCACCTAACACGTGGTCATCAGACTCGCCGCATCGCCACCATCACCGCTGTTAATAGTTCAAGTGATTTAACTGACTTCAAGTGATAAATAAGTGTGAAAGACAACATCAGTTCCCGGGCAAGAGAAGGCTTCATCAGTACACGAGCATACCATCTGCTCCAGCACCAAGTAAGTGCGTTTGTTCCCTTTACCAATCCTTCTCGTTTTCCACCATTAATTCAAACCGCAACTTACAGTCCACAATTCCATCATTCCGCAACGGGGGACCACCCTCCTTTCCACCCTTTATTCCACCACCATTTTTGGTCATAGCGAACCGGAGGTCCCCCCTTTACCCATCAAATCTGGTCCTTGCCGGAGCCGGATTCCCACCATTTTTGGTCCAGTCGAGCCTGATTTCGAATCAATAGTTTGGTCACATCACCCGGGTTAATTATTTAATCTCATAAATACGCATACATATGTATCTCATGTAATATATTATAAGTGCCTATTCATATTTATTTTTGCAAATAAGTATTATATCTACGATTATTTTATATCCCGCATATTAATAACGCACCGCTCACGTAGGTTTAATATTCTTTTTGCAAAACACACCGCACCATCCGCTATTTATTTTTGCAAATAAGTATTATATCTACGATTATTTTATATCCCGCATATTAATAACGCACCGCTCACGTAGGTATATTATTATTTTTGCAAAGCGCATTCGCACCATTCGCACCATTATTTACCTATATTTGTAATCGAAATTACACCTCATAGGTACGCATTCTATTTTTCATTAATTGAAGTCCGCCATATTTGTGGTTGCCGGAGCCGACGCGACCGGCGATCGTTGTTTCGCTAGTAACTACCTACGTATTCATTCATTACGCCATACATAATTTTTATAATCTTAACTGTTTTAACTGATTTATCTTGTTCACGACAAAATGTCTACTAAAGGCAAAATTGAATCTGAAACGCTTTCAAATGACGAAATTAGATTGAAAATATTAATTGCAAAACGAAATTCTATTTACGAACGTTTACAACAAATTTATGATTTATCTATAAGTGCATTAAGTTCGTCAGACGAACAGGACACATTTCTTGACACGGCATCTGACCTTGAATACTTGCGTACTGAGTTCAAGGACACGTTAGAATCTTATAATGTTACAAATTTAAAATTAAATCCAAACGCGCAAGTCGATTTCGGATCGTGGAAATCTTTTCATGATCTATATAGTCGTATTAAAAGTCAAGTGTCCAAATTAAACGCTCCATCTTCATCTTCAAGTAAATCACAGAATAGTTTACCTACAAAAATTATACCATCGCTTCCGCCCATAGAATTACTTTCTTTTAATGGTGACATACGACACTGGTCTATGTTCTACCAACAATTTAAAACATTAGTTCATGATAATCAGCAATTAACAGATGCTGAACGCGTTTATTATCTTGTTAGTAAACTTAGTGATAAGGCATTATCAATCTGCTCAGGCTTAATGCCTACCGCTGAAAACTATTCTGTGATATGGAACGCGCTCATACGTAGATATAACGACGAGCGTGCGCTCGCGACTACCTACGTCAGTCAGCTGTTAGAACTGAAGAACGTAAACACTAACACATCCGCTGGTTATCAAATATTTATGGATAAATTTGATGCTTCTATTAACGCTCTTAAGCAACTTAATGTTGATGACATATCTGATTTTCTATTTCTAAATATCGCGCTTAGAAAATTAGATAACGATACCGTAAAGTCGTTCGAAATGTCATGTCGCAACGTAAACATACCGAAATATTCCGCTTTGGTTCAGTTTTTACATGACCAGAATAGGGCTTTATGCCATACAATAAATACTTCGCATACGTCTAACAACCATAAAATTAAAGGTAATTTTGTTCCCGCTCCCGCTAAAAATATAAGCAAAACTTTTATTAATACAGATTCGTCTCGGTCATGTATTTTCTGTAAATCGGGTGATCACGAACACCTATTTGTCTGTCCGCATTTTTTAAAAATAAATGCACAGGACAGGTACAATTTTGTAAAACGAAATAAATGTTGCACTAATTGTTTAAGTAATAAACACGCCACTCATTTTTGTAAGTCACAGCGTAGATGTAGGTATTGCTCCCGCTCGCACCATACGCTACTTCATTTTGTTAGTAGTAGGAATAAGGTCGATCAGCCTTCGGTAGAACAAGGTCCAGGAGAAAAAAATGCATCCACGTCATGTAACGTTTCGCGCGATTGTGGTAATGCGCCGCACCGCACTACATTATTGGGAACTGCGAAGATTAAAGTTTGTACTAAATACGGACACCAATATTTGTTGCGTTGTTTAGTGGACCCTGGCTCGCAATGTGATTACATCACGAAACAGTGTTGCAAACGTTTGTACCTACCGATCTCCAATAAAACACCAGTTAAAGAGGCGCAAGGAATCGGTGGGGTGTCGCAGAAGATTTTAGGTGTTACTTCTTTGCAGTTTAGCTCCCGCTTTGATGAAAATAAACTTTATCATATTGAACCGTTAGTTGTTCCCGCTATAACTGGACAATTGCCCGAGTCGTTAATAGACGTTTCGAAAATTAATTATATAAACAATTTACGTTTAGCTGACGATCAATTCCATACACCAGGTGACATTGACGTTTTATTAGGGGTTAATACTTATTTACAAATTTTGTTAACTGATAAAATAATTAATTCGCAATCGCCGAGTGCCATAGAAACGTCACTAGGATACATAATAATGGGAGACGCAGATATCGACTTTCCTACATGCATGCCGCGTTCTTTAGTTTCTTATCCTACTCGTATTGATAATAGTCAAACGTCGCTCACGCATTTGCTCGAAAAATTTTGGAAGTTAGAGGAGCTGCCGCAAAAAACTTATTTAAGTCCTGATGAACAGGAATGTGAGAATATTTATACTTCCACTACTCGTCGCAATTTGAACGGACGATATGTTGTCGCCCTGCCCTTCAAGGACACGCCTGATAAGTTAGGTGACTCTTTTATAACCGCTAAAAAACGCTTCTCGCTCCTAGAGAGACGTTTTAATAAATGTCCCGATCTTCGCTCCCGCTACAATGAAGTTATTCAAGAATACATCAACAAGGGTTATTTATCATTGGTTGCTTCAAATAATTCTACGGAACCTTGCTTTTATCTCCCGCACCACCCTGTCATACGTAATGATAAAAGTACAACTAAATTGCGAATAGTACTCGACGCAAGCGCTAAGTCAGATAATGACATTTCATTAAATGATATTTTACATAGTGGGCAAAATTTACAGTCTGATATTTTTAATATTTTAATAAACGTACGAGTTTATCGCATCGCCTTTTTTGCCGACGTTAGGCAAATGTATTTATGCATTGAAGTACAAAAATCGCACCGCTCGTTTCAACGCATTCTTTATCGCTTTTCTAATGAGGAAGACATACAAACATACGAATTTAATCGTGTGACTTTTGGTTTACGCTCTTCTCCTTTTCTGGCGCTACGCACACTACGTCAGTTGGCTTCCGAGGAGAAGGAGTCCTATCCTCTGGCTGCTTCGGTGGTCGAACGAGATATTTATATGGACGATATCGCGTCCTGCGCGCCCTGCGTCAACAGCGCCGTTGACGTAGCCACTGAACTAATTCAAATGTTTCAGCGTGGAGGATTTGAATTGGTTAAGTGGACTAGTAACAGTTCAGAGCTTTTACAGCACATCCCCGCAACGCACCGTCAGCTTGACGAGGTCTCATTCGACGACCAAAGTATTTTTAAGGTATTGGGTCTTCGTTGGCACCCCGCAACTGATTGTTTTTCTTTTCTAGTTTCGCCGCCGCCGCTCGCTTGTACCAAGCGTTCTATTTTATCCGCAACCGCTCGCTTATATGATGTTCTGGGGCTCGTGGGTCCAGTAATTCTTTTCTCTAAGCTTCTCATTAAAACCTTATGGGTTCTCAAACTTGACTGGGACCAGGCTCCGCCCGCTCACGTTGTCACTGCATGGCAACAATATATTTCAGAGTTACCTTTGATATCGAAATTAAAGTTTCCTCGCCATATGGGTATAAATAAAAATTCCCAAGTTTCGCTAGTCGCGTTCGCCGACGCCAGTGAAAAGGCGTATGGCTGCGTGATTTATTCGCACATCGTTAATGATGATGACTCACTAGTGATAACGCTACTAATTTTATTGCTTCGCGTTCATACTTGAATGAACTTCACATTCCTTTTTACGTTCAGACGAATATTATAAAGTATTTAATCAGGTCCTTTCTGATAACCGCATCACATGGAAACTTAACCCTCCAAACGCTCCACATTTTGGTGGGCTTTGGGAGTCAAATATAAAGATAGTAAAGTATCATTTATTTCGCGTCATAGGTAAGCAAATCCTCACGTATGAGGAGTTGCTTACTGTCCTCACTCAGGTCAACGCATATTAAATTCACGACCGCTTTACGTGTTAAGTAGTGATCCGGCGGAACCTACTGCACTTACGCCCGCGCATTTCCTCGCTGTTAATCCACTTGGATGTTTACCCGCCGCGGATCTTAGTAAAGAACGCATTAATCTTTTATCACGTTTTTCATTGCTTGATTCGATAGTTCAGTCATTTTGGAAACGCTTCAGATCAGAATACTTGCATACACTACAAGCAAGAGAAAAGTGGAATAAACATTCTATTAATTCCATTTCTGTAGGAACCGTTGTTCTTATCGATATGGATAACGCTCCGCCTCTTCAGTGGCCGCTAGGCGTCGTCACTGAACTGTTTCCTGGTAGGGATGGTGTGGTGCGCGTTGCACAAGTGAAGACTAAGAGCTCCACTTTGCAGCGGCCCATTGTTAGACTTTGCCCTCTACCAACGCAATAATATTTCTATATGCCTATGTAGTTTATATTTTATAAGTTATAGTTTAAGTATAAATTCTTATCCCGCTATTATAATATTTTTATTAATTTACTAATTATATTCATCGCATCGCCTCTGTTCACCGCATATATAGTTTTTTCTATATGATATTAACTCCGCTGTATATATTTATGTTTATTTTTTTTTAATTCGCTATTTGAGGAGACCTCAAGGCCGGGGGGATGTTCGCGCCAATTAAGTCATTTCACCTCCCTCCCCTTCACCCTCCCTCTCTTTCCCGCAAGCGCACTATGGTATTATACGGTATTAGTTACGGCCTCGTTCGCACCTCAACGAACGTAGATGGATCAGGAAGATCTATCAATTCAGTCTGCCTTCGTCCCGCCGCCGACGCGCACGCCGCCTACGCGTATGCAAGTCCTCTCGTGACAAGTGACAACCGCACCGCAAGCCACCTAACACGTGGTCATCAGACTCGCCGCATCGCCACCATCACCGCTGTTAATAGTTCAAGTGATTTAACTGACTTCAAGTGATAAATAAGTGTGAAAGACAACATCAGTTCCCGGGCAAGAGAAGGCTTCATCAGTACACGAGCATACCATCTGCTCCAGCACCAAGTAAGTGCGTTTGTTCCCTTTACCAATCCTTCTCGTTTTCCACCATTAATTCAAACCGCAACTTACAGTCCACAATTCCATCATTCCGCAACGGGGGACCACCCTCCTTTCCACCCTTTATTCCACCACCATTTTTGGTCATAGCGAACCGGAGGTCCCCCCTTTACCCATCAAATCTGGTCCTTGCCGGAGCCGGATTCCCAACAGCAACGATGCCCGCGACTTTATTCGCGTTAGCAAATATCGTGCATGTTCGCTTCATGCATGCATCGTGCATGCATGAAGCGAACATGAAAACATGTTTTTCTCTCTACAAATAGGTATTATTAGCATTTCAGAATACAGTTTGTGATAGAGAAACGACTAATTTCCTTTAAATGCCCCCGAAATTTACATTTCACGCACTTCTAACTAATTTTGCATTTCATCGGTTTTCTCCCACAGTAGCGATCAAAATCAAACTTGCCGAAATTTGCAATGGAAATATCTTTTTATTTTCCCTTTGAGCTTTCACTTTAAAGGACGCCAGATCGATCAGTCGCTGAGACATTAAACTTTGTACTTGGGGCGTTTAGAGAAAGTTTTTCGGCGACAAGAATATTGCCCTTTGAGGATTAGCTGTACTTGAGATCTATGTGAAAGTTTATTACAATGTTTGCTTAGGCGAGACCTACTATCAATGCCAATTAAATATTGTATTGAAGATTAAATATAAAAGGAAGCTACGTTTAACAACCTAATCTTATTATTATCTTCTACAAATACAAATTTGAACAATGCTTATGCTCGTTGCTTATTACGACGAAAGAAGTTGTGTCTCCGTTAAACGCTTATTTGTAAAGAGATTTTTTATCTTTTCGATGATTTTGTACCTATATACACAAACAAAATGTTCAATCCATCCCTACACTACTATGTTGTGTCGCATACATGTGTATTAAGCTCATGTAGACTTAATTTCATTGTTTTAATATAATTGTTATCAATATAATTTAAATGACTACCTTTCTTTTACTCATAAAAAATTAAAAAAGCGAACACATTACAGGATAAATATGGCTAGTCATTGTTACGTAACGTGCTTTCTTTTTGAATTTCCTACGCACTTAAAAAGATATTATTTTTATTACCTACTTCAAATGAAAACCTTAACATGTTTATTGCGTTGTTTGATAAAAAAATCACATTAAAATGCTTATTTAAAAAGAGATTTTTTTCGTGATCGTAATAAAATATTGCATTTTTTCTATAAATTCACTCAGAACAAATATGCATGTAAGAGATGTGTGCTGGAAACAAAAGCGGTTGGTTCTTGTCTTCGGCGAGTGTATCGTCGGCAACGTCTATCTTAGCCATTTGTCTAGATCTGTCCATTTCTTTCAAAGTGATATTTCAGAGTGACTTCTAGTTTCCTTTAAATCTTATCAATTTTTGCATTTACGCTACTCTTTACTAAGCCTAAGCCAAGGTGTTCCTCATTGACTTTCTATGGAAGTTGCGATCGACTCCAAACTTGCCAAAATTTGCAATGGAAATATCTTTTTATATCCTCTTTGAGCTTTCACTGTAAAGGGACGTCGGCTCGTCTTCTTTGAGATATTAAACTTTGTATCCGGTGCATTTGGGGAACGTTTTTTCAACGAAAAAGAATTTTCCCATCGAGAACTGGCTATACTAGAGATCTGTTAGGAATTTTATTACAATGTCTACTTATGCGAGAGTTGTCGTTACTGTCAATAAAAGTTCATGTCCTTTTTATTTTTCATAGCATTTTCATTAAAAATGAAAAAGGACAGCCCGTAGAATCACATTAAGAGTACGCACTTAATATCTTTTTATTATCTACTTCAAATGAAAATCTTAACAATGATTTTACTCAATGCTTATTGCTTTGAAAGAAATTACATCTTATTTGACTACTTATGTATTTCAAAGGAGGTATTATAATATTATTACGGTTGTTGATTTGTGTAAAATTTATTTTATGTATTTTTAATCTTTATTTTTTTATACTTAAGAACAAGAAATAGGTAAGTTTGTATTTATACACAACAATAAATATTACCTATACTCGTAAATTGTGTTGATCAGGAAGGTTACAGGGCTTAACAACTTTTAGGATAATAGGTGGTTCCATACCAAAAAAATCACGTTACACTCACGTTCGACTAAGATTTTTCCTGATTTCGGCAACCTGTGAATCTGAATTTTGCTTAGTTTTATAGCTTCCTAGATGTACATTCTTGTCTAAAAAACTTCATTCAACTTTATTCACGATCAATAATGCATAAAAATTTAATAGTATAAATCATCAGCATTTCATAGTGCACTGTGACGTTCGCTACTCCATCCGACCCTGCGCCGTTGAAGGCTCCAGTAGACGTTGGCCGAGAGCGTTCGGCGAGTGCACCTGTTCACACGTTGGCGTGTTTCATTTTTCGTTGGTCATCTTCTGAGGTATTCGGGTCGTCGACGAGCGTTTGCCGCACATTCCAAATACACACAAAACGAACCACTACTGGAGCCATTAAATCCATAGGATTTCTGCTGTCTTCTTCAGTTCTTCAGTCCTGATTTCGCCAGTCGTTACTTACTGAAAAAAATGTTGTTGTCATTAGATCAGTAGCTCTTTGAATTATACGATAATATTAACTAATTACCTATTACTTTGAAGTGTACTAACTGTTTTTGAAAGATGAATCTTCTTCATACAGCATCTTCGGTTTGATTCTTAAAGCTTTATTTTAGAAATATCAGAAGTTTTTATAAGAACCAAATGATCAACTACAGTTTCAAATACCCTTTGTGACATCCCACACCATTCCATATCCAAACACTTTTGCACGCGAAAAGATCCAAACGAGTATTTACACGACCTAAGCCCTTAGTGTAAATCGCACACACGAAAGCGTTTGCGTTTAGAATTTAATTATCATCCTTATTCCTTTCAGCTTAAGATCTATTTGTACATTTTGAACTCGGACGCAGTAGTAACGTTTGCGCGTTTACAAACTTACACTAAGAGCTCGGTTCCTCAATTCTTCCAAAGACTCTTGAACAACAGTAGCATTCATTTTCCACGGTCTTATTTCAGTAAAATGTCAACCACGTTTTGTTTATTGAGGGAAAATCTTAAATTAACTGACCCCGGTTCAATTCGCAAAAGCCTCTAAGAAATTAGTTGCCCGAATGACAAAATAAATCTTGTTACTGGGTACTTTCTTTTGGCTCTAGTTTCGTTTACTAACGCCCTCCGCACACTAGCTAATTTTATCATCGACGTTCAGTGGTTTAGCAGCTTTTCGGTGAACCAGCTAAGGTTTATTTTCGAGTGATCACGCGCTCTCGACGGCTTTCTTTAAAGGAAAAACGAAATAGAGGTGTTAAAAAAATGTTAAACATATTATTTAATACAAAGTCGATGTTCCTGTGCTTTCATTTTTGTTAAGAGCGGTTTCAAAAACGCGCTTAATTTACTTTTTACTGGGTAATTTTAAAAATCGCATGACGTATGTATTTTTCACCTTTTTACTACTACACCACCACATAAAAATAGAAATTCCACCATCACAACCTCGGCTCGAGGCGGTCGTCTACAGTCCAAACTAAACTATGGACAACCTTCCAGCTATGGCATTTCCAATGCACAATGACATGGGTTTCTTCAAGAAAACTGTAAAAAAGCTCTCCTTCAAAGGCGACGGTTTACACCATGCGGTACTTTGCCCTTTTGTTCAGTTTATTTATTTAAAAAAATATGCGTTATTTATTTCTGGAAACACTAAATCATGGGTCTTGAATACTGAACATCACACGATACTTTGCATTTTTTTTCAGTTTATTTATTTAAAAAAATATGCAGTATTTATTTCTGGAAACACTAAATCATGGGTCTTGAATACTTAACACCACGCGGTATTTTGCTTTTTTTTTCAGTTTATTTATTTAAAAAAATATGCATTATTTATTTCTGGAAACACTAAACCATGGGTCTTGAATGCTTCGGATTGAACGCAAAGAGTTGCTATAACGTAAAAAAATATTGAAGATAATAGTAAAGTGTCTACGGGTGCCTTTATTGATTCTATTTTATTTTACAATCTGTTTACAATTTTATTGGACTACAATTACCCAAAATTAAGGTCTCACTCATTTACTTAGTCTAATTAAGAATAAAGCCTGACTAAACATAAATTTGGTTAAATGTTCATATTTAATTTTACACACATATTACTAATAAAATCAGTATTAGATTGTCTTTTGATAAAGTGTAATGTAAACATACGAACAAAATAAAAGTTAGTATATTTTTGTTCATGTAAGTTTTGTGAATATAAAGGAATGAACTACTAAATAGTTCGTTGGCATCGATGCATAACAAGGGGCTTAACAATCAGATAGATGGACAACTAAATGATCCTTTAAGGATTCGTTTTTATTTCTGAGATAAAGAACCTAAGACTGCAATTTTAAAATCGCTAATACAGAACTAATTAGTTAAAAATAATTAATTAATAATTATTAATTATATTATTATAACTACATAATTAATTAACTAATTCAGCTAATTATATTTCTGCCCTTTGGCGTTGAAACAGTAGGACCATGAGGCTCAGATGCTAAAGTTTTTACTAAGCATTTATCCAGACGATTGATTCAGGCGACAGGTGACCAGAGGGCTGGCACTTACCTCGGTCAAAGAATAGCTTTGGCTATTCAAGGAGGTAATGTTGCCAGCATTCTGGGTACACACACTCAGGGCAGTAACTTGGATGGCATTTTTTACATTAATTAGTGTATAGTTTTTTTAGTGTTAGTTTATTTAAATTTTCAAATGTTCACCTTTTTTATTCTTATTGTTCTTAAAATTAAATAAATGAACCCATTCGGAATATTTCCAAAAACATTCTGTACGTAAAAGCTATTGCAAAATTTCATGCATGTTTTTGATACAGAGGTTTAGAGCATATTATTATAATTACAATTAAAAAATATAATTTTAAACTTGGAGACACTGACATACCTGAAAGCTCTGCCTCACTATCTCAAAGGCATGTGAAGTCTATTGACGCGTACAAGTCTTACAAAACTTACTTAGAGCGTTCGTCGATTTATGCCTTACTTTTAGTAAAGAGACATTCTAAGTATTGAAATATTCTTATGTTCCATCAGATCTCCTCAACATCTTGTCATTATTTAGACAAATAATGTACCATTAGAAGCATCTGGTCCGCTGTTTAAAGGGCTAATTATTATGTTTTCACATTTTACTGAACGTAGATGGACACAGTACAGGACATGAAGTCACATTTTTTTTATATTTTTTATATATATTTTTTTACAATTAACTTTAAAAATAAAACCCCATCTAAAAGTTTAATAAAATTGATTGTAATATTTAATCTCTACTTCTTTATCTCTACTAGTCTCTACTAATATTATAAATTCGAAAGTAACTCTGTCAGTCTGTCTGATACGCCTTCCCGCTTAAACCACTGAACCAATTTTAATGACATTTGGAGCATAGATAGGGTGGACCTTTGGAAAGGACAGAGGATGGTTTTCATCCTACGGTAACCTGTAAAACGGTTCCACTCGGGCAAAGCCGCTGGCGGAAGGCTAGTAACTCATAATTTCTCGAAGGCATAATGTCCACCAATCCTCACTTAGCCAACGTGGTGAAGAGACCTTTGCCCAGCTGTGGGACATGAAAAAGCTTAAAAATTGTATCCAAATCTTAAAATGAAATCAATACTAAATTTTAAATAACCTATAACCGAACACAAATTGTAGAGTTTTCAGACTTTCCTGTTCTGGTTCCATATTATTTAATTCTAAGGCAATTCTTATTTTATGAAAAGTACGCATTTAAAAAATCTAAAATTAATTTTTCGAAGTAGTTAATTGTAGTTACAAAAGACTGTTCCGATTATTCCATTTAATGATAAATGGTATAAAATATTACTTGCCTAATTCTAGTTCAACGAATTCCTATAAGTTCCGATAACTTTTCAAGATAATTATCCTCTGTATATTTTGATTTAATTAAGTCATAACTTTATTTTTTCTTTTAAGGGCCTTAAGTTTTAGTTTTAAATTAATTTCAGCTTGATATGCCTCCGTTGCCTTTGTTGAAAGAAAGGGTCTTAATAAACTGAGACTAGCTGCGATTATTTTTGTGTCCCACAGCTCAGCACGGGTCTCTCGCCATGGTTGGGAAGTCCTGGACCTTACTCCACCTCGCTGCTGAGTGTGGGTTAATGAAGATCAATTTGAAATTAAATCTACGAGAGTTTACTTTTTCTGTTTAGGTACAGAACCTTAGTAATAAATATACAGCAGCAATAGTTGAAAGAAAAAGGGCGTGATTTTTCCACACTATAAATTCTGTATTGGAATAATTTTGAAAGATTCAAACCACCAAAACCTACGAGTCCTACTTTATATTCGTTTCAATAACAGCTGCTCCGACAAACGCTCATGTGTATCGTGCGAAAATATTTGAACGCATACCATTATTACATTTCGCAACGAGAACAGTCAACATAAACTGAATTATACACTCGAGCGCACGAAATTCAAATTTGACACAAATCCAATATTTTCAATATAAACGTAATGGGAGCAGCGGGCTTCGTTGAGAATTGTGGCTAATACGCGTGAGAGATCAGGGTGCCGGAGAGCGGGGAAGGGTCCACCCTTGCCTCAACCGACGCGCGCACTGTCACCTTTTCACCGCTAATCCTCTTCTTTTAGAAACAATTCCTTTGAAACAATGAAACTAAACATTAAGCAAAAACGTTAACTACTGCAGCAAAAAAATGTTGCCGACGCCTGACGGGGGGTGACTTTTGCGGCGCTCTAAGTCTTATGAATTGTGCCGCTGAAATAAGAAATAGTGTGATATAGTGAGATTAATATTAGTAAATAGTATGTGGTGCGAGCTCGCACGAGGTTTCGCCGAATCGGAACGAAGCAGAGGGGTTCGGCCCCCCGCACCCCATGCCACGCCGCGCCGCCAGCCATCAGTCGCCCCCAAGTCTCAGGTTTGTACGCAGCATCCCGACGCTTTATCGCACGTTCCAAACAATATTAAACCCTAAATCGTGCCCGATGCACTGATATTGGCATGTGATTTCGCGACGGTCACAGCTGACGGACGGTCGGACTTTTGACAAAATGGTGCAAAATAGACTCTGTATATTGCCCGCTGCCGGTTTATTATTGTTTTTCGTCGGGGTGTTGTCGGCGCAGAATTTTCCCGTGGACAAGATTGCCGTCGGTAAGTTATGCACGTGTCAAAACTATTCCGCAAAAACTTTTCGTTGCACTTTATATCGTGATTTCATACTTTTCATTCGATTATCTGAGTTTATTTATTTTTGTTATAGCTTCAGTAAGTTCTTAAAGCGCTTTCGTGTTACTTTAAGTAGAAAGAGCAATATAAATT
The DNA here is from genome assembly GCA_911387765.1 of Pyrgus malvae. NCBI lineage: Eukaryota > Metazoa > Arthropoda > Insecta > Lepidoptera > Hesperiidae > Pyrgus > Pyrgus malvae. The sequence continues at coordinate 9,614,650 of OU426947.1, forward strand.
AAGAAAAAAATATTGTAAGTGAAAAAGATCGGTGTTTTGTTCCTTTCTCCTTTCAACCAACGTCTTGCGAGGCGAAAACTATTAGGGCGATTTTCTCTTTCTGTCTTACGCGCCTATCCCTCTCCCTATTCTTTTCTCGCAAAGGGATCAACTCCCGATGACACTTACAGCGTGTAATAAAAATTTAAGCAAAAACTTTTTCACCAATTTCTTTGTAAATAAAGGTGACGTGAAACATTATAGACTTACATGTGTACATAAAACGGTACTTCGCAAAAGTCCGTAAAGAAATTCAGAAGTGTAGTGTTGTTATGAATACCAATATTAAATTATGTAAAGCTGTTGATGTAAATTGAATCGTAAATACGTAATGTGTTTACACAAGCGTCGTATGGCAGCATTATTTGCACTTCTGATAACTTTTCGAGATCATGCAATCCAAATACGTGTTATAGAGACTTACCTACATATATTTTTTTAAAGATTTTGCTGTGTATCTTGTAGATTAGGATTTAATCTTTTTGAACTGTTTATTCTTAATATATTTCTTTTGTGTTGTCTTTACAGTCACGTAATACTACATTTGTGACCAAAATATCCATGTCGTGAGAATAGTTACAAAACCGACGGTCTTCCTTTTCAGCAACAAATTTTACGGCATTAAGGTCACGGATGTTCAATTTCGGGACTTCTAGTTGAATACACAAAGCTGATGGAAAAATTCCAGCCACTTGTTTGCCAGCTACGGTCAATATTGAGTCTTGTATGCCTAAAGCTTAGTTTATGTATAGATATAGAGTATTTACCAATGATTAAGAAACTTCTGGATAGGGTAGCAATGTACAATGTCTTACTTGCGGCGGGAGTGGAATGTAGGTGATCTTCATCGCTAAGCGAAACCAGCGCAATAGGAATTAGGATGGTATTTAATGGTATAAATACTACAATGCCCAAAGGTAAGGTTAAAGCTACGGTACGTTATGCTACTGGAATAATCGTTAAAGCTTATCGGAAATACGGGTTATTAAAATTGCTGTTAGGTGTCCATAAGGCTACTGGCATGGGGAGTACCTGTACCTTTCTGGTATCCGGGAGGGGGAAAGGGTGAAACTTCAAAAGGTATTAGACACCTTAAGAGTCACTTGGTTATGTGGGATTTTTACTGGCCTTCGTCTTTACGGTCTGCGCTTGGAAAGAACTCCAGAATTTCCTGCGAAACTCACTGGTGTCTTCCACGCACGCGTTCCAAAACAGACCAATCCTTCAGAGGCCGATGATGCTCTACTGAACCTTGCAATGACATGCGAACACAACAGCGGGCAGGACCTGGGACCGCTATGTGGACTGTTCTTACCGCCCACCCGCAACACCAGAAGCTGCCTATTAATCGTTTCGATCAGCCACGGCGTAGCCCTATTTTTAAGCCCAAAACTGCAGTATTGCTAGATGCGTGGTCGTATTAGAGTAGATCGTATTAGTAATTGTGACAGATTTTGCAATATTGAACTTTTTGCTGTACCCTTTTTTTTGGGGATAGATGCCTACCTATATGGATAGATGCCTCACCCCAAAACTTAAGGAGGATAGACGCCCTATACACCGTATAGCCAAGAAAGCTAACTGAATTTTATGAGATCGTTCTACTCATGAAATTGAACATTTTCGTCTGCTAATAGGTAGAATTCGAAACGATGAAATCCGTAGACGAACGAAGGATACCGACATAGCTCTCAAAATTTGCAAGCTCAAGTGGCAATGGGCAGGCCATATAGTTAGGAGGACTGACAACCGATGGGGAAGAAAGGTCCTCGAATTGCGACCACTTCTCGGCAAAAGGAGCACAGGCCGCCCACTAACCAGGTGAACTGACGACCTGAAGAAGATAGCGGGAAGCCGCTGGATTCAGAGGACGCAAGACTGGACGAACATTAGGGGAGGCCTATGTTCAGCAGTGGACTTTAAAATGGGCACTTAAAGGCGATGACCGGGAAAAAATTACATTCATTAAGCGAATATTTTGTATTCCTAATATGAAATAAATATTTTTTCTTTTCTTTTCTTTAAAAGGCTGAGAGATAGAATAGATAGAATAGGTGGAATTATGGAAATGAATTTCTTTTTTATGACAATTCTATCCGCTGGCCGGACATTTCGTATGTGTGGTTCGAAATACTTTTTATAAATTGAAATGTCTCTTATAAGAAATTGTTTAATATTATTAGTAAAATAGCCTTCAGATAATTTCCGCTACCATTGGATCCGCCTAACGCATTTACTGTAGTACATGAATCGAAAAATTGCGTACAAGTGTTTCAGCGTTTCATATATTTCAAACGGCTCTTATTACCATATTAAACGTTTTTAAGAAAGCTTAAGTTGTATGGCTAGAACAACGTAATAAAATTATGTCATTATTAGCAGTAGCTAGCATATTATGTAGTGTCAACTGTATATGAGGGGATAGTAGCCCTTGGGGCATCTGTACCTCAAAAAATCGAGGCAACTATCCTTTTCGATACAGTCTATCTATTTCTCAAATAAAATAAAAACAAAAAAAAAATACTATTACATCTAGATGGGCATTTAGAGAACTGAAGGCATCAAGATATTTAAAAATATGTCAGAATTGATTTACAAAGTTATACTCCGGCAAATACCAACTGTTAATACTTTGTTAGCTTGTTACTTTGTTAATCCAGCAAAAGCAAGACACGTCATCTCTATAGGTCATTGTCAGTATGTGGAAAAATAAGGTGTGGGGTGCCTTCGGCTTCGATTTAAAATAACAATTCGTAATCACGAGTTACGGTCTTTTACAGTTAGCCTTTTCCATAAGCTCAGGGTCGCCCAGCGAGCGATGGAGAGGGCTATGCTTGGTATTTCTCTACGCGACAGAATTCGTAATGATGGAATCCGTAAAAGAACTAAGGTTACCAACATAACTCTCAAAATCTGCAAGCTGAAATAGCAATGGGTAGGCCATAATATAGTTAGGGGGACCGACAACCGATGGGGAAGAAAGGTCCTTGAATGGAGACCACGTCTCGGCAAAAGGAGTACAGGCCGCCCTTCAACCAGGTGGACTGACGATCTGAAGAAGACAGCGGGTAGTCGCTGGATTCAGAAGGCTCAGGACCGGGAGGAGTGGCGAACGTTAGGGGAGGCCTATGTCCAGCAGTGGACAGTAAAAGGCTGATGGATGGATGGATGGATGGAATCACGAGTTATGGAAGTCCATTAAATTGGAAATGAGGCATCTATCCTACTGCGGCATCTATCCCGGTTTACCCTACCTCGCGTTTTGGAAAACGCTGTGCATCACACAGGACAGTCATATGGGAAATTAAACGTTAAAAAGAATGTGTATTTGAATTCTCTACGCTCCTAGTATAGTTATAGTTTGGCCCGTTAGCGAACAGATGTCATGTTGGTATTCGCTGTGGCTGAATGCAAAACGAAGACAAGACTCTGTAGTTTTTACCATGCTAGTGGTAATCTTAGTCGGCTGCACCCTTTTTTGCATTGCTGCTGCGGCTGCTGGGCACGGGTCTTTTGGCATCATTAAGGAGGCCTGAAGCTAGCTCCACCACGCTGCTCCAATGCATCCCGCATTGGAATCCGGTTAAGATGCATATTAGTGGCCGACACGCATTCGGATATTTTCAAACCGCCCATAAGACTTCCGATAAGGTTCAACGACTGTTATCTGTCCATAAAAACCATAAAGAAAATGCGCATGAGTATTTATGATATACATAAAGTATGAGTATAGCTTTTTTTACAGTAAAATACATTTTCTTCTTATTTTTTATTTTTTAGTTTGTATTTTCACAAAAGCTTTTTTTTAGTTTTTTAAACTACATTATTTATTTTTAATTTTTTAGTTGGATTTTTATTCTCATATTAATGCATTGTCCTTGGTCAAGGTCATAATGTCAACATTATGATATTGTTTTGGCTTATCTGGTGTGACCAGGTAACTACCGCTATACCCATTTCTGCCGAGAAGCAGTCCCAAAGTATTAAATCAGGCCAGACTATATAAAGCGAAATTTAGACAGAGTAAAGGCGCAACTCCATAATAATATGACTTCGAGCAAGGCTTAATGAGCATGTGTGCAAATTACCATGGACTCTAGCGACCACTTTAGTACGTAGTTCTACATGATCGCCTGTAACTCCATTAAAAATATATCATGCGGAATTTCGTCAGAGTAAAGGTATTTTCCCTTCTCAAGGTTTATTAATCGATTAAGTTTAGTCTTCTGGGATTAAATTTACATCAAGCAAAGCAATCATAAGTTAAAACAAAACGTTAGGGAAATCAGCGTTATTATTTTGCAAATTTGTAGTCCTTTGTCCATACATGTTACGTATAGATAAAAAGGCTCGGTGTGCTATTAGATAAATTTAACATTCTTTTGTCTTTTCATGTTTTTTAATGACATCTTATGAGCTCTACAGCAAAAAAAATAGGAAAGCATTTTACGTTATGTTTCGAGTTCTTTTTTTTTTTTTTTTTTTTTTTCAACCTTTTTTATGTCCCACTGCTGGGCGCAGGTCTCCTCTCACGCGTGAGAGGGATTTAGGCCATAGTCCACCACGCTGGCCAAGTGTGGATTGGTGGACGTCATGCTTGAGAGAAATTATGAATTTCTCTCAAGTATGCACGGCGATGGAGAACATCGTAATCAATTAAATATCACGATATTTTCCATCACCGTGGAGCAGCGATAAATGCGCACATTACAAATATCTTTGTCAGAGGTGCGCGCCGAGGATTTGAACCCGGGATCGGTCGCGTCAAAGACCGCGGTTTCAAACCACTCGGCCATCGCTGCTCTAGTGTTCGAGTTCTTTTACTAAAGTTATATTTACTGTATATGTATTTTACTATGTACACATTACAAAATACTTAAATATAATGTAGAGAGTATTGCTTATTTCTAAATGAAATTTCTTATGGTACATATTATTATATTATATCGTAGATAAAAATGTTCCCAAATATTTCATTAAATTTTTAAATCTTTTAATAATGCCTCTACTGGGCACGGGTCTATGTTTGGTTTTAAAACAAATAAATGTTATAATTCATCATTGACCGCCACCGATCGAAGGAAAAGGTTTACGTAGGTAACAGAACCACAGAACATTATTAAGAGAGGTAGAACGGCAATAATGCGCCATTCGTATGAAGTATGTATGTTCGTATTCACCTCCATTACATCTGTACATCAATAAATACGAAGCTTACGCACATATTTGCAATTTCAAATCTAGCCAATCTTAGCGCTGCACAATCACGCGATTTCAAATGAACGAATCACACCCAAGCACGCATATCGTAGCGCGATCGCGTGTTTCTGTAGAGATTTTGGAGTTTTGAGCGTTTGCTCAAAATTCCTTGGCGCGTCTGTCCCGCCCACATTTCCATTCTAACTTCTTTTAAATGTTCTGTGATCAACACAAAGTTATTCTTAGAGAGGCATCTGTATTTAAACCCACACCCTCTCATAAATGAGAGGGATTTAGGCTATAGTCATCATCGACATCATGCATTCGAAAACTTATGAGTTTCTCGTAGGCATGCACAGTGATGGAAAACATCGTAATTCATTAAATGGCTGCAACTATTTTTGCGTCCCACTGCTAAGCACGGGTCTTTCCCCATTATTGGGGAGGCCTGGAGCTTACTCCAAGCTGTTCCAATGCGGGTTGGTGGAGATGCGGGTTAGTGGCCAACCCGCTGTCGGATGTTTTCAAACCGCCCATAAGGCCTCCGACAAGTTTTAACGACTGTTATCTAACGACAACAACCGGGACCGACGGCTTAACGTGCCCTCCGAAGCACGGAAACGCGCATGAATTTTTTTGTCACTAGCGGGCACCCATCTCACACCCGACCGCGCCCGTTTGGCTTAGTTGCATAGATCGTTTTCGTTCTACGCTAAACACCGGGCCATGCGCGCTTCAATTATAAATTAAATATCAGAATATTTTTCTTCAACATGGAGCAGAGGTAAATACAAACATTTCATATATGTCAGAAATGCGCGCCGAGGTTTGGAACCCGGTATCTCCGTGTCGAAGACCACAGTCTTTACCCAACGGCTATCGCTGCTTAGCTTGACAGTTCTTAAAAACGACTAACAAGTAACTAGTGAGAAATAAGTAATTTGAATCTACAATGCTTGTATCTAATGCTTATACTACACGAAATTCCATATGCTTGAGTACGCCTTTACTGACAAAGCTACTTATAACTTCTTCGAGATTTTGTATGAAAATTGCACCTACTTAGGTCTTTTGAAGCATAATCTCTACTTACAAATAGCTCAGTTAAATTTAAGATGCAGTTTTGCCTAATTACCTAAACCAGTAATGAGTATGTGAAGTAAAATCTGTGTAAGTTTTGTAAGTGTAAGGGCCTCTTTCACCACCTTCAAGTAAAGCGACAAGTACACTAATTGTCAGTTAAAGTCACCCGTAACTTAAATTTCAATTTCACAATTTTCGAGTAGCACTAATCATATGATAAACTGACCCGTACTCATAGCTTTTACTTGCCAATTAACTTAACCTGGGACGTAAATAATCAACACTTTACTTGGAAATGGAGAACGAGGCCCTAAGTTGTATATTTGGTAGAGATTTCATTTCGACCGGAAAAGTAGATACTAAAGTACCGCTACACTAATTTTGCCCGTCCTTATCGTAACATTTTTCATCTGATTGAAAATTCTAAACTGCAAGTGAGTAAATTGTCGAGACTTGGCAAGTTTAAAATTTTGATGGCAAACTTATTAGACTCCACTTCGATTCATCTCGTATATGAATTTACTTTCGCTTTCACTTGGAGAAAAGTTGTGGAAGTGTACTGAATGGCTGCAACCCTTTTTGCGTCCCACTGCTGGGCACGGGTCTCTCCCCATTATTGGGGAGGCCTGGAGCTTGCTCCAACACGCTGCTCCAATGCGGGTTGGTGGAGATGCGGGTTAGTGGCCAACCCGCTGTCGGATGTTTTCAAACCGCCCATAAGGCCTCCGACAAGGTTTAACGACTGTTATCTATCGATAACAACCGGGACCAACGGCTTAAGGTGCCCTCCGAAGTACGGAAACGCGCATGAAAAAAAAATTTTTTGCCACTAGCGGTCACCCATCTCATACCCGACCGCGCCCGTTTAGTTTGGTTGCGTAGATCGTTTGCGTTCTACGCTAACCGCCGGGCCATGCGCGCTTCACGTGGAAGTGTACTGAATAGTTAAGTACAAAAAGTAGTAAATATGAAAGACAACCTATAAATTTAAAAAGGCCTACCACACGTTATATTGTTGACTAAGAGATGATAAAAAAAGTCATCATAATACAGCATGGTATTGTTCAATTTTGCAAGAAACAAGTCCTTAGCCACCAGCTAAGTGCTCATTATTGGTTAACGGACTTAAGGAGCCATACGTGATGTTTCAAACAAAAGAGTTCTATCGGTGCTTCTAAGAAGTACGCTTTTGTTCACATAGTAGGTTACATATTGTTTTTAAGCTCATTTCAAGCTGTAGTGTAAAATCATTTTCGTAAGCATTGACTTGAGGGTAGTCATATTATAACCATATTTTTTGTTCATTGATATAAAGCGACTAAATATTTTTATGACATTTTTTAGAATCAATGTGATAAGACTAGGCGGAAACGTCAAAAATGTTCGTAACTATTTATTTGTGCATAATGTTTATATGAAATGTTTCCTTATTCGTTTCTTAACGTGTCCTGTTTGTCCTGTTATGTAATCAGAGATTTTTTTATTTGAATGGAGTAGCGGACGAACATGCAGACCACGTGGTGTTAAGTGGACTTGGACTACCTATACACAACTTCAAGGAAGCATAGATGTCTTGTCTGAGGTCGTATGCAGTTGCGCTGCTACTCCGGAGACTGATGGTCGCCTCATGTAAGTGTGGCCGACCGAATGCTATTTTCTGCAGATAGCGCTGGTTAAAGTTTATCACATTATCTTACGGGTGGTTTCAAAATATCCGACTGCGGGCTGACTAAGAGCCCTAGCACATGGCGTATTTTAAACGCGCAGACGACGCGCGTTTCAGGTACGCGCGTCGTCTGCGCCGTAGATGCTTATTTTTGCGTTTTTGTAGATTCGAACGCGCGTAAAACGCGATACAAACGCGCTTCTGAAGCGCGTTCGAAACTCGTTTGATGGTCGTACAAAGGGCCAGAGAAGGGGTAGAGGAAGGGCAGAGGAGGGGACGCTGTATGATAATGACCAAACAATCTTCTTTCACTCGTAAATGCATCTATTAAATAGATTCGCTTATTTTTACGAATTTTAGTACTGCTTTTGAAAAGCAGTACTAAAGCAAACGTATGCAGTGTAATCTGAATCGAAGCCAAGGTACAACAGACGAGGAGTTTCGGACCAAACGCGGAAGCTATGAGCGACTACAGCGCGTCTGTATCGCTGTATCTGCGCGTATACATACGCGCAGTAACCGCACGTTTCCCGAACGCTTCGTGTGCTGAGGTTACAAGGTTGCGTTCAAATCTCGTTTGAAGCGCGTAAACGCGCGTCATCTGCGCGTCGTCTGCGCGTTTAAAATACGCCATGTGCTACGGGCCTAACAACCATACTCCTCCAACACAAAATATCAGTGTTGTTAAATTATTTTCGTATTTATGGAAATTACACAATTCATATGTATTGTTCCGCGCTATGGGTAATAAAATGCCGTTTGTAGCGTAGAAGGCGTTTATTGTCAGCTTCCACAAAAATCCACTTAACAAAGTCCGAATCACAATGCACAATCACTATAGTCCAATATCTTCGCTTGAGTCGTCGAAATAATTCTTCCTTGTCGCTTGGTAGAGATCGCTTCGGTTTCACTTCCGAAAATAAACTGCCCAGTCGCGGCTCGGCGCGTGCCTTATATACGGCCACCCATGGTTCTCTAGAAATTTCCCGAACCACCAAATACAATAGACCCGTCCCGAACCTTCCTTTATGTTATTACGCACCTATGTACAGCTTATGTAGTCATAAACAATAGCCGCGACCCGCGATGTAAACAACCTATACATGTACGCTATATATAGGTACGTACTCGCTGCGGATCCCGAATTTGTTTACTCGAAGAAATCGATGTTTTTCTTATGACTGATTTTTCGAGAACTTTCTTCACTGTTCGATAGCAGACCTAATACCTGTTTATGCGTTTTTGGGGTTTTGCTGTACGACGCTTTGTTTTTGAGATATAGGTGCTCAAAGTCGTAACATTACCCCCTCCTTAGTCATGCTCGTCCCGAGCATGATTCTTCCCGTGGTATTTTGCTAGTCGGTCTACATGTACTACTTTTAGCTTGCCGCGGGGACCCTTCTTGATACGGTACGTGATGTCGTTAATCTTTGTGACAATAGTGTAAGGTCCTTCCCAGCGAGGTTGTAATTTCGGAGACTTCCCCTTCTTCCTCTGCGGATTGTGAAACCACACTTGAGCTCCTTCTTCAAATCCCTTGGAATTGGCTTTCCTGTCGTAGCGGGTCTTCATGCTTGTGCTGGTTTTCAAGCTGTTCTCCCGAACCATCTTGTGTACCTCATTTAGCTGGTATTGAAGATCACTTACGTACTCCGTCACAATCTTGGGACCATCCGGTGGAGTGCCAGTAATGGCGTCTATCGGAAGCCTCATTTCTCTGCCGAAGTTAACCCTTGCTGGAGTAAATCCTGTACTGTCGTGGAGTGCCGAACGATACGACATAAGGAACAGAGGTATGTATTGGTCCCAATCTTTTTGATGTTCATCCACTACCTTAGCCAAGTGATTTTCCAACGTTTGGTTGAATCTCTCGACCATACCGTCTGACTGTGGATGAGCAGGAGTCGTGCGTGTCTTATGCATGCCCAGCAAACTACACACTTCTTGGAAAAGCCCCGACTCGAAATTACGTCCTTGGTCCGAATGGATTTCCATAGGTACACCATATCGGCAGACTACTTCTTGCACGAGCTTTTTAGCCACGGTGTGTGCTTCTTGATTGGGAGTGGCAAACACTTCAGGCCACTTAGTGAAATAGTCCTGCACAACTACGATGTATCGGTTTCCATCTTCAGTTACTGGAAATGGCCCAGCTACGTCAATAGCTATACGCTCCCAAGGTGCTCCAACGTTATACAACTTTAATTTGCCTTTACTTCTTGTTTGGGGACCTCTGACTGAAGCGCAAGCTGTACATTTTCGGCACCAGTCTTCTACATCTTCGCGACAATGTACCCAATAGAATCTTCTTCGCAATTTTACTAGTGTTTTCTTCACGCCAAGGTGCCCACCAGAAGTTCCATCATGAATGTGCCTAAGGACAGAAGACACCATACTTCTTGGTACTACGATCTGTAGGGTTACTTCTTTTCCGGTGTTAGACTCCCATCTTCTATGTAAGACATCATTCTCCAAGACCAGGCTGTCCCATTGGGCCCAATAGCTTTTAGTGACTGGGCTACATGCTGACACATCATTCCAGCTGGGTTTGTTCTCACTTCGCTTCCAGTCCAGTATTAACCGTAGATCATCATCTTCTTCTTGCGCTTTCTTCATGTTTTCGTTGGTCCATTCATCGTCTAAACCTTGTGTCCTTATTAATTTCACATGTCCTATGGTTTCCTGTTTCTGACAGTGTTTGCAATCTTCAGGACAAGGTCTTCGTGATAAGGCATCAGCGTTGCTGTGTCCTTTTCCACTCCGGTGTTCCGTAACAAAATGAAACTCTTGCAGTTGCTCGAGCCATCGTGCCACTTGACCTTCAGGATTTTTAAACTGCAGGAGCCATTGTAACGCTGCGTGATCTGTCCGTAGTATAAACTGGCGACCAATAAGGTACTTCGAAAAATGTTGCAAGACCTTGACCACAGCAAGTAATTCTCGACGAGTAACGCAGTAATTTCTTTCTGGTTTCGAGAGTGATTTGCTGAAGTATGCTATCACTACAGTGTGCTCGCCTTGTATCTGTGATAAAACGCCGCCGATTCCAGTATTACTCGCGTCCGTGTCCACGATGAATCTCCCATCGCGACTTGGATATCCTAATACAGGCGTTTCACACAAACAACGTTTTAGCTCTCTGAAAGCATTTTCACAAGTCGAATCCCAGACAAAATCTCGTTTTTCTTCCGTAAGACGATGTAATGGCTTGGCTATATCTGAAAATTTCTTTACAAAACGTCTGTAATACGTACACAGACCCAGAAATGAACGTACTTCAGATTTATTCCTCGGAGTAGGCCAGTCCTGCACAGCCTTAATCTTCTCTGGGTCGGTTTTAACTCCTTCCGGGGAAATTATGTGCCCAAGGTAGCTTACTTCTTTCTTGAAGAGGGCACATTTCTTCGGGCTTAGCTTAAGGTTGGCGTTCCTAAGCCGTGTAAAGACCTTTTCCATATTCCGCAGGTGTTCCTTAAAAGTACGCCCCATGATGATGATGTCATCAAGGTAGACCAAACATACGTCTCCAAGAAGGCCCACCATTACCCTTTCCATGAGACGTTCGAAGGTTGCCGGTGCATTACATAAGCCGAATGGCATGACTTTAAATTGCCATAGACCGTTACCTATTCCTGTACTGAATGCTGTCTTTTCCTTATCTTTCGGATCTATCTCCACCTGCCAATATCCACTCTTCAGATCAATGGTAGAGAACCACTTCATACCACTGAGCATGTCCAGCGTGTCATCTATTCGAGGCAGGGGATAACTATCCTTTTTAGTAACGTTATTCAACATCCGGTAATCTACACAGAACCTTGTGCTGCCGTCCTTTTTCTTTACTAAGACAACTGGTGAAGACCACGGACTTGTAGAAGGTTCGATAATTCCGTTACAAGCCATGTCTTTGACGAGTTCAGTGACTTCTTTTTCTTTTGCCCATGGTATCCTTCGAGGTCTTTGTTTAATGGGCCTAGCGTCGCCGGTGTCGATTTGGTGCTTGACGAGTCCCGTTCGTCCGAAATCACAGTCCTTTGCAAAAATTTCTTTAAATTTTGATAGGAGTTCCCATGCCTGCTGTCGCTCGGAAGTAGATAAATTCTCCTTAGAAGCTTCGAGAAGTTGACAGACAATATCGGCGCTAATTTGTTTCTCTGGCTGTACTGCTTTGATATTTCCCAGCTGTCTAAGAAGTTTCACTTCCTCGCATCTTCCCATTAAGCTGTTCTTCTTTAAATGAACTTCCTCTTTACTCATATTGAGAACCCGAACCGTAGATACTCCTTTGGACATGAGTAAAGTTCTTGCAGTAATCAAGTTATGGTTACTTCCGGTGTCCTCAACAATCACGCATCTTCTTACTTTAACCTTCGAGGGGAATTTCACTTTCACTAGAGACTCCGATCTGGGTGCCAGTACAGTGTCCTTCAAGCAGTAAAGATTGCATGGTTCAGATCCATTAAGACATACTTCTTGATCAGGGAACCTCAAAACCCCTTTCCGTACGTCAACAACGCACTGTTCTTTCCTTAAGAAGTCCAGTCCCAATATGCAATCATCGGTGATACTGGCAATTAAAACTGGATGTCGGTATACACGGTCACCAATCTTCAAATCGACGTCTATATTGCCGAGGACGGTAACTGGTTGGCCGGTTGCCGTTTGAAGTCGGTGTGCTGGAGATCGCTTGGTCCACTGAATGGTCCTAGGAAGTAGCTCAGGCTTCACAATTGAACAAGAGGCTCCCGTATCCACAGTGAATTGGCAAGTCCGGTTATTCACAATACCTTCAATTGTTAAGCTGTTTCCGTTACAAACTTGGTTAATTGTAATACAGGGGGCATTAATTTGACCAACCAGCGCCCGCCCCGCGGCCCTGGCGACATCTAGTTTAACGGCAACTCGTCCACTTGGGTCTCCGAGTCAGAAACCCATCTTCTTTTCTTCTTGGGGCACTCTAAGCGAATATGCCCCTTTTCGCCGCAACCATAGCAGGTGGGGATAAAACGTGGCTTCTTTTGCTCCGTGACCACTTCTCTTACTTTGTGGTACCTTGCATCCTGTCTCACGGCTTCGACTTCCAGGGCATGTGCCAAAGCATTCTTTAGAGACTGATGATGGCCCAGACGCACAGCAGCCCTGACCTCCAAATCTCGTATCCCGTCGACAAATGCCTGCAGTAAGTACACCTCGATATTCCCTGGTGTCGAAGAGTAAGCACGCCTTACAAGCCTTTCAACCTCCGTTGCCCACTGCTGGAGGTTCTCGTTGGGCTTCTGGGTCCTCTCTCGAAGCTGGGCTCGGTACACATATTCTAAATGTTTCTCGCCATAGCGAGTTTCTAGCGCTTCCATTAGAGCTTCCAGTGTCCGGCCTTCCTTCGGTAGGTTATCTATAGTCATCAAGGCGTCTCCTCTTAAGGCCAGTGTTAGAGCAGTAAAAGAGTAATCATCCCCCCAGGCATTTGCTTTTGCGAGCGTCTCGAACTGGTATCGGAACGCCGACCAGGAAGAGCTTCCATCAAAATGTGGAAGGTCGAGCCTCGCCGATGATGATAACGGAACAACTACGGGCTCGCGAGTCTTTAGTTTAACGACCTCGTTGGTAAGGTGTTGTAGGCGGTTGTCATGGCCTTCGACTCGCTCCTCTAAATGATCCGTCCTCAGCGTAATTTCTTTTACTTCCTGCTGCACCTCTTTGAGCTTTTCCCCAAGTCCAGTCAGCCCACTATTAATTTTGTCGATGACAGTTTCGCGGCTGGCCTGGATCTGCTCCTGGATTTCCCGACGGCTGGCTTCCTGTTCGCGGCGGCTGGCTTCTTGACTGGCCTGGATCCCCTGTATGGCAGACAGTAGCGCTGCCATATCCATTGCAGGAGCCGGTGCTGCGGTTGCCCCTGACGACGACCCCGGCGCAGCGGTCTCGTCCACCCCTTCAGCCGCAAGTTGTCGCGCAGCATCCATACCGACCTGTCTCCTGGTCCTCGGAGTGCGCCCCTCTTCGTCTCGTTGTACTAACGGCATCCCACTTCTGACACCAATTGTTACGCGCTATGGGTAATAAAATGCCGTTTGTAGCGTAGAAGGCGTTTATTGTCAGCTTCCACAAAAATCCACTTAACAAAGTCCGAATCACAATGCACAATCACTATAGTCCAATATCTTCGCTTGAGTCGTCGAAATAATTCTTCCTTGTCGCTTGGTAGAGATCGCTTCGGTTTCACTTCCGAAAATAAACTGCCCAGTCGCGGCTCGGCGCGTGCCTTATATACGGCCACCCATGGTTCTCTAGAAATTTCCCGAACCACCAAATACAATAGACCCGTCCCGAACCTTCCTTTATGTTATTACGCACCTATGTACAGCTTATGTAGTCATAAACAATAGCCGCGACCCGCGATGTAAACAACCTATACATGTACGCTATATATAGGTACGTACTCGCTGCGGATCCCGAATTTGTTTACTCGAAGAAATCGATGTTTTTCTTATGACTGATTTTTCGAGAACTTTCTTCACTGTTCGATAGCAGACCTAATACCTGTTTATGCGTTTTTGGGGTTTTGCTGTACGACGCTTTGTTTTTGAGATATAGGTGCTCAAAGTCGTAACAGTATTAAAAAAAAATGGGTACGTGTACTTATGTACGCGCGTGAGAAGTTATACTTCTTTGGCATCATTAAAAAATAGTTTTTAATTGCATGCAAATAATAATTAGGATAAAATTATAAAAGGACTGGAAAAAAATAGTCAACACAGTCAATATAGTTCAGTTTAAATTTGAAAAATTAAATAAATAAATATTTATTTTCTTACATTAAGTGTAACACAAATTTTCTTAATATTCGAATGTTATTTTTAAATTATGTCTACTGCCATAGCATCTTCCGGTAATGACTGAATCGGAACTTCAGTTATCAGTGGCTTACTAATGTATGATACGAAAAGTTTTGTATTGACAGCGTTGAGATATCGTGCAAATACAGCATCTATGGTAGTACCATGTCGTGTTGTCGAAATCAGAGGATTATTATTCATGGCTAGATTCAAGTCACTTTGGAGGAAATCAATAAGTGGACGAGCATCTTCACGGGAAAAATTGACGTTGAAGTCTCCACTTAAAATTATCGGTAACTTGTCTTCTCCTATACCAAGATATTGTCCTATTTGTTCATTTATTTTTATAAATATTTATTCATTACTAGCGGACCCAGCAGACGTTGTCCTGAATTAAAAGTATCAGAAACAATCAAGTCTGACTGATCGCAAGGTCATGTACTTAAAACATATGTAAAAAAAATTAAATTATATTTCTACGCAAATAAAATGAAAATTACTTTGATAGTCATAGCCGAATCTAATTTAAAAGAATATCGTAAATATATATGGAAATGAAACAGTATAGTGATTTCCTATATTTTCCTATATATCTATGATTTCCGCCATTTTTATTCTTTTAGACGAAAATTAGTCCCTTTTAGTTAGGCGAAAATTTTGTCCATTTTACCTACAAAAATCATTTCAAACTGTAATCAAGCACTTATATACCTACCTTTTTTCCTATTTTGATACTTTCAAGTCCAGAAATGAGAAAATTCCATGTAAACTTCACCCCCCTATTTCACGCCTTAGGAGTTAGTTTACTTTTTAATTAAATATTTTGAGTAAATCTAGTATCGCGTTGCAGTGCCATCTCCTGAATATTATTTATTGATGATAATCTGAGGCAACGCCCGAGAGATACAGCGACTTATGTATTTATTTAACATTTCAACCTCACTAAAACCCACTGAACAGGATTTTCAGCGAAACCTACCGATGTCTTACATGCGCGGCGTTACAAATGTGCTCTTTGGAGAGCAATGTAGGTAGCTGTGCCTATAGTCGTGCGGCCCAACACGCCGTCGCCGCGTCGTTTTTCCCGTGGCTGTTGGTCTAAGTTCCCACTATAGCCATGTAAACACCTGAAACCCTCTACTTAATCGCCTTTTATGATTACCTGGGGGACACCGTATCTCATATTGTTAATGCTTAAATTATGTTTTCGGGACGGAATCTTCGCAAGGTACCGCACTAAAACCTCCTCAGTGGCCTGCCAGCGCAGAAAGGGCTCCGGTATCTCCAGTAGAACGTGCTGATATCCTCTATGCGCGGTGCGCTTAGTTTCTTGGAGAAACTACCAACATGGTACAATAATATACTTACAACAAATGTATGAAGACTATTAAAAAAGTTTTTAGGTTACTGTTCAATAAACTGTCATTGAATTTTTTTTATGAAAGATGTCGTTTTAAAGTTTTATTCGAGATCTATTCCGAGATAATATAATTATATTCTGTCAAATTGGTGGAGTATATAATTTTTTTTGTCAGTCAGCAGGATTTGGTAACAATTGGCGCAGAAGGTGCTTACCTCAATTTAAAATGAAATATTCACTGCAAGTACTTTTCTAAAATTAGAAAATTTAGAAGCAAGCAGTATGTCAATTAAAGATAAGTTTCACGGTCTTCAGTCAAGTAGACACGTGTAATCAATCACGTATGAAAGTCGTTAAAAATAGTAACTATCATTTTGCTAGTTCAAGAGTTTTCATATAAAAAATCATTCACAACTTTCGCCATTCCTTAAATATTTTCATAACTGATGATCAATGCTTATTTTTTTAATAGCTATCGTGGGGGCAAAAGTTCATTATGGATTTCAAACACTGAGCTGATGTGACGTAATTGAAATAAAATATTATTAGAAAATTGTTTGCAAGTTTTCATTGCTTAGCTCTCTGAATATTTCATGTGTGTCAAATTTTTGAACGATACGCCGAGACCAGAGACGCACCAACGGTTGACAAATACGACTGACGTTGTCCTGTCTTAAATAATAAATAATCCAAATATTCAATTTAAATCACTACTGAATATATTTTATTGCCACATATATAATTCGCACTTGTATGAAAATAAAACACGTGTTGTGACTGTAAGAACTAAAACCATGTGGATAAATATTATATTATAAATAAATATGAAAACAGTGATCAGAGGCGACAAGCGTACCAACATGCGCGACTAAGAGAGGTTTTATTTCTATTTCGTTGGTAGCTATTCGGTTGAGTGGGCAACTTCATCTTGTTAATTTTGTGTTACAGTGATGCGCGCGCATCTTGAAATTTCACTCTCATCAGTTTTTCATAACGCGCCTAAAGAAGTATAACTTCAAAAACACAATTATAATAAAAAGTAGACACTTAAAGGATACATTAAATTTAAGAGACTACACGATTGTGTAGTCGAAGAGAGCTCATAAAATGTCAGTAACAAAAGTGTCGCGGAAAGGCAAAATAGCGTCTCGCTCTTTGTGACAGTCGCTTTGACCGACAGTTTCTGAAGGATATTATGGAAATAGTTAACATTTAAAATTTGTAACTTTCATAGCAGCGATTGCTGAGTGGGAAAATGCCGCGGTCTACGACGCGACCGATCCCGAGTTCAAATACTCGGCGCGCAAAGAAACTTGTAATGTGAGCATTTATCGCTGCTCCACGGTGATGGAAAAATCATGATATTTAATTATTGATTACGATGTTCTCCATCGCCGTGCATGTCTGAGAGAAATTCATAATTTCTCGAAACATGACGTCCATCAACCCGCACTTGGCCAGCGTGGTAGACTATGGCCTAAATCCCTCTCCCTTGTGAGAGGAGACCTGTGCTTAGCAGTGGCACATAAAAAGGACTGAGAGAAACAAACTTTCATATGGAGTTTCATGTTTAATGAAAGACTGGAATCCTTTTTGCAACCCGGTGATGGTCATGAATCTCACCCCATCATTGGGGAGGCTTGGAGTTCAATCCACCACGCCACTCTTTCGGTAGTGGAGAAACGGGTTAGAGGCCAACTCGCTGTCGGATGTTTTCAACCAGCCATAAGAAATCCGATAATGATTAACGACTGTTAATGAAGCAATTGAATCAGATATCGGAGCCAGCTATTATGTACACACTACACATAGCGGTGGTTAAAGTTTGTCGAATATATTTGTACCAACCACACTTCTCCAATAAAATCAGTCAGATCAGTGTTGCAAATTAATCTTCGTACTTACTATACAAACTACACGCTTAATTTTTTTTAAATACACTTTTAAGTGTAATAAAAAGCAAACACTCAATTTAAGTAACAATCAAAGTAGCAACATGGGCGTGTAGACGAAAAGAATTCATAAAATGCCATTAACAAAAGTGTCGCGAAAAAGCAAGAGAGCTCACTCTTTATTACAGTTGTTTTGTCCGACAGTTTTCGGAAACAGTACATACAGGACAGTTTTCAGGACGGAAGGTAGTATTGGAAATAATTAAAATTTATAATTTGGGACTTTTATATTAAATTACGTGTAAAAAGTGGGGCTGCAATCTTCTTGTGTCCCAGTGCTGGGCACGGGTCTATCTCTACTATTTTGGAGGTCTGGAACTTACTCCACCATGCTGCTCTTATACGGATTGGTGGAGATGCGCGTCAGTGCCCACCGTTGGACGTTTTCAAACTGCCTGTAAGGTTTCCTATATCTATTGTTATCTATCTATAACACCCATGACAGATGGCTTTACGCTTCTATGCCAGCTACCGGACGCGCTTTGTAAAAAGCAAGCTAAGAATTATGACATTTGAATTTCTTTTAGTACTTTTTTTTAGTTAAAACAGTAACATTCAGTAGACTAACGATCTGAAGAAGACAACGGAAACACGCTGGAGTATTGAACAGAGAGGCCTGTGTCCAGTTTACGGATATAATAACAGATGACAGGAACGTAAATAAGTAAAACTGGCTGAAGGTTCAGTTTCAGTGCCTAATTAAAGAGAACATAAATAGCTGAATATAATTACGAGTATATACCTACTTTACACAAGTGAAGTCATGTAGCAAGAGAAATATTGATAAAGATACATTCATCATTTATTTAGGTTATGTTAGCCGATCAACCAACCCGCTTCTAATTAGCACATGTGTGAGCTCAATATTTACTCATCCGCAGTCCTTTGGTGAGCTAAAAATCCTAGCAATACGTAAATTTTAAGCGTATATCACGGAAGTTTTGAGGTTCTGAATGGAGAAGTAGATTAGTTTATGCCTCTGAATACATACACTATGATTGAAGTATCTGGGTCTGCCTTACTTTGGAATTTCGAAATAACATAATTGATCGTCTAATGGGTAACAAATATTATCGAGGTTGGTAATATTTTGGATAAAAATAAAAATAAAGATGACGATTGAAGATACGTCATCAGACATAAATTTGTATCAAATATATTTATGTAATCAAATAAACAAATTTTTGATAATATTTAATAAAGAAACAAATAAATATACAGTTTGTTCTTATTACTGGCCATCCGACAAAGCCTTATTTTTGGTCGATTTCCTCCAATAAGCCTAGCAACCCAAACATCTACTCAACCATAAATCCTGGCAATACGCTTAAATTTACAAGTGGATCAGAAAATAAGTGTGGCAAGGAACACAAAAGAACGGCAGTGATTTCCAGAAAACAGCACGTAGGACTTCTTAAGAAGCTTAGCCAGTTCACACATGCAAGCATAATGACATTCATTTCAGCATTCAATGCATCGTGGTTGCTCGGATTAACTCACCGCAGTTTTGGTTTTAAAGGCTTGATATGCATATAGTATTTTATTAAAGAAAGCGATTTATATTGCAGCCTTGAAAAACTAGCTCTCTAACTCTTAACTTTTCGCTAAAGAGGCTTCTTTGTAGAAAATCCTAGAGTATTTTGGTCTTATCACAAGGAACAATGATAATCTGAAAAAGTTTATGATTACCTGTAAGAGAGAAGGAAAGAGGCCTAGAGGACGAAGCCCGATACGTTGGTCCGATTAGATCAGGTAATTTCTTGATATTGCCTTCCACAATGCTCTAAAAGGCACTAAAAATCGCAACAAGTGGAGAGATGTAAAAAGGAAAGCGTTTAGTGGCGGTCACGAACCTCTGCATAGAGGAAACATCTAACTGGACTAATAGAGAGAGATAAACCAGCATGACTGTCTATGATTATGCTCTGAAACAATTATGTATACTAACAAATAAATTCTACGACACAATGTCTCGGCAAATAATACTGATAATATTGGATTGACAAGTAGTAGTAAGCATTGGACTTCTACTTGTATAATTATACCTTCTGAGAAGCCTAGCCCAGAAATTTTTCTAGAAACTCAAAACAAGATAACGTGACTATTTTAATACCATGGAAGTGTTACATCATGAAGTGCGGCACTCAAAAGAGCTTACGCCATATATCGTTCACGACGAGGAGCGCATCTTGTTAAGACCCGATAGGCCATGAGTGGTGTTTATAGTCTTCGCAAGTTAATGAACAACACTTAGTTTGCTACTTCCATGTTTATATCTACTTAAGCGAGTTTAATGTATTAAATTTGCTTTATATTAACCCAAGTTAATTTTGAAGTACTTATTATTTTACGTTCACGTGATTCGGAAGACACATTAATCCATCGGTTCAAGTTGTTATCAATAGATAGTAGCCTTATCGGAGGTCTTATGAGTAATTAAAATTTTTCCAACAGAAGGTTTGTCACTAACCCGCATCACCACCAAGGAGCTCGCGGTGGCGTAAGCTCCAGGCCTGCCAAATAACGGGGTGAGATCTATGCCCATCAGAGGGAAGCAAAAGGGGTTACACCCAGTTTCAAGAGAGTATCTGTGCCTATTAAGGATTGAAAAAATGGCATCTTCGCTGTATACGTTTGGAAATGATACGGCCAGTACAGATAACATTCTTAAGTCAATGTAAATGATCAAATACGATTATACTGAAAATATATAATAATAAGAATACTTTGTATAAACTAAAAACAAAATAATGTGGTAATGTAAATACCATGGAAGTATTACGTCATGAAGTACGGCGCTTAAAAGAGCTTAAGCCATATATCGCTCACGACGAGGTGCGCATCTTGTTAAGCCTCGCTAGGCCATGAGTGGTGTTTATGTTCTGCAATGCAACAACACTTAGTATGGTACTTCCAACTTTATGTTGACTTAAGCTAGTATCGTGGATTGTTTTTCCCAGAAGTCAATTTTGAAAAAAAAAATATTAGATTAGATTCATCCATCGTAATATTAAAATTGTAAAGGTGCGTTTTATTTGATTGTTTTTCTTTCACGTTTTAACAGTCCTACGGACTGATCTGATTTGTGTATTGAGTTAGTTTTGGGGTTGGACATAGGCTACTTGTAACTGGAGTACAATATTTAATGCCTATAGAAAGTAACGTGTAATCCACGTGGGTGGAGCCGACAGCCACAAACTTTATATTTAAACATGTTTAGGTCATAAGCAGTGTTAATATAGTCTTCGTAACTGAATTAAACAACACTTAGTATAGAGCTTATGTTGAGTTATAACTCGGCTTAATTTTGTGTACCTAACTATGCACTATAGGTACTATCATGTCATTCAGACTTTTTATGAAAAAATAAATTAATAGGTACGCCTATTAATGGACGCGAATAAATAAATTTATCGACAGGTAAACTATATACTTAACAAATGTGAATTTAAATGAAATAAAGGCATAAAATTACAAAAAATATATGCCATCCAATAACCCATCCTGCGACATAGTTCCCAGAACGCTGGTAGTATTACCTCGCTGAACTGCTTAGCTAATTCTTTGTGCAAGGTAGCTGCCAGCCCTCTGGTCACCTGAAGCGAGGATGAGCTTGGTCTTGGTTATGTCTCTCATGAAACCTTTCATGTCAGCTGACTATGGACCCATAGTTTCTATCGCAAGCGCCGCAAATGCATAATTTATATCTATATTTGAATATTTAATGGGTATGTCTTTACTTAGTGGAATAAAAACAAATGAGGTAGGTAACAGAACGGAATTAGGTAACAGAACGGAGATAGGTGAGAAAATCAAACAGCAAAAAGTAAATCGTGTCGTAAAAAATAGAATAGTCTTTTTTTTCTAAAATAAAAACACTAAATGAAAAAAAAATATTAAAGTAACCCGTTTTTATTAACACGCTTTTATTAGCTTGGCCTGTATGTATGTATGTAACGGAATCTTTTAACTTCATTTTCACTTGCTTCTAGGAGTCTGATTAACTTGAAAATTTTCAAGTCAAGGGCCGATGACAATACAATAATCTCATAACTTTATATTAAAGTCTTAATTAGGATCATCAGGATAAAAATAATATAGGAGGGGTGGCTGATAAGTTCACGGCCTAAGGTAATTAATAAAACAAATATAAAGTTTTATATTTTTAACACGTCTAAGCGTCTGATTAACTTGAAAATTTGCAAAGGCCCGTGACAAAGCAATAATATGAGAATAAAAATTCAACAAAAAAATTTAAAATAGATAATGTAGTTTAAAAAACTAAAAAACACGCTTTTGTGAAAATACGAACTAAAAAGTAAAAAATAAGAAGAAAAGGTATTTTACTGTAAAAAAGTGTGGTGTGGTTCTTAAGATACTACTGACACCATGCACCCCACGCTTTTTTACCGACTTCCAAAAGGAGGAGGTACTGTATTCGTCTGTATGTTTTTTTTTTTTATATAATGTTCACCGATTACTCCGCCGTTTGTGGACCGATTTTCAAAATTATTTTTTTGTTCGTATGCTTATAATCCCGAGGTGGTCCCATTGTCACCAAATCAGGATCTGATGATGGGATCCCAGGGAAATCGAGGGAAACTCTCAAATTTTATAGGCACACACATTGATTTTCTTATACTTTCTGAAGCATAAGAGATATGTGTGCATAGTAATCAACATCTCATGTTGCTGAGCTGATGATGGAAGGTACTGTGACAGTTAGGAGTTGAGAGCAAATTCTTTCAATAAATGGGTTTTGTTCGAAATCTTAGATTCCTGAGGTGGTCCAGCTGTCACCAAGTCAAAGTCTGATGATGGGATCCCAGAGAAATCGTAGGAAACATACAAATTTTATAGCACAACAATTGATTTTCATATTTTTTCTAAAGCAAAATAGGCATTTGTGAATAAATACCATCCTATCATGTTGCTGAGCTGATGATGGAAGGTACTACAATGGTTAGGAGTTGAGAGAAAATTCTTTCAATAAATGATTTTTTGATCAAAAACTTATGCTCCCGAGGTGGTCCAACTGCCACCAGGTCAAAGTCTGATGATGGTATCCCAGAGAAATCGAAGGGAACATTCAAATTTTATAGCAAAACAAATGATTTTCATATTTTTATCAAAGCAAAACAGGTATTTGTGTATAATTTTCATCATATCATGTTGCTTAGCTGATGATGGAAGGTACTATGACAGTTAGGAGTTGAGAGCAAATTCTTTCAATAAATGGTTTTTTGTTTGAAATCTTACATTCCTGAGGTGGTCCAACTGTCACCACGTCAAAATCTGATGATGTGATACTGGGGAAATCGAGGGAAACACTGAAAGATAATAGGCACACACATTCTTTTACTCATATTTTTTGACAATACAAATTTTATGTCCGGTAATTATCACCGGATGTTGCTAAGCTGATGATTGAAGGTACAACTCCTCAACGTTTAGGAGCTGAGAGCAAATTCTTTCATTAATTTATATACGTTCAGGTGGATTGATAGTAGTATTCTTTCAGGCTATAAGATGGCTATTAGATAAACATGATTATAAATGGTCTTTAACGTTTCGAGTTTAAGTGAATTTTTTTCCAAATATGCCTATACATATATACAGAATTATTAAAATTACTAAAAAGAGTGAAATAAATTAAGTTTTTAACAAAAAATAGAACCGACTTCAAACGGTAAAAAATAAAATTGTTCAGTACCTACTTCTTCTTGCTTATGGTAATGACTCTTAAAACAATTTTTGGAGTCGGGCCCTTAGTAAAATTTCCTGACTTAGTAAATATAGTGTACCTTTCGTTCTGAATGGGCACGGACTTCAATATAGTTTTAACAGTCATTACCCTAAGCAAGAAGAAGTAGGTACTGTCCCACTGTCTGTACTGTCGGTGCCCATTTAGAACGAATGGTAGGTACGACATTTTAGTACGAGTAAGGGCCCGACTCCAAAAATAGTTTTAAGAGTCATTACCATAAGCAAGAAGAAGTAGGTACTGAACAATTTTATTTTTTACCGTTTGAAGTCGGTTCTATTTTTTGTTAAAAACTTAATTCATTTTACAGTAAAATACATTTAATTTTTCTTCTTATTTTTTACTTTATAGTTCGTATTTTCACAAAAGCCTGTTTTTTAGTTTTTTAAACTACATTATTTATCAAACACTTAAGTAAAAAGAGCTTATTATTTCCGTGTAAAATTACACGTGACACGTTCTAGAAGGAAATTATCCAATAATATCGACCTAAGTACCGCAATTGTGTGTAGACCCAACATAAGTTAAAACTGTGTCGTCCTGTAAAATTTCTAGAACGGATACTATTAAAAAAACAAAGACTCAGTTCCAAATTGTACAATGTTGCAAACACTTAACGAAAACTCATTTGTAAACTCCAATGCAACTCCTACATTTTACAAGAACTTATAAAAATGGACGAAATAAAATTTCTACTGCAGCTGCTTTTATGAAGTTCTTTTTATTACACTTGTCTTGAAGTTTCCGATATTCCTTGTTGTAAGTATCATAATTGTATTTTTAGCTTAAAATTAAATGGAAAGTGTTCAGTTGTACTTTTGTTTTTTGTAAAATAGTTTATATAAGACTAGCTGTGCCCACGACGTCGTCCGCGTGTATAAAGACTTTTATAAAATGGATTGAATAAAAATTAAAGATTATTTATTTGCATTGAATAAGTAGTAGGTAGATTATTCTTACATATAGTGAAATCACTTATAATACAATGTTCATATGTTCAGAAGAAACATAATGTATTTTTTCTAAATCCTTCAAACCTAAAACAGTAAGAAATGCTTACTGTACTGATCTTACTATCCACTTTTCTAACGTTTCGCTTTTCTCGCGCAATCAGATTCTCTTTAAAAATATGTACCTCGTTTATTAAAGTTAAGAGATACGTAGTACTGCTGTGCCCGTGGCTTCATATAAGTTAAAAATTGTATCTTCAGTAAATTGGGTGAATTTATACTGCAAATAATATAGTCAAATAGTATAGACTCATTCTATATTATACATAGCTTTAACCTACTGCAGAAAAGAGGTGCACTATATAACTACTTGTAGTTGGGAGATAAAATTTCTAAACATACACGTGCTTAGGATTAAACAGTCGGAAAAATAATTGTAAGGTCAATTAATAAACTATAGGTTTAAAACTTGCGAACAACAGTTTGGTCATAAGTCATAACTCATATAACATTGTGAAAACTAAAGCAGAAGGCAGGGTCTCTACACAGTGTGCTCTCTGTATTTGGAAATAAACAATATTTTTATAAAGAATCTTTAAAGAATCCTTAATATCTCCATCAACCAACGTGTGTGAAAGAGACGCAAAAAATGAGTTAAGTTATCATTGGTACAATATGTACAATGTTCAGCATCATACGTATACCCAATGATGGGACAACCCGCGTGGCGCAATGTTTACCATGCCGGACTGCTAATCGAACTGTCCCGGGTTAGAATCCGGGCGAAGCAGTGAGTTTAAACTGTTCTCGGTCTGGGTGGTTGTGTTTCACGATACAGGGTATATCTACTCTAATGTGAGGCTATACGTGTGAAATGTTATTTTTTTTATTTTTTTTACACTATGTACTTAGTTTTATTAGACTTAAGGCTTTTATTTGAAATTATCTCCATCGATTCACTTTGGAGAAGAAATGAATACTGCTCAATAACGCCATCTACCGTATGGTATGTAAACTTCGTGGTTGATAAATCGAATGTCAAATTACCAAATAGGTAGATATTGAGATTAATAGTTAGTTCACTAAAAGTTTAACTATTCGTCACCTAGATGTCTGCAGTAGTCTCCTTTTGTTAAAGCTTTGTACATTCTGTATGAAGGCTTAGATTCCGTATTTTACAACCTTAATGCTGAATGATTGTAAGATTTGGATTTCGGTTCATCGGAGCTTGAGGCCTCCTAAATATTGGGAGAGCTCCATGCTCAGCAGTGGAATGCTAAAAAGGTTGCAGCTTGATATAATGTAGCGATAATAATCGTTTCAGCTGCAGCCTGTCTTCCACTTCACCCCAAAAGAAGACTAATGTGATGTAAGGTTCGGCGGCGGTGAGGCTCGCGATGCGCTTATTAGGCTTATTATTACCTAGTCTAGCCATACTCGGCCAACGAAAGAAAATACAGTAAGCTGATCTAAGTATATTTAATATAGTCGACAATATTAGTGAGAGTTCAAAATAATTTTACTTAAATTTAAACTTTTATTTATGGTTTTGAATGGGCTGTTACCGAAACTTTCATACAAATTCCCCAAAGTGCCTTTTAAGTTTATGTCGCGTATTGTGTAAATGAACATAACCTTTTTGTTTATCACCCGATTGATATGAAATACACACTAATGTTACGGAAATTCATTCAACAATATATCAGTAAACACATCATTCAAAGAAGAGAAAAGAATTTGAAAATGAAATATTAAGTTAAGGTTAATTATTGTACGCTTGAGATACCAACTTTCGAATCCATTTTATTTGCTATTGAGGGGTAGTTTTGAAAAAAGCTTAAATAGAATTCTTACTATGTTAGTAAAGATTACAAATACAAAATTATAAGTAAAATACTCTGCACAAAAATATTCTGTAAATCAAGTTTCGACACTCAATTTTCAAAGAGTTTCAAAGAAAATTGACATTTAAAGCGTGAATTTCGGGAAATGCTGAAACACGTATTCTTTTATTTTGGTTAGAAAATATTTATACCAAATTTCAAGAAATTCTATTGAAAAAATCCAAGTTTTCCATACAAATTAGCATCGCTCATTTCACACCCTTACAGGGTGATTTTTAAAATTATCTATAGCCTAAATGTTAGCGAGGACTAATATATATAAAACAAAAAAAGTTTCATCAAAATCCGTCCAGTAGTTTTTGCGTGAAAAGCTAACAACAGACAGACAGACAGACAGACAGACAGACAGACAGACAGACAGACAATAATTTCAAAACTTATATTTTTAGCTTCTGTTACTTATAAAAAGACCCCTAGAAGTATTTTTTTAAATTTATATGCAATGTACAGAATTGACCCTGCTTACAGTTTTATTATATGTATAGATAATCCTTTATAACAATTATTTTAAAAAGCTAAAGAAGTTAAAGTAATTTGTTCCTGGTCATATACCATAATAGTAAAAGACATAAAATAGAAATTAAAACATCTGAATTCATTTAAGAGAGTAATGCTTTAGATATGTACAGATATCTTTCAATATTTTTGATACCATTCGTTAAAAACTTTGGTAATATGTAGATTGCTATAATTTACACGTAATTTTTAATTAGTTTTTTGCACAGATCGCAGGATCTGCTGTTATTACACAAAAAAAAACCTAATTCCGAACATCTTAAAATAATTATTATAAATTATTTATCATTTATGCCTAAATTAAGCAATTAACGTTTAAACAAAATTTATGAACATTAAAATATGCAGCGAGCATAAAAATGTCTCGTCAATAACGATATTTCAATTTCTCACCTCGTAATATAAATTGCTATGAAATATTAAATTGCATAATCCATGTAACCTTTTAACGCCACAGGAATATGGAAAACGTACATAGTAACGTACCGTCTTGAGAACGTTTGATATAATATTAAAAAGAAGGCGCTAAGATATAAAAACATATGGTAGTGTATTTTATGTGTAGGCGTATTTGATTTTTTCATCTTTCTTAAGAACCATGGATTTTAAAAAACTGCACTCGTTTCTGAGCATAGATTCTTTACCGACAAATAAACAAAAAAAAGATGAAAAAATACGTGATGATTTTTGTACATTGTTTTTGATGCAGCCCTTTATGCATCACACTGTTGGGCACGAGTCTGGGAGTTTTTTTCTGCCGCCTTTTTTCTCTCAGCTCATCATACCAACGGGCACCTAAAGGCGATGACCGGGAAAACATGACATTCATTAAGCGAATTTATTTTATTTGCATTTAATTTTAATATTATTATTATGACTTTATTTGTAGGAATTTATTTAGACATTTGTATTTTATTTCTTTTAATTTTTTAAATAATGAAATTATTGACTCGTTGAAATGATTATTTTGAATGTGTGTACTTGACTTATTATGATGGTTCGTATTCAATTAACGCATTAGGCAAGACCCTGTCATGTTAGTTGATAAGTTTTTATGAATAAATAAATAAATAAAATAAATAAATATTTTGTGTTCCTCATATGCAATAAATATTTTTTTCTTTTCCTTTTTTCTTTCTTTTCCTCCCATTATCGGACAGGCATGGAGCTTACTTCACCACGCTGCTCCAATAAGGGTAGGTGGATATTGTATTAGTTGGTGTATTTGTTTAAATTAAGCAAAAAACGGGCATACACTGCATTCCATAAAAACCCATATATAGTTTTAAGCAATCCTCATTCTTACCGTATGCAATTCCGCTGCTTTTCCGGAGACTGATGATGCCATACTTCTCGGCAGAAATTTGTGCCGCGATGACGATACTTCTCCAGTCGAACGACGAAACGTCTACCTCTAAAAGGGTCTACTAATAGGGTCTACCCCTAATAACTACTAGCGAATTATGTTTTAACCTCAAATTACTATAATTTGTCATCATCATTTAAAAACGTCAGACAATGTTGGTGTTTTGCCAACAGAGAGAAAACTGCGCAATTGTTATTTCATTGACTGAATTTTGATGGGCGATCTTCCACGAACTGTAGTACCAATTTGGCAATCATGTCCAGTGATAAAATCTGCAATATTCGAGACAGCCATAACAAGTAGACAAGTCTACTGGATCGATACACAAAACGATATTCCTTTTAAGAACACATGAAGCCCATGTCGAACGTTCACATATTAATAATACTCAAGTATAAAAAAGATGATGACATTTCTTAGTAAGTACGTATACACTACGTTAGAAGAGTTACAGATATTTTAAATTACAATGAATTAATTATAATATTTTCAATGTTTTTTACGTACTACTGCTGGCCACAGATCTCCTTGCGGAGTCGACAGAGATTTAGGTCACAGTGAACAAGGTATGAGCTGCTTTGCCTTCGAGGATTTTTTTATAATTTTAAGGCAAACATAGTTCAACGTATTATATCCGATGTCTTAAGCCTTAAGGTCTTAACCATGCAGTTATCACCGCTTAAAATGCAAAAAATATACAGTAATAATGGTTTGCTTTTCTATTGGAGGAAAATATTTATTTGCCTTCTTTATTTTTGTTAATATTAATATTTTTTCATATATTTGGATAATTCACACTACGCCATCTGATTCCAAACTAAGCAGAGCTTGTACTATGGTAATCAGAAAGCTGATAAATATACTTATATAATTCAAAATACATACTTAAATAGATAAATTAACACCCAGACACAGAACAAATAGTCATGTTCATCACACAAATATTTGTCCTGGGTGGGAATC
This sequence comes from Pyrgus malvae, assembly GCA_911387765.1. Classification (NCBI taxonomy): domain Eukaryota; kingdom Metazoa; phylum Arthropoda; class Insecta; order Lepidoptera; family Hesperiidae; genus Pyrgus; species Pyrgus malvae. The sequence goes on from OU426947.1 coordinate 9,644,248, forward strand.
GAACCCACGACCTCACGCTTCGCAGTCGGCTCATCACCCACTACGCCACGGAGGTTGTCACTTATGTTATTGCATAAGTGACATTGATGTTATTACAGGCAGGGTACTTGTAAATTAAAGAAGCTTTACCTGCTGCAATGTCACGACGGCAGCGCCATCGCTTCCCTTAATAATTTGAATTCGATACTTGTTTTCCTTTGTGGTGATTTGTATGTAAGTAATAAGTATTATACTTACCATTTTAGCAAAAACGAATACAGGGTTTAGAAACATTTTCAGCATATAAATTAGTAATTGATCAATAAGATCTTGTATAAATAATTTTGCTGTGCTGAAGATATTGAAAACTCTGGTGACGTAACGAACTGCTCGAAGTTGAGGTGGACAAAGGTTGACCTTTTTGCCCTTTTTATTGAGAAGGTCTGGAGCTTATTTCATGCTGCTCCAATTCGGGTTGGTGGAGATGCGGTTTGTGGCCAACCCGCTGTCGGATGTTTTCAAACTGTCCATACGGCCTCCGACTAGGTTTCACTACTATTATCGATAGAAAACAACCGAGACCGACCGACCGTCAATAGCAGTCACCCATCTCACATCTGACCGCGCCCGTTTGGTTTAGCTACGCTGATCGCTTGCTTTCTATGCTCGGCGCCAGGCGACAAACCGATGGTGCATTTATTGGTTTGTTTCAAAAAGGCGGTGTTACGCAAGGATTTTCGAACCAATAGATATTTTTAGTGACACAAGCTTAACAAAACGGTTGGACGGGTAACTGGCTATTTATTGATGGGACTATGCACTCTTTAGCTCTATTTTAGCGTTTTTTTTTATCTGTAGCGCTGTTGACGGTTTGACAAGATAAAGATATTGCGCGCTAGATTTATTTTGAACGTAATAAAACTGATTAAAAACTATCCGCTTTATGCACCTGAATCTTTGTTTGAAATATTTTCAAATGTCGTTTTTTCGTCTGTGCTGACAGTTACGAAATGACGAATTAAAAGGTCGTTGTTTTTGTTTTTATTAAAGTTAATAGACACTCTCTGTATAGAAATTAATTTAATAACTTATTTCTCTTGGTTTCTAAGTAAGATATAGTTTTAGTTAATCTGAAAATTTCGCAAATATATTAAACACTCAATAACTTTCTTATAATTCGAAATAACTTTTGAACTATAGCATCATCTTGTTAAGACCGAAATAAATAAGATTTTAAATAAAACTTTGAAAATTTGGCGATGGATTATACTACGCTTTAAATTGAGGTTCACGAACAAATAAAAAATTCATTGTCTTGTTCTGAAAACGGGTGTTGCTCACGAATTTTCGAACCAATAGATATTTTTTACTGACAGAAGCTTAGCAAAGCGGTAGGGCCGGGTAACTGGCTATTAATTAATGGAACTATGCACTTTATAGCTCTATATTCTGGGTTTTTCCGTGAAATTCTTATTTTCTTTGTGGCGCTGTTGACGGTTGGACAAAATGAAATATTGCGTACTGGATTTATTTTGGACGAAATAAAGTTGTTTAAAAACTATCCGCTGTATGTATCTAAGTCTTTGCTGGTAGTTTTGTTGCAATTTCGTTCGTAAAAATTATTTTATCTAAAAGCCATCAATTGTTATAATCGATGGATATCTCTCTTAAAGAATAAATGTAAATTTACCTTACTTCTCATTTCTGAGCAAAAAACATTGAAATGTATTTTAGTGAAGGCCGTTGGCAATTTCGATAAAATAGTATTAATCCTGCACACAGACAGTATGTTAAACACGATACAAAATGAATGTATTGAGGTCAAATTCGAATTTTAAATAAAAGTGTAATAGGTTGAAGAATTTGGTGATGGAACAAACCGCGCTTGAAATCGAGGTTCACGAAACAATGATACATTTATTGCCTTGTTCCAAAAACAGGTGTTACGGGGTTACATTTTACAAAGTGATAATTTTTACTGACAGTTTTAATTAGTGGAACTATGCGGACTATCCTGCATTATATTGGCGGTTTTATCATGAATTTCACAATTTTACCGAAGCTGTCAACAATTTGGACAAGATGAATGTAGGGTGAATTTATATTGGCTGAAATAAAGCTGATTAAATGCTAGCCAATTTATGGATATTTCAGAGTATGGTGTAAATCATTGAAGCGGCAAGTCGGATGTAAAATAAGGGACTGCTAGTACTAAATTTCATGCACATTTAGATGCTTTGGAGATCACGTTAAGGTGTCAGTTCCAGTCAATATCGATAGCTAGCAAACTTAGTCAGAGGAATGATTGAAAACATCCAGCGCAAGGTCGGCCACTAACCTGCACCTTCAACAACACTAACTGGAGATAAAGCTGATTAAACGCTAGCCAATTTATGGATATTTCAGAGTTTGGTGTAAATCTTTGAAGCGGCAAGTCGGACGAAAAATAAGGGACTGCTAGTACTAAATTTCATGCACATTTAGATGCTTTGGAGAACATGTTAAGGTGTCAGTTCCAGTCAATATCGATAGCTAGCAAACTTAGTCAGAGGATTGATTGAAAACATCCAGCGCAAGGTCGGCCACTAACCTGCACCTTCAACAACACTAACTGGAGATAAAGCTGATTAAACGCTAGCCAATTTATGGATATTTCAGAGTTTGGTGTAAATCATTGAAGCGGCAAGTCGGATGTAAAATAAGGGACTGCTAGTACTAAATTTCATGAACATTTAGATGATTTGGAGAACACGTTAAGGTGTCAGTTCCAGTCGATATCGATAGATAGCTAACCAGAACACGTTAAGGTGTTAGTTCCAGCCAATATCGATAGCTAGCAAACTTAGTCAGAGGAATGATTGAAAACATCCAACACAAGGTTTGGCTACTAACCTGCACCTTCAACAACACTAACTGGAGCAGCATCAGCATCAGCTGAAGTAGGTTTCAGGCCACTCCATTTATGAGAAGTGATTCGTATATACCCGTGGATGCAAAAAAATATTTCAACCATATCATCTTTGTCAGTAGATGAAAGCCAAACTTTATGAAATTGCCTCACTGCTCAGATAATTGTTTCTTTTAAAATATTGAGTGTAATATTTTTCTTACTAAACAATTAGTGTTTCGAAGAAAATTAAGTTAAGTGTCCATATTGTTATATCCTGTTACCAACTTTGCGTTACAGAATTTACTTCGTTTCTAAAAGCCTTTTGACAATTATTATGATAGAATCTTGGAAGATCCATCAAAGCTTATTTATAAATGTACCTAAGCCTAACTGCTTTAAAAAAGTAGACAATTGCTATTTTAACTGCCTAATTGAGATTATTAAATCAATGGTATTATTCTAGTAGATAAAGATTTATTAAAAAACTTGAAATTTTTAAAACCAGGTACAAGATAAATTAACAAATCAATTTTTTAACGGAAGTTTATTAAAACGGGCGATCCCGGTAACCGGCAGTTAATAAATGGGATTATATTGTGTCTAATCGTAGATCTATTTTAGCGAATATACCGTGTTGGTCTTTATTTTGCTACCGGACCTCGATAGTTTCTACAAGATGAAATCGTGCACACTGGATTTATTTTGACCGAAATAAAACTGTATAAATGGTAGCCGTTTTTAAAAAAATTCGGGAACTTCATATGAATCTAAACTTGGTAAGTTAGATACTTTCTGTGTGGCGGCTGACAGTTTGGACAATCGTTGCTCTCATTTTCAAAATGGAAGACAAAGGAACAAGGAATGTTAATTTTAACAAACAAAGCAAAGGATTAAAAAACTTTCTTACTGTCGATTTGTAGATTCTAAGTGATTTTTTGCCCGTTTTCTGTCTGTCGGTCAGAATCGGTAAATGTCGGTAATCAAATCCCGCAAGTTAAATTTGATCCACTTCTCGGTTTCCGATTGTGGTGAAATTTATATGTATGTATAAATCGGATATCAATGCAATATTATTATGATATAAAGCTGATCTGATGATGGAGCTGGAAGGTGGTCATAGGAACTCCGTAATTAAATGCCACAAACCCATCGATTTTCGACTCGTTAGACCCGTCTTGACTAGTACTTTGGCGCTAGATGGTAGCCAGGATCTGATAATGTAGCTGGAAGATGGCCACAAGAACTCAATTAAACTACGCAACCCCATCGAGTTTGGGCTCATTTAATTCGTCTTGATGAGTATTTTGATACTAGATGGTAACCAGGGTCTGATGATGGAGCTGGAGGATGGCCATAAGAACTCGGTAATAAAGCGACACAACCATTCAAACTACCATCAAAAATACTAAAAAACTAAAAATAAAATTAAAAGGAAAAATGATTTGAAAAACAAGCTTTTATTAAAGAAGTAAACTAAAAAGTTAAAAATAATTTAATTCTGATATTAATTTGAACCTAATGATTTTATAAATTAAAGCTGGGTCATCATTCAGGTTCTAATATATTTATGAGAACTAGCATATGTACATCTTGGGCTATAAATAAAAGTGTGTTACATTTTTATGGAACATTAAAGAACGTTTACCATTACATCTTCACTATTTTTCTTTTGCAATCACAATGTAACACGCTTGTGTTTACCAGCACACATTTTTCTTGTATAGTACATTAAGGATATCTATAGCCACCAGAACTAAAGATACAGCGTAGTCCCCGCAATTAGCAGACAGTTACTCTATTTCCCATTTAGCCAAAATTATGATAGTAAAAATATCGATTGTTAAAACGGAAATCCCCACGTAAAACTAGCTTTACGGGACAAGGCAATAAATGCGTCAGTGTTTCGTTCAGCTCAATTTAAAGTATGGTTTGTTCTTCAGTTGACCAAATTTTTTAAAAATATTTTGTAAAAACGTGAATTCTTTCTAAGTTATGAAAACTTCAAAGTAAAATAAAGCTTCATGAGTATCAATGATATATCCAGAATAAAGATACTGTTTTGTAGTTACCACAATAAGAAACCATCACCCAATCATTACATCACCATCACTACTCATTTAACAAAGATCACCCTGATCGAGAACGGAAATTAAAAATCGTCATTCACGGTCCCTTAATCAGCAATCCGGCATGACAAGAGCCTGGGTCATTTTATTGCAAGTTTTTTTTATTTTTAAAAATATTTTCAGGTGGGTACCTGCTCAATACAATTGATCTAACCTCAATGATGTTGTACTATAATATATAGGTATAATATGTCACGCGCCCCAGATTGTACAGATTGATGGAGAAACGCTGCTGACCCATAACATATTGCGTCTTGCTATAATAGTAGCTCGTAGATCAATAGCGCTGTCGTCATATAATATGTCGACCTGTCAACGTCACGCTAGATACACAATTTTCCATTGTAGATGTTATTGGTTTTTTTTTTCAACCTTTTTATGTCCCACTGCTAGGCACGGGTCTCCTTCTCACACGATTGAGAGGGATTTAGGCCATAGTCCACCACGCTGGCCAAGTGCGGATTGGTGGACGTCATGCTTTCGAGAAATTATGAATTTCTCTCAGGCATGCACCGCGATGAAGAACATCGTAATCAATGAAATATCACGATATTTTCCATCACCGTGGAGCAGCGATAAATTCGCACATTACAAATTTCTTTGTCAGAGGTGCGAGCCGAGGATTTGAACCTGGGATCGGTCGCGTCGAAGACCGCGGTTTTTTACCACTCGGCCATCGCTGCTCACTCGGCCATCGCTGCTCATCATCGTTCGCATCGTTATTAGATTAGTTAAACAAATTCAAATGGTAATGAAGATATCATAGATATGATGATACAAGAAGTTCACAGTTTGCTGATTAAAATCGAATATCATGATTGTAACTTAAACGGAACTACGGTTTGGATCGTATTAACTTGGAAAGTAACTTATTACAACTTTTTCTTTACCATTCCAAAGAAATGTAGACTAAATTATAAAGTATTAACTACCCACTTATTTACTGTTATGTATAATTCAATAAATTGACACCTTCTTAAGAAAAATGTCTGCCACGAATCGACATAAAAATAAATAAAGGGTCAGGCCCTTCTTATTTCCATGTACGTATCATTAAAGATAATATAAATACGAGTAATATTACATTGACAAGTTTTAAGAAATTCTATCACGCCCTTATTGGCTAAATTGATAGAGAAGCGCTGCTTACCCGTAACATAATATTATTACGTCTTACTATTATCGTGGCTCATAGATCCGTAGTGATGTTATCATATATGTATATCACCTGTCAGCTTCAAGTTTACTTTAATATCTTAAATTAATATTGTTTTCAATTTTGCTGCAGTGATAAAAGTGCTACAAGTTTTTATTTATACAGCTACTAGCCTTCCGTCAGCAGCTTCACCCGCGTGGACTTGTTTTATAGGTTCCCGTAGGATAAAAACCATCCTTTGTCCTTTCCTAAGGTCCACTCTAACTGTTTTCTAAATTTCATTAAAATTTGCTCAGTAGTTTAAGCGGGAAAGCGTAGCAGACAGACAGACAGACAGAGTTACTTTCGAATTATTATTATTTCGAAATAATAATAGTAGGAAAGTAGGGATTAAACTCCATCAAGCAATATTAGAATGGATTTTAATTCAATTTCAGCGTCCAAGAAACCGTCCAAGAACCGTCCAAGAAACATGGCCCGGCGGTTAGCGTAGAACGCAAACGATCTATGCAACTAAGCCAAACGGGCGCGGTCGGGTGTGTGGTGACCGCTAGTGGCAAAAGAAATTCGCCCGCGTTTCCGTGCTTCCGTCGGTACCAGTGTTGTCGATAGATAACAGTCGTTAAACCTTGTCGGAGGCCTTATGGGCGGTTTGAAAACTTCCGACAGTGGGTTAGCCACTAACCCGCATCTCCACCAACCCGCATTGGAGCAGGGTGGTGGAGTAAGCTCCAGGCCTCCCCAATAATGGGTAGAGACCCGTGCCCAGCAGTGGGACGCAAAAAGGGTTACAGCCAGCCAGCCAGTCTAAGAAACCTACCTTAACTGATGAGCGGTCCTTTACATGTTTCATGTCAGACAAATAGAAAATTTGAGATTAAGATGAAGTGAGGGTTTTGTTTATTTTTTAGAGAAACCTGAAACAATTGTATAAAGTTACCTTGTGACTGTATAGAAGTTCATCTTCGTTGGCACAACAACCAATCTATAGTGTAAGGACTAAGAGCCTACCAAGTTAAGCTAGATTAATAGGGAGCTTAGAGCATCAAGGTATGACAGGTATGACACCCGTCAGAGAGGAGTGGCCTTTACGTACCTTTAATGTGCCTTCTTGTTATACAACTAGTGTGTCTGTGTGAGTCGGTGTCAGTGTTGACGGTGCATGGAAAATGACTTTGTTAATTGAAATTGACATATTTAGAAATGGATGCGTCTTTAACGATGAAAGAATATTTGTAAATGTGTGACAAAATTAAAATGTGTGCGTTCTTCCCCCGCACCAGATTGGGCACAAAAATTATGCATCGAAGCGAGGCGCTATGCCGTCTCTACTGAAGGGTGAGTTAGTAACGTTGATGCTCTAAGATAGGGAGGCAACGCTGAACTGTTATTGTATTTTGCTATGATTGCGGGTTATAGATCAATAGACTTGATTCCAATATATAACCTTGTCAACCGCACTCTCGCTCCTTGGTTTGACCTTGATGTAACTACGTTGATTTGATTGTTTGATTGTCTGTTCAATTATAACTTAGGGTTCTACGTCAATTTGTGCTGCGATGATGAATGTTGATAATGTTTTTATGCCCAAAAGTTATTACACAAAAGTTATTGGTTTTCAGTAGTTTTGTTTTACGGTTTAAGTTCAATTTATGCTTAGGATTTGTTAACATTGTGATTATTATAACGTTCTTCAAAAAAGTGTTCCTAATAAACAAAAATACCGATGCATCGACAAACGGAGAAGAGAATGACGAATTTTTTTATAGTTAAAAGTAATACACTCATAGCCCCACAGTAAGTTAATTAATACCCTGTGTCGTGGGTACCATGGACACATACAAAGACAGGAACACAAACACCTAGAAGCAGAAAAAACTCATAATTCAAATTTCTGTTTCGGCGGGAATCGAACCCGGGACCCCTCAATTGGTAGTCCGGAATGTTAACCATTGCCACGCGAGTCGTCATCATATCATAGTTTTCTGTTAGTATTCGAGCAGCGATGGCCGAGTGGTAAAAAGCCGCGGTCTCCGACGCGACCGATCCCGGGTTCAAATCCTCGGCGCGCACCTCTGACAAAGAAATTTGTAATGTGCGCATTTATCGTTGCTCCACGGTGATGGAAAATATCGTGATATTTAATTGATTACGATGTTCACCATCGCCGTGAATGCCTGAGAGAAATTCATAATTTCTCGACAGCGCGTTTATCGCGCGCCAATCCGCGTTAGGCCAGCGTGGTGGACTATGGCCGAAATCCCTCTCACTTGTGAGAGGAGACCTATGCCCAGCAGTGGGACATAAAAAAGTATTCAAGAGCCTGCCATGTAAAGCCAGATTAATATAAAAGCACCGCTTAACTGTAATTATGTTTTTCTGTGATTGTGGGCTAAAGATCAATAACCTTAATTTCATAGAATATATCACCTTGTCAACCGCACGCATCTCCTTGGTTTGACCCATAGATTTATTATGACTTTGACTACGGAGGACGTTTGTTTGAGGGTCTGTTCAAACAAGTCCTGTGCCGCAAGGCTTTTTACGATCTTAAGGACTATTTAATTGATAAAAAAGCTTGGGATTGAGGTGTAGTCCCACAAGGCTGTTTCTATAACTGATGTAATAGACTTAAATGAATTAAATTGCCATGTTAGCAGATGGCTGTGGGACGACATTGACACATGCGGTAGCTGTCACGTATGTTCCTTATCGGCCCATATCTACTCTGTAAGAAAGTTAGCTATTGTATACCCCATATTTTAAAACAGGGCTGAAGTTTTTCTCCGTCTGCTCTTTTCTTCAGCTCAGCATTGCCTAAGCGCACCCAGAGCAGACAGAACAAAAAATAACGTTCACTAAGAGTTTGTAAAGGAACCGTACAGTGAATAAAGAATATTTCATTTCATTTCATTTCATTTCATTTCATTTCATTTCATTTCATTTCATTTCATTTCATTTCATTTCATTATAACTTGGTGGTTCTGTGTAACTTGTGCGATTATTGTACGTTGATTATAATTATGTTATCAAATCTTATTTGTACATAAGTTATTGGTTTTCGATATATTTCTTTTTGTTTTGAAATTCTACTCGTTGTTCAAGTAAAAATAACCTTGGAATTGGTTGCCTTGTGGGTATATAAAACGTATTTTATCTGCCTTCATTTAAAATTCATCAACAAACTGTTATTGATAAACAAGCGGATGATGATATTAATACGAACAGATGGAGAAAAAATAAGCAATTTTTATTGTTATATTTACAGTCTTAAGATCTTGTAGCCAAGCTTACTTATTAGATTTTTTATAAAATGTAATATTTAACATTTAAATCAATTTTGAATCTTAGAGAAAAGACACCACATCACAAACTGTAAGAACTGTCGATAGTGAACCGCTGCCGATCTATAACATCTTGTTCTAATCGTCCCAATAGATCAAAAGCTCAACTATTTCTCACCTTGGCTTGTTCAGATTTGTCATTCTATCACAGGGAGTATTCCTATTAATATGTCCATAGTACTATGGTCGACATAGTACAATGGTCTATATCACGAAGTTCGCTCGGCTATAAGTGTAGTCAGACATATGCATATTGTTTTGGCTTGCGTAACCTCAACAGCGCTCAGTGTCAATTAACATTGAACAGTGACCACCACAGAACATTATTAAGAGAGGTAGAACGGCAATAATACGCCGTTTGTATGGAGACTGATGTCGCAGATTAAGCCCCGCCTTTCACCTCCATTACATCTGTACTTAAATAAATACGAAGCTTACGCACATATTTGCAATTTCAAATCTAGCCAATCTTAGCGCCACACAATCACACGATTTTAAATGAACGAATCACACCCAAGCACGCACACAAGCACGCATATTGTAGCACGATCGCGTGTTTCTGTAGAGATTCTGGAATTTTGAGCGTTTGCTCAAAATTCCTTGGCGACGTCTGCCCCGCCAACATTTCCATTCTAACATCATTATCTCATTATACTTTATACATTTTATATTTATACATTATACTTTCGAAAATGAGTAGAAAAGTTGTGTGAGTAATGTTTTTTAATAGTTTATTTTGTAAGTGTAAGTAAGTACGATTTAAAGGCATACAAGCGCGCTTAGATATTGTCTCACACGATCAAAATCAAGCAGTCACGTGTGCCCATTATCGACCCATATCCATTCTGTTGTCTTTTTTTTAACGTTACACACTCTTAGCCCCACAGTAAGGTAATTAACACCCTGTGTCGTGGGTGCCATGGACACATACAAACACAGGAACACAAACACCCAGACCGAGAATAGAAATTTGAATGATTAGTTTAAATTTTAAACTTTTCAGTAATTTTGATGCCAGTTTGACTGAGTTTGTCGTTTAATTACCGAGTTCCTATGGCCATATATTCCTCCAGCTCCATCATCAGACCCTGGTTAACATCTAGTATCAAAGTACTCGTCAAGTCGAATTAAACGGAATCGAACCCGGGACCTTTCGATTGGCAGTCCAGCATGGTAACCATTGCGCCTCGCAGGTCGTCGTCGAGTACTATTGTCTCGTTCTTACTAGGTTTTGCGGTAATAATATCTGCAATATGCCTAAGAAAAGAAGGCCGTGCAAAGTAAGGTCGATGAGATAAGTTCTGATGCTGGTAATGTTACTAACTTCACCCAAATATTGTTAAAACTTTTCTGGGTGTTGTTTCGAGAGAACTCAAATATGGTTGGAATACTTATTCGTTGGAAACAAAATATTATCTTGAAAGGGCGAAATATTGCCGGTTCGTTCAACAGTCGTAAATTATGTCTTCGAATATAAACACAGTAATACTTTGGTGTACTGATTTTATATCAGGCCTCTTTTCATGATATTGCTTTTGTTTTATTATAACGTTTATGTGTTTATTAGAGTCCGCGCCAAACTTTATTGCGGATCTGAAGTTAGTAACAAGACGCGACGCATTAGCTAGTTTCAGGTGACTTAGGGGCTTAAAGTGACTGTTTCTCTCACTTCAGATCCGCAATAAAGTTTGGCGCGGAATAATCCGGTATATTATTATGTTATTTTTCTTTACATGAGCGTGTATTGGTATAAGAATACCATTCAAATAGCAATGTTAATAAAAACTTATTCCCGATCAGGTAATGATTTTCTTATGCGGACAGGGGCTTGATGTGTGAACCTTCACTTAAAATTGAATATGTCACAAGATTTTTCAGACCTAGAAGTTTCAAACTAAATTATAAGGAGTATGACGTTTTTAAGTACAAAAATATCTAAAAGCAGTTTCTAGACTGAACGGTCTACATCAATATTAATATACTTAGTTGCAAGTCGGAACTGAAAGCTGATTTTTCCTAACAGAACAGTTACGGCTGCAAGAGAAACGAGGAAGGATACCTCGGAGCTGACTGCTTAATTTTTTTTGTCTCTCCACATGATTGTGACTGCAGCATTATGCTTTTGCTTTTATTTCTAGATATCCCATGGTAAATATAGGTTTTAACTTTATTCTATTTTTGATGAAAGTTATTACAGTGCAAGTGGTACTAGCCTTCCGCCAGCGGCTTCGCCAGCGTAGACCCGATTTAAATGTTCCCGTAGGATAAAACCATTCTATGTCCTTTCCCAAGGTTCACTCCATCTGTGTTCCAAATATCATTAAAATTGGTTCAGTAGTTTAAGCAGGAAAGTGAAGCAGACAGACAGACAGAGTTACTTTCGAATTTTTAATATTAGAATGAATTTATTTTAATGTAGTGGAAAATCTTAGTAACATAAATAAGATTTTAGAGAATATCTCTTTTTCTTTATTCTTCTGTGTTGAAAAATTTGTTTTTTGTCATCAATCCATTATCTGCTAAATACCTATCTATATAAATAAAATTAGTATGCACGAACAATGTGCGCTTTAAGTAAGTATACTTGAAAGTTATGTTCTGAAATCGTGTGAATTGATGATGCAATCTAGTTTTTATGTTTTTATTATCAGTTTGAACTAACCAAACCGCAGTCAATTACTTTTATAGGATTCAAGTTTTAAAAATCTATAAGTCGAATCTACAGGAAAGTCCAAATTAATACCAATATACTTCGTTGCACATCTAAACGGAATGCCTGATGAGTGCACTACAGACTGCAATTTATTTGAGCGTTCTTCCAAGCGGAACAGTTATTGGTGCAAGACAAACGAGGCAGGATACCTCGAAGTTGACATCTATTTTTCTGTCTCTTGACCTGATTATGACAAAAGAGTCTTCTGGCAGAATTAAAATGGTTTTTAAGAATTCAAAATACAAATTTCCACCTATCCAAATTTTGGCTACACCAAATATATACATTAATTTCCATCAATCAGAATACTATAACATTGAAATATACACGATATCAACGCATCTGATTTTGACAAGATTTGTAGATTTCATAAAATATTTGATAAAAATCTGTCATCAATTCAACGTTGGACACAATGACATTGTTTAACATTGTACATATACAAACTCTTCAATAGAATCATCTATTATAATACCAATAAAATCGAATTATTACCTTAAGAATGACAGTCTTGTAAAGTTGAATCTGCACGAAAGTATCTAAATCAATTCCGATACACTAGGTTGCAATACTAAGCGAAACGCTAATGTATGTGCTACATAATGCAATCTTCCAGCAAGACAAACGAGGAAAGATACCTCGGAGGCAACTCCCTTTATCTTTCTGTCTCTTGACCCTATTATGACACAGGAGTGAAAATAACTTTTTTCTATTGTTTCTGGATAGCTTGTGGCTGATATTTTGTTTATTGAAAACTGCTCTGTCGTTGGTAAAATTGCCGGATAATTGTGGAAAGTCACCCAATTTAGAGTTTAGAGTAAAAACACTACAATATTTTTCATTTCAGTTTTTAGCATTTAATTTTTTAACATAAGATGCAAAATGCCATACATTTAACTGTAAATGTATATTGCACCCTGGGTTTCTATGGTAGAAGTACGTTTGAATCAATTACAGATTACTACTTCAAAACTACTGAGATGGTGTAATTTGATGATCCAAATGTACTTGTGTGCAACTGTGCGTATATTGTTAGATTAATTAGTACGATCCCATTAGATGAAGTTCCAAAAAAATCCAAAGACAATTTCAAATCGAAAATTATATAAAATACTGCAATTTGGGTACCCTGAGAGAGAGAGAGAAATATTTTTGTACACTGAGAGGAAAAACCTGGGAGGTTTTTATGGAATTCCTTTATGCCCTCTAGTAAGTACCACCTGAATGGGATTTCCAGTACTCTTATTGTAACGTACTATAAAGCTTCATCCAATAAATTTATGTCTGTAGTAAAAATGCCGAGCTTTATAAACTGTGTTAAATCTCTGAACAAGCCATTCTAAAAACTGAGGTTACAAAAATCTAAAAACAAAATAAATGAATCTCAGAGAGAAAAAAAATGTTATTACACAATTTTTCATTTTATTTATGTCATCAAAATTTGCATACTTACTGAGATAAATATGGCGAACTACTTATTATTATATAAAGCAAATTTTATAATACCCATATAAGATACTTTCTTTATTTACTTAAAGCTGAATTCACAAGCTACTATTTAGACCAATACCAGTACACATCGCTATACGTCTAAAATGAGTGCTGATGAATGCGGTACAGAATCCAGTTTACCTGTGTTCTTTTAAGCGGAACAGTTATTCTGTTCCAAGACAAACGAGGATATCCTCTATCTTTCTGTCTCTTGACCTGATTATGACATACGAGGCGAATTAAGTCTTTGCTATTGTTTCTGGAATGATAAGGTAGATGAAAAATATTTTTAAGATCAAAGTCTAGATTTCAGAGTTGTTGATTGATAATAATAAAATGAAAATACTAACTAAAATGTTAAAAATAAGAAGAAAATTTATTATACTGTAAAAAGAAGCGTGGGGCGGTTTTTAACATACTATTGACACCATGCACCCCACGCTTTTTTACAGTAAAAATATAAGTAATAAGAAGATATTTAACACGCTTATATTAGCTTGACCTGTATGTATGAATATATGTATGTATGGAATCTTTTAACTTCATTTTGACACTTTAGCGTCTGATTAACTTGAAAATTTGCATTATTTTTTAAATAAATAATGTAGTTTAATAAACTAAAAAACATGCTTTTGTGAAAATACAAATTAAAACGAAAAAAATAAGAAGAAAATGTATTTTACAGTAAAAAAGCGTGGGGTGCATGGTGTCAATATTATTTTAAAAACCACCTCACGCTTTTTTTACAGTAAAATACATTTTCTTCTTATTTTTTTCGTTTTAATTTGTATTTTCACAAAAGCATGTTTTTTAGTTTATTAAACTACATTATTTATTTAAAAAATATTTGTTGGATTTTTTTTCATATTATTGCATTATCATCGGCCTTTGACCTCTGTGCAAATTTTCAAGTTAATCAGACGCTAAAGTGTCAAAATGAAGTTAAAAGATTCCATACATACATATATTCATACATACAGGTCAAGCTAATATAAGCGTGTTAAATAATTGTTGGTTTTTTGGCGGGAAGTCGAAAAAGACATATTGTGCTCTTGTTTTATTTTCATTTTCTTGGTGTATTTTTGAGTTATATCGGATAAAGTTGATGGCATTTTGTTTGATATAGGTTAATTACAGTGCACGAGTGTTTGTGAAATAGAATAACATTGCTAAAATATGTTTTTTCTGCTTGCCTCCAAAATTCCATCGGACACGTTCTAGTAAAGTAGCCATCGTTTTACTTGAATGTTTGACTGACTAGACTGACTGATTACTGACGACTTACTTACTAACTTTGTTATTACTTCGTCCAGTTTCATTGAAACTGGCAAAAAATTGATGCAAAAATTATACTTGACGCTGGCAGTATGCACAGAGTTTGCGATGCCATAAATGAAAAAAAAACTGTTCGACCTAAAATAAAGTATGTAGGTATATTGTTTAACTAAGGAGAGCTGGACTCTTAGCTTAGCTTTTACCTTTAATAGATACTTATCAATTCTAACTTTTCTAATATCAATATGCTGTGAATAAATATTTATTACGCTTAAGGGTTCCGAACCTGAAGTGTGCCAACGGGACCCTATTACTAAGCCTCCGCTGTCCGTCCGTCTGTCTGTCATCAGGCTGTATCTCATCGACTGTGATGGCTAGATATTAGGAATTTTCACAAATGATGTATAGCGGCAACAGAAATTGTTGCCGCTATAATAACTAATACTAAAAATTTGAAAAAAATAAAAATTTAAGTGGGCTTCCATAAAATAAACGTGAGTTTTTATAGATTATGGTACGGGACCCTTCGGGCGTGAGTCCGACTCGCACTTGACCGGTTTTTTCTCAGTATAAATGATTTCATTCTTATAGGTATATATAGGTAATCATAATAATATTAACTAAGAAAAAGTACAACATGTACGAAAAATGAAATAAAGGAAGGAAAGGCACTTCAAACGGCAAATAAGAACGAAAGGAAATAGGTACTGATATTTATTAGGAAGATTTTGCAACGAAAAAAGTTTTTAATCTATACAAATATTATAGAGAGGAAAGATTTGTATTTTTGTGTGTATGTTTGTATTGAATAAACTCAAAAACTACTGTTCCGATTTCAGAAACTCTTTCATTATTAGAAAACTATATTCACCCTGAGTAACATAGGATAGTATTTGCTGCGTGAAAATGCTTCATTCCTACGTGAAAACAGGTAATAGGGTCACCGCGGTACATAGCAACTGGCTAAACGCCTATGATTTTATTTTAATATAGACATAATATTGTCTTACGTCGTGTTTCAAATTGATAGAAGAAAGTCAGTGATTTAGCCTGGAATAGCACATAGGCTATTTTTTATCCTACGGGGACCCGAACCGCTAGTAGATGCCCCATAGTTATGAATTTGTAGACCGTGATTTGCGCTCTTTATAATATTAGTACAGATTAACGCCGGCTGTCACTAACTACTTATAAAACCTACGGATTCACTTTTTTAAATTTACAATCTTTGTTTTATAAAATAAATTTCTAGATAAAAGACCCTCGTTTTGCCGACTCGCGTGGCGTAATGGTTACCATGCCATGGACTGCCGATCGGAGGGTTCTAGGATTCCCGGGTTCTATTACAGGCAAAGCAGAAATTTGAATAATGAGTTTAAAATTTCTGTTCTTGGTCTGGGTTTTTGTGTTTCTGTCTTGTGGTGGTGGTAGTATCCACGACACAGGATATATCTACCTTACTAAAATAACTAATAAGGCTATGAGTATGAAACATTATCCATTTGTTATTTAATTTAAAGACAAAGAAAAAGTAGGTTATAATTACGTATAAAACCTTGCAATCTGTGACCTATAACTGGTTTCTTTAGCCACAGAGCCTGATAAAGCGCTTAATGACGTACTAAAAGCGTTAAAAGCAATATAACTCTGCTCAGCTACAACGAAGTGAGACCTAAATTTCGAAGTAAAGAAAGAAGAAAGTGATCTTAGTGTTCTAACTGGAACTTCCTTTTTTAAATTTTGAATACAGGACGTTCAGAATTGTAAGCAAACGTTTTTCTCAGCAGCCTGTCGTAAAAAAACATTAAACTGTTTCAAAATGGAAAAAATACAAAAAAAGAACCAATGCATAATCATGAAAAATATTTTTTTCGCGTACAGTTTTCTTTGTAATAGTGATTTTTGACTGCTAAAATAATTTTGAAGTCGGTGCAAACTTTCCACGTGTGGATTAATTGTTAAAACCGCCGAGATTGGATTTAATTTTAATCAGATTTAAATTCGTTTATTTATCAGAATCTCATAAGTCATATTTTATCATAAAAAAAACAACGGGTTCCTACTAATCTATTAATATCTTTCTCTTATAAGTTTCACTTCATAAACCTACGTATTCATACTATTTTTAAAACAATAATCTTTGTTTGAAATAATATCTAGAGAAAAGAAATGAAAAAGTAGGTTATAATTACGTATATTTTCACCTTTATTATCTGTGACCCGATGCTGGTTTCTTTATCCATGGACTGCTAAAGCGCTTAGAAACGTATTAAAAGCATTAGAAGTAACATAACTTCTTTCCTATAACGAAGCGAGACCTAAATTTCGAAATAAAGAACAAGAGATTTTAGTCTGCTAACTGGATTTTTTTTACTGTTCAATACAAGAATTTTAGAAATGTACGCAAAAGTGACTAAAAAGCAAAACCATTCAGTTACATCATCATTAGTTTGAAATATTTCTCTTGAGTTGGCTGCAACCCTTTTTACGTCCCACTGCTGGGCACCGGTCTCTCTCTATTATTGGGGAGGCCTGGAGCTTACTCCACCACGCTGCTCTAATGTGGATCAGTGAAGATGCTGGTCAGTGGCCTACCACCTTTTGGACGTTTTCAAATCAATCATAAAGCCGCCGGCAAGGTTTATTGCCGGCGGCAGATAAGAACCGAGATCATTGGCTCAGGTTGCCTTCACATTGGAAATACACATGAAATTTGCTACTAGCGGTCATTCATCTTATACCAAACCGCGCACATTTGTTTCACTAATTGCATGTTTCTACGCCTTTTCGTAAACTCTAAAATATAAATATGCTCGAAACTTTTCGTGCAGTTTGTGTTGCCAGTGATGACCTACGGCGCTGAGATGTGGTCTTTTAAAGTTAGTCTTTTCCATAAGCTCAGGGTTGCTCAGCGAGCGATGGAGAGTGCTATGCTTGGTAATTCTATACGCGACAGAATTCGTAATGATAAAATCCGTAGAAGAACTAAGGTTACCGACATAGCTCTCAAAATCTACATACCGAAGTGGCAATGGACAGGTCATATAGTTAGGAGGACCGAAAACGATGGGGAAGAAAGGTCTTTGAATGTCGACCAAGTCTCGGCCCTCCAACCAGGTGGACTGATGACCTGAAGAAGACAGCGGACAGTTGCTGGATTCAGAAGTCCCAGAACCGGGAGGAGTGGCAGACGTTAGGGGATGTCTATGTCCAGCAGTGGACTATAAAAGGCTGATGAATGGATGGATGGAAAATCTATATCCTCTCCGACATATAATCTTTCAAAATAAGTGAATGCAGGTATATCAAGACTATATTCATAGTTAGCTGTAGCCAAATTGCTGTTGCACTTAATCAAACAATCCTGAGCTCATAGTGGTTAACGAACTATCAATACCCATCGACGCTTCGTATTGAAGAGTATCTACATATTTCGATATCGGTAAATTTTGATGAAATTTTGTCCAATTCGTACAGTATAATAAATATAAAACTAAGTCTGACTTGAAATCGCATACGGAGACTCCATGAACAATGCATTGAAATATTTAGTTCTGAATAAATTAATGAATGTAAAAAATTAAAACATGTTTTTATGATCTAATTGATACGGGGTTTTGAAATTTTCTTATACTCTTGGCGTGGCAGTAATCTAGGTCGAAAGGAATCATCCTTAGGTTTTAATACACCTCTATACTGTATGAAATATGAAACGTAAATAGCAGAGACTACCTATCACATTAGCTTAGAGGCTTATATACGTATATACAAATGGACAGACAGATGATCAAATTAATTTAATGAGCGTTCCTTTTTCCACGTTGAGGTACTGAATAGAGGTAAAATATTCTAGGTATTTTTACACTATTTTGCTTATTTCATATCTCTGGATTGCCTCTCAGTAAAGATATGAACAAGGTTACTTCGTACTCAGAGATGTCTATTATTTGTATTGTGGATTTTGCCGCTTAAATGTAAACTTTACAACCTGGGCATAGCAGCCCAGTGTTGTGACTTCAGTCACCAGTTAACAATATTTTTTTATTTAATCAATAGTAATGATTTTATCACGAAGATAAAACCGTGACTCTACATTATGCACGAATTCAACAGTGGATAATGCAACAAATTTTAATAATCAGAGTTATTCGTAAGTTATGCGTTGATTAAAATCTACAGCACAGAGTGCTTAATAACTACTGTACGCTTGTAATGATAGTTTAATATGCAATACTGTATGGTTTATGGATGATGAGTTGCAATGATAATTTTAAACCTGGTTTCGCTTTTCGGGGATTTTGTAAGGTGTGGCTGTATCCATTTCTGCGTCACAGTGCAAAACCCGGGTCTCTCATTAAACATCTGATTTTTTTACGTGTACCCATGGACTATGTCTGACATTAAATAAATAAATAAAAAATAAATAAAAATGGGCAGTCTCTGGGGCTCATGCGGTATTTTTATTAACACGCTTTTATTAACTTGACCTGTATGTATGTATGTATGTAATGGATTCTTTGAACTTCATTTTCGCTTACTTCTAGGAATCTGATTAACTTGAAAATTTGCACAGGGGTCAAGAATCGATGACAATACAATAATCTCATAACTTTATATCAAAGTCCTAACTAGGATCATCAGGATAAAAAAATATATACGACGGGCGGCTGATAAATTCATGGCCTAAGGTACTTAATGAAACAAATATAAAGTTTTATATTTTTAACACGTCTAAGCTTCTGATAAGCGCGCATGGCCTGGCGGCTAGCGTAGAACGCAAGCGATCTATGCAGCTGAGCCAAACGGGCGCGGTCGGGTGTGAGATGGGTGACCGCTAGTGGCAAAAAATTTCATGCGCGTTTCCGTGCTTCGGAGGGCAGTTAAGCCGTCGGTCCCGGTTGTTGTCGATAGATAAAAGTCGCCAAACCTTGTCGGAGGCCTTATGGGCGGTTTGAAAACATCCGACAGCGGGTTGGCCACTAACCCGCATCTCCACCAACCCGCATTGGAGCAGCGTGGTGGAGTAAGCTCCAGGCCTCCCCAATAAGGGGGAGAGACCCGTGCCCAGCAGTGGGACGCAAAAAGGGTTGCAGCCAAGCGTCTGATTAACTTGAAAATTTACACAGGGGTCAAGGGTCGATGACAATGCAATAATATGAGAATAAAAATCCTACTAAAAAATTCAAAATAAATAATGTAGTTTAAAAAACTAAAAAACACGCTTTTGTGAAAATACGAACTAAAAACTAAAAAAATAAGAACAAAATGTATTTTACTGTACACAAAAGCGTGTTTTTTAGTTTTTTAAACTACATTATTTATTAATAATATGAATTGAAATATCGCAGTTAATTTTTCATTTACTTCACCTGATATTACAGCGCTTGTAATTACACAATAGAACGAGAACCAATAGTGTGTCAATGGGATTATGTACGATTACCATTATAGCTTCCATTTTTAATCTTATTTAGCGGACGTTATAAAACTTAGATATCATTTCCACCGCAAGTATATTATTATACTCTAATAAGAATATCGTTAACCATAATAAATTAATGAAATAAGTGAAACCTTATAAGTAAAATTGAGATTAGACCTTCACCATATATTATAATTTAGAGTAACGTCATACTAAATGAAATTTGTAATTTTAAATTAAAATAATTTTAATGTGCACAGTGTAATATGAACATGGGGTAAATTCGGCGATCAAATTTTTTTTATAAAACCTTCTAGGTATTACCCATATATATATACAAACAAATCATTAGGTATATTATAAATAAAAATAATTATGTTCACATCTTTTAAGTTCGTTTAAAGTACGACAGACGTCATTTAGTTACTAGCGGTCTATATTTATTCTTTACTATTTTTTTACCACTTTTCTAAAATATTTATATTGATGCATTTCCAAATTTTAGTAATAGAATTTGACGACCTGCGTGGCGCAATATTTACCATGCCGGACTGCCAATCGAAGGGTCCCGGGTTCATTCCTGGCGAAACAGAAATTTGAATGATGAGTTTAAATCTCTGTTCTCGGTCTGGGTGTTTGTGTTTATGTCTTTGTGTGAGTCCATGGTACCCACGACACAGGGTATATCTACCCTACTGTGGGGCTATTAGTGTAAAGCGTTATATGTAAGAATTTTTATATCAGCATCGTTAGTGTCTAAAAAAGAATAAATAAATAGAATAGTAGATACTTACCTAAAATTGTTTCATGTTATGTATTTTAAATAAGTAGCTCGTAATAATGTGAACAGCTGTCCGTCTCAATGGGGCTTGAACATTTAACTTTCTACTTATTTATGTGACACAAAATGTAATTACGTGAAGAATTCTCATGTAAGCCCCTGGCTTGCGGCCAACGGACAATGTCCACCGGCAGTGTACCTACGTTGCAAATTATCTTTGTGATTACACGTTTTTAGTCACAGAAAAATAAAAGAAAAGTGCCCAAGCTTTTTGTACGGAACACTAAATTAAAACGCCTTTATTCTGCTTTTTACAATTTCATCCTAAATTAACATCGTAGATTTTTTTTAAATGTTTTTAAAAAAATATAACGTTTTCAAAAATTTTTGTGTTTTTAAAATTTAATTGTTTTTAAAAAATTTAATGTTTTTAAAATTTTTAATGTGTTTAAAATTTTTAATGTTTTTAAAAATATAATGTTTTTAAAAATTTTAATGTTTCAGTAGGCAACGCGGTGTTTAGAAGTCGCTGCAGCTCATAGATATCTTCAGACAACCTCAAACAAGTCTTGATGAGGTCGGATGCAGTGAGTGGTGGCCGCCTAATGGAATAGTGGTTGGGAAACGCATCGTTCCACCAAGATACGAGTACAATATAGTCGATTCACGACAGCATTGAAACTTCAGGCTTGCAAAAGTAGGCGGCATTCCCGGTACCGGTTGAATGAAAAAATTATTGCAGCAAAATTACAGCCACAGTAAAATTTATTAATTTTCAAACAAAAACATCTCAATATTTTAGTTTTCAATACTGTACTCCTCTCATAAGTGATAGGAATTCAGGCCATAGCCCGCCACGCTGGCCAATTGCGGATGGGTGGACTACATGCTTTCGAGAATTTATGTGTTTCTTTCGGACATGCTTGGTGACGGAAAACATTGTAATAAATTAAATATCTCAATCTCAATGAGCAGCGATGGCCGAGTGGTAAAAACCGTGGTCTTCGACGCGACCGATCCCGGGTTCAAATCCTCGGCGCGCACCACTGACAAAGAAATTTGTAATGTGCGCAATTATCGCTGCTCCACGGTGATGGAAAATATCGTGATATTTAATTGATTACGATGTTCTCCATCGCCGTGCATGCCTGAGAGAAATTCATAATTTCTCGAAAGCATGACGTCCACCAATCCGCACTTGGCCAGCGTGGTGGACTATGGCCTAAATCCCTCTCACTTGTGAGAAGGAGACCTGTGCCCAGCAGCGGGACATAAAAAAGGTTGAAAAAAAATATCTCAATATATTTTCTCACCGTTAAGCACGGTCTGCTTTTCCATCGCTGCTCTAACTATTTATTGAATATTTATTTATTTGGCAGTTCAACAGTTTTGAAAATATATTAACGATACTTTAAACTCCTGCCATTCTATCGATTTATCGTGTATATTGGGTCTTTATAATCACTAGAGCTTGGCGTAACCCGTAACGCCTGACGTAACGGGACCCAAGTATTTGTTGAAAGTGGGTCATCATTGGACAGTGTTGCGAATGTTAAGGTAGGCTTACATCCAGCAGTGACAGAAGGCAGATTTTTGAAAATATCAGCTTTCGCGCCAAAAGCTTAGAGATTTTGTCGACTGATGGAAGACTGACTGATCTCTACTATTATCTGCAACTCTTTTTGCGTTCTACTATTGGACATAGGTCTTTTTCCATTATTATTAATGAGGCCTGGAGCTTAGTCCACCTTGCACTACACATGCAAATTGGTAAACAGCTGGAAGTATCACTACTATTAACGGGACGTAATATTTAAAAATCACTTTTTAATAAATGCATGCAGTTTTTGCTTGTTTCCCTATGTTAGACAGGAAATAAATAGAGAATTCGTACTTGATTAACGTTCATTAAATTTATAACCATATCAAATTCAAAATTTAAAGGTTTAATCCCATTTTAAATTACGTTTTAAATTCCTGAACTAAATAATCTGTGTGCAATTTACGAGAGCTTTGTAATAAATACGCGTAATAACTGCTGACCCAATATTAATATCCTTAAAATAAAGCCGAACTTGTGCCAAGAAATGCTTCGCAAAGTATTGAAATAAAAAACCCGAAGCCATTGTCCGGCGCGAGTCGAGAAATGGGACGCAATGACCGTAAAATACACAGTATTGTAAGACGTCCCGGATTTTAAAAGGCTGTGTTTTAAATAACACAGATTACACAAATGATTAAACACAAGGCGCTATGAAATTGTGGGAATAAGCTAAAATTTCTCCTGTAGGGTTCCGTAAGAGAACGTCCGTAGAACTTTAATGTTGCGATTGGGGAAGTACCACCACTGCCTTGAGGCAATTCTGTTGTATTTTGGAGAAAAGGTGCAGTTTCCAATAAGGTGTACATGAGGCGACGAAGAGTAGCAGCGAAACTGCAGACGACATCTGGCAATTCTGTAGTCTGCTTGAGGTTGTGTGTGGATTACCATGGCCTGCAGTGATCACTTAGTAACATGGAGCCAGAATGTTCGTCTGCTATTTGATAAAAAAAATGAGAAATGCCGCCAATAAATGACATCCAATCAAACAGAAGTAAACTGATTAACTTTGATATCCTGGATGAATGAAAGGTGCCTAAAATGGGAAGCCGCGAGTGCCGACACGACGACGATTGACGCTGAAATTCGCAAAATCTATACATGTAATAAAACTGTAAGCAGGGTCAATTCTGTACATTGCATATAAATTTAAAAAAATACTTCTAGGGGTCTTTTTATAAGTAACAGAAGCTAAAAATATAAGTTTTGAAATTATTGTCTGTCTGTCTGTCTGTCTGTCTGTCTGTCTGTCTGTCTGTCTGTTGTTGTTGCTTTTCACGCAAAAACTACTGGACGGATTTTGATGAAACTTTTTTTGTTTTATATATATTGGTCCTCGCTAACATTTAGGCTATAGATAATTTTAAAAATCACCCTTTAAAGGTGTGAAATGAGCGATGAAAATTTGTATGGAAAACTTGGATTTTTTCAATAGATTTTCTTGAAATTTGGTATAAATATTTTCTAACCAAAATAAAAGAATACGTGTTTCAGTATTTCCCGAAATTCACCCTTTAAATGTCAATTTTCTTTGAAACTCTTTGAAAATTGAGTGTCGAAACTTGATGTACAGAATATTTTTGTGCAGAGTAATATACTTATAATTTTGTATTTGTAATCTTTACTAACATAGTAAGAATTCTATTTAAGCTTTTTTCAAAACTACCCCTCAATAGCAAATAAAGTGGATTCGAAAGTTGGTATCTCAAGCGTACAATAATTAACCTTAACTTAATATTTTATTCTCAAATTCTTTTCCCTTCTTTGAATGATGTGTTTACTGATTTATTGTTGAATGAATTTCCGTAACATTAGTGTGTATTTCATATCAATCGGGTGATAAACAAAAAAGTTATGTTCATTTACACAATACGCGACATAAACTTAAAAGGCACTTTGGGGAATTCGTATGAAAGTTTCGGTAACAGCCCATTCAAAACCATAAACAAAAGTTTAAATTTAAGTAAAATTATTTTGAACTCTCACTAATATTGTCGACTATATTAAATATACTTAGATCAGCTTACTGTATTTTCTTTCGTTGGCCGAATATGGCTACCTAATAAGCGCATCGCGAGCCTTACCGCCGCCGAACCTTACATCACAGGCTCCATTGAGTTAGTTGCTCAGCTTATTAGTCTTCTTTTGGGGTGGAAGATTATTAACAGGCTGCAGCTGAAACGATTATTATCGCTACATTATATCAAGCTGCAACCTTTTTAGCATTCCACTGCTGAGCATGGAGTTCTCCCAATATTGAGGAGGCCTTAAGCTCCGATGAACCGAAATCCAAATCTTACAATCTCAATGAATCCAGCATTAAGGTTATAAGATACGGAATCTAAACCTTCATACAGAATGTACAAAGCCTTAACAAAACAACACTACTGCAGACATCTAGGTGACGAATAGTTAAACTTTTAATGAACCAACTGTTAATCTCAATATCTACCTATTTGGTAATTTGACATTCGATTTATCAACCACAAAGTTTACATGTCATACGGTAGATGGCGCTATTGAGCAATATTCATTTCTTCTCCAAAGTGAATCGATGGAGATAATTTCAAATAAAAGCCTTAAGTCTAATAAAAGTAAGTACATAGTGTAAAAAAAATAAAAAATAACATTTCACACGTATAGCCTCACATTAGGGTAGATATACCCTGTGTCGCGGGTGCCATGAACACACATAGAGACAGAAACACAACCACCCAGACCGAGAACAGTTTAAACTCATCATTGAAATTTCTGCTTCGCCCGGATTCTAACCCGGGACAGTTCGATTAGCAGTCCGGCATGGTAAACATTGCGCCACGCGGGTTGTCCCATCGTTGGGTAGGTATACGTATGATGCTGAACATTGTTAATTGGACCAATGATAACTTAACTCATTTTTTGCGTCTCTTTATTGCGTACGGGCTGAGGGCTCATCCACACACGTTGATTGATGGAGATATTAAGGATTCTTTAAAGATTCTTTATAAAAATATTCTTTATTTCCAAATACAGATAGCACACTGTGTAGAGACCCTGCCTTCTGCTTTAGTTTTCACAATGTTATATGAGTTATGACTTATGACCAAATTGCTGTCCGCAAGTTTTAAACCTATAGTTTATTAATTGACCTTACAATTATTTTTCTGATTGTTTAATCCTAAGCACGTGTATGTTTAGAAATTTTATCTCCCAACTACAAGTAGTTGTATAGTGCACCTCTTTTCTGCAGTAGGTTAAAGCTATGTATATAGAATGAGTCTATACATTCTTTGCAGTATAAATTCACCCAATTTACTAAAGATACTATTTTTAACATAGATGAAGCCTCGGACACAGCAGTATCTCTTAACTTTAATAAACGAGGTACATATTTGTAAAGAGAATCTGATTGCGAGAGACAAGCGAAACGTGAGAAAAGTGGATAGTAAGATCAGTACAGTAAGCATTCCATACTGTTTTAGGTTTGAAGGATTTAGAAAAAATACATTAAGTTTCTTCTGAACATATGAACATTGTATTATAAGTGATTTCACTATATGTAAGAATATTCTACCTACTACTTATTCAATGCAAATAAATAATCTTTAATTTTTAATCAATCCATTTTATAAAAGTCTTTATACACGTGGACGACGTCGCGGGCACAGCTAGTTCGGAAATATGTAGCTCTTCCTCAAGACTACATATTTCTGCCTTTTGGCGACGAGACATTGCGGCTATGGGGATCAGATGCTATGACTTTTTTCAAGCATCTGTCCTAGCTATTGATCAAGATTAAGAGCTTACCTCGTCCAGAGAATAAGCTAGGTATTTAGCGAGGTACTCTTAATTCTGCCAGTATTCTGGGCACTCCTCGCACTTACCTCGTCAGCATTACCTACCTGCCATGAGAATAAGTGCATTCTAATTGCAGCAATATAGATGCTGCTATTTATATAAATTAGTTTTTAAAATTCGTTTTTGATTATTGTAATACTTATTGTATAAAAGAAGTTAAATATCGATTCAGAGACAGAAAAGTCATGTTAATTTTATTACTTAATGAAAAGACTAATAATAGACAAAACCATAAGAAACTCTCAATTCAATGCTGCCAGTTCTACTCCCATTATTTTTTTGAATTCTACATTTTAATATTGTTCTATTTTATTATTTGCTATTATAACAGCTGAAAGAATATCAAAGCTCTTTTTTACACGCCCGCGATATCCAGTTCAGCCGTGGTGACGGTGCATGTAACTGCACCGCAAAATAGGGAGCTCGATATAACGCGTATCGTGGTCTAGATCTTGTAAGTAAAGTTTTAATCGAAATATTCAATATCGAAAAAAAGATTTTGTCGAAATATAAATAAATAAATATTTTAATTTATTTGCACAAATATGGGTGTTTACAAAGTTGTTTATATATATTTAGTTCGCCATATTTACCTTCATGAGGTATGCAAATATACAATGATAAAAAAAATAAAAGGAAAAAACTAAACTATAATACAATTACGAAATGTACATTTACATCTATTTTACTATTATTTTTATTTGCCCCATATTGCGCCTTTTATAAATTAAAATAAGTCTTTGTCTTTAAATGTAATAAAATTTTGCATCATTATAGAAATGGGTACAGTGATTGTACATTATTGGTTGAACATAGGTTCCACCTTTAACGCTGTATAAATTTAATTATTGAACCAGACCAGACCAAACAAATAAGCACGACAGGCTTATCAGAAATTATATTTTTGTTTGTACGCTTCAAACAAGGAACCCCAAAAAAGGAAATAAAACCGGCCAAGTGCGAGTCGGACTCACGCACGAAGGGTTCCGTACCATTATCTATTATAAAATCACGTTTATTGTATGTGAGCCCCCTTAAATATTTATTTTATTCTATTTTTAGTATTTGCATAACAATAGCGGCAACAGAAATACATCATTGCCTTTGATTATCCATAGAAATCATTGCATTAAGATTGAATGAAAGGTAAATTGTAGATTACGATTTATGACGTATTTAAGAAAAACTACTTGCTAGATCTCGTTCAAACCAATTTTTGGTGGAAGTTTGCATCGTAATGTACACCATATATTTTTTTAGTTTTATCATTCTCTTATTTTAGAAGTTACAGGGAACACACCTTATGCCACTTTGGAAGTGTCTCTCGCGTAAACTATTCAGTTTAGAAAAAAATACAAAAAAACCTCAATATCATTTTTGATGACCTATACATAGATAGACATAGTCACGTACAGGTTTGATGAAAAAAATTTTGAGTTTCAGTTCTAAGTATGGGGAACCCTCAAAATTTATTGCTTTTTTCTATTTTTGTGTGAAAATCTTAATGTGGTTCACATAATACATCTACGTACCGAATTTCAACAGTATAGCTCTTATAGTTTTAAAAAAAGTGTCTGTGACATACAGACGGACAGACAGACAGACACCACAAATCTATAAGGGTTCCATTTTTTTGCCATTTAGCCACGGAACCTTAAAAAAACCGTGCTCTCACGACTAACAAAATAATATCCCAACCAGTAATACTGCGTCTCGCTATTATCATCTCATAAAACTCGCAGCGCCGCTGGACGCGGGATTAATACTTTACAGCAACAAAGTTTCTTTATGTTAATCTCGTTTTAATGAAACTGCAAGTTTCATGGCAATGACAGCGGCACAAACAAACAAGCCCAAGGGTATTATAGTCCCGCAAAATTTATAAATGGAAAAACTAACATAGAGCGTCCCGTTTTTAGTAGGGTTCGATAGTAAAAGGTATAGTCTTTATTATATAGCTAACGGAACCTTAACGTTTGAAACTCGTTAGGTAATTATTATGTTGGTATTCTATAAACTGCTTCACGATTTTTGTAAAAAAAATTAGTTTAAATAAACATTTTAAAAATTTAAAAAATGTCATTTTGATGGTAAAAAATTTTTCTCAAATATTTTTAAAGATAATATTACTCTGCGAAAATGGTAAAATATGCCCTCCACCCTATATAATTTTAAAAATGGCTTAGTGAACAACCTGTTTTTTGTTATGTAGATATCAACGATCTTCACTTTCATCAAAAAAAATCAATAAGATATAAGTAGTCAATAATTTATGTCATATATTATATTTTCAAATACCACTAATATAACTTTTAAAATTTATACACCCACTATGAAATACAAGCATTGTTTTGCTGTTGATGTAATAGGAGATTGCTCCACGGAGCCCATGCTCAACTCACACTTGACCATTTTTTACTCTCTATCTACAGATTCCAAAATAGGAAATTAAACTACGCTCTCCCTCGCAGTAATATTGCGTCTCGCTATTATCATCTCATAAAACTCGCAGCGCCGCTGGACGCCGGCATAATACTTTACAGCAAAAAAGTTTCTTTAATCTCACTTTAATGAAGCCACAAGTTCTCAGGTAAGGACACTGGACAAACAGCCCTTGAACTAGTTAGGTACTTTAATTACCTACTTCCATTTTAAGTAAGATTCACAGGGGTAATTCGGAAAAAAGGGTTTATTCCGAAAATTTCGAAACTCTATTAAATGATGGGATATTTTTTGTATATATACGAGTACTTATTCTACTTTATGAAGTCCAACAACAATAACAACAAGTGAAAGAAATGTAAAAAAATAATTCCTTCAAACAGCTGTACTAAAATTAGTTGTGATGCTGACGTTACTCGATAGTTAGGGCTCTCTAAGTTACGCTCATTAAAACAATGTGAATGTGCACAACATTCATATCTATACCAGCACCATCAGTCTAGAGACTGATGTAGATATTACACAGTAAATAGGTATGGCATCTATGCCATATTAATTACTGTGCTCAAAGCATCGGCCGTCAAAAGCTGCTCCGTAGTTTGAAGTTATGTCGTCCAACTGATTTTCACGTCCGATGGTAATATTTGAATAGCTACACTAAACATGAATAAACTTACTGATTTTAAATACAGTACCTGGTCTCCCGAGCGTTGCTCGGATAAAAACAATTGATTTTCTTGGTTTATTTTTAAGCAAAACATTCATTGGCTTAGTGTTACTTAACAAAGTCGTTTGAAATACCTAGCTCCCAATTTAAAAAAATGTCACAAAAAATAATTAACGCAACTTGCCTACTTGAGGTTTGAACCCGGGTCTCTAGCTCCATAGTCAGCTTTCGTAACCATTCGACCAAGAAAGCATTAATTCCATTGACGAAATTTTTATAGAGGTCTTTCATATCGACATTGTCATTTGTTTGAAGGGCGGATTGACGGTCGACATTTGACGCCACAATGTTATTAATATTCTGCAATAGATGTCAGTAAGAGTAATTTTTTATTTAACGGCATAAACATTTAATAAAACGACAATTTCTATCAATAAAAAATTTCTGGATCGATTTATCATCCCCGAAACCAGGGTACTAAATTTCATCTAAATCTTTGGAGCCGTTTCCAAGATTCAAAAAATATATTTAGATATATACAAGAATGGCTCGTTTAAAGGTATTAGATTTTAAGAAAACCCAAAGTTTTGCTGTCTTTAAAACTTCCCATGAACAATTTAAAGTCCTTCACAATTGAAAACTAAGTGAGACAAAAACAAGAAACCAAATTAGTGTCTCGAAAGAGTGCAATCCTATTAAGAGGCGTTTAAAATTACTCGGCGAGTCGGAAAAACCGGGCGGTCGCAATAAAACAATCAGCTCTTCTAAAGGAGTAGTTAAGTTCGTTTAGGGATCATTAGCGTTTTTCTGCCACTAAGCGCTCTGCCTCACAAAGCAAAACAATTACTGAAATCGGCTAAAGGGAACCAGAAAATATGTGGCTTCAGCTCAATGAAATACGTTGCGATGTGGAAAGAACCGAGTCTGCAAATGGAGGATATATGGCTCGGAATGGCGTTTGGTTTTTCAGGATAATATTCGATCGGTGTGGAAATGAAAAAGACACGGGAAGTGAGGAAGCACGTATAGCAAGAAGTCCTTCCGTACTTAGGCTCGCGCCGCTAGGAGATAATCGGTCGGAATGAAATCGTTGGGTCGTCGTGTATTAATGTTTCCGGACCGTGCTTAAATGTGGATTTTTAAATCTGGGACGGTTTGACCGGACTTTTAGTGATATGTAGGCGTTTTGCAAAGATAAATGTAATAATAAATGTAAGTTGATTTTATAAAAATGTATTGTATTTGTACTTACGTATTTACAACTTCAGTTTAAAAGTAACAATAAAATAAAACTTTTTCTAAAAGTATAAAATAATTATCTTGAAATATTGTTTTGCTTTTTACCGACTTCCAAAAGGAAGAGGTAATGTATTCGGCTGTATGTATTTTTTAATATATATGTTCACCGATTACTTCGCCGTTTGTGGACTAATTTTCAAAATTCTTTTTTTGTTCGTATGCTTATACTCCTGAGATGGTCCCATGGTCACCAAATCAGGATCTGATGATGGAATCTTAGGGAAATCGAGGGGAACGCTCAAATTTTATAGGTACACACATTGATTTTCTTATACTTTCTGAATCAGAAGAGATATTTGTGCATAGTAATCATCTCATGTTGCTGAGCTGATGATGAAAGGTACTGCGACGGTTAGGAGTTGAGAGCAAATATTTCAATATGTTATATTTTTTTGTTCAAAAACTAATTATGAAATGAAATGAAATAAAATTAAATGAAATATTCTTTATTAACTGTATGGTTCCTTTACAAACTCTTAGTGAACGTAATTTTTTTTGTTCTGTCTGCTCTGGGTGCGCTTAGGCAATGCTGATAATATACTGAAAATGCACACACATTGTTTTAGTCATATTTTTTAACATAATACAAGTATTTATGCCCGATAATTATCACCTGATGCTGCTAAGCTGATGACTGAAGGTACAACTCTTCAACGGTTAGTAGCTGAGAGCAAATTCTTTCAATAATTTATACGTTCAGGTGAACTGATAGTAGTTTTCTTTCAGACTTTTAGATAGCTATTAGATTAACATGATTATAAAAGGTAAATCTCATTAACGTTTACAAGTCAAGTGGAAAAAATTTCAATTATGCTTATATACATACATATATACATAATTATTAAAATTAATAAAAAGAGTGAAATTAATTAAGCTTTTAACTAAAAAATAACCGACTTCAAACGGTAAAAAAATAATTTGTTCAGTACCTACTTCTTATTGCTTGTGGTTATGACTCTTAAAACTATTTTTGGAGTCGGGCCCTTAGTAAAATGTCCTGTCTTGTCTTGTTCGTTCGTTAGCATTCGTTCTGAATGGGCACCAACTCCAATTTTAACAGTCATTACCATAAGCAATAAGAAGTGGTTACCGAACAATTTTATTTTTTACCGTTTGAAGTCGGTTCTTTTTTTGTTAAAAACATAATTAATATAATTAATTAATTATTTTATTGTTTTGGAACGGTTACGATATTATTGCGTCATTACTTATATTATTACTTGTCTATACGGACATTACTGATTTTATGAACATAACATAAAATAAAATAAAATAAAATTATTGATATAAACACACAATGTTACAGATGTAGCGTGTTTGTTTTTTTGTCCTTCTGTCAAATCTCAACGGTGTTATTTTCACAGAACAAATTAATTCTGTCTGTCTCTACATGTTACCAACAGTTGAACAATTCAATTGTTAGACGAAGCATAGCCCACTTAGCACATAATACGGCAAGTTAGTATAACACAATACAGTGCACTTCAGCGGCGAAGGTGGTAAAGACAGCGAACTACGATGCGGAGATGCTGGGTTCAAACCCTCGGTGCGCACCTCTGACAATTGTAATATGCGCATTTATCGTTTCTCTACGGTGTTGGTCAATATTTCATTAATAAAGATTTTCCCATCACAGTGCGTGCCTCTGAAAAACTCATTATTTCTCGAAAGCATGATGTCCAACTATCCGCACTTAGCCAGCGTTGTACACTGTGGCCTAAGTCCCTCTCACTTGTGAGACGAGACCTGTGCCCAGCAGTAGGACATAAAAAAGGTAGAAATAAAAACAATGTGCCTTAATCCTTAGTTAAATTAAAAACAGGAGAGATAAAAGACCCCGTGCCTACCTACCGTGCCTACTACCCGTACCGGGTTAAATATAAGTAAGAGTACCTGGACGACCGGCCGCCGCGCCGCTCGGATAAAAACATTTTATTTTTCAAACGAAATACTCATTTGCTTAGTGTTACTTAACAACGCAGTCTGAAATAGCTTGCAATAAAAAAAATATTTCACAAAAAATAAACGTTTTGATTGAGGTTTGAACCCGGGTCTTTAGTTCCGCAGTGAGCCCATTCGGCTAAGGAAGCTTTAATTCGATGAACGAAATTTTTATAGAGCTTTTTTAATTCGACATTGTCATTTCTCTTAACGTCGGATTGGCGGATGGAGTTTGACGGCGTTTTACGGCACAATATTATTAATACTCTCCAATAGATGTCAGGAAGAGTCGTATTTTGCAGTTTATATTTAAGTTGATTATCGATGAAAGTGATATAAAATAATTTAAAATTTCTAAAAATAAAACCTAGCTGGATCGATTTATCACCCTCGAAACCAGGGTACTAAATTTCACCAAAATCGTTGGAGCCGTTTCCAAGATTCAAAATATATATTTAGGTTTACAAAAATTGCTCGTTTAAAAGTATTAGATAATAATTGGTTGCTATACTTTAATAATAGTGTGAAAGTACTATAAGAAAAAACTCTTAATCTTAAATGTAACTCGTACCATCATGAAAAATATGCTTTTTGTTAAAAAAATTGTCAAACTGAAAGTTATTAGTTAGAAAGTTACTTAAAATTTTCGAGGACTTAATAATAGATTTTACATTTCCTTTTTTACATTAATTAGTTTATACTTTTATTTTTAGTTTTAGTATATTTATAATTTTGAAATATTCACCTTTTTAATTTTATGGACTTTAATATTAAATAAAATGTTTTTATTTGTAAAAAAGCGTATGTATTTATTTACAACAATAATAATGCACATCAATGAACAAAAACAGAGAAATTAATATTTAGAAAATAAAAAAAACACTGCACTTCAATTATTCAATTATTCTTTAAATTCAATTATTATCCGAACTAAAAAGTAGAAAAATAAATATAAAATATTAATACATTGTTCTATTAAGATCACTGTGGATTAATTTCATTTTAAAAAAGCGGTGAAATGTTAAAGCAGACCACTTTTTTATATTTATTCTTTTGTTTTATAGATTTTCAGTATTTCTAAAAGCATACTCGTATTATGCCGCAAAGTTACACACAGATAATCACAGCTTGATTTTAAAAGCTTAGTATTAGAGGAGACCGATAGTTTACAAACTATCTTCAATATTACAGGCGCCCAGCCACCAGGCATTATACTTCACTGCATACTCCGCTTATTGATGAAAAGCCATAAGAGGATTTTTGCTATCGGAGCGCAATTTACATTATTCGACCGAAAAGTTTAGCTATTGCCAGCGTTTAGGTTTGTACTTTATTAATAGTTTCAACCACAGAGAAAACAAATGATAGTAGATGTGCCCTAACCTGCTATTTGAAGCGCGTATGGCTCGGCAGCTAGCGTAGAACGCAAACGATCTACGCAGTTAAGCCAAAACGGGCGCGGTCAGGTGTGAGATGGGTGACCGCATGGGTGGCAAAAATTTCATGCGCGTTTCCGTGCTTCGGAGGGCACGTTAAGCCGTCGGTCCCGGTTGTTGTTGATAGATAACAGTCGTTAAACCTTGTCGGAGGCCTTATGGACGGTTTGAAAACATCCGACGGCGGGTTGGCCACTAACCCGCATCTCCACCAACCCGCATTGGAGCAGCGTGGTGGAGTAAGCTCCAGACCTCCCCAATAATAAAGGGGAGAGACCCGTGCCCAGCAGTGGGACGCAAAAAAAAGGGTTGCAGCCAACCTGCTATTTGTACCAATACTGGTGTCGCCAAATACACATTTATTTTTTTACCTAGCGGCCGACCGCGACTTCGTCCGCGTGGACTTTTGATTTTGTATGCGTGTCATCGCGTAACGTGGAAAGCAAATATACTGCGGTACGTTATTGCGGCACCCAGCTTGTAACCCCTAATATAAGAACCTTAAAATTTGCACCCCTTCCCCCCGTGAGCAAGAACATGCCCCCCCTGGCCAAAAGTTGCCCCCCCCCCCTCCCTGGCCAAGCATTTGCCAGCCAAGAACATGGGTACGCCCATGAACCCAAATAATCGTTGTTCTGAATTAAGTTCAAATACTCGACAACAGATGGCACCACTACACTTAATTTGCAAGTTGAAGGGTTAGAATAGCCCTTATATTTAAAACATGCCCTTTAGGTTAAAACGGGAACTTTCTTATTCGAGGGGGATAAAGGGCTATCACACTATATAAGTCCCTTTATCGTGCAGGGACTCATTTTTAAGTTTTATCAGCACGCATATTATTATTTTATCCACTTAGTTTTATTATTAATGATATTAGTAATACATAAAAAGATCGATATAATTTGCCACGATTTTTGAAATTGCCTTTGCATTTTTTACTAACGTTTATTTTCTTAATAACTTTAAACTCTACTATTTTTAATACATTAAAGCACGACAACGTCCGCCGGGTTTACTTCTACTTTATAGATCGTTTAGCTTCCCGATTCCCGGAACAAATATCTAGGATTAACTCATAGAAAAGTCAAATTTTCTTAAAAAAATTTTTTCAAGGCACTTATAGCAATTGTCAGGGCCCGGAAATATAGCGAAATAAAATGAAAACTCAGTCAGCAAACAAACAGAATATAATGTTTAAGCCCTATGACACAGCTTTGTCTCTGAAAAAGGAACTTTTTAGTATACGAGTATTTCAAATTATTTAAATTTTATCACGTGTATATTGTTTGAATTATTTTGTATTTTCTAAAACAAATGTAGAAAAGTCGAAGACCAACTTTATTTGTTTTCAATTGCAATCATGTCCTTACATTTTGTATGGGTGTAACCATACAGTACAACACTCTGTCCATTATTGTGTGCGAGTTTACGCGATCGTGTGCAGTTGCGTTGCTACTCCGAAGGCTGATGATAGCCTCGTGTAAGTCTGACCAGCAACTGCACCTTTCGACCGGATCACAACAGAATTGAGGCAGAACTGTGTGTGGCAGAGTTATTTTTTTTTGAGAAAGTTATTTTAACCTAAAACCTTTAAACTAATACTATATAAATGTTGAGTCTAAAGATTCAAAAGTCATTCAACAGTTCATGTGTGCATGAAATATGGATATATTTAAGAAAAAAATACAAAAATAAAAGTTCCACACAGAGCATTGTGCAGAAAAACGTCCTTTCGAAACTGAATAATGAATAATAAGTCAAATTATGCATCATATGAATATGAAACAAAAAGTGGCACTACGATACCGGAATTAACATCAATTTTGCTTTTGTGTCACGATACTAAAAATATGTTTTTGTATATTCAAAAAACAGTAGAAGTGTGCCTATTTTGTGAGTAACAGAGAAACTGACAGAAAAAGTAAACAATAAACTATACTAGTGATCTAACCCGGCTTTGCTCGAGTTTATTTGTCGAGTGTATGAAGACCCGCGTGACGCAATGGTTACCATGCCGGACTGCCAATTGAGGGGTCCCGGGTTCGATTCCCGGCGAAACAGAAATTTGAATGATGAATTTAAATTTCTGTTCTAGGTCTGGGTGGGTATGTGAGACACAAACAACCAGACCGAGAACCGAAATATAAACTCATCATTCAAAAATCTGTTTCGCCAGGAATCGAACCCGGGATCCTCCGATTGGCGGTCCGGCATGGTAACCATTGCGCCACGCATTTTTTTCGAATGATTCAGATATTTCTATTGTACGAAACAAACTATGCTCTAATCAAGCCCTACTCCCTTCTCTATCAAACTGTAAAAAACAGACGTATACCTATAGGTACTAACATAGGTATAAAGCTGAAGAGTTTGTCTGTCTGTTTAAACGCGTTAATCTCAGGAACTACTGGTTCAAATCGAAAAATTATTTTAGTGTTAAATAGTCCATTTATTGGGGAAGGCTATAAATAATAGGCGGACAAAGTCGCGGGCGGCCGCTATCTACGAGTATAATACGAGAAAAATCTGCATTTCTATGGAGTCTGAAGATTCTCCATGCATTCATAAAATAACGAAGCTACAGGCAAAATAACAAGCTGTTTAGATAGGATTTAAAAAAAAGTATTCATGCTCTCGTAAATGCAATCAACGTGAAAGCATCACTGTAGCCTTTTTGATCCTATCCTGTAACGGATGCAAAATATTAAATTGAAAAGTTCAAAGGACTAAGGGAAGTTAGATATTTTTAACGTTTCGCCCGTCGGCATTATGAAGATTCACTGGTGTTTTTATAACTTTGAAAGCCCTATTCAAGCTGTGGTGCCTTTGAGGTTACTTGCTACACACGTTATTTATAGTAATATAAGTTTTTTACTATGAATAATTTACTGTTAGCTTTCGTTTCAATTGATTTTAAGTGAACTGATTTTATTTGTCACACATCTTTGTGATAAAGTTTAGTATATCGATGAATGTTGGTAGCATGCACGTAAAAGGATGACTCATTATAACGTTATGCTGATTGTAACGTTACGTTCATTGTGACGTTACGCTCATTGTAACGTTACGCTCATTGTAACGTTACGTTGAGGCTTGAGCGTTCGGCTTGCGCCGCATCTGCCGCGGCGCGTTTCTTTCTGTTTATAAAGAGAAGTGAAAATTAAAGTGATTTTCATTGTCATGTTATGACGTTGTCACATTAAACAACGAGTATCGTCCGTAAACCCACTTTACAGACAACCATTTTATTTGTAGTAGAAGACATCCTATCAAATATAAACAAAACTATTCATTCTGTTTA
Source organism: Pyrgus malvae (assembly GCA_911387765.1). Classification (NCBI taxonomy): domain Eukaryota; kingdom Metazoa; phylum Arthropoda; class Insecta; order Lepidoptera; family Hesperiidae; genus Pyrgus; species Pyrgus malvae. The sequence goes on from OU426947.1 coordinate 9,681,951, forward strand.
AATACTCTCAGGTTTACGAGGAGAAAAGTCATATTAAATCATCTCCTCGTTTTAAAAAAAACTACACATTGTTGGATTCTACATAAATGACATTGTCACTTGCAAACACTGCAGGAGTAATGTACCGAAAACATGTGGATAAATTTCCTACATACAAAACTTTAATTCTATCTGTCATTTACGAAATGGAAAACCACTCTGTCATCATAAATCAGTTTTTGCACCTAAACGTTCACATATTATTTGCTTTTGCTGTAATTTTCAGGCGTATAATATTTAGTATATTATAAGCGAATGATAAAACAAATGTGAAGTTCCGTCATTATTATACGAGTATTAGTCATGTAATCTATACAAATAAATAAATTGGAATGTCTATTTGTATTATTAATAGTACCTGGACGCCCGAGCGTTGCTCGGATATATACAATACAATACATACAAAAATACTTTATTGCACCAGATTTTATACAATGAGATAACATTAAATCGTTTATTTTCTAAAAAAAATATTTTCTTGGTTTAGTTTAAAACGAAACAATCATTTGCTTCGTGTTACTTAACAAAGCCATCTGAAATAGCTCCTAATAAAAAAAGTTATTTTCATAAAAATAAAAAATAGACACAATATGGTTTCGATCGAGATTTCAACCCGGGTCTCTAGTTCCGCAGTCAGCTCACGCAACCATTCGACCACGGAAGCTTTAATTCAATGAACGAAATTTTCATAGAGGTCTTTCAAATCGACGTTGTCATTTCTTTGAACGTCGGATTGGCGGATGGTAGTAGCGGAGCCCAAGAGGGGATTTTCGGATTTACTCGAGCGCGTCAGATTAAGATATGGGGTACACCTTGCATCCTAAAATAAAATAGCTAAATTTCTTGGCATTGAAATCGACTCAAATTTGAATTGGAAAAATCATGTAGAAATAGTATGCCAAAGACTAAATAAATTCATATACGCATTACACCATCTTTCAAAAGTAGCAAATAAAAAACAGCATTGATGGCTTATCACGGATACGTGTGTTCGGTCCTAAGATACGGATTACTCTTATGGGGGAATTCAATTGACTTCAATAGAGCATTTATTATACAAAAGAAATGTGTTAGGGCCATTTTAGGTGCGGAACCTATGGACTCCTGTAAGCCAATATTTAAAAAAAAAACAATGGGTTGCACTCCGGGAGTGCCGGCAGAAGTGAAAACATTAACGTTGTGCATTTTTGATGTCTTGGAATCGTTAGGGAATAATTCCGCACGAATTGCTTGAATTATCAGTACCTATTAATTTCTATCTAGTATTTTTACAAAGTACTCTCTCATTTTCTTTCACTATTTCTTCGTCACTTTTTTCATTAATAGATGCACTTTGTTCAATGTCCATATTTTAAATACTTGATATAAACGAATTTTAAGATAAAATTATACTTGACGCTGGCAATATGCAGAGTTTGCGATGCCATAATTTAAAAAAAAAGTATAGACAGCCGTCAGATGAGCCGTCATCAGCTGTTACCCCTCCGTCTTGGTCTAAGAGCCGGTGAAGATATTCACTCGTTCGGTTGTTACAAGAGTGAAGGTGATATGAAAGAAAATTGATTACTAAAAATAGCTATGAACACTTTTCGTTATCATAGGCATATATGTTTATAAATTATATTTGGTAAACAATATGTCTCATCGAATTATCAGATCGGTGAAGGTCGATCTTCCTCGTCTCCTCTACTGTCTTACGAAATTTTGCGATCAGCACACGTGACCTCGCGCGAGTTTCATAGTTTTTACCCATCCCACAAAAAGTGCTCAAAGCCGCTAAAGAAGTTTTCACTTCAAAAACTAAATCTCCCGCCATTGCCATCAATGTACATCTACAAAAGTCTGATATGTGTCAAAAATAATCAAAATCGATTTGATACCAAAGATGATACATTCTCCAATCGGCATCGGGGTCAATTGCATAGACTATTATCTTATGCGGCATGCTATTCGAGAAAAAGCTCTGTGATGTGCATCAAGATTTATAATTTGCTGCCATCTCGGTTAAAAAAATGTAACATTAAATCGGTTCCAGGGTTTTATTTTTAAATTATTGATTAAGAACTGTTTTTATTCCACAAAGGAATTTATAGAATATTGTCATGATGGACACCTCAAACGCTTGGCTAATAAATTATAAATTTTTATTCAATTATGCAAATATTATCATTACTATTATTATCTAATATTATTGTTATTAAATTATTATTGTTATTATTTAAAAAAAAATACATGTACCTTCGGGTATGAAATTGCATTTAATATCCTTAAATTAAAAAAAGTAAATTAATGATTTAACCTATAGATTAAGGATATACTGTTATCACTAAAGACACGATGACTTTATCTTATTTATTAATAAATATTTGCCCGCCGACTAGGTCGGTAAGACACGCATGAACAATATTGTAAGATTTTTAACGTAAAATGTACCGTGTTTTATGCAAATAAATATTTCATTTTATTTCATTTCATTTCCTGTCGAGTACTGCCACGATTAATAAAAGACCTTCTATATAGGTACAATAATTTTTTATCTTACTTCCGGATGTCAAAATAGTCAGATTAGAATACGCCGTTACCGTTGAACCATGAATTTTAAATAATAAAAATCTCTCTCCACTGGTTAAACGCAAAACGTCATAAAATATAATAATATTAAATAATATAATATTTTAAACTTCCTACCACCCAACCTATAAAAAGCACAAGGTCCTGATGACGCTTGAGGAAATCCACAATGAGCCTCGTGGGCTCCCCCGTTTGACAGCGTTTACGCCACAATATTATTAATACTCTCCAATAGATGTCAGGAAGAGTCGTAATTTTCAGTTTATATTTAAATTGATTATCATTGAAAATATTTTTATACAGTTAAAAATTTCCAACAATAAAAATTTTGTGGATCGATTTATCACCCCCGAAACCAGGGTACTATTTTTCATCAAAATATTTGGAGCCGTTTCCGAGATTCAAAAAATATATTTAGATACATACAAGAATTGCTCGTTTAAAGGTATTAGATAACCGCTTTTTACTACATGCATATGAATTTATATATATCCATAATACAATGCGTGTACGAAAGCCTGGACAGAAAGTATACCAACAAACGTATAACAATACTATCGGACAGTCAGGCTGCTCTTCAGGCACTACAGTCCGGTGAAACTCAATCAAAATTGACCCTAGAATGTATCCACGTACTGAACAAACTGGGCGTACAAAATAGTGTAACTCTCGGGTGGGTTAGGTATCTGCGGTAATGAAGTAGCTGACAGACTAGCCAAAAAAGGTGCTGCGTTGCCCTTTATTGGACCTGAGCCATCGGTGGGCATTGCAAAAACCGCTTCACGAATCATGCTTCATGTCCGGTCTATGAACTAGGGCAAAGGCGCTGCGTTGCCCTTTATTGCACCTGAGCCAACAGTGGGCATGGCAAAAACCGCTTCACGAATCATGCTTCATGACCGGTCTATGAACTAGGGCAAAGGCGTATGGGTGTCCGCTCCATACATTACGCATGCAAGGGCGCTGGTGGCTGGCTACTCTAGCAAATACTCAAAACAAGTGATCAATCTATATTCGAAAATTAATAAAAAACTTAACATACTCAACTGCCTTAAATCAAAATGTAAAAAGATTTTAAAAAGTTGGCTGGTGACGTTGAGCTACTGGGAGACAGAAAATCTCCTAGTCACCATCTTATAGGTACGTAAATCTTTTGATTAAAATTTTTTTGGTAAATGTTTTTCATAAAACCGTCGACACACACACACACACACACACACACACACACACACACACACACACACACACACACACACACACACACACACACACATACACACACGCACCCACACAGTTACACGATTAATTGATAAATGTTTAAGTTTTCTTATTTTTATTTTTTTGTTTATTATACTAAATTAAAATAGTTGTAAGTAGGTATTATTAATGTTCTCTGTATTACGAGTATACTAATGTTTGTACCTATGTAAAATAATGTTGTTAAAAACTGTATCATGGGAAGGTGGTCATCCACAACACAGGGAATCCTAGTGTGGGACCAACGAGCATCTAACTGTAATTAGTTATATAAGTGTTCTTGAATAAATCATTATTATTATTATTATTAATCTACAGCGCAACGAAGTACGTCTACTTGTAAGGACTCTTACTGGTCACTGCAAACTAAACAAGCATATTCCAACAAAACCTAAATTCCACTGCTATATGCAGATTCTGCAATAGCGAAGAGGAATCGGGTATTCGAACACTCATTAATGGAGGCCCCTAATGTAAACTGTTACGAACAAGTAATTGTAAGTTCCAGTGTTTCGAAATGCAGTTTTGCGTTGTAAGATTGTCGATTTGAAACATGATGTAAACTTTTCTGGCGACATGGTGGTTTCCTCTAGGCCTCCACCATTATAGAGTGAAATATTTGTTCACGTTAAAAACCTTTCAGTCAATGTCTATAGACAGCTCTTTTTAAATTAGTTGTAGCACAAAACTTCGTTTACTCACTGTTCTACGATATTGGATATTTGGACAAACAAAAAATTGTTAGCTGTATTCCTGCATAAAGTCGATACTTTAAAACATGCGATCATAGTGGCAATTTAAATTCATAGCACGATTCCTCTTTCCAGGTGCAATCTTCGACCAGAGTACAGAGGAGACGCAGAATGTGTTCCGATACGCGATGACGGTGCACAATCAGAACATCAGCAGCCGTCGCCTTGAACTTCAGGCTTACGTGGATATCATCAACACTGCTGATGCTTTCAAACTCTCCCGACTGAGTAAGTCGTTCATTATCATCATCTGTTAAAACTGCTACTGTCTTATCGATATCATACGACTGAGTAAGTCATTCATTATCATCATCTGTTAAAACTGCTACTGTCTTATCGATATCATACAGCTTACACATAGATTCAAATCTATAATACAGCTAGGCAAGGGTTTCTTGTCAGAAATTTAGAAGTACTTAGGTCGTCTCTCTAGTAATTTGCACGTTCGATAAAGGGAAAACAAAACAAACAAGAGTCCATTTCTATAAGATATAACCTTCCAGTAATTCCAAACAAGTAGGTATACCAATATTACGTCAACAGCTTAATAATCACTCAAGGGAAGTTAAGATTCAAAGATTTTTTATTGAACATAAAACACGACAAAATTTGAATTTGTTCGTAAACAACTGCAGTAGTTAGCAAACTGTATCGCAGTCATTTACGCCCACCTCTGGACAAAGATGAGGTATGTTCTAACTTATTGACTAAAGTTTCAAAAGTTAGTGTAAAGTAAATTACACATTGAGTTAAAATTTACAATACATACTTTTTACACATAAAATATTACAATGTAGGTTTAGATTACCAGAAATTACTTAAACATAACAATTAAATAGTGTGTCTTTGTCAGCGTGTGCGTGCATGTGCGTGTGTGTGCGCTGATTATCCAATCATAAGTGATTCACATTCATCATATGTGAAAGTAAGAAGGTGTTTTGTTATTTTGTTCTTCACTTCCCAGTACGTAAGCGGGTAAATACTTATTAATTTATTAAGTTTATTATAAACAGTAGATGCAAGGTACTCATAATGTCTCCTTGCAAATGCTGTACGCCCATTACCCAGTACACAGATTAGTTAAGTAAGTTTACCATTGTTCCTTTTATCACTATCATCGATTCTTCTACCAAATAGCGTAACTGAATGAATGTCCTACTGCCGAAGAAATTTTACTTAGGAACTTATAAAATACTAGCTGACCCAACATACGTTGTCATGTCTTAAATATGAATATTGAATTCGGAGTCGTATAATTAAAAGAAAAAAACAACGGATTGCACTCCGATAGTGCCGGCAGAAGTAAGAACTTGAAGATTAACGTTGAGCATTTTTGATATTTTGGAATTGTTAGGGAATAATTTCGTACGAAGTATTTTTATAAAGTACTCACTCATTTTCTTTCACTATTTCTTCGTCGGTTTTTTCATTAATAGATGCACTTTGTTCAAAAAAAAAATACGGACTTTAAATACTTGATATAAAGGAATTTTACAAGTCGAGCCGTCATCGGCTGTCACCCCTCCGTCTTACGAATTTGCGATCAGGCCACGTGTCCTGACGCGAGTTTAACATTTTTTACCCATCCCAAAAAAAGTGCACAACGCTGCTAAAGAAGTTTTCACTTCAAAAATATTTATAAAAAAACAGATGCTTGAGTCATTAGAATGATAAACTTCTAATGACTGAAGCATCTCTTCATAGAAATATACGTAATTCGTTTGTACAAAGTTTTAAATCTGTTTTAAACTAATATTCGATTTTGTTTTACATACTCTTTGACAATATTTGCAGCAGGCATTTTGTCAACGTCATGCCTGACGCCATAAGTCATACGCGAAAGTTTATATTGTCAAAAGTGCTTAGGTTACATTATAAAATCATTACAAAATGCAATATGGTGGTTAAGTATTCTTAAATTTTCTAACTTTCCGTGCAATTATCTTAATTTATTTTTTAATAAGAACGTTCTCCCGACAATAACATACACAACAAAACTAATTAGCGAATTCGGTCCAGCCGCGTATGTGTGATGCCGTGACCAAGGAAAATAGGGATTCATTTTTATATAAATAAAATATAAAAATTTAGTTCATATCGAAATGATAGGCGCCCATTGTAATTGACAAAATCGACAAGCTAGTATAGTCCTTCTTTTAATTAAAATATACGCCCAAAAATAAAGGAGACCATTAAAGTTAAAGTTATAACAATTACTTGGTATCGAAATCTAATGAATCCATATTAGATCTCTACCCTATTATGAGCAAAAATGGCGCGAATAGTAAAATTCAGCGGTCTTGAGTTCAAACCTGAGCACATACGACTGAGTAAGAATTTATTACGTGCTTTTTTTACACGCTTTTTATTAGCTTCACCTGTATGTTTGTATGTTTGTATGTTTGTTTGTAACCGACTTCTTTGGGCGCGATTTTGACCCACTTTAAACGGCCAGATTTCGTTCAAACTTTGTAGATTTATTGAGGACCGATGACAATACACTAATTTGATAAAATTATTCCATTTTTCAATTTGCAAAATATGATTTTTGTTAATTTATATAATTTTCTGGTTAACTTGAAAATTTGCATAGGGGTCAAGGGCCGATGACAATGCAATAATATGAGAATAAAAATCCAACTAAAAAATTAAAAATAAATAATGTAGTTTAAAAAACTAAAAAAACACGCTTTTGAGAAAATACGAACTAAAAACTAAAAAAATAAGAAGAAAATGTATATTACTGTAAATAAAGCGTGGGGTGCATGGTGTCAATAGTATCTTAAAAACCACCCCACGCTTTATTTACAGTAATATACATTTTCTTCTTATTTTTTTAGTTTTTAGTTCGTATTTTCTCAAAAGCGTGTTTTTTTAGTTTTTTAAATTTATCGTTATTTCGGTGAAGTAAAACATTGTAACATCGACACAAAATTTGTTGAAGGCAACCAAATTTGTCCAACCCGCACTCCAGCTGAGACTGGACTTTTGCCTAAAACTCTCCAAATTTTCTCCGAAAGAAGGAAGGAGCAGATACTATTCGCTAGTCGAGTAGCAAATAAGAAGGATTAAAAAGTTAGCGTATTTATTCATCATACATGTTTGCACGACAGTGAATTACTATGAGTATATCCTGATAAAATATTTACTATTTGTTCAAGTCAAGTAAACAAAAAGAAGCGCGCATGGCCAGACGGTTAGCGTAGAACGTAAACGATCTATGCAAATAAGCCAAACGGGCGCGGTCGGGTGTGAGATGGGTGACCGCTAGTGGCAAAAAAATTCATGCGCGTTTCCGTGCTTCGGAGGGCACGTCAAGCCGGTGGTTGTTGTCAATAGATAATAGTCGTATAACCTTGTCGGAGGCCTTATGGGCGGTTTGAAAACATCCGACAGTGGATTGGTGACTAACCCGCATCTCCTCCAACCCGCATTGAAGCAGCGTGGTGGAGTAAGCTCCAGGCCTCAACAATAATGGGGAGAGATCCGTGCCCAGCAGTGGGACGCAAAAAGGGTTGGAGCCAAACAAAACGTTAATAACAGTCCTTTGTACCCCGGATAGAGAACTATGTTAATGTTGCTAATGATTATTCAATACATATTTCTGCGAATGTAAATGGAAACCTAAATGGAACCTGAATGGAAGCCTCAACATAAACACGCTTTAATTTTCTATTCTTGCTCAAACAATAAACGGATTAATTATTTATAGCCCAACAGGGGATTTTTGGATTAACTCGAGCTCCTCAGATTGAGGAATTTTGGGTATACCTTGTAGAGTACACTCTCGATTAAAAAAACTTCTATATAGCGTATTTTTAAGTACGCTACATTTTATTATAGGTATTTATCTTACTTCCGGATATTAAAATGATCGCATTAGAATACTTCGTTACCATTTGACCATTTTTTAATAATATAAATTATAATAATAAATTATTATTATTTATTATTATTATTTATTATTAATTATTTATTAATAATAATAAATTATTTGTAAATTTAACTGCCCGAGAATGTCTAAATGTTACTTTTTTATTTTGCTCTTTTGTATCCATCCCAACCTCTAATTTACAGTAAAATCATCAGATTACTGAAATATGGCATGAAATGTATTAAACTTAATCTACTATCTATCAATGTTTGTTTTTATTTTACCCATCCCTATATATGATTTTTTTGAAAATCTGTGGGACTCTCTCCATTAGTGAAACAAAAAACTTAATATAAGCTTTCAATTTTGTTACAATTCAACCTGTAAAATGCACAAGGTCCTGATGAAGCTCGAGTAAATCCACAATCAGCATCGAGGGCGCCCCTACTATTAGCTAGCTTATTTATGATATTATTTTATCATTTCCGTAACAATCATATCCAAATTTAAGCCGTCAATTACTATAGTTAGCAAACGTTTTGGCGGAATTACATACTCATGAATGATTTGTGCTAGTCAAAACAATAAAACCGTTGTGTAACGAAAACTACGAATGTACATATACGGGTATTAGCTGGTTATTTAAACAGTGAGCACTAACGATTCCAGGGGGGGGATAGTGGGCTCCAGCCAATAAACAATTCGGGTTCAACCTCAAATAATACATACATATACTGTAAGCCCCCCCCCCCTAAACCACGAAAACAGGTGCGTTCCGAATTTCCGAGTACACGTGATGCGTCACTCCCCCCCCCCTCCCCCCAATTGAAACCTGAAATCCGCTAGTGAGTATAGTATTGGTATTTTATCACTAACCTAGGTTTTGAAGCTGTAGAAGTAATAAAAAGGGTTTTTCAAGGTTAAAACTTCAATTACTTTGATTATTATAATCATTAATTTTTACTTACTTCAGTATAACCAGCAGAGAGTTAATCTTATTCTTATACTCAAGCAATTCTTTGCTAAATATAATTTTAATGTTAACATGAGTTACAAGAAGACATTTTTGGAAATATTCATTTTCAACACGGCATTTTTGATTACGATGTTATCGAGTTATTCAATGAGTACTCTCTTTTGTTCTCTTTATGTGTGTCCACGGTACTTACAACACAGGATAACCTACTGTGATCTTATGTAACTTATTTTTCTTATTAATAACGGTAATACGAGCACAACAAATTGAAGTTCTTCAACATTCTAAAGTTTTCTCAATACCTACTTCAATTAGTTTGCAAATCTCCCATAAGATTAGAATCGGTAAAATATTTCAATTAATGAAGAACATTTATTAAGATTTTAACAAATGAAAATACCTACTTTTAATTAAGAAATAAGTTTCTGAAAATGTGAGTTGTCTTATCCTCGATAATTTTTAATCAGATGATAAATATTTCGCTTCTTTATTTCGAAAAATTTAAACCTATTATGTCATTGTTTGACCAATAAATATTACAAAACAGCAAACGTTTTAGTAAAATAAACTGACCCTAAACATTATTTCCAATTTTGAAATAGATAAGGCCGGGATCCACTATTGCGTACGGATAGCTTCACTTTGCGACTTGCAAGGGAAAGTTGGTAAAACGTCTGAAGGCCGGTCGGGACGGTAGAAAGTAAACAGCTAAGCAAACCATCCGCCATTTAAGCATCGGTCAATCTATATCTATACTAATATTATAAAGTGAAAAGATTTGTATTTTTATAGTTTATTCATTACAAACAGTAATGAATAAACTCAAAAACTACTGTTCCGATTTCAAAAATTATTTCACCATTAGAAAGCTACATTTACCTTGAGTAACAAAGGCTACCTTTTTACCGCGAGAAAATGCTTCATTCCTACGTGAAAATGGGTAATAGGGTCATCGCGGTTGAATCAACTGGCTAAACGCCTATGATTTTAATATAGCAATGAAGTCTGGAATAGCACATAGGCTGTTTTTATCCTAGGGGACCCATTAAACGGTTCACAATGCTAGTGTACTATAAAGTAAGTTAAAGTATGCGTGCGCTGAGATATGCGAATATTATTAGTCCAATAATGGATTAAATAAAAACAAATAACTTTTGGTTTAATTGTTTTGACAGAATTTTAAACGGAGTTTATTCAGTATTACCTCTGATATTGCCATTTTAAGAAAAAAAGTGTTAATTTATTCATGAATTAATGATGTGAAAAGATCTAACGATACATCTCGAAAGAAACATATTTCACCCCCATAGGGTTTGTATTTCTAAAAATCCTTTCTTAGGGCTCACTTACATCACAAAAGGAACCCTTATACCAAATTTCAAGTTTCTAGGTACAGAAGTTTCGCCTTTGTGTTGATATCGAAGCCTTAAACCTTTTTTAAATACAGACGAAATGAAATTAAAACGTTTATGATAAACGATGACTATTATTAGATTTATTTATAGATTTATTAAAAAAAATATGTATATAAAATAAAATTAAAAATTCATTTTATGGATTGTCAACTTTATTTATCGCTTTTCTTTTGCGTTACAGTTTACAGTCTTTACGTTACGTCAAATCATTACAATGTCCTACAGTACCTAACATAGCACTACGTTCATAGTTCTCCATATTGGTAAACAAGTGCTGCAGTGGATTGACGCCTTAATACATCGAATATTGTATTCAGGCATCGCGGCGGCGAGTATTTGAAGGAGTGTCTGCAGTATTGGCGTTTTGTGATAAGCTTGTCCGCAATATAACGACGACTAAAATCGTTTAGAAGGGTTAGCAAAGTAGGCTATGGCCAAGAGGTATACGCTGCGGGTTCAGATATGGAGACACCGAGTTCAAATCTCAGCGCGCACCTCTGACAAAAAAGAAATGTTAAGAAAAATGGTATATGCCTATAACGCAGCTCAACGGTAATGGGAAACATTGTGATATTTATTTTCAATGTAGTCGGAGCAGCGTGGTGGAGTAAGCTCTAGTTCACTCCGATAATGGAGATAGACTACTGGAGATGGGATTAGCAGTAGGACGCAATAAGGATCTCTTTCACCACCTTCAAGGAAAGTGACAAGTATGCTAATTGTCGGTTAAAGTCACCCGTAACTTCAATTTCAATTTTACGATGTTCGAGTAGCACTAATCATATGATAAACTGACCCGTACTCACAGCTTTTACTTGCCAATTAACTTTAATTGGGACGTAACTAATCAACACTTTACTTGGAGATGGTGAACGAGGCCCTAAGAGTTGCAGAAAATCATTTATTTAATGTAAAAAGCGCTAACTTTTAAAGTTTTTAAAATGAAACAACCCTAAATCCTGGTAACATGCTGGCAATAAATTAATTCAGTTACACTACACAGTTGACTGCTGGAATTTTAGTTGTAAGTACAAATTTATTTATCACATACCTATTATTATATTCAAATTTAAGCTTAGTAGTGGACCTTGATGTCTCACACGATCAGCTGTCACGTGTGCCCATTACTGACCCATAGCCATTCTGTAATCTCAAATATATAAATGTACTTTTTTTAAGAGTGCTGCTGAGAGTTTTTTCCGCCGACTTTTTTCTATCAGCTCAACATCTAGCCCAATCGGGCACCTAAAGGCGATGTCCAGGAAAAATTTATATTCATTATGCGAATATATTGTATTCCTAATAAAAAATAAATATTTTTGATTTGATTATAAAACGAGATGTTGTCCACCAATCCGCACTTAGCCTGCATATTTCTGTATATAAATGTCATCACTTCCTCACATATAAAATAAATATTTTATTTGTTTCTTTCTTTCCATATTTATATTGTATTAAACTTAAGAGAAAAATTTCATATTTTACCCTTTTTGGTCATATGTTTTTTTTAATTTTCATATTTTCACTTACACATACATACACACACGACCCACTCTATTTCACACACACAAACACGCACATGAATCATGAATTCTAGTAAAAAATAACCCAAAGTCTAAGTCCTACTGGATTTCGTAAGCAGTCCTTAATGCGACCTAAAATATTGAATTTTCATATTTTCACTTACTCACAGATACACATATGACTCACTCTATCTCACACACACTAAGACGCACATGAATTATTAATTCTTGTAAAAATTATTCTGTTTAAATGTAATTAATACTGCTACTATTTATGTATAAATGTAATTAATACATAGAAAAAGATGCTTTCACTGTGTAAACAAAATTCAAAATTGAAACTATCTAGAAAAAGCATATTTTTTTTCATACCAATGTCACTTTTTTATTAACTTTAAGACTGATATCAAAATTGGAGGCAAACGCGCGTTACGTAATGTGAGCTGTATTACTTAAGGTACTTGGTCTTTACTGTGAAATAAATACAGGAATACTTCTAAAAAGCTTCAATTTTAAAGTAACCTCAAAGACTAAATTAGTAGGAGGTTTGTTTCCTTGGTTCTGTACCGAGAGCGTCAGCGAGTTTCGTGATCGGAATACTGCTCTCTTGATCAATACTCGAACTGCAGTGCCGCGTGCTAAAGAACATTGCATTGAGGCCTTTTCAAATGTTACCACCACCAGCATTTGTTGTTAAGAAGCTAAATTCAGCGACAAAATCGCTAAAATGCATAATTTTGATACTGCGATGAAACGAAAAAAGTCACCAGAATGCGATGCAGCATCCTTGTAGTCACAAATTAATCGATTGCCAATGCTAATAACAGCGTCTCTGCTGTGGCCCCATGAAAACGATGCAGTTTTAAAAAACAACGGGTTGCACCCCGGGAGTGCCAAAAGAAGTGAAAACTTGAACATTAACGTTGTGCTTTTTGATATTTTGGAATCGTTAGAGAATTATTTCGCACGAATTGCTTTATCATTATTTTTCATATAGTATTTTCAGTAAATTTTCATCTAGTGTTTTTGTAAAGTAATCGCTCATTCAATATATCTTCGTCAATAATTTCATTAATAGATGCATTTTGTTCAATTTCCATATTATACACACGAATTTCACAAGTGTACAGACAGTCGAGCCGTCATCTGTCATCCCTCCGTCTTAAGCTGGGGTCCCACGGCCTGCTTTCTCACAGGTCAGACCGCGCCAGGCCAGGCCAACAGGCCGTGGGAACCGACGCATCCGATGAGGCCTGTGGTGGCCTGTTGTCGCCCGTCCGATCCATCGGGAGTCGGTAAGTTCAAAGGCGCGGCGCGGCGCGGTGCGATGATGCCTGTCGCGACCTGTACGGGCGCGTCTGCGTCGGTTGTAATCGTTCATTTCACCTGCTGCGGCGCCTGCGTGTACACAATCGCACATGATGGGGTGGACGAATGAGCTCATATTCGAGTTTTTAACTCTTTATGAAAATGAACCAGCGCTTTGGAATAGTTCGTGGCCTCAACATAAAACAAGAAAGATGTCCATGATGCATGTTTACGCTTAAAAATAATTTAAAAGATGGAACTATCCCTATACCGGAGTTAAAAAGAAAATTTAATGTCTACAGACCTACAGAAATCCGTATCACTTAACATGTTGGAATGTCAGTCAACAGGCCGCACCAGGCCGGCACATGCCATGGGAATGCTCAGTACGGGCCGTGACAGGCCTACACAGGCGGGGCGACGTCTGGCGCGGCCTGTCGCCTGGCGGGCCGTGGGACCCCAGCTTTACGAATATTCGATCGGGTCACGTGTCCTGACGCGAGTTCTACATTTTACACCCATCCCAAAAAATGCATAACGCCGCTAAAGAAGTTTTCACCTCAAAAACTTTAAGCTTAAAGTAAGTGGATTAAATGTACGTTTGACATCAAGATTGTAGATGAATTTATTAGAGGGGCTGGAGGGGATGATACCTTTTACAATATTTTACTTCGAAGTAAATTAAATTTAAAATATGTTTCAAAATATATTAAAATCAACATATTTTTCAAAAACTTAATCTAAATATAAGACACAATGACATTTGACAGCCTCCGTGGCGTAGTGGGCGATGAGCCGACTGCGAAGCGTGAGATCGTGGGTTCGATTCCCACCCAGAATACATACTTGTGTGATGAATATGACTATTGGTTCTGTGTCTGGGTGACAATTTATCTATAGAAGTATGTATTTAGAATTATATATGTATGTTTATCAGCTTTCTGATTACCATAGTACAGCTCTGCTTAGTTTGGAATTCGATGGCGCTGTGTAAATTGTCTAAGAATATTTATTTATTTATTTAATGAAGAATGAAGAGCTGCAGTATAAAGGAGTGGATACCAAAACAACCTTGTACGAAACATGTCTTTCTATGAAATAAATAAGTTATGTTAAGAAGAGGTAGTACATGTAGGTTCAAGCGAGAAAATAATTACTTCCTATCTTGGTTTTTACAAATTTGAATTATTTAAGCGACCCGCCGCCGCGACCCGCGTAGCATGGCACCCACGACCCAGGGTATTAAATACCTTACTGTGAGGTTTTTTTTTATGTCCCACTGCTGGGCACAGGTCTCCTTCTCACACAATTGAGACAGATTTAGGCCATAGTCCACCACGCTGGCCAAGTGCGGATTGGTGGACGTCCAGCTTTCGAGAAATTATGAATTTTCTCTCAGGCATGCACGGCGATGGAGAACATCGTAATCAATGAAATTATTTTCCATCAACGTGGAGCAGCGATAAATTCGCACATTACAAATTTCTTTGTCAGAGGTGCGAGCCGAGGATTTGAACCTGGGATCGGTCGCGTCGAAGACCGCGGTTTTTTACCACTCGGCCATCGCTGCTCTGTGAGGTTATGAGTGTATAACGTTTATTTATTTATTAAGTTATTTATTTATTTATAAATACGAGGCTCTCTTACTTTAAATAAATAAATAATACCTTTTAAGTACCGAATGTAAGTTTAAGACAGAATGAAGGATGCTGGCGAAAGCACTGAGCGCGTCATGCGAGATTCGTGATCAGAATACGGCTCTCTTGATCAATACTCAAGCTGCAGTGGAGTGGATGTAAGAGTTACCATACTCTTAGCTATAAAGTTAATAACAATACTATAAAGTAACTTTTTAAAAAGAAAAGTCTAAAAACAATACAATTTGACGACCTGTGTGGCACAATGGTTACCATGCCGGACTGCCGGAGAGTCCCGGGTTCGATTCACGGCGAAACAGAAATTTAAATGATGAGTTTGAATTTCTTTTCTCGGTCTGGGTGTTTGTGTTCCTGTCTTTGTATGTGTCCATGGCACCCACGACCCAGGGTATTAACTACCTTACTGTGAGGTTATGAGTGTGTAACGTTTATTTAAATATTTATATTGATTAAGTAAGCACGAGGCTCTCTTATTTTAAATAAATAAATAGTAATTTTAAGTACCGAATGTAAGTTTAAGACAGAATGAAGGATGCTGGCGAAAGCACTGAGCGCGTCTGCGAGATTCGTGATCAGAATACGGCTCTCTTGATCAATACTCAAGCTGCAGTGGAGTGGATGTAAGAGTTACCATACTCTTAGCTATAAAGTTAATAACAATACTATAAAGTAACTTTTTAAAAAGAAAAGTCTAAAAACAATACAATTTGACGACCCGTGTGGCACAATGGTTACCATGCCGGACCGCCGATCGGAGGGTCACGGGTTCGATTCCCGGCGAAACAGAAATTTGAATGATGAGTTTTAATTTCTGTACTTGGTCTGGGTATTTGTGTTTCTGTCTTTGTATGTGTCCATGGCACCCACGACCCAGGGTATTAACTACCTTACTGTGAGGTTATGAGTGTGTAACGTTTATTTAAATATTTATATTGATTAAGTAAGCACGAGGCTCTCTTATTTTAAATAAATAAATAGTAATTTTAAGTACCGAATGTAAGTTTAAGACAGAATGAAGGATGCTGGCGAAAGCACTGAGCGCGTCTGCGAGATTCGTGATCAGAATACGGCTCTCTTGATCAATACTCAAGCTGCAGTGGAGTGGATGTAAGAGTTACCATAGCTCTTAGCTATAAAGTTAATAACAATACTATAAAGTAACTTTTTAAAAAGAAAAGTCTAAAAACAATACAATTTGACGGCCTGTGTGGACTGCCGATCGAAGGGTCCCGGGTTCGATTTCCGGCGAAACAGAAATTTGAATGATGAGTTTTAATTTCTGTACTTGGTCTGGGTATTTGTGTTTCTGTTTTTCTGTGGCTATGGTACCCACGACAAAGGAAATCGTAGTGTGGGGCTATAAGTGTGTAGTTTTATTTATTCATTTATTTAATTTTCCTATCAATAAAAGATTCTTTGAATTTGAATTTCTTGATGCAGCCTTACATTGCCATAAATATCTATGGGATCCTGTATATATTAATGTTTGATTTTCTTATCATGACTACACAGCACCTCTACAGAGTTCTACGAGATTACTACACAACGCTATGTTGTGTCTACGCTAGGCGAGAAGTTTAGTTTTAAACGTTATAAAATAGTACTTTAATATTCTAAAGAACTAATATTCCCAAAGAATATGAAAAAATAAATAGGTGCCCATAAAATAATTTTACTATAATAATATAAATACCAGCTGATCCCGCGAAATCTGTACTAACATATAAAAATTCTTAATGAAATTTCTTTTCAACCTTTTTTTTATTATCCCACTGCTGGGCACAGGTCTCCTTCTCACAAGTGAGAGGGATTTAGGCCACAGTCCACCACGCTAGCCAAGTGCGGATTGGTGAACGTCATGCTTTCGAGAAATTATGAATTTCTCTCAGGCATGCACGGTGATGAAGAACATCGTAATCAATTAAATATCACGATATGTTTCCATCACCGTGGAGCAGCGATAAATGCGCACATTACAAATTTCTTTGTCAGAGGTGCGCGCCGAGGATTTGAACCCGGGATCGGTCGCGTAGAAGACCGCGGCTTTTACCACTCGGCCATCGCTGCTCATCTTATAATGTATTTTAAGCGGAAGTTTCCCAAACTATTTTAATTGCACGTATCACGATGTCATAAGGATCAGTCAAGACGTTTCGTATGAGTACTATGGCATCTAAAACTGTGATACGAGTGAATATACTATACATAATATATATAAAGATATGGGATTTTACGTCCCACTGCTGGGCACGGGTCTCTCCCCATTATTTGGGAGTCCTGGAGCTTAGTCCACCACGCTGCTCCAATGCGGGTTGGAGGAGAGGCGGGTTAGTAGCCAACCCGCTGTCGGATGTTTTCAAACCGCCCATAAGGCCTCCGACAAGGTTAAAAGACTGTTATCTATCGACAAAAACATCGAAACGCGCATGACATGTTTTTGTCACGTTCGGTCACCCATCTCACATCCAACCGCGTCCGTTTGGCTTAGTTGTATAGATCGTTCGCGTTCTACGCTAACCGCCGGGTCATGCGCGCTTCGTTTATACGCGTAGATATAGCGAGGATCAATTAACTAAAGGCGCTGTCGCATTTGCAAGTTTATAAGAATAATGTACCTATTACTTATTATTTTTATTTTCTTATAAGGCTTACAACCTTCACATTACTTTCCTTGTGGAGGTATGGCTTAGGGGATTTCGTTACCTTAATCGCTTTAGCAGATTATCCATCTTCGTTCATTTATTTCCCTACTCAGAAAAAGTGATGATTTTGTTAAAATCTATATATATATATATATATCTATAAATAATATATATATATATATAAATCTATACCGATAACGGTTTTTCATTTTACTGAGAAAAAATTAACACGTACTGTTTCAAATAGTATTTGAGCAAATACTTTAAAAATAATCTTATTTTTTAGCATTATACAATGAAATTATACAATTACATTATACAAATTTTAGTCCGTCGGGCTCTTGCCACCGCTTCTATACCAGCTTCACTGGAGCCCCATGGTTTATCTCGAAGTGATGGCAAGAGATCTGTTGGTATTACTTTGGTACCGTGGCGTCTGGGTCGGCCTCTGGTATGGGACGTTACCTGTGCGCTGAAAAGGCTGGGTCTGCGGCCGATGATGCCCAATAGTAATTTATCAGATTATTGATTATTTATTTTTATAAATGATGTTATATTTTTATATATTTTAATTTATAATACTGTATATAATTCGTTTATTTTAATGTTCATTTGATTATTTGTGTTAAATAAGTATCAGGGTGGCAAATAAAAAATATTTTAGAAAAATGATAAAATAACAGCTATTAGTTAGTTGATACTAATATTACTTATTTACATGTGTAAAATTTATATTTTTAATGTTCCTGATATTGATATAAAATCATAAATTACACTCAGGAATAATATTTATTAAAGTGCCTTTAAAATATTATAGTTTACACTATTCTTTTAATGATTTCAATCAATTGCTTATGTTTATATCATCTCACCATTCTCTTAATGTAGTAAAATACTGAAATATGGAGAGAGAGGGAGATAATTGTACTGAATTATGTATCTTCTGAAATTTTTACAGATATTTTGTTACATGTAATGTATACCAAAATAAATGATGAAATTGTAACAGTAATATAAAAAGAAGTCCTTTGTTACCTCAAAAATATAAACTGATAAGACAATATAAAGTAACATCGAAAGAGGAAAATACAATGATACCAGAGCTATATCTCGCAAGCAATAAGACCTAATCTCACTCGAAGAACTTTTTATCTGTAACCTCTACGCTCGCTTATCCGAGAAATTTCCAAAGAATTCTTTTCACAACAAAGACAAGTCTTTCGCAGACGTCTTTCTTGAGAACAGGCATCAAACTTATCAAGACGACAATACCGCGGGTCATCGCTTTCCTTCCATTGAGGTACTCAGTTGCTTTGTAAAAAAAATGGACAAGAGTGAATCGTAACAGTAGAATGTTGGTTTTATGTCAAACTTAAAAAAATAACACTAAAAGCAACATTATAAGACAAAACAACTCTTTTTTATTTCAATTACATCAAGTAAAAAATATATTTCAAAATTTTCTTTTTATTTAATTCATATTATTTTTAGTATATATTTTTAGTTGATTTGTAAACTAAAAGGCCAGTGGTGATTCGGAAATGGACAAGGAGTGCTTCTTACCAAACTTAACTTTTTATACTTAACTAAGTATAAAATGTGTGATATACAATAACATAATTATGCGACAAAAACCGTCTTTCCGTCTTTATTAATGATAATATATTTTTATAGACGCATTGTGGAGATTGCAATCTTGAGAAGTTTAATATTAATATTAACTTGATGCATTCTAGAGAAAAATAGTCTTGCTGTACGGATAACTGACAAACACAGATTCTCAAGCATCGGTTTTTACTTTTAAGAAACAGTGCCTCAACCAACCAATAAGAGATAAAACTGCAAACATATTTGATATCTCAGAATAAACGGCCACAATACAAAAATACTGACGCGGAAATTAAAAGGCGAAACAAAAGTAAATGGTGCGTAAGAGGCGATGGTCGCACGCGGCCTTCCTTCTAATGATTGGTACTTTGCTCGCTTCACCGCCCGGGGGCACAGGAACGTATTTACTGCCAAAAAATAATCAAGCATTAAGATTTTTCTTACAAAGTGTTATAGCAGATGGGCTCGTACGCTGCCCATGGGAATTACACGCCATCCATTAAAGCGAAAGCCATGTCGTCTATAGGAACGTGGATATTGATATAGTACCTAGATTTTATGCCGATGAAACAAAAGGGTTTTGTCTACTCTCGAAGTTGTCGACGAGTACATCTACCTGGGACAAGCGATCCGTATGGGTAAATCCAGCTTCGAGAGAGAGGTAACTAGTAGAATCCAACTCGGTTGGGCAGCGTTCGGATTACAAATTGTCTTCTCGTCCAGAATACCTCAGAGCCTGAAGTCTAAAGTTTTCGAGCACTGTGTCTTGCCAGTTATGACCTACGGCGCTAAGACATGGTCCTTTACAGTTAGCCTTTTCCATAAGCTCAAGGTCGCTCAACGAGCGATGGTGAGGGCTATCCTTGGTATTTCTCTACGCGACAGAATCCTTAATGATGAAATCCGTAGACGAACGAGGGTTACCGACATAGCTCACAAAATTTGCAAAGGAGGACCGACAACTGACGGGGAAGAAAGGTCCTCGAATGGCGACCACGTCTCGGCAAAAGCAGTACAGGCCGCCCTCCATCCAGGTGGACTGATGACCTGAAGAAGACAGCGGGTAGTCGCTGGATTCAGAAGGCCCATGACCGGGAGGAGTGGCGAACGTTAGGGGAGGCCTATGTCCAGCAGTGGACTATAAAAGGCTGATGGATGGATGGATTCACCTTAAAAACTAAATAATGAAATTAAAATACAAAAAATAAGGGGCTCCCATACAACAGACATATTTTTTGGCAATTTTTATAGATAATGTTACGGAGTACGGAAACCATCGTGCGCGAGTCCGACTGGCACTTGGCCGGTTTTATGTAAACAAAACTTCAGCCATTGATATTGTTTTTATTTCTATTCATTCTCATTCTGTTTGCTTTATAGTGGAGGAAATATTGAAAGTTATGCAGATGTATATTGCCTGATAACTCTGTGAAATTACTTTTGTTTTGAAAACAAACATTTCTGTCATATTCAATGTATATAGCGCGTTGTTCTGAAGTTTGTCATGATAATAATTATGAGGGAGATCCTAAGTAAGACTTTAATTTTTATAAAATGCAAATTAAACCTAAAATGTTTGTTTGTTTACTATCCTGTAACAATAGACAAACAGACAGAGAGAGAAATCAAAGTAACGTAGAGATTCTTCTGCGTAAACTGTAACGAAAAATAAGGTTACTACCATAACTATAGCTAGCTGCAAACTTTTTTATATGCCTCTGTTTTAGCTGCGTAGATTGCGTGTGTTTTACGGCAGTCCCACATGTGCGTCGCGAGGCCATGTACCATTCTCCAAATGTATATTACCTGATAACTCTGTGAAATTACTTTTTTAAATTTATTTATTTATTTCTGTATACAAAAACAAAGCATAAAATTGTAGATTAAAGAAAAAGAGTACAGAAGCACCGCTTATTCCTAAATAGGAATCTCTTCCTGCAGACCCGCAAGAAGGAGAGTTAAAACAGAGAGGCAAACTTAGTGTGTACCGGACTTCTATACTAAAATAAATGCTTCAAAAATTCTTATTTTGAAGCATGTAATAGTAATAAAATAAGAAACGCATATAATATAGTAAGGCCAACGAGACGAAAACGACGACGTTTTCAAAACAAACATTTCTGTCATATTCAATGTATATTGTGTGTTGTTCTTAAGTTTGTCATGATAATTATATGAGTAAGACTTAAAATTTTTACAACATGCAAACGAAACCTACAGTACTTGTTTGTTTATTATTCTGTAACAATTTGACAGACAGAGAAATCAAAGTAACGTAGAGATTCTTCTCTTGCGTAAACTGTAACGAAAAATAAGTTTACTACCAAAACTATAGCTGGCTGCAAAGTTTTTTACATGCCACTAGCTGTCACCCATTTTACACCCGACTGCATCTGTAACGCTTAGCTACGTAGTTTGCTTGTATTTTACGCCAATCCCACATGTGCGTCGTGAGGCCGTGTACGTTTCTCCAAAAACTGAAACAATTTAACATACAATGCTTTTTGATAAATAAAGAACTTGAATTTGAATGCGTAAATAATACTTAAGACGATATAATAATCCGGTCTTGGACTACCAAGTCAATTGAGATACTTTTAATGAGCTGTCAAAACGTGACATCCCCATACATTTTGTATGGCAAAATGATAAGTGACATCACTTATCATATATAGTCAATTGACTTCATTATTATTGATTTGAGCGGTAATAAAAATCATGTATAAAAAAGAATAAAAAATTATATTGCTTTCCAAGCGTGATTTAGTGCAACCTTTTTAAGGTAAGGATTTTCAATTTTTTTGTGCATAGTGTCCAAGACCCTATTTATCCCCAATGGATTTAATATTGATAATACGCTGAAAAACATGGAAAAAAATTTCCTTTTTTTAGTTGGATTTTTTTAAACTAATTGTAATCTTTATTGAATAATCTTTATCTACTAATGTAATAAATGTTTAATTTTAAATGAAAGCAAAAACTTTGTTCGAGCAGCTGCCAGCTCTTCGGTCTCCTGTGACGTCGACTAACCTTTTTGATATTTCCTTAAAAAGCTTTATAGGGCTAGGACCCCACGGATTAAGGGTCTCGACACCGAATAGGACAAATGAATTCTGTAACTATTTTAAAAATTGCAATGTGTAAATTAATAAATCTTATTAATTTACACATTGCAATTTTTAAAATAGTTACAGAATTACTGGCGGGACAGCACATCACCCTCGTTGACCCGTTTTATGGGTCCCCGTAGGATACAAAAAAAACTTTTGTTATATCTCAAGGTCCACTCTCTCTGTGTTAGAAATTTGATTTAAATTGGTTCAGTACTTTAAGCAAGAAAGCGTAGCAGACAGACAGACAAACAGAGTTACTTTCGAATTTATAATATAGGTAAGTATGGAAGTATGGATTTTGCCTTCCAGTTGGCGACCTAGTACATATACATTAGTTCTAACGTCGCCACAGATGTCTAGAACCAATATCTTATAGGTTCCGAGGTCACGAGAACATTCCTTCCTCTAAAAGCTTCTTAGAAACTTCGTGGAAAAGTATGTTATGCTCTTTATACCTCTTAGAAAGGACTTCTTAAGTGCAAAAATATTTTAGTCGTTGTGATGTTAGCAAGTTCTATGTTTTTGCTATGACATCTTTAGTTTAGGTCCTAACACAAAGTTATATTTCATTGTTAGTGGCTGTCTAGCTGTTTTCCGTGATCCGTGTCAGAAAAAACTATTTTGGGCGATTTTATGCTTCCCTTAAGTTTTTCTCCCTTGTTCTAGTGTAGAAAAGCTGACTAAAAAGTACATATTCTAATCCTTTATAATAAACAAGTCAGTCACTTCAAAGCAAATGATGCGAATTCGTATGAATACGCATCCTCAATCCACAAAAATAAATAGCGTATCCATTTGTTGCCTGACAATATTGAATCTGTTCGTACGACCTCCATCAACTTGGGACCACTACAACCTGTCAATATCAACCGAGCGTAAGGATGATGTAGATTTCTCGTATTTTTTTATTTTTATAAAATAATATTGAACAGCGATGGCCGAGTGGTAAAAAACCGCGGTCTTCGACGCGACCGGTCCCAGGTTCAAATCCTCGGCTCGCACCTCTGACAAAGAAATTTGTAATGTGCGATTTTATCGCTGCTCCACGGTGATGAAAAATATCGTGATATTTCATTGATTACGATATTCCCCATCGCTGTGCATGCCTGAGAGAAATTCAAAATTTCTCGAAAGCATGACGTCCACCAATCCGCACTTGGCCAGCGTGGTGGACTATGGCCTAAATCTCAATTGTGTGATAATGAGACCTGTGCCCAGCAGTGGGACATAAAAAGGCTCGTATTTTAGATTGTGTAAAACTGTATAACACGGATTTATGCGCTTTAATCAGCTGGAGATCCTTACTAACTAACCCTTTTTGCGTCTCACTGCCGTCGTCATCTCAATGAGAGACTCTCTCAGAGAGAGGTGTAGAGATTACTCAGCCAACCTTCATCAACGCGGGTTGTTGGAGTTTTTAAATGATGGCCTAATGCCTTCGAGGTTTGACGACTGTCTATCAACAACAACTGGGATTGACGGTTTAAAGTGTCCTCCAAAGTACGAATAAGCGTATGAATTTTCTACTACGATTACCCATCTCATAGCTGACCGCACCCGTTTTGTTAAGCTGCATAGATCATCATGGGCAATTTATAAACAAAATCTAAAGCAAGCTTGAGTCTTGCTTAAAATTGTGTGTGAAATTGCTTTACTATTGTATTTTTTTTTTCTTTGAATGGAGTAGCAGACGAGCACGTAGGGCACGTGGTGTTAAGTGGTCGCTACAGCCCATGGACGTCTACATACAACCTCAAGCAAGCATAGGTAAGTCATGTCTGAGGCCGTATGCAGTTACGCTGCTACTCCGGAGGCTGGTGGTCGCCTCATGTAAGAGTGGCCGGCAACCGCACCTTTCCTCCGAAATACAATATAATTGGTTTACGGCAGAAGCGGGTGCAGCGGTGGTACTTCCCCGGGCGAACGATAATAGGTCTACCGCCTACAAACTACGCTACTACACAATTCTACACTTGTGTAACTAAGGCGACCCTTATGTTAGTTTTTACCACACTTTCCTATCGAAACACAATAGAATTTTTTCACTGTAGATGAGAACAGCGATACTTGCCCGTTTGAATCATGAAGGTTATCTGACTCCATACAAATATTATAAATTCGAAAGTAACTCTGTCTATCTGTCTGTCTGCTACGCTTTCCCGCTTAAACTACTGAACCAATTTTAATGAAATTTGGAACACAGACAGAGTGGACCTTGGAAAAGGACATAGGATGGTTTTTATCCTACAGGAATCTTTAAAACGGGTCCACGCGGGCGAAGCCGCTTGAGGAAGACTAGAATGGTATATTGTATAAACTCACTCCAAAATTTAAATATTTCTCACAAGACCAACTGAAAGTAATTGTCTTTTTACAAGCTCATATTAGTTTCACCTGACCCATTGTCTGTCTGTCGGTTTGTAATCAAATCTTACAAGTTTGATTTTTGATCTTATGATTGAGCTGAAATTTTGCATGCATGTATCAATTGGATGACAATGCAATATTATTTTGACATAGTGCTGATCTGATGATGGAGCTGGAAGCTTGCGTTAGGAACTTCGCAAATAAATGACGCAACCCCATCGAGTTTGGGCTCGTTTGATCCGTCTTAACAAGTACTTTGGTGGTAGATTGTAACCAGGATCAAATTATGTATCTGTGAGATGGCTATAAAAACTCGGTAACGACACAATCCCGTAGAGTTTGGGCTCGTATGATTCGTCTTAACGGGTATTTTGGTGCTAGATCGCAAATAGGGTCCGTTTATGGAGCTGAAAGATGGCCATATGCACTCGGTAATTAAAAAACACAATAATATAATTAATCCGTTGTCAAACTAGCATTAAAAATAAATAAAGCTAACAATAATATTTAAAGAAAAAAATAACTAAAAAGTTAAAAATAATTTAAACCTGACAATAATTCAAACCTGATAATTTTATAAATAAAAGCGTGTTATATTGTGATTGCAAAAGAAAAAAATCTTTAATGTTCCATGAAAATGAAACACGCTTTTATTAAAAAAAATATCAGGCTTAAATAAATATCAATTTTTATTTTAATAAAAGCTTGTTTTTATTTCAACCTTATTGTGCTTGGTTACGTGCAAGTAACGCAGTGGGCCGGGGGGGAATTGTCCTTAGGAGATTCAACCGTACGTCAAGTATAAATTACCATAGATAACGCTATGGATAGGTAGTGCGTTAGAACGGTTACATAATTTAACCGCATCCTAAATTCGGCCCATTTCATTATTGGTATTGAATATGTATGTGTACCGCATTAAACTTAATATTAATTAGTCCATAGATAATATTAGGTAAAAAGTCATTAAAAATACGCGTAGAGGCATTACTAAATATATCTGTTAGATGGAGTGCAATGAATCAATCTACAACGTGACATTGACTTTCGAAACCCTAAAAATAGAGAACGTATTTAATATAAATTTAATCATTTTGAGAAAAGGGGAGGTTTGTGAGAAAAAAAAAACATAGAAATACAGGAACCAAATAGACAGACAGAAATTCCGACAAGAAGACATTGAGAGATAGATACACAGATTCTGATACCCAGACACACAAACGGCGGAACGTCATTCATTCTTGTAATACTAATTACTTTTTAAGATAAAGCACCACAATTATTTTAATATTATTACATCAAGCCCAGCAAATACAACACCACAACGCAGAATTAAGCTGTTTGTGAAACAAAAGACTTAAAATAGTGCAAGATAAGCTTAAATTAGTTTAATGCTTGCTTAACTCTCGCTGCCACGGTGTGCTCGTTGCAGTCATTGTAATTATGGCTATGAAATTTTGCAAAAGTTACCGTAACATAGCGTTGGTCTTTTATTAAATCAAAAATCAGATCGAGACCCATAACAATAAATGAATTTCATAGTATCAGGCTCAGATCGCATTAATATTGCTTTTTATCGATTCATGATGAACATAAATTAAATCGGTCAAATTAGGCAGTACGGCATATAATAAGATAGTCAATGTTATACTACATATATACATAATTATAGACTGTTGTACCAACCCGCATTGGAGCAGCGTGGTGGAGTAAGCTCCAGGCCTCCCCAATAATGGGGAGAGACCCGTGCCCAGCAGTGGGACGTAAAAAGGGTTGCAGCCGATTACAGAGTATAAATCTAAACTTTAGTACCTAACTGCGATTATTTAACAAACAATTTGGATAGTTCGTTGCCTGTTGTAAGAAATAACTCGAACCGACTCGAAACGCTATGAGGCGTAAAAATTATTTCCTGGATATATATATACACTATTAACCTTTTCAGGACCACGGGGACACATGTATAAATATCAGAGAATTATTTGAAAATGAAAATCATTATTTTCAAAATTTTTATTTCCTTTTTTTTACAAGTCGCGTTATAAATTTTGAACTCCGTGGATAAACGTGTAAAGAAATTTGACAGTTAGAGTTTTTTTTTGTCACGGTAATTGAATACTTTGTGAGAGTTTGACAGAGATTTGTGATTGTAACAGATTTTTTTAACACTTTGTCAAGTGTGTTATTGTGTGTTAGATGTACGTTTGTCAATAATCATGATACTTGTACATATTTATTACGTCATTATTTCAATTCTTTGCATTTATAACTTGGTAAAAACTAAGAGGGGCACAGGAGTCCCTATGGTCGTAAGGAGAAACTATTTATGAAGATGTGAACGCCACGTGTGGCGCAATGATTAACATGCTAGACTGCCGATCGGAGGGTCTCGGGTTCTTGACTTGACTTGAATGACTTTAAAAATTTCTGTTCTCTGTTTGGGTGTTGGTGTTTCTGTCTTTGTGTATGTCATGGCACTCACAACACAGGGTATATCTTCCTTACTGTGGGGCTATGTGTGTGAAACGTTCTTAATTAATTAATTAATTTAAGAATTGTAATTATTGAGTAAATATTTTCTTTAATCTATACATATAATAAATCTGTAACAAGTCGGTTTCTGTACATTGAAGATATTTGAAAAAAATTGTCACTAGGGCTATTTATTAGCGTAATAGAACCCAAAACAATGATTTTTAGAATTATTGTCTGTTTGTCTGTTTGTCTGTTTATCTGTTTGTCTGTTTATCTGTTCGTTTGTGCGCGCTAATCTCAGGAACGACTTAACGTAGAAGGATACGGTTTTCACTGATGTATTGTATTTTTTTGGATTAACATTTAGTGTTTGTTTTATTTAAATCGGTTAACAAACAAAAAAGTTACGTCAATTTCAAGAATTGAATTAAAGACTGAAGCGACCATTACCGATACAAACTAAATAGCTGCATACTTTTAACGTCTCGCTCCTCTCCTGGGCTTCCCATTATTGGGGAGGCCTGGAGATTAGTTAACCACGCTGCTCCAATGCGGGTTTTTAAATTTAAGTGTGTAACTTTTGTAAGAGAATAAATTTAATGCGAGCGGTCACACCACAAGTTTCGATAATTACTAACATCTCTTAATATTCTGATAGCAAGTTTTCAATCACTTATGCTAGATTTCATCTCTAAATATTTAAAAAAATCATACATATCACCACATATTCAAAGAAATCCTCAATACAAAATTAATGCACAAAACCTTAACAAACCGAGGCTACTGCCGACATCTATGTTCATATTCAGAACTATTTAGTGATCTGTTGCAAATTCGGTATATCGACAATTTAGTTTACACGTTATACGATAGATGTCATTGTTACGCAATAACGCTATTACAAAGTGGATTGGTGGAGATTATTTCAAATAATTAATTACGAGTATATTTACTTAATAAAATATCTAATAAAAAATTAACAACTTAGAGACCTTTGGAACTGGCGCTGACTGACAATGAGTACAATTCATTGTGGTAGAGCATTATGGAGGCGCGGCGCGGTGGTTACATCCACATATTATTGGCGTGGCGCAATGGTTACCATGCCGGACTGCCAATCGAAGGGTCTCGAGTTTGATTCCCGGCGAAGCAGAAATTTGAATGATGAGTTTAATTTTCTGTTCTCGGTTTAAGTGTTTGTATTTCTGTCTCTGTGTGTCTCATGGTTGGTACCCATTACACAGTGTATATTTACCGTACTCTGGGGCTATTAGTGTTAAACGTAAAAAAAAAATCAAAGTGTTCTACCGACTTTACTATGCTTAGTGATCTTTTCAAAATGATAGCTATGTCACCATAATCATGATTACACCACCAGTCGAAGGTTAAAGTTCCACAGGCCGCTTTGCACGCTCCTTTTGATGTTTGAACGGATGTTTAAGTTATGGGACAACCTTCCAGCTGAGGCATTTCCAGTGGACTTTGACATAGGGTTCTTCAAGAAAGCTGTAAAGAAAGCTCTTCTTGAAAGCCGGCAGTGCTCGGGTGGCTCCGCTGGGGTTGCCCGTTTCCATAGGCGACAGTGATCGCTTAACCACGCGGCCTTTCTGCCTCTTTGTTCGGTTTACTTATAAAAAAGTGATTTCGAATAAACGAATAACCAATTGCCGAGGCACTAATAATTTTTTTTATTGAAATGAGCAGACGTTTTCAGTGGTTAATTTAATAAGAGCTATTACATACATACGCAGTACTGGCACTGGTGTTACACTAATATGATAAAGCGTCACGGCAGCAGCACGGCATTCATATTAGTAATCGATATATTTATTTCTGATGCTGTGTGAAGGGTTGTTAATAGAACTAATTGACTCTTAATCGCGTAGGGCCTGATCCTCTCACGCTGCTCCAATTCAGGTTGATGACGTCTTCATTGTTAGTGGCCTAACTGCTGTCGCAAGTTTTAAATCGCTCAAAAGACCTCCATTAAGTATGAACGACAGTATGTTAACGAAAATTGCAACCAACGTGTAAGCAACCAAGAATTTGACTCCCAACTACTAACCACGCCTGACATAGCGTAGACATTTCACCACCTTTCTGCAATATATTTAAGTTACATAATGATAATGAATCTATGCATTATTTGCAGCACAAATTATTTAATTATAATGATACTTTCCGCGGGCACAGCAGTACTATCTAAACACTTTAAAAACATGCTCTTATAATACGTTTAATTTGTAAAGAGAAACTGATGATAACGACTGAAAAGTCGGTATTATAAGAGGAGTACAGTAAGAATTGTAAGGACTCAGGAAGAATGTATCTACTCAACATAATAATATGAACTTTTGTATCATAAGTAATTTCATAAAAGGTAACAATAATCCAAGGGACAGTGGAGGGCAAGCGGTCACGAACGAAATTGCAACCTCATCAGCCACGACCACTCTGTCAAGAGTGAACGACTAAGGAGGAGGAGGAACAAATAATCCAAGCCTAATCAAGCCTTTTGTACAAGTCTATCTACGCGGACGACGTCGCGGGCACAGCTAGTTCATACTATTTTTGATGTAGACTCACTTTTTAATGTTTTTTTAAGTAATATGTTTCGTACCTGTTACGGAGTTTCCCAATAAAAAAAAATAATAATCGAAATTTTAATGAAAAATAAAAGCAAAAAAAAAAGTTTTGGAATTGGCCAGAATAATGATGACCTAAAAAACTCTAAAATAATTATCTAATATTTTTAGTATCCTATATTATATACATACATATACACGAGTAGTATAATATGTAGAGTATCCTTATAAATATTTTTATAACGCTTCTATATTAAAAATTACATAAATAACGAAAATTAAAGGGCACTTAGAATGGTAATTTTAAACTTTTGACACTTTTTTTATTATACTAATTTTGTAACAACGTTTGATGAAATATTATCAAAGTATTTCAACTTAAAAATATACAAATAAATGATTGCTTACAGCTAAAACCAAAGAAATGCGAACAATTTTTGGTATGAATTTGTTTATGGAATATCACGTAAGGATTCTTTTTAAGTACGTCAACAAGTTCGTCAAAAAAGACTAAAATCTAAAATATGTCTGAACTTTTTATATCGAATTTTATTTGAGTTCTATCAAAATGTGTTGTTCGCTTGGGTTTCACACTGAAATTATAATTATTTTTATTTTAAATTATGTTTTCTGTGTGCCACATATAATATAACTATATAATAACGTTCAGTACTCTGACGGTCCTGAAGGGGTAAATGTAATGCGCTTTCTATGTGCTTTAGTTTTCGACTACGGTTTCCAATGTTTCTAATTCAAACCCAACGCTTAGCTTTGACTAATATTTATTGAAGTGAAAACTTCTTTAGCGGCGTTGTGCACTTTTTTTGGGATGGGTAAAAAATGTTAAACTCGCGTCAGGAGACGTGGCCTGATCGAATATTCGTAAGACGGAGGGGTGACAGCTAATAACGGCTCGAATTTCTATACTAAAGTATTTAAACTATGGACATTGAATAAATTGCATATATTAATGAAAAAAGTGACGAAGAAATAGTAAAAGAAAATGAGTAAGTACTTTATAAAAATACTAGATGAAAACCTACTGAAAATACTAGATGAAAAATAATACTGATAACAAAAGCAATTCGTGCGAAATAATTCCCTAACCATTCCAAAATATCAAAAATGCACAACGTTAATGTTCAAGTTTTCACTTCTGCCGGCACTACCGGGGTTCAACCCGTTGTTTTTTTAACCCTTTTTACGTGCTGCTACTCACCACAGGTCTCTTCTCAAACGTGAGGGGTATGTAGTCGATATTCCACCACACCAGCCAAGTGAGAATTGGGTTGACAGTGGCAACTAATATGAGTGTCCAATAAAAGGGCTTTTGAACACATTTGAAAAAACTTGTATGTATATTTATGTATATTATGCTGCAACAACAATTCAGTATTGTCACTTACTTCATTGTTAGTATTAATCGCCAATACTAGTCTACACCGAGCCCGCACCACACTTGGCTGCGGTAATCGCAATAGCACTGGAACGAATGATCCTTCTAGTTCTAAACCGTGACAGTTCTAGTAATGGGTGTAAACCGAAATGGAGAGAGCTATGCCAAACGGCTGTAGTCTGATGTGAAATGGGTGACTGCTAGTGGCAAAAAAATTCAAGTTCATTTCCGTCCTTCAAAGGGAACGTTAAGTGGTCGGTAAACGTCGGTCGGTAGCAATCGATAGATAGCAGTCGTTAAACCTTGTCGGAAACCTTATGAGCGGTTTATAAATCTAGGGTAGGTAGGGTATAAATATCCAGGGTTGGCCACTAACCCACTTCTCCACTAACCCACTTTGGAGCAGCGTAGCCTCCAGTTTGGAGAAAAATGCTCGGGGTATCGTGGACGCAGTTTAGGACCAACGAGTCCATTCTTCGAGATCTCGGCATCAAGCAGCGTCTATCTTCCATAGTACAGGCTCGGATCCTTACCTTCTTTGGCCATGTTTCGCGACAAGGAGATGTCTCCGTGGAACGCCTTGTAGTTCAAGGAAAAGTGGAAGGCACTAGACCACGCGGTAGGTCACCGATGCGCTGGACCGACCAAGTGAAAGCTGCTATTAATAGTCCTCTCTATGAGTGCGCAAGGATAGCGGCAGTTCGGGAAGAGTGGCGACGGGTAGTAAAGCGTGCTACAAACCTTCAACAGACGACCACGACCACTCTGTCAAGAGTGTAGCGACTTAGAAGAAGAGCCAGTAGCGTAAGCTCCAGGACTTCCTAATAATAATAAAACCGGTGATCAGTAGTGGGATGCAAAAAAGGACGTGCCTATAGTATACCAAAATTTATCTAAAACAAGCCCCTGTGATGCGGTTGGGGTAATTTGAAATTGCACTCGTATCAATGATCCTTCTAGCTCTAAACCATAACAGCTCTAGTAATTGGTGTTTATGGCTGATTTACATTGATCCACTGGCTGGATCCAGCATCACTGCATTCCAGTGCTGGATTTTCATTGCTACTGGATCAGGGCGTTTAAATTCAATCCATTAGACACTCCTGCTTTGTTAGAGTGACAACAAGTTTGTAGCAAAAATGAATATTCCGCGTTTTGGAAGGCGCAGGCAATTAAAATACTGTCAAGATATATTTGTATCATATTGCTTCACGCGAAAAACAGAGAGAAGCAGATTTTAATGGGTAAAGGATAAAACACTCTGGCCATTTTTATTGGTGGACTAGTGGGGTCCACGACGTTGTCCTGCCTTAAAAGTATTGAAGAGGATTAGTTTCTTTGTCATCTCAAAGAGTTTTTATGTTACCGTCAAATAAAAAATATAAAACAAATAGTGACAGATGAATTGTTATTCAGGCTATGTCAAACTTCTGGACGATGGCGCCACAGGCGCGAAGAAACAATGTTTGATAGTTACTAACATATAAGTTATATAGGAAAATAAAATAAGTTGTTTTACTATTAATTTCACAGTTTTTCTATATTTTCTCACCGTTTAAACCTTCCTTGAGCATCTACTAATATATCAAGACCAAAATTAGCCACATCGGTTCAGCCGTTCTCGAGTTTTAGCGAGACTAACGAACAGCAATTCATTTATATATGTATACTAGTGGTCCCGCCCAGCTCCGCCCGGGTGCAGACGTTGTTCAAAGAGGATTTGTTTTTTATTATCTTAAAGAGACTTCATGTTACTATCAAACAAAAATATAAAACAAATAATGACATACGAACTGTCCTGTTATTCTGAATGTGTCAAAGTTTAGAACGGCACGGCACGAAATACAAACGTTTGACAGATAGGAACAATTTATATGGGAAAACTACTTATAAATAAAAAAATAATTAAAAAACATTTCCAGTGGCCCAAATTGTGAATCTAAACCATCCTCGAATCCATTTGAATACACACAAAAAAATTCATTAAAATCTGTCCAGCCGTTAAAGAGGAGTTCAGTGACATACACACTCACAGAAGAATTATATATATTAAGATAGAGATATTGCAGCCAAGGGTATCTACATGTCAAGCCTAAATCTTGCCTAAGGTCGCACGTACGGAGAGGCAGAGTAATTCTTCGAGGGCTGATGATTGCATCAAGTAAGTCTGGACGGCAATTGTACCTTACCACCGACGCACTTGACAACAGAATTGCTCCGCGGCAGTATTGGGTGCTATGGTGGTGCTTACTTGATCGAACTGTAAGAGTTCCACTACATAATGACGACCTGTGTAGCGCTATGATTACCATGCCGGACTGCCAATCGGAGGGTCCAGAGTGTTTGTGTTTCTGTCTTTGTATGTGTCCATGATACCCATGATACAAAGTATCATGGACAACAACAAATCTATACTAATAATATAATAAAGCTGAAGAGTTTGTTTGTTTGTTTGTTTGTTTGTTTGAACGCAATAATCTCAGGAACTACTGATTCGAATTGAAAAATTATTTTTGTGTTGAATAGTCCATTTACTGGGGAAACCTATAGGCTCTATAACATGCTATGACTAATACCAAAGTCCACGCGGGTGAAGTCGCGAGCGGCTGCTAGTAAGTATATCCATATCAAAACTTGTGTAAAACGAGCACGTATCACACGCAATAGCATTCGAATAAATGGTCTTTCTAGCTATAAGCCATGACAGTTCTATTATTAGTGTAAGCCAAATTAATATTGTTGTTACAGCTATTAATATTATTGTTAGTAATGTATGTATTATTGGCGACCTCTATTATACAGTTGTAAACATGAGGATGAGTCTTAAAAATAATCCAAGTTCGATTCTTCGCTTTCAAATCTTGAAAATAATTTTTGATATCTTTGCCCAGTATTTTCAATTTACTTCAATAGCAGACGATAGTCCATTTGGTGGTAAGAAGTCGCTGCAGAAAATGGAAATCTTCCTATAACCTCATGCAAGTCTGTGTCTTGCCTGAGGTTGTATGTAGTTGCTAACGCTTGGCTGCAACCCTTTTGCGTCTGCGGGCTGCGTCCCACTGCTGGGCACGGGTCTCTCCCCGTTATTGGGGAGACCTGGAGCTTACTCCACTACGCTGCTCCAATGCGGGTTGGTGGAGATGCGGGTTAGTGGCCAACCCGCCGTCGGATGTTTTCAAAGCGCTCATAAGGCCGCCGACAAGGTTTAACAACTGTTTTCTATCAACATCAACCGGGAACGACAGCTTAACATGCCCTCCGAAGCACGGAAACGCGCATTAAATTTTTGCCACTAGCGGTCACCCATCTCACACCCGACCACGCCCGTTTGGCTTAGTTGCAAAGATCGTTTACGTTCTACTTGCGTTTAGATACTGATTTGTAAATTTAGTAATACCAACGACCAAAAATCTATGTACTTTCAAAACTTTAATATTACCTAGTACTCGTAGGTACGATAGTTGACAACAAACGACTTGTCAATATATATTTTTACGAGAAACAAACACAATTATTTTAAGACATGTTTCTTCTATAAAACAAAAAAAAACAATACTATTATTACACAAAGGCCATTTGCACAAAAACCTCAGCTTACAGTAATTGCACCCTAAAGCAATTACCTTGAAAGCCTGTCACCGACGCTTTTAATGAACTTAAAAAAAGTGAATTGTCTTATTCTAATCCACTGTTTTCTTTTACGTTTTATCTTTTGAGGCCGGAATATTTTCTTTTCATGGCAAGCGGCTACGACATTACCTTTTGTTGGAAATTTATTTATTTAACATTCGTACCACCTTAATATAAGGACTACAGGGTTAAAATTAATGCCTTATGGTATTCTTTGCCAACTAAATGAAATTTACCTATTTTCCTTTTTTATTTTACGGACGAAAAGAAGCGTGGGGTGCATGGTGTCAATAGTTATATAATATATGTATTAGTAAAACGATTATCATTTTGATATCTTAAAGAACACCCTTTGCTTTTTTACAATCAAATAGGTACATATTCTTCTTATTTTTTACTTTTTAGTTAGTTTTTAGGGTTCCGTACCTCGTCAGAAAGAAACGGAACCCTTATAGGATCACTTTGTTGTCCGTCTGTGTGTCTGTCTGTCAAGACCATTTTTCTCAGGAACGCGTGGAGGTATCAAGCTGGAATTTATATTAAGTACTCAGATCTATTGTCCCTTAGAGTTGTGAAAAAATCAAATTTTTAAATCAGCGTAGTCAATAGAAACAGCCGTTTATGCCGCCAATTTCAGCAAATTTTCGACACTCGCAAGGGATTCACAACCTCCAGGGTACTTTCTCGTGAACTCAGAAATTTGGTAAGAAGCAACGTCTTATAGAACAGAATAAGGCAAAATTGTAAAAACCGTATATTTTTAGTTATATCATATATTAAAAATATTTTACGTAACCCTCGGTGCGCGAGTCCGACTCGCACTTGGCCTCACACAAAAGCATGATTTTTAGTTTTTAATCTACATTACTTATTTATATTTTTTTCGGATTTTTTTTACATTTTTGTATTGTCATTGGTCCTTAATCAAATCAAATCAAATCAAAAACATTTATTTCATATTAGGAATACAAAATATTCGCTTAATGAATGTCATTTTTTCCCGGTCATCGCCTTTAGGTGCCCGTTTGGGCTAGATGTTGAGCTGAGAGAAAAAAGGCGGCGGAAAAAAACCACCAGCAGCACTCTTTTTTTTTAAAAGTACATATATAATTGAGATAACAGTATGGCTATATTGTTCATAATGGGCACACTTTATGTCTTGATGAGTATATAAAGTTTCAAATTATTTCGACGTTTCAAAGTCGGTCAAAATCACGTTAACAGATTCCGTTACATACATACATAGAGGTCAAGTAAGTTAAAGCGTGTTAAAAAGGGAAACCAACGTGTAACGAAACGATTAACATAGTAAATAAAGTAACTGAGAGTCCTTGATTCGATTCCCAGACTACGGTCAGGCCATACTGCCTGCTTGGATGCTGCATTGCGTTTTGCCACTTAGGCGTGGCATCGGAATAGTGCGTTTCAGATGCTGAATCGTTGAGTTTAGCAACTAAATCACCGTAAAAAATGAATTTATCTGTTTTTGGTATGGTTGTTTGTGTCTCGTCTTTACATGGCGCCCCATATACAGGGAATCCTATTGTGTGGCTGTAAATTTTATTTAAAGTACTCATGGTCTACGTTACACTGTACCGTTTCTTTAAAGGCCTAGCTTATACAAAAAATATCAAAAACAATTGCATGGACAAAAAGTAGGTACTGTAAAAAAAATTTGAAAATTTTTGAGGCGCCTATTGCTCAGACTGCAACACAATATTCGTTTGACAGGTCAGAAATAACAAAAGAGTTCTGCTCTGATCGATCATACACACGCCTAAACATAGTTATTCTGCCTACCATAAGCTCTCATCGTCACCCGGTGACTAAAAAATAATTTCATTGGGTTTTATCTTTTAACACTTACAGTAAATTAGTAATATAATAGATAAATTAATATTTGTATCTTTTTTAACGTTTCATCCACATTATGAGGCCTTTTTTTGGTATCGGGGGGGGGGGGGTCCTTCAAAAAGTTCCCGGCACCTTGGGAAAGGATACCGGGGTACTAAAACCCTCTCGGTGGCCTGCCTCTGCGCTTTGGGACGATTCCGGGATCTCCAGTGGAACGCACCGGTGTACTCCACGCGCGGCACTCCAAAACGGGCCTATCTTCGGAGCTCTCACTCTACCACCAACAGCCTCGGAAGCCCCCTTTTAGTCGCCTCTTACGATCAGGCAGGAGATACCGTATGTCTATTCTTAGTCCTGAAGCTACAAGGACACAATATGAAGCCAGAAAACCAGAAAATTAAAAATAGAGTGGCTGGCCCCGCGACTACGCCCTGGCGTACCGCCGTTTTTTTTAGAGTGGACCGATTCTCAGACCTATCCGATATGCACACAAAACTTTTTGAGAATCGGTTGATCCGTTTTGGAGGAGTTTGGCAAACAATTCGACACGATAATTTTATATATTAGATAATAATAAATAACGCCACAAAATCACATGGTCTCTGTGCCACCTAGAATAAGAATAGAAATTGAAATTTATCGTTCCATTTTCTGCCTCTCGGGAAATCGAGCCAGGACCCTTAATTAACAGTCCGGTATGGTAACGATAACGCCATACAGAGGCCTTAGTGTAAGTCTGCACACGCGAAAACGTTACTAACGCGTTTGCGTTAAGTATTTAATTATCGACCTTATTCCTTTCATGTTAAGATCTATCTGTCCAATCTTAACTCGTACGCAGTAGTAACGTTTGCGCGTTTACAAACTTACACTAAGGGCTCAAGTCGTAATAAAATGTCCACAAAAGTTAATATAGATGTAATGTTTTCGAGAAGTTTGTTTAATAAACTGCCACAGCTTTTGCTAAGTCTGATTCGAACGAAAACGCTTTTTCTCTGTCTAATGAAACATAACAAACAGCATGCAGTGGAGCTAACAAATTTTTTCAGGACATTACCATGAAATAAAAAATAATTATTTTTATCCCTAGTAGGACGCAGACTGAAAAGAATAATATGCAAACAATCAACTAATTAAAACACACAGACTTTGAATAAAGAGCTATGCAAATAGCTTCCTTATAAAATAATAAAAATGACATATTCTACTAAGAATGAAAATCATAATAGGCAAGAAATTAATAAAAGTGTCGCACTATTGCAGAAACTCTAACTTTCGTTTAAAGTTTCCTTGTGTTTTGTTATTTCGAAGTAACAGTATCAAAATAGTTGGATTTAATTTTACTTAAAGTAAAAAAATAAAGATTTTCATTGAAACGCAATCTTCTCTATATGGAAACTGGACAATAATATTCTTGGTGTACGTATAAATATAACGTGTTTTCTCAGGGCATCTGACTGGATTGTTTGAGCTGGAAAGTCCTTTTGAGTGACCTCCTTATGCCAGGCAGCAGATTCATTTTTTGAGAATTCTGATCGCTACTACCTGACACCTCCAAACCAACAGGAGGCACAGTCTATAGATCATTCGGGAGGCCTGAAGTGTATTCCACCACGCAGCTCTAAAGCAGGTTGGAAGAGATGTGTGTTATTTTGGATTATCCAACCCACGGACGGATGTTTTAGAAATCATCCATGAGGCCTCCAACAAGCTTTGAAAGCTATCTAATGATTCCTGAGGCCGACGGATTACTGTGCCTTCCGAAGAACACACATGACATACGACCCTAACGATTACCTAACATACATCGCGCCCTTTTTGCTAGCAATTTGTGTATCTGCATCACAGACCACCAACCACCAAGTGGGGTTTGGAAGGGATGAATAAAAGGATTGCATGTCTTCAATGCCTGTTCTTAGGTCTTTTATTATAATAATATATTTTGTCCACAGTTTGCAACCAGTTTGCTCGCGGCGTGTTTGGCATGCTCGGTGCCGTCTCACCCGAATCCTTCGACACTTTACACTCCTACACCAACACCTTCCAAATGCCATTCGTTACTCCGTGGTTTCCTGAAAAGGTAAGAAGTTATTATTGACTGTTACTCTTTTTATATAATATGTATTTACTAGCTTTACTCTACTGGCCCGCTTGGACAACACCTTTTTCTTATAGAATCAGGCAAGGGCGTTTTTATTCGAATTGGCCTCCAATAAATGTTAATGTAATGTAGGTGGTAGAACTATTATGATTCTCCCGGGGAAGTACCACCGCTGCACCCACATCTGCCGTGAACCAATTCTGTTCGGTGGAAAGGTGCAGTTGCCGGTCACACTTACATGAGGCGACCACCAGCCTCCGGAGTAGCAGCGCAACTGCATTCGACCTCATACAAGACTTACCAATGCTTGTTTGAGGTTGTATGTACATCCACGGGCTGCAGCGACCACTTAACACCGCGTGGCCTGCATGCTCGTCTGCTACTCCATTCAAATAAAAGAAATGTTCTCATGTTAATGTTGTAATAAATGTTCTTAAAACTTTTAAAACATTTTGATTGCAGCGTAACTGTAACAAATTTAAACGATTGTGTGTCTTTATCTTTGTCCTTTCTTTAGAATCTATATTCTGAGGACAGTTTTTTCTGTAAAAACCTTAGACTAAGAATAATGTACTTACGTACGTAAAAACACATGAAATTTATTTAACACTATCAGTCACTCTCGTAACGTTAGATATTTTTGTGCTTAAATAAATCTATAATATTTAATATTATGGAGCTGAAGAGTTGGTTTGTTTGAAAACAATTATCTAAAGAAAAACTGGTTCAATTAAAAAAAAATGGATAGTCCATTTATCGATGAAGGTTTAAGATCATATCGTAAAACATCACGCTGTAACGCGGGTAAAACCGCGAGCCCCATTTAATCTTAATATAAAAAATTTAAATTTAATTTGAAGTTAGAAACTAAAAATCCTATCCAATTCCTGCCATGATTTTTTTTTTCAATTGTGGCATCGCAAACTCTGTGCATACTGCCAGAGTCAAGTATAATTTTTACATCATTTTTTTGCCAGTTTCATTTCAATGAAACTGGACGAAGTAATAACATAGTCAGTAAGTAAATCGTCAGTAATCAGTCAGTCTAGTCAGTCCAACATTCAAGTAAAGCGATGGCGTCCGATGGAATTTTGGAGGCAAGCAGAAAAAACATATTTTAGCACTGTTATTCTATTTCACAAACACTCGTGCACTGTATTTAACCTATATCAAACAAAATGCCATCAACTTTATCCGATATAACTCAAAAATACAACAAGAAAATGAAAATAAAACAAGAGCTCAATATGTCTTTTTCGACTTCCCGCCAAAACTCCTCCTGCCATGATTAGGGATTATGATGATAATGAAAATCCAGAGCGTGTATTTTGAAAAAATCCATTTATCTTCAGGGTTCAATTTAAAAATACAGTCAAAGGCTATACTTAGTATCAGGTGGCGCATGTTCGTTCTACAGCTTTAAAAAAAATGCACGGTAGGGAATAAAAACTGCTTGGCAAACATCCAGTTTTTCTGTTAAAAGTTGTATAAATCATTTTAATGGATTTTTTGGAATTTCTAGCTTTTGTAGTGAACACTGAGGGACTGCTCTATGGACTCCATTGCTACATGTTCATAAAGATGTGAAAATTTGGATTCAGCAAAATTTACATAGCTAGTTTAGTAAGTCAGTAAGGATCATTATTTATTTCATAGGAAAGAAAGAAAATATAGAAAAAATATTTATTTGCGCAAATATGGGTGTTACAAAATTTGTTTTATACAACACTTCGCCATATTAAATTTATCTCAGTAAGGTATGCAAATAATAGGAAGAAAACTGCTCCAAAAATTTTGATGAAATTTAGTACCCTGGTTTCGGGGATAATAAATCGATCCAGCAAATTTTTATTGATAAAAATTGTCGTTTTATTTAATGTTTATGCCGTTAAATATAAAATTACTCTTACTTACATCTATTGGAGCATATTAATAATATTGTGGCGTAGAAAGCCGTCAAATGTCGACTGTCAATCCGCCTTTCAAACAAATGACAATGTCGATATGAAAGACCTCTATAAAAATTTCGTCAATGGAATTAAAGCTTTTTTGGTCGAATGGTTACGAAAGCTGACTACGGAGCTAGAGACTCGGGTTCAAACCTCAAGTAGGCAAGTTGCGTTTTTTATTTTTGTGACAATTTTTTTAAATTGGGAGCTAGGTATTTCAAAAGTCTTTGTTAAGTAACTCTAAGCCAATGAATGTTTTGTTTAAAAATAAACCAAGAAAATCAATTGTTTTTATCCGAGCATCGCTCGGGCTTCCAGGTACTGATAATGATATACATACGTAAGAATATAGTTGTGTTCTTTTAAGATGCTGTCTTTCCTTTATAGTTTATTTTACTAGGTTTACCATATTATTTTGTTCAAATTTTTTTTCAATTATTATATTCGTTTTATTAAGATCAATATTTAAATTATTGTGATTTAGCCAGTCTACTAATGATTCTAGTGCATTGTTTATTTCGGTTTCATAATTACTTGTGTTATCATCGGTGAATACAACTGTACCTGTCACCGGCCAAGAGTATCTTCGATTGTTATATGACTTTGGGGAAATCATTGTTGTATATTAGATACAGTAATGGACCTAAATTACTTCCTTGAGTTCCTAAGATACTTCCTTCATTTGTGTTATTATTCCACTATATTCAAGTATTTAGTTAGTTAGCCAAAGTTTCATCCAAAGTTCAAAGCAAAGCATCCATGTTTGTGAATGTTAGTTGCTCAATCACGCAAGAACGTTCAAAAGGATCGGGATTTACAGGTATAGAGTGGAGTGTACAAACACCACTTTTTATTCCGGAAAAAAACACGTTACCATCGGATGGTTTTGGATATTTATATAAACTTTAATCATTTTCTGTAACTTCAGTTATTTGCCAGATGTAATTTAATATGCTTTTCCGTTATATATAATTCTAAAAAAAACTTTGAAAAAGTATACGTACGAATTCGGGTAAAGTAATTTCAATCAGCATAGTTTTAGGGGTGTAAGTACAATTTTGTATCCAAGTAATTTAAAGTGAGTTGGCATCTCAAACATGGTTCTTCATCGAATATTTGCATGTATACTGTTATTCGTTATACCCGTAAATTCACCACAATGCGACAAAAGTTTTTAATGAGCCATTATTAACGCAGTTTTCAGCTTCAGTTTGCAATAACTTACTCTCATAAAGTTAGGCTGTAACTACAAAATAAATTCAAATCATTTTTGGAGGCAATAATTAAACTGCGAGCCCGCGCAATTTTCATACTAAGTTGTTTAATAGTAATACTATTTTTTGTACCTTCATAAAGTGTATGGGACGTTGGGAGAGGATACCGGGTATAATATGAGATTTGTACCACATTAAAACCCATCGGTAGCCTGCCCTTTTTTTTTGACGCTGGGAAATGCACGCACACCTCTCGATGTTCCCAAGGGATTCAAGAGGCGTGTGGGACTCGATGACGACATGTCACAATACCCACTAAAACCCAGCGGTACCCTCAGCGCCTTTGTTGAGACATGGATCCGCTTGCGCATGCTACCAGAGAGTCTCGGCGAAAACGGCAATGGTCGCCTAGCATCTGGGAGTGTTCCGGGTACATATTCGGTACTCCCAAGTCTCGGGGGGGGGGGGTGGATACATGTAGATCCCACCTCTATGGCAGAGGGAGGAGATGGGCATAGCGCCGTCTCCTTCCCCCTGAATGTCTTCTGCGGATCGAATCCGCTAGCGCGTCAAGTTCACGTTGCCTTTCCGCAGCCTCCTTTGCTGACATTACTGTTTCGCAAAAGGAAACCATGGCCGACCAGCACCTCTCGCTGTCGAGCATGGCGGTAACGACGCTCGGCATCGAGAGGTCTCCTCCTAATATGCACATGAGATATAGACGCAGAGGCGCCCAGGCAGGGCAGCTCATAAGGGTGTGCTGTGCTGTGTCTAACGGCCCTGCGCTTGGGGAGGACTCCGGGATCTCCAGTGGAACGCACCGGCGACCTCTGCGCGCGGCGCACCGTACGAGCCCATTTGCACTGCGCTTGGGGAGGACTCCGGGATCTCCAGTGGAACGAACCGGCGACCTCTGCGCGCGGCGCACCGTACGAGCCCATTTTGGGGAGAACAAATGTGCTCTCCTGTACCTTCAGATGCTAACGGCGGCATGCAGCCACATACACACTGCAGTCCTTCCCGGGGCTACTGGCTGGACGGACTTCCCCTTACCCAATCACTTTGCCTTTTCCAACTAAAGGTTCACATCTATAAAATATTATTGTTGCAGGTCATTCCCCCCTCTTCGGGCCTGATTGACCACGCTGTCAGCATGCGACCTGACTACCACAAGGCGATAATTGACACCATCTTGCATTATAAATGGAAAGAAATCATTTACATCTACGATTCGCATGATGGTAAGTTATTTTTCAAAACAAATTTTTGATTTAAATTTGCAGAGAAAAGTAAGCAATTAGTGTGGATTTAGACCAGCGTAATATAGGCTTGAACATTGTTTTTGGAAGTGCATGTAGGCGCGTATTGGTGTGCGCCATCATACGAGCGTTGACGCGATTGGAAGCTTGTATTTATGACAGCTACGCTGCAACAGATACCACTTTTGCACTGGTTCGAACGCCGGTTTAAATCCGTATACGCGTGTGTGGTTTTTTGAAGTGTAAAAAGTAGCGCACATGTAAGCGCCTGTGCCTTTGAAACAACAGCACAAGCGTAGAACTAGAAGCTGGATTGAAATTGTTCTTATCTTTCAATAATCTATGCACGAAAAAATTTGCTGCAAACTAAACTCAGTAGTTTTTATTTTTATTTTACTAATTTCAGGTACGTAACTAGGTTTCCATGAAACTACTTTTTAATGTACAAGTATAGTAATTGACTTTAAAACGAATAGGTCATGTCTTCTATTACTGAAAGCATCTCCCTCAACAACTTTATTGTTGGTATAATCGACGAAAGTGACTCATTTATAAGCAGGTGGTATAATACAGGTACAAATAAATAGGAAAAGGTAACAACAAAAGCGGTTCCTCGTCGTTTAATCCCTTAAATGAGTACCTTTTTATCGCTTTATCTTCTCCGCGGGAGGGCGATTCCACAATTGTTTTCCAGCGATCGTTTTTCCAAAGCTGCAAAGTCAGCACGATTACTTCCTTTCATCTTTTCCATTGAACATTTTTCCATTAATATTATATGTTTGAGATGACCAAATGATATTGCTATCTGTCTGAAACGACCTTTTGGACCGTAATACCTTTAGCTAGATTGAAATCAGCGTTTCTTTAAATTTATTACCGAATGTACAT
Organism: Pyrgus malvae; assembly: GCA_911387765.1. NCBI lineage: Eukaryota > Metazoa > Arthropoda > Insecta > Lepidoptera > Hesperiidae > Pyrgus > Pyrgus malvae. Next base: position 9,726,405 of record OU426947.1, read on the forward strand.
TATGTTATATGTGTATTAAAGAGAAAGTATATCGATACGAAAGTAAGAGTGATCGTCAATTTACGTCGTTCCGGTCGTACTTGCATTTTTTTCAATTTGATTGGCCCACGCCAAGGCATGACCCTTTTTTTTGGTATCGGGGAGAAACCTTCAAAAGGTACCCGGCACCTTAGGAGAGGATACCGGGTTCTGTGGGATTTGACCGTACTAAAACCCCCTCGGTAGCCAGCTTCTAGCTTGGGGCTTGCGGGCTTGGGGAGAATGGGCCTATCTTTGGGTGAGCAGATGTTCTCTCCTGCACTTTCCGATGCTTACGGCGGCATGCGGCCACGCACACACCGCCGTCCTTCCCGGGGCTGCTGGCTGGACGGGTCGAGCTCCCACTCTTACTCTTACGATCAGGCTTCCCGTCTGTATCCCTAGTACCGTAGCTCTATTCTTAATCCTGAAGCAATATCAATTATATCGCTTCTTTTCTTTTCCTTTACCGCATTAAATTAATTAAAAAAATCTCTCCTATAATGTTCACTTAGCTTTAGCTTTGGGTTACAGGAATGTGATATTTAATCCCGATAAAAATTGTCAATGTCATTCTTCAGCCTTCCAACTATCGCCATACCAATAAATAGTTCAATCCGTAGCACCGTTGCGACGCGCAAAAGGGACAAACAAATAAATTCACATTTATAATATGGATCGTCTGTTCATCCATCCCTTCATAGTCTACTTCTGGGCATAGGAAATTCTTTACATCTGGTCTTGCGCACTCAGAATCCAGCGGCACTCCACTGTCTTGTCTACATTAGTCCACCTGGCTGGAGCTGTGCTGTGCTGTGCTCATTTTGCCGAGCCGTGGTTGATTCCAAGACCTTTCTTCTTCATCGGTCGGAGATTCTCCTAACTATAATATGGACTGCCGGATTAACTGTAATAATGTATATAACACGCCTACTCGTACTATCCACTTTACTTAATCAGTAACCGCACTTTAAAAAAAAGCAGGGATTTTACAAGTCGTAAATTTAGCGGTTCGCAGAGATTAACAACAAAATCGCTAAGTAAGTGAGTCGGGGATAATAAAAAGCCGACCTGAAAGTGACTGTGGAGAGCGAAGTGGTACTAATGGGTTCCCCGCCAAAGCATGACCCTCTGACATATTCTACCAACACAGCCCGGCGACAGTTTGTTTTTAGGGTTCCGTACCCAAGGGGTAACATCGGAACTAATTACTAAATTCCACTGTTCATCCGTCTGTTTTTCTGTTCGTCTGTGACTAGGCTGTTATATACACACCGATATAGCAATCGTGACTGTTACAATTGTTTTTAGGTGACGTGTTTTTGTTACCGATATAACCAAAAATAGTAAAAAAAAAAAAATATTTAAGAAGGCTTCCATACAATAAACGTGTTTTTTTGCCGTGTTTATAGGTGGATAGGGTTATACGGGAGTGCTACTCGCACTTGGTCGGTTTTCATTCTTTCAGTAATGTCACCACATGATCTTTGCTGTAACCTCAGCAATCATGTTACTTAAAGCATCAGTGCTCGATCGATCGATGCATTGCGTTTTACCGACACTGCTACAGAAATAAAATTGGGTGTATTAGCAATATGGTTGCTGCGTTCAACTTTAAAAAAATACTTTATTGCCAATCGCCTACAGTAAAAGTAACGTGTATGTAGCAGGCGCTTATTGCCAGTGTCAAGTAAAAATGTTTGAATTTAAATGTTGCTCGTTTGTTGCGATCGAACCTCACAAAATAGTCATTAACTATGAATCTTCCGTAATTAGTCCGTCAAGTCAGCGTCAGATACACGAGTTAACCGATGACTTCTCAATCAAAGTATCTGATAGTTTGGAAAGCAACCTGAAAAATCTTGCTTTAAATTTGTTTTTAGAGTACAATTCTCGAGCACTGTATTTTTAAGAAAATATCACTAACTTTATTGGCGTGAGTAACTTAAAAATACCCAAAATAATGAATATGAAACAAGACTAAAATATGTCCACTGTTTAATGATCATAATATTTAGACCCAAAATGTCAAATCGTATTCACAAACTCCCTATTTATTTCCTTGGTTTTTGAAGCTAAAAATCACCTCACATAACTTTTTCTATCTCTTATCAATACGGTGTAATACTAATAGAGGTTCAATTCAATGAAAGGACGTGTGAAGATTGAATCTACTTGCAAAGGGCATATCACGTATCTGAAAATCGATTTGTCCTCCGTAGAGACGAACGTGTTGAGGCGAAGAGCAAATAGAGTCACTTTGATTCAGTTTTATTATAGTAGCAGATAGGCATACAGGTTGGCTGCAACCCTTTTTACATCCCACTGCTGGGCACAGGTTTTTCCCCATTATTGGGGAGGCCTGGAGCTTACTCACACCACACTGCTCCAAAGCGGGTGGGTGGAGTTGCGGGTTAGTGACCAACCCGCTGTCGGATGTTTTCAAATCGCCCATAAGGCCTCCTACAAGGTTTAACGACTGTAATCTGTCGACAAAAACCGAGACCGACGACTCAACGTGCCCTCCGAAGCACGGAAACGCGCATGAAATTTTTTGACACTAGTGGTCACCCATCTTACACCCTAAGGCGCCCGTTTGGCTTAGTCGCATAGGTCACTTGTGTTCTACGTTAATCGTCGGTCCATGCGCAAATCTTGGCATAAATTCCTGTTGCCTAAAGGTGGAGGGACATCATCATGAGAGATCCTCATAGTCTGCCCGGGTAAAGAGGTTGTTCCTCACTACCGTAGTCCCATACGTTTGAGTGTCCAATGTCTCGCGTAGGAAGTTCCTGTTGTTGTTGGGCCATACGCGCTTCAGGTTACGTGGTGCAACATGAAGGTTACGTGGTGTTAACTGTTCACTGCACCTCAGGGGCATTTATACACAATATGCAAAAGTTTTAATTTTGCTATTAAAACTTTTGCATATTGTGTATAATTAAAGTTTTAATTTTAAATAAATAATAATCCTCTCAATTGAGAAGGCCTAGAGCTTATATTACCGTGTATAGCAAGAAAAAACAGCTAGGCGGTTTAGTGAAAATGCGTGTTAGTGGCCAACCTAATTTCGGATGTTTTCAAAGCACTGATAAGTTCTAAGTAATGTAATAGACTTTTGTTTTTTTTATATCACGTATAAATTTCCACTATCGGCCTTGTTTGATGATTAGTGCATGCAGGTTTCGTGATGTTATTCATATAAATATGATAGTAGCAGACGTGGGCTTACCCAGGTGCTTGGCCAGGGGAGGGAACAGCCCATAAGATCTCCTATAATGTTTAACGATTGCTACATCGCGCATGAAATTGCCACTATTGGTCATCCAATGTAACATTTGACCACATCCGTTTTGTTCAGCTACTAAGATCGCTTGGGCCGCTCGCTCGCTCCGATCGCCGGATGGGCTTTGTAAATTAAAGAATAATAATTATTAATACCGACGAATCAGCTTAGCTTTTTGCGATAAATTTTTTGGTACTTAATTGGTTGGTATGTAATCCATTACGAAATATGTCTACATTTACAAACGACGCCTTTGGGACTTTAGATAGCTTTATGGTCTAAGGATAATGTAAAAGGGATTAAAATTATTATTATTATTAAGCTATATTTTAAAGAAGTTTTTATGGATTTCGTGAAAACAAAAGATTAAAGAGTTCTTTTGAATTTAGGTCTCATTTATTGACATATCAGCATTATTATACGTTTATGTGAATAGACACAGTTCCGAATAGTGCCGATAAAGATCGTATAAATAAATAAATAGCGATCACACTCGTAGTCTCACCATAAGGTCCCACATTAGGATTACCGGGCCTGTATCGTGGAAGCCATGGAAACACACAGGCAACCACACAAACGCCCAGACCTAGAACAAAAATTTTACTCATTGTTCAAATTGAACCCATGACCCATGATACTCGTACTTCAACTTCTATAAAAAAACTCTTTAAACTTAGTTATAGCTAATTTTAGGATATAAAAAGGCTTGCTTACAAAACTTTGGCTTTTGATTCAGCTTACTCGTATCAAATAGTATTTCGAAAGCCTTTAAAATATATTTATTTACGATGCTGTTGGAGTCTTAGGGAAATTTTGTAGAATAATTTAATATTAAACATAAGCGGTCAAGGTACGGACAGGTAATTTTAATTTTGTTTAATAGTGTAATATAAAGGCTAAAATTGTCATACAAATAAATAATAATACCTATTTTCTATAACAAAGACATCTCCTCTGCTGGTAATGTAACCCAGTATAATATATTACCAGGTATACCGACATACTGACAACTGCGTTAAATGCGCCGTCCACCCACCTTTAAAAATAAAAAATTACAATGATTCTAACATTAATATTTAATTTTTCTGCTTCAGCATAATTATAGTTGTAAGTGCCTTCTATTTAAGTGTAGTGTGATACCCAGATAACAATATTAACTATATCCTCAGTTTATGTGTTTTGTATAGAGTTACTTTAAAAATATTATACTGAAATAGACCCAGAGAGGAAAATCGTGTGTTGTGGATGCAGTGGTTAAAAACAAGAAAGGACAATAGTAACACATGGAAATAAATAAAAAATATAAAACCTTTAGTTTTTGTTGCCATGCAACTAAAATCCATCGATATGCAAAATAGCAAAACTTCCTCGAGCTCCGTTATCTCCTCAACAACGATGTGTGACTCGCGCAGACACTCAGCGTCCTCTGAATAAATTGAAACCAGATATCATCTGTTGGATTCCACGTATCGGGAGCTTTGATGTGGAACGAAGAGGCATATCGTATTGAAAAATGTTTTCTATTTCAGTGTACCTATTATGGGTTAGTATACGTAAAAAAAGTAGACGTCTTATTCAATTGTAAAGCAACAGCTATTTACATTCATTTCAGTTGCTAAATTCTGATATTCTATTAGTGTAATAATAATTTTGGTAAATTAAAAATTGGATACTTTTTGTCGTATTAAAAGAACGTGATATCCAAATAGCAATATTACGATCTCCATAAGAAGAATATCTGGAAGGTATAGTATGTGGACTAGATAAAAACAAAATAAGGTTACAAACAGCAAGACCAGGAAAGAAAATCAAATTGCACTATCACAATTACAAAATATTAGTAAAATCTTCTGTCTCCCTTGGCATGTGTCGAAACTCGTCGACATGCAATGTCCATGTCCATCCAATTTTAGAATGTCTTCTACGTGAAAGTATTGTGGGTTAGAAATAAACCTTAAGTATATTGTTTTAAAATACAATGATACTTAATCACTGTAATTGATAAGAAAAGTAATATATGTGCCTATAAAATTTAAGAGTTCCCCTCGATTTCTCTGGGATCCCATCATCATATTCTGACTTGGTGACAATGAGACCACCTCGGATGTATAAGCATACAAACAAAAAAAATTAAAATCAGTCCACAAACGGCGGAATAATCGGTGAACATATATAAAAAAAATACATACAGCCGAATACAGTAACTTCTCCTTTTGGAAGTCGGTAAAAACGGAAAGGAAATGAGAATAAAATTGCACTACGAAATACTTTCCACTTTCCATTTACATGATGAGAAAATTTTTGAGTAGGCGCGCCTTTAGGATTTCCTCAAAACCACGGCAGTTCCTCAAAGGTGCGGTACCAGACTTACAAGCGCACATCACTTTGCAACAGCCGATTTGGTGAAGCTATTTACGTAATAAAAATGTGGTAATTTGAGATTAAATAGAGTAGGGCCTTCCGGATTTTCTCCAAACCGTAATATTACCTTAAAGGCGCAATACCAGGCTTGCAAGAGCACTTCACTAATGCATGAGCCGATGTGGTGAATCTCTTTGCGTATTAAGAATGTGGAAAACGCTTCAGAAAATGAAAAATTTATGGCATAGTGTCAAAGAAGTCCATACGGTAAAAAAAATACATCATATAAAAGTTCAGATCGAGCTATAACAGATTTGCGTTGTGGTACATATTTATTAAAGGCAATAAAATCACCGATAAAATTGCTGGTTTGTAACTAAGTTTCTTTTAAGTGTAATTTAAGATAATGATTCAACTTGTAACTGAAAATCTGCAGAATTAAAATATCGGATTCGGTCTTTGAATATTTCAGCAGTAATGTAAACATATTAGTACCTACCATTGCAATAAACAAAATATTGTAGGAAAAAAGGAGTGTAAAACGTGATTATTAGATTGTTTAAAATGCTGTCCACTTTTCATTTATACGACGAGAAATTTTTTGAGTAGCACCTTCTGTTTTTGTCCAATCCGCTTCAGTTCCTCAAAGGTGCAGTGCCAGGCTTGCAAGTGCACATCACTAATGCATGAGCCGATGTGGTGAAGCTCTTTGCGTAATAACAATGTGGTAGCAACGCTTCAGGAAATGGAAATTTACTTTTGAATATAAATTACTATTGAAAGTTCTTGTACTTATAATGTTTTGAGTATAGATATTCTATTTCACGAAGTCGAATCGGCTTTGATTGTACTGATGTGTACGGACAAGCGCACTTGTGTGCGTAAGCTTTGGAAGTAATAGCAACAAAAATATTAACAACCCTGACATTAAAGAAAAAAAAAATTACTCACACAACTCTTCCATACTTAGATGACAGTCGACCCTGAGCGCCCTTGAGGTTATATACTAAAACAATAATATACACTCCTCACAACATTCATAGATGAATGGAATTCGTCATATAGAAAATTTTCAGCAACTTTTCGTTTTCCTCCACATGGTTATGTTAAAATGTTAGAAGTTGTTTTTAAAGTAAACATGTTAAGTTTTTATGTAGGTATTGTTTAAAGTCTCACCCACCTAAAAATGTGCGAGCCTAGAAGCATTATAAATGAAACTTAACGTAATTTAACGACTGGTTATCGAAAACCGGGACCAACGGATTAACATGTCCTCCGAAGCACGGAAACGCCCATAATGTAGCAGTAGGAAACGCCCATCTCACACATGACCGCGTTTCGTGTAGTTGCGTAGATCGCTTGCATTCTACGCTACCTGCCGAGCCATATAGCGCTTCAATAAAGCGCGCGATATAGAGTACTTAGGTGAATATACCAAGATCCCAAGGTCCATTTACGTGATTAAAAATATTTTGAGTAGGGTCATTCGGTTTTCCTCCAAACCGTAACAGATCCCCAAAGGCGCAATCCAATTGCTAATGCTCTCTAATAATGTCATAGTATAATAACGAAGTACTTAACACTTTACATCGTAATGAAAAATGCACTGAAAAAGTAGGTGTTTTATATAAATAACGTTAATAATATAACTAACGTGCATTATTCATTATTAATAGTAGCTGATCGCACGAAGTCCTTACCGCCTACTAATAAGGGTATTAAAAATAGGGGTTGATAGTAGAAGGGTAAAAATTTACGGCTGTATGTATTTTAAAATTAAATGCCAAATCATTAAAAAATACCAAAAATATTTGTCCAAAAAATGAAGAATAATTTTTTTTTAGGGTGAGCCACTTTGAACACTTAAAGGTATAAAAATTGTAATAAGCTTATTCTCATACCTAATGAACATACTTATTAAATTTCATCAAAATCAATCAAGCCGTTTCGGAGGAGTATAAACACTAAACTGTGACGGATTTTTTTTAGATTATAATAAGAAAGGTTTAGAGTAGCATTATTCGGTTTTACTCTAAACTTTGCCAGTTTACCGTAAGCGCAGCACCGTGTCTATTAAGTAAAGATCAATGCTTGAGGGGAGGCCCTGTTGTAACGGTTTTATTCCGGCGATTGCAATTAGGTATATATTACTATGCAAGATATTGAGAAAACTCTGATAGCGTGAATGAGGATACTATTGGCGCCATCTCTTGAACAGTTGTGGAAGTTTGCCAAAGCTGCCTGTATCTATCACTAAGAATGGTAGCATTCGTGCTACTTGTAGTCTCACGCATTCAGCGATTTAGTCACTTTTTAAAAGCTAAGCGTAGCGATCAAATAGCTAGTTCGTAAGATTTTGACACTACAATGGAACGCAAAAAATCTAAATGCGATGTGGCACCTATTGTTACATAGTCGACCAATAGCATATCTACATGTCAGCAGAAACCCCAATATATAAATCAATATAAAAGTAATTTCAAATTTCTTAATACAACCTGCCTTTTTATCTAAATTTTAATTGAATCTAAGCACTAAAATGTAAGCAACAACAGCACAATACTGGCTACGACTTGCGATCCTATTACAAGAATTCCCAAAGGAGCTTTTACAGAAACAATCAGAAACAAAGACTCAGCGAATGGAAGTTTTTTTGTAAAATTGAGGCTACAGCAGTAAAGCTATTTATAAATTTAATTAAAATTGAAACAAACCAATGTTATTTATAGGTGCTGAATAGGCTTTTGTAGATTATTATGATATCAACAAAGCAATTAAACATCGCATTGGTAAAAAGTGTGAGTGGTATAAGGCGAAATGTTGTGTTCTTGTCTACTATTACTCATCTATAAATCGATGTCGGTATTGTGTAAAAGTTAGATAAAGGGCAATTTCCTACTGTTTGTAGTTCATAGCAAAGTTAAACATTACCATTTCATTTAAAAATGTGGAGAAATTAGAAGTGATCAGATCAGATAAGAAATTAAGAATATTGAACCAAGAATTTCAAAAATTCTTTAATGGAATTGAAAAAAAATGGAATGGAAATTAATCTTTTTTTTTTGTTAATTTGCAAGTGATATATAAATCGAAGGCACACCAGTACTGAATCTAAAACGCTTAAATGAGCAATTCTTGTATATATGAATCCTATATAATGTAATTTGAAAGTACTTAAATAATGTAATTTGAATCTCGGAAACGGCTTCAACGATTTTCATGAAATTTACTACCCGAGGTGATAAATCGATTCAGCTAGGTTCCATTTCAATAAATTGTCGTTGTATCCGTATTTTAGCGATAATCAACTTAAATATAAACTGGAAAACATGACTGTTCCTGACATCTGTTGGAGAGTATTGACAATAATGTGGCGTAGAACGCTGTCATACGTCATCCGCCGTTTAAACAAAATTTTTTGGAACTTAATGAATGTGATTTAATTACAACGACGATTTGGAAAAGGTCTATAAGAATATGATCGTTCGATTTCAAGCTTCCTTATCCGAATGGTTACGAAGGCTGACTGCGGAGCTATAGATTCGAGTTCAAGCCTTAAAGCATATTGGTTTTTGGTGACATTTTTTCAAATTGGGAGCTATTTTAGATGACGATTTCAAGTAAGTTCTTTGAAATTCAACCAAGAAAATCGATGTTTTTTTTTCCAAGCAACGCTCAGTCGTCTGGTTACCTACTGGTATTGGGGTTTAAAGTAGAATGAGAGAAAATTTTACGCTTTTCTTAGATCACAACAAAGTAAAGTACTATAAGCGTGTTTGTAGATGTGAATAAATTAACAACAATGGAAAAAAGTATAAAATATCTTGAAGTAATTTGAATCAAGGCGATCCGTGTGGTACAATCATTACCACACAGGACTGCCGATCGGAGGGCCCCGGATAAGAATGATGCATTTAAATTTCTGTTCTCGGTCTGGGTGTTTTTTTTTTGTCTTTGTGAGTGTCTATGGTGTCGTGATACAGAGAATCCTAGAGTGGGGCTATGAGTGTGTAGATTACAGTTTGATTGAATCTAAATACTTTTTTAAGCAACAGTGCAAAACTTAATAGATATACAATCCTTAAGAATGATAATCTTTTTTTCGTAAAATTTAGGCTACATTGTAGTGGATACGCTACGAGTAGCACCCTGATTATCTACTTGAGTTTCTAATAACATTGTTTCGTTTTTGTACGACACGTTGACGACCTCGTGGCGTAATGATTACCATGCCGGACTGCCAATTGAAGGGTCCCGGGTTCGATTCCCGGCGAAACAGAATTTTTATGATGAGTTTAAATTTCTGTTCTCGGTCTGGGTGTTTGTGTTTCTGTCTTTGTGTGTGTCCATGGTACCCGCGACACAGGGTATATCTACCCTACTGTGGGGCTATGAGTTTGAATCGTTACATAAAAAAAATACGTTGTCGCTTTTTATTAATCCTATTGCTGAAATAGGGCATCGAGAAACATATACAGAAAAGGAAATAGCGTGATAATTAAAATATTGAAAAATTGCTTAAATTCTGTCACTAAAAATAAGGAAAGAAATGTAATGTATAAAAAACCTTTTAAAAATATATGACAGTACAGTATCAATAGAAATATTTGTCTTGATTAGGTCGACTAGGATTTAGGTAAATGAACAATAGTTTTATTAAAAATACAAACTTCACAGTCCAGAACACTCCTGTTTGGATGCCATTTTACATATCAAAGGGCTTATCTTTTAATAGAAAAAGAGTAGTTGTCAAATAACATGGCTGATGGAGCTGTCACGAATCACGAAACTATTCAGATATCTGCATGGTTTGTTCAATTTTGAGCGTGACAGACACAATGTGATAAAATAATGTCAGTAAGAAACATGTGAATGAATTGAGTCAACTATAGTATAAATTGGATAAGTTTGCTAAAATTTTTCTTAAGTAAGATTGTTGGTTTTATTCTAAAACAATTGGTAGGTAAGGATTTTATAGTCGAAGGGTGAATTATATATTTCTATTAGGTATAATGCTCCCAAAATATATCCACAAGCTGGTTTAACGAGCTGATTAGACATTCATAGCCACCGATTACATGCTATGATTTTGTTACAGAAATGCTTCAATTCACTTAAAATAATCTTCTGAGTTTGAGTAATCGGGTTATTTACTTTTTGTCGCAATAAATAGATTGATGGAGTAAGTTCCAAGCCTCCCCAATAATAGTAAGTAAATAATATATAAAATAATTAGTATCGACCCGAAGATAAAGAACGCGTCGTGGAAGAAAGCAGCAGCAGACGGTTCGTACGTAGCATGCTGATTAGTGCTCTATTCTTGTGAATAAAATCGTTGGTAACCCCATCGTCTTTTTCTGCTGCCTCCCAAATCTTTGTTTAGCGTCCAAAAAGCCGTTTGCGCACAATCACTATAAAAACTGTTGGATTTTTTAAAATTATATATTGTGGTGTTATAATAACAATTATCATAATATATGTAAGATAATTTGGCGACATTGAGTCTGGTACAAAAATAGGAAGTTAGGACACATCTAATAATTTTGTTTTTCTGTGGCAGACGAATTTTAATGTTCCATATGTATTACTTTGATTGACGTCTGTTCAATTTCACGGTAACTTGTTTGCGTTACCAGATGTATTTGCGTGTATTTGTCATAAAGATCAAAAGCTTTTGAATTAACAGATCCCATTGTGTGTCCAATTATGCCGTTTGAATTGAAAGCCGCGTACTTACACGATGAGTTTTATGTTTGGCGGATAATATGCGTAAAACGATAAATAAGAGACAAGATTGTATTATTATCTAGATTTTATTAGAAATAGGACTTGCAATTGATAGATAACAGTCGTTTAATCTTGTCGAACATCTATAGGCGCTTTGAAAACACTTGACAGCTGGTTGACCACTAACCCGCATTTGTACCGACCGGCACTGAAGCAGAGCGGCGAAGTAAGCTCCAGTCTTAATAAAGAGGAGGTGAAAGATAAGAATATCTACAGGTTGAATCCTCTCAAACTAAAAAAAATATATTTATATGGTAACCACTATAATAGCACTAAGCAAGTAAATATGTATCCGTGAAATAAATAAAATGCAGCAAACTTGGTGTAAATAGCGAAATTTGAGCTTGAGAGTTTTTTCCGCCGGCATGTTTTCTGTCGTTGACCCAGCGATGGGTTGGCATTAAAAGCAGATTATCCGTTAACATTATTCTTAACTTAATTTTTTAGTTAATCTTAATCAACATTATAGTATGGCAGAATATGGTAGATTGTTTAAAACTCCGAAAATAATTGTAAACATCTTATTACTATTTAAACAGTCAACAATAAATGTTTTTCATTTTACATTAAAGTTTGAACACTGGTATATTATATTTTAACATACCTACGTAGGAGTATAGTTCGGAATATTTATAGCTCATTTTTATTCGTTGCCTCAAGGGATTTGTATCAAGCGTGAATAATATTTATAGTTTGGGAGCTGAACACCTCGTTTGGTCTGCTCCCGGATGTAGGTTATTCTCATAAACTTCCTAGATTTATGAATCCAGAGTTTAGTGCCTCGTAGGAGCTTCCGAATCTATTAACTTCAGTTTTGTAGAATAGCAATTACGACGAACTTTATCGTACCAAGAGAGCAAGTGTAAGAATTGATATTTATTCTGAAAGTTTAGCTACAGCGAAATAAAGTACAAAATTTAGTTGTAATTATTTTTGGAATTATATACTTATACTAGCTGTGCCCGCGAACTCCATACCGCCCTTAAATGTTCGGGGTGGGCCACCTTTATCAGTTTGGGGGGGGAATGAAAAATAGATGTTGGCCGATTCTCAGACCTACTCAATATGCTCACAAAATTTCATGAGAATCGGTCAAGCCGTTTCGGAGGAGCATGGCAACGAAAACAGTGATACGAGAATTTTATATATTAGATTAGTTAAATAGTATAGATGTACAAACACAACAGCTTTAAGTACACGTACACATACACACACGCACACACACACCACACACACACACACACACACACACACACACACACACACAAATAGAGTTACTTTAAAGCAATAAAAACCATCTTTAAATCACACTAGACCATTTAGCTCCTTTTAGCTGTTCCCATTAGCTATAGCTAAGTAACCGTTATTAATTTTTGCGTAAGTTTGAAGAAATTTGGCCGTGGGTCGTTAAAGTCTACTAATCCATATATATTCGTTTAAACTGTGGCGTATACCAACTTTTTTACGCTTCACACTCGCTTCACACTGATAGCCCCACATAGAGACCGACTGATCGCGACGTGGGTACCATGTACACATACAAAGACAGAAGCACAAGCACCCAGACCTATAACAGAAATTTAAACTCATCATTCAAATTTCTGTTTCGCCGGGAATCGAACCCGGAACCCGTCAATTGGCAGTCCGGCATGGTAGCCATTGCGCCACGCAGGTCGTGAGTTTTTACTTGATGAGTGTTCTTTGATGTAGATTGTAGATGATTAACTACTATTATAGAGGAGTAACTAAGATAATCTAAAGCTCGATCAACTGTTCAAAAAAATAGGTCTCCAGAAAAGTGGGGTTCAACAGTATTGGTTCTTAAAATTCCGATGGAGACGAAAGGTTATTTACTTTGAGTTAACGAAGTCTCAGCTGGTGTCTTAAGCTTGGGGCTATCGGCAAACTTCAATTAATTTTAAAACTCATAAACAATAATGAATATTAATGTGGTTTACTCTTCGAGTGGAAAATGAACCTCGAACTAAATTTTCGCCAGTGAACTCCAAAAACGGGAACTTTTAATCATTAAAACATTAACATTGATGGTGGATCGCTCCAGTAATTGACGTATTGAATTTTCTGCTCAACTTGTATAAATTTGGCAAATGTTTACAAAAGTTTCAAGAAGTTAGGGCTATTAAAGACTTAGATATTGTTTATATTAACATAATGCTTTGAAAGCAATGTTAAATTTCCTTTTAAATCAGTTATTCGACGGTTAATGAAAGAAGTTCAGGAACCAAGTAATTTTAATAGATTCATCCCCTTTTTGGTACTTTTTTAAGCTGGTAGTCGCTGTAGGAATTCGCTACTGTAATACTAGGAATTTAATTGGAATATTTATTTATTTATTTATTTATCACACATCAATAAGTAAACCTTACAGACTAACTAGCCTAATATGTTTTCTTAGTTCTATTTTGCACATATAAACCAACTGTTTTACGGAATTCTGCAGGTGACGAATACAAAACGTCCAAATTTGGATTCGAAGATAGTGCACCATTAAGCAATGTCATCGCTCGAACTAGTGGTGACTTTAGCATCAATACTAATCCGCAGCACGGGACTGAAAATAGTTCGCGTCGCCTCGCACGAATGTACTTATCAGGAACGCTCAACGATACAGAAGGATTAAAAACTACTCCTCTAATCAAATTAAAGAAGTATTCTAATAAATATACGTCTCGTCTTACTTCTAACGATTCATATCCTAACATACCAAGTTAAAAAGAAGTTGGATATGTATGTGGATATATCACAAAATTCCATACTGCATAAAATACATCCATCTCAAAAATTCTTTTAGAGTTTCTCCAGCATGAGTTTGTACTTCTGTTCATGTGGACTCCAGATAATTGCGCTGCTTTCCAATGTACTTCTTACAAAACTATTATATTTACAATATTTTAATTACGTTTGGGCTTTTAAATTCATTTGCTTGTCTCAGAACAAACCCCAGTGATATATTGCTCAGAAAAAATTGTTTAGTTTAATCGAACAACTGATGGAAGACACCTTAGTGTTCCGCTGGAGATTTAAGCGTACTGCACAAAGGGCTGAGGTAGTTCACCGAAGGAGTTTTAGTTGGAACTAAGGTTCTAGCTATCTTTTAAAAATTTTAGAAAAAGAGAAAGATATTTTAAGAAAGGGCTAAAAACTTCCGTCTATAGACACAATTTTTCACGACTGGAATATAAGGATAGGAGCGAGAGAGGTACCAATTGTTTTCCTAAAAATGTATTTACAACCTTTCCCATACGACACATTAGAGGGACCTTTCCTTCCGTGTCCCAGTCTTTTAGAATTTCCGGTACATCCAATAAGGCAAAGTGCTTTTACAAAGGGTGGAAGAGTTTTTTTCTTTTTTGCAAATCCGGATTGAGTAACACTTAAATTTTGATAACGATAAATTCTGCGCTCAATTGTTGCATATTACTTTATAAATATTTTTAAATATAATATGTACATACTATAAGAGACAATGAAAGCCGAACGGTTAAGATACCGGTTCCTGACACGGAATAACCTGGTTCACAAATCTGGTGTGCTTTGTGCAAGACCTATGTTTAAAAAAAAGTTATGCGTATTTATTACTGTCCAACTTTGAATAGTAACATTGCATTTCATGATAGCTTTTTCCATCACCGGTGCGTGACTGAAAATTATAGAAAAAAATTCAAAGAAATGTCATGTCCACCCAGGTTGCCCACTTTTGTCCAATGTGCTACTGTCTTTCAATCATTCTCAATTTCAAGAGCAGACTTGTGGCCAGTATTGGAATATTTAAATCTTTTAAAAACAGTTCTTAGTAACAACACTATTACACTTGTATCGCCCCAATTAGTGTTCTAAAATTGAGAAGTCTCAGAACTGAACGAAATGTTTATCTTGACGGGATTTTTTTAAATTTATTATATGGAGTAAGTAACAAAAAGCTTTGATTGTATTGATTTATTGACATCCCTACTAATATTCTAAATTGACTCTGTCTGCTACGCTTTCCCGCTTAAACTAATGAACCAATTTGAATGAAATTTGAAAAACAGAGAGAGTGCACCTTGGAAAAGAACATAGGATGATTTTTATCCTACGGGAACCTATAAAACGGGTCCACGCGGGCGTAGCCGCAGGCGGAAAGCTCGTTTAAAATAATTTATACTAGCCTTCCGCCAGCGGCTTCGCCCGAGTGGATCCGTTCTATATAGGTCCATTCCCAAGGTCCACTTATGTGTTCCGAATTTCATTAAAATTGGTTCAGTAGTTTTAGTGGGAATGCGTATTAGACAGACAGATAGAGTTACTTTCGAATTTTAATATTAGTAGGGATTATGTATATTAACATTTAATTCAGAAGCTACTGTTCAGTCACCCCTCAAATTTTGCTCTCTGACCTAACTGTTTGTCTCCGTAAGATCTATCCAAGACTCCTCTTTTGCCAAGGCATATCGGCCCTAGGCCGGGAGTACTAGGCTCGATAATAATATAACATGCTCATTACCACTATAATTTGTTGATTTTTTTAAAAATTTTATGGGTAATGCAAAATGCAAAAATACATACAGCTTTTTTTACTTTCTTCTAAAGTAAATATCTGAGTCTAGAAATTGTATAGAACAAACAAAACAGTAACGGGCAATACAAAATTAGCCATCAAAATTCATGAAAACTTATTCTCTTTTGTCCTTTTTTATTCCAGAGCCAAACTCCTTTCCTGCCGGCGACTTCCCGTAAAGCGGACGTTACTGTGTTTTCAGAAGCAAGTTGTTTCTACTTCCTATTTTACATATTCAACACCCGGCATTATTTTAGCCACGTATAACGAAATTTTAAAAAGAAATTCTTATACCAAAAATAATCTGAATATATTCGAGTAAAGGACATTCACGTTTTAACTTAAAAGAAATGGCGTCAACATTACTCAAACTAAATATTCTTATGACTAAGTATTCGATAATTTAGGGTATCATATGAAGGCTTCTCTTCAATCTAATTATATTTTAGAATCTCCTTTTTCATTAAACAATTATAAAAAATATTATATTAGTTGAATTCTGCATACAGCTAATAGCTGTATTGTAACTTGCGACCATTCGAATAAAATAATTAAACAAAAAATTAAGCCACTGAATAAACTGAAAAGCAAAAAATAATAAACTAATCGCTGCCCATGGATTCAGAAAAAAGATACGCCATTTTTCTGAGGGCCCAACTCCAAAATAGTTTTAAGAGTTATTACCACTAGCAAGAAAAAGTTTTTTTTATGATTTTTTGTGGCTTATCATGCAACAAAACACACACAATCATATCCCATTAAAATCTCTGTTTGAGCAATAATTAACCCCCACGCATAGGGTTTGACGACCCGCGTGGCGTAATGGTCAGTCCATGCCGAACTGTCAATCGAGGGGTCCCGGGTTCGATTCCCGGCAAAACAGAAATTTGAATGATGAGTTTAAATTTCTGTTCTCGGTCTGGGTGTTTGTGTTCCTGTCTTTGTATGTGTCCATGGTACCCACGACACAGGGTATTAATTACCTTACTGTGGGGCTATGAGTGTTTAACGTTTATTTATTATTTATTTATTATTTATAGGGTTACAATTTTTGTAGTCAAAATTTTTGGAGGACATGCTTTAAGATATTATGCACTTTCCAATAAAAAACATAATGAAAATCGGAATACTGTAATAAATAATACGTTATGCGCAGTGAGTGAAGAACCAATCATCCCTTTTTTCTACCCTTAGAGGTAGTTTTTTTTTTTCAAATTTATATGCGCCTTTTTCTATAAAAAAATATCAAAATCAGACTAGTCTCTAATAAGTATTAAAAAAATATACACATCGAATAGAGAACCTCCTCCGCTTTTTTTGTCGATTAAAATGTACATTGTACTATCATTCTTATTTTATTTATTTTATTTTATTTTATTAGGAAAACTTACAGCTCTAAACAAAAATATTATTATTAACTTAGGTCTTTAAAAGCCATTTAACAGTTTTCGCATTTATTTGACAATTATTTCTGAAATTGTCAATAATAATAATAATAAATACCTTTGGACAATTCACACAATACCATCTGATTCCAAACTAAGCAGAGATTGTACTACGGTAATCAGAAAGCTGATACACATATTTATATATTTCTAAATACATACGATACTTCAATAGATAAATTAACACCCAGACACAGAACAAATAGTCATGTTCATCAGACAAATATTTGTACTGGGTGGCAATCGAACCCACGACCTCACGCTTCGCAGTCGGCTCATCACCCACTACGCCACGGAAGCTGTCAATAGTCAATGCAATTAATATAACCGTAAATTAAAAGCTTCGAATTTATATTGGAATAGATCTTGTCATGCTACATTTTTCGTTAGTATATTGATCAATCCGTAGTAAAATAAAATATTAACTACATGCTTATTCACCTATTCGGTTTAATAATTTATAGTTTTAAAACATTAAGAGATCGAAAATAAGACGTTACATAATATATAGTTACATCGTTGCGACTTTCAGATATAATAAACTTATATACACTGTTCTCTATGGCGTAGGCCAACAAAGCTGCGTGATATGTCTCTAAGATAAAACAACGTTCGATATTCAAATAGACGATACGTTCCGACAGCAGCACAGATAATATCGCGTTTCAATTTATCCAGAGGAAGCCAGCGGGGCAGCTCTGTGCACGTCGTACCGCCAAGAGTTCAGATAAGGTGACAGCTTAGAATGAGCCTGTGGTTGAAATGTGTAAATAATAATTCAACTACAATAGGATGTATATCGTTGTACACCAATCTCAATTTTTGTTATTCATTCTTGTTTAGTATACGGGCTTTGGTATAAGTTGTTACTGCACCATAATGAGAAAGCTCACGGAAGCTTAGTAGCTTCCAAGAACATGCAGACGATATAAAGGCGACGTGTTACGACATCACAGAAAGAGCTTAGTAGGCGAGAGAATATCGAGAAATAAAATAGACTGTTGGAACCGTTCCCCTCTCATCGCGAATCCTCTGATCCCGCAGTCAAAAAGTTTTCACACTCGTTATTTTATCATAAGATCTCGTTTCGGAAGACCGCTATCTATCCTAACGATCTTATACACACATTCAAAGAAATTTGACTTTCGTGTGCCATAATATAATAAATGGCACAAAAAATACCAATGTTGCACAACCTAAAAGTTGCAACTGGAGTTTTTAACTGATTCAGGTGAAGAATATTATATTACGTCGGAAGAAAACAGGTACAAAATCAACACAACCTTTAGGGTTCTTTTCGCTTCCGTTCATTATTTATCTAACTCATAGAGTCAGTGATCAATAAAAGCAGTTATGAAACTATGATAGATATCTGTAAGTCTTAGAACTATTATGGTTCGCCCGGGGAAGTACCACCGATGCACGCACTTCTGCCGTGAACCAATTCTGTTGTGTTTCGGTGGAAAGGTGAAGTTGTCGGCCATACTTACATGAGGCGACCACCAGCCTCCGCAGGAGCAGCGCAACTGCATACGACCTCAGACAAGACTTACCTATGCTTGCTTGAGGTTATATGTGGATGTCCATGGGCTGCAGTCGCTGCAGTGCTTACCGCCACGTGGCCTGTCTCCTGCCTCCATTCAAATAAAAAAAAACAAACTTTGTTGCACTCCGGTAGTGCTGGCAGAAGTGAAAACTTGAACATTTTTGATATTTTGGAATGGTTAGGGAATAATTTCGCACGAATTGCTTTTATTGTCAGTATTATTTTTCATCTAGTATTTTCAGTAGGTTTTCATCTAGTATTTTTATAAAGTACTCACTCATTTTCTTTCACTATTTCTTTGTCACTTTTTTCATTAATAGATGCACTTTGTTCAATGTCCATATTTTGAATACTTGATATAAACGAATTTTACAAGTATAGACATTCGAGCCGTCATGAGCCGGTGAAGATCGACCATAACCAATCTGATAACTCGATGAGACATATTTTTTATCAAATGTAATTTATAAACATACATGCGTATGATAACTTGCCTATCGAAAAGTGTTCATAGCTTTTTTTAATATAATTAATAATCAATTTTCTTTCATCACCTCACACTTGTGTATAAATAAATATAATAATAATAATATATTATATTTATAATAATATTTATAAATTATATTTGATAAAAAATATGTCTCATCGAGTTATCAGATCGGAGAAGGTCGATCTTCCACGTCTCCTATACTATCTTACGAAATTTCGATCAGACCAGGTGTCTTGACGCGAGTTTAAAATTTTAACCCATCCCAAAAAATGCACAAAAAAAGATATTATAGTAAAACCATTTTTAATTCAGTATATAGAAGATCAAACTCCCGAAATCCTTGATTACCATACTTACCCTTACCATTAACGTATCCATAAATGTTTTTTTTTATTTAAGTTAAATTATCAAGTAAAAGTAAAAGTTTTAAAGTAATATTTAGAAATTTAATTAGTTATTTATTTAATTTATTAACACGTGTATCATTTCCAAATTGCATTACTATTCAATCGTTTTTGCGTGATATGTTAATTACAAATAAAAGTGAGCCATTTAAATAAATTAAGAGGCATAAAAGATTAAAAAACTAGAGCATGTGTATTAACGACGTTATATTCGGGAACATCTAGAAGACATAAAGGCGACGTGTTTCGGCATCACAGACAGGGCTTAGTTGGCGAGGGAAAACCGTTCTCGGTTTTCCCTCGCCAATTTCATTTCTATGAAATAGACCGTTGGAACCGTTCCCCTCGCATCTCGAATCGTCTGATCCCGCAGTCAAAAAGCTTTTCACACTCGTTATTTTATCAAAAGATCACGTTTCAGAGGACCGCTCTCTATCCTTACGATCTTATACAAATATTCAAAGGAACATCTCCTCTGTATGCTAGAATATACAATGGCGAGTCGAAATGGTGGATATATTATAAGGAATAATGTTGCACAAATTAAAAGTTACGAGTAGATTGGCACTTTTTGGGAAGTAACTGATTCAGCCAATTGTTCTTATGAGAATATTTTCTAAATCTGTATTATTGAAGGATTATTGTATTCGCCTTTATTAGATTTTTTATCGAAATAATATTACTTGAATTTCTCATAACTTTTTAATTGTCATCCAGGTTGTAACAGAAATCAAAGAATAATTCTGAGATTAGCGTGTAAACGAAATTTTACAAAATAGAAGATTGATTCGAACAGTTTTTATTATATTCTACTTTTAATTTTTTGTCTAAAGGTTGATGGATATACATAATAATATAAAAACTAAAATGTCAAATAATTGTTATTATACTTGAGTTATTTAGTGTGAGTTAATAGGATATTTCTAACGCAAAATCATAAGCAGCAACTAACTATATCACATTACAGACATAACCTTTCTTTACATTTCAAGCTATTAAGGAATAAAACAAGACCAAAATAATACTCACGTTATGATTTCAATATTTTAAGGAAGAAAATAATGATACGAAGATAAAAATCGTAATATTAGCATATTTACCAGACCTATGCATGATATTTGCATACAGAGTTGGACGGGTGCAAACAAGTCACCGTGATATGCAATCGACATCAATCAAAACTCTGTGGAATATCACGGCCGAGGCTTTCAAGCGCCGAGGGAGCAACTGTTTCGCGGTGCGTGGTGATAAAGTATAAAGCGAAAGAGTACAATTTTCATATCGGCTGTTTCCATTTTTCACTGAATAACGATCTTAGCCAGATTTGAGTACAGGTTTTGAATACATTTTTTTTTCAGATAACATGACATTTCTTAAAGCACGAATTACGAGTGTCACTGAACATAATAATTTTACAACCGGCTCACAAATCACCTCATCTACTCACTCACCTCGTCTATTCACAGTTTAGGTTTTTTTGGAGGGTCCCGGCCATGCCGAAGATTGAGTCTTCAGTGCGACCAGGAGGTCGCACTGTAACCACTCGCGACGGTTCAAAATGAAGGACCTCATTCAGGTCCGAAATTACTAGGGCTACACCTAAAATTTACCGTGCTGGCTATAAATAATTAAGACTTAACTAAAAATGATCGAACTTAATCGATGTGGTTTTGCTCATTGTCTATTAAAGTTGGGATCAAACAAAATAAAACAGTACCAATGCAAGACTTATGAGTACCAAACTTGTGATTATGACTTGCAACGGATGATGTATTAATGAATTTCTGAACGCATCATATTATTATTATATCTGCATACAGAGGAACGGGTGCAAACAAGTCACCGTGAAATTGAATCGACATCAATCAAAACGCTATGGAACTTCACAGCCGAGGTCCGAGCGGAGAGAGCAAGGATTGTACGGTGTACGCTGATAACGCTGATAAAAATACAATTTTCAAACCGTATGTTTCCATTTTACGTTGAGTAACGATTTCATGCAGGTGATTACATTTAGTTTCGTCTAAACATTAAATGAGACTTCAGATAGTATGCTTTTTATCAATCAAGAAAAAAAAATAGCCGCCAACCAAAACAGGTAACTTTTGGGTTTTAAAAAGAAATGTATATCGCGTGTTATGAAAAGAATGCTACTAGCAGTGTTTGATAGATATTTTATAAAAAAGATAGTTTCATTATTGCATACAGAAGTGACCGAGCGCCAACAAGTTTTCATGGAAACTCAACGTCAATTTCGTCAACGTCAATTAAGGTGACATGTTATATCACAGCAAAGGTTACACGGTGCAGTAATAACAGAAGCTCGAAAAAGTACACTTTCGTACCGATTGTTTCGATTCTAGGTGGAATAATGACTTTAGCCGAATTGGAACACACATTTTTACTTTTTTGCTTGATATGACTCCACGTAAGTATAACAAATAAAAAATCCTTAAATAAACGAGTACTACACAGAGATTCCTCAAAATTTGCTAAACTAAAAAAATTAAGATGAAGTGATGACTGAACTAATTAAGACTCATCTTATTGTAATAAAAGCTACTTATAATGAATCACAAATATCAAGCGCTGTTGAAATTACTTTAATAAATTGCATGACAAAAGGAGCAAAAAGTACAAATTTTAACTGAATGTTTTCGTTCTATGTTCAATGTCGATAAATTTTAGCCAAATATAACATATTGAATATACAGATTCAAAACAATCAACGCGTTTGTCATTAATTGAAATAGATATCCAGTAAATATAACCTGGTATTGTAACAAAGCGCGCACGGCCTTCCAGCTGTCATAGAACAGGATCTACACAGTATAGCCAACCGGGCACACTCGGATGTGAGAATGGTGGTCGGCTGCAACACTTTTTGCGTCCCACTGCACGGGTCTCCCAATATTGGGGAGACCTGGAGCTTACATCACCACGCTGCTCCAATGCGAAACGGGTCTCTCCCCATTATTGGGGAGGCCTGGAGCTTACTTCCCCACGCTGCTCCTATGCAGATTGGTGGAGATACGGGTTAGTAACCAACCCGCTGTTGGATGTTTTCAAACCGCCCGTAAGGCCTCCGACTAGGTTTGGTAACTGTTATAATAACGATAACAACCGGGACCCACGGGGTAACGTGCCTTCCGTAGCATGGACATACGACGGACAGACGGACGCATGAAATTTTTACTACTAGTGGTCACCCATTTCACATCAGACTTCGCCACGCGAGAATGTTGATTGCTAGCGGCAAATAGTTGACACACTCAACAGTTAAGAAGGGTAAATCTTATCGGAGACTTTATGGGCGGTTTGAAAATATCCGGCCGCGGGTAGTCTCCTGTAGCTTCGGTATTAACAATAGAGCTACGGCGGTGAGAGTGGAAGCTCGTTCCATTCAGCCAGCGGCCCTGGGAAGGACGGCGTGGCCGCATGCCGCCATAAGCATCTGAAAGTGCAGGAGAGCACATTTGCTCTACGGAAGATGGGTCCGTACTGGGCGCCGCGCACGGACTTCAACGGTGTGTTCTACTGGAGATCCCGGAGTACCACTCCATATGCAGAGGCAGACCACCGAGGAGGTTTTAGTGCGGTAACCCCACATAACTCGGTATCCTTCTCCCAAGGTGCCGGGTACTTTTTGAAGGTTTCCCCCTCGATACCAATTATAACCACTACCTAACCCACGTCTCCACTAACCCGTATTGGAGTAAGTCTCAGGACTCCTAAATAATGGAGATTCGTATTGGGTTTCGTATTGGGAAGCAATAGAATAAAAATGGGTCGCAGATAACCTGGAATTGCAGAGCGTCAGGGTATATTTTTTAACCTCTTGTCCCATGTCCCAATTTTGGGCACAGAGCTCTGCGAGGAGATCTTGTTACACTTGTGAGAACAAGTAATTATTTAGGCCATAGTCCATCACGCTGGCCAAGTGCGGATTAGTGGACATCATGCTTTAGAAAAATTATAAGTTCCTCTCAGGCATACACGGCGATGGAAAACATCGTAATCAATTAAATATCACAATTTTCGATCATCGTGAAACAGTGAATTTAAGCTCACATTACAAATTTCTTTGTCATAGGTGCGCGCCGAGGTTTTGAACCCGCGACTTAGACTCGGAGGTCTGCTTTAGACCTCCGAGTCTAAGCCGCGGCCTTAACCACTCGGCCATCGCTGCATTCGTCAAGGTTTTATTGAGAATCAAATTCCCTAATCTATTATGCACACTGATTAAGGCGATCGCTGAATGCTCCCGTTAATCTCGTTGTCAGTTGCATATTCATAGGTCCTAATAGCCACTTAACATCACGTAGTCCTCAAATTATAAACACTGCCGACCTCAAATTAGTATCCAGCTTGTAATATGAATATTTATCACTTAGGTGTATTATATTGATGATAAAAACGTAATGGAACCGGTGTTCTCCAAAGTGGTCTTACTGTTCTCAAATTAAACTTTTAAGAAGTAAAGTAAAAAGAAAAAAATTATTTTTCAGGAACGGTCCACCACTGCCGATCAAGCCAGACTAATGCTTAGCTTTGTATTTTTAATATCTATTTCCATATAGTTTTAACCCCTTTTAATTTACAACTACTGGGCATAAGGAGCATTGGAAATAAGAACTATGTATTTACATCACAGTTCATCACGCTGGCCAAGTACGAGTTGGTGAACGTCATAATGTCTGAGAATTTTTGACGTGACAACGTCTAATAATTCGATGGAGCCGGCTGCACGCACGAAAAAACATGACTCATGCACAGTGTTGCCAGATGGTAAATCTGAAAATGCGGTGTAATGTACAAAAAATTACAGTGTTTTTGTCATAAATACAGTAAAAACAAAAAAAAATACAGTATATTTTACAGTGCAAGTAAAACAAATTTTTCATACTACATATTTATATAGTGGTTTATTGTAAATCAACCTAACAAATTTAATTAATCAGTGTTTCTATTTATCGCTAGTTTCATCCTTTTAATTTAAAATTCTTGAAGACGACTTCCGATTCGGGAAAAATTTCAGGTTATCTTCCGATTTTAATGTCTTCATTTCAAACACTGTGGCAATTGATGGCTGTTATGACAATGGTTTAGATTTTTTAAATGTTTATTTCCTTCACCATGCCTTTTTATAGCAATTCTGACAGCTAATATTTTTATATCAAATAATACACAAAGTGCAAGAAGGGGCGTTTGGATCACGCTGAAGCAAATTTTTAAAGTTAAAAAAAAGTTTCAGGCCTACTCCTCTCGGAATTTATGTTTATAGTACCATTTCTTAGCTTTTTTGGAGTTTGATGGTCCACTATTATTGTCTTCCGAAAAACTAGTGGTTAATTTAAAAGTTTGAATGAGATAAACAACTTAAATATTTTTTTTCACGCTTCAACGTTCGTTTAAAAAAACTAATAATACTGCCCTCGCCTATTATATAAAACGTTACTAATTTGAAAGACACACTATTTACATCAAACTGTAGTTGTCAAGGTGTTCATTCATTACTTCTAGCCGGGTGATACTGTTTTGCGAATGAAAGACTGAATGGGGATTCCCCTACATTTATATACCTACTCGTACTTTAGCGATAACTATATACTTTAGTCATAATAAAAAAAAATTACAGTAGCGTTTGTTTTAAAGAAATTAAGGAAACTTGTCTCATTAAAAAATACAGTGTTCTCCATACACTGTATTTATAACAATACAGTGTACAGTAGACGGCTTGAAAATACAGTAGATCCACTGTAATTACAGTGCATCTGGCAACACTGCTCATGCAGCGTTACCTCGCTCTGAGGCGTTCTATTTAAGGCTTGAAGTGCAAGCGAGAGCGCGGAACGAGTGACAAAGAGGCACAATCGGCCTCCGCGTTCGGCAGCGTTCGACATCTGTCTCTCTCCTACTTGAGTGTGCGATGCATCCGCGTGGACAGCTGCTATACAATAATACATTTACCTACATGTTTTCGTCAAGTATGAAGTGCAGTGAAAAGTGAATGAGGTGTCAATTGTTTATAGCAACAAGTATTTTCAGTAAACCGACCTTAGAGACAACCGATTTTTTGTTTAACTCTAAGGCGTGCATAATGGAAATTATCGTGATAAAATATTAAATTGTTCACACTTACCGTGGTGCAACAATAAATACGCAGGTAACAAATTTTTTTAGTTAAAGGAGCACCCAGGCTCAAACTATGGTACCCGAGCCCTAATTAGATGGCATGTCTTTTCCACTCGGCTAACGCTGTTTATATCATCACATTATGTTACCAAATCAGCTAATTGAAATAACTACAATGTCCATTTTGAAAATTAAATCTGAGTATTTCACATTTGATTTGTAAGCTGTAATTTCCCGTCAGCATAATTTTAGCTAATATTCACATAATGCATATTCTAGATAATATTAATAATTGATGTTTGTCACCCAGATCGAAAATAGAAATTTAAACTCATCATTCAAGTATCTGTTTCGCCGGGAATCGAACCCGGTTCCTCTCGAGTGGCAGTCCGGCATGGTAACCAATGCGCCACGCGGGTCGTAATCGTCAATCATTAGAAGCATTCCTTTCACGGTATCAAGGTCAATTAATTCTAGGTAGTAGTACTCTCCTAGAAATTGTATACATAGATATTTTTGGTAGTCCTAAATAAATATACCTGGTTAGGCGATTTGTTATTATAATGTTACTTTAATTTTTCATAGGTTTAATATCTATATAAAACACTCTCAATTATTGCTAGCTTGCCAGCATAATGTTTTCAGGAGTGCTTATCGGTTTCTGATTCGCAGTTTACCGAACTCCTTTCATATTGGATGAAGGAGAAGAAATGCATAGGCCTCTTGTCTATGATTAGAAAAAAATAAAAATGGAATATTATCTGCGCCTGCCCCAGTATGGCGGCGTGGTTGCATACGTACGGTACTCACGTCGACTAACGTTCTTTGGTTATGTTCGACAATATTCTTAAGTACTAATCTAAAACCCATCAAAAACTACAAGCGGAACCTTGAAGTGGCAGACTGCAGTCTGGAAGAACGTCCAGGATCCTGTGACTGTATATAGGAGAGGTGGCTTCGATTCAAGAATTCCGGTGAGTAATCTTTTGATTAACATTGTACTGGCATTATGCTGGTACCTAATTGGGAGTGTTTACTTTCCCAACAGTGGGCTTGGGTCATAATTGCGCGCCCGCCCAACCATTTTCTGGTCCTTCAGAGCTCGGATGAATGTCATCCAGCTTTAATTTAATTAATTATAAATAATTCTCTGCGTAATATACGCAAATTGAACATACCTACGTGTGTTTTCTGTAATTTTTGTCCCATTTTACGTAATATTTTGGATTTAAGCTTGGATTAATAATATCCAGCTGTTTTTTGCAACCTTAAATGCATATTTATAGTAAAAATTACATTGCATAATATTTGCATAACCTTTTTTACATCAGTAATAAGATGGCGACCGCTCACAATAATTTAGCTCGACTTACCGCCAAGAAGGAGCGATTGTACGCTCGTATGAATGAATTATATAAATTAGCAACAAATATTTCTGATTTTTCGTCTAGAAGCAATGAGAATTTCATGGTTAAGTCTGAAATCATCGACGAAATGCGTATTCAGTTCGAAACATACCTCGATGAAATATACGAAATTCAAGTATCGATAGATTCGAAATTCAAAATTGATTATCAATGTTTAGATTCGTTTGATGATTTATACCTTAAAGTAAAGCGTGTTAGGAACTATATTGTTCAAGCTTCGCGATCAAATGTCTCCAAACGTGAAGATTCTAATGATAATTTTCAGTCAAAATGTAACATTAAATTGCCACCGATTGAATTGCCTTACTTTGACGGGAAAATGGAGAATTGGCCGAAGTTTTATGAATCTTTTAAATCTAACATACATAACAACAGTGATCTGACTGACTCGCAGCGCGTGCAAAATTTAGTGGATAAGTTGACACACGGCGCTCTGAAGGTCACCGCAGGTATTGTACCTACGGGCGACACTTATAAAATTTTATGGGATAATTTAGTGAATAAATATCAAGACAAGCGATCATTAGGAACGCATTACTTAAATAATATTTTGGATGCTAAGAGCTGTAGTGATACAGCCGGCAGTCTCGATTCATTCATTGAAAAATATTCAGCTTCGATTTTAGCTTTAAAACAATTAAATTTCAAAGATCTTGCCGATTTTATTTTCTTACATTGCGCTTTAAGAAAAATCGATTCGCATACTATTCAGGCTTTTGAGTCGTCTGTTCGTAACGAAGACATGCCTTCCTTTGATAAGTTAAACTTGTTTATTCGAGATCGAGTTAAAATTTTAGAACGCTCAAACACAAATCATTCAAGGTCGAATCGATCGCCGGACCCTGCAGTGAAAATAAATAAAACGTCTACGTATCCATCGCGATCAGTACATAAGTCATTTATTGCTAATAATAATAGTCATGCAACGCATTCTAGGCGCTGTGTCTTTTGTAATAACGCTGATCATTCTGTTTATAATTGTGTTCAATTTAAAAACTTAGATACACCAATGGCCCGATTTGAATTTATAAAGTCGAAAAATGGCTGTGTGAATTGTCTTGGTATTACACATACTGTAACGTCCTGTAAATCGTCTGTTGTATGCGAGCTATGTCAAAAACGTCATCATACCCTCTTACACTTTAAAAATAGAAACGTAAAAAAATCTAAATGCCTTTCTTCTGCGTCTACATCGCATAGTATATCTAATGAGGGTGAGTCGTCGACCACTAGTGCGACGCGTAGTGGCCCTGTGAGTGGCCCGAGTTCGAATTCGTTTACTGCAAACGCGAACATGGCCAGTGAGCGCCACGCGGCTCGTGCGTCTTTCGGGGAGCCGCAGATGCAAATTTTACTGTCGACTGCTCAAGTTTATGCAAGGTGGAAAAATAATAATAACGGGAAAGTAATAGTAAGATGTTTAATTGATAACGGTTCACAGAATAATTTAGTTACACTTGATTGTTGTAAAGCACTCAAATTGCCAATAATTCCTTTAAATAATTCTTTTATTAAAGGAATTGGTTTAGCCTCGCGTCCTATACTGGGCTACGTATATTTGGACATTGAGTCCCGCGTATATCCAAATAATAAATATTCTATATACGCGTTAGTAGTTGATTGTATTACAGATCAACTGCCCAGTCATTATATATCTAAGGGTGATATGGGCTACCTAGAGGGTATACCCCTTGCTGATTTGTCATGGAATGTTCCTGGCAATATTGATGTCGTGTTAGGTGCACAATTATTTCCATATATTTATTTAGGTGATAGAATCGAATCGGGGACAAAGTTGCCACCCGCTTTATCGACTGCATTCGGTTACATTTTAATGGGTGATTACCCCAGCAATGTCGCTGTACCATCTTCGTTATCTGCCATTGCTCTTAACGATTTAATGCAAAATTTTTGGCAGATCGAAGAGATACCGAGCATAAAATATTTAAGCCCGGATGAGACCGAATGTGAAAATATTTATTTATCGTCGGTTACTCGCGCGGTCGATGGGAGGTACAGTGTTGCTTTGCCCTTCTGTAAGAATCCGAGTGACCTTGGTAACTCGCGTTCTGGCGCCTTGCGCCGACTTATGTCTTTGGAGCGCAGATTTAAACAGTCGCCGGACTTACGTTTAAATTACAATAAAGTAATTAGCGACTATATAGAAAGCGGTTACCTGTCTGAGGTCAATGAATACGATTTTGCTGATGAGGGATATTATATTCCTCACCATGCTGTCATACTTAAGTGGACGAGTAATTCTTTAGTTTTACTTAAAAATGTACCTGAGTCTCTTCGCGACTCAATAAACTTTTCTGAGGGCTCTAACAATGCCACTAAGGTGTTAGGCCTCTCTTGGCAACCAGCCGACGACAACTTCTTTTTCACGACTTCTGATGTCCAGGAGAAGTGTACGAAGCGGACCATACTCTCCATAGTCGCCCGCTTGTTTGAAGTCCTAGGCTTGGTAGCTCCTGTCATATTATATGCCAAATTACTTATTAAAGAATTGTGGCTATGTAATATTGGTTGGGATGATACACCTCCAGAAAACGTTATTAAAAGGTTTTCTGATCTCATACAAGAGTTTTCTTTATTATCCACTCTAAAAATTCCACGTCACAGTGGTGTTTTGAGCAACAGTACCGTTCTGGTTGTCGCCTTCTGTGACGCCAGTATGAAAGGTTATGGCTGTGTCATATACTTACACACCACCGCTTCAAACGGAGATATCACTTGTAGATTGCTGTGTGCGAAATCAAAGGTTTCACCCACCAAAATTACGACACTTGCTCGTTTGGAGCTGTGCGCAGCGGTACTTATGTCTAAATTAATCAAAACTGTTCATGATACTTACCGCTCGCGTATTCCTATTGCAGGAACATATGCCTTTTCGGATTCGACTATCGCGTTATCTTGGATACATTCGTCACCGCATCGTTGGTCGGTGTTCGTTAGTAACCGCGTTGCTCAGTGTCATGAAAACCTTCCGCCCGAAAACTTCTATCACGTCGCAGGTAGCGACAACCCTAGTGATTGTTTATCGCGTGGTATGCTACCTTCGCAGCTTATCTCACATGATTTATGGTGGAAGGGGCCAACGTGGATGCGAACGCCAGTTTCTGAATGGCCGGTGAAAACTTTCTGTCCTACTAATGCTGAAAAAATACCCGAGCACAAGACAAAGGTTTTTACAGCGACTGTTCATTCGGAACATTCAGTCTTTACTTTATTATTTGAACGTGTGTCTTCATGGGATAAACTGTTGCGTATTGTAGTCTATGTCCTAAAATTTATAAAAAAGATAAATCGTTCGTCTGGAGCTGTTCATAACCTGATGGTTGCAGAAAGATATGTTATTTCTGCTGTTCAAAAATTGCATTTTTCAAATGATATAATTGCCCTTAAAAATGGCAAATCCCCTTGTAATAAATTAAAAAATTTGTGCGTGTTTCTTGATGAACATAGCATTTTGCGTATTGAAGGACGCTTGTCTAAGGCAAATTTACCCTTCGAGGTAAAGCATCCCGTTTTACTCCCCAAACGCGATCGGGTAGTAGACTTAATAATAAACCATTATCATGTTATTAATTGTCATACCGGCCCGGGACTTCTTATGTCCATTTTAAGACAGCAATATTGGATATTAGATGCCAGAACTGTCGTAAGGGCTAACGTGCGTAAATGTATTTCTTGTTTTCGTGTACGTCCTTCACATCCGACGCCTAAAATGGCTGATCTTCCTTATTGTCGCGTGACGGAAGCGAAAGCCTTCGTTCACACTGGAGTTGACTATGCAGGCCCTATTAAAATTACTCTTACTCGGCGTAGAGGTCAACGATCCCAGAAGGCATATATCTGCCTTTTCGTTTGTCTGGTAACAAAGGCAATTCACATTGAGCTAGTCTCTGACTTGACTTCTAACGCATTTTTAGCTGCCTTCAGCCGCTTTATATCGAGACGTGGTCCTGTATCGTGTTTATACTCTGATAATGGAACGAATTTCATTGGTGCAAAGGCCCACTTAGACGATCTTTATAAATTTCTTATGAAATCAGAGTTCCATACCGCTTTAGGGAAAGATTTAACTAGCCGTCGTATTGAGTGGAAAATGATTCCACCCCGCGCACCTCACTTTGGAGGTATGTGGGAATCCAACATAAAAAGTTTAAAGACTCATCTTTATAGGGTTATAGGAGCCCAAATACTTACGTATGAGGAATTACAGACGGTGTTAGTGCAGATCGAGTGCATTTTGAACTCGCGGCCACTCACAGTAATGTCTTCCGACCCTCATCCTGAAGTAATAACACCGGCTCATTTTTTAATGTCCACGCCACTGCAGTATTTACCTGCAGCGGACCTAACAGACACGCGAATTAGTTTGGTCGAGCGTAAACAGTTGCTGGATAGTATGGTTCAATCCTTTTGGAAAAAATGGCGTCTAGAGTATCTGCATACGCTGCAAGTTAGGCAGAAATGGTCTACTCCGGACCATCCAGTTCGGATCGGTACTGTCGTACTCGTGGGACAGGACGATTCTCCTCCATTAGCTTGGCCACTAGGTATTATTACAGAAATTCATCCTGGTTCGGATGGAATAATTCGCGTTGCAACAGTTAAAACCAAATTTGGTATGTTTAAACGTCCTGTTGTAAAACTATATCCAATACCTAATCAATAACTTTTGAGATAATTAAGATAATAGTTTATTAGATAAGTAATAGGTATTAATATAACCGTATTCTTTAAATATTTTCTATTGTAGCTTTTAAAATTAAATTAATATACCGAAGTTACGTGCTTCAAGCTTGACCATGAGACTTCTCCATTGCTTTTAATACTCTTAAATTACATATACTTATGATCTTCAGTTTTCTTTCTCTTTGAAAGTTTTCTCCAAAACTTCCAAGGCGGGGGAGCATGGTTAGGCGATTTGTTATTATAATGTTACTTTCATTTTTCATAGGTTTAATATCTATATAAAACACTCTCAATTATTGCTAGCTTGCCAGCATAATGTTTTCAGGAGTGCTTATCGGTTTCTGATTCGCAGTTTACCGAACTCCTTTCATATTGGATGAAGGAGAAGAAATGCATAGGCCTCTTGTCTATGATTAGAAAAAAATAAAAATGGAATATTATCTGCGCCTGCCCCAGTATGGCGGCGTGGTTGCATACGTACGGTACTCACGTCGACTAACGTTCTTTGGTTATGTTCGACAATATTCTTAAGTACTAATCTAAAACCCATCAAAAACTACAAGCGGAACCTTGAAGCGGCAGACTGCAGTCTGGAAGAACGTCCAGGATCCTGTGACTGTATATAGGAGAGGTGGCTTCGATTCAAGAATTCCGGTGAGTAATCTTTTGATTAACATTGTACTGGCATTATGCTGGTACCTAATTGGGAGTGTTTACTGTCCCAATAGTGGGCTTGGGTCATAATTTCGCGCCCGCCCATCCAATACCATTTTTATAAAATAAATAATCAACGTCACACCTATCTGGACCGAACATAGGTTTGTCGGTAAACAAACGCAATAAAAGATTTCAAAAAAATATCGTTTTAAAATCATAACCTCATAATAGGATAAACTGTGTCACACGTTCACACACACAAAATCCAAGGTCACAAACACTCAAACAAAAACAACTCATTGACAATTTTATTTAAGCCTTGCTAGGAAAACCTTTTCAACGGCTGTCCGGCATGGCAACCATGACCTTAGGGGTTGCCAAAAACAATTTTAGTTAATGATAAATGCTGATATAAGCCTTAAATTTTAACGTAGAAGCCCGATATCATAACCATTTGACGACAATTATTGATTTTATACAAATCAACAAATAAAATTAATCAGTTAAAACTATATCGATTCTTCCATTCTTTTCATATGACGACGAATAATTTATCCAGGGATTGAAAAATAAATAAACAATTATATACACAAAAAAAGAAGATGTTTTAAACAGAAAACATATTCGCAAACAGAATTCGGCAACACGTCAGACCTCGTTTCTGATTCAATTTGTAAGCTTAAAGCAAGGATATTGAATACTGGGAACGAGAAAAGAAACAAAAGGATCCTATCAAAGGAAATTGTTGGAGAAATGGGAGAAAATGAACCGCAGATAGGAATGGACTAATCGAGTGAAGGCTTGTTGTCGGGCTTTGATACAATTTTCACAGTGTCAGGCATTTATATATTAGAAATGCTTACGTTCGTGCAAAAACAACAACAATTTTTTGAGTTAAATACGAGTGGCAATGCTCGTCGGAACAATTATTGTTAAAAAATTAAATATATTAAGTAAAGGTACATACTACACGGCCGTCAAGTTGTACAATAAACTACTTTTTTGGTGTCGGGGGGGAAACCTTCAAAAGGTACCCGGCACCTTGGGAGAGGATACCGGGTTATGTGGGATTTGACCGCACTAAAACCCCCTCGGTTACCTGCCTCTGCACTTTGGGAGGACTCCGGGATCTCCGATGAAAGCACCGGTGTCCTCCACGCGCAGAGCCTATAATGGGCCCATCTTCTGAGAGTAGATGTGCTCTCCTGTACTTTCCGATGTATACGGCGGCATGCGGCAACGCACATACCGCCGTCCTTCCCGAGGCTGCTGGCTGGACGGATCGAGCTTCCACTCTCCCCGTCCACAACCCCTGAAGTCCTCTTTTAGTCGCCTCTTACGATCAGGCAGGGGATACCGTAGCTCTTATCTTAATCCCGAAGCTACAGGGACTACAATAAACTACCTAATGACATAAAAACAAATCAATAAAGACGATTTTATAAAACAATTAAACATCTATTGATATAAAATGTTATTACGAGTATCATTATGATGAATACCTGAATGACCCTTTTTGATATTACAATTATTACAATTATTACCCGACTGCGCCAGAAGGAGGGTTTTTATTTTTCGAGAGTACATACTCTATATTATGTATAATATTTACACTCTTATATAAAAATGAATCTCTTTTTCCCTTGATCACGAAATCACGCGTAAACGGTTGGACCGATTTCGCTAGTACTTCTTTTGTTGTGTTTGATATTGGCAGAAGAAGGCTCGTATGTAAGAAACAATTATGGAAATTGCACAATAAATTAGATTATTAAAGAACATTAACCACCATCCAATTCGAATGCAATATTCATTTTTAAGATAGAACAACGTCTTCATATTTGTCAACCGTTGTCGTTGGTACGTCTCGCAGTGTCCTTCAAAAAATTGACACACATGAAATATTCAGAGAGATAAGCAATCAAAATTGCAATCATTATTAAAAAGTCAGCCGTCTAAATCTACAGTGTAATGCAGGCATGTGGTCTGAATTCACTAAGCCTCTATATATAATTATATATTAGTCGATTTTTAAGTGCAATCGGGTGTGACGACTTTCTTGTTAAAAGGTTTTTACATTTCCAAATTACACATAAACGCAGTCGGGTTTGTTAGAATTTTAAATTATTGTAATTAAAATCTTTGACATCTTGAAATAACAGAAATAGAAATAATATTATGTACTTTTAAATTTATGTATAATATAAATTGTATCAATGATTGCACCCAATGACTTGTAATGTTTTGAATTTACATAATTCTTTGTACGCCTTACAGGGCATCATTAATTTTTGGAGATTTTGTTCTTATAATAATATTATTACACCTATTGTTACCCAAAAGTAAAACTAAGGAAATTATTTATGATTTATAAAGATACAAGCAAAATGACGACCCGCGTGGCGCAATGGTTGCCCGGGACGGGTACGATTCCCGGCGAAACAGAAATTTGAAGGATGAGTTCACATTTCTGTTCTCGGTCTGGGTGTTTGTATTCCTGTCTTTGTATGTGTCCATGGTACCCACAACACAGGGTATTAATTACCTTACTGTGGGGCTATGAGTGTGAAACGGTTTTTTTTTTCAACCTTTTTTATGTCCCACTGCTGGGCTCAGGTCTCCTTCTCACACAATTGAGAGGGATTTAGGCCATAGTCCACCACGCTGGCCAAGTGCGGATTGGTGGACGTGAAACGGTTATTTATTATTTATTTAAATGTTCAGAAAACCAAATT
Organism: Pyrgus malvae; assembly: GCA_911387765.1. Classification (NCBI taxonomy): domain Eukaryota; kingdom Metazoa; phylum Arthropoda; class Insecta; order Lepidoptera; family Hesperiidae; genus Pyrgus; species Pyrgus malvae. The sequence goes on from OU426947.1 coordinate 9,761,958, forward strand.
TGGTAACACTTCAGCCCACGTCTCTAATCTAATTTATAAGCTCTAAGCAAGGGTAATGATGCTGTGAACGAGAAAAGAAACAATATAATCCTATCAAATGAAATTGTTAAAGGAATGGGAGAAAACGAACCGCAGATAGGTGTGAACTAATCGAGTGAGGGCTCGTAGTCAGGCTTCGATACAATTTTCTCTGTTTATACATTCGCTCTATTGTAAACAAAATGGACAAAATAATATCAATATCGTATGCTATCCACCCGGCACGTTACTCGTAAAAGTTTTTTGAAAAATATCACCGTAACAAACTCGTACCAAATTTTATTTTTGACATTTTTATAATACTAGGCTTTTTATATTGCTATGTCTGTACGTATGATTTTAACTTAAGACCTATGGGATTTTAAGTTGGATGTTAGTATCTTATCCTTTGAGCCACTCAACTGTCTATGTTGTCGAATGGCTGCAACCCTTTTTACGTCCCACTGCTGGGCACGGGTCTCCCCCAATTATTGGGGAGGCCTGGAACTTACTCCACCACGCTGCTCTAATGCGGGTTGGTGGAGATGCGGGTTAGTGGCCCACCCGCTGTCGGATGTTTTAAAACCGCCCATAAGGCCTCCGACAAGGTTTAACGACTGTTATCTGTCGACAACAACCGGGCGACGGCTTAACTTGCCCTCCGAAGCACGGAAACGCGCATGAATTTTTTTGCCACTAGCGGTCACCCATCTCACACCCGACCGCGCCCGTTTGGCTTAGTTGCATAGATCGCTTGCGTTCTACGGTAACCGCCGGGCCATGCGCACACTTGTTGTCGAATATTATTGCCTTATTCTTAGATAAAGTTTAAAGTAGCATTATACTCGTAATTGTTACATTTGGCGTTTACTACAAAAAGGCGATTGAGGCCAAGTTGCACAGTTCTGTTCTGCAAATCACTGCAAACTCTCATAGGAGAGAGTAATTTCATAACGTGTACTAAAACAGAACATAATATCCTATCAGATACGTTAAGTGCGTATTAAGGAGCGTTATTGTTCATACAATCGGCACATTTGGCGCCTGAATTAACGAGGGTATGTAACAATATTGTAAAGAGGGTATGTAACAATTGTAGACTGAAAACCGCAGAGTCGTCGTTAGCTCTGTAATCAGAAGTTTTTGGAGCCAGCAGCCATGTAATAAAAAGTTTAATTGCGAAAATGAAATACTCGTAAGTACCTAGTACAACGGCAATAACCGGGATTCAAACCGGGTCTCTATTTGAGTTAGTCTTAACAAATAGGCTACTTACTGCTTGTAAGAATATAATTACCTTATATCAAATGTACTGCTAATTCTTGAACTTCTAAAAGTCTTAGCTCTGACTTTTCATACTTATTGACAAAGTTGGTTGCAAAAAGCTGATTGGGGCCAAAATGCTTCCCTCATAATATTATTTCATTTAATAATATTGGTGCACAAAACAGAAAAATTCGTAACTGAAAGAAGAAGGAGTGTTGTTCACATAATCAGCACATTTGGCGACCGAACCAATGAGTGTACCTAAAAATTGTCGAGAGAGGTTCAAAACCATTAGCTCTGTAGCTAATCAAAGCTTTTAATTCTCGACTTTCGGCACGGCAAGGCGAGGTAATCGAGGATGAAATATTTGTTGTGTATGGACTAGCTATGCTTTATGGTTTCGCCTGCAATGGATCGGTAAGGAGATTTCAATGGTTTGAATAATTCTGATTAGAAATCAAATTATTAGCTAAACCTTAGTTAGGTTACATCAATGCCGCCTACCAATTCAATAATAATTGATTTTTGTGAAATTACATGCCTAATACTGTTTACACCACAATTTTCAATGACATCAGTGGAATATATAAGGTAAACGTACGTACTATCGTCAATTATCTTAATTAGGGGGTACTCGATTAATAGAAAAAGTGTAACTTTTGGCCGTTTTTCTATGAAATGACGAATACTAGTACGCTGTCGACAATATGGACGTTTACCTTATAAAGATTTTTAATACCGCCGTTTTGTTTATTCTTAAAAATTAAATGTGTATACTTCACCTTCGTCTTCCACCCGTTAAACTATACATCTAGATTTGGTTATTAAACAGACTGATGATAAACAAACAATCAGTCTAGATATTTTATGTTTGATATAAGAATACAATATGAAAATTGCGATCGTGCAACGACGCCTTAATTACCCAATTGGCCCTCAGTACTTTACTTTTGAGTGATGCCATTTAAGCCAAGTCTTATTATGTGGGTGCCAACTTCTGGAAGTACATTTTGTTAAGTTGAACAAAATTGATCTATTCGTAGAACAGAATGACTGCTATTTGAACCGCTAAAATTTTCTAAAAACTTACTTTGGGGTGGAGCCGTAGCTTAGAGCATCACAGGTACTGACAGGTATGACACCCGTCAGAGGAGTGGCCTTCACGGGCGAACCCTTCGTCCCAACGTCCATGCACAATGTGCCTTCTAGTTATACACAACTAGTGTGTGTGAATGTGTGTCGCTGTCAGTGTTGTCGGTGCATATAAAATGACGTTGTTAATTGAAATTTACATATTTAGAAATGTATGCATCTGTAGCGATGAAAGAGTATTTGTGAATGTGTGACAAAATTAAAATGTGTGCGTTCTTCCACCCGCACCAGATTTGGCACAAAAATTATTTATCGAAGTGAGGCGCAATGCCCTCTCCACTGACGTGTGAGTCAGTATCCTTGATGCTTTAAGTGCCGTAGCAATAGATCCAAATATTTTTTACAATCTGGCATTTATAATGCACCGAAAAAAATTAAATATATTAGTATTAAGAGTTTTTTATCCAATGTTATTTTACGTTCTTTATAGTAAAATTAGCTGATCCCACAAACTCCATGCCGCCTACTAATATGGCTATTAAAAAATAGAGGTTGATGGTAGAAGGGTGAATTTAGGGCTGTATGTATTTTTAATGCCACACCATTAAAATTACCAAAATAATTTGTTCAAAAAATTAAGGAAAGCCACCCTTAACACTTAGGAATATAAAAAATAGTTACTTATTCTCATACATACTGAATATATTTATAAATTTCATCAAAATCGGTCAAGCCATTTTGGAGGAGTATAAGCACTAAAACTGTGACAGAAGAATTTTATACATTTAAAGTACCCTCTTTAGTAAATGGATAACTAAACAATACAATACTATACTGATAGTTCTTATATATTACATTTTCTTCTATTTTTCGAAGTGTTTCGGACCTATGTACTTCAAAAACTTTTCTTCTCGAAGAACTCTTCGATTTTAAAACTCACTAAACGGGACTTTATACGAATCTTAAAAAAAAGAAAAAAAATAGTAGCAACATATTACTATTCTATTGAATCACATTCAAAGCAATTGAAGCAATAAACCATTATTATTATTATTATTATTCTTTTCTGGTCGCCTAAAATTGGAGAAACATGGTTATATTAACAAAAGGTAGATACGATAGTGATAAAGATACATGGATTTTGAAGTTTTTTATCCCTACTAATATTATAAATTCGAAAGTAAGTCTGTCTGTCTGTCTGCTGCGCTTTCCCGCTTGAACTACTGAACCAATTTTAATTAAATTTGGAACACAGATAGAGTGGACCTTGGGAAAGGACATAGGATGGTTTTTATCCTATGGTAACCTATAAAACGGTCGAAGTCACTGGGGGAAGGCTAGTAGTAATATATAATTCACACAAAAAAGATATATTATTATGTAGGTATTTCATTCGATTCGTTAGACCCTCTCCTACACAAGGAGATTCTATAGACGTACTAGCTGACCCGGTGAACTCCGTACCGCGTTTAAATGTTCGGGGTGGGCTACCCTTATCACTTAGGGAGATGAAAAATAGATAGTAGATGATTCACAGATCTACCCAATATACACACAAAATTTCATGAGAATCGGTCGAGCCGTTTCGGAGGAGTATGGTAACTAACATGGTGACACGAGAATTGTTTATATAAGATACTAAATTGGATTTCCAAAAATAGGAAAAATTCTCCAGTAAAGCCCTGCTTCTGAATTATACTTGTTTGTTTACGATCAATTATAATAAAATCAGTAATATGGCATTTTCATTAAGTTCTAAATATTTGATACTTACAGCAAAATTACTTTAAATGTTAAATGGTCATCATAAGCGAATTAGTATTGAATAATATAGGGTTATTTTTGTGAAATAAAATTTCAAGAGGGTAAGCAGTCCATGGTGCTCAAGTACTTAGTTGGTACAGTCCAGATTTACTTACACGTAACCTACAGCTATTTCGAGTTATACCTTTTTTTGGTATCTTAGGGGGGAGCACACATGCTCTCCTGCAACTTCTGATGCTTACGGCAGCCGCCGTCATTCCGGGGGCTGCTGGCTGGGCGGATCGAGCTCCCACTCACACCGTCCACAACCCCGGGAGCCCCCTTTTAGTCGCCTCTTACGATCAGGTAGGGGATACCGTTGCTTTATTCTTAATTCCAAAGCGACAGGGACTACTTTGAGTTATACCTACAGTCGCAAAACAGTTGCGCTGTACGCTGGAGGTTAATAGTGGTTTGATAATCATAATGGTGGCTGGCTACCGCACCTTTCCAAATAAAATAAATTGCGTGAAGGTCTTACCATATAATTTCAATTAAATGTTTAATCAAATTAAGAAGGACACACACAATTTTGTTGCAGAGGCTCGTGACATAAATTAACTTCCAAAGATAGATATGTCACAAGAATATAATAATAACGCTTCACACTAACAGCCGCTTACTAATATTCTCTGTGTTATTTGTAACATGGGAACACCCAAAGATAGGTATAACTATAAACACCCAGTCCTAGAAAAAGAGGTTTTCCACTTATTGTTCTAAATCCTGCCTCGTCAAGAATAGATTCTGCCACATTCCGGCTTGTTCACCCTCGGTCGAGAGTCAAAAAGTTTTTGTATTTATTATATTTCATATTTGTTTGTTCTTTGAAGAAAAATCAGATCATTTACTCTACACAAAGCGACACCCTGAATTCACATTATTTTAATGTATGTCTTTAGCTCTCTCCTTCTTACGCGACAAAAGTGTTTCTATTATTCCCTCTCCGTAGAGCGTTTTGTCCTTTTTTCGGTTTCGTTTGTTTTATATGGGGCGTTTAATTCGATAAAATTCGTATGGCGTCGAAATGGTTTGGGAAAATAAAAAACTGGACCCGTAAAAATGCTTCTGCCATTGCCTTGCTATTGAGATATCTAAGTATATTTCGCAGGATGTGATTTTGATGTTTGAAATACACGACACGTGGTTCTGAAGCAGGCGTAGAATATAAGCTATCTACACTGCCAAGGAAATAAGGCACGGTCTGTTGTAGAATGGGTGACCGCTAGTGGAAATTTTAGTGCTCACAATGGCAGAAAATCACGTCAAGTTGATTTTGTTAACGATGAATTCCTAAGCCTGTTTTAGACATCCTCGAATTATTTGTCAATTGTATATGTTGTAACAAAGTCCCAATTAAATAACAATTATTAAAATATTTGGAAGATCAAATTGTAACTAATTCTACTGTTTGAAAACAATTAAAATTCCACTGTTCCTTGAGCTCACATTATTTAATAGGTAATTTATAATTAATGGATATTAAACTGCCTCGTCTTTCAAATTAACATGAAATAAATTGAGCCTTATGTTTTGAAGGGTCTTGTTAAATTTGTAAACGTTTTATTGGTTTTTAGATACCTTTTCCATGGCATTAGTTTTTTGGCATTTTTATGTGTTTTTAAAGTTTAGATAGATATACCGATTTTATGTCATATTATTATAAGATTTCACTTTCTACAATTTGAATTTGAAAGTCAAAGCTACTAAAGATAAAAGAAAACTATTCATTATTACGACTTCTATCATTGCAGACATTGTTATGTAGAACCACATAATACATGTGGTACCAAAAATATATCACACTAGCGGCCGCCCGCGCCATTGTCCGCGTGGACTTTGGTACTATTCATAGTATGATGAGCCTAAAGCCTACCTCCATAAATTGACTATCCAAAACAAAAATAATGTTTTAATTCGAGCCAGTAGTTCCTGAGATTAGCGCGTTCAAGCAAACAAACATACTCTTCAGCTTTATACATTTGTATAGATGTAAAATTATCGTCATTCAAAAACTCACTGCGTTCACTAAGATTTTTTTAATTATTTTAATTATATAAATCGAGTACCAGGCGACCAGTGGCGTAAACTGGTTGCTGAAGCCCATTGACAGGTTAAGTCTTGCCTATGGTCGTATGCAATCGCGCTGCTACTCCCATAGTCGCCGAAATAGTTTCAATTAAACATTATAAGATCCGATTGATAGTTAAACAATTATTCGTAATGAATTCTGAAGATTTTGATAAACCATCATAATGCTGTTATAACCAATACATTTTTTTATTGTCCCCAGGCTTGCTACGTCTGCAGCAGCTGTACCAAACTCTCCTACCAGGCGTGGCGCCCTTCAAGATAAGTCTAGTGAAGCGGATTTACAACGTGTCTGACGTCATCGAGTTCCTCCTGGCGCTAGAAGTCCACGACCGCTGGGGCAACAAACGAATCGTTCTGGACTGTAACGCCAAGAATGCTAAGAACGTCTTAATCGAACATGTTCGCAACGTGCGCTTGGGACGACGAACTTACCATTACCTTCTTAGTGGACTGGTGAGTGATTTCGTATTGGTATTTATTAGTAGTATAGTTCTTTTAGTTACTGGAGATTCACAATAATTGGAGAAGGAAACAAATTGTTCCGGACTGCATCGCCAAGAATGCTAAGAACATCTTGATTGAACATGTTCGCAACGTGCGCTTTGGACGACGAGCTTACTATTACCTTCTCAGTGGACTGGTGAGTGATTACGTATCGGTATTGATTATTAGTATAGTTCTTTTAGCTACTGGAGAACCACAACCATTGGACAAGGAAAAAATTGCTCCGGACTGTACCGCCAAGAATGCTAAGAACGTCTTGATTGAACATGTTCGCAATGTGCGCTTTGGACGACGAGATTACAATTACCTTTTCAATCGACCTGTAAGTGAATTGTACCTGTATTTTTTTTGTAGTATAGTATAGTCGGGTCTAAAACCCGAACACGTAACTAATGTATACTTTTTTTCAACCCTTTTTTATGTTTCACTGCTGGTCTGCTCAGGTCTGCTCTCACAAGTAAGAGGGATTTGATAGTATAGTCCGTAGACCACGCTGGCCTGATGGATATCATACCTTTGATAAATTTTGAATTTCTCTTAGGCATTGACGGCGATGAGAAACGTAACCAATTAAATACCAAAATATTTTCCGTCACCGTGGAGCTGCGATGAAATGCGCGCATTACAATTTCTTTCTCAAAGGTGGGCACCGAGGATTTGAACCCGGTATCTATGTGTGGAAGACCGCTTTCCTTACCACTCGGCCATCGCTGCCCTGCCTACTTGTAAACATTTAGTGTAAGGAAAATGTATAAATGAATAATTAGTAAGTAATATGTACTATATAACTAAAACGAGCTCGCAATAATTAATGAAATACAACAAATAACAAAGCATACACAATGAGCAATAATTAGCAGGATCGATAAGCAAATAGTTATTAGCACGGTACTTGCAGTTTGATGATTGTTACATCCACTTCATAGCACCTAATTAATCACGTCGATACATACTAATCTCGATACATACATACCTATACATACACATACCAAATAGTATATGTGCAATATTAAAATGCCACTATCGATTAGGACTGTGTTTCACTGCTAGGCACGGATCTCTCTTACCATTACTGGCGAGGCCTAGAGTATATACGATACGCCGCTCCAACTTGCGTTTTTTTTTAAATTTGAACTGACGAGACGTGACGAGCCACGCGGTCGCTGCAGACCATGGACATCCACACATTACCGCAAGCCAGTTTTGCCCGTGGTCACATACAGTTCCGTTTCAACTCCGAATGCTGTTGGTCGCCTTACGTAAGTAAGTGACCGGCAACTGCACCTTTCCACTGAAAAACAAAAGGATTGATTTCAATCAGTGCAACTGCCAACGACCATATGCAAGACTTAGCCCTTCGATAGGCTTCAGCGACCAATGAACGCCTCTAGTCGCCTGGTACTCCATTAAATTTAAATCATTTAAATAATTAAAAAAAAATTAATGAACGCAGTGAGATAATTTTACATCTAGGTATATTAATATATGCTAATCGTGCTAATCTCAGGAACTACTGGTTCATATTGAAAAAATATTTTTGTGTTGGATAGTCCATTTATCGAGGATTTATATTACATCTTCGGCAGAAGTAGATGCAGCGGTAATACTTCCCCGGTCGTACCATGAAAATTCTGCCACCTACAAATGTTCACCATTTATGACAGGATTAAGGGCCAGCCCGGTGTATGATTATTTAAAGCAACACGTTAGGCCCCGCACAGGCTTAACAAGTCTCATCTATCGATATCAAGCAGGCCCATTAGCTAAACGTGCCCCCTTAAAAACACGCGTGAAATTTTTCTCGGTTGTCCATCTCACATCAGACTGCGCTCATTTCGCTCGGCTGCGTAGTCCGCTTGCATTCTATGTTAGATGCTGAGTCGTTTTTGTTACAACTATATTATACCACTAATATTAAACTTATCTTCAAGCCTTACTAATTACGGGGATAGCAGTGTTCACCTGTGGAGCGCAAAAAGATTTGAAATTGAATTTAGAGCTATTAAATCTGCGTTTATACTGAAGCTATTCTAGCCTAACTAAACCTGTTGCTTCTACATTTACATTTGTTTCTAATTTGATGCTTTATTTAGTGTTAGCTTTGATAGCAAACTATCGGTAATATAATAATATATTTTTTATTGACCCAGTCACCCAAGCGAATTATCTTTACTTTAGATTATTACAAAGGAATATTATGTCATGCAGAAGGATATCAAAAAATTGGGTTTCAAGTAAATTTAATTACTTGTAAATGTAAGTTATTAAGGTTATTTAGTTACCTGTCAAATGATTACAATAGATTTGGACTATCTGGGCCTTAAAGCATTATTTTAATGGTTTTACCGGAAGGGTTTTATTTCCTCAGTTGCGATTAGAGAAATAAAATATGGCGGTACGAAGTTCGCCGGGTCAGCTAGTTATATTATAAAAAGGCTATAATTTCAGTTTTGTTCATCCATACTACTATTATAAATTCAAAAGTAACTCTGTCTGTCTGCTACGCTTTCCCGCTGAAACTACTAAACCAATTTTAATGAAATTTGGAACATACATAGAGTGGACCTTGGGAAAGGACATAAGGATGGTTTTTATCCTACGGGAACCTTTAAAACGGGTCCACGCGAGCGAAGTCGGTGGCGGAAGACTAGTGTGTCATAAGTTAATTAAGCTGTTGGTCGAAGTAAACTGAACGCAATAATGCCTTCTATTTCTATTTCAGTACTGAGCAGTATAGCGCCAATTAGTTCCGGCAATACAAACAATAACTATGATTGGCCCGCTGACCGAAGCAAATTGCTTAGGTCAGTTACAAAGGTATACATCATCATACATAACTACGCATATAATACAGTACGGATCGATTTATTACCTCTCAAGAAGGCCTTAATTTGGCTTGTTTTGAGAATTTTCTATGCTATTAAGACAGAAGCGTTTGGCTTACCGAAAGTCGGTAGGATAAAAAGTTATCTTAATTCGTTACAACCCTTTTTACGTCCCATTGTTGGGCACGGATTTTTCCCAAATGTTAGGGAGGCCACGAGCTTACTTCACTACGCCACACAAATTCGTGTTAGTAGAGAAACATAATCTTTGAAAAGGTATTAAATTTTGAATTATGAAACCAATATAAATCAACAAGCTAGAATACCTTTCAGAACATTTTGAACTAAAACTATAACATTTTGATTTTTTTCAACCTTGTTCTATGTCCCACTGCTGGGCACAGAAAAAGAAAAGAAAAGAAAAGAAAAATAATTTATTTGCGCTGCTGGGCACAGAAAAAGAAAAGAAAAGAAAAGATAAATAATTTATTTTGTTTGCTGATGATAGTACTGTTATATTTACAAAAGAAGACGTAGGTTCTTTCGAAAGTAATATAAATAACGCTCTTGAAGCACTAATAGACTGGCTAGATAGTAACAATCTTAAAATTAATCTCGATAAAACTAATATAATGACATTTAAAAACAGAGTATCATATGGACAGCCAGTAAATGTTAACTATAAAGGAAAGCTAATATCTGAAATAGAAACAACAAAATTTTTAGGACTATACATAGATAGCAAACTTACATGGCAGAAACACAAAGAACATGTTTGTAAACAATTAAATAAGTTTTCATTTGCTCTATATAAATTAACGAAAGTTGTCAGTAAAACGGCGGTTTTAAATGCTTACCGTGCTTATGTTGGTGCAACTCTAAGATACGGATTAATATTCTGGGGTAACGCGACGGGAATTCAAACTGTATTTAAAGCCCAAAAAAAAAGTGCATCCGCGCATTATGTCAATTGCAACAAACGGATACTTGTAGGCAGCACTTTCGAAATTTAAAAATAATGACGCTCCCTTCTTTATACATTTATGAGATCTCTTTAATGGTCAAAGCTGAAATCACTAAATATGAAACGCTTAAATCGAAAAGACATAACAATAAACTTTGTTCAATAGCTTCTAAAACAAGACAATTTCATAACAGTGTCTTTTGCATGGGACCAAAAATATACAATAACCTACCGGAATTCCTCAAAATAAAAGCGGGCAATGAGTTTAAAAAGGAACTTAAAACGTATTTACTGGAAAAGGCATATTACTCAGTCACTGATTTTCTAAACGATATAGCGGCATAAAGGAATTCCATAAAAACCTGGGAGGTTTTTTTCCGCCGGCTTTTTTTCCTCTCAGTGTACAAAACCCCTGCAATATGGGTACCCAAAGCTGACGATCGGATCCGATCCGAAAATAAAAATAAATAAAATTAATTAATTAAAAGGCGCAATATGGGTACAAACAAAGATAAATGTAGTATACATATAATAAAATAAATGAAACTATTTCAATGTACATTTTTATGTTTGTAATTTGTAATTAGTTAAGTTTTTAATTATTGTAATATTTGCATACCTCATGAAGGTAAATATGGCGAACCAAATGTATAAAAACACCTTTTGTAAACACCCATATTTGTCCAAATAAAAGTCTTTGTCTTTGTCTTTGCACAAATATGGGTATTACAGAAGTTGTTTTATATATTTAAAGTCCGCCATATTTACCTCAGTAAGGTATGCAAATATTGATAAAGAAATAAAAAATTACTATTATTTTATTAAAGAAATCATAATACACTTAAATCTACCTATATAACTTTATGACTTAAATCTAAATAACTAGTTTACTTATATGTTTACAAACCATGTTATTTATTTATTTATCCCATATTTTTATTTTGTAGTTATGAAGGGCAGGTCTCCTATAAATTTTGGACATGTAAAGCAAAGTAACAATAAGCAGGAAGTAGGTACAAATAAGTGTACAAAACGGAAACATCCTATTAAAATAGTAGTACAAGAAGATGCTTTTGGATTTTAGTAAAATCTCGTATGTATTCATGAGTTTATCAAAATCATGGTTATTACTATTTTTGTTCTGATTTAAGCATTTATTTTATTGTCGAAAGAATCGTTATACCTTGTCGGAAGCCTTATCGGCGGTTTGAAAACATCCGACAGCGGGTTGGCCACTAAGCCGCATCTCCACCAACCCGCATTGGGGCAGCGTAGTGGAGTAAGCTCCAGACCTCCCCCGATAATAGGTAGAGACATGTGCCCAGCAGTGGGACGCAAAAGGGTTGCAGCCATATCATGTTTTGGTTCGTAAATAACAACAATCAATAATTTTCTTTCTTAACCCTTTTTAACAGTCACATTTGAGACGGATTAAAGTAACATGATAGGGTATGACATTTCTTTGAGATCTCAAATATGCAAGGTGAAGAAAAACATCATCCGGGACCCCTAATTGGGAACTGGATACCTTTGACCTTTATTAGCTTCCATTAAATACAGTCCTCAAAACATCCATCAGCGTAGATGAAAACCATCAAAGAAACGACCTGCTTTTGTTCTGTAAACAGTACTCTACAACATTGTCTCTCTTCACAAATGATCGGGTACCGCATTGATTGACAACTGTATACAATTCCGTTAGAACAAATGCGCGATCGACTGCATTGCCCTTTAAACTTTAATTTGTAAACCGTACTCACAGACATTCATAAATTACCACAACTTGAATATTTTTGTAGTACACTGATTTGTGCTTTGACATAGTGATTGAAATTCATGTACAGTCGTATTATCTATAAAAATATATGATTTTATAACCATTGAAAAAATAAGATTAACAGTTTTGGAATTGGATAGAAAGTATACCTAATTGCATTACTAGCGTCTTCTTTAAAAAATAAAGGATTATCATCGCTGCAAATTTAATGTTTGGTTACTACTGTCCGCCGCCGAATTGACTGTCATGAATGATTTGTCTTAATAATAATATGAATTTTATTAATCGAAGTACATATCAATGATCCATTAAAATATAAAAATTTAATAAAACTGCCTTGAAAATTATTACCAGGTAGAAAAACTCGTGAGCTCTCAAAAAGATCGGTTAAAGCTCTTTTGTTTGGTAGCCTTTTCTGATGAGTCTGATCAGTTTCATGTTTCCATTGACTCTTAACTTTTTGTTAATCTTATTTATGTTTATAGTACCACTGGTATCTGGATTGGGCAAATTACAGTGGATTATTAGAAACTGGAGCAGTGATTACCGAACAGTAAAGACTGCGGTCTCCGACACGGGTTCGAATACTCGGCACGCACATCTAACAAATAAATATGTAATGTGCATTAATCGCTGCTCCACGGTAAACGTGGAAAATATTACGATATTTAATTAATTACGATGTTTTTATATGGAAATGGTGTAGCTTAACTAAAGACCTAACAGCGGACGTTCGCCTCAATAAAGGTTATTTAAAGTAAAGTAAAGTACAAAAAAGTTTTTTTCTCTTTTACGATAATCTCCAACAATCAAAACATAAAAACTAGTCCGATACGGAGATACCAGAATCCTAAGTGTGAGTTAGTAAACGCGCAAACGTTACTACTGCGTCAGAGTTAAAATTAGACAGATAGATCTTAACCTGAAAGGAATAAGGTCGATAATTAAATTATTAACGCAAACGCGATAGTAACGTTTTCGTGTGTGCACACTTACACTAAGGCCTCAGGTTCAAATTGTCGGAGCGACGAGGAAAATAGTGTAATGTTTAATAAATTACGATGCTTTTAAAACAGTGCCTGCTAGAGAGTAACTTATAATTTCTCAAAGGCATTTTGCCCACTTATCTGCAATAGACTAAGTCAGAATCGACTTCACTTGCAATGGTCTCATCTCCTCAGTAACTCATAATACGTCGAAGTAGGTAGTAGTAGTAGTACCTAGGTAGTTTGTAAAAGGAGACTTGTGCCTAGCAATAGGACATAAAAAGTTTGAAAAAAAAAGAAATCTTTGTGAGAGGGAACCCACTTACGGCTTGTAAAGACAGATCACAGTGAGGTGACAGTAATCTCGGCGCTGCAGTCCTGCCTGGGACTATCTGCTTGCCAATCGGTGCTGTGCCCGTTCTTTTGTGAACAGGGACAATGGTGTAGTTTCACTAAAGAGTGAAACAACGGTCCTTTATTTGAATCAAGGTTATTGTTTTTGTACTTTCTTCGTTTAATGTTTTTCTCTTTCACAACGGTCTTTAACAATCAAATGTAATGATTGCTTAATCCCAATCCTTATGCAGTTTATAATCCCAATTACTTACGATTTTAAAAGTTAATGAAAAGAGTGACTTACACGAGACGAACCATCATGGCAAGCAGCAGCAAACTACACACAACATAAAGAAATACTCGGGCATGACTTAGGTTAACATCAACCTTCTTTTGCGAGAGGCACCGAGTTACATAGGACTTTGATCGCACTAAAACCCCCTCCTTGGCCTCCCTCGGTGCTTGAGGCGGACTCTGGGATCTCCACTGGAAAACAGCGGTGCCCTCCATGTGCGGTGCCCTTTACGGGCCCATCTTGGAAAGGCAATATACATAGTTCTCATACAACCTCAAGTACTTACAAAGGCGTGCAATCATGCACACATAACCAAACTTCCTGGGGCCACAGTCTGTAAGGTTCGAACTCCCATTCTAACCGACTAAAACTCCAGAAGTCACCTTTGAGACGCCTCTTACGATCAGGCAGGGGATACCATAGCTCTATTCTTAATCCCGAACTTAGAATAATTATAATTACATTTCAGAAACCAAATTCGCGCGCCCAAATTGAAGCACGTTGATTGATGCCATTAATGGCATCAAACGCCGGGCCGCTCCGTAAGACTTAAGGTTAAAATTATCACAACACTTTTTAAAAACAAAAGAAGTCTAATAAAATAACTTTTCACAGTGTTTTCAATATTTTTTAGTATTTTATAGTTAATTTGGTCAAAATAAAAAGATTTTGTTTGTCAGATGTGACACCTGTAGGAATATATTTAGTGCTTCAATTTTGACAGCGCACTTATATGAAGACACTCATTCTATATCCCGAAGCTACATAGACTGTAAATATTTTATTAGTACTATTATAGGTACCTATATTGTACTAGTGATCCGGCCCGGCTTCGCTCGGGATTTGAGCAATGAGCCATGAGAGAATTTTCGTTTGTGATTTTAGTTTACACATACTAAGCTATCCCTCGGGAACAGTATTAGTTTTTCGGGACAAAAACTATTATATGTACTTTCCCAAGGTCTATCTATCATTGTATCAAATTTCATAATAATTGGTTAAGTAGTTAAGGCGTGAAAATGTAACAGACACACACAAACACACACAGAAACAGAGTTACTTTCGAATTTATAATGTATATATTATTATGGATTAGAAATAAAATATATATTTATTTCTCATTCCAACAGGTCATGGACGATCACTGGGAGAACGAAGTGACAGAATACGGTGCGGTCAATATAACCGGGTTCCGCATCGTCGACCACAGCCGGAGAATGGTTCGAGATCTCATGGACGGGCTAAAGCGTATGGACCCCAAGTTCAAGGGAACCATTTCGGTAAGCATCATTAGTTATTATTATTTCCGCTTCAATAAAATATTGGAAAAATTGCCTAATGTAATTCTTTTCAAGAACTATGAATCATCTTAACTCAAAAACCACACGAAAGCGTCCAATGAAAGTACATGTAAGCAGTTACTGTCTTGCCAGAGAACATTTACTGGGCTGGGTAAATGTCTCGTGTCAGGAATGAGAGATATTTAGGACAGTCCACCACGCTGGTCACAGGTCCACTAGTGAAAATCGGTGGACATCATGCCTTCGATAATTAATGAGTTCTTTCCAGGGGATGAAAAAGCAGCAGGTATTTAAAAAAATGTCAGAATGCGCGCCGAAAGTTTGAACTCGGCATCTCCATGACCACGGTCTTTACTCGGCCGTCACCGCTCGTAAAATAAATAGTTGAAACTCGTCATTCCAATGTTTTCTACATTTTCTAAAAGTGAACTTTTAGAATAATTGTAGTTTCATCTGTATTTTTACTGATAATCTACTAAAATATAAACTGAAAGATATTACTTTTCCTGGCATCTATTGGAGAGTATTGAAAATACATAATTTGGCGTAGAATACCGTCAAACGTCATCCGCTGCTCAAACTAATGACAATGTCAATTTGAAAGAGATAAGAATTTCGTCGATCGAATTAAAGCTTCCTTGGCCTATTGACTTAGGCTGACTGCGAAGCTAAAGACCCGGGTTCAAACCTTAATCAAGCATATTGCGTTAGTTATTTTATTTTTATAAGATTTTATTATTGTTAAGTGACACTAATCCAATGGGTATTTCGTTTGAAATTAAACCAAGAAAATCAATTATTTTACCCGAGCAACTCGTTCGTCCGGGTACTATTATGTAAACAGATTGTGTAAGAGTCCATTCCACTGAAAGCTTGATTGCCATTCCGCCACGTATAGCTTTCGATAATAGAACCGAGGACGGAAACGTTCGAAATAATGGACAAGGTATTTTATAAAAGGTGGCTGCAAGGGGCCTAGACCCCTGAGTTACAGCTAGCTGACCAGTGAAGGGCAATTGTTTGTTTAGTCAATGCCGTCTTAAACCCGAAAGCTATCATACAATCAGGATAGGCCCATTTTGAGTATTGTGCAAGAATAGCACCTGCGCGTTCCTAAAGAAATCCCAAGATCTTCCAAATGTACTTAATGTTCTTATTGTATTCATTTCCGCAATAAAATACCTATCTTAGTGCTTTTATTATAAATATTTTCACGTCTCTTTATTTAGAAATAAAGAGATGTATAGAGATAAATATTATACCAATAGCCTCTGTTCCCTCAGGCCAGAGAGCGACATAATTTAGCGATTAAAGGGTTGATTCAGATATAAACATTATTACTAGTACTTTGCTGTTCCCTTGATTGTCTGTCTGTTCGTCTGTAATAGGATGGACCCCATCGTTCACGAGTCCGACTCGCATTTGACCGGTTATTGTGAGAATTCATGCGATGCAAGTGTTAAAGAACTTGTGAGATTGGCGTAGATATCTTTATTCTAGTTTATGCAAAAATGAGACCCAAAAAATTACAAAGTTTCGGCTGAACGCGTTCAGATTTCATTAATCGATCTATATACTTAAGCGTAGGGAGGTGTAAGCTTTCAGTGTGACGCGCTCTTAAACATATGTATACCAATAGCCTCTGTTCCCTCAGGCCAGAGAGCGACCTATTTTATTCACAGGACCGAACAGCGGTATTTTAATACGTTATAAAAGGTGACATAATTTAGCGATAAAAGGGTTGATTTAGATATAAAATAATATAACTAAAACTCAGCTGTCCCCTTGATTGTCTGTCTGTTCGTCTGTAATGGCATTATGATATATTTATATAAAGATGCTTAAGGGTATATTTCTTTCTCTTTTTGAAGTTTACAATATTTTTTATGATTCACGTGTTCAATTCAGGACACGGGGCCTGATCGAAAATTTGTAAGACGGATGGGTGACAGCTGATGACGGCTCGACTGTCTATACTTGTAAAATTCGTTTATATCAAATATTTAAAATATGGACATTGAATAAAGTGTATCTATTAATGAAAAAAGCGACATAGAAATAGTGAAAGAAAATGAGTGAGTACTTTATAAAAATACTAGATGGAAACCTACTGAAAATACTAGATGAAAATAATACTGATAATAAAATCAATTCGTGCGAAATAATTTCCTAACCATTCCAAAATATTAAAAATGCACAACGTTAATGTTCGAATTTTCACTTCTGCCGTTACTACCGGAGTGCAACCCATTTTTTTTTTGTATTAAAATGTATTAAAATTTTGTGTGAAAATATTTTTTAGCAAAAGAAAATATAAATATTTCACATAAATTTTGAGGTAATGTGAAAAAAAGTAAACACAAAAGTTGTAGATCTTTTTATTACCTACAACTTTGTCTTTTCACTTTTTTTCATAGTACTTGTAGTTTTCCTGGAAATCGACATACATCGTTATTTACCCTTAAAAACTCACCCCTTCCTCCTTCCTGATCTCAGATCGCCCGTAGATTTTTTTCTTTGATTTTTTGTTATATTCTCTACCTTTTCCAATGGGTTTCATCCTACTATAATTTTTATTCACTTTTGAATAATTTTTAAAATTATCGACCCTGGTCTATAAGGATTTATAAGTTTTCTGAACACTCTTAACTCTTAAACTAAGCCAAATGCTTAAAATACTAAGTAAAAAATATTCTAAATACTGCAAATCCTATAACGGTTTCATTTTATATTTGTATCTACATAATCATAAAAACTACTACCACTACTAACCAAGTTAGATTCTAAACAAGACAATTTCGTTAATCGGTTTTAGTTAGATTTAAATAAATCGGACATTTCGTTGTGGAAACTAACTAGGTTGTAGTAAGAGGCTTATAGCCGCGTGGAACGAAAAATGTACATATCCAAAAGGGATATGACAGTGAAGAATTAACAAATCAATATCCGGCGTAATTTTTTCATTCTTTTTTTTATTTGTGACAACGTGTTTGTTTCAACTTTATGCAATTCAAATAAAATCTTTTAAAAATACATAAAGCTAACTTTTTGCTACAGTTATAGATGTAATCATTAGAGTGTCAAAATAGTTTCAAAGTTTGCGTAGTTTAGAAGGATATAAACAACGTTTGCAGAATAACTATCTATCAGTCCCTTATATCTATCAGTCGCGCATAGCCCAACAGCTGTTCAGCCCAGTTTCATTCGCGTTTCCGTGATTTCGAGAGCACTCTAAGAAGTGGTCGGTCCTGGTTACTGTCGATATATCGCATTAGGTAAATATTGTTCGAGGTCTTATGGGTGGTTTAAAACATTTGGCTACTGACGCATTGTTCCTTCTCCTCCAGGTTTCCCCAATTTCTAGAAAGATCCATGCCCAGTGGCATGCAAAAAGAGTGCCAGCCTATCTCTCTATCCATTGCTTTACTTAGAATATAGAGCACCTTCTTACTTAGCGGTTGAAGTAGACATATGAACTACCCTTATGCAAAAGCAAATTCCCACCAGGCATATTTGGGAATTTCCGAATCGTATCGAAATTCATCTCACCCCTGTTCAGTGTTCCCGTTATTCGCATTTTGCATAACCCCACGTCTGCCCTGAATTTTGAAGCCTATGCGAATTATTTGGTAAGGCAGGTGAAATTCGCAAACGCCTATCCGGTTAAGTGCTGGTGATACAACAGCGAAGTTCAACTACAATAGTACAGCAGCCAACGGACCATTTTTGGTGACAATATTATAGTATGTCAAATTACACCGATTATGGAGTGGCAACTTTTTTATCCAAAACGTGGAAAAGGCCTACCTCCGAAGATATACGGAAGGGAGGTAGTTGCATGTAAGACCTAGGTCTTACGTGAGTCCCATAAATCGCGCCCACTAAACATTACCTTGTTAGCATTAGCGGCGAATTGTCTTTTTAAAGTACTTAAACGGCCTTTGCGTGGAGTTCGTTGAAATGATATACATAAATGTGTACGGTGCCATTTATTGAACCCACAAGGAAACCACGGTTAAAATCAAAATACCCGTGTTATAGTGAAGATCACGGGTAAAGTGGTGCCTGTGATGCACTTACCAGCTCAGCTATGAGCTATACAATTAGATTATTCTTTTTGGACCCGAACTATTGGAACTAGTTACAAGTACGAGTATAAATGACTTATTCGGTTGGACCACGTGCAAAAAAGTGTACATTGCCGATAGAGATAGATACTAATAACGAAGATGAGAATAGAAAACGCCTACGAGATAGATACTAATAAGTACTGTATTCATTCTAATATGTATTCATACTATTCATTCAGTAATAACTTCCTTTTATTTTTTATGAAATAAATAAGAGAAAGAATGAATATTTAACATAAACAGTTGTAGGAAAGAATTCAAGATCGTAACAAAAATGGAGAAATTCATATACGTAATATAGCTAAACTATAATTATTTGTCAAGATACCTCAGTAAAATTTGTAGAGGATTTCGCCTTAATTTCAAATAAAGACAGTCAATACAATAGTATATATTATGAAACAAGACGCAGAAATCGTCTTGTTTCACTAGGGAGAGAGGTGACTGCCCGAGCGAAGCGAGGGCTGTCATCGCCCTGGTCTGAAATCTTCTTTGTTTCATCCCGTGCCACACACTGTATTTTTCTTATCACATGTAATGAAACAACGAGTTTTGATTTCTGTAGCCAGTTGAAGTAAGACTATTTCAGACAAATAGCGCAGTAATATCTTTTGACAACGATTTGACGACATTTGTCACTGCGATTCTGACAGACTTGAAATAAAGACGTAAATAATAAATAAATGAAGGTGCCGGGTAGAAACAACGTTGTTTCTGCCCTTCGAGAGAACTTGACTGACACATTCGCATTGGTTTGAAATTGTCTTATTTCGACTGGCAAAACAGAGATCAAAACTCGCTGTTTAAATGAATGTGATATGAAAAAGAAAATGCTACATTTAGTTATTATTGAGTATCTTGTTTAATTATAGGTACAAGTATTCGTTTTTTTTTAAAACGATCACGAATTTCTCTTCTAAACTAAACTGCACCAGAGGGAATTTCTGTAGAATTCGTTAAAAGTAAATTCCGGATTTCCAAGTTTCACAAGCTACAGAGGGTTTTTATTTTTATTGACGTTAAGAAGTCCTTGGTTAACTTTTTCTGCATCGACTTTGTAGCAGTGTAGTGACGATTAAATAAAACCTGTAATGCTTTAATTGATGTTGCCAAAGTTATTAATAGTCATAGTGACTATTTATTCATCAGTAAACTACCAAATTTTTTTCAAGAACACTTATTTACTCGCATTTAACTAGGAATGTTTCATTTTTCAATCTTTCTATGTCCCTATGCTGCGCACAGAGGCCTTTTAGTGTAAGTCGGCACACGCGAAAACGTTACTAACGCGTTTGCGTTAAGAATTTAACTATCGACCTTATTCCTTTCAGGTTAACATCTATCTGTCCAATTTTAACTCAGACGCAGTAGTAATGTTTGCGCGTTTACAAACTTACACTAAGGGCTCAGGATTGCTCAGGTCTCTTTGCCAAATGAGAGAGATTTAAGCTTTAGTCCACCACGCTAGCCAAGTGGGGATGGTGGACATCATACTGTGGTGGGAAATATGGTAACTAATTTAATATCACAAAATTTTCCATCACTGTGGAGCAGCGATAAGTACGCACATCACAGATATATTTTGTCAGAGGTGCGCGCTGAGGATTTGACCCCGGTACTATGAGTCGCAGAGCACGGTATTTCCGCTCGGCCATCGCTGCTCAATGTTTGCTATTACGTTCATCATTTTCACTTCTAGAGGCAACTCGTGCCCAACAGTGGGTCACTATGTCAATTTTTCTGTCGATTTGTGACATGAAAAAAATCAATTCGACACTATGTCCATGTCTATCAAAAAGGTCTCAGATTTTTTTATTTTATTGTTAGAAATTACGTGTTCACGAAAACTTCGAGAAGATTTCGAGATAATAGAATGTGGCGCTTCTCCAGCACAAATTTATAAATCTTATTTACTACTCGATATTAATAAAATTTTACGATAAACCCGACGTATAACATAAAGTCTCTGGGAGGTGGTAAATACAGTTTCCCGAAGAAAATTTCGTGTTCGAGTAATAACGCGCTTATGTATGTAGATTTCGCTAACTTACGTATACCCTAATGAAACAGTAAGTGGTTACCCTGCATAAATTATTACCCCATATTATGATCTCCCCTTTCTTGTACTACGGCCCTTTTAGTCCTAATTCGAAACAAGGAAGCGAATTGTTTCAAAGAGGAAATTGGTAATGTTTTCAACATGTACCCGTACATCTCATGAGCGTTGATGTATGATGGCCTCTTTAGTTTATGAGAGCAATAAAAACTTGAGTTGGATTGCAATTTTCTAAAGTAATTTGAAGCGGTTTGTTGCTTCCACTTAGGAGTTGCGCTGTTTCAAATACGTTTATAATTAATGTACACTGACGTTTTTAAAAGTGCTAACTTCACCGTATCAGCACGGTACAAAAAGGTTCCAAATTATTGCTTGCGATATCGAACAATCTTTCTATTGTTTAATGCATGTAGGTAGTTAATTTTTAGACATAATGCTTCTAACGTATCATCCCTATCAATTACTATGTTCTCACTTTCAAGTGTTCTTGTCTCATTTAACAGTATCACTTATCTACAGATATTTTAAGGATCCCATGAAACAAAAAAAATATGAATGCTTTAAACTCACTTTTATAAATTGGACTTTTATAATTACTTAAGTAGTGGACTTCGCCAATAAAATAAGTAATCTTCTGAATTCAGAGCAGTAATGAAAATGGTGAAATTTAGAGAGAATTTTGGATAATAAATTCGTCCAGTGGGTCTGTCATAGAGATTAACTGGATTTTCCTTCGACTTAAATCAGGCTTTGTGGACGGAATAGGTATTATGATGTTATGAAACCAATTGAACCTCTTAAACTGTATTTTCGTATAAGTAAAATTTACTTATAATATCCGAATAACTTAACTTTCAGTTAATGAATTTGATGTTATTTTTTCACAACCTTCATCAACAATCTCTCCAGAAATTTTAATGTCAAATTGTTAAACATAAATCTTCTCTTAAATTTGGGACAGAAAAAGAACCTGGTCATTCGCTTTTACCAAGTGCTTGTTGGCGATTTAATCAAGGGCTTCAGAAATTTTGAGTAATTTTTAGTCTCACTAACTAACGAACATATACATCAAAACTCCGTTCCATTTTTAAAATCTAAGGCTATGAATTACTATTTGGATGATATAAACCTAAAATTTAAAAGAAAATATTATTTGTTTATGCTTTTTCCTCTTCACCAGGCCCAAACAGCCCTCATGTATGACGGCGTACACGTCCTCATGGATGCCCTCAGTCGGCTCTGGAGGAAAAAGCCGGAGGCCTTCAGAAACGCTCTGCGCCGTGCTGCAGCGCAAGCCAACCAGACCAAAGTCATCGACTGCAACCCCGGTAAAAGCTGGGTTGTTCCCTTCGAACATGGCGACAAAATCTCCAGGCTGATTAAAAAGGTAAATCTCAAACTTTCAATATCAAGGAAGTCTATTATATCAACCGTTACTAGAAGCTGTTATTTACTTGGTTTGATTTTTTACTGTTTAAAACTGCATCCCATAGTCATTTCCAAATGTTGACACCGGGACCCTATTACTAAGCCTCCGCTGTCCGTCCGTCTGTCTGTCTATCTGTCTATCATTAGGCTGTATCTCATGAAACGTGATGGCTCGACATTAAATTAAAAAATCACAGATGATGTATTTATGTTTCCGCTATAACACCAAATACTAAAAATAGAAAAAAAAATATTTAAGGGAATCTGGCATGTAACAAGATTGATTTTTTGCCGTTTTTATGGATAATGCGTCTTCGTGCGTGCGTGCTTCGTGCGTGAGTTGACTCGTACTTGGCCGTTTTTTTATAGTTTTTGCAATTTTGGCCGGTCGATTTGATTCGGTCTTCTCTCATGTGAATTTCTGAATTTAGACCAGGACTTTATATTCTGCAAACAAGTGAAATAACATTTGTTGGTAAGTTTAAGAGTACGAGTAGAATAAATTGTCAATAATATTATCCTTAAAACACATAGTTCACATAATTGCAACAATTTTTTCAATGATTTGTTGGATTATCAAGCTGTAATACGGCAAAAAGGTAGAGATTCCGAGCACTTACAAACTTAAAACATTAGTCACGACCTCACGACATCTGTTCGGAATTTTCCACGATCACGGCTTGTTATGTCATGTTATTATGCTCTTGGTAAGTATCAAGTTAGTGACTTTTTACTCAAACAGAGAGTTAGAACTTTTAACAGTCATTTTAACTGTTTAATCAAAAACCCTCAAACTTTTTTGAATCTGACTGCTGGATGCGTTTCTCATGTATGTAATCATTATCGAATACGCTAGGAATTTACTCCACTCCGGACTGGTGAACATTTAATTGATATGAGAGATGTAGATATACAATTTTCGACTACTGATATTATCAAAGTGTATAGTCGAAAATTATAATAACATCTATATCAGTCACTACCTATGTTTACTGTGAACTGAGAAATCACGAACCTCAAATCTTTTTTACCGACTTCCAAAAGAAGGAGGTACTGTATTCAGCTGTATGTATTTTTTTTTATATATGTTCACCGATTACTCCGCCGTTTGTGGACCGATTTTCAAAATTCTTTTTTTGTTCGTTAGCTTATACTCCCGAGGTGGTCCCATTGTCACCAAATCAGGATCTGATGATGGGATCCCAGGGAAATCGAGGGGAACTCTCAAATTTTATAGGCACACACATTGATTTTCTTATAGTTTCTGAAGCATAAGAAATATTTACGCATAGAAATCATCATCTCATGTTGCTGAGCTGATGATGGAAGGTACTGCGACAGTGAGGAGTTGAGAGCAAATTCTTTCAATAAATAGTTTTTTATTCGAAATCTTACGTTCCCGAGGTGGTCCAACTGTCACCAAGTCAAAGTCTGATGAGGGGATCCCAGAGAAATCGAAGGGAACATTCAAATTTTATAGTACAACAAATGTTTTTCATATTTTTACATAAGCAAAACAGACATTTGTGTATAATTATCGTCATATCATGTTGCTGAACTGATGATGGAAGGTACTACGACGGTTAGGAGTTGAGAGCAAATTCTTTCAATAAAGGTTTTTTTGTTCGAAATCTTACATTCCTGAGGTGGTCCAACTGT
This sequence comes from Pyrgus malvae, assembly GCA_911387765.1. Lineage (NCBI taxonomy): Eukaryota > Metazoa > Arthropoda > Insecta > Lepidoptera > Hesperiidae > Pyrgus > Pyrgus malvae. Next base: position 9,786,492 of record OU426947.1, read on the forward strand.
CACCATGTCAAAATCTGATGATGTGATATTAGGGAAATCGAGGGAAACACTGAAACTTAATAGGCACACACATTCTTTTAGTCATATTTTTAACATAATACAAATATTTATGTCTAGTAATTGAAACCTGCTGTTGCTTAGCTGATGATTGAAGGTACAACTCCTCAACGGTTAGGAGCCGAGAGCAAATTCTTTCTTTAATGTATACGTTCAGGTGGACTGATAGTAGTATTCTTTCAGGCTATTAGATAAACATGATTATAAAAGGTAAATTTGTTTAAAGTTTAGAAGTTAAGTGAAAATTTTTCCAATTATGCTAATACATACAGAATTATCAAAATTACTAAAAAGAGTGAAATAAATTAAGTTTTTAACAAAAAAATAGAACCGACTTCAAACGGTAAAAAATAAAATTGTTCAGTACCTACTTCTTCTTGCTTATGGTAATGACTCTTAAAACTATTTTTGAAGTCGGGCCCTTAGTGAAATGTCCTGTCTTAGTAAATATAGTGTACCTTTCGTTCTGAATGGGCACCGACTCCAATATAGTTTTAACAGTCATTACCATAAGCAAGAAGAAGTAGGTACTGTCCCACTGTCTGTACTGTCGATGTCGGTGCCAATTTAGAACGAATAGTACGACATTTGCTAAGGGCCCGACTCCAGGAATAGTTTTAAGAGTCCTTACCATAAGCAAGAAGAAGTAGGTACTGAACAATTTTATTTTTTACCGTTTGAAGTCGGTTCTATTTTTTTGTTAAAAACTTAATTTATTGAATATTGATGTTGAACGAAAGAAACACAATAGTGAAAATTTTATTGATTTCACGAATTTTAGAGGCCCGATTTCTGACCGTGTTTATTTACTCCAGTGATCAGAAACCATTGGTTCAATTTATAACACATCAGATACCATGGCTACAAGTTTTAGTACTTCCTATGTCAATAGTAAACAACTACGTTGTTTAATAGTATTTTTTACAAAACAACTGTAAATAGACAACAATTGTTTTGAAGTGAAAGCTTCTTTAGATGCGTTGTACACTTTTTTTTAGAAAGGGTATAAAATGTTAAACTCGCGTCGCGTAGCCAAATCGTCGAAATTCGTAAGATAGTAGAGGAGACGTGGAAGATCGACCTTCACCGATCTGATAGCTCGATGAGACATATTTTTTATCAAATATAATTTATAACTATATAAATATTATTATATATATAATATTATTATATTTATTTATATACAAGAGTGAGGTGATGAAAGAAAATTGATTAAAATTAATTATATTAAAAGAACTCTTTTCGATAGGCAAGTTATCATAGGCATGTATGTTTATAAATTATATTTGATAAAAAATATGTCTCATCGAATTATCGGATCGGTGAAGGTCGATCTTCACCGGCTCCTAGACCAAGACGGAGGGGTGACAGCTGATGACGGCTCGACTGTCTATACTTGTAAAAATCGTTTATATCAAGTATTTAAAATATGGACCTTGAAGAAAGTGCGAATTAATGAAAAAAGTGGCGAAGAAATAGTGAATGAAAATGAGTGAGTACTTTATAAAAATACTAGATCTAACCTACTGAAAATACTAGATGAAAAATAATACTGATATTAAAAGCAATTCGTGCGAAATTATTCCCTAACCATTCCAAAATATCAAAAATGCACAACGTTAATTTTCAAGTTTTCACTTCTGCCGGCAGTACCGGAGTGCAACCCGTTGTTTTTTTTAATCGAAGCGGTTGGTAGAGATTGGCTATAATAGTACTTAAATGTCTACGCTGTAACAACCTTTCGAATAATCTGTTACGTGGTATAAGGTCCGATAGCACTAACGAACTTAGAACATTTATCACCAGCACCTGTTAGGACCACTCCGTAGGCGTAGTTACTAATCCCTACTAATATCGTAAATTCAAAAGTAATTCTGTCTGTCTGTCTGCTACGCTTTTCCGCTTAAAATACTGTATCAGTTTTAATGAAATTTAGAACACAGATAGAGTGGACCTTGGGAAAGGACATAACCTATAAAACGGGTCCACGCGGGCTAAGCCGCTGGCGGAAGACTAGTATGATTATAATGTTATGACACTGTTATGTCATAGGGAAACTTACAAACCTTCTAAATTTCTTTTAACATGAATCTCATATAAGGTTCAATTCTGAAAGCCGAATCGTGCTACACCTTCTTATATTGTTATGTTAGTGTGTGTTGTCTGTGAAGCAAAAAGTAATCAATAAAAACATGAATATTCATTTGTGTTAGTATTGTAAAAAATAATCTTTCCCATCACTATATACCTATATAAAAATTAATTTCTGTTCGTTAGACTTGCTAAAACTCACGAATCGCTGAACCGATGTTGCTAATTTTGGTCTTGGAATATTAGTAGAACTCCAGGGAAGTAGGATATACTTAGTCTGAATAGAAATTCATCTGACACTGTTCGTTTAATATTATTTTATTTCATGTAACATAAAATTTCTTTGAAATTATAAAGAAATTAATCCGCTTTCAATACTTATAGAGACAGGAAGACGTCTGCGAGGTCAGTCCACTGGTGAACACCAAAAGTCTATTTCGTTTACTAGATTTTCGTTTACTTGGTTTTCGTTTTCTGGAGGTAGGTATCCAAAAAACAGTTTACAATAAATACTACTGACAGCAATTGACCGTAATAGTACTAAAACACAAAGGTCCTTTTGCTACAACCCTTGAAATGATTTGTTGTAGCAGCAAACTGTTACACGGTAAAAAGGTAGGGACCGATAGCACTTAGGAACTTAGAACATTTGTCACGACATCTGTTCGGACCACTCTGCGCTTACTGCCTGTAATGTTATATGCTCCTGGTACTTGTTACGGGTTTATGGCAGGTTTTGTATTAACTACTTTTGATTCACGGTTTCTCCTGCTTGGGATTGAACGGTCCGCTTTGTGATATTTTTTTTGGAGAACAAGGTTAAATAGTGTTATCGTAACGTAAACTACTGTAAAAACTGAAATTAGAAAAATGAAAAATGACGACCTGCTGGCGCAATGGTTACTATGCCAGACTGCCAATCGAAAGGTCCCGGTTTCGATTCCTGGCGAAACAGAAATTTGAATGATGAGTTTAAATTTCTGTTCTCGGTCTGGGTGTTTGTGTTTCTGTCTTTATTTGTGTCCATGGTACCCACGACATGTATATCTACCCTACTGTGGGGCTATGAGTGTGAAGCGTTATTTTTTATTTTTAAATATATTTTTTGCAATTTATTGATTAAATTTTAAAGTTCACGTTTAAATGGCTTCATTATGTGTGCAAACAAATGTGTCAATCAATATCTTCATTTACTCTCAGTATGCTTGTAGGGCAAAATATAACTCCATTAACCAGTACAAAATAGTATATTTCATTACAAGTGCGGAAAGGCTGTCATTGCAAGGATTTCCGACAAATGTCTACCCGAGCCGAGGCGCAGCCGAAGGTGAGGGTTGACAGTCGGAACTCCTTCCAATGACGGTTCCTCACGTGTACTGAACAACTATTTTTAATACAGTTGCGAAAAAATGAAGCAATTTAATAAAATAATAAAAACACGCAAAAACATTTTTGAAAAATGGCGCCAACCGTAAAAGATTACCTATATGCAGAGATTTTATTTATTTATTAGGAACTATGCCCATACAGCCAAGTCTTCAGTAGATTTTTTTTATTGATATGAAATGAAAATGTTAATGAGATGAAATGAGAGAGAATCTGATATTGAAACAAATTAGTAGCTTATTTTTAGAAATATTTGCATGAATCATGAAAACTTCTAAAACTTCGTGGTTGTTTTTTTTTTCTTTTTAATAGACATTATTAAAGCTAAAGCTAAAGAAAAATCCCCTAAAGAAAAGTCCCTGCAATACGTCACTTTTTGAGCAACTGTATTAAAAAAACTTTTACAGTATTTATTTATTTTTTAAATTATATAGAACCACCTTAATCTAGGGGTTACAAGGTAGACTTAATGCCAAATCGCATTCTATGCCTGTCAACTCTGGGTGCCATTAAATACAATAATTTGATTAATATAATTTCTTTGTCCTCAGACCGACATCGAAGGAATCACCGGAAACATATCGTTCAACGACGAAGGACATCGCTACAACTTTACGTTGCATGTCGTTGAGATGACTGTTCAAAGTGCTATGGTCAAGGTATGTATTGCTACTGATATTACCAAAGAGTATAGTCGAAAATTATAATAACATCTATATCAGTCACTAGCTATGTTTACTGTGAACTGAGAAATCACGAACCTCAAATCTTTTTGCAATTACCTTTACCATCTTAGAGCATCAAGATATGAAAGGTATGATACTCGTCAGACTCTCGTCCCAACGTCCATGCACAATGTGCCTTCTAGTTATACAACTAGTGTGTGTGTTGTCGGTGCATAGAAAATGAAGGTTAATTGTAATTGACATATTGAGAAATGTATGCGTCTGTAGCAATGAAAGAATATTTGTGAATGTGTGACAAAATTAAAATGTGTGCGTTCTTCCCCCGCACCAGATTTGGCACAAAAATTATGTATCGAAGCGAGGTGTTATGCCGTCTCTACTGAAGGGTGAGTCAGTAACTTTCATGCTCTAAGTTTACCATAGAATGTATCCCAAATAAAAGACAAAGATGAATCAAGATATGAAAATAACTGTGAAGAATTTATTTGAATGTGTATCAGTTGTGTATTTTTAAAGGGGACATAAAGTAAATACCTAAAAAAATGTGATTTCATAATTTATGGCGCATATGTAAGGCCCCACGACTTTACTTGTGTACGTACGTAGGTCTCAAGAATCGAGATTATGATGATTTTTCACTACTATAGACTTAGCATATGTAAGTAATAATATATATTCCTGAGTCTATGGTCATTACCTATTCACGTTTCTCGGAACGAATTACATTATATTTTGTTCAAATTTCCAAAAATTCGGACTTCTTATGTGTTCCTATTCATAAATTGTGAAAGAATGTTATAAGTCGAAACATTTTCTGGACTTTGTTGTAATAATATGGAGTTTGTTAAAAACTTCGGAAACTTTTCACATCCGTTAACGGCAGCTTCTTGGACGGGGTTAATTTTAACTTTATTTATACCCAGCCTTCGTGCAGAATACCGCTATAAATTTATGAAAACTTGTAAATCCTAAATTATATAAAGCCGGTTTCCTTTAATATCTACAAATTTTTATTAATCATTTTGAAATTAAAACATGCTTTAAGCTTAAATTCACTTAATAAGGAAACCAGGACCTTTTTATTTGTAATTTGGTTATTTTGTAACTATTTGTAATTTAATAATCATAGAATAAGAATTTAAAAAACATAATGTGCATTTAGTTACGTAACCTTAAACAATACGGTACAAGTTTGTGAAAACAAGAGGCCCTGTTAGTTGACCTGTTACGCTTTATATGCCTATATTTTACCCGAAAATCGTGAATATCAGAGAAAATTACTAACAATTTGGCACAAATTCGCAACAGCAAAAAATATAACGAAAGGAAAATCATTTCCGGTCGTATTTGGAGAAAATCGCAGGCTTATTCTGTCGTTCATCTTACGTGACGTACAATACGTTTATGACGTGTAACCACCACGGTAAATATCTTCAATAGCAACTTATTACTCACAATTCAACAGACATGTATATATTGATCAGATTTTTTACAGACCGGTTTCTCGTAAAATCTTTTTTCTTAGAAGCGCGAATCAGCGAGCTTTTACACATGTAACTCGTATGAGCGTCGACGTGCCTATAAGCTCGTAAGTCTGCTGCTACGGATACCTACTCTTGATTGAAGCTCAACATTGGCTTGTGTATGAAATCGCTGTAATAAACTCGTGCACGTACGTGTAGTTTAAAGTGCAAAAATAACAAACAAATGCACGATTAATAACACGAACAATAATTCAAAATTAACCTTATACTAGTACGGAATATTGTGTGTATTGTGAACATATTATGATACATATACCCAGACATATACCTTGTAGGTGGTAGAACTATTATCGTTCGCCCGGGGAAGTACCACCGCTGCACCCACTTCTGCCGTGAACCAATTCTATTGTGTTTCGGTGGAAAGGTGCAGTTGCTGGCCACACTTACATGAGGCAACCACCAGCCTCCGGAGTAGCAGCGCAACTGAATACGACCTCAGACAAGACTCGCCTATGCTTGCTTGAGTTTGTATGTAGATGTCCATGGGCTGCAGCGACCACTTAACACCACGTGGCCTGCATGCTCGTCTGCTACTCCATTCAAATAAAAAAAAACTGAACAGACATTTATACTTATTATTAAAAAATTTGCCTTAGCAGAAATCGAACGATGGTAACCATTGCGTCATCCGAGTCGTCATTACAATTTAACAGTATTATAAAAAATCTAAAAGGTGCATCATATCCTCTCCGCACTTGACCGGCGTAATGAACTATGAACTGAATTATTTTCTAATAGATATAAGAAATTATGAGTTTTTCTCAGGTATGCACAGCGATGGAAATCATCGTAATCAATTAAATATTTTTCATCACCGTGGAGCAGCGATGAAATGCACACATTAAAAATTTCTTTTGTTAGAGGTGCGTGCCGAGGATTTGAACCCGGCATCTCCCACGTAGAAGACAGCGGTTCTTACCATTCGGCAATCGCTGTTCTATAACAATATACTATAGTGACTACAATACAATATCATAAAAAAATATAGGTGTATCATATCCAATCCACACTAGACCAGTGTGATGAAGTACGATCTAAATCCTTTTCTATTATACGAGGATATATGTAAAGTTCCTAGAAGTTTTGTCCTAAGAGTGTCATGTGATTTGATATTTCTTTGTCTCCTTTCTTTGTCTTATCTTGGCCTGTAAAATAACTCCGCGCTAAAAGAGAATAGGTTACTTTTAACAGCTCCCATACAGTGGATCCGCGATAATTGGACAAACAATTCGTTGGATTATAGAGCACTGTAAGACCCTCTAAAGTCTGTAAAGTTTTAAATACCTATCAATAATTCAACAAATTAGTTACTAGGAATCAGAACTATAATGATGAATATTATTATTTATTATGCAATTAAAAAAAGTATTGACTCTGTAAATTACGTCACAACAGTTCGTGAAGTAGGCCAACCGGAGAAACCAAAATAAAACGCGCCGAGTTTGTAAACTACAATATCTACAATATCTTTTTTTTGACAATACTCACTATTTTCTGAAAAAATCCGAGTAACCTGAAATTTTGACATCTGTTTGGACTTTTGACACTTTATTTCGAGAATATATAGAGAACCAAAGGTCTCCATTAAATTTAGTTCTCCAGCGTTTTTGTTATTTAAACACTATATCTATGTCAAGCTTGAACGGACTAATAGTTTTTATTAAACGGTTTTATTTAGCTCACCCCGTTTGTTTTATTTATTCTTGGGTCAAATTTAGTAATTCAAATTTCACCCTCTTCCTGTCAACCGATTAATCTGAAATTTTGTATACACTTTGGATTTTGGTGACAATACAATTATTATGTTTATTCATTATCATTATAAATTCAAGATGGCCGCCGCTACAAAATGGCGGATAATTTATGTTTTATTAATCCCATCAATATGGGTATCAAATGAAAGGGCTCAACAAGCAGAATACAATATACTATAAAAAATTGAAATCCAAGATGGCGGCCGCTACAAAATGGCGGATAACGTAGGTTTTATCAATCCCATCAATATGGGTATCAAATGAAAGGGCTCAACAAGCAGAATACAATATACTATAAAAAATTGAAATACAAGATGGCGGCCGCTACAAAATGGCGGATAACGTAGGTTTTATCGATCCCATCAATATGGGTATCAAATGAAAGTGCTCAACCAGTATAATACAATGTACTATATAAAATTAAAATCCAAGATGGCGGCCTCTACAAAATGGCGGATAACTTAGGTTTTATCAATCCCATCAACATGGGTATCAAATGAAAGGTCTCAACAATTAGAATACAATTTACTATGCAAAATTGAAATCTAAGATGGCCGCCGCTACCAAATGGCTGATAACAATTTTTATCAATCCCACCAATATGGGTATCAAATAAAAGGGCTTGACAAGAAGAATACAGTGCACTATACAACCTCAATATTTAAGATGGGCGCAGCCACCAAATGGCGTATAATAATAAGATTTAAATTTAGAAATTGAATCTGTAATTTAGGTATCTGAAGGAATAAACAGAATGCGAAATAAAAACTAAAAACTAGAAAATAAAAATAGGTAAAAAAACTTTTTAAGTTAAACGGTTTTATGTTAAACATACATTGCAATGTTTGAGATAAATGTACTAAAAACCAAAAAATAATAAAATAGATACAGTCGTGGGAATTATAAACATATGCATAGACTAGACTAAAATAGAACCGTGAGGCACGTCAATTGTCTACAAATTATCGACTTAATGTGCGATAGAAGAATCGTTTAATTCGTCGTTAAAATAGGCAGTTGGCCCGCAGACGGTGAGGAAATTACTTACTATTTTCTTGCTCATGGAAATTCCAATAGTTATACACTCCATGTAAATAAAAGAGATGTTTCAACTAGTTTATCGTTGGACATTCACACTGCTGGCTGGCGAGGAATCGTTTCACTGCTCGTAGTTTGTCTTTAATCGACAAAACATATGATAAAAGTACTACTCGCTCACCACTATGAAACCCTAAAACTCGCTTATAATCGAGCTTGCTAGCTTGTTTCCACATTCTAGCCCTACTTATCACACGTCCATCGTTGTCGGTTGAACAACTGCCTAATTATAGTGTAACATTACAAAACAAACATTTTAATCAACGATTGTAGACAATTGACGTGCCCCACGGTTTTATTTTAGTCTAGTCTATGCATATGTTTATAATTCCCACGACTGTATCTATTTTATTATTTTTTGGTTTTTAGTACATTTATCTTAAACATTGCAATGTATGTTTAACATAAAACTGTTTAACTTAAAAAGTTTTTTTACCTATTTTTATTATGATAACTACACTAAGATCGGCTTCAAACCGACGTATTTTTCTGCGCGTAAGTAAGGTAAACGTCCGTACTGTCCTCAGTGTCACAGTCGTTCATAGAAAACGTATAACATTTTCTATGAAATGATGAGTACTTGTACACTGACGACATTATAGACGTTTACCTTATGCGGTCCTTATTAGCATAAGCGCACTACTTTTTGCTTTTCTAACTATCAAACGCGCGTACATGATTGACTATCGCGACTGAATTATACGAAGTTATAAGCCCGTCAAATCACCTACGAGTTATATGTGTGGCAAATGCTGACTGATACACTTTCTAAATACAAGCTTCTTCACACGTCAATATACTGGAGAGTACATTACATTCCAAGTTCCAGTAATAAAAGTATTTGTATGTTCAAGCTCTGTGTATCTAGGAAAGGTACGTGCGATGTGTATTTCCGTACATTTAATACGAGTGTAGTATTTCTGTACCAATTAATACGAGTATCTACTAGTAGTAAGCAGTATCAAACTACTACGTGCTGAACTGCTGATACAAAACAAAGCTTACTGCATGCTGTTAGTTGCTTCGGACGGGTTCGCTTACAAATTGGTTTCGTAGAGAATATTCTGAGGCATTGTAGAGCGAAATATTGATATTCACAATACAATACGAAACTAATTGGATTGATTTGACTTAGATTGATTTTTAGTAACTACAATTTGTTTTGTTTTCCTAAATATATATACATTCTGGGATACCATAGGAATTGTTATACTTAAAAAGTAAAAACTGTTGTGTACTGAAATTTGTGTACAATTTTTAAGTCGAGTCTTTAATTTATCGACTTGTTGGAGGCAACCGTGACTTCAGATCTGAAACTATAGCTTCGTTCTAGACAGTTCTGCTTACAGAGTCGGTTTCGTTTGTATCAGAGAATATTCTGTGGCCTTGCTGAAGGAAATATAAGTTGTTGAAAGAGTACATTGGTATTACATATAACTACGTATGAGGCGACTATACTTTATCTTCGAATTTTTTATCTTCTTTAAATTAACGACCCGTGTGGTGCAACGGTTACTATGCCGGAGGGTCCTACTATCGGAGGGTCCCGGGTTCAATTCCCGGCGAGGCAGTAATTTGAATAACGAGTTCAAATTACACAAGAACAGAAATTTAAACTCACCATTCAAATTTCTGCTTCGCCAGGAATCAAACCCCGGACCCTTCGGCAGTCTGGCATGGTAACCAGTAATCAGTAATCAGTATTTATTGCAAAATATGGTAGTTACATAGGCTCTTAACAAAGAAATTTCGCTCATATTTGACCCATTTGGGCATGCAATAACATCTTATAGAATTTATTCTTAATGCTTTTAGTTTTTAAATTAAGGTAATTAATATACATCAAATTTTCTCAAGAGACAAGTCAAATATTTAAGATAGCATAAACAAGTTATTTTTAAGAAAAACAATTGTCAAATTTAAATGTCAAGATTAATATTAATTTATTAAACGTTAGTAAATCAAATTAAATAAATGTCAAATTTTGTAATGTGAGTAAACCAGACTACTAAAAAGTTCTAATATCTTAACTATGTCTTATCATTCAAAAAGTCACTTATGCTATAGTAGCACTTTATTATTAAGTGGGTGTGCAATTTTTGTTTAAATAAGGTAATGTCCTCAATATTCCGTATTTCTTTAGGAATATTGTTATATATATTTGGAATCACACCCAAGAAAGATTTTCTAAAGAAACGGGTATTTCCTGGCATTATAGTCAGAGTGTCTTTAAGACGTTCTCTGCTTCTATAAGTAAATAAATGAGTATTCTTTTTAACGAAAGTAGCACATTCCATTATATACATTGAGGGCAATGTCAAAATTTTTAGATTTTTAAAATGTGGTCTGCAGGAGTCTGTTTGTCTTAACTTACAAATTGCCCTAATGCATCGCCTTTGAGCTTTAAAAGCTAGCTGCTTATTAGTGGAATTCCCCCAAAATATAAGCCACTACGCCAAACCATTACGCCACGCGGGTCAATAAATAAATAAATAGTAGCTAATGTGATATTTCTTACTATAATCCATCTCTATGCCAAACTTCATCCGATCCGTTTAGTCATTCTTGCGGGTTAAGCAACAAACATCCGTCCAAACTTTTGCATTTATAATTCCTTGGAAACATTCCTGTTTCATTAATTCGTCTTGGTTTCTACTACAATATTGCTATCTAATTCTTACTTAATATTAGATCCAGTTAGTTTATTAACTAATTAGCGAAACCATTAGTGTCGGTCTAGATCTAACAGACTACTTATTAGATCTACGGAGGACATAATTGCTCTTAGAAGAAATAAACGTCTTTCTGGCTTATATGATCAGCTTGAGTAAGTAGATTTGGACGTGTAGTTTATTAAATTAACTACTGGACAAGCAATATAATAGTCTAATGGTGAGTCTCGGTGCATACTTCTGGCTAAGTAAATTTGTTTTGAGGTAAACCTATAAAGTTATCCATGTAAAGCATCTGGTTCTGACTGACTCACCAGTCAGCACCCAAATACCCTCTGTATTCCGCCTCGCTTCGATACATAATTTTTGTGCCAAATCTGGTGCGGGGGGAAAAACGCACACATTTTAATTTTGTCACACATTCACAAATATTATTTCATCGCTATAGACGCATACATTTCAAAATATGTCAATTTCAATTAACAACCCAATGACGTTTATACACCGACAACACTGACACCGACACACACACACTAGTATATAACTAGAAGGCACATTGTGCATGCACGTTGGATCGAGGGGTTCCCCTGTAAAGGCCACTCCTCTGACGTGTGTCATACCTGTCAGTTCCTGTGATGCTCTAAAGTTAGTAGGTATTAAATAACAATTCAAATAATTCATTAAAAAAATACAATGGACGACTTTCATAATAAGGCGCGCTTTACACGGCGTCTGGCATAGAACGCAGACGATCTACGCACCTAAGCCAAAACAGGCACGATCGGGTGTGAGATGGGTAACCGCTAGTGAAAAAAAATCATTTCACGTTGAACTTTCGGTCTTGGTTGTAATTAATCGATAGCAGTCGTCAAACTTTATCGGAGGCCTTATGGATGGTTTTAAAACATCCGACAGCGTGTTGGCTTCTAACCCAAATTTCCATCATCCGGCATTGTAGCAGCGTGACAGAGTAAGGCTCCAGGCATCTCCAATAACAAGGAGAAGAGAAGAAAGGAGAGGACCCGTGCCCAGCAGGATTGCCAATGAAGAGCCAAGTAGTCAATACAACATACTCTTACTTCCAGTGACGGGCACGTTTTAAAAAAATCAAACTATACATATTTATATCTATATTAAGTCACTCAATATTAGAATAAGGCTTTGAATTTTATGACGCTTGTTAGCAATAATATGTGGCTTTGAATGAGGTATATTTTACAACTCTATTTTCCTCCGCCGATATGCCAGAATATTATACTACAATTCCCAAAGTCTCGTCATATCAGTAGGTATGCTCAATATTAGAGTTCAATTTTATTATGAGAAAAGGGTCGTTTCGAAAAGATCGCAGGACCAAAACAATTGCAAACTAATCTAGCCGCCAGTTTGCGCTAATATTGTTTCATCCAGTGCCCTTAGATTAAAGAAAAATGGGAAGTGGTGGAGGAAAATTGCTTCCTTTGGCGCGCTAGGCAAATCTGAATATTTGGAGCATTTACCAGGCTTAGAATTTTATGACACCTTATTATTATTAGGTTATTATTATGGCTAAACTAATCGTTACAATCATAACATTTAACGAATTGTGTGGCGCAATCTACTATGCTGGACTGCAAATTGGAGGTTCCCGGGTTCGATCCGTGGCGAGGCAGAAATTTGAATGATGAGTTTAAATTTCTGTTCTTAGTCTGGGTGTTTGTTCTTCTATCTTTGTGTGGGGCTATGAGTGTGCAAAATTATTTATTATTTATATTTTTAACTATATCACAAATGGTGTTTTGAGAGCAATGATATTCGTTATACTAGTTATTTTTCTATGCCATGCGTGTTGGGAGACATACATATATAAAAATGCTCAAAAACATGTCATATCTATCAACCAAAGTATCAAACATTGTTTGGCTAGCACAATGCAATAAGACTTTATTTGCACAAAGTGCAGTCTGGTAGTCATCAGTGGGACTTTATGCATTATGAGTTGTAGTTGTTAAAGCAAATCCAAACTAAGTTAATTCTTCATCACTGTCGACGTTACACCAATCTTTCACAAGTGTAATCTTTAGCCGACAGTTTGCGCTAATGTTGTTTCACCCAGCGTCCTCAGATTGAGGAAAAATGGGAAGCGATGAACGAAAATGGCTTCCTTTGGCGCTCTAGGTTAATCTTAATATTAGGAGCGTTTGCTACTACTAACACTACTATTAAAACAAATTAATTTGCACTAACATTGGTAAGGAAGTATGCATTTCACGAACCAAGTACACAAGTTTAAATGTATGGAAAACTTTATATCTAATTTAATGCAAAAGCTTATAAGTTTTTTAGTTACATTATCAACCGTCTGTAGAAGCTTCCACTAAATCCCCAAGCTAACATTATATCGTCTCTCCTTCACGGCTGTTCATACATACATGTATGTAGGTAAATCAAATTAGATTCGTATCAGCAATACGTACTCATGCTCGGCGTCAGGGATGCCCCAATTTGAATTAATCGACCCTAACGTTATGCGTACTGTCTATCGCAAGTGTCTTTAGGTCTCTTTTGTCGAAAATGCTTGTAGTTGGAAATTCGCGAGGAATTTATTTATCTACGTGTGTGTGTGAAGCTATCTTTACGAACTGATGATTAAATAACATTTATCTGCTGTTTCCATCGCTCACAAGGAAAAATAATTCTTATGGGATCGCCGCCATGTCTATCTGATCCTTTAACTAAAGATCGGGTAGATGTATGGAGATGAAATGAACCAAAAATAATATTCTTTTGCCCTGTTAACAATAAAAGTCAACGCAATCAAAAAAATTACTGACGCAATATCTATAATATAAGAAAAAATATTACCAACTCTAGTTCATAAATTTATAAAATATGGATTTTGTAAAACCCTTGTTTACGTTGATGGTACTAGCACCTAGTGCGCTTGTAGGTAGATGCCACCATGAAGCATGAATGTATGTTGAAGTAATTCAATTAGATTCATATTAGGAATACGCGGTCACGTCTGATGCTCTGCGTTCGGGAAATCCCAATTTGAATTTTTCGTATCTTTTGGCTTGTAATCTCCTGGATGGATTATGCTCGTATGTGAGAACTTTGGGGGGATATATTATTATCATTGCGTGTGTATCTGAAATAATCTATACGATCTGATGATTGTATAATGTTTTATCTGGCAGTTCCATCGCTCAAAAGAAAAAAGTTAAGCCTTATCGGATCGCCGTCTTATCAATTTGTCTGTAAAGATTCTATAGCTCAAGATTTGCCAGATCAAAAACAAAGTCAACGTAATCAAACAAAATTACAGTCGCACGAATATACCAGAAAAGATGAATCGTACCAAGTCCAGCAAAAGGGTTGCAGCTATTGGGTCCCACTGCTGGGTACGGGTTGGGCATTATTGGGGAGGCCTGAAGCTTACTCCACCACGCTGCCCCAATGCGGGTTGGTAGAGATGGTGTACCAAGTCTAGTTTTTATTGATTGGCATAAATAATAAATGCATCTGAGAGAGCAAAAGTTTATATTTAATTTAATGGAAATATTTTTTGTAGTTACTTTGTAGGAGTTAGTAGTGGACTTGTAGGTAGATTCCTCGATGAAGCATAAAATGTATTTAAGTACGTCAATTAGATTCGAAAGTCGCTAGTAGACGCTTGTCGCTCGGCTTCAGCCCCAATTTGAATAAATCGACCCTTACGTTATAATTATTATCTGTCTATTATACAATCATTAGTTTGTACAGCAAGTCACATAAACGCGCTACGATAATAATAAACCCGCTGGAAAGCTCAACACATGAGCATAATCCGTCCAAGAGATACGAGTGATAGATAGTACCGTCGACGGGGTCGATTAATTCAGATTGGGGCTGGGATTGGGAGAGTTTGATTGATAAGGAAACGATCTAATAAGGGTTTATTTTTTCTGTTAGAACATGAAGTCCTAATCAATCATTAGGTTTTATAATCATTCGTAAAATGACTCGTGTGGTGCAATGGTTACCATGCCAGACTGCCATATGCCAAATGAGGGTCCTAGGTTCGATTACCGCGCGAGGCATCGATTGAAATGATGAGTTTCAGTTGTTGTTCTTGGTCTGTGCCTTAATGTTTATGTCTATGTAGGCGTCCATGGTACCCACGACACAGGGTATACTTACCCTAGTATGGGGCTATAATGTTAACGTTATATATATAATAACATGTTTTCTTTTTTTACCGACTTCCAAAAGAAGGAGGTACTGTATTCGGTTGTATGTATTTTTTTTTATATATATGTTCACCGATTATTTCGCCGTTTGTGGACCGATTTTCAAAATTCTTTTTTTGTTCGTATCCTCATACTCCCGAGGTGGTCCCATTGTCACAAAATCAGGATCTGATGATGGGATCCTAGGGAAATCGAGAGGAACTCTCGAATTTTACAGGCACACACATTGATTTTCTTACACTTTCTGAAGCGTAAGAGATATTTGCGCATAGTAATCATCATCTCATGTTGCTGGGCTGATGATGGAAGGTACTGCGACAGTGAGGAGTTGAGAGCAAATTCTTTCAATAAATAGTTTTTTATTCGAAATCTTACATTCCTGAGGTGGTCCGACTGTCACCAAGTCAAAGTCTGATGAGGGGATCCCAAAGAAATCGAAGGGAACATTCAAATTTTATAGCACAACAAATGATTTTCATATTTTTACTAAAGCAAAACAGGGATTTGTGTATAATTATCATCATATCATGTCGCTGAGCTGATGATGGAAGGTACTACGACGGTTAGGAGTTGAGAGCAAATTCTTTCAATAAATGGTTTTTTGTTCGAAATCTTACAATCCTAAGGTGGTCCAACTATCACCAAGTCAAAGTCTGATGATGGGATCCCAGATAAATCGAAGGGAACATTCAAATTTTAAAGCACAACAAATGATTTTCATATTTTTACTAAAGCAAAACAGGCATTTGTGTATAATTACCATCACATCATGTTGCTGAGCTGATGATGGACGGTACTACGACGGTTAGGAGTTAAGAGAAAATTCTTTCAGTATGTATTTTTTTGTTCAAAACCTTATACTCCTTAGGTGTTCCAACTGTCACCATGGCAAAATCTGATGATGTGATACTAGGGACATCGAGAGAAACACTGTAACTTAATAGGCACACACATTCTTTTAGTCATATTTTATAACATAATACAAATATTTATGTCCGGTAATTATCACCTCATGTTGTTAAGCTGATGATTGAAGGTACAACTCCTCAACGGTTAGGAGCTGAGAGCAAATTCTTTCATTAATTTATACGTTCAGGTGGACTGATAGTAGTATTCTTTCAGGGTAGAAGATGGCTATTAGATAAACATGATTATAAAAGGTATCTCTTTGACGTTTAGAAATTAACTGAAAAAAAATCCAATTATGCTTATACATATGTGCAGAATTATTAAAATTACTAAAAAGAGTGAAATAAATTAAGTTTTTAACAAAAAAATAGAACCGACTTCAAACGGTAAAAAATAAAATTGTTCAGTACCTACTTCTTCTTGCTTTCTTTTTTATAGATTATATGAAGTAATAATATTAACTTGTTGACAATAATATATGTAATTTTTTTATCTTTAAAGACCTTTTGACGACCTGCGTAGCGCAATTGTTACCATGCCGGGCTGCCAATCAAATGGTCCAGGGTTCGATTCCCGGCGAAACAGAAATTTGAATGATGAGTTTAAATTTCTGTTCTCGGTCTGGGTGTTTGTGTTTCTGTCTTTGTGTGTGTCCATGGTACCCATGACACAGGGTATATCTACCCTACTGTGGGGTTAAGACTGTAAGCGTTATTATTATTATCTGAACATAATAAATAATCATTAACGTCCAGTCAGCAGCTCCAAGAGGGACGGCGGTGTGTGAGTGGCCGCATTCCGCCGTGAACACCTGAAGGTGCAGGAAAACACATCGGCTCTCCCGAAGATGGGCCCGTTCTGGGGCGCCGCGCGTGGAGGACACCGGTACATTCCAATGGAGATCCCGGAGTCCTCTCCAAGCGCAGACACAGACCACCGAGGGGGTTTTAGTGCGGTAAAAATCCCACATAACCCGTTTCCTCTCCCAAGGTGCTGGGTAACTTTTGAAGGTTTCTCCCCCGATACCAAAAAAAAGGAAAAGACACGTGAGCCATTGTTCATCTGGACACAGCAAACTTATGAGTATTCACATATATTATACGAACTTACCAAAGTGTCTTCTCGTCCAGAATACCTCAGTGCCTGAAGTCGAAAGTTTTCGAGCAGTGTGTGTTGCCAATGATGACCTACGGCGCTGAGACGTGGCTTTTTAGAGTTGGCCTTTTCCATAGGCTCAAGGTCGCTCAGCGCGCGATGGAGAGGGCTATGCTTGGTATTTTTCTACGCGATAGAATTCGTAACGATGGAATCCGTAGACGAACGAAAGTTACCGACATAGCTCTCAAAATTTGGAAGCTGAAGTGGCAATGGGCAGGCCATATAGTTAGAAGAACCGACAACCGATGGGGAAGAAAGGTTCTCGAATGGCGACCACGTCTCGGCAAAAGGAGTACAGGCCGCCCTCCAACCAGGTGGACTGATGACCTGAAGAAGACAGCGGGTAGTCGCTGGATACAGAAGGCCCAGGACCGGGAGGAGTGGCGAACGTTAGGGGAGGCCTATGTCCAGCAGTGGACCATAAAATGCTGATGGATGGATGGATACGAACTTATGGCTCTGTGGTATGTATAATTATACATTTAGTTCTTAGTTACAAATGTTAGAACTATAATAAATTATCTCTCCCAAATTTCCACATACGAGCATAATCAATCTAGGAGATTACAGACCGAAAGATACGAGCGATAGATAGAACCCTTAGGATAAGGGCCCATTAATTCCAATTGGGGCTTCTCTGACGCCGAGCGTCAAGCGTGAGTGTGTATTGCTGATACGAATCTAATTGATTTAGGTACATACATAATATGTAAGTAAGTACTTATATATTATATTATAATAGTACTTATATATTATATTTATACTTATATATTATATTATAATATATAAGTACTTACATATAATTTATAATTAACTTGTTAATAATGATTTTTGAGGTTTTGATATCTTACAAGAGTTACAAGGGAAAAAATAATCCTTACATGATTACTTGCGTTGAATTATGGTATAAAATAGTTTCTTTACACGAGAGAATCAAAAATGATAAAATTCGTTGACGAACGATGGGTACTGAAATAGCTCTCAAAATCATTAAGCTGAAGTGGCAATGGGTAGGCTAAATAGTAGGGAAGGGCGACAACCGATGGGAAGAAAGGTCTTCCAATGGCGACTAGGTCTCGGCATAACGAGCCGCCTTTTGACAAGTTGGGCTGATGATCTAAGGAGAACGGCCTGAAGCTGCACGGCGGACGTTCGGAGAGACCCATGTCCAGCAGAGGCTGATGAATATACGAATGGACAAAAAAGGGATAAACTGTATTTAAAACAATATATTCAATTCAAATTATTGAAATTAGATAGCGTTAAAGTGAATTAAAAAAGCTGAAATGGATATTTTACCCTGTTCCAAAACGTATATTCTGAAACCTTTTTAGATCTATAGTAGTGGTCCAGCCCAGCTCCACCCGGGTGCAGACGTTGTCCTGCCTTAAAATTATTGAAAGAGGATTTGTCCTTTTATTATCTTAAACAGATTGCATGTTACTGACAAACAAAAATACAAAACAAATAATGGCATACGAACTGTCCTGTTATTCTGACTGTGTCAAAGCTTAGAACGACACGGCGCTAAATACAAACGTTTGACAGGTAGAAACAATTTATATGGGAAAACTACTTCCAAATAAAAAAAAATGTTCATTGGACCATATTGTAAATCTAAACTATTCACAAATCCCCTTGAACACACACACAAAATTTCATCATAATCCTTGTAGTCGTTTAGGAGGAGTTCAGTTAAATACACACGCACTCAAGAAATATTATACATACTCGTTTGTCCAAAAATGTTAATAGATTTTCGTGTTCAACTCGCAGAATCCTCAAATACTTCGCCAAATAAATCTATTACAAAAACTTTGTGTAAACAGATGTAATTCAGTTTTCCTACGTTCAAACGCTTTGAACGAGGTAAACTGATCCTAGAAAAAAGAAAAACAAACGAGTTACAACAAAGTAGTTATTAAGTGGGTTAATTAATAATAAAGTGCAGGACAAAGGGCTGCTTTGAGTGCATTCCGTGGCCATTGTCTTAACTTACAAGACAATAAAGACCCGGAAGTTGTTGTCCTGCTTTAAAGTGTCAGAAATAATCAAGTTTAAAGTAACTAGGTCCTTAAAGAAATAAACAAAAGCAAAAAAGCTTTATTAAAATTTACAACAAAATCAAGAATCACGCTAGCACCAGTTAATTTAAAGCCTTTATTTAGTAAGAAGTAAGTTATTAATATTTCTTTATCATCCTTATGAGTTTCTTTATCACTACCAAATAAAATATTAATGTTTTACTTTTAAATGAATAAAAGCACTAAAAGCAAATTATTGACGGACGCTTATATTGATAAATAAAATTGTTAAAATATGAACAAAATTAAGGTTTTTATGATATCTTAATTCTTATTATCTTATTCCCGTCGAAGCTAAATCCTGAAACTTGAAAATCATAAAAATGTATCCAGCTGTTAGAGTTATAAATGGTGTAACTAACAGGAATATGTTTTATTTAATATATAAAGTGCTTCCATTAGAGGCAAAAACTATATTTTAGATAAAAAATACATAGGTGCAATTCCGTTTCCCGACTCTTTAAAGTATTTCGAAAGCACCAGTCTAACATAAAAGAGAAAAAAAATTAGGACCCAACCCGATAAACACGTTAAGCAGTTCTTTTTTTTAAAATTTTGCTTACAGGTAAATGTAGATTTCAATCTTTTTTAATTATACTTTCGGGCGCAACTGAATGGTTCGTATTAAATAAATTTCTACTTAAACTTAAGTGCGAATATATGTTCGCTAACCTTTCAATGTACTCTAACCCTTAAAAAAGTAAGTAAATAGAAAAAGAAGTAGCCAACACGATTATCTCGTTAAGTAGTTCTTTAGAGCGTTAATTAATAACAATGTGAAGGACAAAGGACCGCGTTGAGTGTAGTTAGTTGCCTTGTCTGTAGTCTGTTTCTCTAGTTTGTCTTAGTTAAAGAAAAGTACATTTTTCTAAGGAATAATAGGTAATTTATTGATAATTGAAGGCAACATTTTTTGATACATGTCGGATATGATTTTATACTTGTGTCTCTTCAATTGTTTTCCGAAAATATTTTTCTCATAACACTACTCGTAGAGTCCTCCACCAAGCATTTTTTGGTTCCATGTATTCTAAGGAATACTTGTGAGTGTCAGGGTGCAGACGGGCGTCGGACTTAGATTTTCGGTTTCCGAGGTACGTATTACTCCGGGACCTACGAGTAAATCCCCCACCGGCCTAGTTACGTTAGTAATATTTAATCTTAACTCTTTTATGCGTATTTCATTTTTTGTCGAGTTTTTGAGCACAATTAATAATAAATAGTGTAGTTTAGTGTAAAAAAAAGCGTGGGTTGCTTTTAAGATACTATTGACACCATGCACCCCGCGCTTTTTTACACTAAAATACATTTTCTTCTTATTTTTTACTTTTTAATTCGTATTTTCACAAAAGCGTGTTTTTTAGTTTTTTAAACTACATTATTAATTTTAAATTTTTTACTTGAATTTTTTTTCATATATTGCATTATCATCGGCCTTTGACCTCTGTGCAAATTTTCAAGTTAATCAGACGCTTAAAATAGGTGAAAATGAAAGCTAATATAAGCGTGTTAAAAATATAAAACTGTATATTTGTTTCATTAAGTACCTCAGGCCGCGAATTTATCAGCCGCCCCTCGTATATTTTTTTTATCCTGATCATCCTAGTTAGGGCTTAATATAAAGTTATGAGATTATTGTATTGTCGTCGGCCCTTGAACCCTGTGCAAATTTTCAAGTTAATCAGCCTCCTAGAAGTAAGTGAAAATAAAGTTAAAAGATTCCGTTACATACATACGTACAGGTCAAGCTAATAAAAACGTGTCAAAAAAGAAACTTACTCAATGGATAGAAAATTTGTAAATGAAACAGATTAATATGGAAATGAAAAGTTTTCTTCTGAAAAAATGTATACCCACGTGCAAGACAAAGGACCTCTTTAGGTGCATTCTATTGCCGGTTTTTTATAAGCATTTCTTGCTAGGGCGATGTTTGATAAAGAGAAGTGAATTTTAGTAAGCAGTTACCAGTAGGTAATTAATAATGACGAACCACGTGGCGTAATGGTTACCATGCCGGACTGCCGATCAGAGGGTCTCGGATTCGATTGCCGGCGAAGCAGAAATTTGAAAAATGAGTTTAAAATTTCTGTTCTCTGTCTGGGTATTTATGTTTCTATCTTTGTGTGTGTTTGAGTGAGTGTGAAACGTTATTTTTTTATTTATAATTTACTAGCCTTCCGCCAGCGGCTTCACCCGCGTCGATCCGTTTTATAGGTTCCCGTAGGATAAAAACCATCCTATGTCCTTTCCCAAGGTCCACTCTATCTGTGTTTTAAATTTCATTATAATTGGTTCAGTAGTTTAAACGGGAAAGCATTGCAGACAGACAGACAGACAGCCAGAGTTACTTTCGAATTTATAATATTACTAGTAGGGATTTATTATATCTTCTTGTAATTTTGTTCAGGCATTACTCAATAAATGCTGCATAGAATAATAGCAGTTTTAGTAGATATAAAAACAGAGGCGATGTTCTGCTCATGATTTTTTTAAGCCCCTTTGAATGTCTGATTGCTGGTCGCAGATCTTTTCTAAAGGGATTTATTTCATAGTTCATCAAGCTGGTTAAGAGGAAACGCTACCGGCGTATTCCCATACAAATGTATTTTCTCCTATTTTCTCCCTGGATAATGCTATTAGGGGAATGATTTTTGTGACATTATCTAGGTCTGCTAAAGCTATACCCCTATGTTTTTTTTTCAATCAACTAATTAGATCAGAAAATATGACTCTTTAAAAATCGAAGAAAATGTCTCTTTCATACAGCCCTAATCCAACAAAACAAAATTGCAAAACAAATTTGAAAGGTTTTGACAACCAAATAACAAGTAGGAGTCGGACTCACTCACGAAGGGTTCCGTACCATTATCTATAAAAAATCACGTTTATTATATGGGAGCCCCCTTTAATATTTATTTTATTCTATTTTTAGTATTTGTATAACAATAGCGGCTACAGAAATACATCATTGCTTTTGATCATCCAAAGCAATCATTGCATTAAGATTGAATGAAAGGTAAATCGTGGTTAACGATTTATGACGTATTAAAATAAAACTACTTACTAGATCTCGTTCAAACCAATTTTCGGTGGAAGTTTGCATCGTAATGTACATCATATTTTTTTTTTAGTTTTATCATTCTCTTCTTTCAAAAGTTACAGGTGGACACACTCATTTTACCACTTGAAGTGTCTCTCGCGCAAACTATTCAGTTTAGAAAAAAATGATGTTAGAAACTTCAAAAGGGTTTGATGAAAAAAAAATTTGAGTTTCAATTCTAAGTATGGGGAACCCTCAAAATGTATTGCTTTTTTCTATTTTTGTGTGAAAATCTTAATGTGGTTCACAGAATACGTCTATGTACCGAGTTTCAACATTATAGTCAGGCACGTATAGTTTGAGAATTTTCTTATCTTTTGAGAGTTTTCACTGTTGCTAATACTACATGGATAATTTCTGACGCGTGTAAGGCTATGGAGAATAGCTGTTAAGCAATAAACACTCACTAGTTCAAAGTATTTCCTGCTTCTTTCCGTTTCCTTTTTGTTGTGTACTATGAATCTGTACAACGTTCGCGCTTCTTTTAGATGAAGGAAATTAAATTTATTATAAATATTTGTTTTCCCTTTCGATTCACAATAATTCCGCGGAGCAAAGTAAGAAAATGTACACTTTGAAATAATTAAAGTATCGTAGTAAGTAGTAAGGTATCTTTAAGTTCACTTGAGCTTGTTGCTTGAAAACACTATTAATTTTTTTAACATACTCAAAAATTAGTTCATTAACTTAAATAATATGCCATTTTATATCTGTAATGTTATTAAAACTACTTAAAAATGTAAACAGGGGTTCTAAGTATGTATATTAAGTTGGTTTTGAAGGTGTATGCACGTATGTATTTTTGGTTCTTAGTTTACAAAATTAATGGCCAGGTTGGACCAAGCAAGCAGTTGTAAACAAGCTGTTTACATTGTGCATTTCACTTACTGAATTTCACTTGGCCGCAACCCTTATTGCGTCCCACTGCTGGGCACGGGTCTCTCCCCATTATTGGGAAGGCCTGGAGTTTACTCCACCACGCTGCTCCAATGCGGGTTGGTGGAGATGCGGGTTAGTGGCCAACCCGCTGTCAGATGTTCTCAAACCGCCCATAAGGCCTCCGACAAGGCTTAACGACTGTTATCTATCGACAACAACCGGGACCGACGGCTTAACGTGCCCTCCGAAGCACGGAAACGCGCATGATTATTTTTTTTTTGCCACTAGCGGTCACCCACCTCACACCCGACCGCGCCCCTTTGGCTTAGATGCATAGATCGTTTGCGTTCTACGCTAACCGCCGGGCCATGCGCGCTTCATTTCACTTACCTACTGAAAATTTTCTATATAAAAATTCTGTTAGAACTTTTATGGTCGGCATATTGTCATTGTGACATAATGTGATCAAAGTACGGTCTTCAGAAAAAAAGTTCTTCACTGTAGCGAATAACAATAATAATTAATTTTTCCATTTCCTATTTTCCGTAGGTGGCGACCTGGACAGACAAGCAAGGGCTGATTCTAGTGAGACCGAGATACACGCAGCTTCGCTCACCCGTCTCCATCGACACTAATAAGACTTACATTATAGGAAGCGTCTTAGAAGATCCCTATTTGATGATAAAGCCGAGCTCGGAACTAGACTATGGGCTGCGGGAAACATCGCCGTATCAAGGGTTCTGCAAGGATCTAGCTGATTTGATAGCTAAGAGACTTGGGGTTAAATGTGAGTATCATATAAATAATATTTTGCTGTAGAACGCAGCTAATGAAACAATCGCGTTCGATTTTGGTATAGGTAACCGCAAGTGGCAAATTTTCATGCATCTCTCTATGAGGAGGGCACTCTCCTAGATAATATCGAAAAATAGCGGTCGTTAAACCTTGTTGGGGGACTCAGGGGCGGTTCGGCCACTAAACCACTTCCCTTCCATCTCTTACAACCCGCATTTGAGCAACGTGGTGATGTGAGATCCAGTCCTCTACCATAATGAAAAGATTTGTGCGCAGCCCAGGTGTAAATTGTTTCAGCCTAGCCATCACAGCATTTACATTTTGTATGATCTTTTGTTTATTTAACGTTTCAGAAAACAAATTGTTTTTAGTTTGAAGAATTTATAAATAGTAACGAGATTTTGTTAATAATAATTAAACACAAGATGAAAATTGGTTTCCTTGAGTTCTGTTGAAAACTACAAAGAATAGCTAAGTCGGTGGCAGAGCATTTCAATAATCTGAGCATGTACAAATAATTTTACCCCGAGGACCCCTAAAAGCTAGTAAAGCAATTAAAAATCTTATCAAGCCCTCTAATTAAAGAGCTCTTATTACACTGACTGCAAGTTAATTACGATTGCTTCCTTTGTGCTTCGAATAAATTAAGAATAATTTCCATCAAAACTAATTCTAGAAAACTTTCCAGATGAACTTCGTCTTGCAAAAGATGGGAAAATTGGTGGTGAAAGCGTAACAGATATATGGACCGGGGTTATTGGAGAAGTGGCGAGAAAGGTAAATTTTTCAATTGTGTTTTTTAAATTTCATTAGGTACGCTTCTAGTAGGTCGAGCTGTTACGTAGCAAACTGTGTACAGATATTCTATTTCACAAAGTCCAATATAAGTTAAGATTAAAGTAGCGTAAGCTTTTGAAGCGATACCAAATAAATCTGAACATCTCTGTCATTAACAATTATTTTTTATCTAATACCTTTGAACGAGCAATTCTTGTATATGTCGCAGGGATATGATAAAAACAGGGATTTGGTCAATTCCCTAAGGGATTTGATCAAATCACGGAGGATGTTAATATAACAATACGATTTTATGTTTTACCTAAACAAATCTAGTGAATTGAACAAATCCCTAAATTGGTTCAGTGAAATGACAAAAGACATGTCAGATGTATGGCTCCGTGATATCTCTGGCGCTGCGGGAAGACCACTCCCCGCCCGCCGTAGGAAAGCGCAGGCATCAAGAGAGCCGTAGCGGCTGAGGCTGGTCGGCGAAGGCGACCAAAAAGCTGAAGCTGCGAAGGCGAGCGCAGTTCGTTCAATTCCCTCCACGCCTCCGGCTTTTTATATACACTCTAGGGGTAGTACAGACAAAACGACGTGGAAAGTGGGGTACTCTGATTCGGTTTTGGGTATTTTTCGGGTAGTACGTATGCGTACTGGCGCTATATATTATGGAACGACATAGTTTACCTACATCACTACGAAGTATACGCGAGTATTTGCGTACTGCTCATGTAAGTAGTTTTATCTTACCAAATAAATCCTTAAAATACCCTAGAAAAGTTATTTTTGTCATTTCACTGAACCAATTTAGGGATTTGTTCAATTCACTAGATTTGTTTAGGGAAAAGATAAAATCGTATTGTTATTTTAACATCCTCCGTGATTTGATCAAATCCCTTAGGGAATTGACCAAATCCCTGTTTTTATCATATCCCTGCGATATATATAAACCTAAATATATTTTTTGAATTTCGGAAACGGCTCCCATGATTTTGATGAAATTTAGTACCCTAGTTTCAGGGGTGATAAATCGATTCAGAAAGATTTTATTTTTGGAAAATTTAAATAATAAAAAAATATTTTCAGCGATAATTAAAATAAATTAAATAAAACAAAAATATAAACTGAAAAATACGATCTTTTGGAGGGTATTAATAATATTGGGGCGTACAACGTCGTCAAACGCCATCCGCCAATCCGACTTTCAAAGAAATGACAATGTCGATTTGAAATAGTTCTATAAAAAATTCGATTTTTGAAGCTTCCTTAGCCGAATGGTTCCGTTGGCTGACTGCGGATCTAGAGATCCGGTTCAAACCTTAGTCAAAACCATATTGAGTTTATTTTTTATTTTTTGTTAAAACATTTTTATTGGGAGCTATTTCAGATAGCGTTGTTAAGTAACACTAAGCAAATGAGTTTGAAATTAAACCAAGAAAATACTCGAATGAAAACTTATTTTTGGTCCAGGTCCAGGTACTTATTACGCATTACATATCTTACTGGAAACGCGTATTACCCGGCGGTTAGCGTAGAACGCAAACGATCTATGCAACTAAGCCCAAAAACGGGCGTGGTCAGGTGTGAGATGAGTGACCGCTAGTGGCAAATTGTTTCATGCGCTTTTCCGTGCTTCGGAGGGCACGTTACCCGTCCCGGTTGTTGTTGATAGATAACAGTCGTTAAACCTTGTCGGAGGCCTTATGGGTGGTTTGAAAACATCCGACATCGGGTTGGCCACTAACCCGCATCTCCACCAACCCGCATTGGAGCAGCGTGGTGGAGTAAGCTCCAGGCCTCCCCAATAATGGTGAGAGACCCGTGTCCAGCAGTGGGACGTAAAAAGGGTTGCGGCCAACATACCTTACTTGCACAACTCTTCTACGATTAGCTGTTGTCATACTGAAGTCGCACTCAAGGTAACATACACTAAAACAATGTGGTTTTGCAAACCTCAAAACATTCATAGTCGAACGAACTTCATGACATGAACATCTATTACAAGTAAATAAAATTGGAGTGTCTGTTTGTAATATTAAAATAAACCATTTTTACTACATGCATTTGAATATAATAATATATACGGTACATATACCAAAATAACAGTTTTTACAATTTTTGTCTACCTGTCTGTCTGTTCTGTCTGTTTGTCTATCTGTTTGTTCCGACAAATCCCTGAAACGGCTGGACCGATTATGACAGAACTTTTACTGGCAGATAGTTGAGGTAATAAGTAGTAACTTAGGCTCCTTTTATATTAGAAAAAGTCTACGCCGATGAAGTCGCGGGCGGCCGCTATTATTATATTATTATAACTCTTGTAGTTATTGTCATGAAACTTTTAAATGTTTATTAGATGGCAATAAAGTTAGGTAAAAAGTACTTTGCAACAATCCGCAACCAGAACGTATGATGGTGTATGTATACTTTTTTCATGTAATAGCACCTCCCTAAGTGGGAGGGAGCATATTGCATGAAAAAGGTATACACCATCATGCGTTCTGGTTGCGGATTGTAGCAAAGTAGTTTTTACCTAACTTTATAACAATGGAGTTCCGCAAAGTAACCCTGATTTTATTAATTTTAATTTATAGATGGCAATACAATATTACCTATGTTACCGTAGAGTTGGTCTTACGATGACACAGTACACAAACACTTCGAGTTTGGGTTCATTTGATTTGTCTTAAAATATTTTATCTGTTTCTTTTGTAGCTGTATTAGTAACCTATTTTTAGCTTTTTAACTAATCAATTATTACAGTACGACTGATGGTCGAAATTAATACTGAAATGTTATTTTTAAGCATTACTACGAGTA
Source organism: Pyrgus malvae (assembly GCA_911387765.1). Lineage (NCBI taxonomy): Eukaryota > Metazoa > Arthropoda > Insecta > Lepidoptera > Hesperiidae > Pyrgus > Pyrgus malvae. Next base: position 9,814,519 of record OU426947.1, read on the forward strand.
ATGCATTTTTTCTTCATATTAATTTTAAAGTGTGCCGAATTTCACACTACATATTTTTTAGATATTACCGTTCTTTACATTTTAAAATATCTTGTTTTACTTATAGATGTGAAAGAATTGCTTTGTTAATTTGGGCCGTTCCAGCGATCATATAATATAACCTGTCTACATACTTTTTTTTCCAACGCATCAAATATTGATAGTCGAAAACAAGATAATAATACAAAATAATCCATCCATCCATCCATCAGCCTTTTACTGTCCACTGTTGGACATAGGCCTTCCCTAACGTTCGCCACTCCTCCCGGTCCGGGGCCTTCTGAATCCAGTGAATAACCGTTGTCTTCTTTAGGTCATCAGTCCACCTGGTTGGAGGGCGTCCTGTACTCCGTTTGCCGAGACGTGGTCGGTTGTCGGTCCTCCTAATTATAGACTCAACAAAATATTATAAATATACTTAATATCTTGATTTTACAGTAAATTACAGATCCAAATATTGACTGACTTTCCTTAAATACATTTAAATCGAAACGTGCGCTCTCTATAAATACCAAATGACTTAAAATTGTCATGGCCTTTATATTGGAGAAAATAAATTATAAAATTTTATTCTACCTGATTATCTGTCTTAGGTTTCCCGAGGAGTATTTTCCTATTAAACAAATGGATCTTGCTTGCTAACTCTCCCTTCATGTAATATGAAACAACGCTTAATTGTTAGATGGCTTTGCCGAATCTATAAATAGACTTTTGTTTTGTAATAAAATGGAGGTATCGGGCAAGAATATTTTTGTACCGAATAAAAGGAGAAGTTATTTTTAGAGTTACGATCTATACAAATAAATTTGAATTGGAGTGTCTGTTTGTAATATTTAAATAACTGGTTTTAGTGTCAGGTGAAGCTGACATTGTTTAGGCCCTAAACTTTAGGGCATCCTGTTAATCATTTTACACGTGCAGTCTGTGGACGGACTATAGGCAGCGGACCCTCAGAGCTCTTCGTGTTCAGTACAACAATGTGCTGAGGGCGGTATTAAGGAAACCCAGTTACTGCAGTGCATCCGCCATGTTTGCGGAGGCGACTGTGGATGACTTCTACGCGCTCATCCGCAAACGTATGGCATCAATGATGAGGCAGCTGGTGGGGAGTACCAACGCCATCCTCAGCACATTGGCGTACAAGCTAGACAGCCCGTGGTGCTAGACAGCTCTGTGGTTCGCCTGGAATAGGGCACACACACTCCCGAACAGGCGTGTCAGTCTTTTGTGTCTTTTGATATTGTTCAAAATAAGTACTAACATAGGATAAGTTTATATTCTAACCCATGGATGTATTTTGTTTTTTTTTTTCTACTAATATAGTTACATAAGCATTTTATTATACTAACACAATGTATGGACCTAATGTCTGAAATAAATTGATTATTATTATTATTATTAACTATATGCTTAAGAATGTACATTATATATACGGTGCGGATACCAAAACAACATTTTTCACAATTTTTGTCTGTCTGTATGTTGGTCTGTCTGTCTGTTTGTACCGGCTAATCTCTGATACGTCTGGGCCGATTTTGGCGGGACTCTCACTAATAAGAAGTAACTTAGGCTACTTTTATTTAATAAATAATCTTAAACTAAAGCCCACGCGGATTAAGTCGCGGGTGGCCGCTATCGTAATATAAATATGTTATAGGCTTATCGTAATATAGAAACTTACGATTCTGTTCCCTCGAAATTATATAACTATTCAAACTATATTTATAGTCATACTAGTTTACGCCTGCTGCACATTCCACATGGAATTCCGTTATCATTCACTCAATCACAGATATTTATGTATTTCTTCTTCAGAGCCTAAAACAAAATTTGATGTTCTTCGACAATGACATCACTTTTGACCCAATAAACATTTTGGACATACCATGTGTGCAATACCTATGACAACTAATATAGTAAGTAGTAATAGTAATACACGAAGTTACTTTCGCATTAATTATATAATTAGTATAGATTGCTGAGATTAAACCCATGGCTTGCAAACAGAAATAAATAATAATGCACAGATGATAATGTCATTTTATATTATGAAATTGATAAGAGAGAATCAATTGATAGTCATTTACATGAAAACACTAATTAAATATAACTTTATTAAATTAACGGGGTGTCATGTTGATCAACTATTTGCTGAGTTTTAATTAATTTGTATTAATCATATTTAACTTTGTCAATAAATCAAATATTGAAATTTTATCGGAGCATCATAAAATGAAATGATGGCGGTTTCAGCGATCCGCAATCAAATGGTAAAAGACCCTGTCAGCTAAAAGCGTAATACCATAATGCCCATCTCAGTAATAAATCCTTTTTGTTCGATTTATTTAACTACACAACAATGTCTTTGTTAATTTCGATACAATTATCAGAAAGGCAACAGAGTTAGTGATAAGGTAATATTTTTGTATTGATCAATGCAACTAAGCCAAACGGGAGCGGTCGGGTGTGAGATGGGTGACCGCTAGTGGCAAAAAAAAATCATGCGCGTTTCCGTGCTTCGGAGGGCGCGTCAAGCCGTCAGTCCCGGTTGTTGTCGATAGATAACAGTCGTTAAACCTTGTCGGAGGCCTTATGGGCGGTTGGAAAACATCCGACAGCGGGTTGGCCACTAACCCGCATCTCCACCAACCCGCATTGGAGCAGCGTGGTGGAGTAAGCTCCAGGCCTTCCCAATAATGGGCAGAGACCCGTGCCCAGCAGTGGGACGCAAAAAGGGTTGCAGCCAATATTTTTGTTAATGATAGAGATATTCGGATTATTTTGCTAATTCTTTCGCTTGTCAGTAAACATCACAACTACAATCAGACCCGATCTTCGTGAACTGGATATTCTATACGACCGAGTATAATATAACATGCGTCAGACAGATTAAAAAAACCGGCCAAGTGCGAGTCGGACTTACGCACGAAGGGTACCATTATCTATAAAAATCACGTTTATTTTAGGGGAACCCCCTTAAATATTTATTTTATTCTATTTTTAGTATTTATTATTATAGTAGCAACAGAAATACATCATTGCCTTTGATCATCCATAGCCATCATTGCATTAAGATTGAATGAAAGGCAAATTGCTGTTTACGATTTATGACATTTAAAAAAAACTACTAATTCTAGTTAGTAGTTTTTAGTTCTATTATTTCTATTATTCTCTCTATTACCTCAGTATCATTTTTGAAGACCTATCCATAGATAGATACAGTACGGGTTTGATAATAAAAAAAACAACAGGTTGCACTCCAGTACCTAGTGCCGGCAGAAGTAAAAACTTGAACATTAACGTTGTGCATGTTTGATATTTTGGAATGGTTAGGGAATAATTTCGCACGAATTGCTTTTAATATCAGTATTATTTTTCATCTAGTATTTTCAGTGGGTTTTCATATAGTATTTTTATAAAGTACTCACTCATTTTCTTTCACTATTTCTTTGTCACTTTTTTCATTAATAGATGCACTTTGTTCAATGTCCATTATTTTAAATATTTGATATAAATGAATTTTACAAGTATAGACAGTCGAGTCGTCATCAGCTGTCACCCACTTGGTCTTGGTCTAAGAGCCGGTGAATATCGACCTTCACCGATCTGATAATTCGATGAGATATATTTTTTATCAAATATAATTTATAATTTATGATAACTTGCCTATTCTTCCACGTCTCCTCTACTATCTTACGAATTTTGACGACCAGGCCACGTGTGTTGACGCGAGTTTAACATTTTTTCCCTTTCCAAAGAAAAGTGTACAACGCCGCCAAAGAAGTTACCACTTCAAAAAAATTTTTGAGTTTCAGTTCTAAGTACCTGGGTAACCCCAAATTTTTTTTCCTATTGACGTGCGAAAATCTTAATGCGATTCACAGATTACATCTACTTACCAAGTTTCAACAGTATAGTTCTTATAGTTTCGGAAAAAAGTGGCTGTGACATACGGACAGACAGACAGACATGACGAGTATAAGTATAAGGGTTCCGTTTTCGCCATTTGGCTACGAAATCCTAAAAAATTAGACGTTAAAAAATAGTTTAACCGAAAATTTGAGAATTTATTAATGCTGTTACTATATTTCGCTAAATTTATGTGCGTTTCCGTACTTCAGACGGCCCCTTAAAATCCGTCGGTCCCGGTTATTATTGACAGATAACAGGCGTTAAACCTTGTCGGAGGCCTTATGGGCGGTTTGAAAGCAACTGACAGCGGGTTGTTCAATATTCCGCATCTCCACCAATCCGCATTGGAGCAGCGTGATGGAGTAAGCTCTAAGCATCTCTTGGCTGCAACCCTTTTAGCGTCCCACTGCTGGGCACATGTCTCTCCCAATTATTGGGGTGGCCTGGAGTATACACCACCACGCTGCTCCAATGCAGGTCCCATCAAGCATCCCTGGTGGGACACAAAAAATATCACAGCCATTATATTTGGCTGTCGAAACCACCATAGCTATTTCGACTCGCGCTTAGACTGAATGAGTGCTTCAGTGAATACCTAAATAAGCCTATTTACCTCATTTCAATTTAATGAACCAACTCTTAATTTATAATTAGCCAATTTACCGTTGTAATGATGTTTATCCGGAAGCTGCAATTATTTATATTTATATGTTTGTGCGACTACTAACACATTAATATTTACCTATATATATAAATATATATAAATATATAGGTAAATATTAATGTGTTATAGGTAAATATTAATGTGTTAGTAGTCGTTTGGAAATGGTAGTATGCGTAAACATTCAATGGTCTTTATTTATATTTATTCAATTTAGTGCTGTAATAGCGTTAGTGCTGAATTTTCATATTAAATACTTGGCATAGAAAGCAGTTACTGTTTCTTTTAAAATTATCATCGGTATGTATATTTAGTGATTGACTAAAAATACATTTCTTATTGCTATTGAAATAATAAAATTATAATGGTCCAATTAAAATCGACCAAGTGAATCGTTGGAACACGAAAATTTTATATTATTTTTAGATTCCCTTATTTAACCCTTTTATTGGAGTAATACTGAAGAATCCTCACCCTCAGCGGGTGCTTACGACATAAAATAAAATCACCGGTCTTATTTCTTTGTGTTTCTTTTAAAATAAAACCCATTATACCGGGACCCTTCGATTGGCCGGACTGCCAATCGAAGGGTCCCGGGTTCGATTCCCGGCGAAATAGAAATTTGAATGATGAGTTTAAATTTCTGTTCTCGGTCTGGGTGTTTGTGTTTCTGTCTTTGTGTGTGTCCATGGTACCCACGACACAGGGTATATCTACCCTACTGTGGGGCTATGAGTGTGAAGCGTTTATTTATTTATATTTATTTATACTCCGTATGACATAGCTATAGGATTTCGGCAGATGTCGTCTTGCGGATGACGTAACTTTGACCCGACGCGACGGCTTAATAATGTCAACATTTAATTTTCTAACATTGAAAACACTTAAAATATAAAAGATTACAATTCTTTTGACTGTATTTAATTCATTATAACTTCAATTATTCTCAACTACATGAAATTTAGACACCTAAATCTTCTTTAGCCTAGAATTTGAAAACCATAAAACCACACGTGTGACAGTAAACGCCGTTGGCGTATGGTTATACGTGATGGCATAATCACTAAGTCTGGGACAAAAGTAACATGATGGTAAAAATTACCTGTATTAGTGACTTAATAGCATTTCCGAAATCAATGGTTCATTTGACTCAATTCTTTGCTAAACTAAACAAAAATGATTTCTCCTACTAGCACGGAAATAACACGTACTTACTTATAAAACGCAGTATTCAAAGATGCATCGCTTACAATTTAACAAGCATTTCGATTCATTTTAAGAACAGTACCTCCTCCTTTTGGAAGTCGGTAAAAATGGATTCAATTTAAATCTAACGTAAATATAAAATTATATAGAAAATTGATAATTGACAAGACAAAATTATTTTAATAAGGTACAAAAAATATAAAATTATAAGTTTAAGAAAGAAAAACTTATTTATTCTGTGACATAGATCCATTAGTCGAATGCATCTATCACCTGGCGGTTTCGATGTCACTTTTGATCTTTATTATTTCTATTTTATGCTTTCTTGTTGTTGTTCAATTTCTGCTCGCATGTCTAAGAGGGCAAAGAAAACTGTACTCACCCTGTGTGCTAAGAATTCGTTGTGTGTATTGTAATAAATTATTTCATGATAGTTAGTAGTCCTCGGTATTCTCCTCTCGGTATAGCTTCTACTATCTTCTCCTATCGGTATAGTAGTGATACTAGTAAGAGTGAAAGTGTCACATCTCTTAGACGATCTGCCAAAATTCTGAAGCTACTCGTATGTTGGATGGAGTATAATATTGTACCATTCGTATTCACTTCATTGTGTTTAATTATTTAATTTAATTTACATAGGTAGATGAAACCGGTACAGCGATTATAATTTTTTCCATCAGTCAGTATACTTATTGTCAAAAAGCTCAGTAACATCAAAATACAATTTCAAATATGTATTATTAAGTCTATGAAAGGCCGAAATATATCTCATAACGAGTTAACGAGATGATTTATACGGAAACCCGTTGCTCGGCCACCCGCAAGAGAGGCTTTCGCCCAACGTTACTTCGGCTAATATCGTTAAGGCACATGCAATATACAGTGAGATTAATAAATTATTGGACAAAACCCAACGTTACTTCGGTTAATATCGTAAGGGCTACGATACTAACTAAGACATTAACGATAGAAACCAAAATGCAATTACTTTACATTTTTTGTAGGTGGTAGAACTATTATGGTTCGCTCGGGGAAGTACCATCACTGCACCCACTTCTGCCGTGAACCAATTCTGTTGTGTTTCGGTGGAAAGGTGCAGTTGCCGGTCACACTTACATGAGGCGACCACCAGCCTCCGGAGTAGCAGCGCAACTGCATACGACCTCAGACAAGACTTGCCTATGCTTGATTGAGGTTGTATGTAGAACAGGCCCCAACGGGCCATTGCACAGCGGGTGGCGAGGGCCTACCGCACAGTCGGGTACGCGTCCGCATGTGCGCTCGCGGCGACTCCTCCATGGGAGCTGGAGGCCAGGGTGCTGGCCACCGTCTACGATTGGACGGCAGCGCAAAAGGCGCTGGGTGAGTGGCCAGCCCCTGAAGAGCGCAACGCGGTGAGGCGGGATGCGCGCGAGGCTATGGTCCAACTGTGGAGGGAGGACCTAGCCTCCGCGCAGTTTGGACGCCGCACTCTCGACGCCCTCGGTCCTGTAATCGAGGCGTGGGAGGAGCGGCCGCACGGATTCCTCACTTTCCGCCTGGTGCAGGTACTTTCCGGACACGGATGTTTCGGCAATTACCTGTACCGAATCGGAAGGGAGGAGTCCCCGTCGTGCCACCATTGCGGTGCGGCGGAAGACTCGGCGCAGCACAGCCTTGAGAGTTGCCAGGGCTGGGATGAACAGCGCCGAGTCTTGTGCACTGTTGTCGGCCGGGACCTTTCGCTCCCGAGCATAGTTAGGGCCATGCTCGGAAGCGAAAGAGGCTGGAAAGCCGTTGCCTCCTTCTGCGAGGAAGTAATCTCGCAGAAGGAGGCGGCGGAGCGGGAGAGGGAGGACGATCCGTCCCAACCTCCGCTCCGCAAACGAAGAAGGGGAAGGAGAAGACGGCAATACGACCGTTCTCTCCCTCCCCCCGGTGGTGGCCTGCAGGATGGAGGTACGGGGGTGCCTCCACCTGCATTGCACAGGCCATTACTGATTGACAGGAATGACCCAGCGCTCCCGGTCATTCCTGTAGCCTCCCCATAAGGGGAGCGTGTTGGGCCTGCCAAGATAGGCAGGTAGTCGCCGACGATGTTGTGGAAGCAAAGGCTCTGCCGATTTCCCACGACATCGTCACGATGGCGATGGAGGAGCGCAGTAGGGTTTAGTGGGTATACCCCTGCCTCGTAACGGCAGGGGGGAGTCCCACACACCTCCCTCTGTCCCCTCGACAGAGGTCGAGACGGTGCGTAATAGCATTCCCTACTAAAAAAAAAAAAAAAAAATGTTGTATGTAGAAGTCCATGGGCTGCAGCGACTACTTAACACCAGTTGGCCTGTATGCTCGTCTGCTACTCCATTCAAATAAAATAAAAATAAACTTTAGATTGCATGAGAGAGACAAATAAATTGTAGGTATAATATGTCTTAAATTTGAATACTTCTGAGATTACTGACAACTTATGTGGAAGAAAAGTGGATGGATAGATGGAAGAAAAGGTTTCCATCTGGTTCTATCAAAGACAAAAATTATAAAGAATAATAATAGTTTAAAAAAAATCTTGAATCTAAGTTTATATACCTACTAAAAAGAAACAAATAGGTTTTTTCTTTTCGAAAAAGGCTTATACAACTGAAGATTACAGAAAAAAAAGTCGTGTGGTGTCTCGGGACATCGGATAGGAACGAAGTTCCTTATTATAAAAATATTAATTTTAAATTCTATTCGAGGTATAAAGAAAACAGTTATTCGGGTACACATTTTAAATTATGATTTTTTATCGATAATACGCAAAGAAACTACTTTACAAAACTATCTTAACACCCTTGTTTTATTTACAGTGATTTTAAAAAGTATATAATAATAATAACTGTCATCACGTAAACTTTTTTTGTTAAAAACTTAATTTATTCAATAATATTACTTCTTTGCGGTTATGGTTACCATTTGAAATTTAAACGGAATAATGTGTTATCGGGCGTTAATTTAAAAACAAAATAACAAGTTGCCAACAGTTAAAATGGTAAAATACAGTAAAGTTATCTGTATAATGATATTTTACATAAAATATTTAATGCCACGTTGGACAATTTTGGAATTTTATTTGAATTCAGGTATAGCGTAGCGAAAAAGCTACATAAGGTACTGTGTAGCCCTCATACAATAAAGACTATATAAGATATATACTATATAAGACTACATAAAAATCTTACGTTACGGACTTTTTTTCCCGGCTAGGGTACCTCTCCGCAACGCCCCATAATGAACTTCATTCCAAATACAAAAAACGTACCTTAAAAGTTGCTCAAAAATAATTAAATGTTTCTCTATGGGGGTTGAGATGCACAAAAAACGGACCACGGAATACTAACGGACTTATACAAGCTTATAATGAGACAGTGGTATTTTTTAGGAAACTGCTGATGCACGGTTTCTTTTATTTTTCATTTTCTAGTGACAGTAAGATATTTCTTTTTACCAAAAATGAATATTCTCTCTATATTTATGTCCGAAAATTTTTTAAGGGTTTGCTTGATTGGATTGTTATTTTATTCCTAGCAAAAAAACCGGCCAAGTGCGAGTCGAACTCACGCACGAAGGGTTCCCCTTACCTTACTTACATTATCTATAAAAAATCACGTTTATTGTATGGGAGCCACCTTAAATATTTATTTTATTCTATTTTTAGTATTTGTATAACAATAGTGGCAACAGAAATACATCATTGCCTTTTATTATCCATAGAAAACATTGCATTAAGATTGAATGAAAGGTAAATTGTGGTTTACGATTTATGACGTATTAAAAAAACTACTTACTAGATCTCGTTCAAACCAATTTTTGGTGGAAGTTTGCATCGTAATATACATCATATTTTTTTAGTTCTATCATTCTCTTATTTAAGAAGTTACAGGGGGGACCAACATTTTACTACTTTTGGAAGTATCTCTCGCGCAAACTATTCAGTTTAGAAAAATATGATATAATAAACCTCAATATCATTTTTAAAGACCTATCCATAGACACCCCACACGTATGGGTTTATTGAAAAAAAATTTGAGTTTCAGTTCCAAGTATGGGGAACCCTCAAAATTTATTGTTTTTTTTTCTATTTTTGTGTCAAAATCTTAATGCGGTTTACAGAATACATCTTCGTACCGAATTTCAACAGTATAGTTCTTATAGTTCCGGAAAAAAGTGGCTGTGACATACGGACGGACAGACAAACAGACAGACATCACGAATCCATAAGGGTTCCGTTTATTGCCATTTAGCTACGGAACCCTAAAAAGGTAAACGGATCTTGTTATAAAACCGAACTTACTCGTATAGACGAGTATTAAAGGGTTTCTTTTCCTTTATAAAACAGGAAACCTCTATACGAAATAAAGTAATAATACGTTCCCGCTTGTAAACTACTCAACTACTTATACTCTTGGTATTAAAGGCCTGCACGCTGCAATCTAAGTAAGTAATGTTTATAATGTTTGTGTAATAAGATCTCTTAGCTTTTCCAATGTTATGTTAAACTTACAAATAGAAGCACTAGCGAATGTTACTGGTAAAACATTTTTGCACTATTATTGGATAAAAAGGATTTTCATACACTTAACAGAGGAATTTAATATTTACGGCATTGAAAATAATTACTATACTGATTGCTCTTTAGGACGTAGAAAACTAATAAAGGGAACTCTCACTTTTTCACCAAAAGGGAATTAATTGTAATATAAATAATATTATTTGATTCAAGATGATTTCAAAATATTAAACATTTTATTATGCCTTTCTACTGAATAATATTTGAAAATTATGATAAAATGTTGTCACATTCACCGGCGTACTTCCCTGGGTTGCCAAATAGACAGTTCCCCATCTACCGCCACTGAAGCCAACTCCCTTTTAGCCGACATTTTCTGTAACGAAAAAAGCAGCTCATATTGTTGTCGAAAAACGGATAGCAGGTGACCTCATATCTTAATTTTTATTTAAGAACACTGTCGTCATTAATATAAACCTAATTTCTGAACTTAGTTCCTATATTAAGCTTACAACAACTCAATGTAAGCCGCGCATGCATAAAACATGTGCACGTTTTTTCTCCAAGTCTAATGGATTCTTGCCCTCCATTATAAAATATTCAATATAATGTAGGTCACAACAGATTCCTATAAAAAGTAGCAACAATTTTACGAGGCGTGATTTCGAACGTATAGGGTAATCATGGTTTTAGAACGTTTGCGGTTAGTTTTTTCAAAACATTTGATATCTTTTTGCCCGGTATACCGAAAAACTATTTAGGACATGGTGAGTTTATGTGATATACATAAGTACCTTTAAGAAATTTGTCAGCCATGTAAGTCATAGCGTAAAAAATATTAATAAGGCACCATGTTTTTCTGCGCAACAGCGATAAATCTTATATATAAAATTCTCGTGTCACAATGTTCGTTCCCGTACTCCTCCGAAACGGCTTGACCGATTCTCATGAAATTTTGTGAGCATATCGAGTAGGTCTGAGAATCGGCCAACATCTATTTTTCATCCCCCTAAGTAATAAGGGTGGCCCACCCCAAACATTTGAACGCGGTACGGAGTTCGCGGGGTCAGCTAGTACACATATAAATATAGTTTAAAAATACTCAACAACACACTTTTGAAGCACATCAAACTAAAAAAAGTGAAAAATAATAATTTCCATATAATGGGACTCTTCCCGAAATATTCAAATTCCATACCTGGCTGAGGTAAATATCAGTAGAGTAGAGTAACATATTTGTGCAAATAAATTATTTTCATTTTCAACATTAAAGTTAAGAGTAGTACTCAAGAAGAAGAGCGCAAGAAGCGCTAGTGTCTCATACGATCAGCTGTCACGTGTGACCATTATCAACCCATAGCCATTCTGTTATCTCAAATATATAAAGTACTTTTTTATAAAAGAGTACTGCTGGGAGTTTTTTTCCGCCGCCTTTTTTCTCTCAGCTCTAGCCCAAACGGGCACCTAAAGGCGATGACCGGGAAAAAATGACATTCATTAAACGAATACCTATTTAGTATAAGTACCTAATATGAAATAAATATTTTTTCTTTCTTTCTTTCTTTCATGGCCCGGTGGTTAGTGTAGAACGCAAACTATCTATGCAACTAAGTCAAACGAGCGCGGTCGGGTATGAGATGGGTGACCGCTAGTGGCACAAAAAGTTTCCGTGCTTCGGAGGGCACGTTAAGCCGTCGGTTCCGGTTGTTCTCAATAGATAATAGTCGTTAAACCTTGTCGGAGGCCTTATGGGTGGTTTGAAAACATCTGACAGCGGGCTGGCTACTTACCCCCATCTCCACTAACCCGCATTGGAGTAGTGTGGTCGAGTAAGTTTCAGGCCTCCCCAATAATGGGGAGAGACCCGTGCCCAGCAGTGGGATGCAAAAAGGGTTGCAGCCACTCAAGATAAATGCTCTTACTATACAATGTTTAATCCCTTAGTGCCTTTCAGTTTGAGGCGATATTCATGCACAAAATCGTTCCGGTATCGGGCAAGTTTTAATATTGCACAAATATTTTCTAAATCCTCGCTGTATAGTTTAGCTATCAAATACCTTTTTCGATTATCGGTTTATAATTTTCGTTGCTAATAATGCAGCATACTTAGCCCCGTGATCCGTGCACTCAGCAGGATGTAAATGATCTACGAGTAAAGAGATCCTATCTTACCGTAGGACATGGATTTATATGTCAGGTGTTATATTTCACGAGATTTCTATGCTGAGAGTGTCCAAAATAATTAATCAATGTAGTTCACATTGATATTTTTTTTTCAACTTTTTAGTGTCGCAGTGCTAGATACAGGTCACTCAGAATTAAGAGGACATTACGGGATTGTCTACGACACTGGCGCAAAGTGGATTGGTGGCCGTCTTATGCATTTAGCTTTTTTAACTCTCATTAAAGCACGTGATAGATAAAAATAATGAAAATGTTTCTTAGCGATAAATGCGCACAAAATGAATTGCTTATTCAGCGGTGCACGACGAGATTTGAACCTGGGACCCTGCGTTGGTGTCTTAAACTATCGACTACACTCTCTGCGTAGAAGTTTTAACCAGCAGACAAAAACTGCAACAAACTGAATGTCTTTATCAAAAATGTCCTTCAACAGTACAAAACCCTGTCCATTATGAGTTATTCGTGCACTCTCTGGGACGTGCTTTTGCGTGGATATTTCCCTATTCGCCTTTTAGAGTGCAGTTTTCAAACACCGTTATGTTCTAGAGATATGATAACGTTACATTGCGACCTTTTACGGCTCTTTGCTGCCCATTTCGGAGAGAGGGGTCGGAAAAGTGTCACTGGAGACTTTATTTGGACCCATGTTAGTTTACAATGGCTGTGAAAATATTTTTCAATACAAAAATAACGCCTCCTTTACTAGGATTCCCTGTATAGTGTATATGTTAACACTGAGAACCAAAATTTAAAGTCTCCATTGAAGTTGTCTGCAGATTGTTACCGCATTTAGTCACCCAAGCAGCCCGTTAGGTTACTATATTTGTTAGCAGGTAACTAATTATAATAATATTCTGCTGGTAACTATAGTAACTGATTACTTATTAAAAGCTTATTCAGTAATGCAAACCGAGGAACAATGCACTTGTGTGACCACACCATGGCAGTCCCGTATTAGTACTTCGGATCTTACTGCAACAAGCTGCTCTAATGCTGGTTGTTGGAGATGCACGTTAGTAGCAACCTACTGTCGAATGTTTTTAAACCACCCACAAGGCCTCGGACAAGATTTATCGACTGCTATCTATCGATAACAGCCAGGACCGACGGATTAACGTGCCTGGAGGGCAATGAAATGCACATGAATTTGCACAAGCACACACATCTCATTAATCTTAAACCCGCGCCGGTTTCGATAAATTGCATATATCGCTTGCATTGTACGCCAGGTGCTGGGCCACCGCGTTCAAGGTTTTTAAGACTTGGCTGCAACCCTTTCTGCGTCCTATTGCTGGGCACGGGTGTCTCCCCATTATTGGGAGGCTTGTAGCTTACTCCACCACGCTGCTCTACTGCAGGTTGCTTAGTGGCTAACCCGCTGTCGGATGTTTTCAAACCGTCCATTAGGCCCCCTACAAGGTTTAACGACTGTTATCTATCGTCAACAACCGGTACCGATGGCTTACCGTGCTCTCCGAAGCACGGAAACGCGCATTTTTTTTGCCACTAGCACTCACCCATGTCACACGACCGCGCACGTTTGGTTTAGTTTCATAGATCGCTTGCGTTCTACGCTAACCGGGCCATGCGCGCACAATCTTTAAGGATTTGAAGACGTAAAATATCACAGACTAAAAATGTCCAGGAAAACAAAGACTAATCCCAAATGGATTCTCCCTATGAGTTATGCAAGCCTTACATCACTCCGGTATCAGTTGTGTACTTTCGCATGGATTTTTCCGAATTCGCGCATGAAAGTGCAATTTTAGCGCTACGAACTCGAGATAACGGGTTCCAACTCGATCATTTATGGATTTTGTTGCTTCTGCAATATTTTGAGAGAGATGCATACAATGTGACAAAGTTATCATATCTAGTCGAAAATGCTTTTATGAGAAGAAATCCAACATAATAAATAAAAATTTGTATTGATTTCATGATCTATGCGTTATCTACGTAAATGGGTCTTGCTTGTATCTACTCATAGGTACTCACGTATTTCGCACTGAGGATTTGGAGCAAATGTCAATCAAAACGGCATTTTATCAGAACCAGAGATACAGAGTCGTCTCTGTATCTCGTGGTTTTCTTATTTTACCCGCATGCGCCAGAAAGAGGGTTATGTTTTTCGACAGTTTGTATGTATGTATGCATGTAAAATTGTTTGGCACGCTCTGCAGCCTGAACGGCTCGGTGTATTTTAGCTTGAGAGGTGTCGTTAGATTTGTATTTACTTTGACACTGGGTATATCAAAGTAAAAATATTATAAGTACTGGCCTTTTCGACATTAACGTGAATATCCATGGGTGGTGGAATTTTCATGGTTCGACCGGGAAGATACCACCGCTGCACACATGCTAGGCAATTCTATTATCGTCTAATGAACAGTTGACGTTGTCAGTTAGGTTAGGTTGGGTGAGGCTACCATGAGCCCTCTAGAGTAGCAGCGCAAGCGTTACTCTCAAGCTTGATTCAGAGGAACTTGATGTTCTCAGTGGTGATCTCATGAAAATTATTAGATTTAAAACTCATATCGTCTGTTTTAACTATTCCTGTTAGTGCAATGTTCAATTGAGCACATAAAGTACAAACCAAAGAAAATATTAGATATAGAAGGAAGGGATATCGTAAGATTTACTAACTACTAATCTTTTAAATGCTATACAATAGTTTACATATTTTTACTAAAATACAAGAGATTGAACTAAATATTTCAACTTGGCTGAAACAGTTTCTAAAATAATTCAGATCTGAAAGGAGCAGTTGCAGAAAGGGCAGCAGATTATCTTCTTCTTATCTGAAGGCATTAAACTATACCGTCTTTATTGCAGTAACTAAAGATAAAAGCTGCTTATTTCAGTCTTGCTTACCTATAGAGTGAACGGTAGATTTCCAGAATTCTTAAGCTGTATTAGTACAGGTCGTTGCTTACATTGTAGCTAAGAAATTCTAACTTTAACGTCTGTAAGCTTTACAGCTTTTTGTTTTGGCTTTATTCTTTTATTTTAAATCCTTTTAAATGGTCCACTGCTGGTAATCGGACTGCGGTCTGACATTGCGAGCGTTTATAGCCACACTTCACTGTCCACCATGAGGGCCAAGTGCAAGTTGGTAGACATCAGGTCTTAATTTTTTTTTGTTCAACTGATTAAATGATTGTTTCAAATCAAGGTTGTACGCTAAGGTTTTAACTCAGGGGGATACGGACTATACTATTGCTGCAACTTTTAATATCGAGTTCCTACTTTCATTGACAACCGCTTGCATTTCCTTTTTGTTGCAAGTTTTATTTTGCTGTTAAAATCAACTTTTACAAATGACGTTGAACACACGTTCTAATTAGGTTATAAAAATAAATAACTGTAAAAAAAGCGTGGGGTAGTTTTTAAGATACTATTGACTCCATCACCCCACGCTTTTTTACATTAAAATACTTTTTCTTCTTATTTTTTACCTTTTAGTTCGTATTTTCACAAAAACGTGTTTTTTTAATTTCTTAAACTACATTATTTATTTTTAAAATTATAGTTGGATGTTTTTTTTTCATATTATTGCATTTTCATCGACCCTTGATCCCTGTGAAAATTTTTAAGTTAATCTGACGCTTAGAACTAAGTGCAAATGAATTTAAAAGATTCCGTTACATACATACATACAGGTCAAGCTAATATAAGCGTGTTAATAACTGAAAATTTTATTATGAGGTTTAGTTTCAATTACAATTTAACATTTTTATTGTCCAACAGGAGGTCGACATTGCAGTGGCTCCAATCGTCATCACGCCAGAACGTCTAACTCTCGTGGAGCTCAGTGAACCATACATGTCAGTGAAGTCACCGATCTTCGCCATCAAGAAGAAACCGAAGCAAATCTCCGACACGTTCAGTTTCTTGAAACCGCTGTCTAAGGAAATATGGGTAAGTTATTCAGCTGTTTAATTATAATTCTATTTAAATTATGACCGAAGTATATTAGAGAAATCGTTAAAAAGAACCTCCTTTATTCGAATGTCTTTTATAAAAGAAGTACGTATCTAAATTGAAGGTACCTAACTCCAACATATAATAATGCTTAAACAT
The DNA here is from genome assembly GCA_911387765.1 of Pyrgus malvae. Classification (NCBI taxonomy): domain Eukaryota; kingdom Metazoa; phylum Arthropoda; class Insecta; order Lepidoptera; family Hesperiidae; genus Pyrgus; species Pyrgus malvae. The sequence goes on from OU426947.1 coordinate 9,831,126, forward strand.
TTCAGTATTTGGTAATGTTAATAGTAATTAATAAGTTACACAAATAACCAACAGGTTATTCACTACACTAGTTGGTAAAAGTTAGCGTCATCTGCGTAATAAGGCCCCAGCCGCACTAATCTTGTCATAATCGTGTTGATACACTGAATGTTTATAGCAGTTATTGAGCTTTTTTCATATCAAAGTTCGTATATGATTTAAAAAAAACATTTCCTTGAAAATGTCTTTCAAACAAAGACATTCCTAAAGGTATCTAGTATGTTATATTGAAATAAAAACATATTATTATATAGTATAACCTGGAGAACCAACAAGGACAAACTATTTAGTTAAAGTTAGTATCATCTGCACAATAAGGCCCCAGTTGCACCAACATTGCCGATAAACGTCTTCATATGCTGAATGTTTATGAAAGTTCTACTGTGTTGTCTCTTTTGAGGCTGATTTATGAATACTGATATACGGCCATCGGATTTTTCGCTTGGAAAATAACAATGGATTTGGCCCATGCAACCACCATTCAAAAAGTTACAGTACACAACTTGTTTTATAACGATCCTAAAGAAGTAACACTGATAGCCTGAACACATCTATACTAATAATGTATATAAAGCTGAAGACTTTGTGGGTTTGAATGCGCTAATCTCAGGAACTACGGGTTCCAATTGGAAAATTATTTTTGTGTTGAAGTTGTAGTTCATTTATTGGGGACGGCTATAGGCTATATTATAACATCATGCTATGACTAGAGGCCGCCCGCGACTTCGTCCGCGTGGACTTTGGTATTAGTTTTAACATGTTGTTATATAGCTTTTAACCTTCCTCAATAAATGGACTATTCAACACAAACATATTTTTTTTTTTCAATTTGAACCTGTATTTCCTGAGATTAGCGCGTTCAAACAAACAAACAAAAGTCCACACGGACGAAGTATGGGCGGCCGCAAGTGTAAAATAAAAGTAAATATTAATAGAAATTATATGAAATAAAAGTAAATATTGCCTACCGTTTCTAACTCTTCCCTTTCTGAAAAGACCACTTACTTGCAGACGTCTATTATAGACTAATTATAATAATTAGTTTACTAAAGTATCTTTAGTAAACTAATTATAATAATTAGTTTACTAAAGTTCTAAATTTCATTACTTCTTAAATTTAAAATCCTGTGGCATGGTTTTACTTCTTCACAGAAATTGTCTCATATTCAGATCCCAAAAAACTAATACTAAACTGAACTAAATAATTAATGGTTAACTATCTCATAATATCATAAACTGTAACCAGTACATTGTTTAAAGTGATACATAAATTCTCCTTTGTTTCTTTATGACTTATGTTACTATTAACTAAGTTATTTTCATAAAATCTCTCAGAAAACACTTCTGTCCTAAAAATGTTTATAATAATATTTACAAAACGTAGATATATACCTCAGTAGTTGAAAAACAAACAAGGACAAACTAGTTGGTAAAAATTTATGCCATCTGCATAACAAGGGCCCCAGCCGCACCAACATTGCCGATAAACGTGTTCATACACTGAATGTTTATGACAGTTCTTGAAGCTTAGTTATCTGTGCTGTCTGCCTCGGGGCTGATTTATGGCCTTTTGATATACGGGCCCCGATTTTACGTATAGAAAATTTAAAGGGATGCTTATGATATCTAATTCCAAAATCTAGTTTAATCGATCTTGTCCTATTATTTTACTGACCTTTTAAAAAATAAATTACTATTTAACTTACAATAGTACATGATTTTGCACTTGTGACAACCACAGTTTATTCCATTATCGATTTTTAGTCTGTGTCATACTGGAGAAATTAATTTGTTTTTTGGAATTCGTGAAGAATAAAATACACTTGAGAGAAAAATAACTGTCGAGGAAGGGAATTAGTGTAGCTATTATGCATTTTTTATTTAATGGAGTAGCAGACCAACTTGAAGGGCAGGTAGAAAAAAGTGGTTACTACAGCCTCGTGTAGTGTTTCTTGCCTTTGCCTATAAATAAATAAATAAATAAATAAATAATAAATAGTAAAAAATAATTGAAACGCGCATGGCTCGGCGGTTAGCGTAGAATGCAAACGATCTATGCAACTAAGCCAAACGGGCGCGGTCGGGTTTGTCTGACCGCTAGTGGCAAAAAAAATTCATACGCGTTACTGTGCTTCGGAGGGCACGTTAAGCCGTCGGTCCCAGTTGTTGTCGATCGAAAATAGTCGTTAAACCTTGTCAGACCTCCATGGGCGGTTTGAAAACATCCGACAGCGGGTTGGCCACTAACCCGAATCTCCATCAACCCGCATTGGAGCAGCGTAGTGGAATAAGCTCCAGGCCTCCCCAATAATTGGAAGAGACCCCTGCCCATCAGTGGGACGCAAAAAGGGTTGCAGCAAAATAAATAAACGTTACACACTCATAACCCCACAGTAAGGTAATTAATACTCTGAGCCGTGGGTCCCATGAACACATACTAAGACAGGAACACAAACACCCAGACCGAGAACAGAAAACAGAAAGTAAAGTCATCATTAAAATTTCTGTTTCGCCGGGACCCTTTGATTGGCAGTCCGGCATGGTAACCATTGCGCCACGCGGGCCGTCCGTAAACAATAGAGTTCCTTCATGACAGAGATGGTACTTTCTAATTGGTGTTAGTCGAACCATAATAAATCTACCGACTACCAGGTACCACGTACAAATATGAAAAGTCCGTACAAAACAACTTACTATGGAAAACGTTAAACGATGCCTTCAGTTTCTCTGCGATTTATTTTCTGAATAAGCTCAACTCAAGTATAATGCAGAATTTAAGAACCATTTTACATTATTTTCTTAGTTAAAATAGTACGTCGTTATTACATCAAATCAAGAATAAAAGAAATCTGTCCTATATCTACAAAGGAAGATATAAAATCCTGTAACTAAGTCAATTCAGCAAGTTCCATCAATCATACAGTGTTATCGTCTAATCCATTCATAAAATACACACAAATATATCGTCTATTTGCACGATACAAAGTAATTTGTCATTGTACATTCAAAACGAAACCAACCGCAGCTCCCTCGATATTTTATTTATTGATGCACTTGATTGTTTTGCGATATTCCTATGATGGATCACATCTAATGCATGGTCTAAATTTTTATATCGTAAAAGTCGGGAAGAGATTCAATCGGATATCGCTTAACGCTCCATTACGTACGAAGCAGCGAAGATTCACACTAGCGAAAATGTTGAAATCAGTAAATATTTTTTTTAAGTGAAAACTTCTTTAGTGGCGTTGTGCACTTTTTTTGGGATGGCTAAAAAATGTTAAACTTGCGTCAGGGCACGTGGCCTGATCGAATATTCGTAAGACGGAGGGGTGACAGCTAATAACGGCTCGACTTTCTATACTAAAGTATTTAAAATATGGACATTAAATAAAGTGACGAAGAAATAGTGAAAGAAAATGAGTGAGTACTTTATAAAAATACTAGATGATGAAAAATAATACTGATAATAAAAGCAATTCGTGCGAAATTATTCCCTAACCATTCCAAAATATCAAAAATGCACAACGTTAATGTTTAAGTAACTTTTGCCGGCACTACCGGAGTGCAACCCGTTTTTTTAACTTTTTTATGTCCCACTGCTAGGTGCAGGAGAGCACATCTGCCCTCCCGAAGATGGGCCCGTTCTGGGGCGTCGCGCGTGGAGGACACCGGTGCGTTCCTATGGAGATCCCGGAGTCCTCACAAACGCAGAGGCAGGCCACCGAGGGGGTTTTAGTGCGGTCAAATCCCACATAACCCGGTATCCTCTCCCAAGGTGTCGACCTTTCGAAGGTTTCCCCCCCGATACCAAAAAAAGGCGTAGGTTTCACAATTTACAGAGTTTAGGCCATAGTTCACCATGACCATGTGCAAATTAATGGACAGCATGCCTTCGAGAAATAGTTTCTTTTGGGCAAGTATAGTAGTGGAAAGCATTATAATTAATTAAATCGAGCTAAAAAAGGGGGTCACCAATTTGGCCTGTATGTATGTAATATTGTTGGAATTAGATAATATTTGAGTATGATGATATATTGAAGCTTTCGAGCACGCGCGCTATTTTTGTAAGTTTGTGTTTGTTTATATGTTTGATTGTTAATCCACAAATTTCTCAGAATCTCTAAGGCCCTCTTTCACCACCTTCAAGTAAGTGACAAGTACGCTATTTGTCGGCTAAAGTCACCCGTGACTTCAATTTCAATTTCACGATGTTCGAGTAGAACTAATCATATGATAAACTGGCCCGTACTATGACTTTTCTGACAGGTCTCGCTGTCTATGCATAGAATGCGTTGCATTGGGGATCCTCAAAACGGAGACAAAACTGTAAAGTGTAATAGAGCAATAGATTAATTTATAAACAAACATAATATACACGTGCCGCACACTGAATCGCAATTAAAAATAAGTTCTACGTTTCTATCTTTTAGCACTGTTAAATCTAAAATGGTTCTAAATGAGACAAAATTGATGCCTACAGTTTTCAAAAACAATCTTTTGGAACCGAGACACGCGTTAGAGTGGCATATTTGAGTATATTAGACCTCACAAAGACAATTACAGTAGGTTCTAAATGAGCTGCAATAATAACTCTTAAGCCACTACAAATACAAATACTTTATTTATCCCTTTTTTTACAGATCAGTACAAAATTGGAAACCCTGCCTGCCACTTTAGTTTGCACTGTGTTGTGGAAGGCAGTGTCTTCCCCATAAATATGACAACTAAATAATATTAGTATAAACATAAGATAAGACCAATATAATTCAGCAACATTGAATACTCTCTCTATGTATTTGTGTGTATGTGTGTGTGTGTGTGTGTGTGTGGGTGTGTGAGTGGGTGAGTTTGTTTGTATCTTTGACCTATTTTAAACCGACCAGTAGACTCTCCGTCCCTTCATAATTGAGACCTTGTAACCATTCCAGAGTTTTATTTTTGAAATCAATAAAGTTAAGCTTCTTTAACTACAGGTGATAAATAACTCGTATATACTACTTATTTAGTACTAAAGATGCCAAATAAGAAAAAAATACCACCTAATAGGGCACAGTTCCTTAGGGGGGATTATTGAGCTGCAACAATAACTCCAGGTGATAAATAACTCGTATACACTACTTATTTAGTACAAAAGATGCCAAATAAGGAAAAATTACCACCAAAATGTCATATGCCTTCTTGAGTTCTAAAAGAGAGAAAATTAAAACCTTTATGCGTCTGAAAGTAATAAATTCGGCTTAATGCTACCACAAGTAATAAAGCAGGAACCAAAATCACTCAGAAGCAAATGTTAGTAATAAGAGTTACTCATTTACAAATTCGAGTGCTGTTTGTATCTATAAGTAATGCCATACACTCTTGCATCACTTATATGCTACCACAGGTTGCATAATAAGTTCCAAATTTCACTAACGTGTTACTTGGGATCTACATACAACCTCAGGCAAGCATAGGTAAGTCTTGTCTGAGGTCGTATGCAGTTGCGCTGCTACTCCGGAGGCTGGTGATCGCCTCATGTAAGTGTGGCCGTTTATTCGTTTGAGTGCTACTTTAAAGTGGTAGAGTAAATCAATGCATGGAGTTTCAATTTGATATATTTGGACCATTTAATGCGTTCCGATACCCAGAAAGTGAGAAAATAACTTTTGGTAATCTCTCTACGGTATAACTGATAGCATAAAGTTGATACCAAACGCTGATTACCTTATATCGTTGTAAGTTGTAAGTAATCTTTATCAACGACCGCATAATTTGGTAAACTAAACTTATTATTAGACAGAAAGAGCAATACAGTAACTATTATCACGTCACTGTACTCTATCCTCCGTACAAAATATTGACTTTTTGCTCAGGAACAGATATATCCATAATAATAATAATAATAATAATAATATCCTTTAATTCAGGCATCAAGGCCCATACAATAAATACCTTACAGACTAACATACATATTAATTATAACTTAAAATCTACGTCACAGTTATCGCGGCGATGTGAGCGCGGGTCCGGTGACTTCTGGCGGCCGTCGACGTCCATGATATTTTCGGAACACGACCCCCTTTGGCCACAACTTTTCGTCCAAGAAAGTACTCAGGAATTCGGTAGGGACGCGTACAGCAAATGAACTAAAGTTCACTGCGTTGCGTGACTCCAACTTCTCAGCAAATACTCCGAATTTCGTCTTCACCTTCAGGTACTCCACGATATCGGAGGCCTTCGTAGTGAAGTGAAGACGAGAGACGTAGATGTATGTCACTGGAACCGCGGGACGCAGCAGCTGGTTGTGTCCAGTCGGTGCAGTGCCGCATTGGTTGCGACAAGGAGGCTTCCTCTTCTTCCGTTCCACCTTGATGAAGCCATCCTTATCGGCCTGCCCCTTAGGCACTGCACTACGAGGGGGTTCGTTGCGACTCTTTGCGCTCCCACTCTCTATCCTCAATTTAGTCCGCTTTTCGGGTTGCTGGCGGGCGGCAGCTGCGGCGTAGTCACGTTGAGGAGGTAACGTGACTTGCGCAGGCGACACCTCCGCGGGGGGAGGTAGCGGGCGGGCAGCGGCTACGACACCGCTATCACGTGCGGGAACAGCGACCGGTGACGCGTCAAGTTTCGCTGACTGGACGCTTGACGGTGAAGCGATGCATGCTCCACGACGCGTGTTGACGTTAATGAACTCTGGTGACCTACTTATAGCCAAAGTACTTCGCAACGACTCAACTTCAGCTCGCAGGTCACAGATGGTGTTTTGAGAGGTCTCCAACTTCAACACCACATCCGCCAGGCTCGCTTTCAGGGTTGTTATGTCCTTCAGCAACCTGGTGACATCTACGTGGTCAAACGTGACGGGTGGCAACTTATTCAAGTTCCTCGCCACGAAGGACGGCACGTCATCGGGATCCGTCACCTTCAGTAAGTTGATTATGTCCTGAAGGCTTCGCTCTCCCTTTTCATCCCTTCTGCGGGACTGCATCTGGTCGATCTTTCCGAGCGACTCAAACAGGAGCGTCTTGGACTTGACTATCTCTTCACACGAATAGTTGGACGAGCAGATCTGGATGATGCTGACCTCCTCCATGCTGTCGATGGCGTGCTGCAGAAACGCCAGCAATTCATTGGCCACGAGTTTTTCGGAACTCATAGCCATTGCAACGAGCCGCGGCAATCGCCGCGCAGATCGCGAATAATTTTTATTCGTAAGTGCAATGTACGTGTACGACACCGAGCGCGTACGGCACTGCACTCATACTAATAATAATTCCATGCTAATATTATTATAAAATTTAAAATGTGTTTTGTTTATCCTTCTTTCCGTCGCAACGGTGCAACACGTAGATCTGATTTTAAATATGGAGATAGTTAGCTGGAAAGTGACAATGGCTACTTTTTACTAAAGTGTAGCAGACACGAGCGGAGCCGCGTGCGGAATGCTAGTTAACTATAAATCCTTTTTTATTTTATTAATTTAGTACACAAAAAATATTATAAAACACGTCAAAAGATGAGAATGTGTACAGGGTACTGCTTATTTCTAAAAGAAATTTCTTCCAGCAGCACCAGGTATGGATAGAAGATGTGTAAAAAAGACAAATTTAGCGTGTATAAAAATGTCTACAGAAGAATAATAATTAAATAAGAAAAAAACAATAAATACATTCATACATAAATACATATATAGATGCATACTCGTATATACATATAGCGTGTATAAAAATGTCTACAGAAGAATAATAATTAAATAAGAAAAAACTATATATTCATTCAAATACATTATATAGATGCATACTTGTATACATATACATATCCTTTTAATAAAATTCTTTTGATTACTATACTTATGTTACCTATTTGTAGCTACAAAAATTGATTTTTTGTAGCTACAAAAAGAAATAAATTAAGTTTTTAACAAAAAAATAGAACCGACTTCAAACGGTAAAAAATAAAATTGTTCAGTACCTACTTCTTCTTGCTTATGGTAATGACTCTTAAAACTATTTTTGGAGTCGGGCCCTTACTAAAATGTCGTACCATTCGTTCTAAATGGGCACCGACAGTACAGACAGTGGGACAGTACCTACTTCTTCTTGCTTATGGTAATGACTGTTAAAACTATATCGGAGTCCGTGCCCATTCAGAATTCGAAAGGTTCACTATATTTACTAAGACAGGACATTTTACTAAGGGCCCGACTCCAAAAATAGTTTTAAGAGTCATTACCATAAGCAAGAAGAAGTAGGTACTGAACAATTTTATTTTTTACCGTTTGAAGTCGGTTCTATTTTTTTGTTAAAAACTTAATTTATTTCACTCTTTTTAGTAATTTTAATAATTCTGCACATGTGCCATCTAATAGCCATCTTATACCCTGAAAGCATACTACTATCAGTCCACCTGAACGTTTAAATTAATGAAAGAATTTGCTCTCAGTTCCTAACCGTTGAGGAGTTGTACCTTCAATCATCAGCTTAGTAACATGAGGTGATAGTTACCGGACATAAATATTTGTATTATGTTAAAAAAATGACTAAAAGAATGTGTGTGCCTATTAAGTTTCAGTGTTTCCCTCGATTTCCCTAGTATCACATCATCAGATTTTGCCATGGTGACAGTTGGACCACTTCAGGAATGTAAGATTTCCAACAAAAAACCATTTATTGAAAGAATTTGCTCTCAACTCCTAACCGTCATAGTACCTTCCATCATCAGCTCAGCAACATGATATCATGATAATTCTACACAAATAGGTACCTGTTTTGCTTTAGTAAAAATATGAAAATCATTTGTTGTGGTATAAAATTTGAATGTTCCCTTCGATTTCTCTGGGATACCATCATCAGACTTTGACTTGGTGACAGTTGGACCACCTCAGGAATGTAAGATTTGGAATAAAAAACTATTTATTGAAAGAATTTGCTTTCAACTCCTCACTGTTGCAGTACCTTCCATCATCAGCTCAGCAACATGAGATGATGATTACTATGCACAAATATCTTTTATGCTTCAGAAAGTATAAGAAAATCAATGTGTGTGCCTATAAAATTTGAGAGTTCCCCTCGATTTCTCTGGGATCCCATCATCAGATCCTGATTTGGTGACAATGGGACCACCTCGGGAGTATAAGCATACGAACGAAAAAAGAATTTTGAAAATCGGTCCACAAACGGCGGAGTAATCGGTGAACATATAACAAATAAAAAAAACATATAAAAAATAAATTAAGTTTTTAACAAAAAAATAGAACCGACTTCAAACGGTAAAAAATAAAATTGTTCAGTACCTACTTCTTCTTGCTTATGGTAATGACTCTTAAAACTATTTCTGGAGTCGGGCCCTTAGTAAATGTCGTACCATTCGTTCTAAATTGGCACCGACAGTACAGACAGTGGGACAGTACCTACTTCTTCTTGCTTATGGTAATGACTGTTAAAACTATATTGGAGTCGGTGCCCATTAGAACGACAGGTACACTATATTTACTAAGACAGGACATTTCACTAAGGGCCCGACTTCAAAAATAGTTTTAAGAGTCATTACCATAAGCAAGAAGAAGTAGGTACTGAACAATTTTATTTTTTACCGTTTGAAGTCGGTTCTATTTTTTTGTTAAAAACTTAATTTATTTCACTCTTTTTAGTAATTTTAATAATTCTGTATGTATTAGCATAATTGGAAAAATTTTCACTTAACTTCTAAACTTTAAACAAATTTACCTTTTATAATCATGTTTATCTAATAGCCATCTAAAAGTCTGAAAGACATAGGTACTATCAGTCCACCTGAACGTATAAATTAAAGAAAGAATTTGCTCTCAGCTCCTAAACGTTGAGGAGTTTTACCTTCAATCATCAGTTAAGCAACAGCAGGTGATAATTACCAGACATAAATATTTGTATTATGTTAAAAATATGACTAGAAGAATGTGTGTGCCTATTAAGTTTCAGTGTTTTCCTCGATTTCCCTAATATCACATCATCAGATTTTGACATGGTGACAGTTGGACCACCTCAGGAATGTAAGATTTCGAACAAAAAACCATTTATTGAAAGAATTTGCTCTCAACTCCTAACCGTCGTAGTACCTTCCATCATCAGTTCAGCAACATGATATGACGATAATTATACACAAATGTCTGTTTTGCTTTGTAAAAATATGAAAATCATTTGTTGTGCTATAAAATTTGAATGTTCCCTTCGATTTCTCTGGGATCCCCTCATCAGACTTTGACTTGGTGACAGTTGGACCATCTTGGGAATGTAAGATTTCGAATAAAAAACTATTTATTGAAAGAATTTGCTCTCAACTCCTCACTGTCGCAGTACCTTCCATCATCAGCTCAGCAACATGAGATGATGATTTCTATGCGTAAATATCTCTTATGCTTCAGAAACTATAAGAAAATCAATGTGTGTGCCTATAAAATTTGAGAGTTCCCCTCGATTTCCCTGGGATCCCATCATCAGATCCTGATTTGGTGACAATGGGACCACCTCGGGAGTATAAGCATACGAACAAAAAAAGAATTTTGAAAATCGGTCCACAAACGGCGGAGTAATCGGTGAACATATATAAAAAAAAAAAAAATACATACAGCCGAATACAGTACCTCCTTCTTTTGGAAGTCGGTAAAAAATACATACAGCCGAATACAGTACCTCCTCCTTTTGGAAGTCGGTAAAAAGTAAAAGTGTAAAAGAAAATCTGCCAGTGTGCGACGGCTAACATTTCAGACGTAGGAATTGATTGGCTCAATTTTGTTACAGCTCTGTGTCCTCTTCAGTTTCTTCGCTGTGAGCATTGTACTTTTCCTGGTATCACGATTCTCGCCCAAGGAATGGAGCTCCGAGTCAGTGGAATCTCACATGGACCATCCAATTAGTAGCACCAATGAGGTATTTATTACGTAGAACATTCCTTAATTACTTTAAACTGTAATCCCTATACTAAAAATTCGAAAGTAACTCTGTTTGTCTGTCTGTCCCGCTTAAACTGCTGAATAAATTTAAATGAAATTTAGAACACAGACAGAGTGGACCTTGGGGAAGGACATAGGATGGTTTTTATCCTACGGTAACCTATAAAACGGGTCCACACGGGCGAAGCCGCTGGCGGAAGGCTAATAATGTTGTAAATGCGAAAGTTCAAATTCATGTTTGGGATTTTGAATAGCAGTTTGTTGCACAATCAAGCAAGATTGGCTGAACGGCTTGGGATGATGTTTGGCACAAAGATAGCTTATAGTCTGAAACAGGTTATAGGTTACCGCTTATCCATCAAAAATGTCCTGTTTCCGTGGGATAGTTTTATATAATCCGATCCTTTTTTTTAAATAAATTACCCCTTAATAATATTACTATCGTTAAACCGACAAACGTTTTTTTAATAATATATAGCTTCAAAAGGTTATACAATCCGTAGAAGAATTAAGGTTACCGACATAGCTCTCAAAATCTGCAAGCTGAAGTGGCAATGGGCAGGCCATATGTTTAGGAGGACCGACAACCGATGGGGAAGAAAGGTCCTTGAATGGAGACCACGTCTCGGCAAAAGGAGTACAGGCCGCTCGTCAACCAGGTGGACTGACGACCTGAAGAAGACAGCGGGTGGTCGCTGGATTCAGAAGGCCCAGGACCGGGAGGAGTGGCGAACGTTAGGGGAGGCCTATATCCAGTAGTGGACAATATGGATGAATGGATGGATGGATGGACAAAAGGTTATAACTGTTAAGACAATACCAGTTAAGTGTTTACAACGCCTCACACTCATAGTCATTAACTCTATAGTGAATAATGTTTTTTTAATTGTAGGTTTTGTGGTACTCATAAATTATTTATTTTGAATTTTGGTATTACATCATTGTGCGACAAATCAAGACAATATCCCAACAAATAAAAAAGAGCGTAGATAAAAAGACAAGAGTTCTGAGGTAATACCCATAAAAATACATTATACTTTTTTGAAGTCGGTGAATAAGGTCCTTAAACTCCAAGTTAATGTCATGTAACTTTATTCATCTCTCTAAGATTGTTAAAATTTTGCTTTGTCTCAACAGGTCCCAATTGAATAATTAAATACTTACTCGTCTCTGGGGTCTCTTTTATTACGAAAAGTTAAACACTGTTGTTAATTTTCCAGATAATCTTACACAACGACTTCAGTCTTTGGAATTCGTTCTGGTTTTCCCTGGGATCTTTCATGCAGCAGGGCAGCGACGTAGTCCCGAGGTATGTTATGATTAAGCGGTAATAATGTTGGTTGCCAAGCGCACATTGCTGGGCAGCTAGCGTAGAACGCAAGCGGTCTATGCAGCTAAGCCAAACGGGCGCGGTCGGGTGTGAGATGGGTGAGCGCTAGTGGCAAAAAAAATCATGCGCGTTACCGTGCTTCGGAGGGCACGTTAAGCTGTCGGTCCCGGTTGTTGTCGATAGATAACAGTCGTTTAACCTTGTCGGAGGCCGTTGGGCGGTTTGAGAACATCCGACAGCGGGTTGGCCACTAACCCGCATCTCCACCAACCCGCATTGGAGCAGCGTGGTGAAATAAGGCTCCAGACCTCCCCACTAAGGGGGGGTGACCCGTGCCCTTCATTGGGACGCATAAAAGGTTGCAGCCAATAATGTTGGTAGTACCAAATTTGTTTGCAAATGAATTTTTGTTCTCAGGTCAGTGTCATATTTAATTAGAAAAACTTGGATAGACAGGTTTTATTTATTTGTTTATTATTTGTATCACCTTAAAGGAAGGGTTACAAGGTTAGACTTAATGCCTAATGGCATTCTCTGAAAGTAAAGCCTGGGTGATGGTGAGAACTTACGGTAGGCAAGTTCGAAATATTTCGACATCTATTCCCCGTTCGGACGGAAAAAAAATATCTGCTATTTTTGTCCAAATATTTTCATAGTTTGAATTTGTTACTTAAATGCCGGAGCTTAAAAAGTCTTGCTAGTATTATTTGTATACTATATTTTTACATACTGTAGCATTTTTAATGGTTTGCATACACAAGCGCGCGAACGTAGGGAATTATCAATTCAAATTAAGAGTTCGGTTGACAAAATTACTTATACTGATAAACATCTTTTAACACAAATAAGGATGACTAAGATAACTTGTTATTTTTATCTCTTCTCTATGCTTCTCCTTATTACATCAGCTACCTGCCTGTGAATGTCTCGTCAAAATTGGTCCAGCAGTTTCAGAGATTAGCTGGAACAGATAGACAGACATACATCAACTCTGAAACCTTAGTGGGCTTATGCCCAACCTTTGCTGAACATCATGACATGATCAAATGTACCATAGGCTACTTTTTCGCCGGGTAAAATATTAGGTCCTTACATATGACATAGACGTTCAGTATCAAAAAAGTGAAACAAGTCTTTTTAATGAAATTATTACTTAATCAATCGAACGTACGCGCCGTTGTTATCGAAACACTTCCGCCATTTGGGCAAAAATCCTGGGAGCGAGTCTATGAACTGTTTGAAGGTGGTTTTGATTGCCTCATTAGATTTGAATATTTTTCCTTTCAAAAGGTTAAAAACAATATTTTACTGGCTTTATTTAATTTGAAATTCGAATTCCTAATCAAACGCAAGATATTTGATTTTAAAGTTGCCAGTATTGAGTATCGACAATTTCATTTATAATAAGAACCTAATATCGCGTTGCTATGGGAGAAAAAGTGTAGCTCATGCGGGCGTAGCCACGGGTGCTACAAATAAAAAAAGCTAGTTATAAATAAAAAATATGTAGACATTTTAAAAATTTGAAATTTAGGTGCCACAATTACCACAGATGCGCATGCTTATTTTCATTATAAAATGTGATTGAATGACGATAAAGAAATATTATTTTTAAATTTGTAAGAAGGTAAATGCAAAGTTTACGATTCTTTAAAGGACATACAAACAAACATTCATTTTTATATAAATATATAGATTATTTTGCTTTGAAATATTGCTACTAAACATTATCACAATTTATATTATGTATGTATAGCCATAGTAAATATGGCTAGAGGGAAATTCCGTACAAATATTCGCAATATCGGCTGCCACAGTGAATTTTAAGTAATGCGGTCAATATAACAGTCGTTGGCGGTATCCGATATTAAATTCCGTGTCTCGCGTTAAATCGCGCGTGTTTCAGATGTAAGGTAGTATATTACGTCGCTAAGGTTTGATAATAATCTTGTTATGTTTAATGGTGCTAAATCTAGCTGAAACAATGATAATATAATCAGAAGCTTAATGACCCGGCGGTAAGCGTAAAACTCAAACGATCTATGCGACTAAGCCAGCGGGCGCGGTCGGATGTGAGATGGGAGGGAATGCCGCTAGTGGCAAAAAAATAATCATGCGCATTTCCGTGCTTTGGGGGACAAGTTAAGCCGTCAGTTCCGGTTGTTGTCGATAGAATATCAGTTGTTAAAACTTGTCGGAGGCCTCATAGGAAGCTTGTAAACATCCGACAGCGAGTTGGCCACTAAACTACATCTCCACCAACCCGCATTTGAGATATAATGCCCGCAATAATGGGGAGATACGGTACCCGTGCCCAGCAGTGGGCCGCAATAAACGGTTGCTGAAATTAGAAGGAAAATAGATATACAATCTGGAATTTCATAGTTTGGCTTTTATTTAAAATGGGCTTTTTTCGTTTATGAAAACACTAGCTTTTCACCCGCGGCTTTACTTGCGTAAGATACACGATTTTTCCCATAGAAGTGAGATACTTTCCCCGTGTAAAAAATTGTCTATACCTATTGCAATGATGTAGCTATTCAAGGAACGTTTCTACAAATTGAACACATTATTAATATTATAAGAAATTTTAAAATAAGAATAAGTGTTTTTGAAAAAGTTTTTGAAGTCCCTTTAAGTCATATGGCACTGGTAAGGCGTAATTTTGAATTTCATGCTCCTACTAATATATCATAAAATAAATAAAACTCTACATATTTTTCACCTGTGTTTTCACGAGTGCAAAACAAAGCTGACTGAGTATTTACAAAACTTAACATATAATGAGACTGAATTGCTTATTTTAAGTAACTTGTTGTGGATTCATAATCACACACACACACACACATACACACACACACACACACACACACACACACATCACACATCCTACCCCCACACATTGGCATACACCATACCTAAACCATCCTATTTGTCTTTTGTTTGATTATTACCTATGTGTAATCCTGTTAACTATCTCTATTTATCAACTATAAATGTTTGTTCTTGTACTAAATTGTCAATACCTGCTTTAAAACGTATACCGAGGTGGGCGTAAACAGTGGCGACACAGTTTATACTATAGTCACTGTTTACGATCATTATAATATTGTACATTGTTGTTAGTTGCAGTTAATAAATAAATAAATAAAATAATGTCATTCTTGTTACATACAAGCTTTTTATTAACTTGCTATGCATGTTTATTCATTTGGAATCTTGCAACTCAATTTTGAAGCAGAATATCTCCAACCGATCAGATACAATTTTGTATACACATTTAGTTTGGTTGAGAATAGAATCTGGTCTTGGACTACCAATTCAATTGAGATACTTTTAATGAGCTGTCAAAACGTGACATCCCCATACATTTTGTATGAGAAGATGATAAGTGACGTCACTAATCATATATTGTCAATTGACTTCATCATTATTGATTTCAGTGGTAATAAAAATCACGTATAAAAAAGATTAAACAATTATATTGCTTTCCAAGCGTGATTTAGTGCAACCTTTTTAAGGTAAGGATTTTGAATTTTTTTGTGCATAGTGTCCAAGACCCTATTATTATGTACACAGTATTTCTGTAAATCCAATATGGCGTATTACATATTTTTGTAAAACCCTCAAATGGATATTAAATTAAAGTGCTTAACTTGTAAAATCGTTGCACCCTGAAATAATTTTAGCCCAGTTAAATAAAAGCTTCTTTTTAAACCCATTATAATATATATCGCTTCCCACTGCTGGGCACGGGACTCTCCCCATAATTGGGGAGGCCTGGAGCTTAATCCACCACGCTGCTCCAATGCGGGTTGGTGAAGATGCGGGTTAGTGGCCTAACCGCTGTCGGATGTTTTCCAACCGCCCATAAGGTCTCCGACAAGGTTTAACGACTTGTATATTGTATATTACGAATCGAGGGATCGCGCTACAAATTTCTCAAACAATTAAGAGCAACAATTTATAATTCAATGTTATGCTACTGCATATTGCATCAGAATATAAATGTTTGAAAGCCAATATTTTATGATTTTCAAATTTCCCGTACATTTAGGTCGCTTATAAAAATGTCGACGCATTTGTTGTGTCCGCGCATTTTTACAAAAAGCATCTATTGACACCTACGCGGCCTGATCGAAAGTCAATAGAGATGGCTTTTCGAAAGCCCAGATTTAAATATTTGAATACAGCAATTCGGATTCTAAAGCTTTTTGGATTGATACGGCTCAGTATCGTATTTTTAATGCCAATAACGATACTACTCGTAAATGTGTTAGGATATAGATATGGATGTCGAGTAGGAATTGTTTAAATGTTTTTTCCAGGAATATAAATTCAGATACTAGTATAAATGGAATGTTGATTGTGTAAACTAGATAAACAACGGAATATTAAATAAATAAACATTTAAAGACTTAAAGAGGCCATTTTAGAGTAGCCGTAACATATTTACGTTACACAAGTAAGAAAAAAGCTGTAAATAAATAAGTAAAAATAAATACCCGCTTAAAGATTATCGAGTCACTTTATCATTTGTGTTTGTTAAAAATTCAGTTACATATTGATATTTTTTACGAATCAAAATAAAATATTATAATTAAAATATTGATTTTTACAATATAGGACACAATATTAGGGTAATATTAGGAGACATAGACGTTCGACAGCAATACCACAATAGACATAGGTAAAGGAGCCCTTTGTATTCGTATTGCGGCGGAGGAGCCCCTTGTATTCGTATTGCGGCAATACGGTGCTTTTTAGCTATTTGGCTGCAACCCTTTTGCGTCCCACTGCTGGGCACGGTCTCTCCCCCTTATTGGGGAGGCCTGGAGCTTACTCCACCACGCTGCTCCAATGCGGGTTGGTGGAGATGCGGGTTAGTGGCCAACCCGCTCTCGGATGTTTTCAAACCGCCCATAAGGCCTCCGACAAGGTTTAACGACTGTTATCTATCGACAAGAACCGGGACCGACGGCTTAACGTGCCCTCCGAAGCACGGAAACGCGCATGATTTTTTTTTGCCATTAGCGGTCACCCATCTCACACCCGACCGCGCCCGTTTGGCTTAGTTGCATAGATCTTTTGCGTTCTACGCTAACCGCCGGGCCATGCGCGCTTCGCTTTAGCATTGTTTATTTATAACTAGTTTTTTATTTGTAACCACCCGTGACTACGCCCGCATGAGCTATACGTTTTCCCCCATAGCAACGAGATATTAGGTTCTTACATATGAAAATGACGATACTCAATACTGGCAACTTTAAAATCAAATATCTTGCGTTTGATTAGGAATTCCACATTCAAATTAATTTCGAAATATAGCCAGTAAAATATTGTTTTTAACCTTTTGCAAGGAAAAATATTCAAATCTAATGAGGTAATCAAAAACACCTTCAAACAGTTCATAGACTCGCTCCCAGGATTTTTTTCCCAAATGGCGGATGTTTCGATAACAACGAAACGTTCGATTGCTTAAGTAATAATTTCATAAAAAAAACTTGTTTCACTTTTTTGATACTGAAACTTTCATTTAATGGGTACTATTGATGTTATTATTTCTGACGTCATTGCAATGTTAGAAATAACATATTCTTTACCTTTTTCACTCTACTATTTTCCCAGGTCCCTCTCCGGGCGCATAGTCGGCACGGTGTGGTGGTTCTTCGCACTCATCCTGGTCTGTTCGTACACAGCCAATCTCGCCGCCTACCTCATAGTGGAGCGGATTGCCGAACCGAACATCGCCGTTCAGTTCCCGATACCACAAACAGATGTAAGAGACACTTGTACTGATACAGGTAAAACTGTGAGCTGATAACAGCACGCGCCCATGCAAGAGCGAATACGTGAAATTATGTGGTTAGGATGACCAATTCATTTAAAGATATTTTCTGTAAATTTTATTGTTTAATCTGTGTCTTCAAATTCTGTACATTCTCTTTTCATTTGACATACTATACCATTTAGATTAATAGGTGCATGTTGTAGCAATCCAATTTAAAAAAAAGTTTACTGTAAGTACTAGGGCATTTTTTTATTTATTTAAAGGGCTTTGTCGCAGTCGCGAATATTTCGCCCTGGTAAAAATACAAAATATAACATATACAGTCTTATCTTAGGGCTAGCGCATACATACAACTTTTGCATCGACTTAACTGTTTAGTCGAGTTGTGTACTTCCCGCGATTTCTACACAATGTTGATTGAGGTGTGCATACAATCGATAAAATCAATGGTCAATTTTCTTATAGTCTTCTTTCAGTAGCGCTCGAGTCAAATCAAGGTCCTACAAACAATGTCACTTCACAAAAAAGTCCTTGTAGGTATACGTGGCGCCGCTTCAAATAATAATGCGAGACTGACAGTCGCCGATCGACTGTGTAGTCGATGGTATGCGCACATCAATACAATGCAATACAAATTGAACGCTTGATCAAGAGTTGTCCAACTTTTAATCAAATGCAGATCGATAGAGCTTTTTGATTTTTTTGTCGAGCAACTATCGAGTTGATAGTATGTGCGCTTCAATATGTTCCTATATATATATGAAACACAACAAAACAGTTGTTCGATTTAAAATTGTATGTATGCGCTAGCTCTTATGCTACGACTTTTTACTAGTTTTTATTTAGTTCTATGTAGCTTCGTTCCCCACGATTCTGAACTAGAGCAATATAACTTATAGAAGATAAGATATAGAAGATACTAAAGTTGAGAAATTCAACCCATAAAACAATAATGTTGTAACTTTATACATTTAAATTAAAATAATAAAAGGTTGAGGCCGTTTTGTTATCTGTCGTCAACAGCATAGAAACAAATTGTTTTCGTAAGTTTTAAAAATTGTCCATAACTAGCAATACTTATTAACAAATATGTAAGTCCGTATTAAAATATCAGCAAAATATAGATTCTTTTAAACATTTCTTCAATACTTATGATAATGTTGATAGTAAAACTTGAAAATTCGTCGAAAACAAATATGAATATCGGTGGATAAATCGAAGGACCGCAGATTAAAATAGGCGCTGGTTTTGAATGGTGTGTCCAGTATACCCCAAAGCCCCACAACGCCTGCAACCAATAGAAATTCCCCTACTCACCGTTCGTCTGAGCGTCCGGCTTTCCACGACTGCTGTAGTGGCTGAGGACGTCTCGTTTTCTTTCCAGTCGCGTTGCACACGGTACAAATCGGGTTTTTGCAGATGTAGGTTCCTCACGGAGGATAATTTTTCGGAGTGACCAAACACGAACAGATCACCATGGCAACCGCCGAACAACTCATTGACAGTGGAGCAGAAGAAAATCACTGACCACAGACAATGAGTTAAAAAGGTTTTAATACCGAACAAATATGTTTAAGTTTAGAAAATATTGTTCTAGTTCGGCTTTGAGTCACAATTGTTATTTGTAGGTAGCTTACTTAATTAGTTTATAATAGGTTTAATGTTACTATTACTTATTAATTACTTATGTAATGTTTAATTTGTTCACAGCTTTCCGTACAAAAGGTGTGTATTAATATTTTTGACATATTTATATTCTTAGATTAGGTACTTTGTTTATCTTTTCAGTAAAAGTGATTTGATTAATTGCTGTGTTCTTATGTGCTAATGCTTTGCGTGCAACTTTTGACGCGATTTCAAATTTTCTCATTACTATTGTCTTAAAAAGCTGCGTGATTTATTCACCCTGGGTTGAGTTTAAGTGAAAGTCTTATAAAAGCTTCGTGATTTATTCACCCTGGTTTGAGTTTAAGTGAAAGTCTTATAAAAGCTTCATGATTTATTCACCCTGGTTTGAGTTTAAGTGAAAGTCTTTAAAAAGCTGCGTGATTTATTCACGCTGGTTTGAGTTTAAGTGAAAGTCTTCAAAAGCTGCGTGATTTATTTACGTTGCTTTGAGTTTAGTGAATAAATCAATTTACTTTCCTTTCTTTTATCTTAGACTACATGTCCGATAGCAGTTATAAGTTAGAGGTTTGATATTAGAAGAGATTAAAAAATGATGTAATTAATGTACTACTTTCTCTAAGTACAAGAAAGGATAGTAAACTAAACTGTGTGGCAATTGCAATTTAAAATAAGCTGTAAGCGAAATTATATAATCAACCATAATAAATCAATTAGAAACAATTATCATAACGCTATTATCGCCTTATCATCATTTATATAATTTGAATCAATTATTTACTCGGCTATTACTAAAAATGAAACTGTAATATAAATTAAAACATAATTAATGAAATTCCCATTACACTTTAATACTCTATCGGATATTGATATGAATTCGCAGGAGACTTTAATTACTGAATTTCGAGTATCAAAATTACTATGGTTGCTCAAAATATTAATTTCACATTTAACTGAATGATTGGAATATTCAAATATTCAATTAAATTAATTGTCTTAAAAGCAACATACGCGAATAAATGTACTTACTTACTATAATTTAATATTTTTTGTTCATAAAATTAAAATAAATCTATACAATTGGAAAAAATAAGCGGAAACGTTAAAAAAAGTATCTGAAAAAAGTATAAAATTTAGTTATCAGTAACTTCACCATCACTTCTCCCATCAATAATCGGATAAAACTGCAACAAAAATTAAGCTAATACAATAAAAATGCGCATTTTTATATGCTCCTAATAACTTTAAAGGCCAGCAAATAAATGAAGTACCTACATCATTTTTTTAAATGTTTATAACAAATAAACATTAAATTAATAACGTTGTACATTTATGCTCGTACAAGAACTTTATGTGTCGGTACTCACGACACAGAAAATATACACACCCAATGTAACTTCAATCAATCCAGGTTTTGCCACGCCAGGAATCGAACCTGGGACTCTAGATTGGCAGTCCAGCATGATACCTAATGCCACATGAGCTGTTATTAATCGTAGCATCTTTAGACTTAAGAGCTTGGCTCAACAGAACTCAAACGTGGCGACGCCCCCGGATCACATCGACGTTCAGGCAGTGGTCCCATTCACCCCGGAGAAGCTGGACTCACCCTGCGCGCCCAAGGTTTGCGGCTACCATCATGTGAACTATGCCATTGCCGTCGGTAAAGGCTCACCACTCAGGTAAGTTTAATTTCAATGTTTTATTTTTATTCCAAAAAATATTCAAATGCTTTCTTATACACGGCTGGCTGCAACCCTGGAACCATTACCGAGGAGGTCTGGAGCTTACTCCACCACGCTGCTCCAATGCGGGTCGGTGCAGATGCAGGTTAGTGGTCAACCCGCTGTCGGATATTTTTAAACCGCTTACCGACTTTATCTCGGTAACCACCGAGACCGACGTTTTAACGTATCCTCTGAAAGACGGAAATTGGTATGATTCATATGAGCCACTAGCGGTCCCCCATCTCACACCCGACCGTATACGTTTGGCTTAGCTACGTAGATCTCTAGTGTTCTACGCTAGTTGTCGGACCATGCGTGCTTTGCACATACTATATGTTTTTAGGTTATTGGGAAGAACAAAAATTACATCTATTTGAATTTTATACAGGAGTTCAACAATACCTAAGGGCCTCATTCACCATCTCCAAGTAAAGTGTTGATTAGTTACATCCCAAGTAAGGTAAATTGGAAAGAAAAAGCTATAAGTATAAAACTACCCGTTTATCATATAAAATTAGTGCTACTCGAACATCGTAAAAATGAAATCGAAGTTACGGGTAACTTTAACCGACTTGTCACTTTATTTGAAAGAGGTCCTAAGTGAATATGCTACTATTACATCATTGAATACTTACGCGATACTTCGCTATTTAAATCAGTATACTTGTATAGTTATTTTTTAATTGACAGTACCGGACGATCGGGCGTTGCTCGGATAAAAACAACTGATGTTCTTAGTTAATTTTTAAGCTAAACACTTATTGGCTTTGTGTTGGTTAACAACGCCATCTGAAATAGCTCCCAATTAAAAAATATCACAAATAATAAAAAAACGCAATATTTAAAATGCCATCATAATATAAACAAAATGCCATCAACTTAATCCGATATAACTCAAAAATACACCGAGAAAATGAAAATAAAACAAGAGCACAATATGTCTTTTTCGACTTCCCGCCAAAACTCCTTGATATAGGTTAATTACAGTGCATGTGTATTTGTGAAATAGAATCACAGTGCTAAAATAAGTTTTTTCTGCTTGCCTCCAAAATTCCATCGGACACGTTCTAGTAAAGTAGCCATCGATTTACTTGAACGTTGGACTGACTAGACTGACTGATTACTAACGACTTACTGACTTTGTTATTACTTCGTCCAGTTTCATTGAAACTGGCAAAAAATTGATGCAAAAAATATTATACTTGTCGCTGGCAGTATGCAATGCACAGATTTTGCGATGCCATATTTAAAAAGAAAAAAAAGTAAGTAAAATATTCGGCTATCGGCAAAGAGAGTCCGTCGCCAAATAAATATTTAATTTTATGAGATCAGTTTGGTCTGTGATAAAAGTATTAATCACGCAACAAAGAACCTAGTTTTTTTTAAATTTTTTTTCCCACCAAATGCTATGTATGATGTAACAAACAAAAATAACCTAATAAAATTCAGTCAAAAAGCAACGGAATATCATTTGTTGCCAAACATAACAGTGGTACAACGGTCCCTTTTGTCCATCCTACTATTGTGCTCGGATCTATTTTCATAATTGGCCTGGCCCTTTACTACACCACGCTGCTCCAAAGCGGGTTAGTAGTATAATGTATGCAGCAGAAAATTTAATCTTAATACAACATCTTATGATTGCGTTGATTTTTAACCGACTTTAACAAAAATGAGGAAGTTATTAATTCATCGAGACCTACGCTCAAATTTATGTTTATTTTTTTTATAACAAAAGGAGCCAATTATTGAATCATTTCCACTGCTCACTTACAAGCACCATTTTTCTTTGTAATATTCCAGTTCTGACATAGTATCGGAACAGGTATGTCCATTCGGATATCATCCTTTGACCATTCGGCCGCATACTGCGCACGTCACATCGCTCTCATGTGGAAAGTGGCCGAAAAAATAGCTTGTCACGATGGGCACAACAAAGAAACTTCCTTTATTTTGTCAATACTGAATGAATTTTACGATTATATTACCTTGGATACAAAATAAACTCTTTTTTTGTTTTGTTAATATTATATTATTATAATACATTAACCAGAATTTGAAAAAGTAATAATAATTGGAAGCAGCGATGGCCGAGTGGTAAAAAACCGCGGTCTTCGACGCGACCGATACCGAGTTCAAATCCTCGGCGCGCACCTCTGACAAATAAAGTAATGTCCGCATATAAATGCTGCTCCACGGTGACGGAAAATACCGTGACATTTAATTGATAACGATGTTCTCCATGCCTGAGAAATTCATAATCCGCACTTAGCCAGCGTGGTAGACTATGGCCTTAATCCCTCTCACGTGTGAGAGGAGACCTGTGCCCAGCAGTGGGACATAAAAAAGGGTTGAAAAAGAATGGAGTTAAACTGCAGCTTACACCTAATTTTTAAAATAAAAAACGGGTTGCACTCCGGGAGTGCCGGCAGAAGTGAAAACTTGAACATTAACGTTGTGTGTTTTTGATATTTTGGAATGGTTAGGGAATAATTTCGCACGAATTGCTTTTATTATCAGTATTATTTTTCATCTAGTATTTTCAGTAGGTTTTCATCTTGTATTTTTATAAAGTACTCACTCATTTTCTTTCACTATTTGTGCGTCACTTTTTTCATTAATAGATGCACTTTGTTCAATGTCCATATTTTAAATAGGTACTTGATTTAAACGAATTTTACAAGTATAGACAGTCGAGCCATCAGCTGTCACCCCTCCGTCTTACGAATATTCGATCAGGCCACGTGTCCTGACGCGAGTTTAACATTTTTTACCCATCCCAAAAAAATGTGCACAACGCCGCTAAAGAAGTTTTCACTTCAAAAATATACATAACTTTCTTTTATATCTCCGTGATTTACTCGAAACTCGATACGTTTGATGTTATTAAGTGGGTCAATCTCAAAGTGTTGTACCCTGGTAAGTGGCAGTTCGAGGTTCGCCGCACAACTTTTAATGGACGCTTTTCAGTGTCAATGCAATTCTGTAAGATTCGAAAATATCATTGCCCCTTTTGAGCTGTTTGCTTCTATTTATCAAACGGAACAATGTTGTTTATGAAGTCCCAGTGATTTTTGTATGTACGTCAAAGAAAATGAATGTCAGTCTTACAAAGACAAAGACAAAGACTTTTATTTGCACAAATATGGGTGTTTAGAAAAAGTGTTTTTATACATTTGGTTCGCCATATTTACCTTCATGAGGTATGCAAATATTACAATAAATAAAACTTAACTAATTACAAATTAAAATGTACATTGAAACATATTTCTTTATTATATAATATATATTATCATTATTTATACCCATATTGCACTTTTTTATTAATTATTGTTTTTATATTTCGGATCGGATTCGTTCGTCGGATTTGGGCACCCATACGTAATTACGCATAGGTACGTACCATTACGTAATTGTTTTTTAGAAAACATATGAAAATGTGTGTGCCCATATCTTGGAATCAGAAACTATCTACTTTTCTCTGCGATTAAATTGAGAATTTCGGGATTGGAGTGGCAATAAGAACTTCAAACCGTCTAGTCGGCTACTTGGGATGGAAACTACAGAATGTTTATGTGGTGACACTCCTATAGAATAGAACTACTCTCCCAAGATGTCTATGCACTGCGTTCCAATAGATATCCCCGGAAGCCTTTAGCAAGCACCAAGGAGACCACCGTAGGCTTTTAGGGGCGAAAGGTAAAAGTCCCACATAATATTTTCAATCTTTGTATGAAGGATTAATAATAATAAATAAATAAATAACGCTTCACACTCATAGCCCCACAGTAAGATAGATATACCCTGTGTCGTCGGTACCATGGACACTCACAAAGACAGAAACACAAACACCCAGACCGAGAATAGAAATTTAAACTCATGGAATGAAACGCCGGGAATCGAACCCGGGACCCTTCGATTGGCAGTCCGGTATAGTAACCATTGCGCCACGCAGGTCGTCAGAATTGAAGTGATTCCTTTGAGCAGAAAAAAATCTCAATGAAATCATAACAAAAAGCTTAGCCCGCGAATATTCTCTTACATTTCATTAGGTCAAATTATGCATACATTGTGATTCTTTTTTATCATAACTAAAGTAATCTAAGAAACATCAATATCTAGTTAAAAAATAAAATCGTTCCTCTGCAAATCATGTACAAAAGCAATATTTTCTTAAGTCATCTCATCTGATGCGAACCTGCCAACAACTTTTATTTATATACGAGCTTTAATTTCAGCAAAGTTTCCGCTTCATAAAGAAGAAAATGCATGAGTCCCTTATTTTATAGTTTTTCCAACAAGCTTACTTAGCTTCGCCAACGGAGGCACAAAAAAGCGTGCGAAAACTCTAAAGCCGAGTGCGTAGACTTTGATGCTACACGTTAATCTATAAATGTGGACTTACTATTAAGCCCAAGGCTCAAAAAAAAAAATCTTCCACATATACTGGAATGTGTTGAAATGGTAGGACGGGTGAACGAGCATTAAGATGGTGTAGGTATCGTCAGATTTACAGTGTGACGCGGTTCTCTCTGAAAGAAGATAACCATTATCGTTCTTAACTCTACAAGGAAAACGTGCTGAACAAACCCATATTGGAATTTAGAAAGATACCTATTTCTTTATATGTCGTTTGAGGATTACCGATTTATGTTCAGATGAATCTTTATTGTTAAGGTGAAACAAACTTGTGTTATTACGTTGTTTGAGAAAAAACAGGGTGTTCATTCAATATTGATCATCAATTTTCTTTAGTACGAAAGAAAAGGTAATATGATTTTGAATGGTCCAAAGGATTATTTTTCTTTTATCTTTATGTTTGAAGAACGTATTATGATTACTTAAAAATTTCAAATGGATAAAATCAAATATAAAAAACAACATAAGCTAAATTCTATCTTAAGTTCTATTTTATTACTAAATTATAGACTGCATTTATTTAGCTTTATAGATAATACATAAAAATAATATAGGCATTCTTAATATATAAAGATAAAATACAGATAAAGATAACAAGAATGCTTAAATATTTCTAAAATCAAAACAAATGATGTTTGCTTAACCTTTTTTTTTTAAAGTAGGGAATGCAATTACGCACCGTCTTGACCTCTGTCGAGGGGACAGAGGGAGGTGTGTGGGACTCCCCCCTGCCGTTACGAGGCAGGGGTATACCCACTAAACCCTACTGCGCTCCTCCTTCGCCATCGTGACGATGTCGTGGGAAATCGGCAGAGCCTTTGCTTCCACAACATCGTCGGCGACTGCCTGCCTATCTTGGCAGGCCCTACACGCTCCCCTTATGGAGAGCCTACAGGAATGACCAGGAGCGCCGGGTCATTCCTGTCCATCAGTGATGGCCTGTGCAATGCAGGTGGAGGCACCCCCGTACCTCCAGCCTGCTGGCCACCACCGGTGGGAGGGAGAGAACGGTCGTATTGCCGTCTTCTCCTTCCCCTTATACGTTAACCTTAGTCAACCTTAGCCAACTAATTGTAGTGTGTTTTTTTCCCAAAGGAATGAGATATTTTACTGGGGAAAAAGTAGCCCACGTCCGTCTCCAATCCCTCAACTAATTCCATAAATCCGTCAATTATCCATCAATCCGTAACAACGGTATAATGTGACAGAAGGACAACCAAACAAACACACATTCACATTTATAATGTTAGTATGGGTTTACTAATGGAGCAGCGATGGCCGAGTGGTAAAAAACCGCGGCCATCGACGCGACCGATCCCGGGTTCAAATCCACGGCGTGCACCTCTGACAAAGAAATTTGTAATGTGCACATTTATCGCTGCTCCACTGTGATGGAAAATATCGTGATGTTCAATTGATTACGATGTTTCCCATCGCCGTGCATGCCTGGAGAAATTCATAATTTCTCGAAAGCATGACGTCCACCAATCCGCACTTGGCCAGGGTGGTGGACTAAGGCCTAAATCCCTCTCACTTGTGAGTAAGGCCTAAATCCCTCTCACGTGTGACCAGCAGTGGGACATAAAAAAAAAGGTTGAAAAAAAATGAATTTACAGAATACCTTTGTGCACATTGCAAGTTAGATAGTGAAAATAAATCTGGAAATTTTAAGCCCGATTAGTACGACTATTCCGACATAGATTAGGCGTAAGTCATGGCATTTATTACCTACTGTCTCTTCGATCCAGTGGGCTGGAACCGCGCCAGGTCTGCTTTAGAGTAAAGATCTTTTCAGATGGCTGTTTTCGCCATGCAACTACGGTATTCTATAACAATTTTATTTCTGATCTTATGTTATTTAAAATTAATCTGAATTATCTTGAAAATACTTGATCACAGCGCAGCAGCATAATAATAAATTTGAAGGTTTCAATCTCTCATTTGACTTAGGATATTCTACCGTATGCTAAGTTTATGCATTTGAGTATGAATTAATTTGACGTAACTTCGTTTTTTTTAAGCTGCTATAGTTTATCATCGAGTTTTTTGCAGAGAATCTTTGCCGAACACTTTTTTGTTAGTTTAAACAATTAGAGTAATCTTAATTCGACATTAAATATTAGCTGGCCTAAGAGCTGGGTCGAACAGAACTTGAAATAAACAAAAAAATATATTTACCAAAATTTAGGTAACTTTTTGATTATCATACTCCGATTTCTACTGAAATGTAGTGGGTTTGGGAATTATCTCACCACTTTTAATAAATCGCGACAATCTGAAACCGATTAATGCGATTGCTTCGACGTAGATTAGACGTAAATCATGGCATTTATTTTATTACCCACTGTCTTCCCGATCCAGCGGGCTGGAAAGGCGCCAGGCCCTGTTTTAGAATGATAGCTTTTCAGGTGGCTGTTTTTCGCCAACAACTGAAGAATATATAGGGAGTTTTGGCGGGAAGTCGAAAATGACATATTGTGCTCATGTTTTATTTTCATTTTCTTGGTGTATTTTTGAGTTATATCGGCTAAAGTTGATGGCATTTTGTTTGATATAGGTTATAGGTTAATTAAAGTGCACGAGTGTTTCTGAAATAGAATAACAGTGCTAAAATATGTTTTTTTCTACTTGCCTCCAAAATTCCATCGGACACGTTCTAGTAAAGTAGCCATCGCTTTACTTGAATGTTGGACTGGCTAGACTGACTGATTACTGACGACTTACTTACTGACTTTGTTATTACTTCGTCCAGTTTCATTGAACTGTCAAAAAATTGATGCAAAAATTATACGTGACGCTGGTAGTATGCACAGAGTTTGCGATGCCATAATTTAAAAAAAAAAAGAATCTATAACGCAAAACTATTTTTGGCTGCACGGTTCTGTCGCATGTGTCATACGATATTTAATTGAACTATGAATGGTTTTATGTGTGAAAAAAGCTTTGCTATCCCGTTATAAAGAACTCTTTGGGATCAGAATAAAGTGCAATGTCAAATAAGCCTCCTCGGTGGTCTTATTCTAGAGCTATCTTATTATTCTTTAGTATTCAAATGACAATGCTGAAAATAATTTAAGTACGAGTGCATCTCTGTTTCTATAATTTTACCTAAAAGAGTAGAAGGAAAACCAAACTCTCATTATATTTCACTATTTTGTTACAATAAAACAACAATGTAATTTAAATTGTATCTTATTTATTCTACGTGACTTTATTTAGCTCAGCCAATGATTTTCTTCGTTCTTTTGCTGTACACATTTTGCAACCCATATCTATGGTTGAACAATAAATTATCAGACTTTGACTTGGTGACAGCTGGACCACCTCAGGAATGTAAGATTTCGAACAAAAACCCATTTATTAAAAGAATTTGCTCTCAACTCCTAACCGTCGCAGTACCTTCCATCATCAGCTCAGCAATATGAGATGATGATTACTATGCACACATATCTCTTATGCTTCAGAAAGTATAAGAAAATCAATGTGTGTGCCTATAAAATTTGAGAGTTCCCCTCGATTTCCCTGGGATCCCATCACCAGATCATGATTTGGTGACAATGGGACCACCTCGGGAGTATAAGCATACGAACAAAAAAATAATTTTGAAAATCGGTCCACAAACGGCGGAGTAATCGGTGAACATTATATAAATAAAATACATACAGCCGAATACAGTACCTCCTCCTTTTGGAAGTCGGTAAAAATACAATAATATATATATATATATATATATATATATATATATATATATATATATATATATATATATATATATATATATATAGCGAAAGATGAATAAAATTGCTGGCCACTTTTGCAGTTTTCAATATATTAGTTCAATTGCTACTACGACCATTGTTGCTTGAATCTTTTCAAAATTAGCAATAAGATAAATATTACTTCTGCAACTTTTCGACTCATTAAATATGCACTGTCTATATAAAATGCCTACCGTAATTGCCTACTGAATACTTAATAGTTGTTCTCCCGAAGGCGTTTTCTTAAATAAAACCCCCCATTTTATGGTACCAGTATATGCGAACGTGATCTTTATCAACAAGTACAAAATTTACATTTTATTCCGCTCCGCTTCGCTTTATGATGGTTGGAATCTCTGGAGACTTTAATGGAACCAATGATACTCTTTTCGTTGTGATCGTGTTTACAGTCAGTTTATATCAAAAGTAAAGAACTACTATAATTTACGTAGTTTTTTTAAATTAATGATATAATTAGGTATTTATGTTAAGTGATTTTTAGATTACGAAGTTATTACATACTTATAATTTGTATTATTTCACTTCAACATTTTAAAAGTTTACTTGCTATAAGTTGCTTGCTATAGTAGGGACCCCAAGGCTAAATAGTAGCAGGAAAAAATTTCGGCAGATAGGTACATCTGAGTCATTTGCTTAAAAAAAGAACCCATTGAAGGCAAAGTAACGATAAGAAACATATTATTATAACAGCGAAAAGCGATGCTGAGACTATATTTTCTTATTCACTCCTTCTGTGTGGACACTAAAAAAGTAATTTTAAAATTTGGACACTTTAAGCACGAAAAATCTGATAATTTCCGGTTGGATACTCAGTTGTAAAACATGGATTCCATTGCACAAGGATCCCTTCGCCTCAAATTAACCTTCCCATTTTTTTAGTACCTACGCGATATTTGAACGTGATTTTTAACAACAAGCTCAAAATTTACATTTTATTTTGCCCCGTTCCGGTTTTATGAGGGCTGAAATCTCCGGGGAGTTTATTGGAACCAATGATTCTCTCTTCGTATCGTACGAATTTACAGGCAGTTAAAAATAAAGATCTTCATAAAATTGTTTAATATATTTGGCTATACACCACATGAAATTCCCATGTCGTGAATGCAGTAACATGCATTAAAATAAAACATTGATGAAATCTTTCTGAACAAGAGTTACCCAAATTTTCTCAATGTTTTATATTATAACGTATACAATGTAGACTTTATAGTTATAAAACGCAATGAACTTGGTCAGCATGGTGGATTATTGGCTCTTTTAATTCCCCATTGCTGGACATATTGTCATCTCTCGGATTGAGTGGGATTTAGGCCATATTTTTTATTTGAATAGAGTAACAGACGAACATACAGGCTGCCATCTACACACAACCAGCAAATCTAAGCCTTGCCTTGGGTCGCCTCATGTATGCCTATATGGTAACTACATCTTATCACTGAAAAACAATAGAATCGCATTCATATTATTAAGCGCAGGTGCATGACGGCAGCGGTAGTACTTCGCCTGACGAACCACTAAACTTCACCACCAAAAAATTCGCCAAGTACTTCTTGGGGGATATTATTAGTTCGAGGAATTTTCTATAATACTCAGTCATGCTCGCAAGGTAATTGAAAACATCGCACGTAAAGAAATATAACAATAATCCATATATTTGTGTGTCTACTAACTAACTGATCTAAACGATCTATGCAACTAAGCCAAACGAGAGCGGTTGGGTGTGAGATGGGTGACCGCTAGGGGCAAAAAAAATTCATGCGCGTTTCCGTGCTTCGGAGGGCACGTTTAGCCGTCGGTCCCGGTTGTTGTCGATAGCACAGAATAAATAATAGATAACAGTCGTTAAGCCTTGTCGGAGGAATTATGGGCGGTTTGAAAACATCCGACAGCGGGTTGGCTACTAACCCGCACCCGCGTTGGAGCAGCGAGGTGGATTAATCTTTAGGCCTCCCCAATAGTGGGGAGAGACACGTGCTTAGGAGTGGGGGTTGCAGCCGTAATAAATTTTATTGATGATACTGTCTTTTCGTTATATTTCAGAGAACCAATCAACTTAGCTGTTGTATCTTTGAAGAACGAAGGCATCATAGACAAACTGTGGCAAAAGTGGCAAGCAAGTCTGCCGCAACCTACGTGCGAAAGTAATAAAAATGAGGTAAATAATATTTTTTGTGGTAAGAGGTTCTTTATAACGTGAATTCCTTTATGTTTAGATGAAAATATATGTTTTTAGACCAAACATGAGACGATGATGGGCAGCACAATTACTTTTATTGACTTAAACCATATTTAAGATTGCTTGAAGTTGGATGCAAAGTCCTTATATTCAAAGATTTCATTATTTTTCATTTCGCGTGATTGCTTTTTTGCTACTTTACTCATCTTGAAAATGGTCGGTGCAATCTTAAAATTATACCTACAAAGTAACAAATAATAACCCTTTGGACGAATTTGTCATCTATTAACGCCTGTTTTATATGACCAGTCAGATTTCGGTGCTCCAGTCAGATTCAGTTGGTGTTAGATATACCGATAATTTCTTTCGATTAACATTTTCTGCTTTATTATTATACTGGCTTTCCGCCAGCGGCTTCGCCCGCGTGGACCCGTTTAATAGGTTTTCGTAGGATAAAAACCATTCTATGTCCTTTACCAAAGTCCACTCTATAATGTGTTTCAAATTTCATTAAAATTGCTTCAGTAGTTTAAGCGGGAAAGCGTAGCAGACAGACAGAGTTAATTTCGAATTTATAATATTAGTAGGGATTAGGATCAATAATAGTGAGAATCAAATACCTAATTAAAAAAGGAAATTTATGTTGATGAAGCATAATAAAACTCCAAATTGCAGGAGCCGTCAATAACAGAGATGACTTTGGGCCAAGTCGCGGGGGTGTTCTACGTGCTAGTCGGAGGGTTAGCGTTGGCTTTAGCGGTAGCTCTCTTGGAGTTCTGTCATCATGGCCGTCTAGAGGCTGCCAGAGCCAACGTGCCTCTTCGTGCCGCTCTAAGGGCAAAGGCCAGGCTTGCGTCAAGGTCCGAACGGAAGACTCCTCCGCAACGCACCCCACAGCGAGAGCATGATCGTCTTGGATGGAATGGAGCTGCTTTTGCTGGGGTTGGTATACATTTTGATGTAAGATTTTTATTTGATTAATTTTTTTTAAGGGATGGTCTTAGGAAAATATACCCAATAGTCCATCCTCATAATGAAAACACACCGATTATTCGGCAAATACTTGACTGAGGCATCACTAGAATCTAGAAGTATATCTTATATATTGATCATAAGCCTTTGATTAAACCTTTGATCATAAATTTTTAATCTCATTATTTATAGCAATTTGTCAGCTAGAGAGAGTGGTAGCTAGTGTTGGAGACCAATAGCAAAAGTGCGGTCACTATTATTCACTTAGACGATAAGAAGATGATGAGGCCGAGTAGATCTGACTTCTAAGGATTGACGTATTGTTTCTAGTAAAAAAAAACATAAGATTTTTTTGTTTATTTTTACGGCAAATCAATAGATATTGTGTCGGTACTAATTCTGCATTTCGATGCTAAGATGTTTTACACATAAAAATGTAACTTACCAGATTTTGTTTTATATTTTCTTTATTGTAAAAAATATGTCGAAATACTTTCTTTCTCTCAATGAGTGAACGTGATAGCTATTTTTTTTAATTTCAATTTAATCCCACCATAATTAATTAAAATTTTGTACACAGTACAATGACTTCCTCCTAGGAAGAGATATCTTGGCAAGCATTCATCAGAAGATGTACTAAAAAGTAATTGGCAATGTAAGTTTTATCTATTTGTTTGTGAATTTTTTTGTGACGTTAAAACCCCGTATGTGTGAACGTTTTCATAATTTATTTCTTATTATAAACGAAGGCCTGTGATTGTCTTTCCTAATTCGGCTGCCCTAATTAAATAAATGATTGCATACCTTCTATGGTTCCCATTTCGATACATTGTAGCTAGAAGACACTGATGAGTACTGAAAATCATTCGTAATCTTAAATGACCTTATATTGTCGAATGTCTGATTTATTTAATGTCATCAATGTTTTTCTTATTTTGTAACTTATTTGTGACATTGATGTAATTTAATAAATTCGTTTATATTTTATGCTATGTCACTGAATTAAACACTACGAGGCTTATGCCTTCTTACACAAATACGTAGATTATGTCGAAGTTTGTTACGCTGCTGAAATTCGTGTTCTATTAAGTCACAAGAAATTATGTTAAAAAAACACTTCGTATAAGTTTACTGGTACAATTTTTCTTCACTGTTGGGGAATTGCATACAGTCCACTACGCCAGCCAAGTGCAGGTTGGTGGATGAGCATATTATATACATACTTTTGCATTTAATTAAATAATATAGGTTTATTCAGCTATATTTATATATTATTATATACTTCACTTCTACACAAGTATGTACATGACATATACATAAGCACGTGTGTCGGAGATGCTAAAGATCCGCTAAAGAAGATTATTATTTACTTAAAATTTAAATTTAAGATTCATTCTAACATCAAGTATCGTAACATTTCCAGTACTTCGCAGCTGGCACCCAGATCGCCCAGGAGGAGGCGGTCCAAGCCAGCTTCACTCACGTCTGATCCGAGGAGCAGGGCGGGGCAACCCTGCGCCGCTCTTCCATCCTCAAGCGATCCTCCAACTCGGTGGACCTTTATCAACTATAGAATATTCCAGTTATCAAACCGTCACTGCCAAAGATTTTTATGTATTGCAAAATATCTAAAATATTGTTTTATTTTAAAACTAAATATATTACGATACAGATAAGCGCTACTACCAAAACCAATGTTCAATCTTGATAGATATGCGAGGTTACGAAGTCCGTTCTGCTATGAATGTCGTAAGGTGTGCACATGCACAATGTTTTAGGTAGTGTACGTAAGGCTGGGATTCCAATGACGTGGAGCTGGGCGGAGCAGTGCTTCGCTAAATTTGCACCGCTGCATGAATTGACCAATCACTATGCTCTAAATCTCCGCTTCGCTTCAATGGAAACAGCACGAGCGGAGTGGAGCAGAGCTAAACGGATATTGAGGCGCGAGGCGATGCGGAGCGGAGGTCAGCGGGTATTGAGGTGCGGATATCTCCGCTTCACTACTCCGGCACAATATAAAGACCGCCTTTTGTTACTCCGGTCTGCTTCACTTCAGAGGAAACACTCACCACTTTTTATCGCTCTTCTCCGCTCCTCTCCGTCCAACTCCTCGTCAGTGGAAACCCAGCCTAACCTTGAGAGCGCTCAGCGTCGCGTAACGTCAGTCTTGGTACATAATACGTATGTAATATGTGCGCGCTTTTGTACATTCTTATTTAACCATAAATGTTGCTTTTTTTTACCAAGTTTATTTGTATGTTTTAATAAAATTACACCAAAGCATAAGAACACAAATTAATTTAATTGTATATTATTATGATTAATCATTACTATTATCATAGATTGTTTAATTACTACTTACATAGACTAATAGGTCTATGTACATTATTACAACATTTTCTTAGTTAAAGGATCAGCATTTTATCGCTGTTTGGTCCTTATTTGAAACAATTTCACTGCCATACTGAATTAAGTTATAGTAAATACGTAGATATGCACGAAACCAATGTTGTGTTTATTTGTTTTGAGTAAGGAAAATATTATAATGCACATTATTTTTTTATTTTCAAATTATACTTGATCTTCCTTATTTATATATTAATTTTTATTATAAATTGACGACGAATTTATTATCAAGTTGAAATACTCGTAATTATGTAGATGTACTCCTTATCGCATTATAATTCTGTTATTATTAATATTATTTAAGGCTTAGTAATAATTAGAATGGAAATATAAACTTTTACTATAGCTGCCATAAACTACCTACCAATTTAAATATGAAAGTTTTTTTTTATTTTAATAAATAATATGGATATTTCGAGATCTAAGCCATACCTGCCATTATTATTATGGGTTTAAATAAGTACTTGTAAAATCTATTGTACTACCTTATTTGTTTACCTGCTTTTTAGAATTTATGGTATACATCCTATACAGTTTTAGTCTTTGTAAACTCTACATTGTTAAACGTTTTGTGTATATTTAATACTCTGAAATTTACTTGTTAATAATGTTAATCCCGTAGTTACTTTATTTATTACTTAGACTCAATAAAATACGTATTAATATTATAATCAATAGGTATTATAATAGCATAAGTCATATAATTATTAAATTAAGGATTAACGTCTTTCGAAATTTTTAACCCTCGGTCACTCGCGCGGTTTATTATCTCACGAACATTTGCGGGGTGCTGTGACCTCCCCATGAACAAAAACCAGACTTTACGTATGAATGTTTGCTGTTAGAGAAATTTATTATTTTATTAATTGCGTTACATTATCTTATGAAATAAAATCATACTTTTGATTATAATCTTTTGTTTTCATACTATTAAGCATTATAGAGGTTAACCTCTTTGGAAGAAAAAATGAGGTCTATGTTAAAAAAAACTTAAATATTTTAATAAATCCATAGATTTCATGAATTAAATCTGGGGAAATAATAATAGTTAAAAACTTATTTAACCACCATAATTAATAAAAACATAGTTTTCATAGTAATAAGTGCAAATAACTTTCATGTTTTTCTTGCACATAAATTTCAAAAAATGCAGTGACTCGTTTTTTTTTATTTTAAAGACATGCAATACATCTTTACTTTTTCATCGACGATTACCTTCAGAACTAGGCCTTGGAATGTTTAGTATCCTTTAGAGTGCTTTGAGTAAATGTAGACGAGTAGATCTTTTATTAATTTGCTCTAGAACTATGCACACGGTTACATAATTTCAAGTACTCTTATATTCTCATACTAGCTGACCCCGCGAACTCCGTATCGCGTTTAAATATTAAATAATAATAATAATGGATAGCATATAAACCTTCTCCGTGAAAAAATACATGTACATACCAATTTTCATAATAATCGGTCGAATAGTTTCTGAGTTTTGCGATGTCATATATACAAACATTACTTAACACCCCCGCAACCCCCCCTTCCGGGTGGAATTTCGTAAAATCCGTTCTTAGCTGACCTCTACTCGGTGAAAGGAATATTCCTACCAAA
Source organism: Pyrgus malvae (assembly GCA_911387765.1). Classification (NCBI taxonomy): domain Eukaryota; kingdom Metazoa; phylum Arthropoda; class Insecta; order Lepidoptera; family Hesperiidae; genus Pyrgus; species Pyrgus malvae. The sequence continues at coordinate 9,867,908 of OU426947.1, forward strand.
TTTGAAGTCGGTAGGTCTTATAGTTCCAGAGATATCGTGATGAGTCAATATATGGGTGGAAATACCCCCCCTTCCGGGTGGAATTTCGTAAAATCCGTTCTTAGCTGACCTCTACTCGGCGAAAGGAATATTCCTACCAAATTTGAAGTCGGTAGGTCTTATAGTGATGAGTCAATATATGGGTGGAAATACCCCCCCTTCCGGGTGGAATTTCGTAAAATCCGTTCTTAGCTGACCTCTACTCGGCGAAAGGAATATTCCTACCTACCATTTGAAGTCGGTAGGTCTTATAGTTCCAGAGATATCGTGATGAGTCAATATATGGGTGGAAATCTCTTATATATATATAGATTTGGTTGAAAGTTAAGATAAATTTTAATTGCAGTTGTAAATGACGTAGCTATTGATACTAGAAGTGTCTAGAATATAAATACCTACTCAAAAACCAATATGAAAAGATAATGGAAATACTACAGTTTTAACACATTTAATCAGCTCTATCTACAGCGCCATCGGTTTCATAGTAAAGGTACATTATTACCGGTTTCTATTTATTTCTCTAAGTTCTGATATTTTTTGTGGTGATACGTATGTACACTGCACGATGACATCACATTATTGAGATATTAACGCTGTTTTGAGTCTCAACTTATCTAACGCATAAAAGTACGAAAACACTTATTTTTGAAGTATAATTCCAAATTGTCACAATGTACATATAACATTTTTCATTATTAACATAAACATCAAAGACAAAGACAAAGACATTTATTTGCACAAATATGGGTGTTTACAAAGTTGTTTATATATATTTAGTTCGCCATATTTACCTTCATGAGGTATGCAAATATACAATGATAAAAATATAAAATGAAAAACTAAACTATAATAAAATTACGAAATGTACATTTACATCTATTTTACTATTATATTTTATTTGTCCCATTTTGCGCCTTTTATAAATTAAAATTAAAATATTTATTTATTTATATTTCGGATCGGTTCCGATCGTCAGCTTTGGGTACCCATATCACAGGGTGTTTGTACACTGAGAGGAAAAAAAGCCGGCGGAAAAAAAACCTCCCAGGTTTTTATGAAATTCCTTTATTAGGTTTACTTTTTATCAAAAATAATTGAATAAAACGTATCTTGAACTTGAAGTAATTGTTGTATAATTATGAGTACTCGCGGGGTGTTAACAGCTCCCCTAGACATGTCTTTACTTTAGAAGCGCAAGCGTAATGTCATTCCTACTACCTTTTACCGTTGCACTCAAAAGTCATTTGAAGCTACTAAAAAACGTTCTTAAACTTAAACTTCGCCGTCCAATTTTACATTTAAAAATCACTTGGGTACTCACAGCACCCCGCGCGAGCGACCGGTGGTTAAAACATTTAATATAATGACTGTTTTTTTTATGTTTAGTGTAATAATTTAGAATATTTTATTAAAATATTGAATAACACAAGTGATTTTATACCTTGATAGTTACTCAAGTTTATTAGTAAAGTAATATTTGCTTAAAAGATTAATATCTATCTCAATTTGAAAGTAAACATAGTCAAACAAATCAAGTCTAACTTCACTTTAAAAAATATTTTTCATAATTACCGTGAGATTTCCGGCACACACCGGCCAACTCTTATAAATTCATTCAAATTGTATAAAATTATTCTTTAGCACAATATAATAATATTCCAGATGATTCTTACTCTTTATTTATAATTTACATTTTAATTTATTTTATTTTTGTGTGCAACACATTTGTTTCTTTTTTATGCATGTGAAAAGTGCATCAATGTATGTATATATTAGTGCAAAATAATAAATCATAATGACACCATTTATATTAATTATAAATCAAAGTATTAATGAAATAGAACAATCAATTCAAGTGACATTGATATGTAAAAAAATCTTAATTAATTTCTGCAATTCACCAATATTAAAATGAAGTAGATCATATTATATCCTCAGTATAAATGAATATAGTGTTACGTAGATTCATTAGAATAAGGAAGAAGCGAATAAATAGCGAATTATCCAAAAATGTCTTGAAGTGTGTCACTCTCACGTATAGGTGATTGCTGAAATATTCTTTTAGAATGGGTATCACTACTGTAATACTATATAGGTAGAAAGACCGATAGGTCCAACCGACCGATAGGACTGTTATTGTGATAACAATAACTACCCATTGTAAAAGTCACATACGTAAGCAATATTTCTTCTTTTAAGTATTGCGCTCTCGACCCGCGAGGTCTTAGTTTAAGTGAGCACACGCGAAAACGTTACTATCGCTTTTGCGTTAAGAATTTAACTATCAACCTTATTCCTTTCATATTAAGATCTATCTGTCCAATTTTAACTCTGACGCAGTAGTAACGTCGCGCGTTTACAAACTCACACTAAGGGCTCTGAATTCAGTATCACAGACAAAATGTTTACTCAAAGAGATAGTTTGACTAGAATAACTACTTTAATTATCAAAATTTTGTTAAGATCGATTTACCGCGGACAAACATGTAGACATCGTATTTTATTATTAGATTTTTATATGCATTTTACTCTGTAATTCATAATGAGTTTCACTAAGCACATGCATACAAACAAATAGCTCAATAAATAAAAAATAATATTAGTATTCCAACTATAGCTCATGTCTAAAAATATAATAAAAATTATTTAAGTAATTAGCTATACTTATTCAGTTAATGAAACAATTGATTTAATTATATAAAATTTTTGGAATGTGATGCAATAATAGTAAATAAGAACAAATCGATATGATTTTCCCCAAAAGCTTCTTAGACACAATGCTAGCAATAAAAGTCTGGCTACAGTTTTGTATTATCAATGTGGCTTCCACATACTAAATCCTCCACCCACTAATAGAAAAACTAATAATCAATTTATTATAACTAGAAAAGACAAATTAACAAAATTAAGGAATTGAGGGAGGCAGGAATTGAAGATTGATAATGACAGTAATAGTTTTATGTGCGGTTCAAATATTCAAATAGATTAGTTACAAAAAAATATATTTTATTTTCTTTAAATGCAAATGATATAATTTATCAATAGTAATATAGCGACATAGTCACAGATATAATCTCAATGCTTAACTTCTCTACTCTTACATTCACATATAATATAAGTACTTATTTTTTATCACAATAACTCATTATATACGCGAAGCTAGTTGACAATATAATGCTTCAAATTGTAGTAAAGATAACCTACTAACATATCGATACGAGACGAAAACTACTGCCGTTCGTATTCATTGGGTCTGATTCTAATTTTTTTATATAAAATATTATTATGTCTGTAGCAAATTAAATGTATATTAAATTCTGAACGTTATATATTAACATTACTTCACACATCATGTATAACTGCTTTGAAAGAAATACAGCAGAAAATACCTGTTTGTAGACATTTTATGATATAAAAGATTCTTATAAAGTTTTTTACCGTTAAAATAAAAATATTTGGTGCTTTGTACATTAGATATCTTAAATTGTGGTTTTTTTCTCCTACTAACTACCCGAATGCTAAAGTAAAAACTAATCGCCAATAACAACGCAATTAATCCCATAAAATGTCTATAAGCTCCCGAAATGATGAATCCATAGTAATATGAATTTTATGCTTACTATCTGTAATATCATAAGCATTATGGAAATTAATGTAGTGAGTGAATATTCAATAAAAAAATCATCTTAATGTTGTGATAAGATTTTTCTTATACCCTCTATCGAAGTGTTGTGTTTACATCCCATTAAAATACTTCAATACTTATACATAATATAATATACCAGTATTCGTTTTTTTCAAGCTTGGAACGTATTATATCAAATTAATTAAATATAGCATTATAGCGCCATCTTTACAGGGATAAGATAACTTCAGTTTGAAAAATTTACTTACTGTAGATGTCACACCCATGTTATAAGCAAGTAATATCTTCGGTGTAATTAATAACAGGTGTCACTACTAAACACATGTGAAATACAAAGTACACTATAATGTTCAAGAGATGTCACTAATAAAACACTCGAATAAATAAACACTAATATCAAATTAAATAAATAAGGAATAATATCAAATTGGTATAATATCCAATTAATGAAATTAAAGTACCATCTTTACAGCGATAAAAAAACTCCAGTTAGAAAATTTTACTTACTGTAGATGTCACATTTATATTATTAGCAAGTAATAACTTCGGCGTTATTAATAGCAGGTGTCACTACTATAACACATCTGAAATACAAAGTACACTATAATGTTCAAGAGATATCACTAATAAAACACTCGAATAAATTAACACTAGATGTCTCTATGATAGCTACATCTATACAAGGTACATTATAGTGTTCCTTCAAAAGATGTTCAGTTAAACTCTTGAATGAAGTAACAGAAGATGTCGCTAACATTGCATACTTTGCAAGTAAAGAAAGCTTAATGTAACTAATAATAGATGTCACTACTATCTACAATGTCGAATACTATGTACACTATATTCTTCAGAAGATGTCACCAGTAAAACACCCGAAAGAATAAACAATAGATGTCGCTACCATAGTGCATACACAAAAACATTCGGCGTTATTTTCGATAGATGTCACTACTTTGTCTATCACCATGTATTTGTGTGTTACCTGGTTAGGTGACGATACTCTAAAATGTTTAAAAGATGTCACTAGATGTAACAATTACTTAAATTAATAAAAATGTATGCAATACTACTGAGATAACACATTCATTTCACTAGCAAGTATCTAAGTAAAATATATATTTTCCTTTCTAAAACATAGGAGTTCCTTAAAAACATTATATTGATCTCTTAAATGATTTATTAGTTGGTTTCTATTATTTCAATTTTGTATGACATACACACACATAATATCACATTGTGATATTCCAGCTGAGCTTACCAGTTAGGGTTAATGGTAACGTTATGCGTCAACATTCAAAATGATGTTACTTGGTCTTGACCAGAAAAACTGGTGTAAAACAATGATTTTATTTGACATTAGTATACAAACACTTTGAATTTTCTTAATAGTGTCCATTATCTTTTTCTCCTTGTCATATTATCTATTACTGTATTTTCTTTTTTTGCAGAAGGTTAAAAATGTTAACTTTACTTAGTTTAGAATATTAATAGTTTCGACAAAAATACATACAACAAACATGCAACAAATACTATACTTAGATACAATGAATTTAAATTATATAAAACTGAAAAATCTGCCGTTTTTCGTATATTACATTGATTTGCAGCTGTAATTTATTTCCTAAAGAGATGATACTGCGTGCGTTGACGCGAGCACGTTGTGTCAACAGAGCCTTTCGTGACTCCATTGTTGCTGTTGAGATTGAGTTGTGCGTGGAAACGGATTACTTTTTGATCCTTTGTGAGGCTTTGTGAGACAGTAAAGATGAAGTCTGTTTTTTCCCCAAAAGATACAAATAATAGCTATTTCAAAGATGTATAGGCTGTCAAGAGTCAGAATGCTTAGTTTTTTAAATAGCGGTTTGCTAATGATAGGGATAAATAATATAATAATAATAATAATAAATAATAATATAGCATATTACACGTATACACTTTTTTGGGCTTGAAACGCTCTCACCATGTTTGGAGAGTTTCTCACAATATTAGACCGTATCTTAATATTCTACGTACCCGTTGTATGCAGTTAGGGCCGTCCCTGTATAACTGATGTGTCTAAGTCTGCAGAGAGCATACCTACGTAAAGTATAGTAGATAAATGGTAGCTAAACGGTGAAAGATGAAAACTAAGCATCCTTCCCTTATGTCCGAATCTGTTGGAATAAAAAATTACAATTATGTTTTTTTAGAAGGGACCTAACCAACCTTAATAATTATTCACAAGGAGAATGATCTAAGTAGTCAATGATATAAAAAAAAAACAACGGGTTGCACTCCGGTAGTGCCGGCAGAAGTGAAAACTTGAACATTAACGTTGTGCAGTTCTGATATTTTGGAATGGTTAGGGAATAATTTCGCACGAATTGCTTTTATTATCAGTATTATTTTTCATCTAGTATTTTCAGTAGGTTTTCTTCTAGTATATTTATAAAGTACTCACTCATTTTCTTTCACTATTTCTTCATCACTTTTTTCATTAATAGATGCACTTTGTTCAAATTCGATATTTTAAACACTTATAAAAGAATTTTACATGTGCAGGCAGTCGAGCCATCATCAGCTGTCACCGCTCAGTCTTAAGAATATTCGATCAGGCCACGTGTCCTGACTCGAGTTTAACATTTTTTACCCATCCCAAAAAAGTGCACAACGCCGCTAAAGAAGCTTTCACTTCAAAAAACTGTAAATATAAATTGCAAAGTTTTCAGTTAATTAACATATTTTCCCACAAATTATTGATAGCTATTTTTGACGTGATAACGTCTTTAAAATCTTAGTCGAGTGACATGTTCAAAAACTTGTGTCACACCAAACCTCACGAGCGCGATCGCAGGTATAACGAGAGAGAGACGGACCGATCTCCCGTATCATCTCGAGCGCTGCCAGTCATTCCGTGAAACTTGTCACGCGGAATCCTCACGAGCGGAGGCTGGCATAGCGTTCGAGTGAGTGGACCGATCTTCCGTCTCTCTCACTCTAGCGGCATACAAACGAATGGAGATTTTCTCGTGCGGACGTTATCACGTAAACATCTCGATCGTAAACCTACTTTACAAACAATTTGCCGTTTTTTCAGAGAGATAGAGTAAAAGTTTCATAGAGATAGTCTAAAAGTAAAGCTCTTATCAAATATTCTCATCTTTCACATTTTTCAGTGCGACCCGTATTGCGCTATGGTTATTAAGCCGGACGGCCAATCGGAGGGTCCTGGGTTCGATTCCCGGCGAAATAGAAATTTTAATGATGAGTCTATGTGTTTGTGTTTCTATCTTTGTGTGTCTATGGTATCCACGACACAGGGTACCTATATCTACTCTACTGTAGGGCTATGATTATGAAATATTATTATACTATTATAATTTTACAGTTTTTTTGCGATATACGCACTCGTAGGTTAACGCGTTCAATCCAACCTTTTAATATTTTTACCGACTTCCAAAAAGAGGAGGAAATGTTTTTGTTGTATGTTTTTTAAGTTATATATGTTCACTGATTACTCCGCCGTTTGTGGACCGATTTTCAAAATTATTTTATATTCGATAGCTTATACTTTCAAGGTGGTTCCATTGTCACCAACATAAGATCATATTATTGTGATGGGATCCCAGGGAAATCGAGAGGAGCTCTCAATAATTTTATAGGCACATACATTTTCTTATACTTTCTAAAGGAAAATAGGCCCTAAGTAAAATTGCGTATCTACCTTTCGTTCTAAATGGACACCGACTCCAAGAGACCTTAAGAGTCGTTACCATTACCAATAAAAAGTATAATAGTAATATTATTATGCCAAGTGCTGTCTTCTACGCGACCGATCCCGGGTTCAAATCCTCGGCGCGCACCTCTGACATAGATATTTGTAATGTGCGCATTTATCGCTGCTCCACGGTGATGGAAAATATCGTGGTATTTAATTAATTACGATGTTCTCCATCGCCGTGCATGCCTGAGAGAAATTCATAATTTCTTGAGAACATGACGTCCACCAATCCGCACTTGGCCAGTGTTGTGGACTATGGCCTAAATCCCTTTCACTTGTGAGAGGAGACCTGTGCCCAGCAGTGGGACATAAAAAAGGACGAAAAAAATTTATTGTTTATTAATTTTATTTATTTTTACCGTTTGCCTTCAAACAACATGCAACAACAACTGGTTTTATTTTTGACGTGACAACGTCTAATAAATCGATGAACACCGGCTGCTTGCATGAAAAGGGATGCATTATTGTAACGTTACGCTCATTGTAACGTTACTCTCATTGTAACGTTACGCTCAATGTAACGTTACGCTCATTGTAGTAACGTTACGCTCATTGTAGTAACGTTACGCTCATTGTAACGTTACGCTCGTTGTATCGTTACGCTCATTGTAACGTTACGCTCATTGTAACGTTACTCTCATTGTAACGTTACGCTCATTGTAACGTTACGCTCAGTGTAACGTTACGCTCATTGTAACGTTACGCTCGTTGTATCGTTACGCTCATTGTAACGTTACGCTCGTTGTATCGTTACGCTCAATGTAACGTTACGCTCATTGTAGTAACGTTACGCTCATTGTAACGTTACGCTCGTTGTATCGTTACGCTCATTGTAACGTTACGCTCATTGTAACATTACGCTCATTGTAACGTTACGTTGAGACTTGAGCGTTCGGCTTGTGCCGTTCACCGATTGTTTAAAAGTGAAGTAAAAACTTAATGTGGTTTACATTGTTTTGTTATGACGTCACGTTAAACTATCGTCCAATCAACCAATTTTTTCGTTAATTGGAGATTCTGTACTCTCTGAGCGTACAAAATTAAATTAAAAGCATATCTATCATATACATTTTTATTCTCTGAGTCATTTGCGTAACGAGTTTTTAATCCATCGTTGCTGTTTGTCTACACATTGCTCTAGCAAATAAAGCCCTCTCGTAACTATGATGATGTTTTATAATATTTTTAAAAGCACTATGTTATGGGGACTTTACTTTATCATTACGAACAATGCAAATGGCTAAAAAAATAATGTACAGAATAACAAACATTAAATACAGCTTATACACTACCGGTATCATTTAAAACTAAATGTAAGGTGCTTAAATAAAATGCTACGTACGTACGTGGTACCAAGTAGTACCTAGTAGCAACAATCAAAATATAAATGCCTAGAAATGCAATAAAAATGTCAGCTGTATAAAAACGTAGACAGCAAGTAATACATCCCACGCAAACATATCAAATAAACTTACTTGAAATTGTGATTTGTAACTATGTAGGTTAAATTTTAACCTTAATTACTCGTTATATATCTTTAATAATGTACCATGACGATATCTATGGCTGCAACCCTTTTTGCGTCCCACTACTGGGCACGGGTCTCTCCCCATTATTGGGGAAGCCTGGAGCTTACTCCATCGCGCTGCTCCGATGCGGGTTGGTGGAGATGCGGGTTAGTGGCCAACCCGCTGTCCGATGTTTTCAAACCGCCCATAAGTCGTCCGACAAGGTTTATGGACTGTTATCTATCGACAATAACCGGGACTGACTTTTTTGCCACTAGCGGTCACCCATCTCACACCCGACCGCGCCCGTTTGGCTTAGTTTCATAGATCGTTTGCGTTCTATGCTAACCGCCGGGCCATACGCGCTTCATATATCTATACACAATCTTAAGCAAGCCTTGCCTGTATGCAGTATGCACTAGCGCTGCTACTCCGAAGGTTGCTAGTCTCCTCAATATAATGACTGTATAAGATTTAACTGAGATTGACACAGCGGCAGCAGGAGTCAAACTCCTGAGGTAAATTGTCACTTCAAATAACTGCGGCCAGCAACCACACTTTACAACACGAATATGTATTTGTAGTAAAAGAAATGCAATGGCGGTGGTAGTTCTCTAGCCAAATTATTTTTTTACGCATTTTATTTACCAACTGGGCACGCGTTTCCTTTCAGAACTGAGCGTGATATGGGCCATAGCCAACCATATCAGTAGCATTGAATACAAGACATCAGTGCATTCAACTGCAATTAGCCATCGAGAAATTGTGTATAACTTGCATGGTGATGGAAAACGTCGTCATATTACATTGAGATAAGTACGATAATAATCTTAAAGAGAAGTGCACGCCAACGTTTTAACTGGGAACTCCACGTCGGAGATTGACTTTTCACCACTTGGCTATCACTACTCGGTTCACCCTTTAGAGTATTGTTATATCCAAAATTCAAGTTTCATTATAAAAATGCATTCACGTTATAATATTTTGCTACAATGTATCTATATTGTAACTCAAAGTGTAAAGTAACTATGTAAATTGAACCTGAATATTTATTAATAGCAACAGATTTAGTACGAGTAACAAACTTTGACGTACATACGTACTCGTATATGCATCGGTAAGCGATATTTCCGTAAAATCTATTTCCGTGAATTCGATAATGGACTTCAAAGGATTTCGTGACTGCACTTGATTAACTCCGGCCTTGTCAAAGTAAAAATAGGGTTTAAACTTTAACACCGAGAGATGGGCGTTAGATCGTTCACTCTGCAACCATTTTCTATTTTTTTATTATTTATTTATTTCATCTATCAGCTGGATATTTTAGGTTATTACGGTGGCGACTTTCCATTTGGTAAAAAAAATACACCGCAAACACTTTTTAAAACTTGAAAATTATTTAACTAGCAATTAGCATTATCAATTTAAGATATGATTTTCTATGGTCGTCAGTCATGTAAAAAAGTAAAGCGTTGAGTACTTAGTTAGTTTCTATCGTATTAAACTTATGTTACTCTCGTTGTTTATTTTTATAATTGTGTTATAATAAAGTTTTTGTTTTATCTTTGTAATATTTGCATACCTCATGAAGGTAAATACGGTGGACTAAATATGTATTATCAGCATTTGTAAACACTCGCCATTATCTCATTGTCAGGTTGGAGAAAATTTACAAAAAAAATGAGCAAAATTGAAGTCATGTTCGCGCTGGATACTTATAATACCGGATGATTAACGTAACAATATTTTAACACGCTATTGATGTGACGTAAAATCAAAAAAATCAGCCAATGGAAAATGGTTGCAATTTTTGGTCACTCTGCTCTCGGAATATGAGGTTTAAACTTTTAATCGACATGCAAACAACACCCCTGAATAATTCATTGCGAATAATTAGTGAATCAGAATTGTCTAAAATGTGAAAGAACTCAAAATAAATTGTTTTTAGGTAAATAAATAAATAATGAATAATATTTCACACTCAAGGTAAGGTTCAAAATTTAAAAGTAAGCAATTCATTTTTAATTAGTTTCCTTTATTTATGAAAATTAAGTATCAGTTACCACGTCTCGTCAAAAGGAGCACAGGCCGCCCTCTAACCAGGTGGACTGACGACCTGAAAAAGATAGCGGGAAACCGTTGGACTTAGAGGGCGCAGAACTGAACGGAGTAGCGAACATTAGGAGAGGCCTATGTCCATTACAGTATCCAGTACAGTATGAACGTGTTCATAATAATGTATGGTGTATACATTTTTTTTTTCTATTCTACAAACGTTACAATAGTCAAATGCTACTTGTCTAGTCTCGATTTTATCAATAAATGGTTCTGAGTTATGGTAATCAGTTATGTACTCGCACATACATATGTAACATTTGGAGGAACGATGTAAAGAAATAAGTATTCTCTTACAATAAACCCGTAACTTAAACGGAAAACAGTCTTTCGACTAATGTGCGGCCACTAGAATGCACCTATATGAGCGCATATTTTGTCTCGTTGTAAATTCTGGCACTATCCCAAAACCAATGGTCGCCAGTAGGTAAAGAACCTATACAAACATAACAATGCCTCCAATATTGGTACATAGGGCTATATAGAATTTAAAATAATTAGATGTCTAGGAGTATTTTCTCGGAGCTAAGAAGAATAGAGGTTAATGCTCATCTCGCTGGCCATGTGCGGGCTGGTGGCAGTCCTGGCGGTCCAGGCGGCAGATTTCAGAGAAGGGTCCCTCGATTTTAGAGGATAAAAGTCAAACACGTACACTGGTTTTCACATGGTTTTTTATACTTTAAAAAAATCCCTATAGAAACACATTCCTATCGAAACCTATATTATTGTGTGAACAGCGAGGCGGGCGGACGGCAGTGGCAACGTAACTACCCCCGCTTTTCGCCCGCACTCTCCGAGCGAGCCGTCTGCGCTTGGTATTCCGCCGCCTGTAATCTGGGGGCACGGAGTGCCCCCGACAAGTCGAGCGCAAAGCAACACTGCCGTACCATCCTTTACTGGAACCATTTCGCCGCATTTTCAGGCCCCTATTTGAGAACCTCTGGATAAGACCAGAGCGCTGAAATTTTCATCATCTAGTAAGCTATAATCACATACTTAAAATCCAAAATTTCAAGTCTGTAGGTCATTTAGTTCCGAAGTTAAGCGAAAGCAAAGTTTCGCATTTACGACACTCACTCACTCATGGATCATCAAAATAGAACTAGTACTTCCCATAAACTCAGAGAGCTGAAATTTGGTACAGAGTTAGGGTTTAATGGCCACATAAAGGGAAAACTATAAAAACTAGGATAACTAGGATTATTTAGTACTCTTGGTCCATCCTTTACTGGAACCATTTCGCTGCATTTTCAGGCCCCTATTAGAGAACTTTTGGATAAGACCAGAGCGCTGAATTTTTCATCATCCAGTAAGCTATAATCACATACTTAAAATCCAAAATTTCAAGTCTATAAGTCATTTAGTACCGAAGTTAAGGGAAAGCAAAGTTTCGCATTTTTCGTCGCATTTACGACACTCACCTCACTCATAAAATCAAAATAGAACTAGTACTTCCCATAAACTTAGAGAGCTGAAATTTGGTACAGAGTTAGAGTTTAATGGCTACATAAAGGGAAAACTATAAAAACTAGGATAACTAGGATTATTTAGTACTCTTAGTCCATCCTTTACTGGAACCATTTCGCCGCATTTTCAGGCCCCTATTTGAGAACCTCTGGATAAGACCAGAGCGCTGAAATTTTCATCATCCAGTAAGCTATAATCACATACTTAAAATCCAAAATTTCAAGTCTGTAGGTCATTTAGTTCCGATGTTAAGCGAAAGCAAAGTTTCGCATTTACGTCGCTTTTACGAGACTCACCTCACTCATAAAATCAAAATAGAACTAGTACTTCCCATAAACCCAGAGAGCTGAAATTTGGTACAGAGTTAGGGTTTAATGGCCACATAAAGGGAAAACTATAAAAACTAGGATAACTAGGATTATTTAGTAGGTACTCTTAGTTTTCCAGGTTTCATTTACAGTTAGGCAGTACTTCGAATCGCGTTCGTATTTATAAGTACTTTTCTAGTATTCTACATTTCGTTTATTTAGTTAGATATTACTTCGTTACGTTTAAAAATATCATTAATTTAGCTGTATTTCAGTACTAGGTAGGTGTCCGACCGTGCTTTAGCGGAGCGCAATTAAAATTGTAAGTTGTAATAGTTCTGCAATATCGGGCTAGATGGCGTTAGTAATGTACACTCTGAATCACGCTGTTCTGGGTAAATTGTTTAAAAGACCCAATGTATGAAATTTTTTAAAGCAATCGCAAATAAATCGGGCTTGAAGTCACATCCTTACTTCGACATCGAGAATAAGTGACCCGAAGTTTTTTCGAACCTCAACCCCCTCTCCTCGAGTCCTCCAGGAGGCAGGACAGTAGGTAATTCCTTTGGTAGAAAGTTCATTGATTTTATTATGTAAATATTAATTATATTAACACCTGTCTAATAATAAAGATAAAGAGTTAACGTTATGTTTATAATTTGTATAGATTGAGTAGGTTCAGTATTATTTCCTTTGAGTTTTTTTATTAAGATCTAATTTAATCTAGCCTATTACGTTCCAATGCTGGGCGAATGCCTCCCCTTCTGCTTTTAATACGCTTAAAAATAAAATTAAAGGAAAACTCTGGATAAGACAAGATTGGCTTTTATACTTATACTTACAAGTATACAAGAAGAAACAGTCGAACGATTAACTTTATTCTACTCGAACATTACATAGGTAAATTAAATAAACAAATTACACTAAAATATTAATTTCGCTCATTTGGTCAAAATATAATGCATTGGACTAAGAGTGGCGGTGATAGTGAGGTCGCTAGATGGCGCTGACTGTGGGGATTCGCCATCTATCGGTGACTTTAAGTAAAAATAAGTTGATTTCTAAATTACGAGCCAGCGTCACCTAGCGGAACAACGAAGAAGCTCTTATACAACGAAGAAGCTCAAATAACTGTCTTGCAACAATGTCATTTAGTAACAAAATTTTGAACAAATACGTATAATATATCAGCAACGTACAGTACTTAAACATTGCAAAAAATACGAATGTACAGCTTCGACTGTTCTACGATTGTATACAGTGGGCCGCAGCTCATATGTAAAATTATAAATAAAGTAAAAAAATCGATACTTAAAATAAATTCACAATTTTGTTCACTTTTTTAATGAATCAGAAACGGAAAAACGTTTTCACTGTAAAAAAAATATTTGTGGTTAAGGACTAATTTTACAAAAACTGTATAAGTGGGAATCGAACCCAGAACACTCCTACGAAATGCACGAGATTTTATTACGAGCTACGCTCACTACTTCACTAAAAGTGAAATAAAGGATCAGTATGGCTACACATTACCTACGTAAGGATTTCTCGTTGTCGTTGTAGTGTAATTGTAGGTTTTTATTTATGAAACAAAATTGATTACGGTGTAAAAAAAATAAACACCTAAAGTATATAATGAATCATAGCTTTGTACCTAGGTTACTTACGTACTTTTCTTTTGTTCATGTAGACTTCTTTCGGCCGTAAGAATTTCAAATATTTATGTTTTCAGTCTGTCTTTTTATAAGCTTTTTATTGTAAAAATTATTTGTAATTTTAAAATAGTAAAAAAAAACAAATTTATATAATATAAAAAACATATGCTACGCTGGGGATCGAACCTGAGTCGTATTGCAAACGTGAGTGAAACAAGACTTCAAAAACTTGACTACAGACGCTACTTTCCAAATCGTGAAATAAGGACCAAGTGTGACTACCGAGTAACCTAAATATTCTTTGCTCATAAATAGATAGCTAGCCTAAAATAAAATATATATCGAAAAAAATTATTGTAAATAGATTATCGATATATCGGGTTGTTTCTTTTTACTTAACTTTTTTCTTCGTTCATATAAGCTATTTGCTGTCGTTTGAATTGTAAATATTTCCGTTTTGATAATTTATTTTTACTTTTATTTCCCATTTTCTAAACTTTAAAATTACCTAATTCTTACTAAAAATAATAACTTATACCTAATACTTACTTACTAAGAAACAAAATGTATTTTCAAAAACTAAACAAAATGAAATAAAATTTGAAATTTTCGTATTTCGCGGGCGATACGGGCATAAAAAGTACGCGTCCATCGTTGACAGTGGTCACGGGTGGTATCATGGTGGGATGGGATGGGAGTGGCGAAGAGAAGAGACTGATGGCATGCGTTACTTCAGCGGCCAGCGCTCGCGAGGAAAAGAAAGCATCATCTTATTTTGAATGTCGTAAGCGCCAAATCGAAAAACATTTTTCGTTAAAAAACTAAAACAAAACATAGAAAACTGTTTGCATAGAAAGCTTTATAATAATATTAGCTTGTTGTAAAAAATAATGATAAATACTTACATTCAAACTCGTTTTGACATAAAATGATAAAAATTGAAAATATTGTCCTAATTTTGAAAAATAATTCTAAAAATTTTATGGCATCGTGTTTTCTGTTGCATAAAAATTTAGTAAATATAATGAAAATTCAGATTAAGTATGTAAAAACTATTCTCCAGTCGTTTCTACAAAATGAAACATATTCAATTACAATACTCCTTTTTTATGCATGCCCTTAATTAGCAGGTTGTTATTATAACAATTCTAAGATTTTAATAGGTATCTATGTTAGGAATATTCTGATTAGTGACGTATTACTGATTATTACTTAATTATTAGATTTGAAAGAAGTTTTGATTGAATGCTTTATTTAATTGTTACTTATTTAGTATTTATTGTTACTTATTTAGTATTTATCAGGCATGGTGGGCATCGAAACATTGGAGCTCCGACGTAAGTGTGCTCTAATGCTTCACTATTACATGCTGCTAAATAATAAAGTGGACAATCCATCCGCTTTAGCTCGCTGTTCACTCGCGGTCCCGGGGCGGGGGCGGCGGCGCGCGGCGCGGCTGCTGGCGGGCCCGCCCGCGCGCACGCAGACCGCGCGGCACGCTCCCACCGCACAGGCCATACGTTTGCTTAATGCTGTTATCACTCATGAACCAGAACTCGACCTATTCTATACGTCCACTAATAAGTTTATATTTTATTGTGCTAAAATTGTATCAATACATAATCTTTGATAATTATTTGTTTTTAATAAATTTTAATTCAATTAATAATAATTGAAATCTAATTAAATTCTTAAATTTTATGTTAAATAATAATTAATTTAATTTGTAATACAATATAATTGCTTATGTACTATTTTATAATATTTGTGTTTAATATGATTAATATTGTAGGTCTTCAATAATATTTTTATAATGTAATAATGTTAGCTGGTAGTGCGATTTGGCATCGCTGTAAGCGCTACAAGCAATTGTTGTGAATAATAAATAAATAAATAAATAGTACTCTTAGTTTTCTAGGTTTAATTTACAGTTCGGCAGTACTTCGAATAAAAAGAAAAAAACTGTGTCAAATAAGAAAATCTAATAAAATAAATCAATATGCCCACGTTTCTACAAAAAGAAGTGAAATCCCACCAAAACATTCTGTAAAAAACTAGCCAAGTCTCGATGGAGCTGCTTGTTTAACTCTAAAAAGTAATGAAATCTAGAGAAAGTCGTGCCAAGTCTAAGGTTCCTTACTGCGATTTCTTTATTATTATTGTTAATGTTGTGTGACTTGGCCGTTGAAGGATACACCAGTGTTATTTTATGTTAGATCGGTGGTCGATTTGACGCTCCAAAAAGAAGTAAGCAGAAGTCAGCATTCTCAATGCTGAATGCATGTGTTGCACAATCAACAACAGCCTAAAATGAGACACTAGCGTCCAATTACCAATACCAGTATGGGCTATTATCTCGCTTAACAAACATAGGTAGTTACAACAGATATAACATTACGTGTAAACAAAAATAATGTTCAACGGCCAAGTCACACAACGTTAACTATAATAATAAAGAAATCGCAGTAAGGAACCTTAGACTTGGCACGACTTTCTCTAGATTTCATTACTTTTTAGAGTTAAACAAGCAGCTCCATCGAGACTTGGCTAGTTTTTTACAGAATGTTTTGGTGGGATATTATTTACAAGAAGCGGCGGAAATAAAGTGGCCTACACTCATAAAAATATAAATCTGGTACTGGCTGGTGGTCTTCAAAGTTCAGGCTTGGATATTTTACACTAAACTTGATTCTATTCCGCTATTTACAAATTATGCACACACACAGCAAAGATTTCTCTTATACGGACTGGTGACTTTTGTCACCAGTCCGTACACGCGCTTCATCAGCATCACTTAGTTTTTAGCAGTATCTCAAAAAATTTCAAGCTGTTAGAAACACGTAAATCAATTTCTACTTAGAGATGATGTGACCGGTACTCACGTCATTCTCTTGGGCCATTAATAAATATCCTTAAAGAGATTCACACTGAGAAGACTAATTTGGAAGTAGTTACGTTAACTTTAATTTATAACCTGCTTTATCTACGTGCAGAGAGTTACAATTATGCAAAGTACGGAAGAACGGAGGCTTACAAAGTTTTAGCTGAAGTCGTGCAATTTTAGTTATGGCAATAAAGATGTCTTTAAGAATCTCAAATGACATTTATTTTTTAATGTTTGTATGTATGTAGCGTTTTATAAATGTTATAGCTTAAATGGCTTACACAATGACATGAGATGTACGGGATTTTTTGTAGGACTATTTAAGATAAATATTTCCATCATACATTACATATATTATATATGTGTAACTCTAGAGGTTTTGGCAGCCGCGCACGCCAGAATAGCTAGCAGATGGTTGATTTTTTCTTACTTACTTGACACTTATCGTCATATTTTGGAAAATTCACACAATATCTTTACAAATTATAGCCTATGTGTTATTCTGATGTACAAACTATGTTATTTTAAAGTTTCATTAAAATCCATTCAGTAGCTTTTACGTGAACGAGTAACAATCATCCATACTTACAAACTTTCGCATTTATAATATTAGTATGACTAGTATGAAGTATGATTAGTATGATGATGATATTATTTTAAACCACAAAAGATATTGTACAACCACGAATGAATTAATGTGCATGGTAATGATTTTATTACAAAAAAAAAAAAAAACCAATATTGCGAGATTCGCCCAATTATAAACTCAAACTAATGATTTGAACTATGGGATCTTTAAGAAGATCCAATGCAAATATATTTAAATTTTATAGCGGAATATTGGTTTACTTTTAAAAATGAAAAAAAAAATCTTTGTGAGTGTTATCTAAAATTGTTAATATAAATATCTCGTGGTCGTGGTGTTATTCGGGGATAGATAGTCTCCGCCATGATGTCGCCACGACCAGCGGTGGGTGCTCATGACTAAGGTCCTCGGTTAGGATCGAAACTACTCGGGCATCCCGAATAAAACCACGCAAGTACAGTCGTGATATTTATATTAACAATTTATTTTATTATTTGAATGGAGTAGCAGACGAGCATGCAGGCCACGTGGTGTTAAGTGATCGCTGCAGCCCATGGACATCTACATAGAACCTCAAGCAAGCATAGGTAAGTCTTGTTTGAGTTCGTATGCAGTTGCGCTGCTACTCCGGAGGCTGGTGGTCGCCTCATGTAAGTGTGGCCGGCAACTGCTTCTTTCCACCGAATATGAGTGTTGTTTATTACCAACACCTATGGATGGACTCCCACTTAAACAAGGTGGAGTCTTGTATGAGATGGTTCGCGGCTACTCCGGTACCACAAAATAATTACACCTTTCCACCAAAACATAATAATCAAATCTCTGTGTGATAGTGATCAAATCATACAAGTTATAACTTTAATTAACATTTCACGGCAAGAGCATTAAGAGCATTGAAACTTTGTGCAAAGTTTCAAGTTGTTCAATAAATATCTATGCAATATGCTCTCCGGCAAATTCAAATAGAAATATACGTTATGTATATGGCATACATTGGTGTTATTCTTACACTATCATTATATTAATTCACTCGTGTTTTTAAGGAAGTAGT
Source organism: Pyrgus malvae (assembly GCA_911387765.1). Classification (NCBI taxonomy): domain Eukaryota; kingdom Metazoa; phylum Arthropoda; class Insecta; order Lepidoptera; family Hesperiidae; genus Pyrgus; species Pyrgus malvae. The sequence continues at coordinate 9,886,927 of OU426947.1, forward strand.
ATTGAGTATACTAGTTATTTCGATGGATATTTCTGTTACTTATTTGACAAAAAGATTTAAGTGCAGAACTTATAATAAGCACTAACGAATAATTATTGAATGGTCAAAACAGAAATCACAAAATATGAAACCCTTAAATCAAAAAGACATAACAGTCAATTATGTTCAATCGCTTCTAAAACAAAACAATATCATAACAGTGTCTTTTGCATGGGACCAAAAATATATAACGGTCTACCGGAATTCCTCAAAATTAAAACAGGCAACGAATTTAAAAAAGGACTTAAAACGTATTTACTGAAAAAGGCGTATTACTCAGTCACTGATTTCATAAACGATAAAACGGCATAAAGGAATTCCACAAAAACCTGGGAGGTTTTTTTTCCGCCGGCTTTTTTTCCTCTCAGTGTACAAACACCCTGTGATATGGGTACCCAAAGCTGACGATCGGAACCGATCCGAAATATAAATAAATAAAAAAATTTATTTTTATTTATAAAAGGCGCAATATGGGACAAATAAAAATAATATTAAAATAGATGTAAATGTACATTTCGTAATTGTATTATAGTTTAGTTTTTTTCCTTTTATATTTTTATCATTGTATATTTGCATACCTCATGAAGGTAAATATGGCGAACTAAATATATATAAACAACTTTGTAAACACCCATATTTGTGCAAATAAATGTCTTTGTCTTTGTCTTTGTCTTTGTCTTTGTCTTTGAAGTAATAAAACAAAATAAAAGGAAGGTTGTTAGTCTACTACTCGTATTAGGTATTATACATCCGTCGTATCATTTGAGATACAATCTTTATAACTTGCTTCGGAGTTTTAGCGGAAATTCGAAAAAGACATATTGTGTTATTGTTTTATTTTTACTTTCTTGGTGTGAGTTATATCGGATAAATTTGATGGCATTTTGTTCGATATAGATTACTAAAGTGCACGAGTGTTCTGAATTAAAATAATGTGCAGTGCAAACATATGTTTTTACGGCTTGCCTCCAAAAGTCCATTGGTCACGTTCTTGTAAAGAAGCCATCGCTTTACTTGAATATCTGACTGACTTGACTGACTGATTACTAACGACTTACTGACTACCTATTCTTACTCGTCCAGTTTCACCGAAACTGGCAAAATCGTGATGCAAAAATTATACTTGACGCTGGCAATATGCAGAGTTTGCGATGCCATAATTGAAGAGAAAAAAAAACTTGCTTCGGCGCATTGAACTTCAACGTTATGCTTCTACATAAAATACAATATACTACCTATATAACACTTTAAAAGCGCGCATGGCCCGGGGGTTGGCGTAGAACGCAAACGATCTATGCAACTAAGCCAAACGGGCGCGGTCAGGTGTGAGATGGGTGACCGCTAGTGGCAAAAAATAGCATGCGCGTTTCCGTGCTTCGGAGGGCACGCTAAGCCGTCGGTCCCGGTTGTTGTCGATAGATAACAGTCGTTAAACCTTGTCGATGGCCTTATGGGCGGTTTGAAAACATCCGACAGCGGGTTGGCCACTAACCCGCATCTCCACCAACCTGCATTGGAACAGCGGGGTATAGTAAGCCCTAGGCTTTCCCAATAATGGGGAGAGACCCGTGCCCAGCAGTGGAATGCAAAACGATTGCAGCTAGCCATATAACATTTTTATATACTATATAAAACTTTTAGGCAAAGAATTATTCGAAAGTTGACTGAATGTTTTGTTCTTACAAGACTCAAGTCTTAGTCAAGCTTTAGGTAGATAGCTCTAAAGACTATAACTGCAATAAATCTCTATGCAAAATGTATCGGGCGAACGACCGCCGGGCGGCGTAGTATTCGATAGACAATATTTACGACTCGCTCCGGCATTTTCAAATAGCAATGTGCACCGCAATGCGACTTTCTAACACGAAAATAAGTAACATTTACGGCATACCTGTATTGCCTGTTACATATTATTATACCTTCACTATTATTATACTAATGCACTCGTATTATAAAGCCTAGTATATACTAGACTAGTAAATGCAATAGAAATTTCTGTTATTTATGTGTCGAAAATATTTAAATACAGATCTCAATTACAACACAAAATTAATCGAAGCTTGATTACCTACGGATATTGTACTGAAGTACAGAAAATAAAACATAATTAAATGTAGATTGTGAGTCTATAGCACCGCTTCCATAACATATTAGTTATAATACATACGTCGTAACATTTGAGGAACAATATTTTTTTAATTGCTACGGCGCGCGTTAAACTACGACACAACGTTGTGCCTTACACACTTTTAAGCAGGAAAAGTTGACTAAATTACCAATCAAGTATTGAGTCTTATTCGCACAAGACCCAAGTGTTACTCAAATAGGTAGACAAGGACTACAACAGCAATAAATCTCTGTGCAAAATGTACCGGGTATCTGACCGCCGGGCGGCGTAGTATTCGATAGACAATATTTACGACTCGCTCCGGCACATTCAAATAGCAATGTGCACCGCAATGCGACTTTCTAACACGAAAATAAGTAATATTTACGGCATACCTGTATTGCCTGTTACATATTACTTACCTTTACTGTTACATACTAATGCACTCGTATTTACGAGTATAAAGCCTAGTATAGACTAGACTAGTTAATGCGATGAATATTTCTATTATTTACTTATCTAAAAGTTTTAAATATGGAACTCAACTACACCACAAAATTAATCGAAGCTTAGATGATTATCTGCGAATGTTGTACTGAAGTACAGAAAATAAATAAATGAAGATTATGAGTCTATGGCACCCGCGCTTCCATAACATATTAGTTTGAGGAACAATGTTTATTACTTGCTACGGCGCGCGTTAAACTACGATACAACGTCATTCCTTTCATATTTTTATGCAGAATATTACTCGAAACTTCACTAAATTACTAACCAAGTATTGAGTCTTGTTCGCACAAGACCCAAGTGTTACTCAAATAGGTAGACAAGGACTACAACAGCAATAAATCTCTGTGCAAAATGTATCAGTCATGCTACCGCCGGCGTCGTATTCGAGAGACAATATTTACGACTCGCTCCAGCATATTCAAATAGCAATGCACCGCAATGCGACTATCTTACTCGAATATACGTAATGAATACGTGTGCATTGTTACACTATTATTATGCTACGGTATGCATAATGCGTATACACTGAAATTTGAAAAGTCTATTATAGTAGACAATGCTAGACACTTGTAGACTAGTCAGTATGGAAAGGTTTTAAAAACCAATTTGGCTGCCAACCTTTTTGCGTCCCACTGCTGGGCAGGGCTGTCTCTCCTCAACATTGTTGGTGCTTACTAAAACGCAATGCTCAAATAAGTACCGGTTTGTTTTTGGCGTGTTCTTGGCTAAAAACTCAACTTTAGAATTCAAACACAATTAGTGACTTCAGCTGATTTTAATCAATACTTTCATGCTTAAATAAAGACTAAAATCAAAAATAAGGTGGGATCATCTATTGATGTTTGTTGCAGTATTTTGTTGGAGGATACAAAAAAACATATTTTTCAGCACTAAATCAACGTGAGTTTGCTTATTTTTATATTTAGTTTATTCTACAGCCTACATCACTCTATAATAGTTTACTTTCTGAGCCCCAAACAAGTCAAGGTCTGAAACACCCAAACTAGGAAATGATCTCCAAACTCATAATTTAGTTATCGCCCCCACTGGAAATCGAACCCATGACCTCTTGCATGGTACACAGGCATGGTGACCTCTGCACCATACGGGTTATCACTCCGTAAATACTTTAATAGCATTGTAACTTTCCATACATCCCAAGGTGCTCTATAAACCAATTGCAAAATATAAAAGATATGTTAAAACTACGATTACTTTGCAACAATCCGCAATCAGAACGTATGATGGTGTATACTTTTTTCATGCAATAGTACCATCAGTAGTTTTAAACTACCATTATAACAATGGAGTTCCGCAAAGTAACGCCAGATTATATTAATTATGCAAAATATATAATTATAGCATCCTATCGCCACTATACCCTTCGGATTTATTTTGATTCGCTTTAGATACAAACATACATATAGACATATAAAGTTAAGTGTAGTGCACCGCAATACTTTCCATCGTGAATATACACCACGACTACGTCGTATTTACCGCCACACATGACACCTGTCGAAGAATGTTGGAGTATTTGCTAATGAAATTGAAATTCAAGCATATGATTTATAATGCCCGGTTTACATTATGCCAGTCCAGATTTCAGCGCTGGATGACTTACTGGAAAAATGTAAACCAGCACCGGAATGCACTGAATCTAGTAAGCGTTCCAGTCCACTAACTGGATTGTCGATCTACTTTTGAATCCAGTGCGAGCAATTCAGTGCAACTAGAATAATGTAGACGATCAATCCAGTGCCATTTTAGTGCTGACACAGTATTTTTATGTGTATAGACATTGTCACTGTAGTGTTCGTACTTCAACGGCTTCTAAATAACTGGAATAATGTAGACGATCAATCCAGTGCCATTTTAGTGCTGACACAGTATTTTTATGTGTATAGACATTGTCACTGTAGTGTTCGTACTTCAACGGCTTCTAAATAACTGGAATAATGTAGACGATCAATCCAGTGCCATTTTAGTGCTGACACAGTATTTTTATGAGTATAGACATTGTCACTGTAGTGTTCGCACTTCAATTGCTTCTAAATAACTGGAATAATGTAGACGTTACAGATCCAGTCACGCACTGGAATAATGTAAGCCGGGCATTCAGCAAGTATAATGTTGTATGTCTTAAGAGATCTAGGTTAGGATCTGGCACCTTTTGATACATTTCATTCTTTCTTTAGGTTAGTAGTCTCGCTTTGCCTTAACACGGTTCAGTGATATTCATATTTCATACATACATTACAACAGTCATTGTATGGGAAGTATTTATTTCAACTCTATAAATCAATTGAAAAATATACCTACCCTCTGATAAATCCTTAGATATACAATGTTTACGATTTTCTTAGACGTAATCGAAGTTTAGCGAAATGCAACGTAATAATTTCCACCGTACACATATTATGTACATAACGACCCCGGTATATTTACATACATGACACTTGCCGACGTATGTTGGAGTATTTGCTAATAGAATTGAAATTCAAAGATTTATTCGGTGAGGCAACTGTATGCCACGAAGCAAGTGTTGTGTTTGTATGTCAAAGAGATATGGGTTATGTATGTGCGACTTTTACTACGTCACGTTGTAACTTTATAGTAGTCTCTTTCTGTGATTTGTGTGATTGTACTGTATGTATGAACTCAGTGATATTCACAAGAAAAGAAGCTATAAATCCGTTACACACTCATAGCCCCAAAGTAAGGTAAGTAATTAATACCCTGTGTCGCGGGTACCATGGGTACCATACCATACAAAGACTGGAACACAAACACCCAGACTGAGAACAAAAATTTAAACTCATCATTCAAATTTCTATTTCGCCGGGAATCGAACCCGGGACGCCTCGATTGGCAGTCCGGCATGCTAACCATTGAGCCACGCGGGTCGTCAATCCGATACATTTCTTTTCCTCTTCATGTCTCTTAATATACAAAATTCCACGGCAAATATTCCAACTGATATCGACAGGTGTGATGTGTGACGAAGTATCGCTTTCCTTAAGATTTCACATTGCTGAACGGAGAGAATGTTCTGGAGCGAGGCGCCAATGATGCTACTTGTATGATATGCTGGTAGTATGCCGACACAGTTTTTTATGTTATTTATACAGCATAAATAACATAGATTTGGTTATTGTAAGGATCCCGCAGATTTAGATTCAAAGTCGTGATTAAATTCACCATCAGATTAATATTTAATAGAAAATTTTACTAGACTAATTTTCGAAGAGTATCATAGATTAGTGATTTTAAGTAAGTTGAATTAATTACAAAAATACTGGAGTTACTCTATTACAACTATACTAGGCTCAATACTTTTGTCTGTTTTATGTGCATTTATTTAGAATTTCTCTAAAATAAAAGAAGCCTACGTTACTCATTATTATATCAGCTACCTGCCAGTGAAAGTCCCGTCAAAATCGGTCCAGCCGTTTGTTCCGGCTAATCTCTGAAAAACTGATCTAAAAAAGACAGAGAGACAAAAATTGTTAAAATTTTTTTGGTATAATTATGTACAGTATATTATAATTTCATATGCATGTAGAAAAAAACAGTTTTTTTTTAATATTACAAACAGACACTCCAGTTTTATTTATTTGTATAGATGATATTATTAAAACAAAGAAGATATTATGCGACAACACATTTGAATAATGCAAGTGCATATACCTGAACCGCGGACGGGTATATTGCACCGCAAATACCAGCTTAAGCATGCCTGGTACAGTTATTCTTTTTTTCATGTCAAGAAGATCCCTTTGAAAGTAAACTTCAAAACAAATTCTGTACCATATATCGACAGAGTTGTATACAGAAGCATGTTCGCATTGAGAAGTCGCATTACGGTGCATACTCTAGCGGATCCGGGTAGAGCTAGGCGCTCACAAATCAGGCGTGGTCCTAGACATGTCATTGTCATGCATTAGCCACCCTCCCTCCCCGTTGACAAATTTTACGACCTCCTCACATATTTCCAGTATTTTAGCCCCCCACCCCTCCCCAAACTGAAATCCTAGATCCGGCACTGGCTGCATATCAATGAACTGCGCGAATGTTGCTCCTTGAATGATATGTCAGCAGTATCAAACTCGATACGATTCTTCATCTTTTGCTATAAACGAAATCCCTTTATAGTGAATTCCAAAGCATTAATTCAACATACCTATTATTATATAGCCAGGTGTGATATATGGCAAGTCGCATTACGGTGCACATCGCTTCTGTGGGAATGTTCCGGAGCGAGGCGAAAGAAAAATGAAGTCTTTGCATTTTATAAAGAGCATGGTTCTGAGGATACTAGTAATGCCCATTCATATACCAGTACGTGCTTTTTTATTTGAAAGGTGTAGCTAAAAACTTGCAGGACATAAAATATGGTGGTAAGCTCATCAACATCCAAACACAATCTCAAGCAAGCGACTTGCTTTATCGCATACTTCTATTCCGAAGGCCGATTATCCACCGAATCGCAGCTGAATTGCTTGACGAAAGAAGTGGGTGAAGCGGTAGTACTTCCCGCTTCGAACCTTTAAATGTCTTATTCTTAATTCTCTTATTTAATTAATATATTTTGTATATTATAGTTAACAGTATACTGTTAACTTGTTTTCATAACACTATGTGGAAGTTAGTATAATAGAACATGCTTTCCTCTTTTTACCTTATACCATTTTCAGAAGACTTAATCTTGGCACAAATAAGACTAGTAGCTAAGTGGTTAAGACTCCTAAAAATCGCATGCATTTAACTTTTTCGAATTACTTAATACCTACTCTACTAAATTATTCACCTTACAAACTTGGCTCAAATAAGGCAAAATATGCATTAAGTGGTAAACTTAAATTAGACCTGTAATCTAAAACGTCCTGAAAATATATTTAGAGTAAACTTGACGTAAGTTCACATACAATTCGATAAATACTGATAAATATATCAAGCGTTGTGTTCCCGTCATGCCTCATTCCTGTCGATTTATTTTGGTTTATTTGCTAAGGAATTCGCTTTTAAAATGATTTCTTCATTGCAAGGATCTTTACGTAGCAGGGAATTTAGAAAAATAGTTTCATTTTTGTAATGTGAGTTATAGGTTGTGAAAATGTTTTCATTCATTGTAAACGTTCATAATGTCGTCAGCGTGCTCATCATTCTGTAGAAAATCGTCCAATAGTTACACTTTTTTTATGAAGAACGAGTAGTATCCCGGAACACTTACTTTAACTTAATACGGACGTTTACTCGTACTTGGTTTATTCGCATTAGGACAGGTTCACATTAGACCAGATTCGCGTTAAGTCAGTTTCGCTTTAAGACAGACGTATAGTCAACAGATTGACTCAAGATCGAATGTTTTGACGTTTTTGACAAATCGAAACTCGACGTTATACAAATACATGTAGTATTTGCTTACCCCACCGCGCTGCTCTAACGTGAGTCGAAAGCCGGATTAAAGGCCAACCCGCTGTCGGATGTTTAAACGCCATCCTATTTTTCCCGTTTCAATCAAGTTTGAAATGTAAATGTGTCTTCTACGCATGGTTCAATTTGTTTTAGGAATCTAAAAAAAATATTTTTCAGAATCCTATTTTTTGAAATTATAAAGAACTAACGGCCGCCCGCGACTTCGTCCGCGTGGACTTTTGTATTAGTCACAATATGATGTTATATAGCCTAAAGCCTTCCCCGATAAATGGACTATCCAACACAATTTTTTTTTAATTCGAACCAGTAGTTCCTGAGATTAGCGCGTTCAAACAAACAAACAAACAAACAAACAAACTCTTCAGCTTTATATATTAGTATAGATTATGCATCTTCTTTTGCTCGTCTTAATATTCCTACTTCACTTGCTTTTATATTATTATTCTTTTACTGTTGGTAATGGCGAGCAAGTTATAACATCATACATCACTCATGTCTTATTAGAGTTAAATATTTACTTCGCAAATTGAGTTTTAAAAGGATCTCTTTCCGTACAGGCACTGTATTTATTTATATTACCCCTTTTATGACCTGGGCAAACCAACGAAGAGCGAGATGTGCTTCACGGACAGTTTTTTTTTTTTCAACCTTTTAAGTCTCACTGCTGGCACCTTCCTGCTTCGAGAAATTGCTCGTATGCGTTTTTCTCAAGCATGCACGATGGTAGAAAACATCGTAATTGACCAAATATCACAATATTTAGATCACTGTTGAGCAACACTACACAAAATACAAATTTCATTGCCACGTGCGCGCTGAGGATTCGCACCCGGCAACTCAGTTCCACGGACAATACTCTCTCGCAAATATCTATGTGTTGAACATGTGAGTTTATGATAATAGGTAGGTTTTTCAACAGAATATGTTACATTACAACATATGATGTTAGCTGCAATTCTTTTTGCGTCCCACTTCTGGGCACGATTCTCTCCGTTTTATTGGGAAGACTAAGAAGTTTATTGGGAGCTTACTCTATCACGCTACTCCATTGCGGTTTGGTAGAGATGCGGGTTAAAGGCCACATTTAAAACAGGGCTGAAGTTTTTCTCCGTCTGCTCTTTTCTTCAGCTCAGCATTGCCTAAGCGCACCCAAAGCAGACAGAACAAAAAAATAACGTTCACTAAGCGTTTGTAAATGAACCGTACAGTGAATAAAGAATATTTCATTTCATTTCATTTCATTACCGTTGGATGTTTTCAACAATAAACACTCCGACAAAGTTTAATGACTTTTTCTATCAATGATGATTGAAACCAAGGGCTTAACGAACCCTCCGAATCGCGGATGGACGCGCATGAAGTCACCCATCTAGCTCATATCCGCCCGCGCCCGATTCATTGAGCTGCTACCCGATGGGCCATCCGCGCTTTTATGTAATGTTACAATGTATACATGATATTTATCTAAATCTATTCATTATCCCTGTACTTAGAATAAATTTCCAAAACTGAACCACTGTATTTTAATCCGCCTTTTTATGCTAAGATAGATAACGATGTTATTATGTAAGTAAAATTTCAAAACGCTAAGGTTTCCAAGTCGTACATTACAGTTACACCGGTCTTCTATAAAATGAAATAAATCCTTCTTTTAAAATTTAGTTTCGTGAATAGAATTTACACTGCAGCGGAAATGTACGGTGGATGCACTCAAATCTGTTAAAGATCGCGGTGTAGATTTTGTAATGCGCTATTATAATAATATTCTCTCTACACATTATACGTGAGCTCCCGGTGAAGTTTGCGGTTGTCTATGTTAAAATTATTTTAATATGCTGCTAAACGTATTTTAAATGTCAAATTTAATGCTACTTATACCTTTATAAAAGAACGTTTTCAAATATTTGGCTACGCTTTGAGAATTTATATTGCAATAGATTTTAAAGCTTTAATGCTAGAGAACCTTAGTTTCAATATTATTAAAACTTCATAGTGTATGATAAGTACTATATTGACAACTATTTGAAACTATCTAACACCTTTCTTCTTAGCAATTCTTGTATATAACTAAATATTTACCTAATTTCAATTTCGGACACGGCTACTACGATTGTCATTAAAATTTAGTGTGCAGGGGTTTTGGGGGTAATAAATCGATCTATCGCGCGATCGATAAGCGCGCTTGGCTAGGCGGCTAGCGTAGAACGTAAGCGACGACGCAGTTAGGCCAAACAGGCGCGGTCAGGTGTGAGATGGGTGAATGCTGGTGGTAAAAAAAAATCCGTGCTTTAGAAAGCACGGCAAGCTGTCGGTCCCGGTTGTTATGAATATCGTTGTTTGGTGCTTTTGACGACTTGCGAAGCACATTAGTTACCATGTCGGACTGCCAATCAAAGAGTCCCGGATTTGATTCTCAGCGAAACAGAAATTTGAAACTTGTGTGTTTCCATGGTACCCACGTCATATACCCTGTGACTTTACCATCCCTACCCTACTGTGGGGCTATGAGTATGAAGCTTTATTTAATTATATCTATCGATGACAACCAATAAAATGCAGGTTTAACGCCTGTTATCTAACAGTCCTTAAACCTTAAATGATCAGTAAATGATCTAAGTATTCTAGCTGTAGTCCCTGTAGCTTCGGGATTAAGAATAGAGCTACGGTATCCCCTGCCTAATCGTAAGAGGTGAATAAAAGGGGGCAGGGTTGCGGACGGTGAGAGTGGGAGCTTGACCCATCCAGCCAGTAGCACCAGGCCGTTGGTTATAAGAAACTGAACGATGCACTTGGCGTAAATATTATGTTTGATTTCGGTCTCTACGTCGTCGTTTCGAAAATCATTTCGGTCTTTAAAAAGTAACAGATATTTTTTAACAAATTAATTTTTTACAACTCCTCTTAATTTCATTGAGATAATGAGTAGGTTTCTTAAGTAGATATACATTTCAGAACAGTTTTGACTAACAAGAAATGTAAATGAATACTATATCGTGCAAGTGAAGCTTCTTGCCAAAACACAATCACGGTTCAGTATCCTCATATACAGTTATCACGAAGTTCGGTGAATGTGCCAACTGAACGGAAAATGGGAAATGGTATGCGCAACGTGATGCTACAAGCATAATCTATACTAATATTATGGTGTATTACGGTGTATAAGGCGTCTATCCTTCTTGAATTTTTCTGGGTGAGGCATCTATCCATATAGGTAGGCATCTATCCTAAAAAAAGGGTTCAGCAAAAAGGTTAATATTGCAAAATCTGTCATTATTATGTGAAAGAAAATAAGTAAAAATAAAGCATTAAAGACCAAACTATTGAAGCTAACAGAAAATATTAACGAAATTTTTTTTTTTAATAATGGAGCAATTTCAAAAAGTGGGGCATCTATCCCGTTTTTACCCTATATCAATCTGCATCGGAGCAGAAAGGTAGAATAAGCCTACATTGTAATAGAAAGAGACCAGTGCTGAGCATTGGGACAAAAAAGGAGTTACAAACATTCGTTTTGCGTCCCAATGCTGGGAATAAAACTTTATACACTAATATCCAGCTTCTTTATACAGTAATATCCGCATGATGATGATGATTTTGACTACAAAAATATTTTTTCATAAGTAGGAATAAATTTTGCAACAGCTAATTAGCCTAAAAATGAACATGAATCCTATATCTTCCCGTGTAGGCCCCTTGCCAACTCGAGATACAGAGCACTCTCCTCGAATACAGATTTCTAAAAGTGGGCTGCCTAGAGATTGCCAACTCAGCAGAAACGGGACTTGAGAATTGTTTAGCACAGCGTGTTGTTCGTACTCGTAAATAATGACATATTTAGTCAAATGTACACTGTAATTATCCGCTAATAAGGTGTACCAAAAAGAAGTCCGTTGGTTACTTACAGAGTGAAAATAATTCAACAAAATTAACTAATATTAGATTAAGTATTAGACGACGAAGTTTCATGCTTTCATTTGAAACTTTTCGTGAATTAGTTTAAAACATTGCAAAGAAATACTAACATATGTATTATTATGTACTTGCTACTAATTTGCAAATGCTTGCTAGTAATTTATATCTCAACAGTTTCACTTTATATAAAGAATCCAAAATTAGCTATGTTATTTATAAGTTAATTTAAAAATATGAATTAATAAATTGTCTTTTACTGAAAACTTATTGAAATTAAAAAATGGTAAGTTCAAATAAGACTAAGTACAAACTTTGCATTTGACTTAAGCTTATTACCAAGAATGTACACAACTACTATTATGATCCCGCGTAGGCTCCTTGCCAACTCGATATACAAGCAACCTCCTCGTATATAGATATTATTACAAAGTGGGCTAATCGGGGAAAGTGCCAACCGAGCGGAACGCTGAAATTGCTTGGCACAGCGTGATGTTTGTACATTATTATGCCAAATAAACCCTGAAATTAACCGTTTTTTGTACGGTGAAAAGTTTTCTACCCACTGAATATCTTTCTTTTTTCCATTCAAGGAAAACGTTTACATTTTTGGAGGAAAATTAAGTTATCACTCTTGATTATTATCAATGAATAGCAGTCATTACATTTTATCATAGGCCTTATAGGTGAAGTCTCTGTAGCTTCAGGATTAAGAATAGAGCTACGGTATCCCCTGCCTAACATTAAGAGGCGACTAAAAGGGAGCTTCCGAGGTTGCGGGCGGTGAGAGTGGGAGCTCGATCCGTCCAGCCAGCAGCCCCGGGAAGGACGGTGGTGTGTACGTGACCGCATGCTGCTGTATCAGAAGGTGCAGCAGAGCACATATCCTCACCCAAAGACGGGTCCATTCCAGGGCGCCGAGCGTGATGGATACCGGTGCGTTCCACTGGAGACTCCGGAATCCTTCCCAAGCGCCGAAACAGGCCACCGAGGGGGATATAATGCGGTCAAATCCCACATAACTTTCTTATTATTTTAAGAGAAACCTGCAAAAGATTATAGCTAGATACGATATATATGAATTAGTGTAAATAATAATTTATAATTTAGGATGCAAATAAATTATACATACCGAATCTTTGCTTCACATATTAAAATTGGATGGATTGGATACTCAGCAACTTAAGGGGTCGAAAGGTATTGATCGAAAAGTGAAAAGAAGGTCTGTGTTTTATTGGCGACCCAGAACCAAGTCGTTGCGATCCTTATAACTCAATTGCAGATAGTATGAAATACGGTTATTGGTAGTTGGGAACACTGGTTTCGTTACTTTAAGAGGTTGCGTGCGCAATAGGTCCCAAAAATAGCTCAAGTATTCAACGGTTAAATGTAAAAAAAACGATCTTTGTATTGTGAGACCAAAGTAAAACAAATAAAAAACGCATTATGGCCAAAAACTATTACTTTTTGCTGCAAAAGGTTCTAAAGTTGTGAACTTTATCAATCCGTATATTTGTTTTTTTATGAACACAAGCGATCTATGCAGCTAAGCTAAACGGTCGCGGTCGGGTGTGAGATGGGTGACCGCTAGTGGCAAAAATATGCGCGGTTCCATGCTTTGGAGGGCACTTTAAGCTGTCGGTCCCGGTTGTTGTCGATAGATTACAGTCGTTAAATCTTATCGGAAGCCTTATGGGTGGTTTGAAAACATCCGACAGATTGGCCACTAGCCCGCATCTCCACCAACTTGCATTGGAGCAGCGTGGCGGAGTAAGCTCCAGGCCTTCCCAATAATGGGGAAAGACCCGTGACCAGCAGCGGGACGCCCCATAGCCCCACAGTAAGGTAATTAATACCCTGTGTTGTGGGTACCATGAACACATACAAAGACAGGAACACAAACACTCAGACCGAGAACAGAAATTTAAACACATCATTCAAATTTCTGTTTCGCCGGGAATTGAACCCGGGACCCCTCAACTGGCAGTCCAGTATGGTAACCATTGTGCCACGTGGGTCGTCTGCTGTGTGTGTGTTGTAGAATGTTATTAAATAAAAAATTCAATGTGAACACCAGTTGTGCCTTTATATTTGTTATTAAAGAAAAATAATAATACCTCGCAAAACCAAAACCAGACAAACGGCAAACCTAGCGGATTTAATATTGCAACCGATTGGGAAGATAGTCAGATGTAAGAGTTGCCGATGCCAATAAATTAAAAGCCACTTTTCGCTTAGAATGCAAATTGTTCACAATGGAAAGATCACTTTGGCAGCTGAAAAGTCCCAGCGATTATATCATTTTTGAAAATGTAATTTCAAATTCTGTGAAATGGTACCTATTGTGGCGGAGAATTATTCAATTTTATCGAGAAATAAAAGCATCGAATCAGTAGTTTTAAATTAAATCAATAAATAAATAACAAAGATTCATCGTCACCAAAAAATTAAACCAATAAAACTATAAATGTAAGTAGATGATGTTACGAAAGTTTTTTGTGACGGTAAAGTTTTAAAATAATTAATAACCATTGATTACTTTTTATTTAAAGATAGAGACAGGAATATCCTATCAGCTAAGACATACGTATACCAAGATTTAGTTTTAAAAAGGGAACATTTCAATTCCCATTTCCGATATTAATAAAGATCTTCCCTTCATTATTTGGATTCTTTAATAAAAATACTTCAACTATAAAGATCATTTATGTAATAGCGTTAAAATGATATCATAATAATATGAAAGCAATTTTTACATGCTTTATAGCGTGATATTTTATAGCCTTAAACCTCCCTCAATAAATGTAAAATCCGATATATTTAAAGAAATATATTTTTTTAATTCGAATCAGTGGTTACCAAGATTAGCACTTTTTAAAAAAAACACTCTTTGGTATTATAATATTAGTATATGTATAGATATTTACTGCTTTAGTTAAGATTCATTGCTTTCTTGCATTTAATTGCTATTATATTTTACTTTATTTTATTTAAGTCATTCCGTCATCTTCTATAATATAAAAATGAATCGCAAAATGTGTTGGTAAGCGCATAACTCAACAACGCCTAGACCAATTTGGCCAATTGTTTTTTTTTAAATGTTCGTTGAAGTTCAAGGATGGTTTGTACGGCGAGAAAAATTCGAATAATTGCCGGAAAAACCATAAAAACAGCCCTTTTCTTTTTCCCATACAAATGTTTTCTTACTAAAACGTAGTCAATTTGAGCTTTATTGCTATTGTATAAAGTTCTTATTAAATTACAAGCACTCACTGTTGTCTAAGCAATGTAGGTAGGTGTGTTCCTAACGTCAAAGATCATATCTATCAAAACAGTGTGCGTGTGTGCGTTGGAGCACAGAATACATCGTTAGAGGAGTTTAATGTCGCATAGCATGATGTTATATAGGTTATAGCCTTCCCTAATAACTGGACTATTCAACACAAAAATAATTTTTCAGTAGTTCCTGAGATTAGCGTGTTCAAACAATCAAACATCCACGCGGATGAAGTCGCGGGCGGCCTCTATCCCTACTAATATTATAAATTCGAAAGTAACTGTCTGTCTGTTACGCTTTCTCGCTTAAACTAATGAACCAATTTTAATGAAATTTGGAACACAGATAGAGTGGACCTTGGGAAAGGACATAGGATGGTTTTTATCCTACGGGAACCTATAAAATGGGCCCAAGCGGGCGAAGCCGCTGGCGGAAGGCTAGTTATTTATAAACATGTATCAGATTACAAATTACTTTGTAACATAATCTTCATACGCGTATGGACAAAGTAAATTGGTCCTGGCATTGTATTCGTGAATGACCGCCGGATATTACCTCTGGCCTAAATATTAACCACCCCATATGGTCCGAGAGGCAGACACAATAAATAGGAATCATTTTATAATGGCAGATTTTTTGTTATTTACGAGTGAGGTTTGAAGTTTGGTAAGCCACACATATTTTAAAAAGTATTTATATGCCTCGCCGTTACTTTACAAAATACCGACATCACAAATAAAGCTACTAATCGCAAATTAAATTTCAAACAAGTAGCAAAATAGCATTTCATCAGCCACCTTGATTCCGATTGATTCCATTTAAAAATGAATTATTTATCTGGCTATTTCTTTCTAACTTACTCAGACCTGAAATTTGAGGTAAACTCTCATCAGAGGGCTTAGTGTAAGTCTGCACACGCGAAAACGTTACTAACACGTTTGCGTTAAGAATTTAACTATCGACCTTATTCCTTTCAGGTTAAGATCTATATGTCCAATTTAACTCGGACGTAGTAGTAACATTTGCTCGTTTACAAACTTACACTAAGGGCTCAGTTGAGTAATACTAGAAATCCAGCGCGTCGGTCATGAGACGACTGACGATCGCAGAAATAATTTTTAATATAATATTTTGTTAGCCAACTAATTTTTAAATTGAATGATGTAATGTAATGTAATGATGTAAAATAATTACATTACTAATACAACTTATTTGAAAGAAAAAAAGTAGGCTTTAGAAAATGGTTGTGCTTTTTTATTTCTACCTCCCCAAATATCGCCGCCCCTCTTGCGCATAACGGCCCACCCTCGACCGTCACCGTTCAAAACGATATCTAATATCCACTTAAATCAACAAGTTGTACGACTGATAGGTCAAGTGTATTGGGTACTCCATGAGCATCAGATACAATTCAATGTGGTATTTAGGTCACAGTTTAGTGACGGGATAAATTAGTAACGTTATTGAAACCGAAATTGAAACCTAAATTTGGAAATTTTAATAACGTCGTGTATTGTTCGATTTTAAAGTTATCATCATATCTATAAAAGAGAAAGTGTGTATGTATGTTCCTTATACACTGCGAAACGGCTGGACCGATTTCAATGAAATTCTCGGAGAATCTTCAGATTGGTCCAACGATCCTAAAGTTTGCTTCACTTCTCTTTCTAACGCGGGTGAAACCGCGGGGCACAGCTAGTAAATAATAAAGGACAGCACTAGCGGTCACCCATAACACCCCCAGCGGCGCCCGTTTAGCTTGGATCTATTGCCAAGCCGTGGTCGTGCGCGCTTCAATCTACTTCTTATAAAAAATAAAGTGAAGACTTAATCCACGGAAGCACCGCATTGTGATCACACTCACAAAAGAACAAGCTTAAAGCCTGAAGTATTATTAATACGATAGTCTCTATTTTTTATTATCCTTAACGGAAAAGTATAAAATATTTAATGAAGCTGAAAGTCAGCTCTGCACTTTTGACAAAGGGCCAAGAGGGTTATATTAAGCGTTAGGATTCGGCAACACGTTTTTGGCCAGCGTGGTGGACCATTGCATAAATCATATAAAATTAAAATCGTAAGAGCGGTTTTTAACTGGCGTATTTTTCGGCGTTACATTTTTGTACCGGAAACGTCAAATATTGCTGAAGCGCTTCATAAAACAAATTTAACGTGCGTACAATACGTTGGTCTGAAACCGCTCTAAAGAGAAAACGCTAAGAAAAAATAAACCGCAGTTGCATAAAAAAAGTTATCGATTTCCGACATCAAAGAAAAAAATTACTTAAACAATACCCTTAGTGCACGATTTTTATTTACGCTTCCATATATTTCAAAATACGATTTATAACCACATCCCGCCACAACATTCTAATAAAAAAGAAACACTAATCACCGTACCAATTAACATGCAATATTTTACAGCGAATAAAACGAATACGAATAACTTTTAATTGGTAGTTGGTGTCCTAGGTTGAAAGTTTTCATTATAAAAAGATAAAAAATATTTTCGATTCATGAATGTTTTTATCTACGTACCTTTATTATATTCGCGTATTCCTTTTTAATTACCGAGAAACATGGTGTATGGTAGTTTTTATGCAATTTCGCTTGATCTATGTTTGTGTTTGAAATTTAAATTTATGGACTTTAATTTAGAAATTCCATTTTTGAATTTTATTACCAAAAATATTAGATGCAAAATTGTTATATAATGCAGTATAGTATTCTATAGAATGTAAGCTTACATTCTACTGCTCGTATTAAAGCTAAATGGAGGACTGACTCATTAACCTTACTTTTTTAGGAACCTGGTGGTTTTCGAATGCGTCTACTTTATTATTAGGAACATGGCTGCAAGGCTGCAACCTTTTTGCGTCCCACTGCTGGGCACGGGTTTCTCCCCATTATTGAGGATGCCTGGATCTCTAGTGTGTAGTTAAGAATTAAAACGACCGTCTATACTCGGAGATAGTTTATTGCCAACTGACTCGTAGGTACGCGAACATACACATCATCCCTCCGACATCATTTTGAAACCCTAAAGAACATTTAATAATAATTATATAACATGCAGTTTTCATTTAATATTAAAAACTAAAATTAAAATAATTTCCTATAATCGACTTTTCTCCTTGGCCTTCGTTGCCTCTCTTCCCCCTTATTTTCAATGTTATCCGCCTCATTATCAACATTAGACTGCAGGGAAGCTGCACTTGGTATTGGCGGTAGATCAGCGGAAGGAGCTGCAACGGGTACCTCGGAATCCGCAATTGCATCAATCGTCTGTGCCTTCTCAATACTATTAGTCAGCTCTTTATTGCTTGAAAGATCGTCATTAGTATTTGTAACTATATCTTCCACATGTAAGTCTAATTGCAATGGAGGCGATGAAATTGTCTGATTACTTTGAGGGGACACAGGCTCTGGTGACACAGAAATTTTATGTGGCAAAACATCATAGTAAAATTCACTAGAAAAATTTGCATCGGGTTCACATTTCTGAGTAAATTTTCTCATTTGGTCAATGTGTCTATTACAAGAAATATTATAATCCGAAAAAAATTACTTATACATCCGTTTACCTACCTTGCTTACAATCTTAGCTTTTATCCATTGCCCCTTTTTGCCAATAAACCATTTTGCCCAGACCGTCTCCCCTACATTAAAATTCCTACATTTCTCATTATAGTTTTCAAAGCTTGTATAATCTTTAGGTGGAACTACTAAGTCTAACTTGGAACGCAAGTCACGACCGAACATTAGTTTAGCGGGTGTGACGCCGGTTACACAATGAACTGTATTACGGTATTCAAACAGAAAGCTTAGTAATTCCTCCTGTATTAATTTTTTACAAGATTTATTGGCTAGAATTGTTTTTATCATTTTTTTACAAGTTTTAACTGAGTTTTCAGCTTGACCGTTACTGCAGGGATGATAAATAGGCGAAGTTAAATGTTTTATACCATTATTGCTACAAAAATTTTCGAATTCAGCTGACGAAATTTTCACATCATTACATCACAATTACCTGCGGAATTCCGAACGTAGAAAATAAAACCTTTAATTTAGCAATGAGCGCATTTGTAGCAGTGCCGCCATTCATTTGTATACATTCTAGCCACTTAGTATATCCATCTATTACGATAAGGTAATCATTTTGTCCGATTGACATATAATCTATATGTAACCTGTGCCACGGACCCGGCGGGCGCGGCCAGGGCGAGGGCGGAGCCCGCGGCGGCGCACTGCGCAGGCCTGCGCACACGCCGCACGCATTTACCCAGCGTTCGATGTCCCGGTCGATACCTGGCCACCACATCCTACTGCGAGCTGCACTTTTAGTTTTCACAATGCCGAAATGCGCACCGTGCAATTCTGCTAACATTTTGTCGCGAAAAACTTTAGGTACGACGACTCTGTAACCTCTCAATATGCAACCCCTATTTAATTCTAAGTCCTGCTTACAATGAAAATAGGGCAAAATAGATTTACACGCTATTTTACGCGGCCAACCATGATTCATGTATTTAATCACCGTTTGTAACACATTATCGGCATCGGTCGCTTTTCTGATGTCAACATAAGAAACCGGTTTTGAGTTCGAGTCAAGGAAAAGGAAAGGAATCGAAACTTCCTTCTCGCTCTCACCGTCACCTGTGGTCGCTAAGGGCGCGCGCGAAAAATAATCTGCAACTAAGTTATGTTTACTACTTATGTATTGCACCACATAATTATAAGCAGATAAAATCACTGCATACCTTTGTAATCGTAAAGCTGCAGTTATCGAAATACCATTATTCTTTCCAAATATAGACAGTAAAGGTCTATGATCGGTTTTAAGAATAAATGGATCGCGGCGCCCGTATAAATACTGGTGAAAACGTTTTACCGCGAATATTATAGCGGTAGCCTCCTTTTGGATCTGACTATAATTTTTTTTCGCTAGCCGATAACGAACGAGAGGCAAAAGCGATCGGGCGCTCGGTGCCGTCCCTGTAGGCGTGAGCCAGCACGGCGCCCAGCCCGGCCGGCCCCGCGTCCACCGCCAGCACGAGCGGCGCGTCAGGGTCAAAGTGCGCCAGCACGCGGTCCGAAGTCAGCTCACGCTCAGAGAGAGGGCGCTGCAGCGCAACAGTAAACAACAGCTCTGTGTTAATTTTGTTAAAATAAATATAAAAACCCCGTGAAACAGTGAAAAAATCAAATCTAAAGGTGTAAATAAGTTATTTTCGAATAAGTGTAATGTAGTATATCTCTGGAAGCTCGTGATAAAGTGCAAAAAGTGAAAAAACTTATAACCAACTAACCAACTTATAGTGTACAAAAATAGGACTATAAAACCGTATAAAACAAAAATTTTACAAAAAATGCAAAAACTGTGACCTAAAAAGTGTGTAACAACAACAAGAACATTAAAAAATACAGTAAAGTTATAATGAACAAACAACATAACCTATAAAATATTAAAACGCTAAATCACCAGCCCGATATACATATTTTATGAGTAAAGCGACATCTGTTACCAACCGGAAGAACTTTTTAGTTGTCATCAATACGAATGCGCAGTAACACTTAGAATTGGCACATCACAGGAATTAGTACATCAACATTTCGCTAGAGGGCTCACAAACACATTAAACAAAAAAAAAAATGGAACAAATCGCAGAAATATTAAAATCTTTGCAAACAAAGTTCGACGAACAAGCAAAGGAGCTTAAAGAAATGAAAGAGAGTATCCCAAATAGTATAAATAAAAATATAGATGAAAAATTCGGCATTTTGGAAATGAGGCAAAAACAATTAGAAAAAATTACAGAAGAACAAGCACAAAAAATTCAAAAATTTGACAAAATATTGAGAAGGAAAAATTTGATTTTTTTCGGAATTGAAGAAACGGAAAATAACTACTTCACCCTACAAAATAAAATTTTACATGTAATAAATAATATTATGAAAATAGAATGCCAAAAAAGAGATATTGAGTATGTTACACGTATGGGAAAGAAATCTGAAAAGGTAAGACCCATTATTGTTACTTTCACCACCATGGGCAAGAAAATAGAATTGCTTAAAAACAAGAAAATGCTGCAAAACACCAGAACATATTACATCAAAGAAGACTTCCCACCGGAAGTTCTTGAAGAGAGAAAAAAGCTAAGTACCCAGCTAAAACAAGAAAGAGAACAAGGCAAAAAAGCATATATAAGATATAATAAATTAATAATCTTGCCAGAAAAAGAAAATAATCAACAAGAACGTCAAAAGAGAAGTTTATCTCATTCCCCGGAAACAGCGGCTGTTGTTGAAAGTGAACAGAAAAACAGTTATAAAAATCCAACCAAGAAAAACAAATTAGAAATGTATGTAATAAGAAGTAAACCCAATAATACAGAAAATAAGTCTCCATCTCATCAGCAATTATCCAACGAATGACATAAGAAAGCGACCTCTCCAAGTCCATGTCCCCCACTACGGCCGGTCACCGCGGGGGTCACCGACCAACACCCTCCACTCCACCCAATATATATATGTACATACAATGCTCGGTCATTACTGTCGGAAGAAAGAATGCTAGAGTTCAAGCAATCAATATCACACATAAAATATGATATCATAGGTCTATCAGAAATCAGACGTATAGGTTACAACATAGAAGAAAGCGAAGAACATATATTTTGCTACTTTGGTGAAACAAGAGGCCAGTATGGGGTGGGTTTCATCATAAAAAAGTACTTAAAAAATAGAATAGAGAGTTTCACTGCAATAAATGAACGCATCTGCATATTACATTTGAAATTCAAGAATACAAGTCTATCACTAGTCCAGGTTCATGCGCCGACCTCTGACTCAACCGAACTGGAACTTAAAGAGTTCTATGACCAAATACAGAAATCTCTAAAACAATGCAGTAAAAATCTTGTGGTCATGGGCGACTTTAATGCCCGAGTTGGTCAAAAAATCAATGGCGAAAACAGAATATTAGGAAACTCATGCTTTGGAAAAAGAGATAGAAGAGGTGAAACTCTACTCCAGTTCTGCTGGGAAAACAACTTTTTCGTAATTAATAGCCTATTTAAAAAGAAAAGTAAGAATATTTGGACATGGCTGTCTCCTAATAAAAATAAAAGCCAGATAGATTACATACTCTCAAATATAAAAACCAAATTCACTAACATTGAAGTGATAAGCAATCTATCGTTCCCGAGTGACCACCGCCTCGTGAGAAGTACACTAATGTTAACCAATACCAAAAGATCTAGAACTACATTTACGGGACAGAGTAGCAAATTTTTGTTAGAAACCATAGACCAGAAAGAGGAATACAATGAAGCACTAAAACTGAATATTTCAAACATAAAGTTAGAAGAATACGACACAGTAGAAATGTACTACGAAAAATTTAAACAAGCAATAAATAACAGTTTAAGGTCAATACATAGTATCAACACAAAATCTAAACGACACTTTGTCATCTCAGATATCACAAAAAACCTCATAAAAAGAAGAAACGAATTGATAAATAAAAAACACCTAACATTAGAAGAAAAAAACGAGAAATGTTATTTATATAAAAATATTCACAAAATTATTAGAAAAGAATATCAAGAATACAGAAGAAATACGATTGAAAAACATTTAAAGAAGTCAAGAAGTGTAAAAAAAGGCTTTAGTGTATTAAATACATATAAAAAGTGGATCCCTTGCTTAAAAAACAACTCTGCAAATAACAAAATAACATTTTCTAGATCAGAAATCATAAATGCTGCCACCGAATTTTATAAAAATCTATACGCTTGCAGAATACCGTCAAGTATTGAAACTCTACCTCTTCATAAAAATGATACTTCTATACAAAGATTCTCTACACAAGAAATTTGTACTAAGATAAAGTCCTTAAAAAAAAGAAAAAAGCAGCGGTCCAGACGGTATACCGAATGAAGCCATTTTATCTGGAATTCACATATTAGCTCAACCTTTAACAATCCTGTTTAATAAAATACTAGACGACAGACAAATACCTACTGAATGGGCTAAATCAGATATAGTACTGCTCTACAAGAAAGGAGACCCTACAGATATTACGAACTATCGACCAATTAGCCTACAGTCAAATTTATACAAGCTGTTTGCTTCTTGCATCGAAAAACGCATTGCGCTATATACAGAAGAACACCAACCTGTAGAGCAAGCAGGATTTAGAAGCACGTTCTCAACTATAGACCATATTCACTCACTAGAACTTATAATAGAGAAATACGAAGAGATGAAACGCCCGCTCTACCTAGCGTTTATCGACTACGCCAAAGCATTCGACTCTATTTCCCATACTAGCATGTGGAGAGCACTACAAGAATGCAATGTGCCATCAGAAACTGTAGAGCTCATTCAAGATATATATAAGAAAAGCACTAGTAGAATTATATTAGATAAAACAGGCACGGAAATTAATATATGTAGAGGCGTACGTCAGGGTGACCCCCTTTCTCCCAGAATTTTTATTACAGTTCTACAAAATATAATGAAAAAATTACACTGGGAAAAGAAAGGTATAAACATTAAAGGTCAATTTCTAAATAATCTCAGATTCGCCGACGATATCATACTTTTCTCAGAAACTTCATCACAAATAGAAGAAATGATAAATCAAATTAATTATGTCAGCAATGAAATTGGTTTGAAACTAAATACAGAAAAAACTAAAATTATGACAAACAGTACAGAAACACCCATACACATCAACAGCGTCCCACTAGAATATATCAAGGATTATACGTATTTAGGCAAACAAGTATCATTTAAAAAATCCAGACACAAAGATGAGATAATGCGACGTGTGAACATGGCCTGGAATAAGTTCTGGAGCTTCAAAGAAATTCTGAAATCAAAAACTTCAATAAAACTGAAAAAAATTGTATTGGACTCATGTATCTTACCTTCTCTCACTTATGCATCCCAAACATGGATTTTCAACAAGGAAACCAGAAATAAAATAATAACCACCCAAAGAGCCATGGAACGGAGTATTCTAAATATAAAATTGAGACACAAAAAGAGAAGCACAGACATAAGGAAAACAACAAAAGTTATTGATGCTCTAGGTCACTGTAAAAGACTAAAATGGAAGTGGGCCGGCCATGTTGCACGTATGAGCGAAGACAGATGGGCCAGAAAAATAACAACATGGAAGGGACCTGAAGGAAAGAGAAAGAGAGGCAGACCGGTAGAAAGATGGCTTGACGAAATTTTAAAAGTAACTGGTAAAAACTGGATTGATAAAGCGACGGATAGAACTATGTGGAGAAAAATGGAGGAGGCCTTTACTCTACAGAGAGGTCCTTAATAAATATATGTACATATACATGCATGTAAACAATATAAGAATAGATATTTTATTTACTTATTTTATTAATATATATAATTAGAATTTTAAAATATTATTGCGATTAAATTAAATTATATTATATTAATTAAAAATGAAATTCAACAAAATATGTAACTGTAATGTATTAAAATATATTGTACGGTATTTGAATTATATTAATTATGAGTTGAAATGTAAATTTATGTTATTAAGGAAATAAAAAAGGCTTTATTATTATATATTATTATTATAATTATATTAATAAAAATGAAACGATATTTATTATTTATTGAGATTACTTTATATTTAAAAAAATCAACGTATTAAGTAATAAATCACTGAACACAAAATATTCATAATATCATTTGTAAATTACTCACAATTCACTTCAACCAACTTTTCAGTATTACCAATATTTAAGACATCATATCGTTTAAGACATCGATACTGCTTCGACGACAGAGACTCCTTTTTCTTTTTAAGAAGTTGGGACTGTTTTGTTTCATTAAGTAACATTTCATATTTTTCTGTAGTCATGATAAAACTGCGATCAGTGCTTGTTTCCACAAACTCATAATTTATCGTAAAACAATTCTTTTTTATTCGTCATAATTAGCGCTGACATTAAAATTCACTCTCATAAAGAAAAGAAATGAATAAAACTGATGTTTCAATGCGTCTTTGCACCCGAGCCGACACCGACAAGTTACGTACAACCTGTCCGTCGTGATATGGTTAACACAATGAATGCTCAGAACGCGTCATGACTTTTCTTCATTGCCACAACGCATTGAAATCGAATAGCATGTAAGCCACGACACGAATTTCGCTATTTGGTCTTTCTTTGATTGCCACAACGCGTCGTGCGCGTTTTCATTAGAGCCATAACACGAATTTCGCTATCTGAATGTTTTACTGTGACCACAACGCGTTGTGAGCTATTTTTCCGCTCAATGAGCGTTTTCGATCTTTGAGCGTAACATTTACCTCAAAAAGATTGCACGAAATTAAATACTCTTGGAACTGTAAATTCATTCATGTAAATGATTTTTATTTCGTTTACGGCCTCGTTCACAATCTCTAAGTAAAGTGTTGATTAGTTACGTTCTAAGTAAAGTTAATTGGCAAGTAAAAGCTATGATGAGTACGGGTTAGTTGATCATTATGATTAGTGCTACTCGATCATCGTGAAATTAAAATAGAAGTTACGGGTGACTTTAACCGACCAAATTAATTTTATCGCCGTTTTGACAGCTCATTAATAGTATCTCAATTAATCTGGCAGTCAACTACAGGTATTCGTTATCGATCCTAAAAAGGACGTCAAAAATTTTGAGCCACCATAAAAACAGTGAATATAGCCTTTATCCATTTTGGTGCAGTATGTTCAAGTATTCTTGAAGCAGTATTTATCTGAGACTTCAAAAAGTTTTACTTGATGCACTGCAATGCGATTTCAGCCGCAATAGTAGGGGAGCCCATTATGTTAAATATGGATTAACTCGAGCACCATGAGGATCTAGCGCATGTAACGTATTGAGCGGTAGAAAGATAAATAGGATGTTATGATATTTTCCGATTCATCGATAGGATATTTTGGAGAGCGCCTAAAGGTTTTCAAATTTTTTATCAAATGGATCCGACATAATAATAACTAGTCGAAATAAATTGTAATTATATTTTTGTTTAAGAAAGGCGTTCTTTAAACGGGAGATTTAAACTGTTGGGGAACTTAACCATGCGCAACATAAGCCATATGTTAAACAGACGCGCTCGAGGATATCCAAAATCCCATCTTGAGCTTTCTTTACAAACGAAAGCCTTCGTATATCACGATACCTGATTCTACCACTTGATGTATGGGCTTTGGAACGTCTCACGTTATTTTTATAAACTTTGCAGGAAAAGCATTTGTATTCACTGGAAGAAAGTATTTTTAGTTTAAAAATCAAAATGATTTAAAAAACCGTATACGAAATTTTCTGATTTCGCTGATTTAGCTATTTTACAGATAAATCTCATACCGACCGACTCAGACCAAAATGTAAAATTTTTTCATCGATAGAAAGCTACTAGATGGTTTTTTGACGAGAAGTCAAAAAAGACATGTGGTCTTGTTTTATTTTTATTTTCTTGATGTATTTTTGAGTTATTTCGGACAAAGTAATAGCATTTGGTTCAATATACGAGTTAGTGCACGAGGGTTTGTAATAAAATAACAGTGCAAAAACATGTTTTTTCAGCTTGCCTCTAAAACTGCATCGAACATGTTCCAGTAAAGTAGCCATCGTTTTACTTGAACATATGACTAGACCAACTGATTACTGACGACTTACTGACTTTTTTTATGAATAGTGATGCAAACATTTACTTGACACTGGCAATACGCACAAAGATTGTGATGACATTATTGAAAACAAAAAAGGTACTATAATTTTTTGAGGATAATGTATATTTATTTTATTCACACACACAACTGTACGGGCACACAGGTTACTAAATCCAAGTGTTTTTAATGTTGTCGTCTAAACACTGCGTGGTGTAGTACTAAATACTATATACTAAAACACTATATTGTAAAACAGTGAATTTGTAATAAAATGAAACAACCGAAAATGCATAGTTGTAAAATGTAGAAATTATATTAAAATGCTTATGTAATCAAATTATTACGGTTATAACAATACCATTTAAAGAACGCCTCCGTTCCCTAATCACTATGCCATAACTGTATGCTGACCTAAATCCGTCATATAATATGAAAGAAGATCTGTGCCTTTCAGTTAAACATAAAGGAAAGAAGAAGTACCTTGTCGTGAATGAACGCAAACAACATTTCACAATTTACTTCGCTGGCGAGAAGTTGGTTCGGATTTAATTCAAACTTAAGCAGTTTGATATGTGGTACTTGAAACTTCACAGTTACTACTTCATTTGAACAAATTTCTTCTCAAGGTCTCTTACTTCTCACAGGAAACAAATTGGAACTTTGATATTTCAGAGAAATACCTCAAATACCACACTTTTCACTTTTAACGTTTAGCGGAACTATGGATACGGGTATTGATACAATGTAACTATGGATACAATTAATAGAATCAGGCGCCAATAACCCTGATGATGCTCTGTTTTGGGGTTTTGTTGTGTTGGTGGTGGTGTATATTTTTTTCATATATTCATTTTATTCATATATTTCAACTTGTTTAAGCTTGTGTTTATTGTTGCATGTGCATGTATTCTATGTGGGAGAGAGGAAGGTGCTATTGTATGAAAAAAGTATACACCATCATACGTTCTGATTGCGGATCGTCGCAAAGTAGTTTTAATGTGTCTTTATAACAATGGATATGTACATATTTTTTTGCAAATTCGTAACTATTCATATATTTATAGAAACAAGTTCGTATTATAGCCCGATGGCTGTCGTTTAACGGAAAAAATTTACGCAGCTAGGTGAATAGGTGAGCATTATTAGGAATGAATAGAAGGTATCAGGAAAAGTGTCCAGTGTGTGTGGGACACAAGAAGGGTTGCAGCTGATAAGTTCATTATATTAATTAAAAAGAGCATATTTTGAAACCCAAGAAAAACAAAGGATAAAAAAAAACAAAAATGGAGCCATATTGATGAGGGCAAAGAGTTAATGTTTTTCACCGTATTTTTTTATTTTATAAATTTATGTTTTATTTTGTCACAGGACAGAATTTGACTCTGGTTCTACTTAACAGTTTGGTATCATCAACTGAAATTAACTTTAAGCTAAACTATAAATTTCAAAAAATTTTTTTTGATCTTCTTCCATCTCTCTAGGTAGGTATCTTGTATGTATGGTATCCATCTTTCTAGGTATTTGGTTAAATGTAAAGCTTTAATAAAACAAGTGTCGTATCTATCGGATCTGTAAACAATTCTTCAGAATAAATAAAAGTAAGCTTCTATCGATTTGTGGCTATTTTTACTACCCATCTTATAAAGCACCCACGGTTATATTGTATCTACCCCAGAGCAACGGAAGCTAATTCAACTCTAGCATTATAGGTGGCACACTTGACAAAGATTTTGTAAAAAAAAACTCGTCAGATTTGTTAATTTTTTTGCGTTCATTAGTAAAGTAGCAGTTCGTGATAGGAGAATATGTGTCAAGTATAGAGCTAGATTCAAAGATAAAATCAATGTTTTGCATCGGTTTTTGAGCAGCGTTGGCCGAGCGATAAGATGGCGGTTTCTGGTGAGGGAAACTATTGTGAAATATTACAATTATTACGATGTTTTCTCAATCACCGAGCATGCCTGATATAACCTCTAATTTTTCTAAGGCACTCCAATAAGTGATGTCCACCAATCCACACTAGGACACTATGGTGGACTATAGCTTAAATCCTCTCACTTTCGATAGGAAACTGTGCCCAATAGTAGGACATAAAAAGAGGTTAAAACAAATTGTTTTTCAATATTTTAGAAAATGATTGATATTTTTCTAAGCACACTCTAGTTAAGCGTTGCTACTAATTTTTTTAGTCTTGTCTAGAAGCGGCCAATGCAGCCTCTGCTAGTAGGGCGTGATGGTTGCCTGCTCTGTGTTATCAACAATGTATATTTTACGACCCTTCTATTTCTATGATGGACGTGGGTTCTATATATCATAGATAAGTAACACCTCATACGAATATAATATTGACCAGAAACGTGCATTGTCCATATGACACATTTACAACATACAAAAATGCTCTTTGTGTTGCACAAAGACTTGAAAGTAACAGAGATATTTTTCCCACATTTGAAAAAAATATAGGGAAAATTAAATTTTCAAATCAGTCAGTACAGGGCGTGATGTCTTAGAGCATCACAGGTACTGAGGTATGACACCCGTCAGAGGAGTGGCCTTTACAGGCGATCCTTCGTCCCAACGTATATGCACAATGTGTCTTCTAGTATATACAACTAGTGTGTGTCGGAGCATAGAAAATAACGTTGTTAATTGAAATTAACATATTTAGAAATGTATACGTCTGTAGCGATGAAAGAATATTTGAGAATGTGTGACGAAATTATAATGTGTGCGTTCTTCACCCGTACGTCACAATATGTATGTATGGCACAAAAATTATGTATCGAAGCGGGGCGCAATGCCCTCTCCACTGACAGGTGAGTCAGTACTTTTGATGCTTTAAGCGTAGTGTCGAGTTTGCTACAAGACATAAAAAACATAAAGAACCGGCCAAGTGCGAGTAGGACTAGCTCGTACGTTACGTACGAGTACGCCTATAAAAAAGAGTATGTCCACGCGTTAGAATTTATACTTCTTTGGCGTATAAAAAAAGTTTAAAATAACTCAAACGCAGTGGTAATCGACGATAAATATAAAAAATAATCAAAAAATTTTGATTGTTTAGTTAATAAACGCTTTACTAACATAATAATCATTTTTAAATTAATATTCAAAATAAATTATCATATGAATACTTTGTTTCACAACACTGGCTTGAATAGCTCATGAAATGAATATCTATCTACTATATAGTACGGACACTAAGTACTGTAACTATATTCAGTGTTGGTATTATTTCTATTCTGTGGCTAACTTTATCATGTCGTTCCTGTGCGCGCAGCTCACAAATTCACTCTCATCCAAACGCGCCAAAACAAGTATAACCTTAAAAGTCCAAAATAATAACATTTGTTGTATGGGAGCCCCTTTTAAATATTTTCTTTAGTCTGCTTTTAGTATTTGCCGTTATATTGGCAACATATATACGCCATTTGTGAAAATTACAAATGTCTAGCTGTCACGGTACATGATGTACAGTCTGGTGACAGACGGCCAGACAGACAGACAGGTAAACGGACGGCCGTACACAGGAGTCTTAGTAATTATCCCAGCAAACATTTTAAGTGTTTTTTCCGAGACTATAGAATATATTACCAATTTACGTAAAAATAACGTCACACGCACCACTTTTTTTCACTTAAAACATACTTTAACTGTTACGTCGAAAAACATAGTAATTAAAACGTTAATTTTACTTAATCTGGTAGACAACTTTAAAGTCGATATTTAGTCGTATTAAGTGATAGAATAGACGGTTGAAACTTTAACTAATAAGTTATAAATACTTGTAAGTGCTTGCTCGGTATTTACGATATAATTGGTTCTTATTATGCGACCGTTAGGTCGTCAATTTTAAGTCAAATCGAATACCAATTTTGAAGAAAATATTACCAATAGTAAATACCAAAATGCGACATTCGAGTGAGAAATACTTGTAAAGTATTTGCAATACCGTAAGGTTATATCTAGATAACTTCAAAGTCTATAAGTCGATATTTTGGTAAAAAGAACACTTTGGTCGAACCGCCATTTTATTTTAATAATCCGAAGGAGTGATATTTCAAGACGTAGATTTTTTTACTGTTAATTCTAGGATAATATCATTAAACGACACCTATACTGTCTAATATTCAGATAATTCGTTAGGTTTATGTATCTCAATAATGCTAGGGCAAGATAATAACTACTATTGTAAAAAGAAAATATTGAGGTCGACAAAAAATAAATAAATTCTTCAATAAATTTAAGCCCATCACCAGATTAAATTTTTTAATTTTTTTAATTTCACTTTAAATCAACATAATTCGCGAAATAATTTTCATCGCAGAAGATTTCATCATAATATTGCGTTGCAAACGAGCGCAAAACCTTGGAAATTTATGAAGCAGCCATTATTATTCTATCAATAAAGAGTTTAGCTTAAAGAGTTATGTAGACATTTTGTTTTGAAGTAAAAATAAAATATTTTTGTCTCTTTTACTCTCCAACGCAATTGATAATAAATTACCTAAATATGAAATTAAATAGTAAAAAATACGTTGGACCCACGTTTAGAAGAGGTAAATGAATACCAAATTAGTAATTGCAACTACAAGGCACGCCGTGGTGACGTCGAATTTACGTGAAAAATATGGCCTAAAAATTGACCTGTTGGTTGCAATCACTAAAATTACGTGGAATAAACGTCACCGGCACGTGCTTTTTTTCCCCCACTTAGGGTGATTGCACGTCGACTCCACGTCGATTCGAGGTATCTCATTTTGGTCACCGTAAAAATTGCAACCTAATCTTGGTATTTTTATTGTAATTGTGACCTAAAATGTTTGTTGAGGTCCCGTGTTTTCTTCGGTTACGGAACTCTAAAAATACAAAGCAAGTTTTTTCACCTTTTTACGATCATTTAAAAAGTCAAATAAACGAATTTGGAAGGCGTGACTGGGAGCTTCATGGAATCGCTTTAATTGAATTTGCCTCTTGCCGTTCCAATGAAAAACCTCATTTGATTGGCTTCATCCTTCTGCTTCAAATTAACTCCTTTCAAACGTCAAGTAGATTAAATATTCGCCTATTGTGGTAATTTAATGAATCGAATACCTTTAAATGAGCAATTCTTGTATATACCTAAATATATTTTTTGAATTTTGGAAACGGCTCCAACGAGTTTGATGAAATTTAGTACCCTGGTTTTGGGGGTGATAAATCCATCCAGCTAGATTTTATTTTTTGGAATTATAAATAAATAAAAATATTTTTAAGTGATTATCAGCTTAAATATAAGCTGAAAAATACGACTCTTTCTGACATTTATTGGAGAGTATTAATAATATTGTGGCGTAGAACGCCATCAAACGCCATCCGCCAATGACAGTGTCGATTTGAAAGAGCTCTAAAAATTTAGATCTTTGAATTAAAACTTTCTTGGCCGAATGGTTACGTGGGTTGACTGCGGAACTAGAGGCCCAGATTCAAACCTCAATCCGAACCTTATTTAATATTTTTGTTAAAATATTTTTATTGGGAGTTTTTTCAGACGGCGTTTTTAAGTAACACTAAGCAAATGAGTGTTTCGTTTGAAATTAAACCAAGGAACTAAATCATTTTTATCCAAGCAACGCTCGGTCGTTCAGGTCCTACTAACATAATTGCGACACAGTTTTTACTTTTGCAGTGGATTACGATTAATAAGTTTTGTATATTTTTATAACCTATGTTCAATAAAAATCTTTAAATCTTTTATATATATATATATTTTAAACTGCCGAATTATAAACAACGCTATTAAGTCGTAATCTCCTAATATGACTACTGTGTCGTTGGTACCAAGGACAAACACAAGCGGCCACACCAAGAACAGAAGTATAAACTCATTATTTCAATGTCTGCTACGCCACGCCAAACATTGCAACACGCGCGTTGTCGTTAACAAATCGAACTGTTTTATCCTTAAGTTTCTACTTAAAGTTTACTAGAGATAGTCTATCGTCTGCTTAGAGCATCAAAGTTAGTAACACACCCTTCCGTAGAGACGGCATAGCGCCTCGTTACGACACATCATTTTTGTGTAAAATCTGGTGCGGGGGGAAGAACTCACACATTTTAATTCTGTCACACATTCACAAATATTCTTTAATCGTTATGGACGCATACATTTCTAAATAATGTCAACTTCAATTGGCTGCAACCCTTTTTGCGTCCCACTGCTGGGCACGGGTCTCTCCTCATTAATGGGGAGGCCTGGAGCTTACTCCACCACGCTGCTCCAATGCGGGTTGGTGGAGATGCGGGTTAGTGGCCAACCCGCTGTCGGATGTTTTCAAACCGCCCATAAGGCCTCCGACAAGGTTTAACGACTGTTATCTATCGACAACAACCGGGACCGACGGCTTAACGTGCCCTCCGAAGCACGGAAACGCGCATGAAATTTTTTGCCACTAGCGGTCACCCATCTCACACCCGACCGCGCCCGTTTGGCTTAGTTGCATAGATCGTTTGCGTTCTACGCTAACCGCCGGGCCACGCGCGCTTCAATTAACAACGTCATTTTCTATGCACCGACAACTCTGACACCAACACACACAGACACACTAGTTGTGTAACTAGAAGGCACATTGTGCATGGACGTTGGGAAGAGGGGTTTGCTCGTAAAGGCCACTCCTCTGACGAGTGTCATACCTGTCATACCTTGATGCTCTAAGATCGTCTGTCGCCAATTATTCAAAACATTAATTGAAAAATATACGCTACCAAAGAAATAACTTTACTAAACTATACTGTAGCAAACAAAAATTATGATTAAATTCCGTCCATTAACGACAGGGCATCGAAGTAACAAACAAAAAAAAACAAGCGAAATAAAGTGAGAAGCTTCTCATTTTTTCATTTACATAAAAAGTCAAATAAACAAGTTTGCAAGGCGTGACTGGGAGCGTACTCGGAAATGCTTTAATTGAAGAGCCATTTCAATAAAAACCCTCGTTAGATTGGCTATATCCTTCTACTTCACGACTCCTTTCAAGTAAATTAAATATTCACCTATTACGGCAATGCAAGCAATATTAAAAACGGTAGTAATTGCTACTGCGACATCCTTATTAATTTTGTTTGGAAAAAACAACTAATTCCGTTACAAGCTGGTACAGTCAATTCACTGAATTATTAACTGAATATCAACAAAAATTAACTAACAAGTATCCTGGTTTCCAAAAGTAATTTTGTGCAACCTTTTCAACAAGCAAATTTGGGACACCTCTTCCCCCCGAAATTTCTTAGCGACCCCCCCCCCCCCCCCCCAAACGGAAAGCTGCGACCGCGCCTGAACGCAGCAAATAGGATTCCCTATGTCGTAGCTTCCGTGGACTTACACAAAGACAAAAATACAAATACCCAGATCGAGAATAGATATTTAGAGTCATAATTCAAATGACTGCCTCACCGAGAATCGACTGCGACACTTTCGGTCGGAAGTCAAACATATTAACGATGGCAACCCATGCGTCGTCGTTTATTCAAAAAAAAAATCGAATTGTTTTTCCCTAACATCCTACTTATAATGAAGAAAGTCTGTCTTAAAAAAATTATTAGATCGACTCTAAACAACACAATACACTTCCAATAAATTACTTTCGATAATAATTCATTATTATTATGTATATCTTTATCAATCTTTTCGAAAACCAGATAAAAGTTTGAAAAACGATAACAAGAACACTAATAATAAACTCCGGAGTTCGAGGTAACAAGCATAAAAATACAAGCGTAGCAAATTGAGAATCTATTCATTTTGAAAATCATTTAATAAGTCCGATAAACGAGTGTACAAGGAACGACGGCGAACGTACTGCGAAACGCTTTAATTTGAAGAGTCGTTCCAATAAAAAACTTCGTTTGACTTGATTTGGATTTTTCTGTTTCTTTACTATTTTCAGGCTGCAAGTGAGTAAAATATTCGGGTATCGGCAAAGAAAGTTTGTCACCAAATATTTATGAGATCTATTAGACACTAAACACTACCAAAATAATATTTTCGACTAGCTGTGCTCCGCGGATTCATCCGCGTTAGAGAGGATCATTTTCAGAGGAAGTCCCTTCTGAAGTGCCGCTGGACCGGCTTTTTTGTAGGACTATTTAAGATAAATATTCCATCATACATTACATAATATGTGTAACTCTAGCGGTTTTGGCAGCGCACGCCAGAAAAGTTCCATTAAAATCCATTCAGTAGTTTTTACGTGAAAGAGTAACAAACATCCTTTAAAACTTTCGCGTTTATAATATTAGTAGGTTATTATTTCATATTACCTATGATAATTTTGTTTTTATTTAACTTTTAAAGATATGAAAAGTGTACCATAATGATTAAAAAATAATAAAATTTAGTACTATTAGAGTACCAAATGTAAATTATATTGAGAAACTCTTCCGTTTGGAAATCATTTATTAAGTCTGTTGGAGCTTGGCACGGATGGGTTCGTCGCTGAGGTCGCAGGTGAAAGAAACACTGGCTTGTGGTTGCAGCGTATAATTTAATCACTTCACTACTTGTGAATATACATGTACGGTAATTACAGTAGTGTAATATTTCTTTATATGAAGGCAAGGTATCTAAATATCACTCAACAGTTACAGAGAGACCGTGTTCGTCGACAAGTGAAAAGTCGTTATTATAAACGGCGCGAAAAGTTCGAGTCACTTGACAAACATGCATGATAGATGTCATGTCAAATGGCTGCGTTCGGAAACATTGAACGTCGCCACAAGTCCAATAAACGAGTTCGCAAGGCGTGTCGGCGAGTGTAATATGAACCGATTTACATGTCGTTACAATAAAAAAACTTGGATTGATTAGATTTGGCTCCTTCTGTTTTGGTACTATTTCCAAGCTGCAAGTAAGTAAAATATTCGGCTATAGGCAAGGAGAGTCCGTCGCCAAATATTTATGAGATCAATTGGTCTGTGATAAAAGTGAATATTAATCACGCAACAAAATACATAATTTTTTTATATTTTTTTCCCACCAAAGGCAGACTATGATGTAACAAACAAACATTACCTAATAAAATTCAGTCAATGAGCAACGGAATGTCATTTGTTACCAAACATAAAAGATACAAACGAAGCAAATTGAGATTTTTTTGGAATCATATAAAAAGCCCAATAAAGCATTCTGGGTTCTGAACCACTTTGATTGAAGAGCCATTTAAGAGCCTTTTCACAAGCCGTTTTTAATAAACGCTCGTTTGATTAGCTTCGTATCGCTGCTGCAGAACTGTTTATAAAGAATTTAATTCAATATTCAGCTATGCAGACACTGCGAACTATTAACTTATATCAAAATGGTTATTACGAAAGTGCTTGTTCGAATGTTCCTAAAAGATGTTTCGAGTTTAGCAACGTTTCGTTTTTTTCGCCAATTTTTATGATTGGTGTAGGTGGTAACTGCGTCACATAAAATCAAAATCATAACACGAGTATTTTTTACTATATCCTATAACTTAACGTAGGAATTTTACAGATTCCTTAAGGAAAGAAGAACTAGAAAAAATTGATCCCATATTTAACGTAGATAGTTATCAGTCATTAATTCTTTAAGCCTTTATAACACCAAAGAAAAGTATACTGTAACAAACAAAAAATACTCGCGTAACAAACGTAAAAGAATACAAGGGTAACAAATTAAAGACCTCCTTGTTTCGAAAATCCTTTAAAAAGTCCAATAAACGAGTTTGCAAGACGTGACGAAGAGCGTACTTGGAAGCACTTTAATTGAAGAGTTGTTCCAATGAAAAACTCATTTGATTGGCTTTATAAACCCCTTGGTTTATACAGATGTATGAATATTTTATTAAATATTCAGCATTGGGAACTTTTAATCCATGTTTTAAACAAAATTTGTGTTCCGAATCTGTGAAAAGATCTTAAGGGGCGCGATACCTACAGTAACGTGACCGCGCGCTTCACATGAAATGCTGACCATGCAAGACGACTCAAGCAGCGAACATTGCATTTATATATGTTATTATAACAATATATTAAAATTTGTTTTGAGTTTTAGCCATTGTTTTGTTCTTTTTTTCTTATTTTTTATTAATCATAACCAAAGCCTACCGCACATTCTCACCTTTACCTAGGGGCGGCTGGAAGACAATGACAAAAGGCCCTAGGCTAAGCCCCTTTGTAACTCCTAGTGTAAGGTATTTGCAAAAAAAAATATCAAACAATAGAATACTACACTAAGTCATACTAAACTGGCCAATCAGAAGACGAATACTAAATCACGCTATCGAAATTTCTTAGATTCTCAGTATATTTACAAATGGTCTCAAGTTAGCATTCGGACTACCGTCCCCATTGCAGGTAGTGTAATCGCCTTTTCCTCCACACTTCAATGTTTTGAATTTGACATTAAATTTGAAACTCGATATTAAAAATAAATCGATTTTATACTACATAATATATAATGAGCTATCGTTATCAAATAATATAATACAATGTACAGTGTCGTAAAAACTATAAATTCTTGTTTAAGAATAAAATTGGTAGTAGATATTTCGATTCAAATTAAATTAAATTTGGGAATTCCCAAGCATATTTCAAGAGGGTGGCACAATGGTTACCACGCTGGACTGCCGATTGAGGGTTTTGCCGGGGTTCGATTCTCGGTGAAACAAAAATTTGAATGATGAGTTTAAATTTCTGATCTCGGTCTGAGTGTTTGTGTTCCTGCCTTTGTATTTATCAATGGCAACCACCACACAGGGTATTAATTACCTTACTGTGGAGCTATTAGTGTGTAACGTTTATTTATTTATTTATGTTTTAATCAGTATCAGTTAACTACCAAATTCTCATATTTTATTTTTGGGTTTTGTATGGAGATTTAATTACTTAACGAAATGCTTAAATATTTAATTTTTGAACAAAATTTATCAATATAATAATAACTGAGCTTAAATATTTTTGTTTTCGTAATATTTAAATAGATGTTCAATCGAATCTTAACTCGTGTCCGTGAAATAGGGCAGAAAAACCGCCACAACAAGTTATTTCATCACCGTTTCAGCTCATTGGCTCTTCTATTAATAGGAAGAAAACTTTTTATCAGTGAACAGGTCATTTGCTTGGAAAAATTATCTTTAGATGTTATTAAGTGTTTATGACATCGACTTAATAAAAAGCGGTTACTAAGTCAGCGTGCTTTTTGTTTGAGTTTTTATACATTATTTTATCTCACGGGAACATTACATTTTTACTGGATATAAAGTAGGATATGTGCTAGTCTAGACTACAATCTATCTGTGTGCTAAATTTTATCCCGATCTGCCTTGCCTTATTGAGCAACAACCACACATTCTGACACACATTCAGCCTTTCGCATTTATAATATTGGGATACACTATTATGTATGTAGATAGGTCAATGATAAATCAAGAGCTCGATGCAGCCAATATCACACATGATTAATTTCGCTTATCGCTAATTTTATCGATGTGTGCAAATCTCGTAGTAAGAAATAGCTGCAACCCTTTTTGCGTCCCACTGCTGGACACGGGTCTCTCCCCATTATTGGGGAGGCCTGGAGATTACTCCACCACGCTGCTGCAATGCGGGTTGGCGGATATACGAGTTAGTGGACAACCCGCTGTCGGATATTTTCAAACCGTCCATAAGGCCTCCGACAAGGTTAAACGACTGTTTTCTATCCACAACAACCGGGACGGCTTAACGTGCCTTTCAAAGCACGGAAACGCGCATGAATTTTTTTGCCACTAGCGGTCACCACTCGCACCCGACCGTGCCCGTTTGATTTAGTTGCATAGATCGTTTGCGTTCTACGCTAACCACCGGGCCATGCGCGCATATTTTTAAGTTTTACTGATGTGTATTCTATTACCTGTAATAAGAAAATGACATCACATTATTTACTTATATTTATTCTCCATATACCGAAATACAGGGACAGTGCATATAGACATATGAATAAAATCGTCGTTATAATGTACATTTGTACGATTCTTAGCACTTGGCTACCCATCTAACCGCAACCAATATTGCTTTACTTTGTGGACTGCTTACATATCAGCAGCTTTGCGCTTTAGTAACCGGTGACACATATTTGCAAGAATGCTCTAAATCTAAAAAAGTAAATAAATTCAACTTTTATGCGGGCTTATAATAACGGAACACAATAGTTCTCATTACAATTTTTATTCAGGTCACAAATGCATGGCTAATCCATCTTATAATGAGCGCTACACGCCACGCTCGAGAACGACCTACAAACAAATACAGTCGCTTTTGAGTTATGATGCAAAATTAATACAAAGGTAAATAATAAATTACTCACATCAGCATTTGACAAACGAATTTCACAATGCGATTATTGTGGCAGAACCTAAAGCGTAGCGAATTATGCATGGTCCGTAGTAAGAACCGTGTAGAACGTAAAACATAGCCACGCGGTGGTAAAAAGTTTCATGTTAGGTTTATGACCGAAATGATGGAACTTTCCACTTAATATAGTAAGACAGTGTTAGGAATAAATAAATGAAATTATTATATGACAAGCTGGAACAGACAGATAGACAGACAGACAGACAAACAAACACGATGATTCTATAAAGGACATATTATATTTGCAAGAATGCTTTAAATCTAAAAAAGTAAATAAATTCAACTTTTATGCGGGCTTATAATAACGGAACACAATAGTTATCATTACAATTTTTATTCAGGTCACAAATGCATGGCTAATCCATCTTATAATGAGCGCTACACGCCACGCTCGAGAACGACCTACAAACAAAGGTAAATAATAAATTACTCCCATCAGCATTTGACAAGCGAATTTCACAATGTGATTATGATGGCAGAACCTAAAGCGTAGCGAATTATGCATGGTCCGTAGTAAGAACCGTGTAGAACGTAAAACATAGCCACGCGATGCTAAAAAGTTTCATGTTAGGTTTATGACCGAAATGATGGCACTTTCCATTTAATATAGTGAGACAGTGTTAGGAATAATAAATGAAATTATTATATGACTAGCCGGAACAGACAGATAGACAGACAGACAGACAAACATGACGATTCTATAAAGGACATTATACAAACATTCATTTTTATATATATGTATAGATGTAAGCAAACAAATTCATTGTATACGCAAGTGTTGAAGTCATTGACATTTTCTCAAAAACTTTAAAGATCGCAATTTTATTACCGACTTCTAAAAGGGGGAGGTACTCATTATAACTGTATTCCACTGTATGTAATTTTTTATATATGTTCACCGATTACTACGCCGTTTATGGACTGTTTTTTTTTATTCGAAAGATCGTACTTCCAAGGCCGTCTCATTGTCACCAAGTTAAGATCTCATGATGGGATCCCAGGGAAATCAAGGGGAACTCTCAAATTTCATAGGCAAACACATTGATTTTCTTATCGTATATAGGCATGCCTATCGAAAAGTGTTCTTTTAATACAATTAATTTTAATCAATTTTCTTACATCACCTCACTCTTGTATATAAATAAATATAATAATAGTAATATTATGTAAGTATATAATAATATTTATATGTTTATAAAATATAATTGATAAAAAAATATGTCTCTTCGAGTTATCAGATCGGTGAAGGTCGATCTTCCATGTCTCCTCTACTATCTTACGAATTTAGACGATCAGGCCACGTCTGTTGAAGCGAGTTTAACATTTTTTACCCATTCCAAAAAAAAGTGTACAGCGCCGCTAAAGAAGTTTTCACTTCAATAAATAATATAATATACAATTATTTTCCTTGCGAATGGTAGTGATTCTTAAAACTATTTTAGAATCAGCCCTTTGCGTATCTTTCCCTCTGAATGGTCAGCAACGCCAAAATAGATTTAAGAGTCACTACCATCAGCAAGAAAAAGTACCATATTATGCCAAGTTCTAAACAATTTTATTTTTTACCATTTTAAGTCGGTTCTATTTTTTTAGCAGCTTTGTGAAATACGATCCCAATATTGAAGATAATATAATATATACCTAATATATAATATACTAGATTCCCAATATTGAAGATAATATTGAATAACAAAATAATGACGTCATTAAAATGCCTCTACAAAATTAAACACAAAATCGAAGCACGTGCTTGGAACCTATTACTTAAAACCAATGAATATTAATGTGTCGTATAGGTAATTTCCCTAATAACCAACTAAGGTATTTCCACGCGAAGGCGCGAATGTAATATAGGCATCGCAGAACTGATTTATTTATAAATTGCGATAGTATGTAATGACACTTTTAAATTAAGCAAGACCAAAAGAAAAAATAAATCTCTAGGTTGCAAAATATTTTTTCTACGACGTAAAATGACATAGGTACATAATATTTCCAGCTCCGATCTGAATTGGGCCTAATGTTGCCAGTAAAAGAAAAAGCTAAGCCAAACAATATAGTTTCCCTATATGTTTTAGCTCTAAAACATGATCAAAAAACTCAATTTCCTGAGCAATACAATTTTTTTTCCATCAAAATCTATGTTTCTTAGAAGCTTTAAATATACTTCTACAATATTTAAAAAAAGCTGACATAAATAAGATAAGTATAGATACCATAATTCACGCAGAAATAATTTTATTATGGCTCTATACAGGTGAATCCGCTTTTATACACATTTGCCTTCATTGGTTATTTGTTCATGTATTTGTAGTAATTAAATTTGATTTGAAAATTCATCCGTTTAATAACTCATTCTAACTTTATATCTAGTTTTGCGGATTTCGGTTATACCGATTAGTTTTGCAATCGTACTGAGGAAAATTAAAGTTAGATCTGGCGCTCATAGTTTCGGGCGATTGCAGAATCAATAATATTACATATAGATGTAATATCTTTGTGTAAATAATATGACATCTATATTCCACTCGCAACTTAAGTTTTAGAATTTATCTAAAATAAAAGTTTTCTAAGTGTGGGGGCGGCGCGTCTATACGGTATGTATGTTCGCGCTACTCGCCCTAGGAGTACGCGTGGTGGGATCGTAGTAGCCACCAGCGAGGCCAAAAGGGGAGTGGCGGGTGTAAATCGGGTGTGAGATGTTAAACCCGACGCCGGTAACCCAACCTGCGAGGTGCCACGTCGGTGTCGGGGAGTTGCGTCAGTCGTCTGTCACGGGGAAGAGGAGGGGGGTGAGGGGGTGACGTTCTTTGAATAAAACCACTTATGTTCCTGATAAGGAACCCAGCCAGCCCTAACCGAACCCTAATTTCCCTATGCCAAGGCCTCTTCGTATGGTCTTGAAGTCTTCTTCCAAACTTCAGTCTTCAAATATTCCAAAATTCTTCAATCTTCTTTAATCTTCTTGTTATTAGTCTTCTTGAGTCTTCAGAGTCTTCAGAGTCTTGTTTTCTTCTTACTTTTGAGCTCGCCGAGGAATGCTTTGCCTTGGCCCCAATTTGCTTAAGTACTCCCCAAGCAATACGAGAAAGACAGCCGCGTGCAATAGCCCGATCGCGGCCTTATTTCGATACAATTTTTGCTTCGGTGAAGGCTGTTTTTCGGGTTCTTTTTATTGATCTTATTCACTTATACATATGTATCATACATAGTTTTGTTCCTCGTAAACTATCCTATTAGACTATATAAGTTCCATTTTCATAGGTAAAATACATAAAGAGTTATTTAAGAAAATATACACAAAGTCCAACAAATTTCGCCAATTGCTAACCTTATGACCTAAATAACTAAGCTAATTCACAAAATATATTCATAAAAACTATGTATCCATGTAGACAAACTTATTTCCTATCGTATTAATCCTAAAAACATCCAAAAACATATAAAAATATGATCTTATTAACAAAAAACTACCTAAGTACAGAAAAAACTTCAACCTTAAATATCTACGTAACCTATACAAATTTCTTTATAAAAATTGTGTTATCCTACATAACTAATCATCCTTAACCATATTATAAAGAAAAATCATGAAAATCTAGATATCTAATTTTCCATACTAATTTCGTAAATTTTCCGCATTCCAATCTCGATTCTACTCGTCACACCGCCCTGTGTGAGCGAAGCAGGAACACTCGTTGCATCTCGTTTTAGACGCCGCGCGTGAGACGGGGATAGACGTTGCCGTCTCTGTCTTCTTCTGTGTAAGTGAAACGGGAATAGATGATGCCGTTTCGTTCAGCGGCCCTTGCAACTTTTAATATGGAATGTTCATACGTTATTCTCAATTCTCACATATGTTTTTCTTGGTCGCCGACATCCTCCCCCTCGTGCGTAGCACCAACTCCTGGCCCGGCGACCCGATGCTCGTTGTCCGACGCGATGACTGCCTCCCCGCAGTCTGGCTCGCTGGTTGCTCGCCCCTCGTCGCGTTGCGCCGGCACCAACAGGATCACCTTGGAGCTGGGACGTTTCAGGACGCCCCCCGTCGTGCGCACCTCCAGAATTCTGGTGCGGCCGTCGGGTCCTGGATAGGTTCGGACCACCTCACCCCTTGGCCATGTTCCTCTTGGCAGCGTAGAATCTACGATGAGGACCGTGTCCCCACACCGCAGGTCCCTCGTGGTAGCTCGTGCGTCGACTCTTCTAGGGATCAGAGTCGGTAGGTACTCTTTCACCCATCTGCTCCAGAAGTGGTCGGCGAGTCGCTGCGCTGTCCTCCATGTTCGTCGGCCGGTGAGGTCTTCGTCGGTGAATGCCCCTAATCTCGTTCCGCAGGATCTCCCAATTAAGAAGTGATTGGGAGTGAGGGCCCCTTCTTCGTTGTCTTCGTCGACGTCAATCAGTGGTCTTGAATTCACCAGGTGCTCCGCTTCCAATAGCAGAGTGTGCAGGACCTCTTCTTTGGGATGCCTTTCCTTGAGGGTAACTGCCAGGGCCGTTTTGATGGATCGGACCAGGCGTTCCCATGCACCCCCCATGTTCGGTGCCCCGGGTGGTATAAATTTCCACCTGATGCTCATCTTCTCCGTCGCGGTGATGATGTCTTCCTGGTTGAGGCTGGCGAGGGCTTCTTGCAGTTCCTTGTTTGCCCCCACGAAGTTGGTGCCGTTGTCGCTGAAGATCGTCTTTGGCATCCCCCTTCTCGCCGCCATCCTTCGTAGCGCCAGGATCATGGAGTCCGTCGATAAGGATGCGGCTAGCTCGACGTGGACTGCCCTGGTGGTGAGGCATGTGAATAAGGCGCCCCACCTCTTCTCATGGCGTCGACCCACTGTGAT
Organism: Pyrgus malvae; assembly: GCA_911387765.1. NCBI lineage: Eukaryota > Metazoa > Arthropoda > Insecta > Lepidoptera > Hesperiidae > Pyrgus > Pyrgus malvae. The sequence continues at coordinate 9,931,132 of OU426947.1, forward strand.
GGTCATGGGGCCGAAGTAGTCCACAGCAGTGCAGGTGAACGGTGGTTCTCCATGTCGCAGTCTCTCCAGCGGGAGATTCCCAAACGGCTGGAGCTGTGGCGTGCCGCGGTGCACCTTGCACCACTGGCACTGATGAACCGTCGTCTTCACCGCAGGCCGCAGTCCCAGGATCCAGAAGCGCTGTCGTAACTCGTTGATCACCGTCGCGTGGTTCCCGTGGTTGAACTTCTCGTGATAGTGCGCGATGAGCAGCCTGGTGATGTGATGCTTACTGTCTAGCACCACTGGTCTCTTCTCAATTTGTGTGTGTAGCGCTGCATCGATTCTTCCTTGGAGCCGCAGTAATCCATCTTCAATGGCGACGTCCAACTTCTTAAGCCGGCTATTCCTCTCAAATGGCTTCTTTTTCGTGATGCAGCGCACTTCTTCCTGGAAGCTCTCTTCTTGGCTTCTTCGTAATAAAATCTTCTCGGCTTCTTCGATGTGATCGGGATTGAGGGGAAGGAACCTTCTTTCTTGGGTCTTCTTGTTCACGGGCTTGGTCGTCCTCCTGACCTTCTTCTTGTTTCGCCTCCATGTGGGATCTCGACGCTCGGACTTACGGGACACGTTTACTGCATGCTTCTTCTTCCGGCACAGGTCGATAAATTGCAGTACCCTCGCGGTCGCCCTTACCAGTCGCGTCCAGCTTGAGAACTTGACAGGGTTCGGAGTCGGATACCTGTCGACGGGCAAAGTCGCCCCCACGGTCGACTTTTCCTTCTCTTCTCCCGTGGGCTCCGCCTTGAAGGTCCGCGGCTTCGGCCAATCCTCTTCATCTTGCGCCAGGAATGCAGGTCCGTTGAACCATCGGTGTCCGCTGTTGAAATCCTTCGGTATACCTCTCGTTGCGTCGTCAGCCGGGTTGTGTGCTGTAGGTACCCAGCGCCACTCTTGAGGCTTCGTCGTGTCTTCGATCTCCGCCAGTCGGTGTGCTACGAAGGTCTTGAATGTCCTTGGGTCGGTCTTGATCCAGGAGAGCACGGTGCTGGAGTCGCTCCAATAAGTTTTCTTCACAATCTCGACGTCCAGTTCTTCTTGCACCGATCGCGCCATCCTGGCACCCAGTAGCGCCGCTTGTAGCTCCAACCTCGGGATGGACACTGGCTTCAGCGGGGTCACCCTTGCCTTGCCCGCCAGTAGTGTCACTCGGTAGCCACCTTCTTCGTCGCGCTGCCTCAGATACACGGCGCATGCGTAGGCCTCTTCGCTCGCGTCGACGAAGACGTGGAGCTCCCCCTCGGTGTTGGACTGCGCTACACACCTTGGCACCCGGAGATCCCTCAGTAACTGCAGGTCTTCTAGGTACTCCTCCCAGGTCCTGTTGTCTTCATCGGTGATGCTGTCGTCCCATCCGACCCTGCTCCTCCATATGCTCTGGATCAGCTTCTTCCCCTGGATGAGCACCGGCGATGCAAGCCCCAGTGGATCGAATGTCGACATCACGGCGCTTGTGACCTCTCTCTTGGTTGGAGTCCTCTTCCCTTCGGCTACCTCTTCCTGCAGGTTGCGAAGACTCGTTCTAAATCCTATCTCGTCGCCCCCTGTGAACCACCTTAGTCCCAATGTCTTTTCTTCTTTGGTCCCCAGTTCGACTTCCATGTTGTTCCCCTCCGGAGTGAGCTTCTTTAACACTTCCTCATCGTTTGATGCCCAACCCCTTAACTGGAACCCAGCCTTCTTGTGTATGAGGTCCACCTGGCTTGCTATCTTGATTGCGTCTTCTGGAGTCCCGAAGCTGTGAAGGTAGTCGTCCATATAGTGATTGCGCTCAATTGCCCTTGCCGCTTCCGGGTACTCTTCCTTGTGTTCCGACGCGTTCTTGTTCTTGACGAAGATAGCAGCGCTCGGAGAGCAGGCGGCGCCGAATATAACTGATGTCATCCTATATTCTCTCGGCGTCCCGCTGCGTTGACCTCCCCTCCATAAGAATCGAAGGCTGTCCCGATCTTCTTCTCGTATCTTCACCTGAAGAAACATTTCCTTGATGTCAGCTACCACGGCGATTGGCCTCTGACGGAACCGCAGTAAAACTCCAAACAGTGACTGCAACAGATCTGGTCCCGGCAACAGTTCATCATTGAGGCTCTTCCCCTGGTACTTCGCGGCAGCGTCGAACACCAGTCGTATCTTCTTCTTGGTAGGGTGCGTGACGGCGAAGTGAGGCAGGTACCATTTCTTCTCGGATGTGGACTCGTGCTTGACCTCTTCTGCGTAGCCACTGTTGAGAAGATTCCTGATCTGATCTTCATATTCCTGCTTCAGTGCCGTATCCCTGTCCAACTTCTTCTCGATGTTCTTCAGGCGATTCTCTGCTTGATTGTAGTTGTCCGGCATCTTCGTATCTTTATTCTTCCATAATAAGCCGGTTTCGTAGCGCCCATTGTCCAATTTCCTCGTAGTCTCTTCCAGAATTGCCAGAGCCCGTTCTTCTATGTCTGTGGTCGGTCGGCGTGGATGGATTCCCAACGATTCCACGGCGAAATGTTCCTTGATGACCTTTTCCAATTCCTCTTCCTTAGAAGTAACGTGCGCGCAGGTTACGAAGTTCACAGGCCTCGACGCTCCTCCATCGGACCCATGTAGCACCCACCCTAGGTAAGTCAGTGATGCTACGGGTTGACCTCTTTTCCCTTTGCGTGTTGCTCTGGACACGATGAGCTCCCAGTTGTCTTGACCGATGAGTAGCTTCGGTGATTCCTCTTCATAATACAACTGGTTCACCATCGGCTTGAGATGAGCGCATTCTTCAATTCTTCCCTTTTCAATCATCTGGGGTGTCAGGTTGATGTCGTCGATCGTGCGTACCCCAGAGATGTTCCTCTTCCTGGTCTGGTGCAACCCCTTGATCTTCATGTTGATCTTCATAGAATCTCCCTTGGTGATGGTCCTGCCTCCCACAGTTTCTAGGGTGAGCGCCTCCACGGGTCCCTTGAGGCCTAGTTGTCTCGCGACCGATGAGTCCAGAAGCGTGACGGTTGACCCCTCGTCCAGTAGTGCTAGGATCCTGGCAGCCCCCCTTGGTCCATATAACTCGACTGGAACCATCTTCAAGTAGGCCCTTGCTGTCCTCGTAGTGTTCACCGGGAGCCTGACGTTGTTGGCGATCTCCCTGTCTGCAGTTTCTTTCTTCGCTTCGGGCTTCGGGCAATCCCCCTGGTCTTCATGAAGCACGAAGTGATGCCACCTCTTGCACACCTTGCATGGAGGACGTCGGCAGGTTTCCTTCCGGTGTCGCCCCTGGAGACACTTGAAGCACATTTTCGATTTCTTCGCGACCTCCCATCTCTCCTTGGTTGGCAATCGTAGAAACTTGCGGCACTCGTAGAGGTGATGTTCATACTGGCAGTGTGGACAGCAGGTCTTCCTTTCTTCCTCCAATTGTTCGGATGCGGTGTGTGTGAGTTGACGCCGGGGAGGCTGCCTTGGGTGCATAGCCTCTGGCGTCGCGTAGGGTCCACATTCATCCGCTGCTTCATTGAGGAACTTCGTTAGTAGCACCAGATCAGGTTCTTCGTTTTTCTTCTTGGCGGCGAATCTGTACCACCTATGCTGCAGCGTCGGAGGCATCTTCTCCACGATGTTGGCTACCATTTCCGGCGCGTGCAGATATTCCGGTTTTCTTAGCCCCCTTATTGTCGCGACGGTGTTGTTCACCTGACTGGCAAACACGCAGATGTCACGCGGCTTATCCGGGATCCGGGGTAGGTTCTTCACCTTTTCCAATTCCATCCGGATCAGGGCTTCGGGTCTTCCAAACCTTCGACGGAGGGTTTCCATAACTTCTTCAGGTGGGCTTTCTGAATACAGGAGGCTCTTCACTGCTTCCCGCGCTGTGCCCTTGAGTGACCGCCGCAGCCGCGCCATGTTCTGAATTCCCGTAAAAAGCGGTGCGGTGTCTTCGTATACCGTCCTGAAGGCAATCCATTCTTCATTTCTTCCGTCGAAGTCGGGCAGGTCGTGTATGTAACTCGGTTGCGGTAAATTCCTCGGTGCAATCGAGATGGCCTTCATGATTGCCTCGGCGAGCTCCTTGGTCCCGGGTTCGGTGCGGTGTTCCGGAACTGCAGTGGTGACAGGTGGCTGACTGGTTCGCCCCTCCCTGGACGCCCCCAATCGGTGCCCCTCCCCGGACACCTGCCTCTGATGCTCCTTCTCGGGCATCCCCTCCACCGATGCATGATGTACCCATGAACGGATGTTCGTGTTCCATTCTTCGGGATCTTCAACTTCGGATCCGGAATCTTCATTCTCCGCTCGAAGCAGTTCGTACTGTGCTCTGGTGTATTCTGCAGCAGCCTTGGACTCTTCCATTCGCCTCCGCGCCATTTCCACCTTCAGTTCCCATTCCCGTTGCTTGGTGGACTTCGTGGAGTGAGTCTTCCGTGGTGCCGCAGGAACCCCTGGTGGTGCTGCTTCTTGAACCGTGGCTTCGCTCCTGGTGACTCTTGATGTTGGCGGGCTCTCCGTCGTGGTCCCGTATGTGACCGAAGTGTCCAGTGTCCCCGGTGCTTCATCCGATGACTGGGGCGCAGTTGGTCGCTCTGGTGGAGAGACGCCTCGTTGACTTCGTGTGACAGGCATGATGGCGGCAGTAACCCGACGATGACGATGGCACGATAATCCGGCTCGAAGGACCAGCTGTGGGGGCGGCGCGTCTATACGGTATGTATGTTCGCGCTACTCGCCCTAGGAGTACGCGTGGTGGGATCGTAGTAGCCACCAGCGAGGCCAAAAGGGGAGTGGCGGGTGTAAATCGGGTGTGAGATGTTAAACCCGACGCCGGTAACCCAACCTGCGAGGTGCCACGTCGGTGTCGGGGAGTTGCGTCAGTCGTCTGTCACGGGGAAGAGGAGGGGGGTGAGGGGGTGACGTTCTTTGAATAAAACCACTTATGTTCCTGATAAGGAACCCAGCCAGCCCTAACCGAACCCTAATTTCCCTATGCCAAGGCCTCTTCGTATGGTCTTGAAGTCTTCTTCCAAACTTCAGTCTTCAAATATTCCAAAATTCTTCAATCTTCTTTAATCTTCTTGTTATTAGTCTTCTTGAGTCTTCAGAGTCTTCAGAGTCTTGTTTTCTTCTTACTTTTGAGCTCGCCGAGGAATGCTTTGCCTTGGCCCCAATTTGCTTAAGTACTCCCCAAGCAATACGAGAAAGACAGCCGCGTGCAATAGCCCGATCGCGGCCTTATTTCGATACAATTTTTGCTTCGGTGAAGGCTGTTTTTCGGGTTCTTTTTATTGATCTTATTCACTTATACATATGTATCATACATAGTTTTGTTCCTCGTAAACTATCCTATTAGACTATATAAGTTCCATTTTCATAGGTAAAATACATAAAGAGTTATTTAAGAAAATATACACAAAGTCCAACAAATTTCGCCAATTGCTAACCTTATGACCTAAATAACTAAGCTAATTCACAAAATATATTCATAAAAACTATGTATCCATGTAGACAAACTTATTTCCTATCGTATTAATCCTAAAAACATCCAAAAACATATAAAAATATGATCTTATTAACAAAAAACTACCTAAGTACAGAAAAAACTTCAACCTTAAATATCTACGTAACCTATACAAATTTCTTTATAAAAATTGTGTTATCCTACATAACTAATCATCCTTAACCATATTATAAAGAAAAATCATGAAAATCTAGATATCTAATTTTCCATACTAATTTCGTAAATTTTCCGCATTCCAATCTCGATTCTACTCGTCACACCGCCCTGTGTGAGCGAAGCAGGAACACTCGTTGCATCTCGTTTTAGACGCCGCGCGTGAGACGGGGATAGACGTTGCCGTCTCTGTCTTCTTCTGTGTAAGTGAAACGGGAATAGATGATGCCGTTTCGTTCAGCGGCCCTTGCAACTTTTAATATGGAATGTTCATACGTTATTCTCAATTCTCACATATGTTTTTCTTGGTCGCCGACACTAAGTTTCTCCTTAGTACATCAGCTACATGCCATGAAATTCCCGTCAAAATCGGTCTAGCCGTTTCATAGATTATCCGGAACAAACAGACAGACAGACAGACGAACAAATATTGTAAAAAATGTTATTTTGATATATGTGCTGTATATACATATATACATATGCATGTAGTAAAAAGCGGTTATTATAATATTACAAACAGACACTTCGATTTTATTTATTTGTATAGATAATAGCGTATATTGGTAAAAGACTTTGTCTGTTACTGAGAAAGCAGAACTGTTTTGTGAGAAAAGCTTTAAGCTTTTCTCAATAAATGGACTATCCAACACAAAAATATTATTATTCTTATATTATTATAATAGTATTTTTTTCAATTCGAACCAGTAGTTACTGAGATTAACGCGTTAAAAATTTTCAGCTTTATATATGTATTATTAGTATGGATTTTCCCCGTTTTTCAACATTTTTCATTGATGCTTCGCTCCTATTGGTGGCAGCATAATGATATATAGCCTAAAGCCTTCCTTGATATATGGTATATCAAAAACAAAAATAATATTTTTTATTCAAACCAGTAGTTCCTGGGATTAGCGCGTTCAAACCCTTCAGCTTTATATACATAATAGTATGGATTTTCGCCGTTATTGCAACATTTCTAAGCCTAAATCCTTGCTCGATAAATAGACTTTGTGAATGTTTTCTGCCGCAATAAATTAAAAATACACAAAGCGTTTGTCGTACCTTTTCCTTTACGTTTGATGTCAGCTGAAAGTTCTGAGAGCTTCCATTAAAGATACAAACTAGAACACATGTTTCTTAGTTCGATTCCTCAGTCGCTTGATTCACGCTGTGTTTTACAGCCTTATTTATCAGGTTTATTTGTCAAAGTGAAATACTAATAGACTACAAATCATTTTACTTTTGGAGATCGGCAGACCATATAGTTAGGAGGACCGACAACTGATGGGGAAGAAATATTTCGGCAAAAAGAGTACAGGCCCTCCACCCAGGTGGACTAAAAACTTGAAGACAGGGAATCATCTGAATAAAAAGGGCGTCCGACCAGATTAAGTGGCGAACGTTAACGAACGAACGATGTGACAGCTGATGGAATCTATTTAGTGCTTCAATTTTGACAGCGCGCTTATATGAAGCCACTCATTCTATACGTATTTATTCTAAGGTGTTAGGTTATAGGTATAGAAATCCCCAATATGCAGTGAAATATGGAAATAAAGGTCATTGCAACCCGCTGAGAATTTCCTCGCGCTGCTCAAATATTTACATCTAACCTTTACAATTCTAAAAACGAGCTCGAAAGATAACCAAAAAAATAATAATGTAGAACGATGAAATTTATTAAGAGTCGTAGTATGCTATATTACAAGATTTTTATTGATAACTTGCAATATACCTATTTTTGTTCGATTGGAAATTGGGAATTCAATTTTGAAGCAGATATATTAATCCCAATTTTCAATCGATTATTATGAAATATGTATACACGTTAAGATTAGATAACAATGCAATAGGCATGATGACACTATTAAAGAATCAGAGAATAAACGGTTTTACAGAAAAATATATGCTAAAAAAGTTCTAAAATATGATCTCGTTTTAATATAAACATTAAGATTAATAAGATTTTCAATAAAATAAAAGTATTAAATACAGCAATCGGCCATGTTATCTGAAACGCCAATCAAAAGGAATGACGTCACGTCTCAGTTAATGTCATCGTGTTGCTTGAAGTTTGACGAGCAAGCCGACGCCATGACACCTACGAGCGTTTTCGCGCTTAATTCAAATTACATAGCAGAAAATACATTAATTTACGTTAAAAGTTGAGTTTATTGCTGAAATAAACTTTTTTTCGAAACTAGGAAACGTGTACCTACAATAAGGAAAGGTATTTAAAAATCTGTCATCATGCCCATTATTAATACTCTGTATTATTGTAAATCCAAAATGGCCGCCGATACAAAATGGCAGGTTACACACTTATTTCTGTGCAATGCACTCAATATCTGTACAAAATGAAAGGTTACTTTTAGAATATAGATTATACACCTTCAAACAACTTCAAACCAAGATTGGCTGGTAATAAATATATTAGTTGACATATTTTTACGGAACACGATATGGGTATAAGTTTTTAATTAGTTAATCACATTTAAATAAAAGCTTATTTAAAAACAAAACATTCTTTAATTAATATTATATGCTATTTCTTCCCCAATCTGTGGATGAACAATTACTAACAATTGCCTTGATTCATTGACTTACGGCCGTTTTCAATAACCTATCTATCTGTCATTTCACCTACTAAAGATAGACAAATCTATCTTTTCGTCATTACTTTCGTTTCAATAACCTATCCACAGATACAATTTTCTATCGAAGTTATCTATCTATCGTTGGGAGGACGGATAACGTACAAAAGATAAAGACGCCATACAAGTTACGCTTACCTGCGTTTCAATATAAGTTTCAACTTACTGTCGGATAGATGAAGCTATCTCTAGTAATGTCATTCTGTTATCTGTCAAACTTGGCCGATAGCTTTGAATAATTTTGAAAAACAACGCCTGTATTATAATATAATGGATTATTTAAGCAGTGAAGACAGTGATACCTATTTCTATGTAATTATTGGGAAGATTTTAGATTGTGATACAGATAGTAACAGTGATACCGACTTCTTACACGAGCCATTTTATTTCGCTTTGAAACACACTAAAAAAGCTGAAACTTGAAAATAACAATAATTCGCGTCCAAAATTCAAGAGATGCCTGCCACAGATAAAATAATAGTCCAAGTTTTTAAAACGTTCTGTTTCATTCTCGACGTCCGTAAATTATGGATATTTAAAGAATAAAATAATTCTGTTTATGTTTAGATACATTTTTATGAAAATAATAATTTACAAGAAAAATAGTATACAATAATTAAATAAAAAAAAACAAAAAAAAATGTTTTTGCGTCGATACCTAGGAACGAAACGTCACATCACAAGAAGCATTGACAGATGAGAGGGAAACTCTATCTATCGTTGATGAATGATAGATAGCTCTTATCCATGATTGTGAAATTGAAACTAAGGATAGATACGCTGCTACTGATTATCGGAGATAGCGATCTATCCATAATCTTCGATAGGTTATTGAAAACGGCCGTTAACCTATAACCGACATATCGACCGAACATTAAATCCGTTAGGTGCCAATACCAATCACTTAACATTAATGCTAATAATGTTATTTTGATATTAATCCTATGAAACAGCAGTCTAGGCGATAGTACAGTATTAGTTATGAAATGATGTCTAATTTCTATAGTAATACCTAATAAGAGAATGTATGCTTAAAGCTGTAAACTGCTTCATTGCGCGAAGATCACGTGACAAAAAATCTGACAAAGAAATTTGTAATGTGTGCATTTATCGCTGCTTCACGGTGATGGAAAATATCGTGATATTTTATTGATTACGATGTTCTCCATCGCCGTGCATGCCTAAGAGAAATTCATAATTTCTCGAAAGCATGAAGTCCACCAATACGCAGTTGGCTAGCGTGGTTGACTATGGCCTAAACCCCTCTCACTTTTTAGAAGGAGACCTGTGCGACATAAAATGGTTGAAAAAAAAAACTACTAGAGGCAAATTAAATGCACGTTTTTTCACATGTCTTCCGAGGAGACTTTAACTCGCCAGTCCTGCAACTAACTCTATATTCCGAAGTCGAAAAAAAAACAGCTGACTAGCGGCTGCTAAACTTATGATAACGTAGGTAATTTTAAGAAAAAAGCATTCCAAATTTCTTTTAACTTTTGGACTCTTACCTCTCGGAGTATTATTACAGAGGCTTGCTTTAAAGAGGTTCGATAATGCACCTCCATGGTTATAATAATACAAATACTGAATCGCAGAAATGTAAATAAACTGACGGCAATAATACGTAGCGCTTGTATAAACTGCCGCTAACCTGAGGCTTTAACACGTCACTCCGCGTTGCACGTTATTCGCAGCAAATATTGTTTAGGTATTGTAAAGGGAATACTCCAGTATTGCAATACTGCCATGGACCAGTCCTATGCTTGCATAACCTGGTGTACCAACGTATTAGCATAACAGTGCCTTATTTTGAATTCATTATCCATTGAAACGAGCTTGACCTAGCGGATAGCTTAGAACACAAGAAATTTATGAAGCTTAATTAAACGGGTGCGATCATGTGTGAGGTGGGTGACCGCTAGTAGCAAAAACTTTTGAAGGTAAGCTTAGCTACACGGCGCGTTAGTATGTGAGATGAGTAACTGCTAATGGAAAAAAATGTATGCGCGTCTCCGTGCTTCGGAGGGCAAGTTAAGCCATCGATCCCAGTTAAATAGATAACATTCGTTAAAGCTTATCGGCTTTATGGGCTGTTTGAAAACATTCGACAACGGGTTAACTAAAGTTAAAGTTAAGCAAGTTAACTTCACTCCACCATGCTGCTTTAAAGCCTCCTCTCCTCCGCATAGCAATATGCTTCCCCAATATTTAGAGAAACCTGTGCCCCGTACCAACACGCAAAAAAGGGTTGCAGCTATGCACGTGTTCGGAATTTAGATTCAATTTAAAAAAACATTCTTAACGAGGTATTAGGGCTGCTCAAAATCTATATATTGATAGGTATAATATTGGTGGCCGAAGTTTTCTGTACTGGAGAAGTCTTACAAATTTAAAAAAAATCTTATAAAAAATCATTTGAAAGAATAAAAAGGTGGGCATCTTATAAAAAAACAATTCACGTTGCAGAACAATTGTAGGTAGCCACGTATTAAACACGTATCCTTGGCACTCATATCTGAATTATTGGCTGCAACCAACCCTTTTTGGGACCCACTCCTCTGAGTGTGTATAATTTATAAGGCTGCAACCCTTTTTTTGCGTCTCACTGCTGGACACGGGTCTCTCCCCATTGTTGGGAAGGCCTGGAGCTTACTTCACCACACTGCTCCAAATACAGGTTGGTGGAGATGCGAGTTAGTGGCCAACCCGCTGTTGGACGTTTTCAAACCTCCCATAAGACCTCCGACAAGGTTGAACGACTATTATCTATCGACAACAATCGAGACCGACGGCTTAACGTGCCCTCCAAAGCACGGAAATGCCACTAGTGGTCACCCAGCTCACACCCGACCGCGCCCGTTTGGCTAAGTTGCATACATCGTTTGCGTTTTACGCTAACCGCCGGGCCTTAAGCGCTTCATACCGTGTGATTTCTATACCGATGTTGTTTCATGGTACACACACGATGTATTGATTAGATTGATGTTGCGCCTAGTTTATATATATATTTTTAACACGCTTTTATTAGCTTGACCTGTATGTATGTACATATGTATGTATGTAACGGAATCTTTTAACTTCATTTTCACCTACTTCTTATCGTCTGATTAACTTGAAAATTTGCACAGGAGTCAAGGGCCGATGACAATGCAATAATATGAAAAAAAAAACAACTAAAAATTAAAAATAAATAATGTAGTTTAAAAAACTCAACGGTATCTTAAAAACCACCCCACGCTTCTTATTTTTTACTTTTTAATTCTTATTTTCACAAAAGCGTGTTTTTAAACTACCTTATTTATTCGATTTAATGTAAATAATGTATGTATTTCAGGTACTTTAAAAGAGAAGCCCAAATTTACTCTTATTTTTTAAGGGAAATAGTTTTAGGGAATTTGGTACTGAGTGTGGAAGCGGCAAGCTGATTCTTTAAGTAACGCCTAGTAGCTCCAGTTAAAAGAGTAATGTTCTTTTTGATGGCAAATGGTAGTAACGATAATCCGTTGCCTGCAGTGCTAGATGCTATTTGTTTAACATTTTTCCACTAACATACCCACTGATGTAGGGCAAAGAAAACAAGGGCAAAGAGACGACCCGCGTGGCGCAATGGTTACCCTGCCGGACTGCCAATCGAGGGGGGGGGCAAACAGAAATTTGAATGATGAGTTTAAATTTCTGTTCTCGGTCTTGGTGTTTGTGTTTCTGTCTTTGTATGTGTCCATGGTACCCACGACACAGGATATATATACCCTACTGTTTGGCTGTGAGTGTGAAGCGTTGAAGCGTTATTTTACTTTAAATTTATTGTTATTCTGCTGTGACTCCCAAACCCATTTCATTAGAAAGTGGTTGTTAATTCTGCGACTTTAGTGTGAAGAGACCTTTTGCAGCTTAGCCATGACGTGTAGTTATAACATTAGCAACGCCATCTGCCGATTGCATGCGATTTATGGCGAGTTCAATACAACGTTATTTATTAGGCAAGCAAACCGTTATCCAATTTCTATACCGATGTTGTTTCATGGTACAAACACGTAAATTCTGATCAGGTTGATGTTACGCCTAGTTTATATTTTATACAATGTAATGAATGTATTGAGCTTTATGATACAATGTAATGAGCAGCGATAGCCGAATGGTAAAAAACCGCGGTCTTCAATGCGACCGATCCCGGATTCAAATCTTCGGCGTGCACCTTTGACAAATAAATCTGTAATATGCGCATTTATCGCTGCTCCACGGTGATGGAAAATATCATGATTATTAATTGATTATGATGTTCTCCAGCGTCGTGCATGCCTGAGAGAAATTCATAATTACTCGAAAGCATGACGTCCACCAATCCGCACTTGGCCAGCGTGGTGGACTATGACCTAAATGTCTCTCACTTGTGAGAAGGAGACCTGTGCCCAGCAGTGGGACATAAAAAAGGTTGAAAAAAAAGACTTCTCCAGTCCAGGAAACTTCTGCCACCAATATTATACCTATAGAACTTCATCTCCAGCGTCGTGCATGCCTGAGAGAAATTCATAATTTCTCAAAAGCATGACGTCCACAAATCCGCACTTGGCCAGCGTGGTGAACTATGGCCTAAATCCCTCTCACTTGTGAGAGAGTGCCCTATAGAGTGAGAGTGCCCTGTAGACCTATGCCCAGCAATGAGACATAAACAGTTTGAAAAAAAAAGAATGTATTTGAGGTATTATAAAAGAAAAGCCGTACGTACAGACACGTTTAATCTGATCGGCTTGATGTTATGTCTAGTTCGTCTATTTCACAATTTAACATACTGTTGTGTATTGACAACCTCTGTGGCGTAGTGGGTGATGAGCCGACTGCGAAGCGTGAGGGTGGGTTCGATCCCCACCCAGGACAAATATTTGTGTGATGAACATGACTATTTGTTCTGTGTCTGGGTGTTAATTTATCTATTTAAGTAGGTGTGTGTTTAGAATTACTTAAGTATGTTTATCAGCTTTCTGATTACCATAGTACAAGCTCTGCTTAGTTTGGAATCAGATGGTGTTGTGTGAATTGTCCAAAGATATTTATTTATTTTATTTTATTTATATATCTGAATGCAGTACAAAATATTAGCTACGTTCTGATGTTTTATCTAAAATTTATTTTATCTCGTATAAAGTCACAGGTACTTTTTGGAACCCTAACCATAAATGTTATAAATTTAAATATGATTTTTACATATAGAAAGAAGAAAGTATCAGAAATTCTGCATTTAAGATATTGTTAACCCTCTAAGGTTAACTCACTATTTCTCTCCAAGTCTACATTTGTTGGTACTATTTTCAAGATGATGAAATGTGCATGGCCGTGGCTAGCGTAGAATCGCAATCGATGTACGGCAAAAATATTTGTGCTTGAGAATCGACAGATCATATCGTCGTCATAATTTGGCGTATGGGCGGTTTAACGACATCTGAAAGGAGGATTGGTCACTCACACGCATTTCCACCAACGAAATTGGAGCAGCGCGGTGGAGTAAGCTCCAAGCCTTCCCAATATTGGTGAGAGACCCGTGCCCAGCAGTGGAACGCAAAAAGGGTTGTGGATTTCAAGATACAATTAACTAAGTTGGCTAGATTTGACAATATCATGGATAGGCAGGCAGATAGATATCTAATATGCCTAGTCCATATTGCTTAATCTTCTCAAGTGATCCGCTTCGTTTGCCAATCATTGTACCCCATGTTCGGTAATACTAATTAGACATAATTGATTCATTAGCGTAAATTGTCCTCAGTGTTCAGTTACAATTGAATTACCATTGGGAATTCAAACCATATATTATTATTATATGCATTCTGTATCATTTGGTAATGATTTGGTCATCATTAAATTTAATTTATTCTGGTTTAGATATTTTGCCGCAAAATTTGCTATATTTAAATGGTTTTATGTATATATTATAGGTATATTAATCATAGTCCCTGTAGCTTTGGGATAAAGAATAGAGTTGCGGTATCTCCTGCCTGATCGTAAGAGGCGACTAAAAGGGGCTTCCGGGGTTGCGGATGGTGAGAGTGAGAGCTTGACCCGTCCAGCCGGCAGCCCTGGGAAGGAAGGTGGTGTGTGCGTGGCCGCATGCCGCCTTAAACACCTGAAGGTGCAGGAGAGCATATCTGCTCTCCCGAAGATGGGCCCGCTCTGGGGCGCCGTGCGTGGAGGACACCGGTGCGTTCCTATGGAAATCCCAGAGTCTTCCCAGGCGCAGAGGCAGGCCACCGAGGGGGTTTTAGTGCGGTCAAATGTAACATAACCCGGTAACCTCTCCCAAGGTACTCAAGGCCTCCGGCAGTGTTTGACAAATGTTATCAGAGCTATTAATGACCAGGATCAATGGCTTAATGTGCCTTTTGAGCCACGGAAAAGCGCATAATATCTTTTGCTACTAGTGGTGACCCTTTTTACACCCGACCACGCCCGTTTGGCTTAGCTACGCCACCTGCCAATCAAGGCACGCTTCACTTTTAGTGAAGTAGTATCGCTCTTTGTTAATCAGTATTCAAAAATTCCATTATGACTGTTTTCTAGCCCTTGAAACAGAGACCTTGTACACATGGCATGCCTATTGGAACAAACCTTGAGAACTGAGGCATTGAATTCCATTTAGCATATTCAGATTCTAGGTATGTTCGTTCGAGGTTTGTATTGTGATTGGATTGTGTGAAGCGTGATTGGTGTTGAGCATGGCAAGAACTTGGAGAATATTATTTTAAGTATTGAGCAGCATAGTTGAGAATACTATAGGCTTTCTAAACTATTGGAATGAGTCCAATAGTGGTCTTTATGAAACAGCTGTACAAGCAAGGTTAAGAAATATAACTTTATGTTATTCATTTCACCATTATAATAATTTCATTTTGTTATCTACCTACAACGTACCGGTATTTTAAGCCTTTGATACATATAAACCAGTTTCGTCGCAGCCAACATTAATATAAATGAATGAAATTGTATTTTGGTGGTCCGGGAGCAAGTTTAATCGTTCCTTTATGTGGTCCATAAACTGAGAGAAGCCGATAACCGATGAAGAAGAAAGGTCCTCCATTTGCGACCATGGCTCGGCAAAATAAACAGAGGCAGATCCAACCAGGTTGACTAACGACCTGAAGAAGACAGCGGTAGGCCGCTGTATTCAAAAAGTGCACACATGCTCGCATGGCCCGGCGGTTAGCGTATAACGCAAGCGATCTATGTAACTATGTCTGTCGGCGTGATCGGGTGTGAGATGGGTGACCGCTAGTGGCAAAAAAATATTCATGCACGTTTCCGTGCTTCGGAGGGCACGTTAAGCCATCGGTCCCGGTTATTGTCGATAGATAACAGTCCTTAAACCTTGTCGGAGGCCTTTTCGGGCTTTGTCGGGCGGTTTGGAAAATCCGACAACGGGTTGGCCGCTAACCCGCATTGGAGCAGCGTGGTGGAGTAAGCTCCAGGACTCCCCTATTGAGAGAAATCCGTGCCCAGCAGTGGGACGCAAAAAAGGGCTTCAACCAAGGGAGGCCTATGTCCAATAGTGGACTGTGATGAAGGCTGATGAATAGATGAATGGAATAGAGACCATCCAGCCTCGCTCGAACACGTAAAATCACAACTGCAAACTATCCAAACATTTATAATTTCGTTTCATCGTATAAAGGTATTTTAATCCTTTGTTATTCACAAGCGAGTTTTGTCGCGGTCCAGCATTAATATTTTTGATTGAAAAAGATATTTTGCCTTGAATGGAATGCCGGCCGGCTCTTTGTAATCCAATTACACTTCTATATTGCGCTTTTTACGGGTACTTCAACACTGAGTTTAACTTAGATGGAGTAGCAGAATAAAAAACAAAACGACTGAACAGATCCTTCCCAAATTAATAAATTTGGTACTTTTTAGTAAGTACAATTAAATTCTGAATCTCCTATTGGTGTAGCGGGGTGTTATCAGCACGGTGCTTTCCTTAACATTGAAATGAGTCCAAAAGTGGTCTAGTGGACCATCCGCATAATAAGCCTTGAATACCTAATATGTAAAATAATATATCGCTTCTTTGCTTTGACAACGAGATATCTCATAAAACGCAACGTTACAGAAGTCCTCTTTTCGTCTTAAAAGTATTTACAACTTTAAATCAGTAATTTTTCCGTCGTGGTACAAAAAATAAGATGAGGTAAATAATACGTTGTGAAAATATTCGAAAAAAGATGAAAAGTTGTCACAGTTTTCATGAAAATATATGAAAACATCCTTACAACATATTGAAATATCACATAGGCTACAACCATTTTTGTGTCGCACTACTGGGCATGGGTCTCCTTCTCACAAGTGAGAGTGGTAAAAACCGCGGTCTTGGTTTTTTACCACTCGGCCATCGCTGCTCATGTATTATTATATTTAGTTGTGTTTATCTATACATATAATAAACTGTAAGCAGGGTCAATTCTGTACATAGCATATAAATTAAAAAAAAACTTCTAGGGGTCTTTTTATAATAGAAGATAATATAAAATAAATTATGCCGCTACTTTGGCGTAGTTTTGATACTGACAGTATAATTTATTTTTCCTTACCCGGAGGTCTACTAAACTACATACGAGTATAATCAAAAATATAACTCCCAGGCCACCGTCTAGTTCCTCTCACTACCGGCTTTAGTGAAAGTCATGGTTGGTTGTGAAGAATTGTGGAGTGCGGGGGTTTTCTTCTGCGAGCAAGTGATGTCGCAGAAGGAAGCTGCGGAGCGGGAGAGGGAAATAACAACGGACCTTCCTATCCACAGCAGGAGAGCAGGGCGTCGGAGGAGGATCTACCACGCCCTCCTCCAACCCCCATGATTGAGGTCAAGACGGTGGACGCGGGGGCGTCCATCGTCATAATCAGCATAACCTCTCTGTTGCCCTCGTAACAGAGGGGTATCCATAATGGATTTCCCCACGAGAGAGAGAAAAAAAAACAAAAAGGCCACCGTCTAGTTTCAAGATCCTACTCTATACGCATCCATCTGTAACTTTATGTATTTTCGAGCCTCATTTCTGAACAATTTCTATTATACTAGTCTTATAAATTTGTTATATATGAATAGGAGGTAGTATTGATGGCTAACTGTTTGTTAAAGTAAGCAGATCTGATTATTTGAATATTATTAAAACTTTCTATCTTCTTCTTAACCATGCATCGAAAAAAACATACAATAAAATGAACAAGTTTATTTTGAAAAAGTTATCTAACTGATAAAATAACTTTTAACAGTAAGCTTCCTGGACTAATTAACGCATAAAAAAGGAATTTATGATGATTAAAGAAAAATATTTAAAAATACCTCTTATGACTTAATTTATCTAACCAAGGCAATGCAGATGGAATTTCATAATTAAATGATCTATCTGTGTGTGCCTATAGTACTCTTACCTTAAAGCATCAAAGGTTCTGACTTACCCGTTAGTGGAGAGGGCATTGCGCCTCGCTTCGATACATAATTTTTGTGCCAAATCTGGTGCGGAGGGAAGAACGCACCTATTTAATTTTGTCACACATTCATAAATATTCTTTCATCGCTATAAACGCATACTTTTCTAAATATGTCAATTTCAATTAACAACGTCATTTTCTATGCACCGACAACACTGACACCGACACACACACACACACACTAGTTGTATATAACTAGAAGGCACATTGTGCTTGCATGTTGGGACCCCTCGTCCCAACGTTCGCCCGTAAAGGCCACTCCTCTGACGGGTTTCGTACCTGTTAGTACCTGTGATGCTCTAAGACTCCTACACTGAAATGAAAAAGTTTTTTGGTGGGAATAAAATCCTCTATTGGCCTACCGATTGCGATTGCTCTTTTGTGCCTTTGCAGTGCAACGTAGTGCGTTTAATTTTAAGCAACGGTTATAGATTTATTCGAGGAATGGGAATTTAAAATGTGTTCGTACTGTTTTATACCCAGTAATGTTTGAGTATTTTCGCAGACTTAAGATGCTTCTGCCTACAGTCAGTTCAGTCTACACTGCTACAATTTGTAACATCTATATTGTATAAAAATATAGTACTGAAACGTGTTTTATAATGAACTAGCCTTCCGCCAGCGACTTCGCCCGCGTGAACTCGTTTTATAGGTCCCCGTAGGATAAAAAACATCCTATGTCCTGTCCCAAGGTTCAGTTTATCTGTGTTCTTTTCATTAAGATTGGTTCAGTATTTTCAACAGTTAAAGCGTAGCAGACAGGCAGACAGACAGAGTTAGTTTCAAATTTATAATATTAGTAAGGATGAATATAGAAACATGCTTAAAACACCACGTAGGACCCTAGTTCACTTACGCGCACTTTTGATTCAAATTTTTGTTTTTGGCGCAATTGTTTTCTGAATAAGATAAAGCATGGCAATGAAAAACATGGTAATACAATACGATTTTATTTTAAATACCATATTTTTCATCACCCTGTATTTCTGTAAGCTACGAAAAATAATGTGTATACATAATGTACACGCGTTAGAAGTTATACTTCTTTGGCGTATGAAAAAAACTTTAAAATAAATCAAATGCAGCACAAATGACGATAAAAATCAAAATCAATGAAAAAAATTTGTTTAAATAAAACGCGTTTTATTAACGTAACATTATTTTAAATTAATAATCAAAATTAATTATTCATATTATTATGAGTACCAAATTTCTCAAAGACAAAGACAAAGACATTTATTTGCACAAATATGGGTGTTTACAAAGTTGTTTATATATATTTAGTTCGCCATATTTACCTTCATGAGGTATGCAAATATACAATGATAAAAATATAAAAGGAAAAAAACTAAACTATAATACAATTGCGAAATGTACATTTACATCTATTTTACTATTATTTTTATTTGTCCCATATTGCGCCTTTTATAAATAAAAATAAAAAATATTTATTTATTTATATTTCGGATCGGTTCCGATCGTCAGCTTTGGGTACCCATATCACAGGGTGTTTGTACACTGAGAGGAAAAAAAGCCGGCGGAAAAAAAACTCCCAGGTTTTTATGGAATTCCTTTATGCCGTTTTATCGTTCATGAAATCAGTGACTGAGTAATACGCCTTTTTTAGTAAATACGTTTTAAGTCCTTTTTTAAATTCGTTGCCCGTTTTAATTTTGAGGAATTCCGGTATACCGTTATATATTTTTGGTCCCATGCAAAAGACACTGTTATGATATTGTTTTGTTTTGGAAGCGATCGAACATAATTTACTGTTATGTCTTTTTGATTTAAGGGTTTCATATTTTGTGATTTCTGTTTTGACCATTAAAGAGATCTCGTAAATGTATAAGGAAGGGAGCGTCATTATTTTTAAATTTTGAAAATGTGGCCTACAAGTATCCGTTTGTTGTAATTGACATATTGCTCGAATGCATTTTTTTTTGAGCCTTAAACACGGTTTGAATTCCAGTCGCGTTTCCCCAGAATATTATACCGTATCTTAATGTTGCACCTACGTACGCATGGTAGGCATTTAGAACCGCCGTTTTGCTTACAACTTTGGCCAATTTATATAAAGCAAAAGAAAACTTATTTAATTGTTTAAAAACGTGTTCTTTGTGTGACTGCCACGTTAATCTGCTATCTATGTATATATATCAACACTGGCTTTACTGGCTTATGAATATCTATCTACTAGGTATATAGTATGGACACTAAGTACTGTAACTATATTCAGTGTTGATATTATTTCTATTCTGTGGCTAACTTCAGCATGTCGTTCCTGGGCGCGCAGCTCACAATTAGATTCTCATCCAAACGCGTCAAAAGAAGTACATATTATAACTTCAAAAATCAATTAAATGACGCTTTTAAAATGTAAATGGAGTAGCAATGGCCTGGAGCCAGCCCCGTTAAGTGGTTATTGCAGCCTACATTAACAAATTACAAGCAAGGTTGAGTCTTTTCTGAGATGGAATATAAGGAGACTCCGAAAACTGATGCTGGCTATATGAAGTTAAGTCGGCAACCATACATTTCCACTGAAAATTAAAACTCCCTACAAAAACATAGGCTGTCCCTTAACTTTCCTCTCGATCTCAGTAAATACAGCAGAAAATGTGCCCACTAGGACATTAGTAGGGATTGAAGAAATAAATTCTAAATATGTACAAACTGTAACATACATTTATATTAATGAGAATTAAATTACATCTAAAAAGTCCAATAAAGGAATCTCACAAAAAGAGATAAATTGAAGCAATCCAAATGAATCCGCCTGCATTTTAAGTTTCCATATAAACAGATTAAGTATGCCAACATTAATTAAAAATATGAAAAGCATGAAATAAATGTTAGCTTTATATTATAAGTTACATTTTATAAATTATCCAAAGATGCCGTTGCATAAAATATGTCCAAGTACAAGCGATCCTAATGCATCGAGGGGTCCCTATAATTTTAAAACATATTTACGCAATAATTGTTTCAAGAAGGTTTTGTTTTTACTTTTCATTTTATATTAATGCGATGGCTGAGTGGTAAGAACCGTGGTCTTCGACGCGAACGATCCCGGGTTCAAATCCTCGGCTCGCACCTCTGACAAAGAAATTTGTAATGTGCGCATTTATCGCTGCTCTTCGTTAACGGAAAATATCGTGATGATGACCTGTAATGTTACCCATCGCCGTGCATGATTCAGAGAAATTTATAATTTTTCGAAAGCATGACGTCCAGCAATCCGCACTTGGCTAGCGTGTTGGACTTTGGCCTAAATCCATCTCATTTGTGTGTGGAGACTTGTGCCCTGCAGTGGGACATAAAAAAGGTTGAAAAAAAATCGAGGTAAAAGCCCTTCCACCAATCCGCACTTGGCCAGCGTGGTGGACTATGGCCTAAATCCCTTTCACTTGTGAGGGGAGACCTGTGCCCAGCAGTGGGACATAAAAAAGGTTGAAAAAAAATCCCATAGCTTTGACTGTATTCAGAAACAAAATACGTCTGAAACTCGTATGTCGAGAACTTTAATCATTCGACCGGCGCATTATCAACTCTGCACCCACTTCTGCCGGACAGTACCATTGTTTTTCGGTGGAAAGGCGCACTTGCCGGCCAATATGAAGCTATGATCAGCCGTCGGAGTAGAAGTGCAACTATATGCGACCGCAGGAAAGGCTCAGGTTTGCTTAAGGTTGTGTGTAGATGTCCATGGGCTGCAGCGATCTGCACACTTTACTTTTCGGCTTGATTAAAAATCTCCATCACAGGAACCATTCCTTTTTCGGATCTGGTTTTTGATATTTTAATTGCACCCATTTTCATAAAAATGGGTGAAATTTGGATTCAACTATTTTTATTTAAAATTGGCAATTAACAGATCGTACCGTGCACCGTACTGCATTCTGCAATTTCTTCTTCTCATCCGATTTGCTTTTGACCAGTCGTGGTCGTCATGTACGACGTCCCACAATTAGTACTGGAGTTTTTTTTCAACCCTTTTAAGTTTTACCATCTCTCGGCTGATCACTCTTCTACCTATTATTGTTTATTAAAAGTTTCAAAGTTACAGCTCGACTGCATATAGATAGAAGGCTTTGCAAGGCACGGTACCCTAAAAAAGAACAGTACGATAGCCATGCATCGCGGCTGTGTGGAATGCAAACAAGAGATTTGCCTCGAATGTTTACATAAATTTTGTTGCGGTGGCAGGAAAAAACGTAAAACTACAGGCTTGCAGTGTTCTATGTAAACTCCCATCGGAATTTTAAATCGCATTTTCGAAGCAGTATATAATCTTAATATATGTACCTATAAAGATTACGTGTCACGTAATACTTAACCAATTAACCTTAATCGATTTTAATAAAATTTGCACACCGTGTGCAATTGGATCCAACTTTAAAGATAGGATAGCTTACATGTTAATTTGCAATTATTATTTTTTTGATACTTTAATGCAGGTAAACGTCTGCCGGGTTCGCTATTAATAATATAATTTCGAATATTCGAATAATCGAAATTATATTATTATAATCGAATAATATATTTTTTCCTTTATAATATTTATGTATCTCTTATCGTTATGGATCAAAGATGATATTTTGACCAGGTCATTTGGTATGCTTACGTACAGGTCAAACACGTAGAGGCCCATTTGAGACACTTTATTACCTATGGAGTTACACACACTTTAATGTTGTTAAGTGATTACATTATTATTATTAAGTATATTATATATAGTATAGTATATTAATTATTATTAATTTTTATGATTTCATTTTGATAACTTATCAGACTATTCATAAAATAGGTACCCAAAGTAAACTACGATATTGATTATACCATACATTAAATCACTTAGCTTTTATCGGTGTTATCTATACCATAACCTACAGTTATTAAGCGGATCTTTCTCCGTCTAATGATCGCTGAAAAACAATACTGCGCATTTTCTATTGTGCGGAGAAGTGTTTTGATTGGTTTACAACAAATTTTATGGTATTTCCACGAAGTTTTGAGAAACAAAAATCAATTTTGACAACTGTGTTCCTACGTCCTGGTCGGTGCCGAGTTTCCATAGTTCCGTAGTCCGCCGCCAGGTCTGTTTCGACAGCCACGTTTTCGCTTTCTTCAGGCTTCCAGCCTTGGACTATGGATTCCTTCGAAGAGTGTGACCTATCCAACTGCATTTGCGGCGTTTGATCAGCTAATCGATAGGCTCTTCGTTGCAGCGTTCCCAGAGTTGATTGTTGGATTTTCTCGGGCCAGTAAATACCTAGGATTATGCGAATAACTGATACCATAAGCCTCCGGATACCTTTCACTAGTATTGAGTAGTTTCCTTAAAATCGAAATTAATATACAATCCACATTTATGAACAATAATCTGTCAGTAAAACGTACGCATCAATACGGTATATATACATATATATATATCAAATATATATCAAGGATGGATATATCAAGATGGATTGTATTAATGTTGTTATTAATGAAGACTATTTGAATAGATGTGAAACAAGTTGTTTGAATATTGGGCCAACCATACAATACAAATACTCACAGGGATTTAATTGCAATACCTGTAAAAAATTGTCCAGAATTTAAGATCAATTTTTAATTTAGCTTTTGACACATCTAATATTATAAATGTGGAATTGCGTTTGTTCGTTAGTTCTTGTTTCACGTCGCAAAGGGTAGATAGACCTGATTTTTTGTATTTTTAAATTGAAGAAGGACATGAGCTTCTTTTACCTGGAATAAAATACTATGTCATTTCTTTAGGAATGTATGTTTAGCCCACGGAAGGAAAAAATGGCTTACTGGGTGCAGTTGTGGTGCTGGCTGCTGGCTGCTACCCTTTTTACCTCCCACTGCTGACAAAAATTTAAGATTAAGATTTAAGAAATGAAGTGTCTTCTCGTTCACTATACGGATGAATAAAATAGTCGCCCAACATGGTTGTATTACTTTAAAAGTGATATTATTCATCCGTTTATCAGAAAACTAGAACCTTCCTCAAAAATGATATTTCAAAGCACTGTCTAAGATTTAAGCTTATTAAGTTAGGCACAGATATCTTGCAAGGCTTTGATGCACAGTCACAAAGGCAAGGGTATAAAAGAAGAAAATAAAAGGCAGATGACACGGTTTCTAAAAGGAGCTTGAAAATACTAGCTACTCGTGTGCTTTATAAAATAGATTTTTATTGTAATCCGGTGTTCTTGGAGCTTTGGTAGTAAATCTTCTAGCATGTGATACATTGAATTACTCAAGTATGAAATTGGTTTTATTAAATTAAGCAGCGAGAGTGGCAGCGAGAGGTCTTGATCTCTCTGAATCTGAATGAGCTGTTCAAATCTAGGGTAACGTTCAACTTTTGGATATTGGGATGATCCACCAGAGGACGGTCGTTTTGACAGAAACACAATAGTATATTTCATTACAAGTGCGGAAAGGCTGTCATTGCAAGGAGTTCCGACAAATGTCTACCCGAGCCGAGGCGCAGCCGAAGGTGAGGGTTGACAGTCTGAACTCCTTCCAATGACGGTTCCGCACGTGTACTTAACGACTATTTTTAATACAGTTGCGAAAAAATGAAGCAATTTAATAAAATAATAAAATCACCAATACACTCAACTAACTAATCATCTAAATTCACAAAGAACATTTTTGAAAAATGGCGCCAACCGTAAAAGAAAGAAAGCAGAGGATTTTTTTGTTTTCTTCACCCATTCTGGGTAGGCAAAGGGAACTATGCAGCTATACAGCCAAGTCTTTAGTAGAATTTTTTTATTGATATGAAATGAAAATGTTAATGAGATGAAATAAAATGAAACCTAACCTATCTCATTGAATCAAATCATTAAATCTGATATTGAAAGAAATTAGTAGCTTCTTTTTAGAAATATTTTCATGAATCATAAAAACTTCTAAAACTTCGTGGTTGGTTTTTTTTTCTTTTTAATAGACATTATTTTGACAGTTGGGAAAGAAAATGCACGAGTTCGGAAAAGGTAAAAAAAGCACGAGTGTGTAATAGCCTACTTCCCGAACGCTATACGTCCCTGCAATACGCCACTTTTTGAGCAACTGTATTAAAAAATAATTATTTCATGTCTTGTCTGGGGTAATCCAGTTGCGTTGCTTCTCCGAAGGTAGTGGGTTATTTCTTGTAAATCTGGCTGGAAATTTATGGAATTGCCTTTCTTTATTTTAGTCGTCCAAAATAGATTTATTCATCAGTTTAGTCATAACTATCACCGTCCTTAAAAATGATATTTCAAAGTAATGTTTAAGTTTCGATTTACCTTAAAGCTATTAAGTAAGGTAAAGTCATCCTGCAAGACTTTAATGCACAGTCATGTAGGCGAGGCTATAAAAGAAAAAAATAAAAAGCAGATAACACGGCTACTAAAAGAAGCTCGAAATACTAGCTATTCGTGTGCTGTATAATATATAATTTTACCTACTGATACCCAATGTTCTTCTAACTTAAAGAGTAAATCTTCCAGTATGTGATACATTGAGTAATTGCAAAAGTAGATATAAAATAATTGCAAAACGAGATTAAATGGTTATTGTATCGTATGCCTTAAACAAGGCTCAACTTTTGTATTTTGTGATGTTTCTCTAGAGTCCTCTGGAGATAGTAGGTTGCCTTAAGGTGTAGTCGGCAAGCGTACTTTATTCGATCACAGAAGAATTCACACCAGAATTGGGTGCAGCGGCGCTTGTTTCGACGTGAAACCATTGCTGCATTGAGATTTTGATCAAAACTATGTTGACCTTGTTATTTTATAGAGGAATCGGAGATATTGTATGATATTAAACATAACACACGTTAGTCATAAAATTTTCAACCGTTGAGAAATATGTTGGCGCATGGCGCAATGGTTACCATGCCTGACTGTCAATCTCAAGATGCCAGATTCGATTCCAGGCGATAGAGAAATTTGAATGATAAGTTTATATTTTGTGTTTGTGTTTCTGTCTTTTTGTGTGTCAATGGTACCTGCAACACAGGGTATATATATATATACCGTTGGGCTATGAGTATGATACGTTACTTATTATTTATTATTGTATATTTATTGAAATGACCATAGAAAAAAAAACGATAGAAATCTTAATAATATTTGTGGAGTCTGTTGATACAAAGAAAATTGGACGCTTTCAATTTATTCTTAATTTATCCAAGAATTGATCTAAAAGTATATAGGTAACAAAAAATCGTACATGAACTAAAAATTGAAAATTATTGTTTTTTTTTATATATTTCTAACTTGTACCTAAAACGGATAAATTTTAAATATTGAATATTGATATAGCTTTTATATCTACAACTTTGAAATTAACTTTTCACAGTCGTAGCGTGCGATCGTACCCGCCGCATCGGCCGACACTAGCGTCATCTGGAGTGCAGATGCACCGAGCGAACGGCGAGTCGCGCGGCCGCTTAAATTTTGACGCTCAGGGTCCGAGTTTGGGAACCTCGTCTTGGAACTTTTATTAGACGGGGGTCTACTCTAATTAGAAGTTGAGTACGCATCGCATCGGCTGCGGTGGTGACTTCGGAACGAAGCGGGCGTCAGGCGTTGGCCGGGTCATGTAGGAACGACCGATCGATAACCCTCCCTAACTCGGCGCGTTCTGCTAGGAAATAAGGCCGAAGTATAGCCAGTCTGTCGCGGTGTTCTGTGGACATCGGCGGCAAAGTGTACGGCAATCCTTCGTACTCAATGTGATCATATTTTATGCAATGATTTCACGATTGCGAAGTTCTCAACTGCTCCTCGCGTTTGCTGTAGCACTTCTGCCGCAAGCTAACCATGTCGCGTAAGTACTTTTTAATTAGTTTTAACCGGTTTTTCGGCAGATTTTAAGTTTTTTAAAAAAAATTAGTATTTTTAAAAAAATATTTTTGTTCTTACTTTTGAATTTATTTCATAAAATAAACACATGTTATCTAAATATTTTCAAAAAAGTTTCACATCGACGAAACTTTTTCCCATTTTCTTGTAATCTCTAAATTTTCTCACTAGAGTGTTACTAATTTTACTTAACGGTATAATTTACGATGTTTGGTTATCTATAAGGTAATAATATTTATCAGAAGTGAATATTTTTATTGTTATCGAAAAACAAATTTCATATTTTAATTTCAGCTCAAATAAATGCGATAGTTCTAATTACTCGTACACTCTAAGACTTTCTAAGTTAACGCAAAGTTGATAAATGCGCCTAAATGTTATTTAAATTATTATTTAGGTTGCGAAAATATTTAAAAAATCCGACTTCATATTGAAGGACGTGAGTGCCCTAAAATTATCGATCTGTCGGATTTGGACAGGAGCTTACAACGTAACCTTACAGACGACGCAAGGTTTCTTCAGACAATCCTAAACGTCAAATTTCTTACAAAATATACTTGTTAAAATTAAACGATTTTCTTAAAAATGCATCGTCAACTATGATGACTATGATATTTGAAATGTAAACGTTGATTGTATTTGTAAGATACTATTCCTTTTTTGAACAAAATAACTGTGAAGAAAAAGGTTCGGCCATAAACCTCGACAAATATTTACGTAAACCTTGCGGTTGTAGTGGTAAGCCGTAGTTATTTTTTCGCTGTTGGCTTTAAGGTCCTTATCATTAAACGAACAATATATCTTAAAAATCGGCGAGGCAGAAATCTCAGTGCTAAGTTTAAATCTATTTTCTCGTTCTGTATTATATTTGAAATGTAAACGTTGATTATTTGTAAGATGCTATTCCTTTTGTTAACAATAATATGACTGTGATGAAAAAGGCTTATCGACAGATAACAAGAACAGAAAGAAAGACAGCATAACCTGCCCTCCGAAACATTCCGAACAGAAATGCCCATGAATTTTTTGGTTTAGCTACGTAGATCGCTTGATTATGTTCTAGTGCTAGCCGACAGGCCATGCGCACTTCATTTAGTGGTTAACCTGACAAAATGTCAATAGATCAAATTCCGGCGAGGCAGAAATATAAACGTTGTTTATATGTATTTGTAAGATTATTTTCCTTTTATGAATAATGTAACTGTGATGAAAAAAGCTCGGCCATACGCCTCGAAAAATATTTACGTAAGCCTTGCCATAGAGAAATTAAACACTACGTTAAGCCTTGCGGTTTTAGTGGTAGGCCGTAGTTACTTTTAGGCTGTTGGTTTAAGGTCCTAATCATTACTTGAACAATACATCTGTGGTGAAAAGTGACTCCTAAAGACACCTCAACAGATTGTCGAGGTTGCTTTGGGTTGTAATGTAACGATTGTGAATTAAAGTAAAATACTTCTATTTTTATAATTACGGAACTTAAATCGTAAACCGTGATCTTTGTATTACGGTAAGCCATAATTATTTAGCTCTTGACTTTAACGTTACGTTCACGAAATTTTGACGATTTCGCTGATGTGGCTGATTTAACACATGAGATTTTGCAGTTAAATTACAATATTTTTAATGCCTTTTCATTATTAATTTGATTTTATTTCAGGAAACAGATTGTCTATGAACTGAAGTGTATTTATGTCAAATAAATTTTATGAATGATTATTCCAAGTTGGCGAAATGAAATGCAATTACTGGCCCATTTTCTCTCAAAATTGACTAAGTTCAATGATTTTTATTAATATTTTTGTATGAGAGTAGCAAGAAAAGTGGCTCCTTTACTATGCATGTGATTCTTACAGCTATACATGGCATTTTTTTGTCTGTTTAAACTTTAAGAAAATATGTAATATTCTATAGCTATAACAGTAAAATTCACAAAACTATCACCGTCTTCAGGACTATTAAGCAAATCAACGTAATAAAAATGAAAAAGTGACTCATTTAAAAGTTTATTATTGAAATGATCAGTGATATTGTGCAATAAAACGTATGGTAATACTGT
Source organism: Pyrgus malvae (assembly GCA_911387765.1). Classification (NCBI taxonomy): domain Eukaryota; kingdom Metazoa; phylum Arthropoda; class Insecta; order Lepidoptera; family Hesperiidae; genus Pyrgus; species Pyrgus malvae. The sequence continues at coordinate 9,959,854 of OU426947.1, forward strand.
ATTTTTACTGCAAAATCTCCTATGTAAAATCAGCGAAATCGGAAAAATTTCGTATACGGCCTCTTAAAGTGTTAATTATTTAACCACACATTAGTGTTACATATAATATAAATTAAGCCTCAATTGACATTTATGTTTAATAATCATTCAAATGAATAATGCAACTGCGGTAGCTGTAATAATGCTACTTACGGTAAACCATAGACCGTTATTATTTAACTAACACGAAGTTTTTAGTAGTTTCAAAGCTCGTTCCGATTATAATTTCTATGTTCGCTAAAGTTATTTGGAATCCGGTCTTAGAATACCAAGTCAAATGAGATACTTTTAATGAGCTGTCAAAACGTGACATCCCCATACATTTTATATGAGAAAATGGTAAGTGACGTCACTTATCATTTATAGTCATTGACTTCATTCTTATTGATTTAAGCGGTAATAAAAATCGTGTATAAAAAATAATTAACAATTATATTGCTTTCCAAGCGTGATTTAATGCAACCTTTTTAAGGGAAGGATTTTGATTTTTTTTTGTGCATACTGTCCAAGACCCTATTATTGAAAAGGAACTTACTCCATATTTGGTTTCCACTTAGGTATGTTTTTGAATGTTGTCTTCTTCACGGCAGTACCCTTTTTGCGTCCTATGCTGGGTACGAGTGTCTCTCCAGAGGTCTGGCGTTTACTCTACTTATATGGCTATACCAATGCGTGTTGGAGCAGAGGCGGGTTAGTTGCCAACCTCGAAGGTTTTCAAACCGCCTATGAAACCTCCGACAAAGGTTAAACGACTACTATTTACCCAAAACATCTGGGACCGACGGTAAGTCGTTGGTGCCATTCAAATTAGGCAAGGTAGCATGCATGAAATTTTCCACTGGTGGTCACCAATATCACACCTGACCGCTTCTATTTTGCTTAACTGCATAGATCGATTTCGTTCTACGCTGTTCACGGGGCCATTCACGCTCCTTCGTTATTCTTCATGTTATTGTTCTTCATTGGCGTGCATCTTTAGTGCACGTATTTCATTTCAATGTTATCCCATACGTGGTCCAAAAAGACAAAAGACCACTGACAAAGATAGAGAGTAAGTTAAAAGAATTAGCCGTGACTTTCACTTGAATTGGCTTCAATATTTTTTGCATCCCACTGCTGGGCACCGCTCTCTTCTCACAATTGCGAAGGCTTTATCTTTAATATTACTGCAAAAGTATAATAAAGGGGTAAATAAATTTATATTAGCACGACAAGTGTAAATTCTACAGCACAATTTATTAAGGGAACAAACATATTTACACAAACAGCTATAAACATACACAAATAAATATGTAAGCTTCGTTATTTTATACTCTAGCATTAAAATGAAAAACTTTCAGGAGTCGCTTCAACATAAATTGCTTCTTGAGGCAGACTACAATGCCTGGGGCTTATGATAAGAGTATCACGAAATGAATATAGAATCAGGATAAAAGGTAGAATGCAAGCAATCTACGTAGCCAAGTGAAACAGACGCGGTCGGCAGAACGACGGGTGACCCGCAGTTAATCTCACAGCAACGACTTCCTGCTTCGGAGAATAAGTTAAGCAATCGGTCCAGATTGTTATCGATTGATAGAAGTCGATAAACTGTGTTGCAGGCCTAATGGCGGGTTGTCCACTCATCCGCATTGGACCAGCATGCTGGAATAGGCTCCAGTAATTCCCAATCATGGAGAAAGTCCCGTTCCTAGGATTGACACGAAAAATTCTGGAATGAAATATAAAAGAAAATTATAAAATATAAGGAATGACAAAATAGGAAAACAAAGTTCAGCGTGAGATAAAGACAGTGTCATTTTATACCATCGTATTAATATAAAAAAAAAAACTTTTCTAAATCGCTTACACATAAATTGCTTCTAGACGCTAAGATTTGCCTGGGATGCATGACGGGAGGATCATGAGATGAATATATAAGCAGGATGAAGTATGAAGTATCGTTCAGTTTTCTAACTTAAGGAGCTATACATGTTGAGAGAGTTTTGAATAATAGGTACTTGAAAATATAGCTGTGGTGTTATTCCTTTGAAAAACTTAAAACAATTAAAATAAAAACAAAAGAAAGCAGAAAAACTTGATATTAACACTGAATAACAAATTTTTGCCATTTTTGAAGGAAGGAGGGAGGGATTTTTTTTTCGAGGGCATCATGTCAATCAATCCGCACTTGGCCAGCGTGGTGTATTATGGCATAAATTCCTCTCACTTGTGAGAGGAGACAAGTGCCCAGCCGTAGGACATAAAAATAACTGAAAAATTAATTTTTGAGCGAACTTAAAACGAAATAAAAAAGCAGTTTAAAAGATTTTTCGTACGTCTGAATGAGTAAAAAAACCGTCCAAAAGCAACACAGGGTGAAATTAGAAATCTTAGTCGCTAATGACGCTACGTACGGTATGAATAAAGTGTCTAAGAGTTCCGTACTAATATTTAAGTAAATTAAACAATACAAAAATTTGAAGAAATTGAAATATTTTTGAGAGACAAGTAATAAAATTAAGCAGCTTTTAAATTATTTCTCTTATTCTATACTATATAACTAGTGTTTACTATTAGCCCTAATGCACAGCTTCATTTTGCTTTAATAATAATCCAAAAGGGGCCTTAATAGCTAAAACTACTAGTACTAGCTACTCAATTTTATTTTACAACGTTTTCTGCTTAAAACTGCTTCTTTGCAACTGTTTCTTTGTAAGAGCTTGGTGCCTGAAGTTATAACCTGAGTTACAGGAGAGTGTCGCTTTTTTTCTAGTTTAGTGCAAAAATAACCCACGCATATGGCGTAATAGTTAAGATATCAGACCGGGAGACAGATCGGGAGACCTGGATCCCATTCCCGGCAGGCAGAAAACTTGAATGGACTCCCCATTTTTAAATTTTGATTGTTGGTGTAGAATTGCAAAAAAGCTCGTGCATTTAATCTAAATAAATCTGTGTAGTTTCTTATACATACAAAGTATGTTTATTTAGTACTAGCTTTCTGCCAGAACTTCGCGACGCGTGGACCCGTTTTATAGGTTCCCTTAGGATAAAAACCATTCTATGTCATTTCCCAAGGTCCACTCTAACTGTGTTCCAAATTTCATTGAAATTGCTTCAGTAGTTTAAGCGAGAAAGCGTAGCAGACAGACAGACACACAGAGATACTTTCGAATTTGTAATATTAGTAGGTATTTCCGGTATTTCAATTTGATTCATTCATTAGTTTCTTACAAAAATTATCTTCACAGAATCTGTCAAATTATTGGGCAGTTAGCGAGACGAACATACCAAGTAAGATCACTTGGGGTTGGTTCCTTTTGTCCTAATGTACGCAACCCCAAAATAGTCTCATTGTGCTAGGTTCCTACCGAGGTCAGAAGCAAAACTCTCTTTATTTACCATTACCATGACAAAACTGTTTAACAATTCAAAACGCTTGGAAAAGGAACACGGAAAAAGTAACTTAAGCGTCGCTTAATGATCTGTTTAATACTCTAAATATTGACTTTGCAAAAGACTATGGTTATCAGTTTATTCAAGATTTTGGATGTAGGTAGTTTTGTTTGTATTGGATTCAACCCCTTTTTGCGTCCTACTGCTGGGTATATGCCTCTTCCCACTATCAGGGAGATCTGGAGCTTACTGCACCGTGCTACTCCGATGCGAATTGGTGGAGATGCGGTTAGTGGACAAACCAGTGTGAAATGTTTTAACATTCTCATAAGGCCTCCGATAAGCTGTTTTTGAATGTTATCGACAGATAACAAGAACAGGAAGAACGACGGCATAACCTACCCTCCGGAGCAATGAAATGCAGATACATTTTTTGCCACTAGCGGTCACCCATCACGCAATCGACCGCGCCCGTTTAGCTAAGCTGCTTAGATCGCTTATGTTCTTGTGTTAACCGCCTGGCTATGCGCGCTTCATTCAGTATAGGGTATTTCAATATAGGGTCCCAGGTTCAATTTCCGACGAGGCAGGAATCTCAGCTTAGTTTAAATCTACGTATATTTTTGTTTAGGGTGCTTGTATTGAGTTATTAATGTTTCATTCGTTCACACTCCATTGTCATTTAAAATTGCAACACACATACGGCTTGTGTATAAGTTTTTATGTGTATTTCACCTGCACTGCGGCACCAAATTCTACGTGAATCAAATTATATTGCGTTTTGGTGGGAAGATGCATTACCGATCACGTTTTAAAGATACCACTTAGCTTCATACAAGCGCGATGTCAAAATTGAAGCACTATAGTATATTTCATCACAAGTGCGGAAAGGCTGTCATTGCAAGGCGGTTGATGGGCGGTTTGAAAACATCCGACAGCGGGTTGGCCAGTAACTCGCATCTCCACCGACCCGTATTTGGACCACATTATAGAGTAAGCTCCAGGCGTCCCCAATAATGGGGAGAGACTCGTGCCCAGCAGTGGGACGCAAAAAGGGTTGCAGCCTATTATACTCGTAAATCTAAGGAATTATATTGGGAGCAGTCATATTCCTTCTTTTACCGTTTCATGTCAGTAATTCCTGCTACACACGTTACAATAAATTTTTGCGATTAGCAAACCGATGTAGTTGCAGTTTTATCGCAGGTGTGTTACCATTCGATAAAACAATGTACAAATGCTCAAATACAACTGTTCAGCTTGCGCAGATAAATCGCTGCGATATATACGTGATATATACGTATTTACGTGTGTAGCAGGCATAACTTAAGCATTTTTGTGTTAACGTCTAATTTCTATCACGAAAACTACTTTGCATAATTCGGTACATTTACTAGATTACTTTCTAGATTTCGATAAATCAGCATTAATCTATATTGGCAGTGTTAGAAATGATATTAATGTCTTACATTGCAAAATTTCTCTGCGATCCGGTAATTGTTGCTGGCTGTATAAATCCAATTGTATTTCTGCTGTACCTAGACCGTTCTGTACATTGTCATTTCTTCTTTCATTTGTATAATCGTTGCAGCGTTTAATACATACACAGAAGGTTTTCCGTAACGCTCATTCACAGAATCATGAGCAGGTGGAAGCGGGTTGATAGTTTCTCACATGATCAGCTGTCACATATGCTCATTATCGAACCATTATTTCAAATATATCTTTTTAAAAGAGCGCTGCGGGATTTTTTTCCATCTCCTTTTTTCTCTCAACTTAACATCTAGCCCAAACGGGTACTTGAAGGAAATGACCGGGAAAAATTATATTCATTAAGCGAATATTTTGTATTTCTAATATGAATTTAAAAAATCTTCATTTTATTATTTAGCTTTTTAAAGTTTGAATTTCGAGCATTAGGCGAAAACTGGTCTTAATAATTCGTTATTCTATTTTTTCTATTCGTTATTCTATTATTTCTTTCCTAGACCTCGATAAAACAGGATTGACCTATATTGGCAGTGTTAGAAATCCCCGATGATATTAATTAATGTCTTACATTGCACCATTTCTCTGCGATCCGGTAATTGCTGTTGGCTGTATAAAACCAATTGTATTTCTGCTGTATCTAGACTATTCTGTAAATTGCCATTTGATTTATAAATCGTTGCAACGTTTATGAAGCCGTATAAGAAGTTTTGCCGATTTCGCTGATTTAGCTGATTTTACGAGTACATAGGAGATTTTGCAGTCAAAATACAGTATTTCCATAACTTTTATTGCACAGTTTGACTGATCCATTCAATAATATTTTAAATTCTTATGGCTACAACTATTATACTTTCCACTGGTGCCTGGAGCTTACTACCCCACGCTACTCCATTGCGGGTTGAAGCAGAACTCTCGTCTATACAAACCGCCAAATTGTTAGAGTTAACCCAAACGGGCACTTGAAGGAAATGACCGGAAAAATTATATTCATTAAGCTAATATTTTGTATTTCTAATGTGAATTTTAAAAAAATCATCATTTCATTATTTAGTTTTTTAAAGTTTGAATTTCGAGCATTAGGCGAAAACTGGTCTCAATAATTCGTTATTCTATTTTAAAATTTACCTGAAGTTCTTTCCTAGACTTCGATAAAACAGCATTAACCTAAATTGGCAATGTTAGAAATCCCCGATGATATTAATGTCTCATAATTGCACCATTTCTCTGCGATCCGGTAATTGCTGTTGGCTGTATAAAACCAATTGTATTTCTGCTGTATCAAGACTATTCTGTAAATTGCCGTTTGCTTTATAAATCGTTGCAGCGTTTATGAAGCCGTATAAGAAGTTTTGCCGATTTCGCTGATTTAGCTCATTTTATACAGGAGATTTTGCAGTCAAAATACAGTATTTCCAAAACTTTTATTGCACAGTTTGACTGATACTTTCAATAATATTTTAATTTTTTATAACTACAACCATTATACGTTCCACTGGAGCTTACTACCCCACGCTGCTCCATTGCGGGTTGAAGCAGAACTCTCGTCTATACAAACCGCCAAATTGTTAGAGTTTTTTTTAATGCAATTTTTAACACTTAAGAACTTATCGTCTACTAAATTACGTTAACTTATCGTTACTATGGTACGTTATATATTAGGCAGAATGGCATAACTTTATAATTTTGCTCATTCCATGCCCATTTTCCCATTCCCCAAACTTCTCGAAAAATATTTACAAGTTCCTTATTTGAAAATAATTTTTTTTCACAATTTTGTTTACTTTTTTTAGGAAAGGAATTATCAGTTATTTTATTAGTTAGATTTATTAAATTAAACATTTAAATTATTATTATTTCGATTTAGTTTAGTTATTAAAATATTTGTTTCTGAAGCACGCATGACCCGACGGTTAGCGTATAACAGAAGCGATCTATACGACTAAGCCCAACGGGTGCGGTTGGGTGTAAGATGGGTGACCGCTAGTGGCAAAAAATTTTATGCGCGTTTTCCGTGCTTCGGAGGGCACGTTAAGCCGTCGGTCTCAGTTGTTGTCGTTAGATAACAGTCGTCAAACCTTGAGGCCTTATGGGCGGTTTGAAAGCATCCGACAGAGGGTTGACCACTAACCCGCATCTCCACCAACCTGCATTGGAGCAGCGTGGTGGAGTAAGCTCCAGGCCTTTCCAACAATGGGAAGAGACCCGTGCCCAGCAGTCGGATGTATGTTACGTAATTAATTATTGGTTAAAGTAATAAAGCGTCGCTGCAAGAATAGCTAAAACATGAAAGAAAAATGAGGTTTGGAATGTTTCAAAGTAATTATAATAATAATATAATCAATACAATCGGAAATACTTCGAAATTAGATGCTAAGTTGCCATTTTAAGTCAATAACAATTAGACCTGTATACTTGACCTGCATTTTTGTTCAAACCAAATCTAAGTAAACCATCATTACGGTATCTCAATAAAACAATTGACGTTCAGTAAATGATTACTCTATTCTTGTTTTAGTCCGTAACCATCGAAACTTTTTAAATTTCCCGACAAAGTCTTATAAAAACACAGATACAAACTCTAATTATAACGTTACAAAAGCTTTCAAGTTGTTCAAGAAAAACTTAGAAAAAAAATACCGCGGAAGAAAAACTCCTAAATGAGCATCTATAAAGTCTTTCTGTATTATGCGGTTTCAGTGTTGCCTGGCTGTAATCCTTTTTGAGTACCACTGCTGGGCATGTATAACGGATTAGCCGTACAATAATGACAAACATCAAGTTTATATTATTAATCAGGATGTTAATAAACTATTGTAGTTGAGTAGCAGACGAGCATGCAGGCCACGTGGTGTTAAGTGGTCGTTGCAGCCCATGGACATCTACATACAACCTCAAGCAAGCATAGGTAAGTCTTGTCTGAGGTCGCATGCAATTGCGCTGCTACTCCGGATGCAGATGGTCGCCTCATGTAAGTGTGGCCGGCATCTGCACCTTTCCACCGAAACACAATAGAATTGGTTCACGGCAGAAGTGGGTGCAGCGATGGTACTTCCCCTGGAGAACGATAATAGTTCTACCACCTACAAAAGCCTCAGCCAAGACTTATTATTACTTGAAGTTGTGTGTAGATGTCCATGTGCTGCAGCGACCACTTTATACCACTTGGCCTGCATGCTCGCTTGCTACTCCATTTAAATAAATAAATAAACTTAACTAATTCGATAGTAAAGAATGTTGCAATCTAATAAACTTCGCGGTTACACTCGCGGTCATAAAAAGCGCTACCGATGGTTTTAGACTCAATTTTCTCATAAAACATTTCACATGCCAAACTTTTACGTGCGTAAAGGCCAACAAATTTACACGAGCCATTCGTTAGTCCTCAAAGTTAAACCGCTGGTTCTGCGGTGATTTTTTCCCCTGACTGTACTTGTTAAAAAATGCCCGGGTTTCATATCTGGCTCTGAATATAAATCACAGTTTTAAAGCTATAAATTGTATTGCAAAGTGAACATAAATTTCGAGCTTTGATTAAATGCACACGATATTAATTATAACGATAAGAGTATATTAAATGAATTATTGAGAATTTAAACCAGTCCACCAATCATCTATTGGCCAGAGTTGTGGACTTCGTGAACGAAACATTAAAATAATAGTTGTAATTTGATAACAACTTAAGTATTCATTGAAGTATAATGAAATAAATATGTTCACAAACCTGTACTTGGGCAACCACTTAAATTTTTAATTACATATAGGTATTATGCCATTATCGATTTCGTATACTGATAATAACTGATTCGCGTAATTGTTTACCCAATTCCGAATTATGCAATACACCGATAATTTAATCTATGATGCCGGCAAAATTCGCCAGAATGGATGTCGTTTATGGTGATAAAAAAGTAAGCAAAATCATTTTCCTCTCTCCTCTTTATTACTGTACTTTCATCAATTTTTTAGATGAGATGCAATACAGTAAAGCGAAAATTTCGTATCTTTTTAGGGTTCATAACTTAAAAGGAAAAATGGAACCCTTCTATGATCACTTTGTTGTCTGTCCTGTCTATCAAGACCTCTTTTCTTAGAAACGTTTCATGGTATCAAGCTAGAATTTATATCAAATACTTAGGTCTACTGGCCCTTGGAGCTGTGATAAAATAAAATTTCTAAGCCAGCGCAATCAAAAGGTACAGCTGTTTATGCCACAAGGGAATCAAAACCTACGGGGTATTTCCCGTGAACTCAGAATCTTGAAATTTGGTACGAAACAACGTCTTATAGCGCAGATAAAGGAAGAATTGCGAAAACCGTAAATTTTTAATTACATCATATATTAAAAATATTTTTCATATCACATGCATTGAAACAGCGAGTTTTGATCTCTAATTTGCTAGTCGAAATAAGACAATTTCAAACCAATGCGAATGTGTCAGTCCGAAATACTGCCCTAGGGGAGAAACAACGTTGCTTCTACCCGGCACCTTCATTTATTTATTATTTACGTCTTTATTTCAAGTCTGTCAGAATCGCATTGACAACTGTCGTCAAATCGTTGTCAAAAGATATTACTGCGCTATTTGTCTGAAATAGTCTTACTTCGACTGGCTACAGAAATCAAAACTCTTTGTTTCATTACAAGTGATATGAAAAATACAGTGTGTGGCACGGGATGAAACAAAGACGATTTCAGACCAGGGCGACGACAGCCCTCGCTTCGCTCGGGCAGTCACGTCTCGCCCTCGTCAGAGATAGTCTTGTTTCACCCCTTGCCACACAATATACTATTACTTATACCTCGGTGCGCGGTCGCACTTGACCAGTTTTTTTACTATGCCTGTGATAAATTCTTTCAACGTTTTTACGTCCAAAGTACCATCACGCTTTATATGCTACGGCCCACTACGACCTGCTACGCCCAGCTACGCCCTGCTACGGTGTGCTACGTGCTACGAACTGTAGCTACGTTTAAGGCTACATTATGGTTCTTCCTTACTAACTTAAAGATAGGACTATTCTTAATATTGTATGACTAAAAGGATTTATAAGTTTGAATTTAAAATGATTTATTACTTACTAGTAATCCGGCCCAGCTTCGCGCCGTGATTTGAGTTTCATACTAATCTATTACATAATTTTGATTTTGATGAATATACTATTAATCTATTACAAGAGAACGGACCATTTTTTGACGTGATAACGTCTTTAAAATCGTTTTAGTCGGGTGACATGTTCAGAAACTTGTGTCACACCAAAACCTCACGAGCGCGATCGCAGGTATAACGAGAGAGAGACGGACCGATCTCCCGTCTCATCTCGAGCGCTGCCAATCATTCCGTGAAACTTGTCACGCGGAATCCTCACGAGCGGAGGCTGGTATAGCGTTCGAGTGAGTGGACCGATCTTCCGTCTCTCTCACTCTAGCGGCATACAAACAAATGGAGATTTTCTCGTGCGGACGTTATCACGTAAACATCTCGATCGTAAACCTACTTTACAAACAATTTGCCGTTTTATTTATTTATAAATATTTATTTGGATGAAATCTATGTTGTATCCTTTCCCATGGTCTATTCTATAATGTGTTAATTTCATTAAACAGGAATTTCATTTAGTAGTTTAGGAGTGAAAATGTAACAAACTTAACACTCACACGCAGACACAGACGGAGAGAGTTACTGTCTTTGTATTCCAACTTTAATATTCAATAATTTGCTAATTATATAAATTTTCCATGAATTCGCCCACGTCAAGGGTAAAAGTGGGCGTTCATTACATCAGTCATTATTATATTAGTTATTTTTTGTTATTGTGATAAAAACTGGCCAAGTGAAATCTAACCTACTTTAATATCTCACATTTTTAAATAACAGAAATTATTATGGGTATCCAATAAAGCAAAGAAATAGAGTTTAATACGTGTTCATAATGTTATTTTGTTCCTATAAATACATATTTGGATTTTGCATAGAACTTGGTACTCATTTAGATCTCCATTTTTTTGCGGCGAAACCCGTGGTTTTCTTTTTTTTATGTTATTCTCTTGAATGTTAGAGATAATAGCATTCCCTATTTTTTAACTTTTCTTTATTTTTAGATTTTTTCTTACGCTTACATACAATTACCGAGCTGGATTCTAAATTTCAACCTTCTAGGTCATCTGGAAGTAAGTTAGGTTTAGGTACTATATGTCAGTCAGTTAGTGCTCGTATTCACGACTTTTTGACCTTCATAATATCTTTATAACCGTTTCAGCTAGCTTCATGAAATTTGAGCTTCTATATATCCTTGTGGATATAATTAAGCACCCGTAGTTTTATCTGTTTACGTTAAATAGGTTTTGAGTTAAAGAAAAGTCAAAAGTGGCACCAAGTGGTTCGTGTAATATTACATTCGACGCTGGCTAGCCAGTTCCTTTGCTTGAACTTGGCTTGACACGCTGCCGCGTGTCTAGATACTTTAAAAAATTAACGCGGGTGAAACCGCGAGACGCAGCTATATTATATTATAATATATTCGAAAGTAACTCTGTCTGTCTTTCTGTCTGCTACGCTTTCTCGCTTAAACCACTGAACCAATTTTAATGAAATTTGGAACACTGATTGAGTGAGCCTTGGGAAAGGACATAGGATGGTTGTTATAGTACGGGAATCTAAAAAACGAGTCCATGTGGGCGAAGCCGCTGGCGGAAGGCTAGTGTCTAATAAAAAATGAAATTTCCGAAACAACATAAACTTTGATATGCTTGTTATTCTGTATTGAAATTTACAACAACATAAATGTATAGGATACTACCCAATCAGCATAGCAAATTTGACTTATGATTGAAATTGATACAAGCGACCCGATGGTAACGAAATTGGACTGACACATAAGCATGTATGCCGAACTGTTCCCGTTTGGAAATTCACGCCTGATGATTGCTTTCCATTCGAGAGACATTGTTTATTAACAGATAGAAAATAATAAAATAATAGTAATGGTAATGGGGTAACTTACTGAATTGACCAAAAACTTTAAACTTCGTTCTGTTTCACTTATTAAACAGCTAGTTACATGATAGATGATAGATGTTAAAATATAGACCACATAGCTAGAAGGACGACAACCGGTGGCGAAGAAAGGTCCTCGAATGGCGAACACGTCTCGGCAAAAAGAGCACAGGCTGCCCTCCTACCAGGTGGACTGACTACCTAAAGAAGATAGCGGGAAACCGCTGGATGTAGAGGGCATAGGATCGGGCGGAGTGGCAAACATTAGTGGAGGCCTAAGTCCAGCAGAGGACTTTGAAAGGCTGATGGATGGGATAGATAGATTTAACAGCCTCCGTGGCGTAGTGGGTGATGAGCCGACGGGTGTCAATTTATCTATTTAAGTATGTATTTAGAATTATATAAGTACGTTTATCAGCTTTCTGATTACCATAGTACTCTACTTAGTTTGGAATCAGATGGTGTTGTGTGAATATTAATTGTCCAAAGATATTTAAATTTATTTTTAATTTAGATATTAAAATGTAGGGAGAATTTATTTTATCCTATTATTATCATATTATTTCTATTATTTTATAAATGTATTGTGACATTCAGCCGGAAACTTGCTAAAGATTTGGAATAAATATAGTTTTAGGTATTTTTCGGTGATTTTGGCATTCTTTTGTTAGTATCAATCTATGTATTTCGCTTGACCTAGACTCTGTAGTCGGAAATCGAATAAACGGAAGAGGAAAGGCGAAATCTGACTAATCTATTAAGCCCTTGCGCTTTCACTCCCTGTAAGTACTCGTAACATCCGGTGATTTAGAAGACTTCGAGTACTATCATCTAGTTATTTATGACTATTAGGAGTTTCACGGATCCACCTGGGACGTACCATCGCTTCAGTGGCGAATCCAGGATTCAATTGGGGGGGGATTGATTTGAGTTTGGAGGGGTAAGCGGGGGGAGGGGGCTGACACATCGTATTCTCACGTATACTCGAACCGTGTCCGTTACTACCACACCGTGCTCTCATTCTTACTTTACACCAGCTTTAATAATTAATATAAATATAAAGAATAAGTATATCAAAATCATAGGTGTTGAGGCAGCGGATTCAACCGCGTGGTACCATTTAATAGGTTCCCGTAGGATAAAAACCATCCTATTACCTTTCTTAAGGTCCACTCAATCTGTCTTCAAAATTTCATTAATAGTGCGGGAACGCGTTACTGATAGAGTTACTTTCGAATTAATATAGTATATTTTATAACAAGTGCGGAAAGGCTGTCATTGCAAGGAGTTCCGACAAATGTCTACCCGATCCAAGGCGCAGCCGAAGGTGAGGATTGACAGTCGGAACTCCTTCCAATGACGGTTCCGCACGTGTAATGAACATCTATTTTTAATACAGTTGCGAAAAAATGAAGCAATTTAATAAAATAATAAAAACTCGCAAAGAACATATTTGAAAAATGGCGCCAACCGTAAAAGAATACCTATATGCAGAGATTTTTTTTTGTTTCCTTCACCCATCCTTGGTAGGCAAATTTTTTTAATGATATGAAATGAAAATGTTAATGAGATGAAATGAAATGAAACCTAACTCATTGAATCAAATCATTAAATCTGATATTGAAACAAATTAGTAGCTTCTTTTTAGAAATATTTGCATGAATCATAAAAACTTCTAAAACTTCGTGGTTGGTTTTTTTTTCTTTTTAATAGACATTATTTTGACAGTTGGGAAAGAGAACACACGAGTGAGGAAAAGGTAAAGAAAAAGCACGAGTGTGTAATAGCCCACTTCCCGCACGCTATACGTCCCTGCAATACGTCACTTTTTGAGCAACTGTATAATACAGAAGGAAGTGGAGTGAAGAAAGGGACAGAAATGGTACAGTTGCACACATTTCAATGGTCAAAAAGACGTATAGACAAGAAAGAGCACTCATAATCCAGAAACCATAATGATATTTTAATACAGACTGTATGTACCATCAGTGGCGGCTCATCCTAAAGAGCGCTGGTGCAGTGCACTCCCACTTTAAAATTTAAATATTACATAGGAAAATTACATAGATAATCTATATTTCTTCATAATACATACTATCCTTACATTACATCTATCATCTATCCTTACTTACATTATATCTACGCGTACATTTTATCGTCATATTGTACGAGTGGAGCGCCAGCGATTGCGCTCCTATTTGAAACGAAGTTTAGTACGATTCCTAGCGCTGTATTCAATGAGTGCGAAAGAGAAACATCGCAGCACATAGCCGACGCGTGAAACAAAAGATTTAGTATGAGAAATTAACTTAATCTGGAGCGCCGCTCACGCGCGACGTTGCCAAACCGTGGGTTCGGCCCTTAGAGCATCAAAGTTACTGACTCACCCTTCAGAAGAGACGGCATAGCGCCTTCGATACATAATTTTTGTGCTAAATCTGGTGCGGGGAAAGAACGCACACATTTTAATTTTGTCACACATTCACAAAATATCCTTTCATCGCTACAGACGCATACATTTCTAAATATGTCAATTTCAATTAACAACGTCATTTTCTATGCACCGTCAACACTGACACCGACACACACAGACATAATAGTTGTATAACTAGAATAGAAGACACATTGTGCATGGACGTTGGGACGAGGGGTTCGCCCGTAAAGACCACTCCTCTGACGGGTGTCATACTCGTCATACCTTGATGCTTTAAGGTTCGGCCGGCCGTATAGTTTGGTTCACGAGAGTTGAACACAAATGGCGGCCGTCTGCGCATGTACACTCATGAATCAATCAAATCAATGCGTCAATGCCTCGATAGACGAATAGCGACTGGGCTCCAGTGACGCACCATTTGGCGCACCAATGGCGTCGCTCCATTCTTCCCGCGCCTGTAAGGGGACCTAAAAATGCTTTCTGCGCAGTGTTCATCTTTCGTGAATTGAATTGTACCGCGCACCGCGAGTACAACCTTCTTATGCGATGTTGCCGTTCTTATGTATACAAACAAACGTGTCGTCGGCTTTGACAATTATATCGCAGTTTTTCTTTAAATTAAAATCAAAAAATAGTTTATGCGCGACATTTTGTTTTAAAAATGGAACAATACAGTGTATCTTTTATTAAAAAGTGTCAAAAAACTATAGAAATACGCCTTGAACTAAAAGCTAAGAATCTGCATGGATCACAACGGGTGTTGACGATTTAGTGCATCTTTCAATAAAACTGAAAAAAACATTCGCAATCTCGATTTCATATGTTATGTGAAGTGCAATTGGCATCGATTGGCCGACAAGATATTCATAAAGCGCTCGATTCTGCGTATCGAAAATCTATTCGAGAGTTCAATGAACGCGTTGATGAAAATTGATATATTTTACGGTGTTTGATAGATTGTGTGGTATTTTGTGGTGCATTTCAAGTTGTTTTACGAGGGCATGATGAACCTACGGAATCCCTGAATCCCGGAATTTATAGAGGTTTGGTTGATTTCGTGTCAGAGATCGATTTGGCTATGAAGCAGCATTTATCCAGCAGTTTTTTAAAGGTACGTCTAAAACCATTCAGAATGACATATTAAATCCTATTTATGTAGTTTGCAGATCAGAAATATAGATACAAATTAATAGCGTCTAAATTGTTTTACACAGATAGATTTGTGAACTATAACAAGAGTTTTCCGGAGGATGATTTAAAAAAAGTGGTTAACACTTACAATTTTTTGGAAAAAAATAAATTGAAAAATGAGTTATTTGTAATTTATAGCAGTGAAGATTTTTACAATGCTGACGGCGCGGTTGCTTTACTTCAACATTTTATGGAATTGTCATTAGAATCTGTTTTTTCTGAAAGCGTAAAACTTTTAAATATTGTATGCACAATTCCTATGACGTCAGTAGAATGTAAGCGTTGTTTTTCTACTTTAAATAAAGTCAAAACTTTTACACGAAACACTATGACGCAAGAACGTATCAATGCATTATGTATGATAAGAATTGAAAAACGATTAATTAATTCTATATCTGATTTTCACAAGAAAGTCATAGATGTCTTCGCTCGTCAAAAAGACCGGCGAATGAATTTTCTGTTTATTCTCTAAGTTTCTGCTCTAAGTTTTTTTTTTGTGAACCCCCATCAAAAAATGTCACGAGCCGCCTCTGTGTACCATGGTACCATTTCTGCCCCTTTGAGAAACTGCTTATTTGTGATTCTGTCCTTCTATAGAACAAAGTTGACTTTAAATAAAATAAACTTTTACAAAACTGCTACATTTCAGAGTATATTAATTTTGTTGTCCTATGTGAGTTTCATCTTTGACTAATATCTTTCTTTGTAGTTCAGTTTATACCTATGTTTCCATACGGAGAAGTTAAGCTAGCGTTAAATTTGGTTTGCTTAAATAGCTTCAGAATCTTGTCTACCTGCAAAATGCGATTGTGCCAGGATATTGCCGGGTAATGGGGAAACTTCGATAGCGAAGTCCGTGTAAAGTCGTTAGGTCAAAGCGCTGGGACGTCAACTAATGTAGCGAGAGCATAACTAAAGTTACATTGCTCTTACGAGACTAACAAATTTGTTTGCACAACCTATACTATTACGTTTAAGGTAAGTTTAATTTTTTTTGTGTAGCTTAGAAAATAGACGCTGTATTTTAATAACTAAATTTCCGCCTGCGCTTAAAAATTAAATTATTTGCTAGAGTACAATATAAAACACCGAAAATCATTTCAATTCGTAGCATAGTTGCGAACAAAATTATAACATTTATAATAGGATAGAAAAAATAAAATACAGCGGCAATTTATCGGATTTTGTTATTCCGACATGCCCTCTCTGCTTAGCTCCAGTGGAAATTGTTTGAGGGGAGAGAAAGGAAATAATTATAATAATTATAACACTTCACACTCATATCCCCACAGTAAGGTAGATATACCCTGTGTCGTGGGTGCCATGAACACACACATAGACAGGAACACAAACACCCAGATCGAGAACAGTTTTAAACTCATCACTCAAATTTCTGCTTCGCCGGGAACCGAACATGAGACCTTTCGATCGGCAGTCCGGCATGGTATCCATTAAGCCACGCGGGTCGTCAATGCACGAGCGGCGGCGGTGTGGTGCCCCCACTAGCGCACTCCGTTCCCCGCTGTCTTCTGCCCACCTTCCGCACACCGGAAAGCGGCATTCGATTGACTGCTACCATCTCCGCTTCGCACAGCTCACAATTCCTCTTCGCTACTCGTCTCCTCTCCGCTTTGGCGAAAATAACTAGCCAGCTTCGCAACATATTCTCTCGTCTCCTTTCCTCTCCGCTTTGGTGTAAACCGAGCCTAATGGGGCAACTTCATTAGTTGTCAAGTCCGAGGTACTCGTAAAGTTAAATCAAAGAGCTTGCTTCAGATAGCAGGAAGGTAACTCAAAGGTGCATTTCCCTCACGACCCTAACAGATTTAATTTAATAAAAAAGCTTTGGTTAGATTCAGCTATGTTATCAGTTAGATTCCAGTTCTCAAAAAATGAAGTATAGAATGTGACAAAGTTAAAGGAATTTCTGATTTTTAATTTGAAAGAACTGTAGAAAATTTCTCTAATTTTAATACTAACGCTTCAGCTTTAGAACGGTTTGTAAAATAAAAATTTGATGTATCTATAATTTTTTAACGTTGAATAAAAACATGGTAACATAGCCTGGGTTCATTTCTCATGTATTTGAAGTTCAATAACCTGTACTTGGCCGGGGTCGAGCATAGTGGCCTGTATCTTCAACAGTTTTTAAAAAGTTTGTTCTTGATAAAGAAAATTAAAAAAAATAACATTAAAATGGGGAAGGGTTGTTATAAATAATATTATTATTATTACTTGACAATCAGCTATGAGCTTTCAATTGTAAATATGTTGCAAACTGTAAAATAATCTATATCTATTATAATTATCATTTCATTGGGACGTCACGAACAGCTATGTCGTCGTATAACAGTGATGTCGTCGACTCCTATCTATTTCCAAGTAAAGGTAGAACAAAATTCAACGCTATTCTAAAGCTTATTTAGCAGAAGTGAAATAAAGCATACATACAATATTTTTATTGAGAGGTCTCTAATGTCTAATATTTTTTGTTGATCTAAATGATTACTCAAATAATTTTGAATCAGTCATTGGTATTAATACTGTGGCACATCATTTTATTAGAACGTGTTACTACTAGTTAATACTAAATAACCATAGTCTATGAGTGTATTTCTAATACAATTACACAAAAGCACACGATTCTTGCTGATAAATTTTCACAGCTACATCATGAAAGAAAGAAAAAATATTTATTTCATATTAGGAATACAAAATATTCGCTTAATGAATGTCATTTTTTCCCGGTCATCGTCTTTAAGTGCCCGTTTGGGCTAGATGTTGAGTTGAGAAAAAAGGCGGCGGAAAAAAACTCCCAGCACTCTTTTAATAAAAAAGTACATAATAATATATTTGAGATAACAGAATGGCTATGGGTCGATAATGATCCCACGTGACAGCTGATCGTGTGAGATACCATTTCATGAATCAAAATAACGATGAAATTGTGAGATAGGTAGGGGGAGTCGCATCGGTTATCCGAGTTATGAAGTCCCAACTTGTTTGATGCACTGTAAGCGCGGGAAACGCACCGACCAATGGGAAGCGACTTTCCAGGCTTGCGATAACTACGTGGCAACCAGCCGATGTTTACAAATAGGCTAGCTGGTTAATTCTTCATTGATCGCTTTATTTAGGCCACGTTTCAATGAGTCAAGTTTACAACACGATAGCTGCGTGCCCGGCGATACTTGGACAATCTAGATAAGCTAAAGTACTTGTTTTGTTTTATGGGTTATACAAATTTTCTGTACGTTTGAAGGAGAGAGAGAGAGAGATTATTATTATTATTAGATTTATTAGAGCATTTTTATCCAGTTTTTAGGGTTGATGTACGACATGTATAGACAGTACGTACATCAACCCTTCCACCAGAATTTAAAAGGACATAATATACCATGCATGGCAATCAATTGCATTACTAAACTGTATCTATTCCACTTAGGTGCGTTAATCGCTTGCATTTTAAGTCAGCTGCAGTTCTAAGGCGCAATTCTTCCTTAATCAATTATTATTATTATTATCCTTAATCAATTATTCCTAGCAATTATTATTTTCAGGGCGTAATAGTGTCTAAGCATATTTTTTTGTATCGCATGGTACCCCCAACACTAGATCTGCTGTGTCGGGGGTACCATGGACATACACTGGACATACACAAAGAGGGTCACAAACATCCAAACCAAAACCAGAAATTAAAAGACATCATTCCAATTTCCGCCTCACCGGGTATTGAACCCGGGATACTTGATTGGCAGTCCGGCATGTTCACCATAAGGTAATAAAAATTTAGAACTAACCTATAGTTTTTTTATATCTTTTCTATGCTCCACTGCTGTACACAGGCCTTCTCTCACAAGTATAGAAAACGGAACATATTCTTTTGAATTGGAGGAATCATTGTAAAACACATTTTACTATTTAAAAAAAATTATAACTACTTCCAAGAAAGGTTTTTATTACAGACAGAATGTAATCAGTGATTGTTAATTACTTATTACTAATCAGTCAGTTTTAAATAGAAAAAACACATTTTACTATTTAAAAAAAATTAAGTTTTTAACAAAAAAATAGAACCGACTTCAAACGGTAAAAAATAAAATTGTTCAGTACCTACTTCTTCTTGCTTATGGTAATGACTCTTAAAACTATTTTTGGAGTCGGGCCCTTACTAAAATATCGTACCATTCGTTCTAAATGGGCACCGACAGTACAGACAGTGGGACAGTACCTACTTCTTCTTGCTTATGGTAATGACTGTTAAAACTATATTGGAGTCTGTGCCCATTCAGAACGAAAGGTACACTGTATTTACTAAAACATGACATTTTACTAAGGGCCCGACTTCAAAATTAGTTTTAAGAGTCATTACCATAAGCAAGAAGAAGTAGGTACTGAACAATTTTATTTTTTACCGTTTGAAGTCGGTTCTATTTTTTTGTTAAAAACTTAATTTATTTCACTCTTTTTAGTAATTTTAATAATTCTGCACATATGTATAAGCATAATTTGAATTTTTTTCAGTTAATTTCTAAACGTTAAACTGTAATCATGTTTATCTAATAGCCATCTTATATCCTGAAAGAATACTACTATAAGTCCACCTGAACGTATAAATTAATGAAAGAATTTGCTCTCAGCTCCTAACCGTTGAGGAGTTGTACCTTCAATCATCAGCTTAGCAACATATTATGAGGTGATAATTACCTGACATAAATATTTGTATTATGTTAAAAAAATATGACTAAAAGAATGTGTGTGTACCTATTAAGTTTCAGTGTTTCCCTCGATTTCCCTAGTATCACATCATCAGATTTTGCCATGGTGACAGTTGGACCACCTCAGAAATGTAAGATTTCCAACAAAAAACCATTTATTGAAAGAATTTGCTCTCAACTCCTAACCGTCATAGTACCTTCCATCATCATCTCAACAACATAATATGATGATAATTATACACAAATACCTGTTTTGCTTTTGTAAAAATATGAAAATCATTTGTTGTGCTATAAAATTTGAATGTTCCCTTCGATTTCTCTGGGATCCCCTCATCAGACTTTGACTTGGTGACAGTTGGAACACCTCAGGAATGTAAGATTTGGAATAAAAAACTATTTATTGAAAGAATTTGCTTTCAACTCCTCACTGTTGCAGTACCTTCCATCATCAGCTCAGCAACATGAGATGATGATTACTATGCACAAAATATATCTTATGCTTCTGAAAGAATACGAAAATCAATGTGTGTGCCTATAAAATTTGAGAGTTCCCCTTAATTTCCCTGGGATCCCATCATCAGATCCTGATTTGGTGACAATGGGACCACCTCGGGAGTATAAGCAGACGAACAAAAAAAAATTTTGAAAATCGGTCCACAAACGGCGGAGTAATCGGTGAACATATATATAAAAAAAAAACATACAGCCGAATACAGTACCTCCTCCTTTTAGAAGTCGGTAAAAATTATAACTACTTCCAAGAAAGGTTTCTATTACAGATAGAAGGCAATCACTGATTATTACTTACTTATTACTAATCAGTCTTTCACATACAATACCTAAACAGAAAGGGCGTACAAATGACATAAAAATGAAAAACATAACACGAACAGGCTTTAATATCGGGCATATGTGATACGCAGAGCAAACATTCACGAATAAAGGACAGAATACAATTTAGGGGTGTACTAGGGGGTGGTGTGCGGAGAGGTGCTTCAAGCCTGCATAGCGCTCTTTCGTTTTCCTTCATTACTATACCCTGTATTTTCAGCAATTTGAATCGAATTAGCGAGCTAGTAGAGCCTATTATGAGATGTTGTGGGGAGGAGAGAGAGACACCTCGCCACCTCCTTTTTAATTGCGGTGCGCTAAACTACAAGCGTAGCATTCTCTAGGAAGGCACGTGCTGCTGCCAGATGAAGCCAAACAAATCACCGTCTGTAAAATCCTAGCCTTTTTCAAGGCTATCGGGTTGGACGGTGATCTGTAACCGCTACGGGTACAAACAATCTTTATAGGTTGAAGTACCTTTGGCTGATACAGCCCTTTCCTCATTATTCAAACCTGGACGCTCGAGCGTTGATTGGATAAAAACAATTGATTTTATTGGTTTATTTTTAAGCAAAACATTCATTGGCTTAGTGTTACTTAACAAAGCCTTTTGGAATACCTAAAATGTCACAAAAAATAAAATGCTACTTGCCTACTTGAGATTTGAACCTGGGTCACTAGTTCCGTATTCAGTTTTCGTAACCATTCGACCAAAAAAGCTTTAATTCCATTGACGAAATTTTTATAGAGGTCTTTCATATCGACATTGTCATTTGTTTGAAAGGCGGATTGACGGTCGACATTTGACGGCTTTCTACGCCACCTTATTATTAATATTCTCCAATATAATATGTCAGTAAGAGTATTTTCCGAGATTCAAAAAATATATTTAGATATATACAAGAATTGCTCGGGTAAAGTTATTAGATAAGAAAAAATAGTAAAGCCTAATAGTGATACAAAAAGATGCAGTAAATTAGGGTATTTTAGTAATGAGTTGATATCGTTACCATTTACAAAGTAACACTCGTAAAATCAAAGTTGGTGCTATTTATTTAGGATTAAAGCAAAGCAAATATTACAATCAACTCATCCTTTTACGTTTACCAAACGTTTTAGACAATTCGACCTTGTTCTCATTGAAAATAGGTTCGATTATTGCATTCTACACTTCAATAAAAATAACAGAATTCATCAGTAATAAAAAGTAAACATAAGCTCACCTACACAATTAACTAATTGCTTATAATAACAAACACGATTCCTTAGCATGATTTTATTTTATGTAATATCTGTTACGTTCATTTTCTTCCTTTTTGTGAGTACAATTAATTCAAACATACTCATGATTACGTAGGAGGTACGAAGAACTTAGTCGCGATTTCTAATGTTCTTTTTTATCGATTTACTTCTAGATTTACCAGTAAAATCCTACTGTCACTATCAATATTACAAGTGATCTTATTGAAAGCTTCAAATATTATGTTAAAACTTGTAGTCACTTGGTATGGTGACTATATATAATATATATAATATATATATATATATATTATTTGAATGGAGTAGCAGACGAGCATGCAGGCCACGTGGTGTTAAGTGGTCGCTGCAGCCCATGGACATCTACACACAACCTCAAGTAAGCATAGGTAAGTCTTGTCTGAGGTCGTATGCAGTTGCGCTGCTACTCTGGAGGCTGGTGGTCCACTCATGTAAGCGTGGCCGGCATCTACACCTTTCCACCGAAAAACAATAGAATTGGTTCACGGCAGAAGTGGATGCAGCGGTGATACTTCCCCGAGCGAACCATAATAATGCTACCACCTACAAAATGTTATTGTTTATTGTTATAGGAACAATTTGTTATGTTATTTATTTCCCACTGCTGGGCACAGATCTCCTCTAACAAGTGAGAAGGATTTAAGCCATATTCTACAATATTGGACATGTGCTGATTGGTGGACATCACGTTTTTGAGAAATTATGGGTTTCTCAAAGGCATGCACGGTTATTGAAAACATATCAAAACATTTTCCAGCGCCGTGAAGCGGCCAATACACACATTATTAATTTCTTTGTCAGAGTTGCGCGTTGACGATTTGAACTCGTTCGGTTCGTTAAATATACTGATCAGCTACGTCGTACTAAAGAGTCTTTAACTTTCAGAGAGTATCGAGTTACGTCTAAAGTAATTTTATGGGTACTAAAGTATAATGGGTATCAAGGTGTGTTCGCGGGATTGGCCAATATTAGCTCTGCATTTGGCAGTAAATTTACTTCTGAAGAAGACATAGTGTAGTGGATCTTCCAAGGTATAATAGTGGAAGTAACATCGCTGCACGCATATATATCTCTTTTTTGTCAGGTTTTCTAATATGAAATTGTTGAGGATAGGCCTTCTGCCTGAATTGCCATAGTCTTTCACTAGCTAAGAATGACTTCAACAACTTTTTAAACTTAGGCTTGTTATGTGATGAAAAACATGGAAATAACTAAAGTTTTATTTCATTGTTTTACACTTATGATATCGATATTTTGTGAGCCCCGAAACGGGAGATAAGCTGTAAATAAAAGCTCTCCTTCAAAGCTGGCATTGCTCAGGTGACTCACCTATAGTTGTCCTTGTCCATAAGCGACAGTATTACTAAACATCATCTGCATTTTAAAAGCAGACTCAGAAGAGAAGTTCACATATTTAAAAATAAGGAACTCATCATTTCTATCAGTAAGAAACCTAACCTCTTACGTACAAACCTTATCCCCTAACTTTATTCCCTAAGCCATCGATTTTTATAATGCCCACCGCCATTGATGCAACTCCTTTATATCTTTCTGCTCTTCCTGACGTTTGAATATAATCATTTTTGCGTTTTAATACTGAACACGAATCTCTCTCCATTATCTAGGAGGTCTGGAGCTTACTCCTGTACGCTGTAATGCGGGTTGGTGGAGAAGAGAGGGTGAGTGGCCAATCCTCTGTCGGATGTTTTCAAATCATCGATAAGGCCTTCTTTAAGGTTTGACAACTGTTTATCTTTAAGTAATAACCAGTACCAACGGATTGATGTGCCCTCCGAAGCATGGAAATGCGCATGAATTTTTTTCCACTAGCGGTCACTCACCTCAACCAATCGCGCCCGCTTGACTGAGATGTCCAGAACGCTTGCGTTCAATGCCAACCGCCGGGCCACGCACGATTTCTTATAAGATTAGCTACTAGAAAATGCTTAAAGCCAATTAGCTCTTTTCTTAGTTAAAATAGTCAAATAAATAAATATGAGGTGCATACGGTTGGAAAGTTTGATTTCTGCTATAAACAAATTTAATTTTCAAAACGCATTCCGCTCGGTAGTCATAGGAGCCAGTACAAATTTGCGTTGCACCTGCCGACTGCTAATTTCCTGTATATTTTGCTATGCAGAAAATTATTACTAGTTTGCTTCACACACCTTTATAATAATATGGGTGAAAAGGTTGTAGAAAGTTTCGAAACTATGTCCAGTATTTCAGTAGTTATTTTAATGTTTGTTGGATTTTGAATTGGATTGCGAGGTTTTTATAGACGGAAACTTTTTTGTGTTCCTTTTTTAATTTTTTTATGTGAATGGAACATCAGAAGGGAATGCAAGCCACTCGGGGTTGAGTTTCGCTGCAGCCCATGGACATCCAAGTAAGCCCAAGTATTGCCCGTGTTTGTATGTAGTTGTACTCCAAAGGCGACTTATGTAAATCTGGCCGGCAAGTTCACCTTTCCAACGAAACACAATAGAATCACTTCACGGCAAAAATGGATTTCGGCCATTTTTCAGCACGCTCACCTAATGCAGAGTGGATTGGGTATGACTTTGAGAAATTGTTGTGATGTTCTCAGATAATAATAATATGGTGATGAGACACAACTATGAAGCAACTGAAACACGTCACAAATAAATTTGTGACAAGATGTAAACTGGGTACCAATATCGATCCAAAATTTTCACAGTCACAGTAATTTGGCCCCGGAAACTGCTTTTAAACGACAATGCCAGCATACCTCATTGTCCCGTAAATTCAGCGCTTTGTTTACGGCTCGCAACTCACTAGCCTGTTTAATGCTAGTTCATTGAATGTGCTTCTCGGTTTTACATTTGACTTGGGAATTGGGCTGTACTCACCAGTCACAAATATACATATTTGTGACAGAATTTAAACTGGGTACTAATATCAATCCAAAATATTCACAGTCACAGTAATTTGGCCCGGGATACTGTTTTTAAACGACAATGCCAGTGTACCTCATTGTCCTGTAAATTCAGTGCTTTGTTTACGGCTCACAGCTCTCTAGCCTGTTTAATGCTAGTTCATTGAATGTGCTTTTCGGTTTTACATTTGACCTGAAAATTGGGCTGTACTCAAAAGTCACAAAAATACATATTTGTGATAGGGTTTAAACTGGGTACTAATATCAATCCAAAATATTCACAGTCACACTAATTTGGCCCCGGAAACTGCTTTTAAACGACAATGCCAGTATACCTCATTTTCCCGTAAATTCAGCGCTTTGACATATTTGTGACAGGATTTAAACTGGTACTAATATCAATCCAAAATATTCACAGTCACAGTAATTTGGCCCCGGAAACTGCTTTTAAACGACAATGCCAGCATACCTCATTGTCCCGTAAATTCAGTGCTTTGTTCACGGCTCACAACTCTCTAGCCTGTTTAATGCTAGTTTATTGAATGTGCTTTTTGGTTTTACATTTGACTTGGGAATTGGGCTGTACTCACAAGTCACAAATATACATATTTGTGAAAGGAGTTAAACTGGGTACTAATATCAATACAAAATATTCACAGTCACAGTAATTTGGCCCCGGAAACTGCTTTTAAACGACAATGCCAGCATACCTCATTGTCCCGTATATTTAGTGCTTTGTTTACGGCTCACAACTCTCTAGCCTGTTTAATGCTAGTTCATTGAATGTGCTTTTCGGTTTTACATTTGACTTGGGAATTGGGCTGTACTCACAAGTCACAAATATACATATTTGTGACAGGATTTAAACTGGGTACTAATATCAATCCAAAATATTTACAGTCACAGTAATTTGGCCCCGGAAACTGCTTTTAAACGACAATGCCAGCATACCTCATTGTCCCGTAAATTTAGTGCTTTGTTTACGGCTCACAACTCTCTAGCCTGTTTAATGCTAGTTCATTGAATGTGCTTTTCGGTTTTACATTTGACTTGGGAATTGGGCTGTACTCACAAGTCACAAATATACATATTTGTGACAGGATTTAAACTGGGTACTAATATCAATCCAAAATATTTACAGTCACAGTAATTTGGCCCCGGAAACTGCTTTTAAACGACAATGCCAGCATACCTCATTGTCCCGTAAATTCAGTGCTTTGTTTACGGCTCACAACTCTCTAGCCTGTTTAATGCTAGTTCATTGAATGTGCTTTTCGGTTTGACTGTTCAGAAATGGAGTTTGAGCTTACGTTTACCTGGCAACGGGGGCTTTATTTGAATGAAATTAATATCAGTTAATGAAATAGCAACGCATCACGACCGGTGTGGTGTGTTAAGGGTTAAGGAATGATGACTTTTAATTCCTGTTCTAGTTGTTTGCGTTTAGTCCCTGTAGCTTCGGGATTAAGAATAGAGCTACGGTATCCCCTGCCTGATCGTAAAACATGACTAAAAGAGGGCTTCCGGGGTTACGGGCTGTGAGAGTGGGAACTCGTTCAGTCCAGCCAGCAGCCTCGGGAAGGACGGCGGTGTGTGTATGGCCACTTAACGATACCGGTGCGTTCCAATGGAGATCCAAGCGCAAAGGTAGGCTACCGAGGGGGTTTTAGTGCGGTCAAATCCCACATAACCCGGTATCCTCTCCCAAGGTGCAGGAAACCTTTTGTAGTTTCCCCCCTTCTCCCCCCCCACCGATACAAAAAAGGTGTTTGCGATTATTTCTTAGTGTGTTTCTATGGTTCCGATGATATAAGCAATCCCAGGAAGGATCCATGAGTGCGAAGTTTTATTTATTTGTAACGTACTGCAGCTGAATCTGAACGGAAACGTGCATGAAATTTGCTATTAGCGGTCATCCATCTTACACCCCAACCGCATCATTTTCGCTAAGCTGCATAGATCAGTTGCATACTACCCTAGCCTAGGTCCATCCGCGCTTCATAAAGAATTTAATACTGCATTAAATTCTATCGCATTGTAATATTAATGGGCACAGAATTCCGTCACGTGAAAGGTCGAAACACAATTGAAAATTTTGAATGCATGGAGAAAACTGAAAAAGTACGCAAATTCATGCATAGGACATGAATAATGTAAAATGGTATTCACTGACAGAGAGCCTTATTGATTAGACGTCACTGTACCCTGTTAATGGATTTATTTTTCACTAGCGGCCGCCCGCGACTTCGTTCGCGTGGACTTTAGTTTTGATTTTTCTAAAATAAAAGTAGCCTAAGTTATTACATCAGCTACCTGCCAGTAAAAGTCCCATCAAAATTGGTCCAGCCGGTTCAGAGATTACCCGGAACAAACAGGCGGACAAATAGACAAACAGACAGAAAAAAAAGTTACTGTTTTGATCTATTACTATGTACAAAGCGGTTAATTTAATATTACAAACATACACTCCATTTTTATTTATTTGAATAGATTACTACTGAACGCTTCTGTTCTATGCTTGATTGATGTTCGGTGCAGCTATTTTTCAATAGTTGCACCAGAAGTTTAAGGTTTTAAGGTATTTTTTTTTTCCTACAAATGAGGAGTACATTGCTCAGAGGCTGGAGTAAATCGCAAGCAATCTACGCTTGTAGATTTTATAACTATTTATAACAAAATATTGCCCTTCCTAACAAGTTCTCATTTAATAAGTAACTTGTTTTTCAAAAGCAAAATTGCTACCTATCGGATTACTTTCCATACCCAAGAACTAAATTAACATAAACGTATATTATGCGGATATCGCGTGTATATTATTACCGCTGAGTACGAAGGCAGAAAATAAATACGCGAACGATTTTTCTTTACATACCATTTAAAAAAACGTATCAAAATGGAAAAGAATACGAATCCAAAGGGTTTTTTTTTTTGCTTTTGTTGAAGGTGTGCCGTTCATAGGTCAGATTTGCATACGACACGTGATACATCATAGGTTCTCAAACTTGTTTTTTAAGCCTGAAAAAGGGTAATTTATGGGGGGAGGAATGATTTTCTAGTAAGTTCATAGGTTCTATTTAAGCTTACATCTATTAAACTAACAGAAACAAAAAGTTTAGAAATAAATATTACCTCGTCTAAACAAATCAGTTATGACACCATTAGCATTTTAATGCTCCCTAAATTCTTTCTCTCCTTTCTTAGTGTTAATCACCCTATATAAACTTACAATGCCCTCAAGAGATTTGTGATTTTTTTCCACTTTGAGAAACAGCATGGTATGTCTTCAGCGAGGCACGCAAGCGTAACGGGAGATACACGCGAAACCGTACTTAGGACGACGTATAGATCAGAGGTGAAGAGGCTCATTGGCTAGTATTCTAAGCTATTTACAAAAGTATAGTATGAATCTCATAGCATAATTTATCAAAGGTAGTATACGCAGGTAGGTAGTATACGCAAGTAAATCAAACGGGCACGTTCTAGTGCGAGATGGGTGACCGCTAGTGGCAAATATCTTCATATGCGTTTCCGTGGCTCCAAGGGCACGTTCAGCCGTCGGTCCCGGTTGTTGTCGATAGATATTAGTCGGTAAACCTTCGGAGGCATATATACAATACAAAGTTGTGTTAGTTACACTATTTACAACTCAAGCACGGCTGGAGCAATTTTTATGATTATTGTATTTTTTGATTTGTCTTCGGTGGGGAGAGGATTGATTAAATTACGAAAAATCTCAATTTTGTTAAAATTTATCTATTTCATTTAAGTTAATTTATCTATTTATCCCTATTTTCATCATTATATTATACTGCGACTTAAATCTCTGTCAATACTGAGTTTCTATTAAAATGAACAAAAACCACTACGGTTGGCAAAAATCGATCGACAAATTTTGTGAAACGGCATTTGATTTTCCTCGTACAAAATCCTCTCTCGCGTACATTTACAAGATTCAAGGTACAAGTTTTTATTCCGTGACTGAATATCTTTCAAATAACAATTACACACTATAGAAATACAATTAATTGAATATTTACATTATTATTTTTTCCTAGATTATTTCAATTGTAATTGACATAATTATCTGTTTATATTATATTGTATTATTTAAATGACATGTATTAATTTTGAATTTTATATACTGTAATAATTTTGACAATTGTATTAATATTGACATTTGTAATATTTGCATGCTTTATTTTAGCAAAATGTGAGAAGGTGAGAACCCTGTAATTTATTCTCCTACATCTGTTGAATTACCACATTTAAAGCAAATAATTGAATCTGAATCTGAATCTGAATCTAAAAGAACTGTAGCCATATTTTTAGGCCATTCGATACGGTTACATAGACAGATACCGACACAAACGAACTATAAATAACTGTCAGAGCAAACTCAATTCGAATTCACCTTCAAATTCCCACACATTCAATCCAAAAGTTTCGGTGCAGGATTACGAGACCTTGCACGGTACACTGGACATGAATTGTTGCGACGTGGACCTTCCGACTAAAATGCTTTCAGTTTCACTCTCACTGTGTTAGCAGTGCTTAAAACTGTCTATATAAATTCACTTTCCTACCTTTCGTCCTAGTTTTAGAGTATTATTAAAATTGAAGAGAAAGTTATAGCAAGCATGTAACTGTAACTAGTTTTGCAACTGCTGCGTGTCAAAAATAAAAGAAAAGCTCGTCACATCAAAATAAACATGATATGAGCATTTTGTTTTCCTTCCATCCATCAATCATCATCCTTTCAAAGTCCACTGCTGGACATAGGCCTTCCCTAATATTCGACACTCCATCCGTTACTGCATCCTCTGAATTGAGCGGTTTCCCGCTGTCGGTTGGAAGGTGGCCTATGCTCCTTTTGCAGAAATGTGGTTGTCATTCTAGGGCCTTTCTTTCCCATCGGTTGTCAATCCAACTAACTAGATGACCTGTCAATTGTCACTTCAGATCTCGTTCCTATTATTTGATGCTTAGTGTTACGCTAAAGCTGATGTTAATGATGTTGTAAATGTAACTCTGTATAAAACATATTTTAAACATTTTTGTCACTTACGGTCAGCTGGGACACTTCACCCAATAGGTAAACCTTCTTAAAAGTCACCAATTCAGTATTTAGTGACTGAACTGACTTGAACTGACTACCCTATTCATTTTACTAAGAAAACGGATACAGAACGCGCATATTTGAAGTATGTGTCAAGATAACATGTTCAGCACCTTTACTTGACTACGCTTGTTTTGCAACTTAGACCGACTTAGTGCTGCCCTCCTGCCGAAAGTACGGCGAGAAAGGTTCGGCTAAATGTTTTTT
This sequence comes from Pyrgus malvae, assembly GCA_911387765.1. Classification (NCBI taxonomy): domain Eukaryota; kingdom Metazoa; phylum Arthropoda; class Insecta; order Lepidoptera; family Hesperiidae; genus Pyrgus; species Pyrgus malvae. Next base: position 9,990,431 of record OU426947.1, read on the forward strand.
GCCCAGTGTTTTTGCAGTACCCTACATGACACATCAGCCGAAGTCAAATCGCGTTCGGCATAGCGCCGAGCATTCCTTCGGGCGATTATTTTTATTATTTATTTAATTAAATATATTTGGCATAGTGAGCGACTCTCATGCGATGCGTTACGGAACACATAGCTCGGAACGCGTAGCTGAACAATCAGCCAGTCTGCCACAAATTGTCACTTGTGGCAGATTTTGCTCCAAGTTTCCAGTTTTGGCGACAGTGTGTGGCTGAATTTGGCAGGTTTATTGCTCTGTCGATGGCAGATTGACCATTTTGGTCACAATCACCATTTCAGTCGGGTAGCTCATTGAACAAGACGCCGCTTTCTGAGCGTTTGGTTTGTCATAGCATCGGAATATTACGACTGACACGTCAGGCGCTGAACTTTCGGCGCCGTACGTTCAGCAGATGTGTCCTTACTTACTCGTATACTTAGAAAGCCTTAATGGAGGAGATCTGTGCCACATAATAACATGCTTTATAAACATATAAGTACGATAGTTGTATTTCCACTTGTACCAAATATACTACAAAAATACTTGTATCAAACTTAAGTCCCCACTAAAACTTATCCTGTAAACTTGTAGCATAGAACAACCATTCATTACCATATAACTTACTAATGTATAGCTCATAACTATGCGCAGCTATTCACCCGTGCTATTAGTAAAATACTTAGGGTATTTATGTTCTCAGAGATAAATATATTAACATAACTTATTTTTCATATTAATATATTCTCAGTACTGATCTTTGCGTATAAGTTACAAAGTATTATTCAAAATCCATAAATTATTATTATTTATTTATTTAAACTTCATATAAGTACCATAATACAAATTATGTACAAGGCGGACTTAATGCTATAAGTATTCTCTACCAGTCAACCTGGGATAGAGAAACAACGAATGGTGGTACCTAACGAATAAAAGTTAAACTTTCATACAAGAATATAAAATAATATTAGGCTCATTTCGGCGGTGGTAAGTTTTAATAGACGCTTTACAGCTTCCGATTTTAGATTTTATCTACCTACTACATATTTGTACGTGCTAAATGTGCACCTGGTACTTATTGGCCGTCGGTCCAAGCTAGCAGCTATGCAAACACTCTTAGTATGTAGATACTAATACTACGCTATTATATACATTTTAGGTCTGAGAAAATAATAAACGCTTGTGGAGCCTGGGATTTTGTTCTATATAGCAAATGATACATAGTAATTAATAATGACCCTTTCTCCACAATGACAGATTCACTATATCGTGATACACACCCATCCAGAAACACAGTTATTTCGAACGGATCCCTCATGCCGCTTATAAAGCTTTCTTTGGTATTTACGAAGCGCCCTAATCCCTTATTATTGGCTTTTGTACCTAAGTCTTGCAGCCTTACTCACGTAATTTAAAAAAAAATCAACCTACTTTTTGTCACATTGCTGGGCACAGGCTCTGGGAAGTGATGATATATAAATACAGAAATATGCGGGCTAAGTGCGGATTGGTGGACATCATCTCGTTTTATAATCAAACCAAATCAAAAATATTTATTTTATATTAGGAATACAATATACTCGCTTAATGAATGTCATTTTTCCTGGTCATCACCTTTAGGTGCCCGTTTGGGCTAGATGTTGAGCTGAGAGAAAAAAGGCGGCGGAAAAAACTCCCAGCAGCACTCTTTTTAATAAAAGTACATATATATTTGAGATAACAGTATAACTTGGGTCCATAATGGGCACACGTGACAGCTGATAGTATGAGACACTTTAAACCCTGCCACCTGCTCAGAGATGCGAGAAATTACTAAAACATTTAATTTAGAAATAGCGTTTCTATATAGTCTATATTCATTTTGTTCGCATATTTTCGAATCATATTGAATAAGTGGTGGATTGTTGTTCGATATAAAGTGTGAAATTTATTAACAGTGCGAATTCATGGCTTATCGAGTTGCCTTCAAAACCCTATCAGACACGTTCAGGTAAAGTGTTTTCGTTTGGTCTATATTATATCGTTATATATCTGATCGGCATGAATAATAAATATTAATAATAATAAACGTTTCACACTCATAGCCCCACAGTAGGGTATATATACCCTGTGTCGTGGGTACCATGGACACATAAAAAGACAAAAACACAAACACCCAGACCGAGAAAAGAAATATAAACTCATCATTCAAATTTCTGTTTCGTCGGGAATCGAACCCGGGACCCTTCGATTGGCAGTCCGGCATGGTAACCAATGCGCCACACGGGTCGTCATGTCGAATGTCTATAATTTTGACGGATTTTATCTATTACTATACCGCTGCGGACGATGCCATTACTGAAAGAAAAAACAGACAGATGTGAAAGAAACACACATTCACTCACATATTGGCAGCTCATTATCGCCGTGAATGAGCATGATGACAGATTTTTAAATACCTTTCCTTATTGTAGGTACACGTCTCCTAGTTTCGAAAAAAAGCAATAAACTCAACTTTTAACGTAAATTAATGTATTTTCTGCTATGTAATTTGAATTAAGCGCGAAAACGCTCATAGGTGTCATGGCGTCGGCTTGCTCGTCAAACTTCAAGCAACACGATGACATTAACTGAGACGTGACGTCATTCCTTTTGATTGGCGTTTCAGATAACATGGCCGATTGCTGTATTTAATACTTTTATTTTATTGAAAATCTTATTAATCTTAATGTTTATATTAAAACGGGATCATATTTTAGAACTTTTTTAGCATATATTTTTTTGTAAAACCGTTTATTCTCTGATTCTTTAATAGTGTCATCATGCCTATTCACGGCTTGAAATCATTCTCGCTACATTCACACATTTGTGACTAAAACCTACCGCAAAATGGACGTGGAACCTGCTGCTCCAAGTATTTTGTTTACTGTGGTAACATCTTATATATAAAATTCTCGTGTCACAATATTATTTGGCAAAGGGAGATCTCCCGCCGGGCGAGGTGATCTTGCCCGGGGAGCGGCCGCGCTCCAACTGACTCAATTCGGAGCTTGTATATATGGTAGGATATTCCGAAAACTTCGATAGCGTGATTCAGGAATACCCGTGGCGCCATCTCTTGATGAGTAGTGGAAGGTCGCTACATCACCCCCTGCTCAGACCGGAGGTCGATATCTTCAATTCATGCTTGAGTAATCTTCGCTTACAAGCGCCTTGAATGCCCTCTATCTGCGGTGAGTCAGGATGTGAGGGTGTAGCGAAGTGTGGAGATGCCCTCTATCTTCGGTGAGTCGAGATGTGAGGGTAGGTTGGAATGTGGAGGCGAGTAGAGTGGGTACTCGAGCCGTCCACGACGTCGCAGGAGGTAGCTGGATCAGGATCAGGAAGCGTTATCACGATGCGCTGCGATGACCCTGACGAGCTGGTGAAGTGATGCTGCAGTCCATCCAGGGAGTGAAGGTGTGACTGATGAAGGTCAGAAGGTTGCGTGTTCAGATCACGTCGGGGTCACCAACTTGGCAAAGGGAGATCTCCCGCCGGGCGAGGTGGTCATGCCCGGGGAGCGGCCGCGCTCCAACTGACTCATTTCGGAGCTTGTTTATATGGTAGGATATTCCGAAAACTTCGATGGTGTGATTCAGGAATACCCGTGGTGCCATCTCTTGATGAGTAGCGGAAGGTCGCTACATCACCCCCTGCTCAGACCGGAGGTCGATAACTTCTATCCATGCTTGAGTAATCTTCGCTTACAAGCGCCTTGAATGCCCTCTATCTGCGGTGAGTCGAGATGTGAGGATGAAGACCTTGTGTCGCCCTCTATCCACGGTGAGTCGGGATGTGAGGGTGAAGCGAGGTGTGGAGATACCCTCTATCCACGGTGAGTCGGGATGTGAGAGTAGGTTGAAGTGTGGAGGCGAGTAGTGGGTTCTCAAGCCGTCCACGAAGTCGCTGGAGGTAGCTGGATCAGGATCAGGAAGCGTGGTCCAGACGCGCTGCGATGAACCTGATGAGCTGCTGAAGTGGTGCTGCAGTCCATCCAGGGAGTGAAGGTGCGACTGATGAAGGTCAGAAGGGACGTATTCTTGTCCGGGGTCACCAGTTTGGCAAAGGGAGATCTCCCGCCGGGCGAGGTGGTCATGCCCGGGGAGCGGCCACGCTCCAACTGACTCATTTCAGAGCTTGTTTATATGGTAGGATATTCCGAAAACTTCGATGGTGTGATTCAGGAATACCCGTGGTGCCATCTCTTGATGAGTAGCGGAAGGTCGCTACATCAGTATCAAATTCCATCCCGAACCATTCAGCCTTTCTTGCGTGATTGACCAACAAACATCAAAACATACATCCAGACATTAGTGGGCCTATATTAGTTCTTCCATATTTTTAGGTGCTAGAACTATTATGGTTCGCCCGGGGAAGTACCACCGCTGCACCCACTTCTGCACCAACTCTATTGTGTTTCGGTGGAAAGGTGGAGTTGCCGGCCACATACATGAGGCGACCACCAGCCTCCGGAGTAGTAGCGCAACTGCATACGACCTCAGACAAGACTTACTTATGCTTGCTTGAGGTTGTATGTAGATGTCGATGGGCTGCAGCGACCACTTAACACCACGTGGCCTGCAAGCTCGTCTGCTACTCCATTCATATAAAAAAAATATTAACTTAAACAAAAGTTTATGTATAGAATTGCATGTAATCAGCAAATAACCTTTTTGTTACAAACTAGAGCAGATAGCGTCTATAAGCCAGACGAATTAACTTTAGTTCTTTAAGTTTAGGTTCCGTTGCCCTAGATCTAGATTCGTATCGTCAGGTTAAATCTAGAATTTCTGAAGACATCATGTGAGGAATGTTTTGAATTATTTAAGTGTGCTTAAAATATTGAACACAGCTGAATAGTTGATATAGACCTCTGCCTACTTTATGGTAGTACCACAGAATGAAGAAGTTCTTCTTGTGGTAGTATTTATTTATTTAACAATTTATTACACCGCGGAAAGGCGGACCTAATGCTAAAAGCTAATGCTAAAATCGGAAGCCATTGAAGTTGGGAACGATAGAAGGAAATGTGGTCGAATATGCGAAGACAGTAAATGAAACGAATGGAGTAATTTATTAGACGTTCCAGCTTATTAAGCAGTTCCTCGCTAATGTCTGATGTACACACATCAGCATAGTCTCTATTGGGTAATATCAGACACTGCACCAAGGTGACTGGTTTTAACAGGAAGGAAGTTCCGAGTACCGAGTTACATGCACGTACCTCTACTAACGTTACTTTATTTATGCGTATTTATCAACAACAATTGTGAGCACCTAGGTTTATACACGTTTGATTTGTCAATGATAAATCCAGGCGGAATACCATCACTAGATGTGCCTAGAGGCTACCCGCGTTAGAAAGGGTTAAATACAGACCAACATCTGATATTAACGATGGATATTTCAATAGGAATGAGCTGCTTTACCGTGTTTAAAAGTATCCTACATCACTTTCAAACCTTCTAACTATCTCTCCAGTTTAAAATCATTCCATAAGTTGAATGTGAAACTTGCACGCAAAAGAAAGAAAAACTTATAAACAAACAGACTTTCGCATATTATAATAGTAGGAGATATTCGTATATTTCTGTATAAAAACTGACCACAACACAGCCTATAAATAAAAAGAACAACGTAAACAAGCTTACCAATATTGATGACGTAGAGCGGAAATTCCGAGAACATGCATTAAAGTATTGCAACGTAACAAAAACATTATAAAATCAAAGGGTTTTCTCCCTTTCGCGTTCACTTTCCCCGTCCCGTCAAAACAACAAACAGTGAAAGTGGATAACATTTACAGTGATAGAGTTACGATTTTTGCGAAGGTCGCGCGGATGTACTTGGTATATTACTATATGTTGTATACCTATTCAGGCTTGACTGTAATTTGGTAATGTAATTCCCTTGATTAGTTTAGCAATGTCATCAATTTCACACGCATATTCGTGATGGTACGTGGTGGTTTGAAAACTATGAATATTATAAAGTAAAAAGGTGTAAAAAGTAACAAATATGCTTGGCTCTGCGGCGGGCATAGAATGCAATCAATTGTATCGGAGAGTTATAATTAGAATTTGTACCGCACTAAAACCCCCTCGGTTGCCTGCCTCTCCAGTGGAACGCACCGGTGCCACCACGCGAACAGGTCCATCTTCGGGAGAGCAGATGTGCTCTCCTGCGCCTGTAAACACTGTGCTATGAACATTGGATCAAAGCGGCATGCGGCCACGCACACACCACCATCCTTCCCGGGGCTGGTGGCTGGACGGGTCGAGCTCCCACTCTCATCGGCAACCTCTTCAATAATAGGCAGATATATCTCCCAACAGTGAGACGCTAGTAATGGTTGCAACCAGCCAGCCAAGTTAATTTCATATTGTTTGACAACGTGTAATTTTGCCACTAACTAATAAGGCCACTCTTTGTACTAATTTTACGGGTACAATGAAGAATAAATAAGTAAAAATAGAAATTCTAATTCCTTTACTCCAAAGGTCGCGTAAATGATCTCGCTAGCCTGTTATACAACAGGCTAACGTGAACAGTAATACTACTGTACACGTTGAACTAATTCAGTCTGTAGTACGCTAACGTAAATAAAATTCATTGATATGTTTTAGGACGTTTTCAATTTTTACGGTTCTTATCGTACGATACTTGTACTAGACAGCTAATAATCTGTTTGTTTATTGAGATGCTTGTGACTTCCCCTACGTGACTGTATGAATGTTATGCATCCAGGTTCAATGTATGTTTGAAGCCTATAAGTTCAGCAAGCTTTTGACGGAATTTAAATAAAGACCTGTTATACTCTTGTTTATTTTCATTTTATTCGTATATTTTGGAGTTATATCGAATAAATATTAATAATAATTGGCATTTTGTTTGGTGCACGATGTTAAATAAAGTGAGAGTGCGAAAATATGTTTTTTCAATTGAACACGTTCTGGTTATTGATGACTGATTTGACTTTCAGTACTATTATATCACCCGATTTCATCGAAATTGGTAAACACATAAGCAATATGCACAGATACGATGCGGTTAAGAAAACTTCAGCTATCGTACGTTCACGGATGGATAAGTCGTAAGCGTCCATAATTGATATGAATATCGATGACAACCTTTGAACGGCTAAAGCTTGTCGTCCATTCAATTACGGGATTGTTTACATAGAATTAATAATGAGGTTAATGTGCCAGTAAGTATATTACTTTTATGTCGACAACTTGTAATATTTTTATGAAAAGGCTTCCTATATGTTGAAGATATGACAATTCATATTATTTATTTTTTTGTGTAAAACATTTACATTTTATAAAAAGGTAAACGTATAAGGTATAAGTAAAAAAGGAGAAACCCAGTTTTGAGCCAGTAAATTGCAGGAATGCAATATGTATTGAATTTTTGTGTATTGATGGAGAGGCTCAGTTGCCAGGCAGCCTTACAAAGAAAACTGTTGAAAAATTCAAAATATTTAATTCATTTTTGGAATACAAAATATCTTAGTGACCTATTTACGGTCGTAGGCTCTATATGTACAGTACAAATATTTTTTATATGTGACCTTACAGTCAACTAGGTGACCTAAGAGAAAAGAGCTAGAGGAGAACTCTCAGTAGCACTACTTTTAATGCTGCTAAATAAATAAATAAATAACGCTTCACACTAATAACACCACAGTAAGGTATATACATACCCTGTGTCGAGGGTGCCATGGACACACAAAGACAGAAATACAAACACCCAGACTGAGAACAGAAATTTTAGTCATTCAAATTTCTGCTTCGCCGGTAATAGAACCCGGGACCCTTCGATCGTCAGTCCGGCATTGTAACCATTACGCCACGTGGGTCGTCAAATATCACATTACTTCATGTGACAGCCTCCAAAGTATTAGTATTGCAAAGCAAGAGCACGTGGCCAGTTTGCCCGTCTCACGATAGTAAAATAATCACGTAATCGTCTCAAATTTATTTATTTACTAGCTGACCCCGCGAACTCTGTACCGCGTTAAAATGTTTAGGGTGGGCCACCCTTATCACTTAGGGAGATGAAAAATAGATGTTGACCGATTTTCAGACCTAGCCGATATGCACACAAAATTTCATGAGATTCGGTCGAGCCCTTTCGGAGGAGTACGGGAACGAACATTGTGACACGAGAATTTTATATATAAGATTGCTGCATGGCATGGCACACTGCTGGGCATACGTCTCATTCCATTTTTCATGACGTCTGGAGCTTACATACTCCACCACGCTGGCCTCGATGGCCTAACGAACTGTTACAGATGGTCTATGCACCCCTTTGTGCTGACTCCGTATCTATTCTTGCACCCTCAGCATTCTGTCTCATTCCTCTCCGCTCAGCCTTCCAGCCCAGTCAGTCTCAGTCCATCCTCCACACCAATCGGTCGCGTCTTGAAATTATTCGAAATCTTTTTTTTAAAAACCCTCCGACCCTGAGGCTCGTAACATTTTGGTGGCAGCGTAAAGGGATACAAAATCAGGTATCCCCGGGTTCGTCTCCGCGTGTGCAAAGTGACCAAAAGTTTTAGTTAAGTGTGTGTGACTTAAATAAAAGTGCCAGTAACCCTGCTATTTCGGACACAAGAGCTTACTCAAAGTCACGCTGTTCCCCTGAAAAGAAAGAAACTGGTCGATGTTCCCGCTGTTTCCCTGAAAAAGAAAGAAAGTCGTCGATGTTCCCGCTGTTTCCCTGAAAAGAAAGAAAGTCGTCGAAGTTCCCGCTGTTTCCCTGAAAAGAAAGAAAGTCGTCGATGTTCCCGCTGTTTCCCTGAAAAGAAAGAAACTCGTCGATGTTCCCGCTGTTTCCCTGAAAAAGAAAGAAAGTTGTCGATGTTTCCGCTGTTTCCCTGAAAAGAAAGAAAACCATCGCTGTTTCCGCTATTTCCCTGAAAAAGAAAGAAACTCATCGCTGTTCCCGCTGTTTCCCTGGAAATGGTCATTCTGTTCGCTCTCTTGTAAGTGATTCTAAATTTTCAAATCCTTTGTGTGTGTTATTTTTTCTGTGTGTTATTGTTTACGTGTATTTACGATAGGATAATTACAGTAATATGTCAACTACATCAAAAGCTGACATCCTGAGTAGATTACAACTTCCGGAAGGATTAGAAATACAACCTTCACCTGTTGCATCCCCTGTAGATAGATCCACAGGCGCAAAATCTGTGATGGAGCTCAACACTCTGTTTAAATTTATTAAAAGCTATGATGGTTCTAGGGAAAAACTTAACTCATTTTTAATTAATTGCGACAATGCAATAGATCTAGCCTCAGAAACTCAGGTTCCTATATTGTTTAAATACATCCTAAGCCAACTCGAAGGCAAAGCCGAGACTGCCTGTTCGATTAAAGAATTTTATAATTGGCCTCAATTAAAACAATTTTTGAAAAATCAATTTTCTGTCAGAAAACATTATTCACATTTGCTTACCGAGCTTCAAGAGACCAAACAAGGTCAATTCGAAACAGTTAGTCAATTTGCTTTGAG